>JBBBVM010000030.1:20290081-21650947 GCA_037355625.1 Petunia x hybrida
GACCATTTGATTCAAAAGGTGCCTCAACAACTAAATTCTTGAGCTCGACTTTTATTACTCAGGCAAACCTCAGAGCAAGTTCATATCCAGTTTAATTGCTAGCGGTTCGTGAGTTGTTATGTCCACCTCCTCTTAGGGCTCAGTGCCTTCGTTGATGTCCGCCCGGCCACTGTACTAGAGAAGTTCTAGCTTAGATACCACTTTTAATGATGTAGCGCCAACTATCAAGTTATGGTCAGCTTTAGCCAAGCTTTACGGTCACACAATTGTCTTCTAGGTTTTATCTCATGGTGCCTTGAGATTAACCGCCAACAGTTCGTGAGCTATTACACTGATACAAGGCGTGCACCTTGAATGCATGATCATGCCTTATAAGGCGTGCCCTAACTTTCCCCTCCAAATCCGATGTGATTATTTATACAGTAAGTTAGCAAGAAACATTATTGCCCCAATGGCACTATAAGGAGAAAATAAAATTAGCTTAGGAGAAAAGCAATAAGCTACACGGAGTTTAAAACATTGTCAAAAATATATGATTTCAATAGAAGTTTTTTTTCACTTATCACTATAATCGTTTATATCCTACTTTTTATATATTCTAAATCTTATTTTCTAATTTAAGTCTTGAAAAAGACTGCGCCCTTTCGTCCAGCAAAAACTGGCCAAGATTAGAATGTGCAATTTTGATGCATAGCTATTTTTGGACGCGCTTAATGAATTTTATCCACCGTTTTAAAATTAATTGAAAAATAGCCGAAAATTCGCGCGCACGCTTACGCTCCATTAGCGTTGGAAAACACCCCAGACCAGTCTCGGTATTTTATACTGGGACTTTGAACTTACATGTTCAAAGGTCTCATTATTTTGTTATGGGACTGAAGCTTTATATATAAAGTCTCATAACAAAATAATGGGACGTTGAACTAACATGTTCAAAGGTCTCATTATTTTGTTATGGGACTGAAGCTTTACTGGAGTTAGTTTACTTGTCCGGATGTGGTTATTTCTCATCGAATTTATTTTTGACGGCTACAAATCAATTAACGCGCGCCAAACATGCCCTTCCCGTTCCAACCGAAGACAATGATAGAGTACACGTACATTATATCATGAACTCTAGTTTACTAAGAAAACATCAAATTATCAGAATTGAATGCAAAAAAAATGAACTTACAATTACATGATCTAACATCCAGAGCTCAATGCCTGTGGTGGTGAGATTTGGGGGGGGGGGGGGGTGCAGGATTGTTGGTCACAGTGGATCTATTTTATCAAGAAACCACAACGTTTGCTTCTATACATTTTTTCCACTAAGAAAATAAGCATCAAACCTAAATGAAGAGCTGCAGGGCATTTCCTTTGCAGTTATGTTCCATATGTTAATTAGAAGTTGTGTTTCAAGAACAAGTGTTCCTGAGGAGAAGCTGGCCCAATTTCTTCTTCCAAACTTCTCAATCCATCACAAGCAGGAGTGGCATTTGCACAGTTCCTACTTTCTATATTCTTTGCTTCAACATCAGCGTCCGATACTGAAGACTTTCTCCTCTGAGATGATGCAACACTTGGGAAAGTAATCCAGGAAGGAGCCCTGAACTCGAACCTCGGGTCCTCAGTTTCTGCAACATCTGTTGTTTCTGAGGTTGAACGATTTGAAGACCTTTGTGAGGACTTCTTGTGCATCCTGCTGCTTCCTAAAACAACCTCTGTTGGCAAGATAGGCTGATCATTGCTTGGACTACCCATCAACTGAGCGAGTGCACGCTCCAGAGCTGTCGTTACTTTGTCCATTGATGGCCTCTCCTTCCCTCTCATCCTCACGCATTTGCTGGCTATATTAGCAATTCTTCTGAGGGCTTCAACATCAGGAGGGTGTTTCAAGACTGGATCCAGTATGGCTTCTATATCACCAGCTTTGACTAATGGGACTGCCCACTCGACTATGTTCCCTTCATCGTATTGCATGTCAATGGCTTTCCGACCACTAAGAATTTCCAAAAGCAAAACCCCAAAGCTATAGACATCGGATTTGGTTGTAAGATAATGTAGTCTGTAGTACTCGGGATCTAGGTATCCAAGCGTTCCTGCTGGTAATTCAGCTAATGGGGAACTGCTATTAGCAGGTCCAAGCAACGAAAGGCCAAAGTCAGCGACTCGGGCATTGTGTTCTTCGTCTATAAGGATGTTTGAGGACTTGATGTCTCTGTGAATCACAGGGGGGCATGCATAACCATGTAAATATTCGATTCCTCGAGCAGCTTGGACTGCAATGGTTACCCTTCTTATCCAATCCAGTTGCTCCTTCACGGTCCTGTTCTTCCCATGTAGATGTTGATGCAAGGAGCCATTAGCCATGTACTCATAAACTAGCAGTCTCTCACCACCTTCTTCACAATAACCTAGCAAATTGAGCAAATGAGCATGATTTAACCGGGACAGCAAGTCTAGCTCAGTGTGGAACTCCTTTGAATTCTTCTTCATGTCAGATGACATTATAGCCCTCTTGACAGCAACCACAGTACCATCCTTCAAAACCCCCTTGAACACACACGAGAAGCTACCCTTTCCAACTTGTGATTCTTCTTTGAATCCCCCAGTTGCTCTCTCAAGCTCTTCATAAGTAAACATCTGAGCTCTCCTTAACTTAAGATCATCCAAATCAGGCCTATCTTTTGCAGTTTCCTTTGGGAAAGAACCATTGGCACCATTTTTCCTTGGAGTAAGACCTTTCCCTGAGCATCTACAGTTCCTTAACTTGTAGCGAACATAAATAATCGAAGTCAGAGATACAACACTCACCAAGAATACTGCAAATGCAACCTCGGCAACGATGATTGGCAACTGGAGTGACCAAAATTTTGCATTCTTTTTTCCAGAAACAGCAATGGAACAGCTTGAAAAACAGTCAGCAGAGGTACAGCTTGAACAATTATATGTGCACTGTCTGTCAGTAGATGAAGTGCATTCAACCTGTTGAGACATTTCAGCAGGGCAGCCATTGGTGCAGGGTATGCAAATGCGAGAGTTGGGAGACTTGCAAGTTGCAGTTCCATTGTTAAACTCATAGAAGCCAGAAGCACACGGTCTAGGCTTGCAGACTCCAGGAGAAACAGCCAGTGGTAGAGATGAGGGAAAGCCAAAGCCCCAACAAACAGGCAAGAGTGAAATTTCCGCCAGGATTCCACAAGTGAAGTAATCACCAGCTGCTATCTCATAAAGCTTAACTCCACTAGGAGGTGGAGTGCTTTTCTCAACGCTATAACCCCAGCAAACGACTCCACGATCATAGCTCTTAACCCCACAAGCATGAAACTTGCCACCAACAACAGCAAGAATTGGATCCTTAGGGGCCAATCCGATATTGAGTTGAGCAGAATGTGCAACAGCGAATTCTTCTTCAAGGTTCAAGCTCCTTCCCCAGCAATACACTTGAGAATCACTCCCCTCTAGGATCCCGCAGACATGATATCCCCCAGCTGCAATCTTGTAAAATCTCTTATCTTTCGGTGCTAGGCTAATAACCTGGCTGCTAGTCTCATCACCCCAACAGAAAACACTTCTGTTCAGGGAAAACAAACCACAATTGAACTCTGAACCAGCTGAAATAGATTGGATCTGACCCTCAAACTCATTGTTTCTTGTCATGTTATAACCCCAACAGTCCACCAACGACGTGTTTCTACGCTTCCCCATTAAAGGTTTCCTTAGTCCACACAAGTGATTTTCACCTGCAGAGATTTCTAAGTATTCAGAGCCTTTGATCATGGGCTGAGGCACTCCCATTTGGACAAAATTGCTTCTTCCCCAACAATAAGGCTGGTATGAGTCCATTAAAAGTCCACAAACAAAGCCATTTCCAGCAGTTAAACCAATAAAAGTGAAATGAGCTGGAGTTGAATAGATTATAGCAGAACTGGAGCCATAGCAGCTCACCAGATGAGAACCATCTGATTTCAATCCACAGAAAACAGAACCATATTCACCATATGATATGGCAATTGATGACATAGATCCTAACCCTGAAACTTTTCCCCCTAAATCTAAAAACACCACAAGTAGTACTACAAAAGCTATTACTAAGTACCTGCATTTCCACATTACAATGTCTCTTACCACACATAACTTAAATGTGCCCATTACCACAAAAAGTTGTTAACAAATAAAACCAACTTTTTCAAAGTAAGCCACTGTGGTTTACACCCAAGTACACAAACAAAAAGTTAGTACTTTTCACCTTTTTTCCATTCTTCATTGTTGCTTGAGTTGATTGTCATAAAATTAAAAAAACAACATACCATGACTAGGATCAAAAGAGTCCAAAGTTCACAACTTTATTTCCTTCCAAAAACAATAACACCCTCCCTGCAACTTTGCTTGCCATTTTCAAGATCCTACTGCCAAAAAAAACCCTTTTTCTTTTTCTTGCTTTCCGTATATCTATTCAAAAAACTGAATATGACCCAAGAAGCTACACAATATACTTGATGAAAATAACACTTCTTATCTCATTTTTAATCCCATTTTTTCTGCTCATTTTATCAATAAAGAAACTAACTTTACTGAAAAATAGTTGAAGAGATTATCTTATCTTGCAATCAAGATTCAAGAATGAAGAGGTGATGGATGTTGGTGAAGAGCAAATGATAAAAAAGAGAAAGAGGAGAGAGAGAGGGAGCATTAAATGCTATACAAACTAGTTCTTCTCTCAAAATAAACAAAGGAAGGAGGGTGTAGGTGAAAGCATTAAATGAGAAATTTATTGTCAAAAAAAATCGATGTTTCAATGCCTGCATATCTGCACACTTGTCCATAGTCTCTTCCCTTAGCTGCTTACTGCATTTTCATTTCATGCAAATATAGTTACTTAAAACTGATTTTTAAACTTTTACTACTACTACTACTATACTAGTAGTACTAGTTTTTCTTTTCTTATTATTATATGTACTTTTTGTTAGGCATAATCAACTCCAATTTCCATAATTGTACTTTTAACTTTTTATTACTACTATTTTAGTGGCTTTGACAGCTCTTAATTATAATAACAATAATTCCCGCCTAATCATCTTAAATTACCAGCTTTAAGTTTCCTTTCTATTTTTGTTCTTTGTAAGCTTTCTATTAGCTAGGTGTCAAATATCATATATATACATATTGTAATTTCTAATTTCTGTTTATAGATTCTTTATCCTTTTTATGTAGGGTAAAATATGTACATGCGTCATGTTCTTTTTTTTTATCGAATCATAATAGTTTACTATTCCCTCTGTTCTACTTTGTTTGTCATAGTTAATATTTCGAGGGTTAAACTTTTGACTGTAAATTAGGACATAAAATTTTAACTTTTTTGAAATAACATTTACATATTTGAAAACTATATGAAAAGTACTATAAGTCACAATAAATTACAACTCAAAATATTTAAAAAATATATAAAAAGATTGTGTTCAAACATAAACCGTTTAACTTTCGAAATCCGAACTGTGACAAACAAAGTGGGACGGAGGGAGTACAATTAAGTGATTTAAAAAAGTGAAAATATAAAAGAATATATATATGGAAATATGTGAATTACCTCTATATTTTGGTGTAAACACTTACTAACAAATTTTTACGATCGTGTATTCTGCAAACAAAGGGGGGAAATTAAAACCTTCCTGCAGTCATTTTCTCAACTTAATTTTGACCCTGAAGATAGCAGTTAATTTTAGTTAAGAGGAACATGAGTCATGACCAAGAATTTGTCCTCTCTTTGACCAATACTTCCATATTTACCGCCACAGTTGTCACCAACAGGGTATTTTATTACAAAATATAAAAATAGTTCTTTCCAACCTTAAAGTTGTCTCCGTATGATATGATGTTCAAACTTTGAGGCTGTCCTCATGGCCGTCTCTACCATAAAGCCAATAAGGCAATGGCTTGGGGTCCCCAATAAATTGGGGTCCCACTTTTTACTAAAGATGTATTACTATTTATATTGTAGAAAAAAAAGTTCTTGTATATTCAATCTCAAAATTGAAGAAAAATTTAAGGGAGAGCACATAATAGAAGAGTGGAAAAATTGTTACTTTTTTAATAATTGTAGTATCCTTAATTCCTAATTTAGGTGGGTATCCATTTAGTTGTTGGCTCACTTACATCTTATAATTACTTTTTTTTCACCATTTTTATTCTTTTCTTGCTGAATATTTGAGTCTTTTGAATAAAAACTCAAACTCTCAGCTTTCTACAAACTTACTTCTTACAAGTTACAAAGATCAAAATATTTTTTTGGTGTCTTCTTCAAATATACAAGCAATTGCAAGAACAATCATTATATTGAAGCAGCACCAAATACTACTTTGACATTATTATATCAATTTATCATTTTTAAAATTAAACTTATTAAATCTTATCTAAGATCAATGATGTCTCAAGAGAGATTAAATGAATTAACTATATTTTCAATTGAAATGGAATTGTTAGAACAAATTTATTATAAAGGCTCCGCATCCAAAAAAGTGACAAAAATAGACTTTAATTAAACTAAATATGACAATCTTTCCTCTTCTTGTTCTTTTTTTTTTCTTTTTTTTTTTTTGAAAAAAAAAATCAGGGCCTTCCCGTGAAGTTTCGCTTTAGGCCCCCAATTTGATTGAGACGGCCCTGGCTGTCCTGACCTTAGCGGAATACTTTGTCCACCGAGCTGCCTTATACGTTATGTTATTACTTCTACCTTATATTATAAGTTATACTTTGAGTTTATATCCTTATCATCAGTAGGTCGTCTTGTATGTTACACATAATCGATTATGGATGCATATAAAGTATAACGGAGAACAAAAATAATATTAAACGTAATCTATAGCATTTTAGTTTCTATTCTTTTCACTTAGGAAATTAATGTTGTAACAGAGAGAAAAAAGAGAGTCAACATATTTACCTGAGGTTGTTTTATTTTTTTGTATAAAGTTAGATAGATCAATTGAATTAGAAAGGCGCATGCTAATTTCTAAATAAGCCTAAGCTAAAGAGGTGATATTTTCTTTTACATGTTTCGAGTTCGTTTAATTATGTACGTACGCGATGTTACTCCTACCAAACTTTCAAAAAACATTTTTTTTAGTAGAAGGTACTCTAGTTCTTAATAAAAAATTGTTTGGAGTACAATAGAATCCAGACATTCAAATAAATCCCTTGGGAATTGGATACTGTACATGTTTTATGCACATCTTATTTTTATTTCTCTTGTCAATTCCTTAAAGTCTGAGGGTTAAATCTGAGGGATTCATACCATGTAGTATGTAATACTTAGGTGGTTCAGGCAGGCCGCAGTAGTGTGGCTTTATGGTTTGAAGGGAATGCAATTAAATCATCTGTCATAAGTTAAATTGTGCTTCTTATTAAAAAAAAAAAAAAACTTTAACTAAAGGGTAACTTTTATTGTGATAGCAAATATAACTCAACATAATTATTTTAGGTCATATGTTCAAATCCCAAAATATTAAGTGCTCGGTTCGGCAAGAACCCTATAATTTTGACTCAAACTTAGTATTTGTGTAAACAAAATTTATATTTTTGTGAAAAAAATTCACTTAATATGTATGAATAAACTATTCAGATTTTAATAAACAAAAATAATTATGATTCAGAATCATAACTTAAAATTCTTAATCCACCACCAACGCCAAGAAGCAACTTTTTGAGAGGTACCTTGTTAAAATTCTTGGTTATTCAACTGTGTGTAGGCTAGTTGCAACTTGCTGTCCATGTGCCTGCTGCAACTCCAATACATAATATTTTTTGATTAAACACAGGTGCATTTGCACTATAAGCTGATCAAGAACTTTTACTAATGAACTGCGTGAATATTCTTTTTTTTTTATTTATTTATGTGCATTACACATCTATATATATATAAAAGCAAAGAACGCTTAGGACAAAATTTAGGATAAGACATTAGGACACTATTTGTAATGACATTAATCCAAATCCAAATTTTAAATATAAAGATAATTTTTAAATTCAATAAAAAGATAAACCTACTATCTTATCTTAACTAATAATTTTAAATTTTGAATAAAGAGGTAGTAAATCTTTTTGGAAAGATAGAACCAACTTATTTTTTATTTTATTTTTTATAATCTATATATAATTAAAAGCAAAAAACGCTTAGGACAAAAAATTAAGTTAAGATATTAGGACAACATTTGTAATGAGATTTGGTTCACTTCAAATTGAAAGAAAGATAAATGTTTTATTTTTTAATTAGAATGGTAACATAGTAAATATTTTTAAAAGATAAAACCTATATATACTACCTTATCTGAACTATGAATTGGTTTTGTATCACTTTCTCAAATTTAAATTGGTAGGGTCTTATCTCTAGATTTGTTTTCCACACTTATCTCTAAATCTAAGATAAAAATAAAAATAATGATAAGATATTTTTAAAACTTGTATATTGAAAGTAGTTACACGACAGAGTCCTTTTTAAAACTAAAGAAGGTTTAGGAGGACTCCTTAGTTAGTGTTAGATATTTAAATGTCCTATTTTATTTGAATTAGAATGAGAATAACAAAAATTACTTTCAAGGATTCAAACTCTTATTAGATTTATCCAAAATCTTAAGCGACGCCCTCTGTTAGAACAAATAAATCTTTTCAAAGATAAACATTGGACTCCATTCAAATTCTTATAGAGATATTCATCCAACTTTATCCGTTTTAAATGATCTATATAGATAAAATAAAAAAATTAAATTCTCGAGCTATATATATATATATAGCTGCATTTGGAGAATACCCAACCAGTTCTGATCTTCTACCTTTCTGTTTTGTTCCTTTCCTGGTCTAATTTATCTGCATTATGTTGCCTATAAAACTGTCGAGCTTATATTTTTGTTATTGCAGTGCAGGACCCTCAACATATTGAAGCATCTATAGAGGTAAAGCAACTAAGTAACTTGGCTAATGTTTTGTTATAATTAATTTTGGTCTATGTAATAATGGAACAGTATATTTTTGAGATACTACTTTAAAATCTATACAATTGAATTAGCAATTATTTACTGAATTAGATTATTACTAATGTTTTCTATAGTATTATTAAGATCATTAATAATGTTTTTGCTTATTTATTTCATATATACCTTATTCTGCTTAGATTTTTTTTTATAGGTTTGTGGTCATGATTTACAAATGCACTCATATTTGGTGGAGAGAATGGCCAAAAGAGAATTATAGATGAGTGTTGTAATGAAGTCATACGATGGCCACATGCTATTAAGGTAGTTCTTCGGTACTTTTGTTAATGTTGTAAAATTTTGAATTACATTTAGAAATAATATAATACTAAAATTTAAATGTTCTAATAACAAAATAGCAAGAGATTGTTGAAATGGAAAAAAAATAAAGAAACTAGATAGAATTCATATATGATTCTTTTTTACAGGGATATGAAACACATAAGATGTTGTGCTTATAACCAGTAAGCTTATTAATGCTTATGAATTTTCGTTCCGTTTATTTTTGTGAAATTAGAAATTTTGATTTCTTTTTTAACTATTATGGGTTTTGGGATTGTCGTTATTTACTGCATCTTTTATAGTTGTTCCTTTTTTTTATATATATAATAATTGAGAGCCGCATAGATGATGGAAACGGTTACTTTATTCCAAACTGATTTAATAAAATGATTGCGATAATTTGTTTACACTATCTATTTTTTGAACCTTCACTATTTCTTTTTTGTAGGATTCCACGACTAATTATAATAAATCATATCTCCTGCAAAGATGCATTACAAATGAATTAAATAGGGAATGGAATGGACATATGTAGTAGCAATTGATGGTGATCTTGCGCAACTATCAAGCAACAAGATCAAGGAAATGGTTTAAAAGAAGGGCTCGCAGCATATACATCTATACGACATTTTTTTGGTCATAACATCTACAAGACTTTAAATGGGTTATATTTAGTCAATTGTATAATTTGATTTCTTAGCAGTAATTATTTTTGGTGTGAACCAAATAACCAATATTTAATGCATGCAAATTTAAGATTTCAGATTATATAATAAAGCATAAATCCTTTGTAACAATATCAAGATAAAGCTAAATGTAACAATAATACTAATACTCACACTAACAATACTAATTCAAACATTTGATAGATACTATCAAGTTTTTAATGGTTATTCTGCTAACAACTGATAATGTTGTTATCCAAATGATATCATTTCAGTTGATATTATTTATCATGTAATAATGCTCCAGTTTCATATTTCCTTTTCAAATATGTCTTTGTTATTCTATTGGATAATAGCCAGTTTTTGTTCCCTCCATCTTCACTAAAATTTGAATTTTTAATTTGAATTGAATGGAAAGATAAAAATGTTTGAACTTGAACTGAGTGATAAAATATTTGAATCTATATTTATCTGTATAATTTGTCATATTCATTTCTCCCCCTATCTAATCCTCCTCATCATTGTAGATCTGCACTTCTTGCTATTGTATTTTAGTACATCCACTTTTATATTTTCAGTAAAATATAATGCTTTTTTTATCTTAATATATTACGGATTGCTTATCAAGTTTTTATCTGTCTACTTTGATTTGCCAACTTTGACATGTATATGGTCTTGGTTTTTTTATTATTAGAATTGTAATTATTTAGTTCTATTCTCTCTTTTATAGGGTTTGTTTAAGGTTAGGTTTGAATCAATTTAATAAAGTCTTTAGTAGATGGATTCCCTTTGTTATTTACAATTTGCAGGCAGTAGATTATTGAGTCCATAAATTGTGAAGCACAACAATTGGGTATGTTAATTATTTTTTCTTTATCAGGAGAGTTTTTATAACAAGAATGTTATCTTCTTACTAATTGAATGGCAATGAATTATACGGATCATAAGTACATAGAGCACAACAATGTTGGGATATGTTATTTATTTCTTATCCTAATTTTTCTTAACAATAATGTTCTCATTTGAATTCTTGGGAATTTGTTGTGCTATTTTGATATTTCAAATTAGTCTAAAATGACTATGTCAGAGCAATTGTTTGGAAAGCTTTTGTCTTTAGCTATTCAATCACAATGTAAAGCAAGTTATCTTTATGTATCCTATAAATAAACTTTCAAGTCTTCATTTATAAATTTTATGGTTCACACATGATCTCGCCATTTTCCAGCCTAATGAAGTGATTAAATAGTTATATAATATAGTATTTTGGGGATACAAAACCATCATTTCTACTATGTAATAAATAATAAACAGTGACTTGTGTAATAAAGGAGAATAAGGAATTTACAAATTATTTACTAACTATATTTTCTTAAATCTTATAATAATTATGCTATTTGGTTCATTGTATTAAGAAAAAATGAACTTGCCAGTCTTTGCAAAAGTAGCAAACAATATATGATTGACACTGCACTGAATTTTCATATTTATGAGCCAATAGCAAACAAGATATGATTGACACTGCACTGAATTTTCATATTTATGGGCTCATTGTCAAGTTCTAAAGCTAACGGTGATTACGAGCTTGCAAGAAAATTCAGGCACATATGTTGAGGAGATAAAAATTTCTTTGATTGGATTTTGGTGATTGGTGATGGAAGGATTGGAAGCTTTGTCGATGGAACATGAAATATTTCAAATCCCCTATGATATTTTGTAATGAATTGTGATGCTACAATATTTGTAAGTGTAGAAGGTACATTTTTAAATTTTTTAGCCAATCCATATTATAGATTATCTTAAGCAGAGAACAATTCTTGCTCACACTCTTGACATGGTAGAACCAGTAAATGTATATTTGGTTCGGTTAATCATAGTTTTGAGAAGACATATCATTGTTGGAATTGCTTTGAGACGATTGCTTCTGAATAATATTTATAATATTTTGGTCATAAGATACTTTGCAGTAAGAAATAAGATGGCAGTTAGAATATTTTGTTAAAGAAAACAATCGTAATGACATCTTTTTTCAAATTCAAAATGAGATATAAGTGCTTTTTTCCTTTTCTAAACTTGAATGGAAAGATTAAGGATTAACTATCTATTATCTATGACAAAACAGAAAAGAACGGAATAAGGATAAGAAATTATTAAAATATTCAAATCGCACAGATGTATCCACCCAATTCAAATATAAAATCAAATCAGATAATACCTAGGTTGAAATTCAAATTTTCAAGATTTGAAACTTAAAGTTTTGATAGTGAATGTGTTTAGTGATTACTATCTGAATTGGATGAAGATAAATATTCTAGGTTAGTTACAATCCTGATAGACTTTTAAATCTATTTTAGATTATCAAGTCCTATAGCATATCTTATATTATATTATATTATATGGATACACTGATCTTTTTCAGTATATAAACGTGAAAAATAATCATTTGAGTTTAGGTTAAATAGTTGTTATACAAGTAAAGAGAGTCATTTCATGGTGCTTTAGAAATACTTGAATATTAATTTCGTATTGAAACGGGAATAATTTGAATATTTTTGTCCTATATATTTCAGAGAATTGAGATGGTGTTTATTTATTTGGATAACTTATGTTTGTGATAGAGAATTGATAATATCTCCAAAGATATTGTCATAAAGAATTATGATGACCCAATATCTGTGTTTCTAGAAGGTACATATTTTTATATTTTTTAGCTACTCAAATGAAATAGATTACTAATATCCGCATTTCTAGAAGGTATATATTTTGATATTTTTTAGCTACTCAAATGAAATAGATTATCAATATCTGCATCAGGATTGTGTAATGGCACGAGATTGAATCACAAGACATTAGAATCAGGATATTGAAGACAAGGTTTTATTTGGTAATTTGGTTGGACAAAAAGCTCTTCTCCTAAAAAATGATGCTGACATTATATGATGCGGGAATAGTTTTTAAGTTCTAGCAAAAATAATTTTCAATTGTAGTATCTTTTGTCATGACCATTAATAAAATTACTTCATGGTCAATCATTTGTCATATGTAGAGTTACTTTTTAAGAATCAATATTTACATATGGACAACTTTATGTTCTCTTTCATGTACGAGTGAAAAGTAGAAAGTCGTTGAAGATTTTAGTATGCTAATGTTGAAAAAATAACAAAATGAAGCTAGAGATAAATCAATCTAATTGTTATTAGGTTATTTTTTAGACTATACATTCAAATTGTTTGCGTCATAAACCATATAGTTATTTTGTGCTTTCATGTCGATCTAGTGATAAGTTGATACTTAACATATTCTTTAACTTTATTTTTAAAGAAATCAACGTTTGAGCAATTGATAACTCAATTGCACCCTAACCAAGAAAGTATAAGAAGCATTTAAAAGTCATTGGAACTAACCTAGAGCTCTTTAACATTTAGCATAAAAATAAACAATATGGCATCAGTTAATAATAATTCTAAAATTTTATATCTTTCATTACTCAATATATATTGTATTGTTTCATTGCTCAACATATTTTGGATAATATTTCATCGAACTTACATCGTTTCTCCAATATTTATGTAGTCCTAATTTTGGATACAGATTTGTATTAGGGAAACAACATTTGTTTTAAAGAAAAAAAAATTCCGCTTAAGAGAAAAATCAAAGTGTTTCCATAATAAAATTCAAAAAAGCATATGGCTTTTAAGAGAGTTTTCTTTTTTTGTTATATGCTTAAAATTTGATCAATATGATGCAATATATAAAGTATTTATGGAACCATACAAAAACATTAATGTAGGCAAATAGTCAAGTTTTAATACTGAAAATACTCATAATTTCTATTTTGATAGTTTGATATATACAATTTGATAGGATTAATTTTTTTTTGATATCTCCGCGCATCACGCGGGTGCTATACTAGTTATATATTAATTGAAAGAAACATCTTGAAAGGAAGTAAGAAACAAAGTTGTGGTCAATGTAAGCCGAGTAAACCTAAATATAGTAAATCTTACGTTTCTTCCCGCAGATCTGGTAAAAGGCCTAGCTCCTACAGCAGTTTTTACTATATTAATCTTCGTATTTTGTAGGTCTTGACTGTAATTGTATCTATAACAAGGTTAGACCTGATTTCCTTTAATTATTTTAATTGCACATCAACCTCTCTGGTTTAGTGTATGAGCCTGAAAAGTAGTTCAATATTTGCATCAAGTTTACTAGTATTAGTAATACAATCAAGCCTCCCTAAGTTAAATGGGAGGAGTTTGTCCAAATATTTTTTTAGTATTACAGCGAAATGCTTTTATAAAGAACATATAATTATAACATAAAAATTCAATTCCAAAGAAAAGTACGAATTGACTTTACTGTTATCAAAATGTATGATTGGACCTTATTGGTTGTTTTTAATAATACTTGCATGTATGTGGAATCTATATATTATTTTCCATTCCAAATTAATCAGGTAATCTTCGGTTCTATCCATTGTTTGTCTCTTCCTATAACATGATGTCTAAAGCTAATGTTTTCTTATATTTATGTAAACTGAGAAAGCCTCTGCTTTTGTTCGGATTCTAGAATTGTTAATTCTTAACTAAGATTGATAGAGGAACTTTCTATACATGATGATGATCAGAAATCGAACTATTCTTCCACATAAACAAATAAAATAAATAAAACAAACTATTGCTCATGTGAATGGAAATTTGACATTCCGACAAAGTACAAAAGGATGATATCACGAAAGCTTATTGTATTAATCACTAGATCTTAAGAGCTAACAAGACAACAAACTATACAGTTATAAATTCACAGGTGAACATGCTCCTAGAATAATAATAATAATTTCTCGAGCCACTTTTATTGAGTTCCGCCAAGGCTCAACACCTTTATAGATATCTTTTTAAATTTGTACCAAAATGAAGTTACATTCTCTAAAAGTAACTTTAAAATGTAACACCAAAATTACATGCAATCACTTTTCTCTGCGTACAACTTTTTAAAAAATATTCCCTAACAAATTAAATATTAACGCCCCATTAGAAAATTGTAAAAGTTCCACTAACTATGTATGGGATATAATCACCAATTAAAAGCATACACTTTCTTTTATAATTAGGATTTTATTTAACTCTAATAATTGTTTTAGAATTTCTATGTCATTAACGAAGTTCCAAGGTGATAGTGAAGCAGATTGCCGTATCTTTCTTCTTTGTCTTCATATTATTGGATTTAACTATCGTTTACGCTCTTTTATCGACAAGAAAACATATACTAATAAATAAAAAAAGTTTATAAAATGACAAATACATAAATAGTACTATTCCTTCATATATTAATAAAAAATTGGTTGCTTAAATTAATTTTACGTAAGTACCGAGAAATGTTAAGACTTGAAACACTAGAAATGCTGGTAGATTGGGTAACATTATCAATGTATTTTAAACTTAATCTAGTAAAAGACAGAACATATTTGACCAAAGACACACATGCAAACAAACAAACAAGGTAGTGTTACTCATTGAAACTTGATCAATTAAGAAAACGGTGTATCATGCTGTGATTCTGTCAAGTTGATTAAGCTTATTCCATAATTTTTCATGTTTGGACTGCTGTGAGCCTGTGAAGAATGAGCAGATGGAGTATGTGGATGCAGCTAATAAATGGGCTTGTATTAGGGTTTCTTTTAGAAATAGCACTTTAAAGCAAAGAATTTATAAATGAGGATTCATATTTTTTTTACATGGCATAACACCCCCTTATTTTAAAAATTATAAAATATAGAACCCCCTTTGAACTCTCCCTCAAAATAAAAAACCCTAGGTGCCACTCCCCACTCTTTCCCCGCACTAACCTGCCACCGGAGGTCGGCGACCGGAAAATTAAAAAATTATCGGATCTCATCGGGATTGCTTATTTTAAGTCACCGGAGCTTTATTATTGGTGGTTTTGTTTAAATAATTATTTTTTGATAATTTTATACACACAAATCTATCAAAAAATAGTAAATTATACATGTAAGTACATCGAAAAATGTGTATGCAAGAAGAAAAATATACACAAAAAATGTAAACATTATACAAACATCCATAAATAGTGCACAAATCTAAAATTTATACAACTTTATTCATTGTTCATACAAGCGTATACAGATTTATACAAGTTTACAGAAGTGTATAGAAATATGTTTATTCACTATATACATACATATACATATTTATACATTTTTATATATGTTTACTGAAGTGTATAAGCTTGTATTAAAATTGTATAAACTCGTAAAAATAATTATATACAGTATTTTGAATAGCTTTTACACAAAAAAAAAAATTCTATAAAAAAAATACTAGATCTAAACATTAGAAAAAAGTTTTAACAAAAAATTAGTAGATCTCACTGAATTTTTAAGAAAAAATTGAAAAAAGGAAGAAGAAACATGATAAACAAACCCTCACCGGAGTTTTAACCGGAATATACAACGAAAAATTGACATTGTTATTCAAAAAAAAAAAAAAAAGAAAGAAAGCGGCGGCGACATCGTATAACAGTGACACCGGCGGCGACAGTGGCTTGGAGGAGAGGGGATGAAGGAAAGACAATGGTGGAAGGGGTGGGGGCGACGGGTGTAGTGGAAGGGGGAAGGAGAAGAGAAGAAAAATGGGCTAGGGTTTTTTTTTTGTTTCTTTAAATAGAGAGGATGCTATGAGGGGAAAGAAATTAAAAAGAGTGAGAGGGGTGCTAGGTCCGGTAAAATAGTGAAATAGGGGCCTTTTTGATAATTTTCATGGGTTGAGTTGAGTTTCTCTCCATGTAAAAATCTCATTTAATTTGGTCATTTTGCAGAAATATGACAACAAAGGCAAATTTGCCTTTGTGCCCCTACATAACAGTGATTTGCACAAAAGCCTGTTAAGTTTAACAAAATAAATTTCAGAGAGAAATATCTCTATAAATCTTATGGTCCGGAGCCAACACTTGCCTTTGAACCTTCTTTCTTAGGCAACAATTGCCCCTTGAATCTCATATTCTCTAAAGAAAGTGTTGATTGGGCAACACTTGGTCGTAAGTACTACACTACTACTTAAAAGGTAACACTTACCTTTGACTCATCTTTCTTAGACAGCACTTGATATTGAATCTCACATCTCCTAAAAAAAGTATTGTCTAGGCAACACTTGTCCCTTCCAATCTCTTCCTGCGTTCTTCCAGATAACTTGAAGTGTTGCCTAGGTAATACTTGACACTTGACCTCTTCCTAAAACGCAACACTTGCAAATTGGTAACTTGACGTGTTGGCTCCAGACCATAAGAGGGTATTTTGCTAAAACATTGTTAAACAGGGCAAACTCTCAAAATCAGTCACTATGGAGGGCACGTAGTAAAATTTTTGAATTCAATTTGCGGTGAATTTACACAAATAGGTAAAACTAAGTTCGTTCTTGAGATATTAAGAATTTTATAGATAGCCTTTAATAATTGTACACTTTTATATTTAATGAAGTTGAAAAGATAAAACTACCCTCACCCATACAACAAACCATAACAGTAAACCCCCTTCTTCCCCAAAACTGACAATTCAACTCCTGTGATAACAACACAATTCTGGTGATGATTTGCATCGGTGACGACTTGCAATAATTCCAATAACAAATTCGGTATAGTCCCATAACCCAGTCTCTCATTCAAACAAGAATACTTTTCTGGAGCAAAGCTGGAGCAGAACATACTGCTTTTTAAGTGCTAAATAAAATGCAAGTGTTTGTATAGAAAAGTTGGAGCAATCTGGTGATGTTCGTAGTGCATCTCAAGTGTTTGATGAAATTCTGGAGAGAGATATTTTGAGTTGGAATTCAATATTTTAAGGTATGCTTCATATAGATTGTTTGAGAATTCTTTTGAGGTTTTCTTTGAAATGCAAAGTAGGGCATTGGGTCTGCTGGGTATACTTTCTCAATTTTGCTTCCCATGGCAAGGACTTACATAAAAACATGTTATGCAATAGAGTGGATTTATCTAATATGGTGGTTGAAAATTCAGCCATTGATATGTATTATTTTTTGAGAAAATATGAAGAAGATAATTATTTGAATTCCTCCAAATTTGACATAAGTTTGTGTCTTTTCAGTTATTCACAAATCTAGCCGGATTGGCCTGAGTTTTATTATTCATTCATTTTATATGTTTTCTGAGTTGTGCCAAATGATGCAAAATTGGCATGATCAAGAAAATCATCGTTCAAGAACTCAGGTGGCTGTGCCACATATACTTCCTCATTCAGATAGCCATTTAAGAATGCACTTTTTACATCCATCTGATATAGTGTAATTTCCATATATGTAGCAAAGACAATCAACATTCTTATGGTTTCCATCCTAGCCACTGGTGCAAAAGTCTCATCATAGTCAATTCCTTCCTCTTGGCTGTAACCCTAAACTACCAACCTGGCTTTGTTCCTGGTAACTATGCCATGCTCATCCAATTTATTCTTGAACACCCATTTGGTTCCAATGATTGATCTGTTCTTAGGTCTCGGAATCAGATGCCACACCTTGCTCCTCTCGAATCGATGCAACTCTTCCTGCATTGCTATTATCCAGTCTGGGTCCTCAAGAGCTTCCTTCACATTCTTTGGTTCTATAGAGGATAGGAAAGCAAAGAACACACAGAAGTTCTTCAACGCAGACCTAGTCATAATCCCAGCATCCAACTCAGATAACACATTTTTCAAAGGATATGAGCTTTTATATTTCCAGGGTCTTGACTGTATTTGGTGGAAAGAACCTGCAGCTGCATTTTGAGTAGGCCCTTCTTCCTCAGTTGGTTCATCATCCTGATCAGTCGTTCCCCCTGATATATTGACTCATTGTCCCCCCTGAGTCAATTCTTCATTTTCATCACCTTGCTCTTCATTTCCCTCTGGATTCTCTAAGCTTTCAGCAGGGTCTTCTCGTGCAAGACCTATAGCCTGATCATCTCCTTCCTTTTCAGCAACTACTTTGTCTGACTCATCAAACACCACATGTATGCTTTCCTCAACCGTCTCAGTTCTTTTGTTGAACACTTTATAAGTTTTACTCTGAGTGGAGTATCCCAGAAATATCGCTTCATCACTTCTTGCATCAAATTTACCCAAAGCCTCCTTACCATTATTGTGTACAAAACACTTGCACCCAAATGACAATAAAGAGATGCTAAATCAAAGTTTATTTCATTGCTTGGATGCATCGGCGTGCCTTTATTATGATAAATTCCTGTTATAACAGGACTTAGATGATAAAGCTACGAGATCAGAACATCATAGGTTTATTCGAGCAAGTCCCCAAGGGTGATTCTTGACGAGGTAGTCGCTCGTTCCCCAAGGGCTATGCCTGGTGAAGTCCCCGGTTGTCGAATCTTTGTTTGTCATTATTTTCTCTGCCCGATCAGGGCGACCGTACTCTTTATTGCAATTGAATAACATTCCCGCGCTGTTCGCTGCTCTCCTTGGATGGTTCTCACTCCCCATGGAGTTGGAAACTTGATCTCTTGATGCAGGGTTGATGGCACAACCTCCATCTCATGGATCCAAGGTCTTCCAAGAATGACGTTGTAGGCTACGTCCTCGGCCATAACCTGGAAGGTGGTTTGCTTGTCTACTCCCTCTGCAGTAGTTGTGAGGGTTATTTCTCCCAAAGTCTTTTCAGTGGAATTGTTGAACCCTGTCAATACGGTTGCCTTTGAGATGACTAGGTCCTTCAACCACATCTTTTTGATCGCTCCATAGTTGATGATGTTCACGGAGCTACCAGGATCAACTAGGGCTCGTTTGACATTACAGTCATTGATCCTAAGCGTGATCGCTAGTGCGTCATGATGAGGGAACATCATCCCATCGCAATCTTCTTTGCTAAACACTATCTTCTTGCTTGACTCACCAACTCTTCCTCTCTTTTCTGCATTGTATCTAACTGCATTGTAAGTACTCCAGCAAGGCATGTGATTGGATATTCTTTCTGTTAAATTGTTACACCATGACTTCCAAGAATTTGGCTCAGCAACAATGCCTTCGATCTATGAGGAAAAAGGTAACAGCCCGTCGAGCTCAGTTGTAGCGGCCAAGAGATCAATGTGAGATCTATTTCAATTAGCTCTAGATATGCAAAATCTGCTTACTCGAGTTAGAAAATTGTCAACATTTAAGTTGTAAAGTGAAGAAAAAAAAAGACTAAGCAAAAGCTAAACGTAGGGGCTCTTCAAGTGGTAGTAAGTTTCATGAGCTACAAGCACTTACAAGTAATTCCAATCCATATTAAGAGTCAAATGTATAGAAAACAAAGAAATACAAGATATACACGCCTCGAAAAGCTACAGACACGCGGAAAATCAGCACGATCCCATTCATAAATTCATGGTATGTGAAGAGAACTCAAAGCAAAATGTAACCGAAAGTAGAAAATTTCTAATACTACACGAAACGAACTCCAAAACACGACAAATACTCCCACGCCAAGAAATAAACAGAAAAGAAAGGAGAAAATAAGCGAAAACTACTAACGAAAAATCAAATCTGCATCTTTTCGCTAAGAATTTGAAAAAAATAACGGCGAATGTATGGTTTCATATTTTCCGGCCTCCGACCAGTGGTGGCCGACGATCGTTAGCAGCGGAGTTCCGGCGGGTTGAGAGAAAATCGACTGCATTTGATTGAGATTTCAGAAATTTGAATTTTCTTAAATATTAGTACTAGGAAAAATATTGTTATGCCTTGTAATTTGTGTAATGTTGCTATTTTTTTTTAATATATTAGTACAAGTTTGTATATTTGGTAAAAAGCTCATAATAGAAGCCTAGTTAGACTTTCATGGAGCTTAAAATTTTGATCTTGTAGTCAGTTTGCGCCGCACTAAATGAGAACTAGCAAGTGTTCATAAACTTTTAGAAGACTATCCACATTTAAAAAATACAATTTTTTTTATATTTTGTACTAGGAATTTTGAACTAAAATTTTTAAAGTCCAAGTAAAAAATAATAGGACTTCAAATATGAAGCACCAGTAAAATTCTCTAGAACTTTGAACTAACCTCCATCAAAATTTGCTGGGATTCAGTTCAAATTCTCAGAGTTTGTGAAAGTGGCTAGTCTTCAAAAAAATATGTGTTTAGTAGAGCTCTAATGGTTTAGGTGAAGATCATGTTGTAATGTTTTGCTGTTATTGAATGGTCTTCTTATCATGAGATCTTGCTATTGCATTTTAGAACTGATTATTTTGCAACTATACTTGATAGATGTTATTTGTCTGCACTTTCGATAATGACCAGAAACATAAATAGATGAAGTAGAAAAATTTCAAGCCAACAGTATACACTGCCCGTCTTTAAGAAATCTAATCCCCTCACAGTTACTCAAGGTTTGTGGATTAATTTCTCCCAGGATAGAATGGAATTATCCTCAATGTGATAGCGGTAATTCAAATCACAGTGATCGGCGAACTCAAATAATGGTAGCAAATCACACTGACTCAGAACTTACTTTGTTTTAAAAACAAATGCAAAAGTAATGTGAGAGAGAGAGAGAGAGTATGAAATTTTTGGATGATCAAAATGAGGCAAAACCTCTCTATTTATAGCCAAAAGATTTGGAGTGAAAAGACATGAAGGTGTCTTTTCATTTTGGTGAAGTAGCTGTTCATGAAAGGCAGCCTTCAAGGTAGTTGTTCAATGAAAAAGTACCTTTTCATTGAAATAACGTTACAACAGGGGTAAGTGCACGAAATGCCACTTTTGCCACTGGTTTTTGGGCACAGGCCACTAATACCAAAATATTTAGTTTGTGGCCACTTTCGCTTAAAAGATAGAACTTCAGTCCAGGGCCCTGGATTGAAGTTCAGTCCTTGAAGATAGAACTTCAGTCCAGGGCCATATGGGTTGAAGTTCACTCCTTAAAGATAGAACTTCAGTCCAGGGCCATGTTGACTGAATTTCAGTCCTTAAAGATAGAACTTCAGTCCAGGGCCATATGGATTGAAGTTCAGTCGTTAAAGATAGAACTTCAGTCAAGGGCCGTATTGACTGAAGTTCAGTCCTTAAAGATAGAACTTAAGTACAGGGCCATATGGATTGAAGTTCAGTCTTTAAAGATAAAACTTCAGTCCAGGGCCCTGTGGACAGAACTTCAGTCAATGATCAGAACTTAAGTCAATGCTTATTTAGTAAAGGCCCAAAAGTGGCATCTAGTGTAAGACCAAAGAAAATAGTGGCCTCAAACTAAATACCGGTATTAAAGTGCCGCGAAATTTTTACGTTACAGCAGCTTTGGGAACTTCGGAATATTTGCATAGGTATTCCACTCTTTAATTCTGTTAGGAAAATGGCCCCAAATCAAATATTAATATTTAATAAATAAATATTATTATAAATTCTAATCGTTAATAAATATTCTCTTCAGTTCTCATTCACACCACTTTACCTTCTTTCCAAAACCAACAATCTCCTACATGAATGGGGAATGGCTATATGAAAAAAACATGCAGAAAACTGTGTGATTTGCAAGTAAGAATTAATTGCATCTGGATAAGTGGGTTTCCCTTTGAACTTTCCATAGTGAACATATATCGGATATACTCGGTCAATCGGTAGATTTGATATCTTTGAACCGTCGAACTTTGATATATACCTAGACAACATATGTCACACAATTAATCCTTGACCATTTTTTCGTTCTCATTGTTGTGTTCGTTTCAGCCATGAACACCGCCTGGTTCATGAGTGCGCAGAGAATTGGCCTTACAGAATTCTCCTTGAAGCGGCTTCCACTTCACACTCATATAGATAATTTCTAAACGTGTAATCCCGTAGATCTACACTGTTTGACAAACCCCGTATCAAACTTAGATAATCGTTAAAAAAATGTCTTTAACGTTTTATCCTTGGTACTAAACATTGTCTTATTAAGAGGATGGGTTGAGTTGTTTGACAATGTTGGAGCGTCGTACACAACTTTGTTTGAGCTCCTTGAACCTAGATCTTGAGATCTCTAGTCTTCTAGGTAGAGTTACTGCCATGACAACTTGTCCTCGGCCATAGTCCCATCCTCTTGATAATCTCTAAACAACATCTCTAATTAAACCTTTTGTAAGTGGATCCGATACCTTATCCTTTGACTTAACATAGTCAATTGTGATAATTCCTCTAGAAATAAGTTGTCTAATGGTTTTATGTCTTCGTCGTATATGACGATTTTTACCATTATACATAAGGCTCCCAGCCCTCGATATTGCCGATTGACTATCGCAATGTATACATACAGGTGTCAACGGCCTAGGCCAAAATGGAATGTCTTCCAAGAAGTTTCGGAGCCATTTAGCTTCTTCACCGGCTTTGTCCAAGGCTATGAACTCAGCCTCCATTGTAGAGCGAGCAAATAAGGTTTGTTTGGATGATTTCCAAGTTACCGCTCCTCCACCTATCGTAAAAATATATCCACTCGTGGATTTTGATTATTTTGAGCCACTGATCCAATTTGCATCACAGTATCCCTCTATAACAATGGGATACTTGTCATAGTGCAAAGCGTAGTCTTGGGTGTACTCCAAATAACCCAAAACTCGTTATATAGCCATCCAGTGATTTTGTCCAGGATTATTTGTGTATCGACTCAGTTTACTTATGGCACAAGCTATATATGGTCGTGCACAATTCATGATGTACATTAGACTTCCCAACACTCTAGCGTAGTTTCGTTGAGACGTGCTTTGTCCTTTATTCTCTGTAAAGGCAAGATTAACGTCAGTTGGAGTCTTTGAAGTTTTGAAGTCTAAATACTTGAATTTTTCCAGGACATTTCTTATGTAATGAGTTTGAGATAATGCCAAACCTTGATGAGTTTTATGAATTTTAATACCTAAGATTAAATCTACAACTCCCAAGTCTTTCATATCAAACTTGCTAGTTAGCATACGCTTAGTAGCATTGATGTCAGCAATATCCTTACTCATTATTAACATGTCATCCACATATAGACAAACAATGACTATATGATTTGGAATGTTCTTAATGTAAATACATTTATCACACTCATTAATTTGGAAGCCGTTTGACAATATTGTACTGTCAAATTTCGCATGCCATTGTTTAGGTGCTTGTTTTAGTCCATAAAGAGACTTAACAAGTCGACATACCTTCTTTTCTTTCCCAGGAACTACGAACCCTTCAGGTTGTTCCATGTAGATTTCTTCCTCCAAATCTCCATTTAAGAAGGTTGTCTTTACATCCATTTGATGGATTTGTAGATCATACACGGCGGCCAAAGCTATTAGCATCCGTATGGATGCAATTCTGGTTACCGGAGAGTATGTATCAAAATAATCAAGGCCCTCTTTTTGTCTACAACCTTTAGCGACCAGTCTAGCCTTGTATTTGTCAATAGTACCATCAACTTTCATTTTCCTTTTGAAAATCCATTTGTAACCTAAAGGTTTTTTCCCAGGAGGAAGATCAACCAACTCCCATGTATGGTTGCTTAAAATAGATTCTATCTCACTATTAACTGCCTCTTTCCTATATGGAGACTCTGAAGAAGCCATTACTTCTTTATAAATTTGAGGCTCATTTTCCAATAGGAAAGTCATAAAATCTGGTCCAAAAGAAGTAGACGTCCTTTGACGTTTACTACGTCTTGGATTATCATTATTTGGCATACTTCCTTTTGTACCTTCTCTTGGTCATTTCGTGCTAACACTTGACGATTCACATTCACTTTTATACGGATATATATTTTCAAAGAATTCAGCATTATCTGATTCTATAACCGTATTACATGAATGTCAGGATTTTCTGATTTATAAACCAGAAAACGATATGCCTTACTATTCTTGGCATATCCTATTAAAACACAATCAACGGTTTTTGGTCCTATCTTTTCCCTTTTAGGTTTAGGAACTTGTATCTTTGCCAAACACCCCCACACTTTGAGGTAATTCAAGTTTGGCTTTCTTCCCTTTCACTTTTCATATGGAATGGATTGTGTCTTGTTGTGGGGTACACGATTAAGTATTCGACTAGTTGTAAGAATAGCTTCCCCCACAAGTTCTGGGGTAAACCCGAACTTATTAACGAGGCATTCATCATCTCCTTTAAAGTTCTATTTTTCCTTTCCGCAATCCCATTATATTGTGGCGTGTAAGGGGCAGTGGTTTGGTGAATAATGTCATATTCCAAACATATTTGTTCAAAAAGAGATTCGTATTCACCATCCCTAGCATTTCTTATCATTTTTATTCTTTTGTTAAGTTGTGTTTCAACTTCACTTTTGTATTGCTTGAATGCATTTATAGCATCGTCTTTACTACTAAGTAAATAAACGTAGCAGTAACGAGTGCTATCATCAATAAAATTTATGAAATACTTTTTTCCACCACGAGATGGTATTGACTTCATATCACAAATATCCGTATGAATTAAGTCTAAAGGTTCGGAATTCCTTTCAAGTGATTTGTAAGGATGTTTCGCAAATTTAGACTCAACACATATTTGACATTTTGATTTATCACATTCAAATTTAGGCAATATTTCCATATTTATCAATTTCCGCAAGGTTTTATAGTTAACATGTCCCAAACGTGCATGCCACAATTCATTTGACTCAAGTAAGTAAGAAGAAGCTTGAACTATATTATTGATAGAAACTGTCACTACATTCAGCTTGAAAAGGCCCTCACTTAGATAACCTTTTCCTACAAAACTATCATTCTTACTTAATACAACCTTATCAGAAACAAATACACATTTAAACCCGTTCTTGATGAGAAGTGATGCTAACACCAAGTTCTTACGTATTTCTGGAACGTGAAGAACATTGTTGAGAGTCACAACCTTGCCCGAGGTCATCTTTAGGCCTATCTTACCATAACCTTCAATCTTTGTTGTTGTAGAATTTCCCATGAAGAGTGTCTCATTAGGTCCAGCGGGAGCATAGCCAGTAAATATATCTTTATTTGCACAAACATGGCAGGTGGCTCCAGAATCAGTCCATCATTCTTTGGGATTTCCTACCAAGTTACATTCAGAAATCATTGCACAAAGATCCATCTCTTGCACTCCTTGGAAAATAGTATCTTCTACCATGTTTGCTTGACCTTTGTTATTTTTGGCATTCTTTGGGGCACGACAATCTACAGTCTTGTATCCATATTTTCCATAGTTGCGGCAATTGCCCTTGAATTTCTTCTTTTTCGGCTGATTGTTTGGTCCAGAAGGTTTCTTCCTTTTGTTGTTCTTTGGTGCATCATTTGTCTCAACGATGTTTGCTCCCATTACTGTTGAACTTCCATGATCAACCTTCTTCTCTGCAATCTTGTTATCTTCCTCGATCCTCAAACGAACAATGAGATCTTCGAGTGACATCTCCTTGCGCTTGTGTTTCAAGTAATTCTTAAAGTCTTTCCACAAAGATAGTAACTTTTCAATTACCGCAGCCGCTTGAAATGCCTCAATGATGACCAAACCTTCAATGAGAAATTTATTATTAATAGGATAATTAATACTTCTAATAGAAGCATTAATTTGGATCATACCTTCAGCAATGAGATCATGAATGATCACTTGCAACTCTTGGACTTGACTTATGACAGTTTTACTGTCCACCATCTTAAAGTCCAGAAATTTGGCGGCTACAAATTTCTTCATCCCAGTATCTTCAGTTCTGTACTTCTTTTCAAGAGCAAGCCAAAGCTCATTCGAAGTTGCAGCAGTACTGTAGACATTGTATAAGTCGTCCTCCAGTCCATTCAGAATGTAGTTTTTACATAGAAAACCAGAATGCTTCCATGCCTCAATAACAATGAAACCTTCATTTTCAGGAGTGTCGTATGCCGGGACAAGAACATCCTCCTTAATGAATCGTTGCAAACTCAGCGTGGTCAGATAAAAGAACATCTTTTGCTGCCACCTTTTGAAGTCAATCCCGCCGAACTTTTCCAGTTTTTCAGCCGGTGCTGGCGCAGGGGCCAGTGCAAATGCAGGGCGGCTGGAGCTTGCACCAATAGAAGTATTTGGTGTACCAGAAACACCGTTGTTATTTTCTGTGTTCGTCATTATTTTGTAAATAACAATATAAATAGTATTTTAATAATCTGGAAGTTTTTAATCTTCTGAACGGATTAAACACACAATAATTTTAATAATCCGTTGAAGTATTTAAATCTTCAAAAACGGAATATTGAATTTGGAGTAGAAAATCTTTTCAGATTTTAGTCTCCACAACAGTTTGGAGTAGAAAATCTTTTCAGATTTTAGTCTCCACAAACAATCTATTATCGATTAGCAGACCAAAATACAAATTAGATTTCTTAAGATTATTATTTGTCTGTACTTTAGATAATGACCAAAAACAGAAATAGATGAAGTAGAAAAATTTCAAGCCAACAGTATACACTGCCCGTCCTTAAGAAATCTAATCCCCTCACAGTTACCCAAGGTTTGTGGATTAATTTCTCCCAGAATAGAATGAAATTATCCTCACTGTGATAGCGGTAATTCAAATCACAGTGATCAGCAAACTCAAATTATGGTAGAAAATCACACTGACTCAGAACTTACTTTGTTTTGAAAACAAATGCAAAAGTAATGAGAGAGAGAGTCTGAAATATTTGGATGATCAAAATGAGGCAAAATGCCTCTCTATTTATAGCCAAAAGATTTGGAGTGAAAAGGCATGAATGTGTCTTTTCATTTTAGTGAAGTGGATGTTCATGAAAGACAGCCTTCAAGATGGCTGTTCAATGAAAATGTACATTTTCATTGAAATAATGTTACAGCAGCTTTGGAACTTTTGAATATTTGCATAGGTATTCCACTTTTTAATTCCGTTACGAAAACGGCCCCAAATCAAATATTGATATAAAATATTAATATTTAATAAATAAATATTAATATAAATATTAATCTTTAATAAATATTCCCTTCATTTCTCATTCACACCACTTTACCTTCTTTCCAAACCCTACGAAGCACTTCAGCCTTTGGCTTTCAAACTCTTTCAATTTGTCTCCTTGCAACACAAATTTGTACAGAGCCTTTGGCTTCCAAACCCTTTCATTTTATCTCCTTGCACCACAATAATGTACAGAGAATTGCTAACGCACAGTTCATAAAGAGTTTAAAGTTGAGAGGCCTGTGTTTGCATATATATTTGGTATGTAGTATGGCTTTACCGATAGTGAAAGATGCAGCTACTTGTCCAAATGCTCAACCACAGCATTGCAAGCATTGATTAATTGAAATAAGCAACTATAAGAAGTCCACGTTTTTCTTTCTTTTGCAAACTGAATATGGAGATGTCTTTAAGGTGAATATGGAGATCTAGTTTTCGGGTTATTTTAGTTGGATTGGGCCGAACGGGTCCTTGGATCGAGTCATTGAGTTAGTGAGTTTTAGTTTCCACCAAGGATATGTATTTAATTGGAAATTTGGGTGAATATCTGATGTGGAGGAAACCGTTGGGAATAGGGTTATGTTTGACCCTATACTTCGATGATAAGGATATTTTTGACACTGTTTTGGAACAAGGGGCATATTTGATATATATCTAATAGTTCGATGGTATATTTGACCCTTTTTCGTTTATATAAATTTATAACTGTTGACTAATTCTCTTTAAGTGATTTAAAAATTGGCTAGTCATCAAAATTACTTGCTTAGCCTGCTTTCTCATTAACTCATTGTTTGGTGTTTGGCCCAAGTATATCGTTGTTGTTGCTTTACTTCAAAGTTCACGCAACTTGTACTCAACTTTGAACTTAAAAGTCATTATTCTCTTGAAATTAAGATATCACAAAGGAGGATGTACGAGAGTGCCCATAGAAAAAAGACACCTATAAAACCAGGTCATTCACACGCCTTAACTATTTTTTTTTCATCACACGCCTTAACTACTAAGATAGTGAAATTGTGAAGGCTTGGTTCGATTATAAACATGTTCGAATCATATAGTTGACATATAAATTGGGATGTTGACTGGACCCCAATACTCTTCAAGTTGAGATGCAGTTGTAATTGTGTTCAATATTTGCATTGTCAAAACAACAAAATCTTCCACAATTGTTATTTCATTTTTCCAATATTTGTTCAATTTTTTTTTTTCCTAAGAATAGCAAGATTACTAGAATTTTATAGAATATTTCTCAATAGAGGAATTAATTAAGCACCCGTGACAAAATGACAAACTGTTCATATTCAAACACTTATTGTCCTCATTACATAAGTAGTCAACAAAAAGAAAAAAAAAGAATAATATCATAATATAAGGAGACTCAATCTTGAGCCTTTGGAGTTTAAATTATGTTGGCAGCACCTAATGGAAATAAACAAGTGTAAGTTTTACTCTACTTATTTTTGGAATATTTCGAATCATGAAAATAATGGATATAACATGTGCAAACCATAAATTTATCAATATTTGCTCAAGTAACGCATTTGTCAGGGTCAATTCGATGCCGTTTGATTCTTAACGCATCGTTTAATTCTTCTTGACTCGATCTAATACAATTGGAGGTGAATATAGCTCATAAACATCCAGATTCACCTGAACTTAACAATCTTTACAAGTATACATATGTTAAAACTCACTAATATTTCAAAAAAAAAATCTAAACCCGTAATTCTAAAAATACAATGAGTTAAGTGTTTAAAACTCAACTACTCTACTTACATCCGTTGTATGCCGTTAGTTGGAAGGAAAAGTGACCCATATTTCTAAATATAGAGTACTAAACATGTTCACTGAGAGATATGAGGGACCGAAATAGACTTACCCCAATACATTAGGGACTACTTAGTATTTTTTTCCTCAAAACAAAATAGAGAGAGAGAAGTAAACACCATAACCAAAGCTAAGAGGTGAAATCACAAAAAGGTGTTTTGGGTTCAAAGTCTTTATGGATCTCAACCCAGTAAGTTATATTATGTCTAATTCATCCTTTTTTTTTACTTAAGTTGCTTTAGGTGCTATTTTAGTGAAATTGATGCATTAGTTGATTTTTTTGATTCTTAAAAATGGTCATTTTTGACTTAAGATTTTCTACTAATTTTATAGATCTGTTTGATATAATCGAAATTTTCATTGAGATTTGCATTGCATTCCATCTATTGAACCACTAAATAAGTACAAGTAATCAGAGGTGGATGCAGGATTTTGAAGATGATGGGTTCATCCTGTTAGGGGCGGAGTCATGGCGTCCCAAGTATGGTCAAATATCTTTTTATATGATGATATATTAAGGAAAAAACTGTTAGAGGATATTTAAGTGGGGACAATTCCTACTCTCGAGTGTAAATGTATCATCATTTGATCAAGTGAACCATTTAAATTTTGAGAGCATGAGTTCCCAATATCATATTAGACATATTTTGAAGAATATATACATAATATATCTAGTTAAGTGTAAATCCACCCCTGCAAGTAATAGATTTTGGATGTTCCTTTGGGGCTACTGAATTAAAAAAAAAATTATTTCGGACCCATTAAATCAAATGGACTGTGGTAGAATCCCAAACTTGAACCCGAGATATTCAAATTATGATCCACCTCTGATAGAGGTTATGGTCACCAGGTCATGCTTGATTCACATAGTTATGCAGTTTATCACCGATCTATTTGGTATAACATTGCACAAACAGGGAGGTTGGAAAAAAGTTTTAGGAAGAAACAAGCTTATATGCGGTGATTGAATTGAATTTCTTTCGTTCCATTTTTGTCTCTGAAAATCATCCACTGCCGACTAAAAATTTCTTTGCCTATTAAGCCTGCATGCTCTGCACGGTAAATTATTGGTGTTCTTCTGTTAGTGTGTCCTAGAAGGTGGAAATTACTAATAGTTGGTGGTATCAATAAAAGCATATTCCTCTCCAAGCACAGGCTCAGTGCCTCGTTCATGGTTAATAGGTCTGAAAATTCCCAATATAGAATTTTTGGTTAATGTGATTTTGTAGTTCAATGATTGTCTTATGTTGAGACTTCTGCATATGCCATTATATATTTCTACCTATCAGCTAAGGCCTACCAATTTAGTCAATGTAACATGATTGGCTCATTTTATCACGTTGTTGTTACATACCCTGCTCTGCTGGTTTATTTTCTTTCCTTTCCCTTTCTTGGCAACCTTCCCCGCAGCTACTACCCTCAAGGAAAGTAGGGAAGAACATATAGAGATGCTCGTTGAGTCGGTGTTATAAAGCTAATTACAATGTTATTTTCTTGCGCAGCCTGCAGGGGAGAATTATGCGCACCCTAATATATGCTTTTTCCATGTGCTCTTCAAGGTGCAGTTTAAGTTAGTTTTCTTGTTTGAATGTCTTATGTCGTAATTCTATTCACTAACACAATTGTCCTCTGCATTGGCAGGCAGCAGCACTAGCATTTTATATTCTGTCAGCTTTATTCTTTGATAGTTTTGTCATCATCTTTGTGGTAACTGTTCTCTTAGCTGCTCTCGACTTTTGGGTAGTTAAGAATGTCAGTGGACGTATCTTGGTTGGTTTGAGGTGGTGGAATGAAATAAATGATGATGGCGAGAGCATATGGAAATTTGAGTGCCTTGATCAAGAGGTGAGTAACTTGGTCTTAGATTCTTTAGCATACGTCTTTGCTTCATACCGACTTAGTTTCTTCTAGGTTACTGGGTGTATTATTCTTAACATAGCTTTATATTGGCTGTGAAGTACATTTATCCTTTACTTTTTATATTCCAGTCAATGGCTCGTATAAACAAGAAGGATTCCTGGCTGTTCTGGTGGACCTTATACCTAACTGTAAGTGAAAACTGCAAGTATTCTATTAATACTGGGCATTCTAATGTTTAACATAAATAAGGAGCATCTAACTGAGTAATTAGAAGCCCCAACTAAAAAGGGATTGAGATATAGTTAACTTATCGATTAATATACCAATTAATCAGAAAAATTGAAATAAGCAGTAGACGCCGCCTTGGTTTTAGTGTTAATATTTGCTTTTTCCATGATTACTAGATAAAAGCATCTTCCAAACATTCTGTAGTGATCTTATGGACCTAATTCTGGAAAGTGAAGTAGTTCACTGTGGGTTGATGTTCTGCATCTGATACATTCAGTTTCTTGTAGGCGGTTGCCTGGATCTTTTTTGCAATATTCTCCCTCATCAGGTTCCAAGCTGACTACCTCCTTGTAGTTGGAGTTTGCTTGACTCTCAGCATAGCCAACATCATTGGCTTTACAAGGTGCCGCAAAGGTGTGTATATACTGCATCCTCTCAAGCTTTCGTGCCTGACAATATGAGCTAGAATTTATAACTTGTTACCTTCTCAAAAAAAAAAGAGCTAGAATTTATCCTTTTTAGGTACCTAGCTTTTCATTAGATTATAATAAAGTAGTTCTGATCTCTGCTGGATATTTTCGTCAATTCTACTGCAGTCTTAAGCCAAACAGTTAAGGATTGAGCTAACTTAGCCTGCATGGTGGATGTTGCCTGCATTGTTAAAATTTGAATTTGCATTGTTGTTAAAATGGCACCACGGCACCTTTTGTAAATCGGTTGGTGAAGTCAAATGCTTTCTATGTCTGCATACTCTACTGAACATATTTTTCCCTCTGAGCTCTAATGGAAGCTCTGACAACAGCTTTATGAAAGATATAGAAGGATAAAGCTTTCTCCGTGCTGGTTCTACGTTATTTTGTGATATGGTGATGACAAAAGTGTCTTTTGCTTCTATATTGAGCTTAGCTTGAACCTACATGCGTATTCCAATTGTCATTTTATATCTTGACACCTAGTCTATCCTATGTGAAATGCTATTTTCTTTCTGTTACAACCTGATACGTCATTATCGGTCTTCACGTAAAAATGTGTGTGTTGCTTCTATCCAGATGCAAAGAAGCAGCTTCAAGCATTTGCAACCCAGACACTTGCTTCTCGAGTCACCTCTACCATGCAGTCGGCGTTTAGTGTTTTTTGAACAATTTCTATACAGCGAGTTGGGTATGGGAGCTCTTAGACATCAACTGTTATGCACGATCATGTATTTGGATGATATTGTACTTCTGTAAACAGTCAGGATAGCACATATGGGAAGAATGAATGTGAAACTTCAACATTTGGTTTTCTTAAACTTCCCTTGATTGAGGTTTTGTACATGCTGAGTATGAAGGAACTGGAGATACAATTTTGTTCAGCTTGGTTTTCTGGAACCCAATGTTTTCATTTCTTTTTGTTATGGTTAACTTTGTACTTGAGCGTATGGATTTTAAGCTGTCCACATCTGATGAACAAATGAATTAATAAGATAAGACTGCTACGAAGGCTTCCATGGTTTGATTCAAGAAAACATATCAATATTTTGTTTTTTGTAAAATTGGTTTTCTGTTTCGTCAATTAATTTACTCTTCTTCCTGGAACTTTTGATCCCCTTGCCTCGTTCCCTTTGAGCTTGCGAGCAAAGTTTTGACATGTCAAATCTCTTTTTTCAACTCAACATGGTGATCGCTCATGGCTAATATAGGTGTCCAGAGCTAGCTAGTTCAGAATTCACTTTAGAGATTAATATTGTCCTATTAGAGTATGTTGTAGCTCCAAAGAGAAAAGATTCATTTCAGTAATCAGAGGCAGGGCAGGGCAGGAGGGCATGCCTCCAGCTTCTTAGTGATATTATTCATTCGATTGGCAGGTCAAATTGATTCATAGCCTCTCGATCCATATTTATACAAAGATTGGTGATTGAGGATTTGTCAACTCATATAATGATTACTTTAAAACTAAAATTCATCATATTAAAGTTAAACTAGAACACGGTCGTACATTTGTAGCTTTCTACTTCTTTCTTTAGTGTAACATTTGTAACTTTATTTAAACTACAAATAATTTTATTATAAGAAATTGGAGAAAAAACTTCTCCTCATATAGTTCCTTCAGCAAAGCTTCCCCGAATTTATCTCCAAAATTCTCTCCATCAAAGAAAGCAAAACCACCAAAAATTTCATTAGTCATACAGTCATTTCTAACACAAAGTCAAAACAAACTCCAAATATACAATTAACACATAAACTAAGGTTCCAAAATTTCTTCCTCCTTGTTGGTGTCAATTACACCAATCTCAAACACCAGCAGGGAAACAAAAAACAACAATCCCTGACTCTTCATTCACCTTTCTCATCTTCACCGTCGCCGTCGCCGTCGCCGTTACCGCATCCATATATTCACACGAAATCTAATGGATGCGGACGAGCTTATGCGAGTATTCCAAATATTCGACAGGAACGGCGACGGACGAATAACAAAACAAGAACTAAACGATTCATTACAAAACATGAACATATTTATACCTGATCATGAGCTAGAACAAATGCTACAAACATTCGACGTAAATGGTGACGGTTACGTAGACATTGACGAATTTGGCATACTTTATAAAACTATCATAACGGAAGAAACGTCAACAGATGAAGAGGAAGAAGATATGCGTGAAGCGTTCAATGTTTTTGATCAAAATGGAGATGGATTTATAACCGTTGATGAATTAAAATCTGTTTTATCATCACTTGGATTAAAACAAGGCGGGACAGCTGAAGATTGTAAGAAAATGATCAAGAAAGTTGATGTGGATGGAGATGGAAGAGTTAATTTTAATGAGTTTAAGTTAATGATGAGAGGGGGTACTAGTTTTGCTGCTTTCACTTAATTAATTTTGTTCTTTCAACATAATGTTTGTCATAGATAAAGAAAAGAACAAGGTGAAGATTTATCCTTCATATAGTTTGCTACATGTACAAAATAGCTTTGATTTGTTCTTTTTTTTTTTCCTTTCAATTTTCTTGAAGTTTTTTGTGCATCTCAAAGGCTTTTGCGTTAATGACAGAGAAATTAATTTTGTTTTTTATTAAATATGTTTTGAGTTATGATTTATTTTGCTTTTCATCCTTGTTCTATTTGACTAAGCTTATTTAACCTAAATTGAGCTTAGAGGTTTGCTACTGCCTCACCGATTCCACTTCTTCTTCTTTTTTCCTTTTCTCTTTGGCCATATTTTGTGGTGATTTGTATTTTTTTGTATATGTATATATGTTGTGTATATTTATGTATTTTTGTATGTGTATATGTGTATGCGTTGTGTACGTATTGTTTTGTATCTTGTATGTGTCTATGTGTATGCGTGAAGCTTTTAATGTTTTTGATCAAAATGGAGAAGGTTTTATAACCGTTGATGAATTGAAATCTGTTTTATCATCGCTTGGATTAAAACAAGGCGAGACAGCTGAAGATTGTAAGAAAATAATTAAGAAAGTTGAAGTGGATGGATATGGAAGAGTTAATTTTAATGAGTTTAAGTTAATGATGAGAGGGGGGGGGGGGGGGTTTACGAGTTTTGCTGTTTTCACTTAATTAATTACTAGCAATTATTTTTTAATGAATTCATTTTTTCCCAACATGAGCGTGTTTTCATAGATAAAAGAAAAAAAGGGAGGTTTACGAAAATACCCATCAAAATCAAAATATTTACCCAGCTCATCAATAAGTTTTATATTTACAAGCCCTACCCATAAACTATTTACATGTATTATCCATCTAGGCTTGTATACTAGTGTTATTTATGCAGTATACTTTAAAGGATTTTTTACATAAAAGTACAAGTTTTAGAGCTTAATTACCAAACATAGCAACATTTTAGTAAAATTACCCTATATAGAGGAAAACACAAGATAATTACAAACATAGCAAAAACATAACAATATTTTCCCATAACATACCAAATCCTTACATTCTTCCTTCTATTTCCCCCACTATCACTTTTGCTCCTCCCATTTCACCCTATTTCACTTTTCCTCCCACCATTTCCCCCCAATTACACTTTTACTCCTCTCATTTTCTCCAATTTCACTTTTCCTCATCCATCGTTAATGTATCTCATTGAATCTCACTATTTCTGCACCGTATCAACTATTTCTGCACCGTATCTAACAGTTTCTGCACCGTTTCAACTGTTTCTGCAGCACCGTATCTAACTGTTTCTGCATCGTTTCAACTGTTTCTGCACCGTTTCAACTGTTTCTGCAGCACCGTATCTAACTGTTTCTGCACCGTTTCAACTGTTTCTGCCCTGTTTCAACTGTTTCTGCAGCACCGTTTCAACTGTTTCTGCACCGTTTCAATTGTTTATGCAGCACCGTATCTAACTGTTTCTGCACCGTTTCAACGTTTCTGCAGCACCGTATCTAACTGTTTCTGCACTGTTTCAACTGTTTCTGCACTGTTTCAACTGTTTCTGCAACACCGTATCTAACTGTTTCTGCACTGTTTCAACTGTTTCTGCAGCACCGTATCTAACTGTTTCTGCACCGTTTCAACTGTTTCTGCAGCACCGTATCTAACTGTTTCTGCACTGTATCAATTGTTTCAACACCGTTTCAGACCGTTTCAAATCCGTTTCAAACTGTATCATTGTATTTCAATACCGTTTCAGATTGTTTCAACTCCGTTTTAGACCGTTTCAACCTATTTAAGACTGTTTCAACAGCGTTTTAAAGTGAGTTTCTCCTTTGTTAGATCAAAATATATGAAAAGTTGGACCCACCCCCAAATCTGTATAAGCGTTGCAACAGAGACACAGACAACTTCCAACTTCAATATGATCTGAGTAAATAGATCGGGACAACTCCAAACTTCAACATGACAGAGAGTATCGAGATAAAAGGAAGGAACAATCTACTGTATCAATTAGATAGATCATACTGTATCAATCCAGCGCTGTTCTCTTGTATTTACAATTTTCCGTTTCAGACTCCTCACGCCATTACTATTAAGCTCCATGAAGCTCACACGACCAAAAACGGTGTTCAAATTAATCTACTTTTGCTCAGATCAAATTAACATAGTCTGTGTGAGAACAATTCATATATATATTTTTCCAATGATATGGTAAGCCCCTCCCCAGAAAACACAGCTGCCCTTCCCACTTTATTCCCTTCCCAATTTGAACAGACTCCTTACCCGTACCCGATTTGGATATATTAATCCATCACAACTCCCCACTGATTCAAAGACTGCCGGCCAACACATTTCCGACGAAATCCTCAAATCACTATGATTCAAGCAGATCCGAATCCATTTTCACCGGGCTGGGTACGACAGAGGAGAAAGTTTTGGTAATTGACAAGGATATTCAGGCGAGGTTTACGGCGGAGATTGGAATAGTGAGAGATTTGATCGTTGAAAAGCGACGGCGGGGGTGCGGTGAAGGAGTGGGTGTGCGGTGAATGAAGGAGTTGAGAAAGGTGAGTGTGAGGGTCAACAGTGATTTCTTCCATTTTCTAATTGGACCTTTTGTATTTTGATGGTTGTGAGTATTTATACCTTGCTAGAAAAAATATTGGTATGTGTTGTAATTTAAAAAGTATTGCTATTTTTTGTAATTAAGGGTGAAAATTTGTATATTTGTGTAAAAAACCCTACTTTAAAGGTATATACCCATATCTAGACTTATATACTATTATTTATGCAGTATACCTTACCTTTAAGGTATACTACCTTTAAGGTATACACCCATAAGGTACAACAAAGGTATACAATAATAAATAGGTAGGTTGGGTAAATACTTTTAATTTCATGAGTAGTGTAATTTTTAATGAATAGGCTTGTAAATACTTTTAATTTCATCGGTATATAGGGTAAAATACCAAAAAAAAAAATGATGTGAAGATTTATCCTTCGTATAGTTTGGTTACGTGTACAAAATAGCTTTGATTGATTCCTTTTTTTTTTTTTCCTTTCAAAATTTCCTAAAGTTTGTGCATCTTAAAGGCTTTTATCTTAATGATAGAGAAATTCATTTTGTGTTTTATTTAATATTCTTTTAGTTATGATCTGTTATTTAATATTTTTGAGTTATGACTTGTTGTGCTTTTGAGTTTTGATCCTTATTTTATTTGATTTAGCATGTTTTAACCTTAATTAAACTATATGTTTTTTGGATTCAACTGTTAATTGACGGCAGAAGGATGTTAATTTTGGCTCTTAAATGTGACAAGACTCAGAAAAGAATTTGAAGATCAAATGAAAATGATTTACTTAATTTTTGACAGTTTTCCAAGATCGGCCATTAAAAGCCTCATTGGTAGTAATAAATATCAGCTAATTGGCTCCACCGTACTTTCGACGAGTTCTCATATTTTTATGGTGAGAGCATAATATTTGCTGTTATTGATGGCTAGTCGCCAGAAATATTCATCGGTATTCCGACAATTCTCTGTCCGAAACTACTATAGAACTCTTCTATCAAAATTTGCTATACTATGCTATATTGATTTCATCTTAGTTTTGGAATTAAAGTGCTAGAAAACTGAAAAGTAGAAATACTACTCTAATCGAAATCTTATTTGAAAAAAGTTTTTCTAATCTAAATCAATAAGAGGTTAGCTAATATGAACAATGTCTCAAGAAAAACACATGAATTAGCAATATTGTCAATTAACTTAGAAAAGTATAATTAGCCACAAATATTTTCAGATACTAGTCTCTCCAAATAAGGAAAAAAAGAGAAAGGATCTCTTTTACAAAGTTTAGTATCTAGAAATTTGAGGATAAAAAATAATTAACATTCCTAATGTAATACAAGATTAATGTCTCTACTTAATGATCTTCCTTATATGTCAATTATTTAGGCTTATAATTTATAAATAAGCACTCCTACTACATTTTGTTGAGAATAGAATCAAGGAAATACAACAATGGCTTTTACCTTCAACAACTCCTTGATCATTTCTCTTCTTCTAACAATCTCCTTCACATTTACTATAGTGAAGGCAGATTTAATTAGTGATGTGTGCTCAAAAGTGTCACAACCACCCATATGTGAACAAGCTTTAAGGTCCGATCCTCGTGCAACAACCGCTGCAAATCTCGAAGCGCTTGGATTTATCGCGATTGATTTAGCACAATCATGCTCTAAATCAACGCTCAATCTCCTCGATTCACTTCTTAATGGAACAACTGATCCAACGTTGAAATCGCGATACGACTCATGTAAGGAGAACTATAGGGGTGCTAGTGATAGCTTAGCAAAGTGCCCTGATTTTCTGAAAACTAAAGATTACGGGAGCCTGAATATATATGCTTCTGCTGCTTTGGAAGATCCAAGGACTTGTGATGACAATTTTTCAGAGGGACCAGCTGAACCAGAAGAGTTGAAACAAGCTAGTTTGAAATTGCATGAACTTTGTAATGCTATTGATGTTATTAGCAATGATTTGAAGGGATCACTGTAATTTGCTATGAATTTTATATGTGGCCTAGATTCTTGATTCTCATAATTTGAATGTCCAATTGTTTTATTGACTTCTCCAGTTTGATTTTTATTAATCAGATTCTAGCGGTAATGTATTTAATGTCTAAACTTATACAGTTCTGATTAAGGTGTAATTACACTCCTACACATTATATATATTTTAATTATACGATATAGTATCACCTTCAAAAATATCAAAGCATTACGATATTTTTAAAATTTATTAAAGACATATCATTTTATAAAAAAGAGGATCTCTCTCTCTCTCTCTCTCTCTCTCTCTCTCTCTCTCTCTCTCTCTCTCTCTCTCTCTCTCTCTCTCTCTCTCTCTCTCTCTCTCTCTCTCTCTCTAACGCCTAACCCATATCTCTTTTTCATTCTCTCCCCCTTCTTCACGCACCTCTCGCTGACCTTCTTCCCCTTCCGGTGATGTCGTCGCCGATCTCCTCTTCTCCTCCTCCTCCTCTGATGACGATCCGTTGCTACCAATCTATTGTTGTTGGCTTGTTGCCGTCAAGCCGTCACTCCTTCCTCGCCCTTATTTATGCTATTACTGCCTTACTGATTTGCTCTACTCCATTTTTTTAATGGACGTTATATTATTTTTGTGGTGGTATGATGGTTTGTGTATTTGTGTATATGTATATGTGTTGCATACATTTCTGTATTTTTATATGTATATATATGTATGTGTTGTGTATTATTTAGTATGTGTCTCTGTGCATGTTGGATATTCTCTTCTCTTTATATGCGTATATGTGTATGTGTATGTGATGTTATTTTGTATTTTATATGTGTATGTAGGTATGTGTTGTGTATATTTTGTATTTTGTATGTATGCATTGTGTATTTTTCAGATCCAGAAATTAAAAAAGAATTTCGACGGTGGTCGGGTGTCGGATGGTGTAGACTGGCGGTAATGACGGCGGGGCAACAGTGGGAGAAGGCAGTGAGGGCTCGGATTTATGAAGAACTTAGGAAGGAACGAAACATGTATATTATATATTAAAAAGATATTTTTATGTTTTGTGAAGTGGTATAGTATCGATATTTTGTGAAAAAATAAGCTTAGATTTATACAGTTAAGTAGTCACCCCATAAATATACCTCATTGTTTTAATATATATTATGGTGTTTGTCCTAACCCGAAGTTTAAGAAAGGAGAAAAATTATCTGGAACTATGAGTATAAACATAGTATAACATCTGCATAACTACAAATACATTTTATTGTTAAATTAAAAAAATATATATTATCAAGAGGAAAATGAATAACCTAAGGCTGAATACATAAAAAGAATCTTTGAATTAGTCAGAAATTTTCATCTAATCACTTATTAAACTAAATCTATGACTTATTCAACACTAAGAAGAGAAATTTTTCGGTCAATTAATGACTATATTGTTGGTGTATTTGGTACGGAAAATATTTTCCAAAAAAATAAGTAACTTTTCACTTATTTTCTGGTGTTTGGTACCAAAATAAGAAAAAGAAATTTTTAGTTCTACTATCGCTATCACCACTCAAAACCCTCACCCCAACCCCAGGTTCCGATCACCATCCAAACCCTCCACCCTACCACAAGTTTTTCCATCACCCCTACCCCCACCCCGTTCCTATCAACCACCCAAACCCTTCCCCCACTCCAACCCCAAATCCCATCATCACCGAAACTCCAAAAACTACCACAGTTTCTCATCTCCGCTGAAACCCCCACCCCACCAACTCCCAAAACCTTACCCATCCTAAGCACTCCCTCCCTTCAACCCGTGGATGCGCCTGAAATGGCGAGAGTACGTTTTCTCTGGCGAGATAAGGTGACAAAGGCCATGGTAGATACCGAAGCTAGGAATGAATATTAGGTTAACGTCGTTCTGCGGCAGTCGACAACAAACAGAAATGAGTTTTGAGCCGGCCGCCACCGGAAACGGAAACGACTTCAGTGACGGCCGCCACTGGAGAGAGAGGCGTTATGTTGACGGCGTGATGCGGGGTTGTTTAGGGGGGTTGGGAGGTTAGAGGTGTAGAGTTGTTAGGGTAAGGTGACTAAGGCGAGGGGGGGGGGGGGGTTTGTGGGATTAGGGTTTGTATTTGTGTTTAATGAAAATATTTTTTCTTCCATTTTTAGGGAAAATATTTTCCTTTCAATTTCTAGGAAAAATATTTTCTTCTAATCGGAGAAAAATAAGTAGTGTAGGAAAATATTTTCTAACGTCTTTAAGTCAACCAAACATGGAAAATTGGGAAGACATTTTTCGAAAAATATTTTCCCCCATACAAACACATCCTATATTTTTTTAGGCGTTTTTCTCAGCTCCTACTCCTTCAAAAGCATACTCTCTCCATCTCAAAATGAGTGTATCTTTCTTTTTTTGTTTGTCTCAAAATGAGTGTCTCTTTCTTTTTATCGAAACTCTTTAAATCTAAAATTTATTTTGGAGCATAGGATTTAAAGACACTGGCCCACATTACACACACCTTTCATTATAAACCACAAGATTTAAAAGTCTTCCTTATTTTCTTAAACTATGTGCCCAGTTAAATCCAGACACTTATTTTGAGACATAGCGAGTACCTTATTCTACCAGAGACCCACTACCAATACACCTCTCAAAGGAAAATTTTCATATCGAGCCATCTTCCCTTAACCGATTTTGCTCCGGTAACCATCTTCATCATAACTCCCCTCCATTTCTCACTCCACCTCGCCATTGCTTTCTTTTTGAAAAACTAGTCGTCGGTACTCCTAATTCAACACAATCCATTGTCGTTGGTCTAGGGACAAATCTAGTGTTTCAATGTTTTGTTCATGTAAACACAATATTATTTACCTGAATAAAAATAAAGTATATATATAAATATCTTTAAAATTTCAATAATGATCTGACCTTTTATTGTCAATAGAAGAGGCAAAAAAGGAGCCTTGCTCCCCTTTACAATATGAAAATAGAAATAAAGGTCGACTTTTAGACCAGTCGAACCCATAATTTTAAATAACAATTAATTCAATTCTAAAATCCTTCAATATTTAACCCACCAAGTCAAAATTCTCAAGCCTGTCATGATGGCACAACTTTATGCCTCTAGATGACCCAAGATTAGGGATGTGCACAAATCGAACCAAACTGAAAAAATCAATCGAACCGAATTTTTTTTTTAATTCGGTTTTCAGCTTTTTGGTTTTTGGTTTGGGTTTGGTTTTACATTTTAAAAATTTCGGTTTTACGGTTTGGTTTTGGTTTGGAATGGGCACAAACCGAACCAAACCGAAAAACTGAATTATATATCACAACTCTTATAGGCCTTCTAACCTTGTCAACTAAAATGTAAAGCCCATAATAACATCTACAATCCACTAAGCAGTAAGCTTACCATGTACTTGCCGGTACTTAGTTTGCACCAGTACGTACTAAGTTTGATGGTCATGTCATTAATTTGAACTACTGCAAGATATGTTTAGCTAAATTGTTTTTATTTTCAACTGCTAACTTTGTTGTTTCTGTTGTACATATTCTTCTTCGCACATACAATTGAAAAATACTGAGTATACCATATTAGTTTATATGTGAAAATCAAACTTCTAAACCGAACTAAACTGATTTAAATCGAACCGAATTCTTAGAAACCGAACTAAACCGAATTAATTTCGGTTTGATTTTGGTTCCTAATATTACCAAACCGAAAACCGAAAAACCAAATCGAAATGTCCTAAACCGAACCAAACCGACGACGGAACGCCCACCCCTACCCAAGACAATATATTTTAATTGTTCAATGGGACACAGGCATATTAAAGTGACCAGATAAAACAATCGGACAAGTTTAGGATTCGTTATCATTTTTTTTGATAAAAATATAAATTTTAAGTTATTCTTCAATATAGAAAAATAATGTAATTTTTAGGGCTAATAAAAAATTAGTGTATATAACATAGAACGAGAGAGTACTAAATGCTACTCCAACTTGCAATTTAATTCGTTTTGAGAGTGGAGTAGTGTTGTATCATTGAAGTTTTATTTCCTGGTTAATAGATTTTTTTCGCTAGGATTCGATGAAATCTCACCTCTTATTATTGGTAATAGCATATTATCAAAATTTTACAAGATTTGGATCGTCGAACATATTTGTCAAATTCCAACCGTTCTTAATTAGTCATAAATTATTTCCGCACATTCCAGCAGTTCTTCATCTATTGAAAATAGGCCATCAGAAATCTAGCAAATTCTAATAATGTACTGTGATTTTTGATGGTTTTAGTTCTGGAAATAAAGTGCTAAAGAGAAACTACAAATGTAGAAATAATATTCTAGTTGGAATCTTATTTGAAAGTGGTGTTTCAAATCTAAAGGCTATAAATCAATTAAGATCCTAGCTAATATTAACAATGTCTTGAGAAATATTACATGAATTAGCTATATCGTCAATTAAGATATTATAAAAATATTATTAGCTACTACGCTTTTTTTTTTTTTTTATAAAAGAAAACTAGGGAACTCGCGGCTGCTATTCTTTGGATGCGCTCTGGGTAAACCTCGCTTCTTGTGCAATAGCTCGCAAACCACACAGGAGATCTACTACGCATTTTGAGAAGCTATAAGAATAAATATCAAATAAAATATACACAAGATTATATAAACTGTTAAGAGTCTAGATATTTAGCTGTGATAGCATTAAAAGGTTTAATGTTTATACCTCTTGTGCTGCTGTACTGTACAAATTTAACTTGGCAGCTAGTTTTATCCAAGTCATTTATTTTTTTGTCATTTGTTACAATATTATTTGCAAGTTTAGTACCTCATCTTCAAACCATTAGCATTAGGATTTAAGTTGAAAAATCATGATTTAAAGTTCACGCTACTCAGGAGTAATTTTTTTGGTCTAAAAATAACCAAATTCAGATTAAAAATTTGAATGTTGTGCTCAACGTTAAATTAAATTGAAACTTTTTGAAATTCAAAGTATTTACAAGCACTACCCATTAAAAATTATATTACCCATGAAATTGAAAGTATTTACCAAACCTATCCATTTATTACTGTATATCTTTGTTATATCTTATGGGTGTACTGCATAAATAATAGTATACCAGTCTAGATGGTAGAACATGTAAATAGTTTATGAATAGAGCTTGTAAATATGAAACTTATGGGTAGAGGTGGGTACATGTTTTGATTTTGATGGGTATTTTCATAAACCTCCCAATTAAATTCCAACCTTTTAATTTGAAGTTGAGTAAAAAAGAAAAAAAAAATAGCAGCTTTTAACTTCAGATCGAAAGAATTCAAGTTAGATTAACTTGGCTTGAACTTCAACCTCAATGGTTTGAAGATACGAAAAATGGCTAATCTCAGCAAATGTGTGCAGAAAAATGACTGAAACTGTAAGATTACGCGAACTATTTGTACATTTCAGGGAAATTTTGATCACTAGCCATTTTTGGACGCGCTCATTGGGGACTATGCACCGTTTCAAAATTCATTAAAGAATAGCAAAAAATTCACGCGCACACTTAAGCTCCATTAGCGTTGGAAAAACACCCCAGACTAGTCACATAACAAAATACTTGGGCTTTGAACAATTTGTTATGGAACTGAAGCTTTATACAAATTATATGTTCAAAGATCCCATTATTTTGTTATGTGAATTTATCCTGGGATAAATCCCATTATTTTATTATGAGACTTTATATATAAAGCTTCAGTTCCATAACAAAATGTTGGGGCTTTGAACAAGTTTTGTTCACAGCCCCATCATTTTGTTATGGGACTGAAGCTTTATACAAAGTCCCATAACAAAATGTTGGGGCCTTGAACAAAACCCCCAGTATTTTATACTGGAGTTAGTTTACTAAAGCTTCCCAGTATAAATACTGGGGCTTTATATTAATACTGGGATTTGTCTGGAGGTGGCTATTTCTCAGCGAATTTATTTTTAACGGCTACAAATCAATTAGCGCGCGCCAAACAAGCCCCTACACGAAATTTTTACCACATTTCACTGGTAAAAATTTAGTCATGTAGCCTGTTTTCACCGCGTTAAATGAATACTAGCCAGCGATGCAAAATTGTTTGAAGACTAGCCACTTTCGGACAAGTTCCAGTATAAATAATGGGGCTTTGAACGAGTTCCATTTTTTTGTTATGAGACTTTGTATAAAGCTTCAGTCTCATAACAAAATAATGAGATTTATATCCCTTTGATGGGACCTTTTTTATGGGAATAAATTCCATTATTTTGTTATGGGATAAAGTCCCATAACAAAATAATGGGACCTTTGAACATGTTAGTTCAATGTCCCATTATTTTGTTATGGGATTATTTTGTGTGAATTTTACATTGAGTAGACCTTTTTAAGTCTTCCTAACATAAAATGGATACATTATTTATTATTTATGTTATCTAGACATTTAACCATAGGTATTCCACTTATTATGGCCATTACTTCTCATATCAGACTTACCTAGTTTAAAGCCTATATTTGTGGGATTTTATGGGTAATGACAGTTAATATTCTGCATATCAACTTAAAAGTTTAAATCTAATTAATTTTCACAATCAATTATCTCATCTTTTTAAGTTAAATTAGCATTAATTAGATAATAGTAACTTCTAAAATTACTGCGCGTGCAACATTTACCCACGTCTCTTTAGTTTCTCCATTTCTCTCACTTCTTTGGGATTCCATCTAATTCACACAGTCATCGGAATTTACATCTTCTCCGGTGGGTGTATAATTTTTTTCCGGTATGAATTTTTAATTTTCATACCTTATAGTTGTTATATTTAGTATAATGTAACCCTTTATCAGATTATTTTCGATTTTTTTTTTCAATTTGAAGATTTTTAATGGCTAGACGAGGGGTTAAGAATGTCAGGAAGCCGATGCATGTCAACGATGATGACGATTTTGAGGATTTTGATATTTCCTCACTGAGCAAAACTGGTATCGACACTCCAAGTGGACTCACTAGGTCATCATCCAAACTGAATAAAAGGAAGAGGCCTCCACAGGTTGTCAATGTTAAGCGTAAATCCAAAACAGTTGGTTGTGGTGCTAAGGGTAAAGCTGTTGAAATTGGCTCATCGACTGACGACTCCGATAGCGACCAGCCTGTCGAGGTTAAGAAAAAGAAAGTTTTGGGTGGTCCATCTTTGTGTTCTACAAAAAAGAAGTTATTTCAAGTGAAGACAAATAAATCAGTTAAATCTGTCAGGAATGACGACTTTCCTTTGGTCCCCATGGAGGTATGTTATTATAAAAATATTCCGCATGTGCGTATTTGTTTATGTTGATTTTTTAGTATCAGTGTTCTTTTTGGTATATATTTCATTGATATACTCTGCATATTTATGATATTTGTGAATTTATAAGACGTATCCAGTTTGCATATGTTGTGTATATATTCTACATACTTGCATTGTTCAACTGATTTTGCAATTTTTTAATGTATAATCAAGATTATTACATTTTTACTGCATACTGTTATTTATATTATTTCATAAGTTTTTAGACTTTTTTGTTACATATCTCTTTGATATTCTCTGCATATTAGAGGTCAGTTTTGCAAAATATGATATTAATGTGCATATACAGTGTATATATTCTGCATATAATCCTTATTCGTATTATTTGTCAATATGTTGATTTCTTTGTAGATTATTCATTGGTATTAGTGTACCTTTGGTACATACGTAGTTGATATTCACAGTATATTCTTTGAATTGCATATCCACTGTATTTGATAAACAATATTCATTGAATCGTATATCCACAGTATACTTTCTGCATAGTGCTTGATATTAATGTTTTTAAGTTAAGGAAAACTGTATGCATGCCTAAGTATATGCATTTTATTGTATGCATAGTCTTTTTATTGTTATGTAACCAATATGCACATATAGTTTCCAAAGTATAATTTTTGTTTATCTGTTATAGCCAATGCAACTTTATTTTCGTCCGGACCAATATCGAGGCCGTAGGATATATACACACACATCTGTTGAAGGTGTTCCAACTATCAAGGGTGTTCTCACTGATAGTTTGTTGGAAATATTCAGGCAGTCTTGCTTTGGTCATTTTTTGGATATGCCTAGTTTTGTAACGTGTAATAAATTGTTGAATGCATTGTTGATGCGAGAGACTTGTCCTCCAAAGCATGATACTGATGCATTGTGGTTTGATTTCTATGGCAAAAAATTGAGGTTTGGTCTCATGGAATTTGGGCTAGTAACGGGTCTTTGCTGTGTTGGTGATCACTTAAAGGATTATCATTCTGTTGAGCCTAATAGACTTATGCAGTTGTACTTTGGTGGAGCGTCAAAAGTAACAAAGTCTGCATTAGTTGAGTGTTTTGTAAGCAAAAAATGGCAGAGTGAGGAAGATGCTATAAAGCTAGCAGCTTTATTTTTCATCCACACATTTCTCTTTTCAACTAAGAATTCTGCTACCAATGACACCACTATCGGGGAGAAGGAATTTAATATTGTTGAGTGTGGCGCATGGAAGACCTTCCCTTGGGGTGCAAAAGTATTTTTATCAACTATTACGTCGATGCATGACAAATTGAGGCCCTCTCTACAGTGTTACCGTTTCGCCGGGTTGCCGTATGCCTTGCAGGCTTGGTTTTATGAATGTTGCCCGACTGTGCATGAGAAGCTTGCATATAGGGTTGCAAACTCATCTCCCCGAATTCTTAACTGGCATGTTAAGCGGAAGCATGACTTTGAAGAGTTGGAGAATGGTTTTTTCAGTTTGAAGAAGTCCCAGATATACTTCTTACGTTTTCTATTAATTAATGGTTTAATATTGTTATTTAATAAAGTTTTTAAATATTTATTAAAAATTCCTTAACAAATTCAAATGACTAGTAGTTTAATATCTGATGAACATTTATATTGTATATGTATGTTTTTTCCTAGGTTATTTTTAAAAAGATTGAGCCGACAGAAGAAGAATATGCTAGACTTCAACTACCACAGTCCATACCAGATGAATGTGATACTGATATTGGTATTGAATCTCCACGGGATGCTGCAGATGCTGCCAATAAAGGTTCACCAAATGTAGGTATGGCTGGTCATACAAATTCTAATGGTGCAAGTCAGCAGTTGCCTCCAGATATGCAAGTCTTGTTCGGGCAACAAAAAATGTTGCAAGCTGACATGGGTGTGTTGAAGCTGTATATGGTTAAATGTTTTGACAAGATCTTTAAGAAGCTTAATATCGATCCAGTTGATATTGGCGATAACAACTGTTCTACTGGGGTATGTGTTTGTTTTTTTAGTCTGCTTATTTTGTATGAATTATTACAAATGTAATATACAATATTTGTTAATTCTTTCTTAGGTCCCTGGATCAGACTTTGCCTCGGATGAAACAGGCAAGGATCAAGCTGTTGACCCTCCAAGTGTGCAGTTACATCAGCAAGAGCAAGTGCCTTTTGCGTATCAATGTTATGGTAACTACTTTTGCTGTTTTTTATTGTATTTTACAATGCAGTTGTTAGCTTTGTTTTTTTATTTTTATTACTTTTGTCAGGACCTGCTGAAAAACAACCTGTGATTGTTGATGATGAGGAAGGCGCCTCTGATAGGAATGAAGTGGAATTTGATGATGATAATGGTGCCTTTGATGGGAATGAATGGGAAAATTCTAAGGGTACTCGCTCTGTCATATACATATGTACAATTCAGTTTGTATGAAGTTTTATTTATCTACCTTCTTTTCATATTATTAAGTATTTAGCTGGCTATTATTCCTTTTTTAAAAAAAATTTAAGGAACTGAAGAAGTTGAAGAGGATATGTTTTTTGAAATGCCCATTTTGCATGACTTTGAGTTGGAAAATCCTAATGGTATTCTTCAAATATACAAACTGCATTCACTAAATATTAAATTCCTTCTTTGATATTGAACAATTTTACTGTCAGGGACTGATGAAAACCAACCTTCAATCTTTGATGATGTCAGAGGTCCCACTGATGGGAATGAAATGGAAAAATCTGAAGGTTTCCCAACTGCCTGAATTTTTTCATTTATAAAAAAATGTCTCAAAGATATACTTTATTACTAAGTAGATTTTTTTTTCTTTTTTTTTGAAACACAAGATGTGAAGGAGAATATGATTGATGGTATTCAAGGTTTAATGGGTGACTTTGAGATGGAAAATCACACTGGTATAGACCTAATATCTGCACAGTATTCATTTAATATTCAGTTAAGGGTTGGTATTAACCAATTTCATTGTAGCCAAACTGGGCTCTGATGACATATTTGTGGAGAAGGCTGTAGATGGCAATCAGGATGACGTTGCAGCTGGTAATATCCAAATTTGTTGCTTAGTTTAATTTATTTTCATTCAGTTTTAGGTCCTTTAAAATGTTTATGTCTATTTTCAGGTCAAGAATAAATTGCAGTTATTGGTGAGCAGGTCCTCAAAACAAATGCCTGTCCTTCTGATATTGGTAAAGGTATACATTTTTCAAATATTTATTTATTTTAAAAGTTGTTTGGTGTCTTAAAAATATATTTTGTTACCATTTACTTATGCAGATATACAGGAAATGCAAGCTGATGGCAGAATTGACAACAGTATGGCTTCTGGCAAATATGTTGATGTCGCAGGTGGGGGAAACACATTGGAATCTATGGTAGACCTCCTTTCTCAATTGCGGGAAACACAGTGACATGCGTTGACTGCAAGGGCTAAGGAAGTTGTGAAGAAGCGAGTTCAAGACGCTAATAACAGTGCCTCAGTTATTGAGCCTGACTCTAATGAAGTAGCAGAGGACACCTTGAAAGAGGTTGATAATTTGGATGAGGTGGAAGGACTTTACCGTGATGTTCCGGATGCGACACCTCATATTTCTGTTCGTATAAGAACTGTTTCAAAATTCAAGAAGTCACCGTTTGTCAATGAGTTTGGGTCGACTGAAAAATCTGCTTCCACTGGGCCATGCTCGCAGCTGGCTAAGAGAAGCACGTTTCGTCTCATCCATCCATTTTTGAGTGAGATACGCATTGAGCCTGATATGAAGCTTGTAAATAGATGGACACCATGGATTGATCATAAAGTGATCCGAAAATCAAAGTAAGTAAAAGTCAAATTCTATTGCATATTACAGCCTATAAGTTTTAAAATGTACTCTGGTCATTGTTGTTTTAAATTCTTTTGCAGGCTTGAAAATTTGTATCCTGCGAGTATCAATAATCTGGTACCTACATTCAACTTTGGGGTGTATGTTGTGGACAAGAAAGAGTGGTTTCATATACTTAACTATGGTTCAAAGGATTTACGCATCACAGTATTCTTCTACAACTTTTACTGTCATAACTGTATAATTAACTATAATATGCAGTCAGTATCCTATCCATATGCATGAAGTATGCAAGGAGTATGCATAACAGATATCTTTTAATTTCTAAATTTACTTGTTTAATATTATTAAGCAGTCAGTATCTTATTAGTATACATGCAATATGCAATGAATATGCCTAACACAAATCACAAAAAATCAGATATACTGTTTCTGGTCCCCTGTTTTTTAATTTGATAGCATTCACTGTGAATATTTCAAATGTAATTGTAATATGCATTGACTATGTCATGTGTATACATGAAACATGTACTATATTAGTTATCTGATATTAGTTATGTGTAAACAAAATATTTTGTATGCAATGGATATGTAGGAAACACCCCGATTTGCTTGTTTAATATATGCATTGTTGAGTTATTACAAAAATATATTAACAACTATATTTGTTCTTTTTTTATCTAACACCTGGATGTCTTGTTCTACTATTTGCGTAAGAAGGCAAAGTACGATCAAGGCATTTCTGTAAGAGTCACAACCACGGATTGTCAGTTTGATGCTATGCTTAGAGATGTGTATGCTGATTTTATAATGTCTGGCAAAGACATGGGTGTTGTAGATTCTGCAAAAGCGATTAATGATATCATATCAGGTCGTACTCTGTGGTGCAATACTCCTTGGGTACTGGTTGATGATATATTGTTCCCTGTTATGGTTGCTCATCAGTGGCATTGGATTTTGGCTAGATTGTCTTTGAAGGAAAGGGTTATTTATGTTTATGACTCTAAACCAGGAGATCCCTCATACAATGAAGAAGTTATCCGGGCTATGGAGCCATATGCAAACATGTTACCTATTTTCTTATCTACCACTGATATCTTAAAGAAAAGGCCTGAGTTGTTCTACAGTGGTTCTCCTTATTATGACAAAGCTATGGGTGAACCATTTTTAATGGTTTTCAGTCCAAGGCCACCTGCTATGATGAAACGGTATGTTGTGATTCATTTGCTTTTGTACCTTTGTGCAAAAACTAACTAGTAAAGGTCTAATTTTTTCCATTTATCATTGCATCAGTGATTATGCTGTGTTTGCTGCTGTATTTGCTGAGTATTATATACAGTACCAGTCAATGCCTTCTGAAGATGATGATCTGTCTGGAGTCCGGGGGCGTTATGCCATGTACCTGTGGTATTATGGAATGAAGAAACAGATGCAATGTGTTGTTAGCGATGAGGAAGGCTGAATGGCTGCTGGTTTAATTTATTTTTTAGTAATATCATTAGATCTAAGTTGTTAGCAGATTTTTAATTTAGATGCAATGTGTTGTCAGTGGTGTTAATTAGCACAAACCGATATGCAAGCAATATATCAGTCTTTTTTGGTTGCAATGACTGTTCCAGAATATTACATTACACTGCATCTTATTAGATCTTTGTGTATACTCTTTTTTGTTATTACTTTTGTACACATTATGTCCTAAGTTTTCATTAGAATTAACCTCTTTTCTTTGTATTGATACATAGTTTATTCACTAAGTACACATGTAATATATAATAAATATGCAGAAAATATAGAAGTTACCAAGTTATTCCTTTCTGTTGAGATATTATATTGTACAAGCTTAGAAATCATTTACTTTCAGTTGAATACAACTGTGATGTACATTTAACTTATCAAGTTGAATAAGTACGGGCATTCATTCAACTAACTGGTTTGACAATATGAATTTAGCTGATGTTAATGAGGATACACTATTAAAAGGTGTTTGCCTACTATAATATTCAATAAGTATCCTGAGAATATTCAATGAGAATGCAGCGAATATTCATAAGTAAGGAGAAAAATATTCAATATGTATGCATTGAATATATCACCATTACAATTCAGATACAAAGCGACATCATTCTATAAAACATTTATTTCCTTCCATTCATTAAAGGTCACATCATGATGACTGTGAATATATACTCTGTAAAGTTCACATCAACAAAGTTCACATCAAGAAGAACTTTAAAACCAACCATTTTAACTGAAAAGTAGCAAACACTTTACTTAATTATAAACTGATTTATAGTTAACAAGTAAGTCTTAAAACATTCTTAAAAAAGAATATTAAGAGAAGTATTCAACAAGTCATCATTTCAACTAAAATCTAATTGGAGCATTTTTGCAGGTCTTGCAGTTGTGCCCTTGATTACCACAACGTGCACATGTTAATCGTGCCTTCTTCAATGGTTTTTCCCAAGCAGACTTGATTCTTGTAGTTTTGGATCTTCTTGGTGGTTTTCTTCCATGTGGTGGTAGGACAATTTCTTGGGCTATCTCCTTAGGCACATTCCAATCTGTCTCACCTTGAATAGGATATACGGGTACATCATATGTCTTTAGCATAGATTCCTTCTTGTAGTATTCCGCAAAATATTCAGCTGCTTTAATGTGCAAACTATCCAGCACTGCTACTGCGTGTCGACAAGTTATTTCATCAATTTGAAACCTACCACAGGTGCATGTTTTTGCGCGAAGATCTACAATATGTTTCACTTGGCCATATACCACAGCGTACAATAGATCCATCGATGGAATAATCTGCATATCATTTATATCAACAATTTTGTTTCTGAATTGTGGAATACATAACCTTATTAGGAAAATAAGCGAATGGATATGCAGGTAATATTCATATTGTATGCTGTACATGTTTTATCAATAAACTGAACAGAACAATATTCAGAAAGTATGCGCAGTGTATGCATAATGCTATTTTCAAATAGCAAACTGAAGTATAAAAAGTTATCCGCCATTTCTTGGATGCAATAATGTTGTCATCAAGGATGTCTTGGAATTTTTCGCCGAGTGCTGTGAATGTATCCATTGCAAACTGCATGTTTTTTGCAGTCCACATTTGGAACATATCAGTCATATACTCCATTAATGCTAGTATCGGGAGCTTTCGAGCATGCCTATTTGCCGCATTCACTGACTTTGCAATATTAGATGTCATAAAAAATGAACGCTTACTCTGCACGTGTGCTATTGACCATCTGTGATATCCAATGTTAAAAAGGTAATCCTTTGCTCTACTATCTATATCCTCAAGATCCTCCATTGATTTTTCAAATTGTCCAACTGTGTATGCCATTACTAGCCGATAATATACATCTTTTAGTTTATTTTCACCCTTCTTGAACTTCAACTTAACATTATTCCATAAGTGAAACACACATACACAGTGAGGTATTTCAGGATAAATTGTCTTCATTGCCTGTACAATACTCTCATGCCTGTCGGATACAACACACATTCCATCCCTAAGTCCATATGCAGCTCTTAAACATCTGAAAAACCATTCCCATGCTGCATCGTTTTCAGAATCTACAACTGCATATGCAAGCGGTAGAATATGACCTACATACACAATAAAGGATGTTATTTTTTTTCAAATCTAAGCACTGAACTTTGAGGTTGTTAGCAATATTTGTGCAACTTTTGAATATCAGATTTGTGTTCATGCAGTATTCACATTTGTATACCCAGAATTTCACAACTAGAGTATAGTTTAAAATAAACTGCTGATATCATGAAAATATTCATTGGCGATAAACATAAAAGAGTTACCTGAACCATCCAACGTGCATGATATTAGCATTGTACCTCCGTATACGCCACTCAAAAAACCTCCATCCACTACCATCACTGGTCTACAATGTTGCCAGCCTGTGATAAAGGCATTCAATGCAATAAAGACATATAGGAAAGAATCATCTTCACATTTCTTTAGCTCTGTAACCGAGCCTGGGTTTGCTTTGTTCAGCTCATAAAGGTAGCTTGGAATCTTCCCATACGCTTTATTTGGGTCTCCTCTCAACAATTGGATCGCCTTCTCTTTACATCTCCATGCTTTCATGTAATTTAGTGTCAGACCATACGTTTTCTTCAACTCATTTATTATATCCTTCGGTGTGTATACTGTTTTTGGATCAGCAAACCTTTCCTTCATTAGATTACCAATAATATCTGCACTTGTACGACGATGCGAACTCAACCTTTCCTCAATCGGACAAGTGTGAATGTTGTTGAACTTTCTTATCATGAAAACCCTTGAGTTATTTAAGCTTGATGCGTGAAGCATCCAACTACATGGGCTGTTCACACAAATTATAGAGTACCTAGTTTGATAAATATTAATTTAGGTGAGTGAATATACAAAAGATATGCAGCTAATATTTTTCAATATGTTAACATAATTAAAATCGTAATTAAATACCTTTTGGTCGATGACCTATCAACCTTTGTTTCAAACTTTTCCTTTAGAGCGTAGTTCTTTACAACATTCTGTAGCGTTTGCTTGTCTTTATACACCTGTTTTTCCTCTAAGCAGTCAAGGTCTGGGTTCTCGATGACACCAATTTGCTCAATGGGTATGCCTTCAATTTCATCAGTTTTACATGAAAATATCATGTCGACTACTTCAGGTATGTTGATATCATTCAGTGTGTCAGCAGCCGTCATAACATTGGTATTTACAACCATTGCCCTTGTGCTATATCCACCATTAACGACTTTCTCTTCTGCTGTAATGCAAAGCGGATATTCACTCATTTTTGTCGATTTTTTTTGGCTCTATATACAGTTGAACACCGATATCATTCTTAATTGAGATAGGTTGGAACCCATCTTCAATTTGATATTTTATATCCATTGTGTACATATAAGTGTCAACTTTTAGATGTGTCGCTATTGCTCCCAAAAAGTTGGTGTATGTACAATCTTCTTTAAGCAGAATGCCATCAGCTTTGAAGTTGACGAACTTGAAATCTTCAACCCAATTTCCACCATATTGGATTAATACCTTAATTGGTGACATATTTCACTGATATTATAAAATTTAAGCTTTCTTGAATGTTACTGATACTGTGTTGGATCGACGCTTTGTTTGATGGAGTAATCTTATTTTGTTATGGGACTTCTTCAGTGCAGCCCCAGTATTTTGTTATGAGACTAGTCTGGGGTGTTTTTCCAACGCTGATGGAGCTTAAGTGTGCGCACGAATTTTTGGCTATTCTTCAATAAATTTTGAAACGGTGGATAGTCTCCAATAAGCGCGTCCAAAAATGGCTACTGATCAAAATTAACCCAATTTCACTGCTACACTCGGCACAAGTTTCTGGCACATCAGAAAATACATACCTTTTCAGACATTAAACAAATGATTCCTTAAACCTCACATTGCATCGATATTTCTTTTCCTTATATAGATTCTTAAATATCAGGATTAACACTGCTGATGTGTATACTATTGACTCTTCCTTGATTTTTATACTGTGATTGAAAAAAACACCAAAACTATAAAAGGAAAGAAAGAAATTAAACTGCAAAGTTTAGAATACGAAAAAACTAATGGACCAAAAATGATTAAAATTCCTAATGTAACACAACCTTCCTTATATGTCAATTAGTTGTACTTATAAATATAGGTACTACATTTTGTTGAGAATAACCAAAGAAATACAACAATGGCTTTTTCCTTCAACAACTCCTTGATCTTTGCACTTCTTCTAACAATCTCCTTCACGGTCTCTATAGTGAATGCAGATTTAATTAGTGATGTTTGCTCAAAGGTGTCACCACCAACCATATCCATATGTGACCAAGCGTTAAGGTCCGATCCTCGTGCAAAAACTGCAGCAAATCTCGAAGCTCTTGGCTTTATCGCGATTGATATAGCACAATCCAGTGCTAAATCAACGCTCAATCTCCTTGATTCACTCCTTAAAGGAACAACTGATCCCACATTGAAATCGCGATATGACTCGTGCAAGGAGAACTACGGGGATGCTAGTGATAACTTAGCAGAGTGCCCTGGTTTTTTGAAGGCTAAAGATTTTGGGAGCTTGAATGCTCGGGCTTCTGCTGCTCTAGATGATCCAGACACTTGTGATGATAATTTCTCACAGGCACCAGCCGAACCAACAGAATTGAAACAAGCTAGTTTGAAGTTGCAAGCACTTTGTGCTGCTATTGATGCTATTAGCAATAGTTTGCAAGGATCATTGTAATTTGCCACAAGTTTTTATATGGTCTAAATTCTTGATTCACGTTAATTAGAATGTGGAATTGTTATTGAATTCTCGTTTTTGGTTTATATAAATGAAACTCTAGCAATTTATTCATGTCTGTTAATTACTAATTACCTCCCTCTATTTTGATTTAGTTCGTGGTGTTTAGCTCAATATGAAGTTAATAAAAAAACTGCAAATACTATAAAGTTAAACATGTCATGACATTCATGTAACTATAAATCATGTCACGGAGGATAAAATGGAACTTAAGAGATCACAAAGCTATCAATGCTTTATTCAAGATCTTTAGCAGTCAGATCGTTCATTCTCCCTTCCCAGTGGCTTTCGAAAAATTCTCGTAGGTGAAGCAAATCAAACCTATTTACAGACAAAGAAGATCCACTACCAGTACACTATCAAATAAAATCTCCATATAGACCCAGCCGCCATAATACCGACTTCAGAAAATCGTCATCCATTGGAACCACCACCATTCCACCCCAAATACCCTAAGATATCACCAGAAATAAATCATATTTGCCACCTTCCCTTCACTAACGCTGCTAGACGACCCAAGACAACATAATTTAAGTGTTCAATAGGTCATAGCCGTAGATGAATAGTTTAAGTAACTAGATGAAAAATTGTGACACTTTAACGGGGTTGGCTGTCATTTTTTAATCAAAATTTAATGTTAAATTATTTCTATTATAGAAAGTTGACATATTTTTTTGAACGGATTGATAAGAAAATAGTGGCACATAAAATGAAAAGAATAGTTTCTTGTAATAATCGTCCACTTTGGTAATGGAGTAATGTTGTAATCATTGAAGAACTTTTGGTTAAGATCTCTTCTTTGACTAAGATGATGAAATCTTAATTCTTAGATTGGCAATATCATTACCATATCTATCAAAAGTTTACCAGATTTGGACCAAGTTAATTTGTTAACTGAGATACACTTAGGATGAACATAATTTACTTGCTTAGATTAATCAAATACATTCTTATACGTTCTGAACTTCGTCAAATCATTAGAAACCTCAATTGCTTCTAAGAAATTCATTATATTACTTTCACACTGCGGTCTTCTAGGACTTCCCATAAAGAGATTTACATATTAAAATTTGAGGTTTAAAGCCCCCTCTCAATGCAAAGTGCAAACGTCTATTTAATCGAAAAGTTATTTTCGAATCTTTTGCTTCTTCTTTAAACCAAAAAATAAAATCATAAATACCCCTATTTGAGGTGATATGTACTACTAATGGAACCCCATCTGTGTTGGAAAAGATTTAACTGTATCCTCAATTATGGACAATGAACAAAAGAGCATTATATAGTGTTATCAATATTTTGACCCAATCAAACAAATTGATCACATGCAATGGGCTGTGGAGTGTGGACTCGAGATTAAAGTAGCAAAATAAGTCAATGGGTTGAGAAGACTTGTAAAGGAGAAAGTCGTTAATAGCTTGTAATATCCAGTCCAATTATACTTGAAGTAACTGTGTTATAGTATGTATTTGATTTGTCACACGTATAGTTGGCAAGATCTTTAACTTGCTAATATATATTTGTCGATCGAGTTAACCTTCAGATTGTCTAGCTCGTTGACACATCAAATTAAAGCTTATATAATTAATGTACTCAAATTAAAAGTAGGCGTATATATAGCACATTAAAATTTGAATTAAATTGGAAAATGTTGTTCGGAAGAGAAAATCAAGTTTTACTTGATACTCCAAAATACTTTATTTCTTATAAATTTAAATTGTTTTTAGTACAATCATTTAGTAGTGATACGATGTCTAATTTCTTTTATTTTTCCAAAATATCATCTCCATGTGCTTTTACTCTAAGATCTCTTGCTCATCTTACTCTAAGGAGTGAAACATCAACTCTCTGCCAAACTCCCGTCATGATATAATCTTACAGCTCATATATCACAAAATTTTGATAAACACTAAGCTAGCGTTTGCACATAGATTAGATTGAAACTTTGAAAATTTGAATTTTTGAAGTTGAATTGAAAAATATTTTTGGAATTTGAAGTTGTGTTTGGATATACATTTCACTTGAGAAAAAAGTTGAAGTTATGTGAGTGGGAAATTTTTTTCCCAAATCTTCCAACAACATACTGCTCTCAATCAGAATTTGAGAATTTGAAGTTTTGGTTTTCAAATTTTGCACAAATCGTATGAACAAACAAAAATTTGAAGTACTATTTCAAATACAACTCTCAAGTTTTATTGCAAAAAATTTAATGGATTTATTTGTAAGGAATTGGAATTTTTCCTTTGCAAGACTATTCAAAAGCTACAATATTAAGATGTTTATAAATGTTTATTCATTTCTTATAGACACAACACAATAGGGAAAAGACAATGAACAATGGCTCCCTTTACTTGTTAAGGAGTCCAACAGCAGCTGCATATTACTCATATTGGAGTATGAATGTTGCATGCATTAATTCAAATAAGAAACTAAAAGCTTAAGATTCAGTTCCTTTAGGCATAAAATATTGACTTGAAATATGCATATACAGAGCTGTGACTACTAGTAGTTGCTTAGAAGGGAATGTCTTCCGAGATATTCACATGGCTGGATACAAGTAATAATTAATTAGTACTAATATATATATACTGTATATATTTGTTACGCAATTAGAACAAGTAATGCGACTGTCTTTGTTAGGCATGTTGCGAGCCCAAACAAAAGAGAGAACCGGAAAATTTCCTTGTGTACAACGGTAAAATACCGGTTAAAACTTTTGATTCCGCCAAAAAGTACTATTAACCCCAGAATAAAATGTAAGATTATTTTAACTTATGCATGTTTGGTTGGAATGTGATTATATTGCTTATACCACATATATTTTAACATGTAGAATGAGGGGATTTTTTCAGTTGAAACTCTTCCGCATTGATTTGGTTGGTTCGCATATTATCTGGCTTTATTTGGTGTTTGTGATCTATGAAATGATCTGGGTTATGTCAAATTATCTCACTAGCTAGGCATCGGTAGCTGCGGATTCATGATTTTAATCAGAGACATATCTAGGTTTTTACAAGGATGGGTTCATTATTGTCGGAGTCGGAATTATAATATCAAAAAGTAGTCGGCAAACAACCTTCGCCCAAAAATTAATTTATATATATATATTAATTTCATGTTATATGATGATACATTTGACTTTTTAACACCTATACCCGACCGAAGTGGTAACCTGATAGTCAAGCAGTATTCAAAATTTTCTTACAGCCGCAATGTCCCACAAAGTAATTTGCTTATTTTAATTAAAAAATAAACTTTAAAATAAACAAATTGGACCAATGTAGTAAGTAATAGAGGGGAAAAAGATATTAAAAGAGCATTTTAGTGGATATCGATTCATGTTCTTAAAGGTATGTAAACCACCATTCGGCCAATTGAACCATTTAATCTTTTAGAATAGTTTGAGAAATAAGCACATAATATATTTAGTTTGATGGAGGACCATGGGTTCAGGTGTAATTTTCAATACAAAATGCGCCTCTGATTTGGACTACATAGTTTCTGGACTTTAAGATAGCAACCTCAAGCATTGGTAATAACCAGGTTTCGATCAATTTAACTTTGAACAAATTTGGCGAATTTGTTAATATATACAAGGTCTAGCTCAACCCTTATATATTCTATCGAACCCATATACTGAACCCTACATCCTGTCCTAAATTCATTTTATATTGCTGGTTACTTTGTTGACAACAGGGTTAGATTAAACGACCCCAAAATGCTTGATGCGCGACAAGAAATGCTAGCAAAATTATGCAATGAAAAGGCTCCTTTCTCAGAAGAAATTATGCAATGACAATCCATTAATTAAATTCATATTACACTGTTAACGTGCACAAGTTAAATTTAAATTTAACATAGTATTTTACGTAAAATGCATCCTGTAAAGTTTTAAAAGTCCTAAAAAAAAAAGTTTTAAAAGTCCTGGCAACCAAATGACCAATACCATAGTAATTCCTTTCGTCCTGTCATCCTCTCTAGCTTGTGTATTAGTCTCCTAATAAACTTAACTGTATAGCCTTAGATACTTTTAGCTTAGATATAATGGCTACTCTTTATTATTCCAAGGAACTTCAAGTCGTACCCACAAGAACAAAATATACTCTATGAAAGTATAAAGAAGAAATACAAACCACATATAGTAATTTAAACAAGTCACCGTTCAAATTGTTTTAACAACTCACATATATAAAAATTATACATATTATCCTGCACCAAAATTGTTTGCAGAAACTGGTTATTCATGATCACAACCATAATGAAAAGTATTGGAGATTAATTATTACATTGAATATATGGATAGTCTTCATGAGAACCACCAAATCAGATGTGGTTCTTTATTCATAAAATAATACATCATACTACTTATTAATTATAAAAATTGACAAACCTTATAATTATAAGTGGCATCAGCTTTCTTCATGTAATTTCTTATTTGGCATAATTACACATGCCATAAATGCAGTATCCACCAACCATACACCTATTGTTGCAGTAGCCACAATGCCTCTTGTCAAAAGAAAGATTAACACACTGACCTCTACAACAAGTCTCTGTGAAGGGACATTTTTTCTTGCAGTCACCGCAGTTGTGATCATCATACTTTAAATCCACGCACTTGTTGTTACAACAAGTCGAGTTTCCGCCATCAATAAGGTTACATATTTCATGGTTCTTGTGACAATGATCAGCAGCTCTTGGATTCTTTTCTTCAGCAAGAAAACGGCTTCGTTTCCTATCGATAAATGGGGACACCACCTCTTCATCATGAGTACTCGTGGATAGTTTTGTCGTGCTATCGTTCGAGTTTTCGGTGCGTTGCATGTTGAGAAGAGAAATGGTGAAAGCCATGGCAATGGCTAGAACAATCAATAAGTTGATCACCTTCATGTTTTCTGAAGGTGAATAAAAATGAAACGTTCAAAATGTTCTTGTTTGTTCTTGAATTATACAAGGAAAAGGAGAAGAGGAGGAGGAGGATGTTGTTTAGCTTGGTAAAATTTATAGGAGATTTAAAGCATTTTATACTTTGTAAAGATGGAAGAGAAAAGTTGACTTTTGAAAGACATGGAATGTGGAGAAGAAGCAAGCATAGGTTGACTATTAACGAAAGAAATGAATAGTGGTGTATAATAATAGTAGTAATACCTTTGCTTGATAAATTGCTGACTTGAATCTGCTTATTACTGAATACATACATTAATCCTAGAGTTTCTTGATGAAAAATGAGGATGAGTGTTTAAACATATTTAGGTTGTTTATTGTTAGGGAATTAATGTTGACTTCAATTTGAAGAGTGAAGCTTTCTTCTTTGAGTGATTGCTTAAAAGATTCTAAAGTGATTGCTTAGGAGGAATTTCACTCGATAGTCAGCTTATTTTTTAAGAGGTAAACATTTGTACCTTTGCCGCTACTGTTGCGAAATTGAAGGTAAAAAAGTTAAACAGAGCCGCGTGTTTTACTACTTGTGCTAAGGAAGACAGTAATAACAAGATTATTCGGAAATGACTAAAATATGGCGGGAAGAATGAATCTTTTATAACTAACTAGAGGTTTTGGATTTGTTTTTAAAATGAAAATATTCCCAATGGAAAGCATTTCCCCGGCCTCTAATAAGTACTATTATACACAGTTGAATCCGATTTAGAGTCTGTTTGGGATTGCTGCCAAAAACTGCTTATTTTGAAAAGTACTTTTGGCAAAAGTACTTTTCAAATAAGTACTTTTGTATAATAAGCAATTTGTGTTTGGTTAACTCATTGGAGAAGTATTTTTGATAAATAATTTGTGCTTGGCTAATCTTAACAAAAAGTACTTTTTAAGTGTCAAATTACGAAAAAGGATATTCAAGTTCAATTTACATTTGGTTTATTAGAAACAAAAATATAAATTTATATATTTATCATAAAAGTTTTTAATTTAAAAAAATTAGTTAAAAAGCAAAACATAAACTAAAAGATGTACATTTAAAAACTTGTCCTGTAAAAGTACGTAGAATGAAAAAAAGTGAAAAATGAGAAATAAAATTTTACTTTGAGAGATAATTTGGTAAATGTAAATTTTTGGTAAGGATATCTTTGTCCTAAAAAAATTAATAAACTGCTTTTGCTTCTTGGAAGAAGCAGATAATTCTAGCTTCTCCCCAACAGCAGAAAAACTGCTTTTGCTGTTGCCCAAAAGTACTTTTTTTTGTTACCCAAACATCTCAAAATTCTAAAAAAAAAGTATTTTTTTTTGAAAAAAGCACTTTTGGCTTGGAAGAAGCAATCCCAAACAGGCTATTAATCCGGTACGTCCATGATATATATATTTTTTTTATATATAATCATGTCATTTAAAAGGTAACGACTCTCTCTAAGAGTGCTGATTGGTTATTGCATATGAATATGATTTAAATAATCTTTAATATATTAGGTACTTGATTAAATTTGAGATAACTTTGAAACTTTCTTGTTAGAGAAGTACCTTAACCTTTGGTCGGTGTATTTGGACCAACCAAAGTGAAATTTAGTCTAATTCCAAAACAAATACCATGTGATAGGAAACCAAAAAAGTTAGAAGATGACCTTAACAATAAAGGGGTAAGTATAAATGGGTTTCAGTAATATAAATTGACAAGGAAAAATACATAGATGATCCCTTTAAATTGACATCAATTTTCACTTGAATTCTCCAATTTACTGATGAATACAAGAGGGGGGGGGGGGGGGGAGGGAGGGGTGAATTGTTCAGACTTATAAATTTAGTCGACTGATAAATTAGGTGATAAATAAAATACTAATCCAATCCCCGTGGGTCACAAGGGAGTTATCTCTCTTCAAGCTCTTTGTAGAACACAAGTAAACTTATGGTTTATCGTTAACCAAAAACGTCTTTTCAAAAATAGTTTTATCCATTCGCTCACCACCAACGATCTTGTCTGATTTATAGATAATCAGACCAACTTCCGTGACACAACTATTACCTCACTACAAGAACTCTCTTTCTTTTCTATTGATCACTCGTAGACTCTTAGAAATACAGTGTTTGAAAGTAAAAGACTTAGAGAGAAGTAGATTGTAAGTAGAAGCATAAAATAATCTCCAGTAGACTTCAAGTATAAATAGTGAACCATCAGAGTTGCTCGTTGAAGAAGAGATATGGCAGATCTGCTCGCATGATCGATGGAGGATGATGGAGATTTGATTTACTGGGATTGAGGAATAGAGAGATTGACCCGAGAGATTTGATTCTCTAGAAGATATAAATATCCTCATAGAGAATAAGGTAAGAGCTGATTTGGGACAAGTCTCACATAATTAGCGTGCCTTAAAGATCGATTTTCCATAGCCGACTCTTCTAATCATCAATCGGCAATCTTCATTTCCTTTTAAGATCTTTACAGAGATCCTCCTTGTAAGTCCTGCAAATTGCACATTGGACTTAATTGTTGTGTACTTTTTGTCATAATCAAAACTTAGAATTTAATTAACTCAACAATCTCCCCCTTTTTGGTGATGACAAAAAGTGAAAGAGGATGTGTCAGGATACTTTCCTTTTTCGCATAGTCAACTAGTGAATCCTGATAGTCGGATCCACCTGAGTATATGCACCCTGTAACAACAAAAATCAAATAGAAGACTCCAGGGACATGAAGGTTAGTTGACTCCCCCTTAGTGTGAGTAATCCTATATACCAAAGACGTAAGAATACCATAATCACATAGATACTGGATTTACATGATGGCTAGAGGGCATAAGCAGTCTGTTCTCCCCCTTGGCATCAACAAAAAGGACTAAAAGAGCAAGTCTAAATCATTCAACATATTACAGACCCAGAGAAATAGTTAGCGAGGAGCAAGAAAATAGTAAGAGTGTTCACGACATTATCAGTCATCCTGTCCAGCTTGATTTGAACATCCCTAGACATTGCATCAATGCGAGCCTGAACATCTGTAGAGACAGCATCAATTCTGGCATGTACTTGTCTAATAGCAGCAGCAGAGTCAGTCACAACAGTGTCTAACTTAAGAGAGAACCTACCAACATCCAGTTTAAGTTCATTGATATCTTCGGAGGCCTTTTCACTCTTGAAATGCAGGCTAAGTAGCAGGTCATTTAGATCAATCATTGCATCTTTAAGCTTGCCAGAGGGTTCATCAGCAGCACAAGGCGCAGAGAATTTGGATGGACCAGCATGGTCATCAGCAGGTTTGGGAGATTTAGTTTCCTTGCGAACCCAGTAACCATTGATGCGAACATACCCCATAGATGCAAAAGTGCAAGAATTGTAACATGTAGTCAAGGAACAGGTTTTCCAGGCAGAGATGTCAACTCGATAGAAATGCAGGATACGAGTGATAATTATTCCATATGGAAGAGATGCACATTCAGCAACACTTTCAAGCATATACTCAATAATCCAAGCAGCCAAGTCAAGTTTCTATTTAGTAACCAAGCAGTAAACAATTAAGGTATCACGTTGTGAGAGGGAACTAAGGGAACCAGTCCGGGGAAGCAGAGTAGTACCAACAATGTGAGCAAGAACACGAATTTCAAAAGAGAGGTCTAAGGGACCAAGTTGGCCCTCAGGAACATCAGACTTATCACATAAAAATATTTGGCTTGTTCAAAGGAAACTTCAAAATCAGCAGGCCACGAAATTTTAAAGAACTCAGAATAACCGAAAAACTTACATCCCAAAATGCGGCACAGAATGGACTTGGTGATTACAATTCTAGTGTTCAGAACCATTGTCTCAAAACCACTGGAAGAGCAAGGACGAAGATTTGTATAAAAGAGTCTTACCAGATCCTCTGGAATGTCAACGAAGTCAATAGAAAAGAAATTGGACCAGTCCTGAGCATCAAACCAGGGATTGATATCACAATTGAGGCATTCCATTGCATCCAATTCAACAAGTCTTCCATGGGCCAGAGGTTTATCCTTGATAGCAGCAAGCTTGTCATAAGCAGAGGTGTCCCAGAAGTCCAAAGTTTCGCCTAAATCAACAAGAGAGAACTCCTTCTTGGGTCATTTTACACACTCTTCATCATTGTTCTGCATGGGTCTTTTGTCAGATTTCTTTGAAAGATTAGGGTTTCTGTTAGGGCTTTGATAGTTGGACATGGTATTTTCGGAGTGGTTAGAATCCACTTGCACCGGAGTGGTGGAGGCAGTGGGTAACTTTGATTTTGTGCGCTGACTGCGACGAGCAGAGAAGGAAGTTTTTCTGACCATTTTAATGGTGATGGTTGGAAGAAAGGGTGAGAAGATGAAAGGTGTGAAAATTTGGAGAGATTTAAAGGGGTAGATGAAAAGGGAAAAGGTTTCGTGTGAGGAGAGGAAGTGAAAGGACATGATGTGCTGAGAAGGAAGTGAAAGGACGCAGTGCAGAGCCTTGGAACTCGTTTCTACGCCGCCTGACACCTTTTCAAACTCAAGACAGGAAAAGTAATAATGACATGGAAAAGGTAAAAGTAATAATGGCAAATAAATGGGCATAAGTAAAAAAAATCCTATGTATGGTAATATAGCAAAATCAATTAGGGCCAATTATATAAAGTAGCGCGACGAGATTAATGAGGATCTGAAACAATGCCTAGCAAATCACGTAATGCACAAAATCTTTCTTCTAAGAGCGGTTTAGTAAAAATATCATCTAATTGAAAATCGGTACTCACGAACGCAATATCAACATCACCATCCTGAACATGATCCCTAATAAAATGATAATGGACATCTATATGCTTCGTCCTAGGATGATCGAAAGGGTTGTAGGATAATTCAATAGCACTGATATTATCACATAGCATAGGAATGGGTTTAAAAAATAAATCATAATCAGATAATTGCTTGCCTATCCAGAGGAGTTGAGTACAGAAATGTCCCAGTGCGACATATTCTGATTCAGCTGTTGAAAGGGCAGTGCAATCCTGTTTCTTACTGTGCCACGATACAAGAGATTTTCCAAGAAAGAAACTCGCATCACTAGTGCTCTTATGATCTACTATATCATCTGCATAGTCAGTATCTGAAAATCCAATGATATCAAAGAAATTCGTGCATGGGTACCACAAGTCATAATTAACTGTTCCAACGAGATATCTAAGAATTCTTTTGACAGCAGTAAGATGGGATACTTTAGGAGCTGATTGAAAGCGAGCACACTTACATACTAATAGCATAATATCTGGTCGACTAGCAGTTAAGTAAAGTAATGATCCAATCATACCTCGATAAAGAGATGCATTGATACTCGTACCTTTGGTGTCGCTTACCAGATGAGTGGCAGGACTCATAGGAGTTTTAGCAGAGTTAGCATCATTCATGCCATATTTTAGAATTAGTTCGTTAGTGTACTTAGATTGACACACAAAGATGCCATCTTCATACTGTTTGATTTGAAGTCCTAGGAAGAACGTGAGTTCGCCCATCATGCTCATTTCAAATTCTCTCTGCATTAGTGCTTCAAAATTCTTGCATAGCGCAGGATTAGTGCTACCAAAGATGATATCATCCACATATATTTGTATAATGAGAATGTCAACAGAAGATTTTTGAATGAATAAGGTTTTGTCACTTCTTCCTCTTGAAAACCATGCGACAGTAGGAAGGAGCTAAGTCTTTCATACCAAGCTCTAGGAGCTTGTTTGAGACCGTAAAGAGCTTTGGATAACTTGAAAACATGATGTGGGTTCTCAGAACTTTCAAAGCCTGGAAGTTGCCTAACATAGACTTCCTCTTTTATAAAACCATGTAGAAAAGCACTTTTAACATCCATTTCAAACAGTTTAAACTTTTTAAAAGAAGCAAAAGCTAAAAGCATACGAATAGACTCGAGTCTAGCAACAGGGGCAAATGTCTCGTCATAGTCGACTCCCTCAGTCTGAGAGTATCCTTGTTCAACTAGACGAGCCTTGTTTCTTACCACCTTACTTCTTCATTCAGCTTGTTTCGAAATACCCATTTTGTACCAATAATGGATTTTCCTTTGGGCTTGGGAACTAGCTTCCATACTTGATTTTTCTCAAATTGATCGAGTTCTTCTTTCATTGCATGGACCCATGATTCATCTTGTAGAGCTTCGTTTATTTTCTTTGGCTCAATCTGTGAAATGAAGGCCAGATTAGATTTAAGAGAGTTTCTTGTTTTCATACCTTCCCGTGGATCTCCAATGATGTATTTTTGGGAATAGTCAGGATCACTTCTCCATTCATTTGGTACTACAACTTCCAGTTCTTTGAGGTTTGCAAGTGTAGTTGACTCAGGCTGATCTGAGATAGAATTTGACTCCTCAACTTCTTGAGTTTTTGGATTTGAAAGCTCAGAGGTGGTGACTGTAATCTCCGGAGTTGTTGGTTGAGTCCTGTGGACTTCTTCTTCATCTGCATCACTACCTTTCTCGACATGGGTCAAAGAATCATCAAAGACTACATGCATTGACTCTTCAACAGATAATGTCCTTTTATTAAAAACTCTGTAAGACCTACTGGTGGTAGAGTATTCTAAAAATATTCCTTTGTCACTACATGGATCAAATTTGCCAAGATTATCTTTTCCATTGTTATGAATAAAGCATTTACATCCAAATGGGTGAGAATAACTTATGTTAGGTCTTTTACCTTTCCAGAGTTCATAGGGGGTCTTATGAAGGATAGGATGGATAAGGCATCTATTTAGAATATGACAAGCGGTACTTACAGCTTCAGCCCAAAACTGATTTGTAAGAGAGTGTTCAACTAACATGGTTCTGGCCATGTCTTGGATGGTACGATTCTTTCTCTCTATAACTCCATTTTGCTGAGAGGTTCGAGGTGAGGAGAAGTTGTGAGTGAACCCTTGAGAATTTCAGTATTCTTCAAACACCTTACTTTCGAACTCTCCTCCATGATCACTTCTGATAGTGGAGATGAAGTATCATTTTTCCCTTTGAACTTTCTTGCAAAACACTTCAAAACTTTTAAATGCATCATCTTTATGAGATAGAAACATAACCCAAGTAAATCGAGAGTAGTCATCAACAATTACGAATGCATATATTTTACCTCCTATACTAGCAGTTCTGGTTGGACCAAATAGATTCATATGCAGTAATTCAAGTGGATTAGATGTCGAGACAATATCTTTTCCTTTAAAAGAGGTTCTAGTTTGCTTTCCTAACTGACATGCATCACAGATGTGGTCTTTAGAGAAGTTTAGCTTAGGTAATCCAATGACTAACTCCTGTTTTGACAATTTTTCAATTAAAGACATACTAGCATGACCTAACTTTCTATGCCATGTCCAGGGATCATTAATAATTGATGCAAGACACAAGTGTTTACCTGACGAAGCTTTACCATTATTCAGAACGTAAATATTGTTTTTCTAGAGCCAGAGAGAACAACCTTACCTTTGTTATCGTGAATTATGCATCTGCTAGATTCAAACTTTACCTTGTACCTACCATCGCATAGTTTATTGATGCTTAGAAGATTGTGCTTGAGTCTATCAACCAGGAATGCTTCTTTAATATCACAAGAAAGGCTTAACGAGATGATTCCAATGCCGACTATCTTTCCTTTGGCATCTCCTCCAAATTTAACAAACCCTTCATCAATTCTTGATATAGATTTGAACAGATGTTTGTCACCAGTCATATGTCGGGAGCATCCACTGTCAAGAAACCATTTTCTCATCTTCATTGTCCTTTTGTGGTGTCCCTGCAAAACAAAGTTTTTAAGAATTTTTAGGTACCCAAGCTTTCTTGGGTCCTTGCAGGTTAGCTTTAGAGGTGCTAGCCTCACTTTTAGCCTTTGGTCTCTAAATCCATTTTCCAGGATTTCTCTTTTGACATCTTCTAAACACGTGTCCTGATTCGCCACAGTGATAGCAAGTAGGCATATTTTGAGTTTTCGCAGTAGACGTAGAGGATCTAGCTGATCTATAGAAACTTTTCGATCCTACTGAACTATGACTAGTGGATTTTTTATGAATGTTAAGTTTGAACTTAAGTTGATTCATTTCTTATTTTAAGAATTCATTTTCAGTCTCAACTACTTCCAATTTCAATTCCCATTCCTCTTTCTCTTTACTTAATCTCTTAATTTTCTTAAGTGTCATTTCTCGTTCTTCTAAAATTTCATCTAGATTTCTAGAGTTTTCGATGCAGAATTCACAACGTACCACACTTGAATCGTTTGAAAGGATTCCGCTGCTGGTAGAGTTGTCTGAGGCCATGAAGCAAATGTTTGCAGCTTCTTCCTTCTCAGCGTCAGCTACATCCTCATCATTCCAAGCCGCGTAAGATCTGTTCCTTCTTTTCCTTTTTGCATCAGGGCAGTTGTTAGCAATATGACCTTGTTTGCCACATTCAAAACACCATCCCTTATTTTTGTAGTTGGATTGATCTTTCTTGAAAGGAACTTTCCCTTTTCTGAACTGTCTTCTTCGATTTACAAGACCATTCAAGTTCCTTGACATCATGGTAAGCGGTTCTTGAATGTCATCTTCTTCAACTTCCTGATCGTAGTCGACTTCTTCCACTGTAGTATTGAAGGCCACTGTTTTCTTTTTCTCTTCTAAAGCATTACGTTTAGATGAGTTTTCTCGAAGGCGATCAGATCACCTCTGAGCTCATCATAAGAGATTTTGTTCAGATCTCCACTCTCTATGTTTATGACCTTTGGTTGCCATGTGGTGGGGAGGCTTCTCAGAATCTTTCTTATTTGTTCACCGCTGGTGTAAATCTTTCCGAGTGCTTTGAGTTCTCCAATGATTTGGCTAAATCTAGCAAACATATATTCCACAGACTCTCCATCTTTCATTTGAAATAGTTCATATTCATAAACCAGAAGATTGATTCTAGTTTCATTTACCTTGCTAGTCTCTTCATAGGTAACCTCCAGTTTATCCCATATTTTTTTAGCAGTTTCACAACTGGATATTTTTTCATATTCTTCACCGCTGATAGAATTGTAAAGAATGTTCACTGCTTTGTAATTGAGTTGGATAACCTCTCTCTGTTCGTCAGTATAGTCGTTCATATCAACATCAGTAGGAACATTTTGAGGATCTCCTTCTTTCTTTGAGGGCTTGGTAGTGGGAATGTCAAAGGGGCCCTTCTTGATGACACGCCAGACCTTAAAGTCAACCAATTTAACGTATGTTTCCATACGAATCTTCCAATTACCATAGTGCTTACCATTGAAGTAAGGAGGTCGGGTGGCAGAAGTTCCCTCTTGTAGAAGTGCTCCATTGACGATGTGTGAAGACATGATCTTTTCTCACTTGCTGTAAGGCAAAACAAAAGTGTGTGAGTCCAAGCTCTGATATCAATTGATGAATACAAGAGGGGGGTAAATTGTTCAGACTTATAAATTTAGTCGACTGATAAAATTATTAGTTGACTTAGGTGATAAATAAAATGTTATGCAAAACAGAAAGGCAGCAATAAGAATAAATAACACATAGTTTTATACTGGTTCAGGACCAAATGGTTCCTAATCCAGTCCCCGTGGATCACAAGGGAGTTATCTCTCTTTAAGCTCTTTGTAGAACACAAGTACACTTATGGTTTCTCGTTAACCAAAAACGTCTTTTCACAGATGGTTTTATTCCTTCGCTCACCACCAACGATCTTGTCTGATTTATAGATAATCAGACCAACTTCCGTGACACAACAATTACCTCACTACAAGAACTCTCTTTCTTTTCTATTGATCACTCGTAGACTCTTAGGAATACAATGTTTGAAAGTAAAAGACTTAGAGAGAAGTAGATTGTAAGTAGAAGCGTAAGATAATCTCCAGTAGACTTCAAGTATAAATAGTGAACCATCAGAGTTGCCCGTTGAAGAAGAGATATGGCGGATCTGCTCGCATGATCGATGGAGAATGATGGAGATTTGATTTACTAGGATTGAGGAATAGAGAGATTGACCCATGAGATTTGATTCTCTAGAAGATATAGATATCCTCATGGAGAATAAGGCAAGAGCTGATTTGGGACAAGTCTCACATTATTCGTATGCCTTAAAGATCGACTTTCCATAGCTGACTCTTCTAATCATCAATCGGCAATCTTCCTTTCCTTTAAAGATCTTTACAGAGATCCTCCTTGTAAGTCCTGCAAATTGCACATTGGACTTAAGTGTTGTGTACTTTTTGTCTTAATCAAAACTTAGAATTTAATTAACTCAACACTTACCAAGTGATCAACTAGACTTGCTGTCTATAACGTATCTCGTGGACACCTAATGATGACATAATAATTAGTGTGTGTTTCACTTAAAATACAGCTCGTTGAGGGCCTTTTTAACATTTTTGTTTTCTTATTTTAAATTAAATTATATTAAGTTATTCAAGTAGGCCTCACTCCACCATTATTTGACTCTCACATCTACCCTTTCTTCACCAAAACACCATCGCCACCTACATATTTCCACCGTTGCCACCATGTAAAAAACACTCTATAGTCACCACTCATTCTTTCCACAAAAATCTCACCACTAATTTTTAAAAAACTAGAGGCTGCTGTCATCGTCTTCTCAGTACTAATCCATGGTCGCTGCCAAATCTCCCTGTAATGCTACCAGCAGGCTTGTCCTAAGTCACATCATATTCTAGAAGCCAAACGGTCTACAATAAAAATCAAGTCTTTCAAGAATCTATGTTAGGTTTTGGCTTAGTGTAAAAAGAGAATATCTCTGCCCTGAAGACTTGTATAACTGAAAGAAGAGGAGAACGGAAGCTTCTGAAGAGTTGGTGAATAAATTTAGTCTAATTTACAGTTTTTTTTAGGTATGATTGAAGGATTGATGGAGTCATGAGTCCCATTCAATATGATTTAACAGTACATAAACCAATGGTGGAGAAAGTTTGGAATGTGCCGGAGAAGATAAGAATGGTGGGCGGGTGAGGACTTTGAAATGACCTCGGTCAGTCGTTTCAGAAGTTAGGACTCCGATTGGTGTGTCGATAATTTTAAAATATTCGTCAGGTCCATTAAGACCTGTCTGTAAAATCTGAGCTGAATCAGAACTCGTTTGGTAGGCATCGGAAAAAGGTGTCAGTTTTTATTATCGATATATATTAAAAAGAGATTTTTGAGCTCGGTTTTGGCGAACGAGCTCCGATTCAAAATCCAAAAGTGCCGTTAGGTTCGTATAATTATTTGTGACTTTTATAAACTTTCGAAAGTGAATTTCGATGTTGTTCGGTTAGTTTTCGCTAAAATGCCGAAAGCTAAATAATTTGACTTTTTTCATTTAAATTCGCATTTTGAGTTTCGGGAGTCCGATTTGAAATCCGCCTTCGTGAATATGTTACATATATTTTGTATAACTTGTATGCAAAAGTTGGAATTATTTCGAATATCGTAGGGTACCGCTTTAATTTTCATCACGAAAAGAAAATAAAAAAAATGAAAAAGGAAAAAGACAAAATAAGATAGAAAGGGAAATGGGAATTGGGCGGTGCTGCCAAGGGATATTTATCCCTTTGGCGTAAAGAGTTTAAACACAGAAAGAATGGGAACGAGAAACAGGGAAACCGAAAATGGAAAACACGCAGTGGAAAAATGCCAGAAAATAAGAAAAGGGGCTGGAGAAAAGTAGAATTTTCACCCCGAAACATTCAGGTAATGATGTAAATTCATTATTTTAGTTTATTATGTGTGTTTAAATATATTTTAATGGTAAAACTTAGAATATTAGACATCGTTTTAATAAGTTCAATTAATAGTTTAAAGGGTCAAATGGATCCCGATAATGAAATTGATTATATATTCGTACTCAGTGAGTTATGGGCAACCCATAAATGTAATTTATTTAGGGTTTGATTATGTGACCTTAAACCCTGTATATAGGCCTGGTCTGCGTATTGCATATACCAATAGGGTATCAGGTTCCTAACCGGGTTATCCTAAGATGTGGGGAATGAAGCCTTCAGCCTTATTTGATATAGTTTTCTGCTTATTGAATACAGCAGGATCGTTTGGCAGGGAATCCAAAGGATAAAGCAGTTGTTGAGTAACTGTACTAACTTTGTAACAAGGTAAGTGTTTATATCCATTTCTTTGGAGGCACCTGGCATCGTGGATTTTCTACCACGTATTCCTTGCGTGTGTAGCTGCTGATAGGCGTACTCATTACGCCTTAGCTTTGAATTTACATTGTATATTATATGTTATGCCCTGTCGTTGGTATTGCATTGAGCATATGAGCATTGCACTCTGATTTTGAGCATTGCATATACTTCCCGGTAATCGATGAGAGTCCCGAGCCGGTGAAGGGTCACTATTACATATACTTCCCGGTTGGCGATGAGAGTCCCGCACCGGTGAAGGGTCATTATTGTATATACTTCCCGGTTGGCGAGGAGAGTCTTGCACCGGTGAAGGGTCATTATCGCATATACTTCCCGGTAATCGATGAGAGTCCCGAGCCGATGAAGGGTCATCACTGCATATACTTCCCGGTAATCTATGAGAGTCCTGAGCCGGTGAAGGGTCATCATTGTATATACTTCGCGGTAATCGATGAGAGTCCCGAGCCGGTGAAGGATCATTATTGCATATATCTCCTGGTAGACGATGAGAGTCTCGCGCCGGAGATAGGTATCAGGCATATGTGACTGCATTGCATTGTACCCCATTCATCCTATCTCATTGCACCGCATACTAACTATTGTGTGTATTGTGTTGTGTTTTATGTATGCGATATGTATACTATGTCGTGGACATATCTCAACTGCCTATATATTTCTGGCTCGTATTCTGGGTTGCGGGGATCGGATTGCACGCCACAACGGTATAAATATATGGATCGGGTAGCATGCCACAACAGTATAAATATATGGATCGGGTAGCACACCGCAACGGTATAAATATATGGATCGAGTTGCACGCCGCAACAGGATGTATTTCTGATTGTTGATGTATCGGGATACCTATACGTTTTGGTTATCTTACGTTCCTGGTTGTTGATGCGTTTGTCATTCCATACGTGTTTCTAGTTATTATCTGACTCTGCCTTTATTATAATTTAAATAAGAGGAATTTTTGTTTATCTGTTTCTCCTCCCTGGCTAGCTATCCTATTCTTTGAGGTGGCTAGTCTTCCCCACTTATTGAGTCCTTTTGACTCACCTTTGTTTGTTGTTTGTTTTTGTCTATCTATTTCATTTCGGCAGGTTCGCTCCAGGATTGAGTTCGCCACGTTGTGAAGGAGCGAAGACGACTTCTGCTGTCAGGGTGAGCCAACTTTTATTCCGGATGGCCACCAGTTTATTGGTTATTATTTTAGTTGGACTTTGCTCCCTTCAGGAGGTATTATTTCGTTTTGTACTCTTAGATGTCTAGTCTGGATAGCCCGAACCTAGTATATTGGGTAGTCAGCTGTAAGTTCTTTTGTACAGCTTAGAGGTATCAGTATCTCTGTGTTTTTTATGTCTTGTCCTTATTTATGAATTATTATATTTATTTTCCTAATTTAATTGGTAAGGGTTCGCCCGACGGGTCTAGGGGAGGATGTCGGGTGCCCGCACGGCCTAACCGGATTCCGGGTCGTGTCAGACTTTTAATGAAGAAGGAGATGGGTGGGCCAGGGGGTTGTGGAATGCATTTGTATTTCAAGGAAAACCAAGAAATTGAACAGGTGTCACCCTCGTTTTGAATTATATATGGTCGTGGGTGTCACTCACCCATCTGTTTCTCTTACTGGTTTTGTGGTATTTTGTGTGTATCTGATCTGGTTCGCTCATTTTGATGGTCTGACGGATGAAGAAGAAGGCTGAGGGGTGGGGCCGCTGGTGGGCTAATAAGTTTTCAAAAAGAAGAAAGAATATTAATTAGGGTCAATTTTTTTAATGAAAAATAATGTGTCACTCTTTGATTTGTTTATTTGACACGTCAGTAGTAAGTGAGTGTAACTCACGCATTTGACTTGTTGGACCTAGGTGCTCGCGAGACATACTGGGAATGACATGAGGTATCTATATGATCATTAGGAAAGTTGGAATGTTCAAGTGGGAATTGTGTACAACTTCGGCCATATATGTATTTTGTCAATTGACAAAGTAAACGTATCTTTACAAGGAGCGTACAAGCCGGACTTACATTAAGTCAAATCTCAAAACTTGAGGCAGCAAATGGGACAATTAAAACACATGAAGGACCAAATCGGACATTTGAAGCAAAACGTTAAGGCACAATTTAGCAAATGCTACTACCGAATATGGAAGAAATTCCATTTCCATATGGGTCAGGCTTCAGATGGTCGCTCTATTAGGCACACACACTCTTTCTCATTCTCTCTTACTCTACTATTCATATTTTTCACCTGAACTAATTAATTTTTCCTATTTTGTGTTAGCATGTGTTATGTAGTGCCTCAATTACTATACTTCACTCATAAATCACTTTAATTATGAGTTTGTTAGAAGCTATTAACATTAGCAACCCTCTATTTTTGTTATAAAATCCACCAAATATGTACAAACTATCAATTCAGAATTCGATAAACAGAAAAACTGATGCTTCAAAACCTCACTACTAAAAACGTCTTGAATTGCGGTAGACGGGTATCGAGGGACTCCCCTCGGTGAATTTTTACCGAGGGACTCCCCTCAGTGAATTTAAGGAAAAAAGAAAATGAATATTTCCTTTGTGGCTACCGAGGGACACCCTTCGGTGAAATTAAGGAAAAAAAGAAAATGAAAAAAGCATTTATGGCTACTGAGGGAACCGAGGGTACAATTTTTGAAAAAAAAATTTATAAAAATCAAATAAAGCTTCTGAGGGATGTCCCTAGGAGCTTAATATGAATAAAATAATGTGAAAAAGCTTCTGAATGCTGCCCTCGGTGCTTTTTATGAATAAAAGAAAATTTTAAAAAGTGAAAAAAGCTTCCAAGTGTTGTCCCTCGATATGTTTTATGAATAAAAGAAAATAAAAATGAAAAAAAGTAAATCCACCTCTCCTTTGTCTATTGACCAACTTTTGATTAATATTTTTTGCTGGATATTTCTTTTAATATTTTCTTGATTTCTTCGGGTTTAATAGACACAGTTTAGACAACATAGTGAGGTGTTCAATAAGTAGCGTACAGTGATCCAAATAAAATATTGTGCTAAGTTTGAGAGTCTGTCAATGCATACAGGGTTCAGCAAGATGATCTGCCAAAGGCTAGCTAATTGCGGCATAGTGCATCAACATATGCACAAACTTAATTCAATTAGAAGGCCTTCAAGCCCGGTAACATTTTCAGTTTAACTTGCATATAATTGTCTTACAATCATGCATGCCTTGTTATTTTATTTTATTTATTTGATTTTTTAATGATGTTCGGGCCACCTAACGCACGCCTCGTCTAAAAATATTAGGGACGGGTCGATAATACTTACTGATTTTAGAGAACTGGTTAATTTCTTTTAAGTTTGTATATTAATACTATAGCCTATCACAACAAACGTGTGTGTCTCCCGTGACCTAAAGTAGCTATAACAATGAGCCTTTAATTGGCCAGGAGGTCCCAACTATTTATGTTTTGTTATAAATTTGTCATGTGTTTTAATTCATCAGTAGTACCATGTTACTTGAATGCTCCATGCACTCTGTAGGTGTTCCTTTCAGTAGATATATCATACTTGGTCGTTTTGATAAGTTATACTAATTCGATAGTTGTGCTTGAGGATACTATACATGCTTATTTCTTTCATTAGTCCAATGATATGACCAAGGTTCACTTGGTAAATGGTAGCTTAGCCGAGCTCTAGTACCCTACTCAGTTTTGGATCATGACATAGAGAGTATGCTAACTGTAAACTCATGGAATCTTTACCATTACACAAAAAAGATATGAACCTTCTTATTTTCAGCTAAAAGAATTATAACAATGCTAATGAATGAGTGACAGTGTTAGGATCGTGATTTGGGATAGTGCGGCATAAAATTAAGCAGCATTATAGCGAGAATAGATATTGAGAATTGATAATAACGGTAACTAAAATAAATAAAGGAGACACAGAATATATGTGGTTATGTCAAAATGACCTATCCACGGGCGAAGAGGAACAACTTTACTACACCAACGAATACAAATAGAGAATACAAAATTAGAGATAAAACTCTAATTAATCCTAAAATAACCAAGATAGAATAACCTCACAATTCACTCACAAAGAGGTTTATACAAGTGTTTTCCAATACACTTATCTCTCATACAAGATACTCTCTATTAGAAAAGGTGACAAAAGAAATATTTTTCTCAAATATTGGTGTGTTCCAAAGAGAAGGATGCCTCTGCTTTTATAGGAGATCATACTTGGCCTCCAAGCACAAACTAAAAAAAAAAAAAAAAAGAATTGGTCAAAAAATCATCCACCACAAAAGTTAACCTTGGGCTCCAAGTATAGTTGCCAGCCAATTATTTCCAAATAGGCTTATGTAATAAAAACAAAGGCCATATTACAAATCTCAATCTTGGAATTATTCTGTTGATATAACAAACTTACTCTATCTTCTCCATAACAATCCCAAAACACATATATCACAAATTTGTGAGATTAAAATAAGACATTTCTGATGTCGAAACTGTAGCAGCACCTGTAACAGTAGATACCAATAAAATATTCAGATCTGTGTGCCATCATAATCACATGAGCACCATAATAAACTTTTAAAACTCCACCTTCACCTGTGTATTTACATTCAAGAGATTCTATAGTGCCTAAAGAGATGAGATTTTCCTTCAACTCAGGAACATATCTAACATTAGTGAGAGTTCTTACTACACCATTGTGTATTTTGATTCGGATTATACTTTTGCCAATAACTTTACAAAAGGCATTATTACCCATCTGGATAACTCCACCTACAAGTCCTTGTTGAGACACATATGACTCAAACAACCGAAATCTAAAGAGGTTTCACATAATTTTTTGTCATATATTTATTTTTATTTTGGCTATAATTATGTCTCAAAGATGTTCAATTGGAACTAGTAGTGGGGGGCGTTCATGTGGTCGTCGGTGAAATACAGGTAAAGAAATTAATGGTAGTTCTAGCCAGTTCACCCAAATAGATGATTCTCTCTATTATCGTGATGTTAGCGCTAATAATATACTTGATCATGAAATGTTAGAAGCACGATACAACTTTCATAACACCCAAGAGGTTAATTTAGAAGAAACACCACCTAGTGAATTCCAAGCTAGGCAACCTGAAGTTCAGTCTGATTTGCCTCATGTAGCTTCTACTAGAGAACCGGCTAAACATAAGGATAGAACTGAGGTGTGGAAATTTGTGGAAAAGAAAGTTGCAGAACAGACGGCTGTATGTGGGCTTTGTAAAATGGGTTGGTCTTTTATAACTGGAGGTAATGATGGTGGGACGGGTAAAATTAGAACGCACTTACAAAAGAAACATCTTAAAGAATGGGCAATGAGAAAGCATGGTATTTATTTAGGGACTGAACATGGGGGAGTAGCGCATGATCAATCTTCGGGTACCCAGACACAAATTAACCAAGTAACAGGAGGGCTTCTTCGTTATGATAAGCAAAAGTACGGGGAAAATATTGCTAAACTGGTTGTGGTAGAGGCTTTACCTTTTACTTTTCCTTCGTGTACTGGTTTTGTTCGTTATATTCAATTTACATATAATCCCTCTTTTCATGATTTTTCACAAACTATTATTAAAAATGATATTATTAAATATAAGAACGAATATAAAGATTATTTGCGATATTTATTTGATAACTTTGACACTAGAGTATGCCTTACTACGGATATGGGTCGTTCTACTAATAATTGTGATTATATTACTGTTGTCGTTCATTGATTAGATCCTGATTGGGTTTTTCAAAAATGTATTATTGTCTATAAAGTTGTTGATGAACCACACACGAGAAATTATATTTGTAATAGAGTTTCACAATTTGTCGTACGTACTGTTTAATTAACAAAGTTTTTTGTATTACGGTAGATAATGCTACAAACAACACAGAAGCACTTAGGAACTTAAGACATATTTTAAACCCTAATTTGAGGAGTTTTTTCATGTTAGATGTGCATGTCATATTTATAATTTAGTAGTAAAAGATGGTCTTAACTTGTTTAACCACATTATCGAAAAGGTGAAAGTAGCTATTAATTATATTTTTAGAACAAAACACCAAAATAGAAAAAGAGAATGAGAAAGAAAATGTATAGAATTAGGGATGGAATTTAGGAGAGTCCCAAAGGAAGTTTGTACTAGATGAAACACTTATATAAAGCTTTGAATATTGCTTATCAATATAGAGTGCCTATTTTATAAATGTATAATAAATAATTTATGGAAGCCTATCACCTTAAGGATGACGATTGGAACCTTGTTGCTCATCTCCTTCAGTTTTTAGAAAAAATTTATCATACTACTTTAGAATTTTTTAGACAATATTATCCAACTATTCCTACCATGTTATATTATATCACTGGAATATTGGTGTTATTGAAAGAATATAAGAAATATGAAGTATATAAAGTGGTTGTAGAAGCTATGATTGAAAATTTTAGAAAATATTTTTTTCCTATTCCTCATCTTTTTTACATTGCTTATGTGTCGCATCGTGCTTTCAAACTTAAGTTAACAGAACAACTTGTTAGAGAAATATATGCAAATTTAGAAATTACTCCTGAAATTGAGTCTAATGGCTTTCCAAGTGTCGAAAATACGTGTCTTAAAGTTTATACAGATACCGTGACTGTTTTTGCAAAGTATAGAGCTTAGGCAGACAGTGCTACACCAACTACACCAATACAATTCACCGGTAAAAATTCTTCTCAAATGGGCAAAAGGCATGCGGTGATGAGCACTTTTGGCAAACTTGATGAAAGGTTGCTAGAAGAACAGGATGAGCTGGTACAGGAGGAATACATCGAGTTCCAAGTTTATTTAATTCAATATCCAAAAAAACTTAAAAATTTTAGAAGTCGTGACTTCCTAGATTACTGGAAGCTTCAAGAATTGCAATTTCTAATTCTTGCAAAAATGGACCGGGATATATTAACAATTCAAGCTTCATCAGTATTCTCGAAAAGCGCTTTTAGCCAAGGAAGATTACAAATTGGAGATCACATATATTCGTTGAAGGAAGAGTCAATGGAGACATCAGTTTTATTCAAGGATTAAATCAAAGCCGAGCGAAAAAACTTTGGACTACCAGAAATCGCTACGAAAATAGACAAGAAATATCTCGATCAAATTTTAAACGAAGGAACAACCAAAGGGAGTCGAACCGGCAATGATGATGATGATGATGATGATGAAGAAGAAGAAGAAGAAGAAGAAGAAGAAGAAGAAGAAGAAGAAGAAGAAGAAGAAGATCCAGAACAACAACCACCAGTTCCTAAAGAAAAGCCTAGGGGCTACGGCTATCCTAAAAAAATTAGCCAATATATTTTAAAAAAATGTAATTTTCTAAATTAGGCTTTTGAAATTACAAGTTTGAAAGTTTGGCTATGTAGTACGTACTTTGCACTACTTATGTTTTAAACAAGCTAGTATCAATAAAATTGCTCCAAGTCTTGGAATTCCATCACAACTCTTGTCTTCTTATTTCGTTTTAATTTATTCTTTGCGCAAAAATACTATAATTAATTTACTAATTTTTAAACTAATTCAAAGTTTGAAAATATAAAATTAATTCAAAGTTTGAAATTATCAAATTAATTCAAAGTTTGAAGTTTGAACTTATCAAATTAATTCAAGGTTTGATTCTAATTTCAAATTTTGAAATTAATTCAAAGTTTGAAAAAATATTAAAAATTTTTTTTATTCTAAGTTTGAACTTTGAAATAAAATAAACATTCAAAATATATAAATAAAAAGTTAGTAATAATTTGTTGTTATATTTTCAAAATTAAAAATTTGAAAAATAGGCAACCCACTATCCAAAATTACAAACAGAAGGCCATATATTTTTTTCACGCATAGCACACATCCCTAAAATTACAAATTTTAGTACTCCTTCATAAAAAACACCCTAGCTACCAAATCTCCCCTTCTCAGCTCCTGAGCCGCCGGCAGACACCCTCCCCCACCAATGGTGTCATTACTTTTTTGTATTTACTGAATTTATGTTGTTTATTGATTCTATATCATTGCTTTGGATAAGTTTATACACACAAATCTTCTCCCAAAAAATAAATTATACATGAATATACATAGATAAATGCGTAGCAATGAGTTAAATACAAAAATATACACAAAAAAATTAAAAATTCATATAAACATCATTATTATACAGATTTATTCACTCGCATATACATACTTATACAATTTTATACACGTGTATAAATTTGTATAAAATTGTATAAACTTGCGGCAGGCTGCTATCTCGGGAAAAGGGTGACAGGTCAGGTAAGATTCGGAAATATGGGCCATTTTTTGGTAATTTTTGTCTTTTGCTTGTCTCTTAGTGTAATTCTCCCTAAAAATTATCCATCGCTTGAACCGGTCCGGTCCGGTATTTCAAATCTGCCCATTTGAAATAGGCGTTGGCCAACGGCAAAAAATGACTATATTTGCCTCCCCATCCCCTAACGCCCACATACCCCCCAAGATATACTTTATTATTTCATCAATTATATCACATTTTATCATTTTCTATCAATTTCTCTTCAAAGTTACTCTCAAAAGCTATTTTCTGAATTTCTACCAAAAAATCATAAGGGCCAGAAATCAGCCTATTGGTCCTAGTGAAAATCAACGGGCGCAACGAAACGAATAATTCGATCTGAAGCGTGGGAATTTATTACCAAAAATGATGAAACTCATATTGCTAAAAGTAGACTTTGTGGGAGACAGTGACAACTTTACACTAGTGGTGGTTCTGGTGGAGGGACTATGAAATTTAGGGTCCACTTAGAAAAATAATATAACGCCGGATGGAGTGCTCTGGTGGGGGGAGGGGGGGACGTTTATCTGCATTGTTGAAGAACTGGTTAAGGGAATAACTATGTAATTTTTAATTTTCTAGTTTGTCTTTTCAATTATGTATTTCCCGAATTTTCAATAAAATGTTTGTCTTTCTTTTCCAATCTCAAGTATCAACGTTTGTTTAGTGTTTACTTTATATTAATAATTTTTTATAGCTCTTCTATTTTAATTTTCATTGTATTTGCCTTTAAAAAAACAAAACAAAAATTAAAAAAATACGGTAAACCGGCCTAACGGTTGCCGGCGCCGGTCCTGATTCGGCCTCCAAATATTTCACTAGATCAGATCCGACCGGATTGGCCGGTTTGATCCAGTTCCTTCTCCCCCAGCGTCGGACCGGACGGGACCGGTAAAAAAAATCGATCCCGAACCAAACCGGGCCGCTGGCCACCTTTAATGGTGACTGCTTGGACAAACCTGAATTGATCTAGCTCTGATACCAATTTGCTAGGATCGTGATCCGGAATAGTGGGGAATAAAATAAAGCAGCGTTATAACAACAATAACAAATATATTGAGAGTTGATAATAACGGTACTTTCTACGGAAAACAGAATTGGTAAAAAAATTCTTCAACACAAATGTTAATTTTGGACTCCAAGTATAGTTGGCAGCCAAATATTTCCTAATACTCTTATGCAATAAAACAAAGGTCATATTACAGACAAAATAGTGGACAGACAAAATAGTGGATACATCTATTAGAAAGAATGCTAAACATAACTCACGTACATCCATAATTTGCTAGATCACCAACAGCTAATCTATGTAGTCGGATCTTCAGAAGAACAGAAACAATAAGTTCTTCACAACAATAAGCTGGTTTTGCTTGAATGCTGAAGCACTGCTCTTGAATTCGATTGTTTTGAGCTCACCAAGATGGTGAATCCCTTCAGCTGTGGACAACCTTGAATAATCATCCTTTCTAGAAGAGATATTGCTCCTGCATTTACCTTGATAATGTTCAGGCGACACAGATGCCACTGTGAGCACCTTGAGTTCGTAAAACCCCCTTCAAATATGAGACGTCGACATGGAAAGTACAAGCCACAATAGGTTAGGATATGAAATTGACTCTGCATCCACTGGCTTAGAGCATGTGGTGAACATACTCAAGGATTTATGATATTTTATTTCCTTGACTGAGGCCTATAGTGCTCTCCATTCTGTATTTTTGGATGTTCGAATAGCTAGTTTCGTTAGTTGTTTCAGCTTCTTTAGCTCTTCTACCTGGCTGTTGTCAGCAGCGTATGCTACTACAGAATACAACTTCCGCAGCTGCACTAAACGCCCAATTCCTTTTGGAATCCTCAATCGTTTGGCGATTAAAGTGCTATATCCCAAGATATTGCGATATCTTTCCCCTGGTCTATAGACAGCATTTTAAAAGGCCTTCATTCTCTGTCTAACCTATCGCAGGTCGGACATTGCATGGCTTATGGCTATTGGTCAACGGCTCGTTTTCGAAGCAGGGAGCTTAAGAAACTCAAGGTGCTTGTTGTGGCATCTAAGGGTGGCGTGAACATTATCAAGGTAAATGATGGAGCACTATCTCTTCTAGAAAGGATTATTTTCCAAGGTTGCCCACAGCTGAAGGAAATACCTTGTGGGATTCATCATCTTGGTGAACTCAAATACCATGACATGCCCCTACAATTCAAGAACAGTACTGCAGTTTACTGTTTTGGTGAACACTAATTCCTTGTTTTTTTTTTTTCCTGAAGATCAGGTAAAATCAGGAAATGCTCATAGGGCCTGATGATAATCTATGTTGGTGATCTAGTATATCGTGGATGTACGTGAGTACTTGAGTATACCGTCTTTATAATAAATATATCTACGATTCTGTCACTTTAAGCTTCTTGTTGTTTCATTCACTGTTATTTAGAAATTTTTAGTTGAAGTAATAAGGTTTCCTCTACAATGATAAGATTCCAACAACTACTGGAAATGAACGACTCAAAATTGGATGGGTTGGGATCGATAACAAGAATAGGCAAGCAGAGCTCATAACAAACCTTTAATATAATTTATTCTGAAATTCTATGACACATTCAAGGTTCAACATCTTTTTTGTTGAACCCAATTACATACACTTGCTGTGTGACATTGACTTTAGAATACATTTAACACCCCCATAAATATCTATTATTGTTCTTAACTTTTCCCCCTCATACTCAACAATGCTTTTTTAAACTTGTTATCTTTCTGAGGGAAACGAAAAAGAACTATAATTGCAAGAATAGAAACCAAAACACTATATGACCTAGCTTGTCCTTAAAACTACTCTTTAGACTTTGACCTCTTCTAATGAACCTTGTAAGGTTATAGAATGCTTGAGGTCCTCGCCAATATGGATTTTGTGTTCACCTAAGAAAATTCTTCGAATTCCGAATTCATCAGCTACACTCAGGTGTTTGCAGGCATTCATGTTGATCTTTACTCTTTGTTGAGCCCCAGCCGCGACATGAACTTTCTCAAACGCGACTAGATGTTTCTCGGGCAAGGTTGTAGTAGTTGTGTGTTTAGCCCGAGGTGGAGTCGAGAAAATGAGGACTGTGTGTGTCCCGTCCATATCACCTATGTTTTTCACATCAATGTGCAAGTTTAAGTCAAGTGAGTCACAATTAGCATGTGTTGTTCTCACTGATTTCTTTGTCATTTTCGTACTGATGGTTGTGTTGTTTCCTTCGAAAGATTGAAGCGTTTTTACTGAAACAGTGGCTGGAGCAGAGACTAAGCTTTGGCTAAATCTTGTGTAACTAGATCCAGCACCAAATGGGAAAACAACAGGGCCTTTGTAGAATCTGTAGGTTCTACCAGGATAGCCTCTTGCTGGATCAGCTCTCATGTCCATGTTTGTCATAGGCACTTTAGCTACATAATCTTGTGGATACCATGTCATTGGAAGCTTCCCTCCTGAAATATGCAAAATGTATTATTCCATCAAGTATAGGGAAAGTAAAAGAAAGTGTAATGATCCTTTACTAATATAAATCTTTTTTTAAACTTCTCTATTCTGTTTTCCTTTTATGATTTTTGAAACATCCATATTGAGGAAGAGAAGACTAAGAATAGGGGTAAAATGAACTTTCTTTTTGTTATACTAACTGTTGAATTCACTTTGACATTAGGAAAAAAATCAAGTAAAGTGGCAATGGCAGTCCAAAAAACTGATTTTGGTCTTAGGGTCAAAAAGTAGTGAGTACTTAGTCATGGTTGAGGATATATACCTGGATTGGCTGCTCCAAACAAAACATCAGCAATGGCAGCTCCACCAGCTTGGCCAGGGTAGCCAGCCCACAGAATGGCCGAAACACGAGGATCATTTTTGGCAAATGTAACATCGACAGGACCACCGGACATCAAAACCAACACGACGGGGCCTTTGGAAGCCAATGCTACTCTAGAAATGAGCTCCTGCTGGTGTCCTGGTAGAAGAAGGCTAGCTCTGTCCTTAAATTCAGCTTCAATGGATTGATCAAGTCCCATCACCAAGACCGTAGCGTCGGCATGCCTTGCTGCAACTTCTGCCAGTCCAAATTGTTGGTTCCCTGGACATGCCACTCCCATGCATCCGTGCTGGTGCACTGTCTTTGCATATTTTGCTATTCCTTGTAATGGAGATGTGTAACCACATGGAACGCCTATGTAACAAAGAGGAAAATTAGAACAAATAATGCTAACTTTACTCAATATAAGGAGTGTAAGAAATTTGAGTATCATGAATACTGAACTAGGAGGAGGAAGGCAATGATCTTTTATGACGAGTTACAATTTGAATAAAAGAAAACAATCATACAAATATTGCACGTGTTATACTTGATGGTTTTTGTGTTTTACTATATCTAGCGAAAATTATCGTATAACTAAAATAATATTTGTAATGGACCAGAAAGGAAGGTCCACTCGTGCATATGATGTATTGCATAAAAAGGGAGCACATTTAAAATGACACTACCTAACATACATACAATACCAATGATTTGCCCCTAGAATGCATTGCTAGATCTCTACCTCAGAAAGTAATATAAACAACAAGGGAAAGATTAATTTACCAGCATAATTGCCAATCATGGTAACTGTAGCATCTGAATTGGGCCCAACAACAGCAACAGTCCGATGGCGTTGTCGAGACAATGGTAGAGCCCGCCCAACATTTTTGAGAAGAACTATGCCTTCACGAGCTGCTTGCAGGGCCAACTGTTGATGGGCTGGAGTACACACATCTCTTGGGCCCAAATTTGCATAAGGCCCATTTGGACCATCAAACATTCCCAATCGCATCTGGACTGTAATTGTATTCTCTAAAGCATAGTTGATGTCCATTTCTGAAACTTTGCCTGTACGGACGGCCTTCTCTGTGAAGATTGCTAGAAAAGGCCCACAGTCCAAGTCCAAGCCTGTAAGACGATCAATTAGTCATATCGTCCAAAAATATTTATAAATTTAATTTATATACATTGATAATGCAAAAACTTTATCACTATCAAGTCGTTATATGTTGTCGTAGTAGGTACTTATAGTATAACAATTATTTTCACATCAACGGTGTATCTAAGTTGGACTCAGTTTTAATTAGTTCATATATCCTATGCAAATTCATAAATAAATGGAAACTTATAAATGAAATATAAGTGCAAGGATAATATAAACAGACCAGCTTTGATAGTGGCAGCAGCAGCATCTTCAGGGAGACGGGTGTAATGTTGTGTATTGAATAAAACATCAACAGAATCACAATCTGACACGATGTATCTGTTATACATGGCAACAAAATATTCAACCATAATATTCTTCCAACAAAACGACTGAAATAGAACAAACTGTAGTAGGTAGCATGTATAATCAATCAACCACATTACGTGTAAATCTTCCACCCTAGTGGGTGACAACCTTGATTGATCTAAAGTTCCATATTCTATGTTTGAATTTATGTGTTACAAGCAAGTAATGAAAAGGAAAAAAAAAATTAAAATGCACTATGTCTATGGCATGGCACGCCACCAAATTTTGGCAAAATTTAGTATATAGACTATGTTTAAAACACGACATATTTCAGTTTTTTTTTTCCGTTAGGTACAAGTGGTGACAATAGAAAAGGATGTTAGAGACTAATTAATTATGAGCTAAAATGACAATCCAAGTGAACCTAGCTAACCGTTTTAACATGTAAGACATTGGAAATTAGTAAAGGAGAGGGAGAGAAATTAACCCGTTAAGGTGCCATTGGCCACGAATGGTGTCACGGAGGAGAGAAGGATCAGCACAAGATGGGATTCCATTGATCTCATTGTAAGAACACATAACACTTGCAACATTCCCTTCAACAACACATGCCTTGAATGGAACATTGTAGGTGTCCTCTAAGTCCTGCTTGCTTACCTACACATTTCAAGAAACAACACATTTTTCAAGACGTCCTCACAATTTTCCTCTGAATTTGCATCTCTAAAACAATCAAAAAAACAAACTGATATTGTCTAATTATGTGAACGTTTTATTTTTTACTGTTAGAAGAGGCACAATTTTATTTATTTAATCATTTTTTCCTAATGCTTCCTCCGGTCTACTTTATTTGATGTTTTAGTCTATTTTTATTTTTCACAATATTTGATCTTTTCGAAAATCAAGATGGAATTTTATAATGTCACCCTTTACTAATAAATGACTTTAAACAATTTGAGAAACAGCTAAACTCCTTTTTTATTTTTCATATTCCTGTTTGTTTTATGTGCAACATTCAATATAAAAAACGGAGTTTCTTTTCCCCCAACTAACTTGTCGTCGCATATTTATCTGAATAACAAGACAAAAACAAAATATTCTGCTATAGTTTTAGTGCTCCACTCAAACCAACACCAGAAAAGATAATAAAGTTCTTCTACTTTTTATACCATTCTTTTTACTATTTCTTTAGAAGGGAACTCGGGCAAATATTCGACTCCCACTTGTGCCATATTTCACTTTGACTTGTATAATCTTCTGGTTCAATTATTTACTTTGGTATAGAATCAAATACACATGTAGATTTTTATCCTATAATTTCCTCCTCTCTTTTTTCATAGTTTCTAGAAAAGAGCTATAATTTTCTTATCAAGATAACAATAAAAATTAATTAGCATGTCTTTCTAAGATAAACTTCCGTGCAAGCAACATTGTGGTCTCAATTTTCTATCCAATGAAAAGACATTGAATTAAACTGATAACGAACTCAAAGTAAAGTCCAAATAATTATGAAAATAACAGTAAGGCATGCATATAGTATACGTTACCTTTGCATTAAAGTGGAAACGATCAACACCATTCCAATTATCAAGATCATAAGCAGTGTAATGTTTACAACAAGCCGCCACCTTCAACCGGCTAGCGCCGCGGCCGCCGCCTTGGAGTCCCTTAACGTAGCTGACTGCATATTGTGCAACCACATGAGGGTCCTCCCCTGGTGTTTCTTGGCTCCTCCCCCACCTAGGGTCTCTTAATACATTCACATTTGGACTCCAAAATGTTAGTCCTGCTGCTCCTCCATTATACATTGCTCTTCCTTCATCAGAAACCACCTAAAACAAAAATATATCATCTCAATGAATCGTAACACTTAACTTTATCATACTGTTCATACTAATAATTACTACTTATATATGTGATATACTAAAAGATAAAAGAATAAGATTCGTGAAATGTCCTTACATTTTGTCACAAATTTGAGTATCCCAAAAAATTTGTGAGGGAAAATAAGACACATAAAACAGTCACAAATCTTGTCACATCCGTCATTGACATTTCAGTCACAAATATGTGTTTCTCTTTAAGTCATTTTAATATTGTCATATGTGCTTTAACACATATTGTTCTCTACTCTGATACGATGAGAATTTGATTTAATGATTTTATTCCCAAAAAGGGTAGAAGATAATTAAAATTAACATTGTACTCCATCATTTATTTGCTGCCTAAAGTTTTATACTTATAATACTTAAATTACTACAAAAGAATCTAAAAAGATAAAAGTTTACTATTTTATTCGAACAACATGATAGGAGTAAGAAGTTTGCGAAAAAGAAAAACAATTGAAAGATAATACTTTTAGGTGTAGCTAAGGAAAGGGAGTATGTAGAAGTAGATCAATTTTCAAACTACGCCCATCAAAAATCTAACAACAACATAGTTATCAATTGGACAAACTTATGGGACCCAAACCTATTAATTACACCTCTTAGGACAAAATTTACACGTAAATAAGTAGTCACAAGACCAAAACAACAACTTATACATTTGGACAGGTATGAAGCTTGTCATTCCCCGAATTTCCATCCCGTCCAATTTTGATTCGTATAGTTCTCTAACTTTAGCCTTTATCTTTAATTATAGTAACTATTATGCTGCTACTTTATTTATAAAAAAATCAGTATTCATGCAATGACAAACAAAAGGATGAATTATTGATTAAGTTACTTCATTAGAATATGATGACATCAACTTGAAAGGGACAACAATTTTAGGAATATGTGGACAAAAATACTAGGTTGTCCGAGTTGTCTCATCACATGAAAGAAATTTCTTGCTACTTGCTTGGTGTTATCTTCAGAATAGTGAAGGTTTAATCACTACCAATGCAATAACTTTCGAATTTAAAAAATAACTTATGGCATGTAATATTTGTTCATTTGTTCCCTTCATGAACTTTTCAGTTTATGTGACAATATTTTTTATTTATCTGTTCCAAAAATAATGATAACTTTTTAAATTGCGAAATAATTTAACTTTAAAATTTCTTCTTTTTTGCTTTTAATGTGATGATTTATAACCACAAGTCTTAAAAATCTTCATTTTTTTATATTTTATATCAATTTAAACTATGACACATAAAATAAAACGGATGGAGTACTAGGACACTCAAGTTGCTTTTTTGTCAGACTATAATTATCAAAGTATGCCTTTAATATTAACCAGGAAAAGAACTTACAAATTCGCTCAAATTATTAATGTAGTAGTATTATAGTTATTCCAGTTGACAATATCTGTTTACCCAAAAAAAAAAAAAAAAAAAGTTGACCATATAGTATTTTCTAAAATTTTAGGACTCTACATCCTTAAATACTACTGCTACTTATAATCAATAAACATAACGCCTCATGTTAAGTGCTACAGTGCTTAGAAAGTTCAATTCTCTTTCATAAAGATATTTCTGATAGCTAAAATAGCAAGTATATCAGAAATATAATTTGATCACTGTTGCTTTAGATATCAAAATATAGTGTATGGAAGATATTTGTCATGCATGGCTTGTGGTAAAATAATTGCAGTAAAATTTTACCTGTGTGGAAGCAGAAGGGCCATGAGTGGAATATTCAATGTAATGTTTGACTATGTTTAGAAGGAAGTATACTAGAAGCAAACACTTGACAGCAAATAATAGAGCACACATATAATAAGCTCAAAATGAGCTGCATGTGGACTTGTATACTATATCTATATGTGTAGTTTACATATCTAGTAGGATAGATCATGATTGGTAGATTCTTTAAATTTCATTATCCAAAAACAAGAAAAGTAGTATGGGATGTGGACCATCATATTTGCATGAACACCTCATATATATCAAGAGAAGGAAAATCATGATAGCAACTCGTCAACTTGCATGAGCGACAGATTTGCTAATTTCTTCTAGTTATTCTTAATAAAATTATGCACCAAAAGAGGAAAAAATTTGTCCTAAAACAATTACTCCACTTTTGCCCTTATGATAGCCAATTATAAGGAACTTGGAATAAGTTCTTTGCTCTCTTTTTTTTCATGTTTATATATGTAGGAAATGATAGTTCTGCTAAGTATTAGTAGATTTTTACAAGATGAGTTCTGAAATCATGATTTTTTTTTTTTTTTATTCTTGTGCTTGTGCAGACATTTTAGATTAGTTTCCAAAAAGAAAGTATAAAGAAATAAGTAAAGGAAAATACTCATGACATTAGTAAACATCAATATCATGACAACAGAACCGGCCCATTTTCCACCCACTGCTGGTGCAATTGGGAGGACTTGCTTTTCGGCCTATTTCTTTTTTCTTTTTTTTTCTTTTTGGTGGTTTGATGTTGTGACCACACAACAAAACATATAGGCATGTGTAGGTATGGGCAAAAGCTCCTTTCTTTATTCTCTTCTAGCATTAATATATCCTATTATTATTTCAGACCGCTGTCCGCTATTATTTTGCTATTGTCTTCTAATTAAACAACTTTAGCGAAAAGTAGATTACATTAAAACAATTAGAAAAAATATATATATTCTTTCATATACAAACACTAGCAACTGGCTAATCCCTTTTCTTAACTATCAAATATCTGAAGCTCACTAACACGACTAATCGAATGAAAAACCAACTTGTGAAAGGGAAAACACTTTTCTTCCAAGATTAGTTAACTATCTCATGAAGATTTATGTGCTGTTCAAGGAATACTCGTCGAAAACTTCCAAAGGGGTTTAGATATATGGGGTTTAAGATATGATAGTACTAACAGATATCCTTTTAAGATATGTGGGTTCGGCAAATTCTAATAATTTTAATCCAGCCTATGTGTATGTATTAGTAAAACCATTAATATAATATGTAATCTAGAGCTCATATTCAATTTATCCTGCATCTGCTTCTAAGAGCAAACACCAATATTACTCATATGCTAAATGCCAATGTATAGCGGCTCATATATCACATGACAGCAATACTACTTAATAAGTAGGAGTACTGTATAAAGTTCTGTATTGGACACTAAATTTTAGTCATTCACATGCGTACCTAATCTGCAGAAAGGTCTGCCACTGCTCATGATACAAACAAAAGAAAACACTTAGCTCTATTGGTGGCTTGTGACCATTCTTGCAGCAAAAGAATATAAAAACATACTACCTAAAATAGACTTATAATACAATATAGTAAAGAAACTATGGATTCTAAAATAAACTGGTACGTTCATCTCAATTTATCTCAATTTATGTGATGGAGTTTATATTTTTCAAGTTTTCATATATAGGCATTGGTTTAATTAGTTATCCGAGAATTAAAATCTAGATATTTATAAATCTATTGAGACAATTGAAAAATACTGGTTTCTTATCCTATTCATACCTAAAGTTTCTTCACGACAAGGATGTATTGGCTCAATTCATCAAGTCATTTTCACGTAAAGATTCTTTGCTACGTAGTGATAGCAACAGAACATCAAATTCTTACATATCCAAAGTTGATAAGAATATATTGATATGAGAAGTATAATATAAAAGGACATACTTGTATATAAAATCAATACATACATTTAATATTATCTCTCCATTCCATTTTAGTTAGCACTATTTCGTTATTACAATATCCCAAAAAAAAAAAAAAAAAAAAACACATACTATAATTGAAGGCAATTTAACTAAAATTTTCATGTTATCTTTAATGACATAATTTTATAGCCACATAACTGTCATTAGTGTCAAGGCTACAAATTTTAAAAGTCAGTTTGTAACGGAGAAAAATACTCCAATATGTATAAAATAGTAATAGTATTAACAAATTACCCGGCCAATTTCTTCCCACAAGGAGGCGTTAAAGGAAGCAGCAGTAGTAATGACTTGAGGGAAGCTGGTGGCGCCAGGGAAAGCACCACCGAACTTAACACCGGGGCCGGTGTTGGAGACACCGTGAAGTGCCTCCGACCACCACTCATAGCCATTGACACCAAGCCTCTGTACCGGTGCAGCATTGTTCACCAGCAACCTAATCTTCTCCTGCAACGTTAGCCGTCCGATTAAGTCTTTAACACGGACGTGTATTGGCAGCGACGCCTTGCAGAACTTCAAGCTTCGCGTCCCTGCATTTGCGGGGTCGCATGCAAACGGCGAGCGTGACTCGCCGAAATATGCAAATGAATTGAGAATAATTAGGACAAGAATAGTGAGAGTACTAAAAGAATTTTGAGTACTCATTTTTATTATATAGTATGTTATATGAATGGAAATAATAATGATAACAATGTACTATAGTCGTGTTATTAACATAACATAATAAGTCTATATTGGTTTACTATTGGCTTGGAGAAAATGAGTAGAGTTAGAAGGGTATATATAGAGGAGGTTGCGTTTAGAATGGTGGAAATGGTGTATGAATATGAAAAGGAAAGATGGGTAGGGTTGGGGGTTGGGGAGGGGTAATCGTTGAGCTCTCTTGATTACCCCATGGAAGTGCTAAGTTAGTGATGAATGATGAGCAAGTATAACACGCATTTCGCAGTTATAAAGACTTCTAGTATTTTTCGACTTTTGAGGGATTTTGTTATAAATAATAAAAAAGGAACAGACTTAAGTTATACGGCCAATTTCCAGAACTATGACACCATAGGCAATGTTTTGCCCTTTTTTGCTCCAACATAATAGTGATTTAGCAAAAATATTCTCCACTTGGTTTGATGAATAATTATCAGACGAAAATACCCGTATGAATTTTAAAAGGGTGCTCATATTCCCACACTTTTTTTCTCCATAAGTACTGCCTCTTGGGCAGCACTTGCCTTAGACCGTTCTTTCACGGGCAATACTCTCACATTCTCCCAAATAAAATATTGTCTAGGCAGCACTTTCCCTTCAAATCTTTTCTCGCATTCTCCCAGATAACTTAAAAGTGTAGTCTAGTTCTTTCTAAAAGTCAATAATTGCCAATTGATAGCTTTAAGTGTTGCCTACGGTCAAGGGAAGAATATTTTGCTAAAATCATGTCAGTCGGGCCAGGACTGGACCGGCCCGTTAAGAGTCGGATCACCGGTCCGGTCTGGACTGGGCCGTTACCGGTCCGGTTCAAACCGGTCTTTTTTCCAAAAAATTAAAGCTCGGATCGGTTCTAGCCCATTAAGTACCGGTCCGATCTGGTCCGGTCTTGCATATCACGTATGTTTTAAATTTCATGTTAAATGACTGAGTGATGCAAGTTTTTGATGCCCCTTGATTTTCTTGATTTTTTTTTTTTTTTCAAAGTGATATTCCTGATAAATTGTGAAAAAAATGCACAATTGATGATAGTGTCTTATCTTTGCTATGTTTGTAGAATTATGTACGGTATATATCTTGTTTTAGCTTTTGAGCTTAGAAAGTGTTTATGGTTGATGCAGATATACATGACCAATTACAATTGAGATTGTTCACAGCTTGACGTTGAGATTTAATATGAGAGTTTATGAATTAATATATATTCTTGTATATATTAAGCACCAAGAAAATCAGTTGTATAAAATAGTTAATTAATATCTATTCTTGATTTCTACTGCTTGGTCTAACTTATTGAGTGAATATTTTCATTCGTTGTACCTAATGAAGCAAAATTATCTATACTGCTACATATTGAGGGATTCTAAAAGGGACTAAATGCTACATTACATTTTGTTTGATTCTTGACAAAAGTATGTCTCAATTTTCCTCGACAGATAGTATAATTTTTCTATCAAACCGATCTGGTCTGGTCCACCGGTGGACCAAAGACCGGTCTTTTACCGGTCCGGCTAACTGATCTTTTACCGGTCCGGCTAACCGGTCTTTTTCTTAAGCCTAGCCCGGCCCGCTGCCCGCTTTCTCCTAGTCCTGGGTCGTTTATAATGAACCGGACAGGTCCGGTATCGGGCTAGCCTGGCCCAATTGACAGGTATACCTGAAATAGCAGATTCAGTTGGAGATAAAAACTATCTTTAACTTGTGACCAATTTCCCCGTCTTCGGAAAGATTGTGTCCGGATACCCAACTATCTCTTCAAGCCTCCTATATATGTTAACAGCTCTTAATGATAAGACTCCTGCTGACTTGTCTTTGATATCTTTGTTGTGCAAGCCACGTCATCGAACATGTTTTGCCAAGCGTCCGGCCAGATTTTGGCCAGTACAGTATGTATTTGATTGTGTAGCAATTATATTTTCAAAAATTATTTATTACAAGTACCGACTCTTATTGAACATAAAGTTAAATATATGGAAAGAGAAAATAAGTTTGTTGGGTATACTACGAAATATAGTTCACCATTTTCTTTTATTAGTAAATAATTTTCAGCGAGAGGGGTATTGGGGTGGGGTGTAGGTGGGTATGCTAACTAGCCTCATCCAACGTAGGAGTACTATACATTTCCAAATTATCATTAAAAAAAGTTGTTTTATAGTGCTATGTTCTCTCTCTATCTTTAATTAGTAGATCGTCTCACATGCATGGTTATCGTTTTAGATAATATTTCTTACATACAATAACAATATGTTGTCCAGAATCATAAGTTAATGTTTCATTAGTATTTATGTATCAAAGTAATTAATCTCATATATTTCGTACGTAGTATTTTAAGCTTAAGATAGAAACAAGAATGGACCAAATGGATTTCTACAAGAAAATGACAATTTTGAAATTGAAACCACTTGCCTCTTTGCATTCATAAACAGTAGAAGTGGTTAGTTTGAATTCTCTACGCCTCTATTAAATCTTTAATTTTTGGGGGGATGAAGGAGGCTCGAAGAAGGGAAATTAGTGAAGCTAGCTAGTGAAAATCGAACAATATTTTACTCAATTCTCCATTTCAATACGACATGCTTGAAATGAATGTAAAACAAATTAATGGAACTCCGACTTAATTGAAAAACTATAGAGTAACATATAATTCAAATTACAAATAGTGGATAATTAATTACCGTGAACATTTTAGTCAACTTTGATTGTTTTTCAACAGTTGAAGGGAGAATATATTATTCTTTTGCTGGTTCGGTAGAAATAATTATCGAAGTTTTGCTCTGATCTACAACGAAGTCTATTAAATTCTCCATTCTTGCTTAACCTTCCTGTCATTCCTTCTTTGGGCTAGCTGTGGACCACAAATCCAAGCAACGGAAATAATTTTAAGTAATACATGTGCTAACATGACCAGACCAAAATATGTGAATGAATAGTTCATGAATTTGTGGGAAATCGTCCATCGTTGAAATTACCTTTTATATAATGTACCAAGGCTATTTTCATTTTTGGGTTAAACAAATATCAACATTTACCCGGTGTTTATACTGAATCGGCAATTATATAACTTTAGCTATTAACTAAACATTAAATGGTTAAAACATTATCACTTAAACTATAGTTACGTACTAAATGTTGTCATGTATTCAATCAGTCGCTTAGTATAAAAGCGAATGCGTGCAAACTTTTACCTTTTAAACTATATATATTAATTCAATTTATCTATTTTAGGGCGAACTTTTCTTTTTAATTGGTTGTACTATTACAAAATTTTGGCCAAATAGAGTACAATTATCTTCATGAAAAAGAAAAAAAAAAGACTATAATTGTCTTTAACTTCTACTTGATCCTCCAGTTTTCTTTCTTCTGAATTTATTATTTGAGTAGATTTCACTTTTGGATTTTCAACAATACCCCATTCTTTGAAGGAGAAAAATGAACTCCTGATTGGATCCTAAATCAACTGCATGAATGTTCAAAATATATTAAAGAAATGGCCTTCAATTATTTTCAATATTATCAATTACACAAGTAAACAAGCTAGTAGATAAAGACATTAAAAAATTAGAAACTCTGGTGAAAATCAGAAATGTCACTTGAGAAATAAGGAGCTTGATGAGTTAGTTGTATTATCTGGAATGATAAGCTTTGTCTTGTATAAACTACCGGTCCAAGTTGCACATACATGTGGCCTTTTGTCCCTATTGTCTTCCATTACTCTGCATTTTCTTTTGGTCACTGTGGCACGTGAAGTAGTTCAAAGTTGGAGTTCCTTCAAGCCTAACATGCAATACTTATTCTCAATGTTTGGAAAAGAAGAGAGAAGAAAGACCACAAATGCGATGTTCTCTTCATTTTAGTTTATATGGTACTTTACACAAAAATAATGACTACCTTTTTATACCTTAAAAATTACATATGCTTATTTCTTTTTCCATTTATCATCCATAGTTCAGTAGGTTCGTCATATTGATTATTTTTTCTTATTTATATTTCACAAAAGCAAAATTCAAGCATGTCCATTAATCATTATAGAGCTATATATGAAATATTAAAATCCATATGAATCCATCGTCATCTCCATTCTCCAATAAATTGGATAACGACTTTGGTTACACCATATTTCTCGTTTTAACTAACCTTAAACTAAGAAAAAAGAAAACCGAAATAACCAGTACAACTTGGTTAATTATGTGGCATGATAAGATCTTTATATTTTGTGGATAATTCTGTGGGCCCTACATATTCATTTTGATGGAGGTTGGGCTTACAGCTTGTTAACTATTGGATATCTTATAGTCGTAACATGCGATGAGATTTTATTACGAATTCGCTCAAACTTCTAAGCTAGAAATTGTCTTTTAGGCATCTGTCAAATACTTCCTCCGTCCCAAATTAGTTGTCGTTTTTAGGCTTTTAGCTTCTTCAAGTCCATTAAGAAAAGCGTTAAATAGAGTGTGTATTTTACTATATTACCCCTATTTAATGTTTGACTATTAAATTTTGTTGAGAATTCTTTTAATTATTAAGGGTATAGTTGGAATAGACTAACAATTTTTGTCTTGAAATTCTAAAGTGTCAACTGATTTGGGATAAATGGTTATTGCTAAAGTGTCAACTAATTTGGGACAAATGGTTATTGCTAAAGTGTCAACTAATTCGGGATGGAGGTAGTACTTACTTGGAAGTATGGGCGGACCTACATGTAGTAAAGAGTGTTAATTGAAACTCCTTTACAGGACAAATACACTGTGTAGATGGTAAAGAAAAAAAATTGTATGTATATATATTATATATTGAGTTCCTCTAATTTTTTTCATATGTTAACTTATTAATGTTTTGATACACCTTGACAAAAATCTTGGATCCGTCACTGCTTGGAAGTATCTTATGTGAAAAGAATATAAACATTCAGCTTGAATTTTCAAAATGAAATACTCCCCTTATTCCAGTTATGTGGCAGCTTTTCTTTTTTTAGCCATTCAGCAAAATGACAACTTTTTAAATTTAAATATATTTAACTTAAGCTTTTCATTAAAATGAGAAGATTTATAACCTACAAGTCTTATACCATTGTTTATGACTGCAAATCTCAAAAGATTTTTCTTTTTTGTTAAGTAGTTTGCGTGGGAAGCGCCGGTTCAAAGGGAAAAGGAATTAATGAAATTGGACCTACAGCTATTGTGTGATATTTTCAGATCCAATCACTAAACCATAAGTCTTGCATCTTGGTGTTTTGCTTTTATTTTTACTCTCCAAATTTCCCTCGTTAATACTAACCAAATATAGCGTAAAAGCTAATCCACTATACTCATAATAAGCTTTTGAAGTGTTTGTTGAGAAGTTTAAACGATTTTTCCGTATGTATTTGAAACAATATTTTCACTTTCTATATTTCTTTATGTGGGCAGTTGCAAAAGTCCCACAACATGCTGAACCATAATATTTAGGACGTACCAGAATTGTAACTAACCTCCCATGCATTATTCAAAAGCTTGCACTTGTAAGTTGTAAGTTGCAAGATTTTATAATTGAATACCACTATTTTGTTTAGGCAATCCATAACTGGAATAAGACCACTATTAATTAGTATATAAAAACTTTATGTAGACCTTAATAATCTTTTTTCTGTCTCCTTTTTCCACTCTAAATGCATGAATGTGACATAAAGTTTAGGTATTACTTCTGAGAAACAACTTTGTGATAGTATTAAATGATAGAGTACTCAATAATGTTAGATCTTTTCCACGATTGCTTCGTAAATCAAACTGACACATCTAAGAAAGAAAAAGAAGAATTCGATTCAAGTACTAATTAAGTTCGCATAGATACAGATCATATATAACTCAGAATGAACATATAAATACTAAGCTCCCAAAAAAAGGAAATTATTTGTATTACAGTACTTGTTTGTTTCTATCGTGTATTCAAGTTGGCACCAAGAAAAGTTGTACTACCTGTTTCTTTTTTTTGTTTCACATCTAAATGTGCTTAGTCGGGGATTCAAACGACTTTATATTATAAACTTATCACTTTTAAGGAGATTTAATTATTTTATCCGATTTACATCCTATAATATAATACTTCAACTGAATTCCTTTGCAGCTTGTGTGAATCTTTTTTTGACTCAAGAATTCATACTAATTAAGTACAGAGTAGGAATAATTATCGTTGCACATTACGATTACCCGCCACTTTTAACTATTTTACGAAACCTAATCTACATTGTCTAATTAATCTTTTACATATAATTGAAATCTTTCAATGTGTTAGTGATGGTTCATAAGGTAGCAACCTTTGTTATTCTTTGTTTCACGATATTATTCACTTCCCTTCTTTGCTATGGGGAATTTTTGTACTCCGACAGAATTTCAGATTATACAACTAAAAATTGCAATTCCAAAGATTTAAACGCTATATATTTACTGAAAAGTCAAATATTTATTGCGATACCTTGCATTGGCTTTTTAAAATGTTCTGTATTTATTTCTAAAGTGTTGCATTTTCTACTACTTTATAAAAGAATCCCTCGTTTTTTCTTCCTTTTACTACTAAAATATTGTAATATAGCAAGGGTGAAGGGACCCCAGTGGTCACGGCGCCAGTGTCACATCGTAGGCAATTAGGAGTATTAATTAACGACCATAGTCTATCTTATAGTGGTGGTAGCAGTTTCTTAAACGTAACTCTTCATGTAATGGCTTAAAATCTTACATGGGTGGGAAATGTTGTATGACCATGACATTTGAAAGAGACATCTCCAGAGTTACTAATGCATGACTTGATTACTACGAAAAGAGGAGACCCCAGTTGAAGAAACCATATGGATGAGAATGAGAATACCAACAACAACAATATATTCAGTGTAATCCCGCAAATGGAGTATGAGGAAGATGATATGTACGTAGACCTTACTTACCCCACCAAAGTGGAGAGATTGTTTCCGATAGAATGAGAATACCAATTATTAGAAATCTAAAGATGTGGCCTTCACCCCCACCCTGCCACTGGAAGAACCTCTAATTACTCGCCCAAAGTTCGGTCAATGAAATTAGAGGTAAATTATGGAGATCAAGACCAAACAGGTGATTTCTTTCAATTTTTAACAAAATACCGGCCAATTAATGTTTATCATAAAGTTTGTGTAATGATCTTATCATAAAAGGGACACCATCCTGCTAACATAATCATTCAATATCTATGATGGGCAACTGTATACTTTACTCAACAGCACATTGTTACAACTTACCCCAACACTGTCCGACTACTTATCATTATGGAGCAAATCCATTTCCTATTAATAATATATACTTTCTTTATAGAATTTTGTAGTAGTTATCATATACATTACCCCCTTTTGGTATTATAACAAAATAAATCCCTATTCAATATTAAATTCACGCATACCATGTCCATTTAATATCCAGAGAGAGCCGCAAAGCAGAGAATGAAGCTGAGGTATCATAAGATTTTAATAAACAGAGAGGTGGGTTGGCGTATCAACATTCTTATCTATCTATAATATCCTTTGCCTATTTACTTTCATTACGTTAAATCAGATAGTATTGCCAACGGAGTAACAGATAGATTCAAAACTTTCTTATCCAATTCATTCCCTACCAATATTTTTTCAGAGTATTTGCTTCCTCAAGTAAACATTATTGGTCCCGCGCCATAGTACATAAAACATGCATCAAACTTATGAAAGCAGCTTTTTCCCAACTCGATATTAAGAAGGATTTATGTTTTAATATACTAAAAGGTGAAAAGCATATTTACACCATTGGTGTAATCAAGTCACAACAACAACATACTCAGTTTTATCCCACAAGTGAGATCCATCGAGTGTGAGATGCACGCAGACCTTAACCCCACCAAGATGGAGAGGCTGTTCCCGAAAGACCCTTGGCTTGAGAAAACATCTATATCAAGTTATAATCGAATACTTATTATTTCCAATCTAAAGAGATACATATGATTACTTTGCACCTTCTGGATTGCACCTCTTATTTTACCGTTAAAATCCCACACAAACTCGAATTTTACGACAATTTTCAAGATTATATTTCGAAGAAAAAAGGTTGAAATAGGATACTTCTTCATGATGAGAAGAATTTTGTTGCGTAAGACCAGAATCCAATAGGAAATTAAAAGCATAACCAAGCTACTATATTCGCCTTTGGTCATAGTGCCAAGGACATATTATGGTGATACAGATGCAAGGAAAACAGGGACCAAAAAAGGCCGCATAATCAACACCTTGAAGCTTGATGTTAAATAAGATCAAATACGAGCATTCTGATTTATAGAACTTGATGGTAGTGAACACAAAAGGTTACACACTTGTTATTACGGTCATAGACTGCATAAGTTGAGTAAATTTCTTTTAACTCCTAGTGCATGCTTGCGGCTTGCCACACCGGTCTTTCCTCGTTTTTATGTAAAATTAATTAGGCGTTACCAAGAGGTATAACAGCAGTATCAGAGCACTATTCAACTGGTAATTTACATTGAAAAAAATAGGTACGAGGATTTGTCAGAATATTACATAATAATAGAATACCTAAGACACGAGAAAAGAGCTTCATTATTGTTTTGAATACCGGCATATAAATGCAAATCATACAGCTCAGAGCTTTGAAGATAAATAAAGAAGGAAAAAGAAAAGAGAGGTAGATCCGCGTAACTATAATTCATGTACACTAAACATTTAGCTGCTGCCCTTTAAATCAATATCTATTTCAGCTTCCTACATGTTCTATAAAAGTTGGAAACTAAAAGACCAAGAGAGGGAGAGAGAGAGTCACGCTGATTTTCAAAACCTCCTAGGGTCCGGGGGGAAAAAATATGGGGACGATTGCATGGAATCACGAACCGAATTAGAATAAGCAAGAGGATACCTGAATGGCTCATAAGACATTTGACTAGCTGCTAGGGGCCTGGAAGGAAAATCATGAGCAGCAGCTGGAGCCATCAGATGAAGGTGTCCAACTATCTCTCCACCATGAACTTCTCGAAAAGGTTCTTGATATCTCATCCTTCCATAGGTAGGTTCAAATGAAACAGGTGCAGGTATCTCTCCACCATGAACTTCACCCAAAGATTCTGCATATCTCATCCTTCCATAGGTATGTTCAAATGAAACAGGTGCAGGTATCGCCCCACCATGAACATCTCGAAAAGGTTCTGCATATCTCATCCTTCCATAGGTAGGTTCAAATGAAACAGGTGCAGGTATCTCTCCACCATGAACATCTCCAAAAGGTTCTGCATATCTCATCCCCACATAGGCAGGTTCAAATGAAACAGGTGGCGTTGTATTGTACACACCTTCTCTTGAGATTATTCCCCTGTTTATCACTGGTTCCGACCGATTTTCCAAGTAGTGAGGCATTGGCTGTTCCTGTCTAAAAAAGCCTTCACCTGGCTGACTTCCTGACAACCCAGAAAGGTTGCCCCTCAAACAATCATCTGTTCGCGTTCTTTTTGTCAAGGAAGAGCCAGTTGGCAAAGACGGCCCGGAAAGTTTCCGTTTCCCTAGTGGCATCCCTCCTTTATTTTCCACATATGACGTGCTTTTTGTCACGATAGAATCAACATGTATAGGTTTCTTATCGCCTTTTGAACATTCCACAGATTGCACCTCCTTACTTTCAGAAGCACAAGCTTGTACAATATTTTTATTGCCTTTAGAACATTCAACAGATTGCACCTCCTTTTTTCCAGAAGCACAAGCTTGTATCGTTTTTTTATTGCCATTTGAACATTCAACAGATTGCACCTCTTTTTTTCCATAAGGACAAGCTTGTGCCTTTTCTTTATTGCCCTTTGGATATTCAACAGATTGCACCTCCTTTTTTCCAGAAGAACAAGCTTGTACTTCTTTGGCAATAACATCTACGGTACCAGCTGTGACTAGCTTGGAGGCTAAAACTCGGCCAAATAGGAACTCCCTTAAGGAGTTTCCTCCAATCTTTTTCTTTAAGAAATCAAAAATGTGTTGGACTGAAAGCTGGATACAACTGTAAATTGTTTTAACTTCTTGTGCTCCTACTGCCCTTGCAACATTTTGAGATCGATCAGCAAAATCTTCAACCTGTGAAGACAATTAACTAACATAAAGTTATTGCTAGTTAAGAGCATATCAAGAAATGACGCAGCCCAGAACAATTACATTAATACGGCCTGCTCTAGAACCCCATGTTTTAGATATCCAAGATCCTTCAAATGTGCTGGCACACAAACCTCTGGACCAAAGCTTCTCCACTGATAGTAACTGCAATGAAGTTAATCACACATTATCTACAATGCCAATATAAAGGTAAGAACACAATACGTAAACATAGTGGATGTAGCATTTCATACCAACAGATAATACAAAATCCTACCTTCGTTAATAGAGAAAAAAAGAGCTCAGCTACTGATTCTTTATTGCTTATTCCATGGTTTGAAAACTTACAGACAGACCTCTCCACAGCTACTGGCTCATTACCATCTAGAACAGACGGGAAGTCAATTAAATGCACAAGTGACTAAGTCACATCGAAACTGAAAGAGGATACAATATTTGGAAGTAGAAAGAACGGGACAGCTTTGTTGTTTTTAAAAGTAGAAAGAATGGGACCTGATAGAAATGTGGAAAACTTAGCATCAAAATGAAATACTTCTACTTTAGTACCTACTGCATTTAGACCTCTCTGGCTAGAATCCAAGCACGAGAATGACACATTCAGATTACCTAAATCCTGAAGTCTACAAGGTTCCCAGATATATTAGTATTGATGAAATGTTTGTCATCAAATAGTTTGGTGCATCTTCCTTCACACTAACGGCTCCACCAAAAGGGAATCTCAAAGATGACTTTTTGATCCTCAATAGAGGAAGATGTAAGCACACACGCGCGCACAAACACACACGCACACACACACCCTGTCACACTTTCCTTCTTAGTTTGTCCCAAAAAAACACTTCCTTATTTGACAATTAATTAATAACATTATCTCTATTCTATCCTTGTTAGCCCCTACTCACATTAAAAGCTACCAATAACTTTTTAATTACTCCAATCTTCTCTCTCTTACTTTTTCTTTACATCTAACAAGGATAATTTTTGAAACTTTACAAGGTCAATCTTTATTTCTTAAACTCCGTGCAAAGTCAAACTATGTCACATAAATTGGGATGGGGGGAGTATATACAAGAACACTGAGTTTGAATGAACCTGTTACCGAAGGGCTAGATCCGCCACCTATCATCACATTTGGACAAGTACTTGCATACGTTCTTCTGATTGACAAACTTTTGCCTTTCTCCTAATTAACAGCCTCTAAAATATGACCTCATTTCCCATTTTCAACTTTTGGGATAGCAGTACACCACAAAACCAATCTCACAGTTTAGCTTTCACACCGATAGTATATCAGTCAGCACATAGCATCAGATTTAATAAGTCTAATATCAAAACTAAAACACCAGAACAAAAACTAACATGATATTGTTTTAGCGAGGTAAATTAGTACTATTAACTGTTAAGCAACATTGCAAGTATTCAAGTCAAAAAGTCCCCTGTCCAAAATGATTCTAAAAACAAAAATTTGTCCATTATGATGGGATTGAGAAATTTCAACCAGATTTTTTTTTTTTTTTTTGAAAGGTAAATTTCAACCAGAATTAACTAGGCTATATGGATATAAGGGAAACTTGAAGAATAATAAGTCAGAGGTATTACCTCCAAATAAGGCGGAAAATGGAGGCAGTATTGGAGGGTTTCGTGTCTGCAAAGTTTTTTATTTTACCGTGTAAGCGTTGATGAGGTAAAATATTCATAACTAAATATATAACGACAAGATTTGTAAGAAAAATATACAAAGATCTAATTATACTTTTCATGGTCATCAAAGAAAACACAAGGATTAGGAATACACATACATACACGGTAAACGATACCTGCAGATGGAAAGCAACCAAAAGTATTATAGATAAAGAATTCAATGTCTGATCCTTTGCACTGTTAATATTCTGCGCTTTAGCCCATGCTTTCATCTGCACAGAGAAATTTCATGAGATTTAACAGAAAGTACAACAACAACATACCCAGTATGAGATATAACAGAAAGTGTGAACTAATAATGCAAACATTAGTTTTAGAGAAAAACATGGAACATTGGACCTAAACGCACCCAAGCAGCTGCACACGTATCTTTCCACTTCAGCACACGGTTTGCTTAAAGGATAAATATCCCAATGCGAATTTTGGGCTCTAAAGATTGGATGGGGCCAAAAAAAGAATCTCAATCATAAACAAGGGTGACACACCCAACAAACGTCAAAGATTTTAAATTGTTTAAGAACCAAAGGTTTGTGCACTCTACATGCCTTAATCGAGAAATGAGAATTTTTACTTACAGATAAATAAATGAAAATGGGTTTTGACCAAATGGCTAACAAATGGACTATGTGCACCTAAACATTTTTCTACCCAAAAGTTAACACAAGTAAAAGAACTCCCATTTTTTTGATAAAGAACACAAGTAAAAGAACTCCCATCTTTCACGTAAATGTTAATGTTAGGTAATATCTCCACAACTTGAAGAAGATAGGACAAAAATGTACAGCCTCTAAAAAGCAGGCAGAAGAAACGTAATATCTCCTTGAAAATTTTCACTTCTACTAATCCACCCAATGTCCTTCAGTGTGAAGGGAAGAATACTGAAGATGGTGAGGGGGAAAAACTGAGAAAAGAGAAAATGAGATCCAGAAAGTAAACAGGAAGGGGAGGAATAAGAAACTAAAGCAGAGAAGGTGGTAATAATGGTCAGTGAGGGGCGTTGGCGCATGCAACCAGTTCTATGCCCATGGGAGGAATGTAGTCTTTATCTAATGAGAAGTAATCTGTAGTTTGACCACATCCACTCGTGTGAATATCACATTGGTGGGTTAAACTTTCCAACAGATGTACCACTTTGATCAAGGAGATGCATAGCCTTGGACCAAAATCCCAAAGGGTGAAATTCAGCCGGATATCAAAAGATCTATTAAGAAAACAAAGATATTCAAGACTTATTGCAAATAAGTAATGTGATCCTTAACATTATTTCAACCTTTATATGTACAAAAGAAGCTGAAACTTTCTTTGGTATACATATGTATGAAAGGGCAAGCATATTTTACCAAGAAACACAATTTCCGAAAACGTTCATCAATGGCACCAATCATGTAAATTATCTTTGATTTTGATATCCCATCCCAGTTTTCAACTGACATATCACATTCAATTTCAGTTCCACAGTCAACAACTTTGAGAACTGGTACCCTGGCAGTTGTAACTGGATTGACACCATGAACGAAACCTTTCCCTGAGGCAGAAAATTTATATATCAGAACGACCAAAAACATTAACACAAGTCTAACCGTACAAATACTCTATCTTGTTAATGCCTTCCAAGGTTGAACATCTAAAAATGCTTTGAATACCTGAACAATGATGTGCTTGGTATCAGTTACCCAAACAAGAGTTTTTTGACATATCCTATATAGAAATATATATGCACCTATCCGTAAATGTAACATATGATGATTGAATGACAAACAAGGGTGACGTAGACCTAAAACCCTAGGGCTGTAGTCAGTTGTAAGGACACAGCGTGAAGTGTGTGCTAAGGTGCATATCACGAGTTCGAACCCTGCCATTGACTGAATCTTGTGGTATTTAAGAGGGAGAAAGGTAGAGGGACATGTCCATATTCTCCCTATGTTTGAACCTGTGAGCACCACCAGGGTTGGGCCAGCTAATTCACAAGGGACTTCTGTCTTGCCACATTAAAAGGGTGAAATAGACCTCAATAAAATGGAGGTAAAATGTCCCAAGAGACCCACAATCTCAGGAAATCATACAGACTTATTGAAGAACAACTGAAATAAACATAAAGGATCGTACATAGATGATGCCGACTAGATGGGATCATGGCTTAGTTCTTTTTACACTTACATCTACTGCTTGTCAAGAGCCTTTGTATTTTGTTGGAAACTTGTCACTTCCTATAGAATAAGTGTAAGATCCAGAGACCCCTTATTTGTATTTAAACCGAGTTCAATATTCGAATAACATGGACCTAAATAAAGAGGACAGAATCTCTAGTTCATACACCTTACTTAGTCTGACTCGTTGCAATCTAATGACCGGAAAAACCTAGTCAATTTTCGTCATTGTGCACCATGTTAACGGAAGAAAGAAGTGGCAAATTGACTCTTTAGTTAATAGACATTAGACAATATGCCCAAACCACCAACCTGTTTAGCAAAATGAAACTTCAAGGAAGTTGCTCATATATAAAGAACAGTAACTATAGTTTGATATTATAATTAGACTTAACTATAGTTCCCTTGAACTAAGTCATTAGCCGAGGGGGAAAGATACACTAAAAACAGTGTTTAGATTTTTCAAGTTCTTCCAACTAGCTTCTTGGCTCTAAAGGGACCCAAACAAGAGTAACTAGACAAAATAGTTCAAGCTGCTGCAGAGTGAACTTCTCATTCCTTACAACGACAACGTTTTAGGATTAGTAGATACTTGGCGAACCAAAATACAGAAAGGATCAAAGAAAATTGAAGAAAAAGTTCAAAGAATACTTTGAAGTTGATAAAACTTTTTTGCAAATTTCCTCAGAGTTTGAATCTTCTTATCTCGTGGAAGGCTAACCATTCCGTTGGTAAAGTTGACCGACAGATCCAAGTCACTTTTAGCAGAAAACAGATCCATTGAAAATGAGCCAAACACCTCGACGGCAGGAGCATCACCAGACCAGCCTGAAACAAAGAGTAACGAGTACATGTAGTTAAACTATGGCACTACGATATGGATTGAAAAAGTTGACTCCCGCCCCGCATCTACTTCTCATTAAAATGAAATTGAAGTAGCCTGACAGTTGATGAACATTGTGGAATTTTATACTGCCATTCTTCACATATCAAACAGATGATGACATTCAAATAGCAAAATACAGGAAAATTGTATTTAATTACCATAAATCTCCTTTGCTATTTCATTAAAGATACGAACCAAATCTCTTCGAACATCATAATCGCTTCGTTTAGGCTGAACTTCCACATAAACCTCACCAAGCAATACTTCAAATGTCGATAACTGTTTTAAGCTGGCTATATACTTCTTTTTCTGCTTCTGTTCACACACCTGTGCTTGCTTGCGCAGAACTGATATAAAATAATATCAGTTGATGATATTTTTACTTGCAAGTTAAAGTATCAATAAAATTCCTCACAGAAAGAACAGTAATTCCATCATACATAGGAGCTGAGCCAACACAAGCTGCAGGGTTTTCACCAAAAGATGGTACAAATATGAGCAGAATCACACCTGTGTCCAATATCATACAAGTTCAATTATCAGAGGCTTATCCCCCCAAAAAAGATCAATCTATCGGATGATTGCACTATATCTGCCAACTTTATACCTCTAGTTTCAAAGCCGATCATGTTGCAAAATTTATATGAGATAACAAAGCATTCATTTACAACGACAACTGTCTCTTCTTTTTTGTCCCTTTTTTCTCCTGGTGTGTATATAACTTCAAAAATTAGCTGGACAAGTCAATTCCAATGCCAACAGCAGCACTTCAATAGTACTTAATCTCTCCATTAGAGAGTGAATCCCAAGGAACCTTCAATAGATAAGAGCTTGGGGGAGGGGAAGGGGGAATTGGAAAGGAGGAACGTCAAATATAATCAATACAAGTGTATCATGCTTTTATATTTTTGGTGCAGGAGGATTTATGCAGAAGACACGGATGCACTTTTAATTTTTTTGGGATCTTTGTAGATATTGCTACTTTTTAGTTTCTATGGATTTTGCTCATGGATATTGTATACCCGGTAGCCAACATTGCCTTAATGTTGATGAATACAATGTTAACCTTTCAAAAAAAAATTTTAATCAATACAAGAACATGGGACCTAACTTCAGTTATTTGGTTTCCAGTGAATAATGACGATCAAAATATATTTACTCACTAGCATGCAATCACTGAAATTTTTTACACACGGAAGAACCGTGAGAGTCTTAGACACTTGGTTAGAGCACCATCTTCTTTCTTTTCTTCTTTTATTTTCCTTTACTTCTTCTTTTTATAGGTAACATTTTCTGTCTTGTATCTTAAGATAGCACTTCCATCTGTGAAAACAAACATGCAAAACAGTGAAATACAAACCTTCCACAGATGATACCATGGTATTACTATCAGAGCTGACCCAAAAGTCAATCATTAATTTCTGAAATAAAAATAATCACTTCACCTGCAGATATCATTAGCATGCGACAGGATTAGAGAAAGATGTTCAATTATAAAAGTTGAAGGGCACAAAATTGCACCGAAACTGCTCATAAATCTCATAATTTAAAAACAATAATAGAAAATTTCTAACATGAAACATATAAGAAAGAAAAATTCAAAACAATGTGCTTCGTTGATACAGAAACTAAGTTTCTATTCTTGATAGAACAATGAAAAATAAGAATGAGAAATGGACAAAAACATACACGATTAAGCACGACCAATCAAAATTTTTCTCAGATGGTATAGTGTATGGTAACTACTTTCAGGTCCAGACGCAGCATTAGATAAAGATTTTCTGAGTCATCATTTTGAGATAAAGATAGAGGGAAACAAATTAGGAATATACTGTAACTACTTTTCTGATTCTACATTGACTAATTATTCTTGAAGCATGGGGTAGGGGTTTCATTTTCAAATTATTTCTCTTGCCTCAAAACTATGCAGGAAACTTAGAAATATGATGCCAAAGTCCATATAAGAAAACAAAGAACCCAATGATGGCCTATGACAATGCGTCTTATCTGAAGGGAACACGCTTTCTTGATCTTCATGGTAGTAGCTAGGCATTACCTCAATACCTCTAAAACATAAGAGGATCCAGGATTTTAAGTTTATGGGTCCTATACCGTTATGGTCTTGCTCACGGGAGTTCTGAATATATTTTATTTATACAAATTAAGTGGACTTTTAACACAAATACATAGTTTGCGCCAAAATTACTGGGTTCTGCCAAACAACGTACACGAGCTTATAGAAATTACCCAATTAAAGCTTGTATCAACTTATTTCGATACCCAATGATAGCTTAGTTTTCATGAACAAAAATTACAACTTTTTCCAACCAAAAAGAAAAACTACAGAAGTGCTTGTTTTGATATAAATCTCACACGTATTAACAAGAAAAAGGGAAAAAGAAGTTACCTTTAAGCAATTGGGTTGCTCGCCGCCGGTTAGGGTGGGGGCCGGTGGGGGTTGGGACTTGGGATGATGTGAGGAATAAAGATGGACTTTTTGGAGAATTTAGTACTAACCTTACTTGGATACGCCCAAAATAAACGTGAGAAAAAACTCACACACCCGTATATACACCAAGCGAATAGGTGTATGTCCTGTTTGCAAGTGCACTATTCTCAGTTAATCATGTTAAAGAATGCATATTTTCACCTTATTAAATTGTTTAACCATGATTTGTTGATTTGATTTAGTGTAAATACCGAATGTAAATAAGTATTTATCATAAACTGACGGTTTATTTTCTTTTCTTTTTCTTTTCTTTTTATTTATTGGGATGTTGTTAATTGTTCCTCAGATCTTTAATGTGTCCTTTAAAAAAAATAGATATTCAATGAGTTAAATTTTGAAAAAACCTTTCACACTCCCTCTCCATTTTTAACTTATTTTCAAATTATTCGAGACTTGAATAACATTGATATAACATTTTTCAGGTTATTTAGTATCATCATTCTATATTGTGTCTCACAAAGATTACAAAAATTACCCATACTTGTTTTGAGGTCTTTATCAAGTACTATCACACACTCATTTATAAGACCCACGAGCACCATAAACACACAACAACCAACATTGAAAAGCAACTACACACGACCTTGAACCTTCATTTAATGATGGATATGTCTCTAGAAAGGCCATATGACATGGAGCATATTACGGATAGTCATGGAGATGTGTAGTTGATTGTTGACTCATTCCAAAATTATGAGTATTCATGGCTTGCACGTTAAAGACTTACATGATCATCGAAAGCTGGTTAGAGTTTGAAAATCCATGTTGATAATTCATGCAAGGAATATCATGTTTGGAAGCTTGGATATGGTTCCGGACAAGTTCAGAGTTAAGAATTGGATGTTGGCCAAGCCTCTAACAGTCATGCCATAACATGAGGATAGCACGGGTCACGTGCAAAGTTTATGCATAACATGACCCTGTTTCGTAACTTGTGCTGCGTTCATGCCATAACATGACAAAGCATCAGCTTGTGCAAAGTTCATGCCATTGCATGACGAATTTCAGGAAAAAAATACTCGATGTTTTAATTTTAGGGCTTTTGCTTAATTTTAAGCCTAGTATAAATAGATCCTTGTACTCATCTTTTGGGGTAGACTTTGACATTAAGAGATTAGACAAACTCCTTTAGAGAGAGAATTTGAGTTATTGGTTCGAGTTCAAGTTTTAAATTGCATTATCTTCTTCTTTATCTTTATATCTACGATTTCTGTTTCGTCGTTCTTGAGAGGTGATCGTGTAGTAGCTCGATTGTTGCTTGAGACATTCGCTTACGGTTCTATATTTCTTTCTATGGTTTGATTTTTTCATACTATTCTCTATTATTTAATCGAATCTATCTTTATTTTACTGTCAATTATTGTTATTTTTATATTCCGATGTTTTGTGTATCTCGGATCGTATCAATAGCTGATGTCAAATCTAGAATTTCTTTTTCATGTTTATAGATAAACACACCATAGAATTTGGTTTATTCGATAAGCTATCTCTTATTTCGTATCTTGACCTCTCTTTGATTTGGGTTGCAACATGGGATTGTAAGCTAAGTTGTGTTTCGTGGCAAGTGATGGTAGGTTTTGTCTCAAAGGTTGTTTGTATAGGTGAACTAGGACTTCTTGATTATAATTTATGAAAAAAATAGATTTGATGTCTAGTTAAAATACGAGTTTGGTTGGTAAAAAATGGGACATATTAGTTCCACTTATCAAAAAATTTAAAAAGTTTTATATAGCTAGTATCAATTATGTGCACCGTCGTATAAAATTTGTCAATCATGTGGTATAAGATATAAATTTTTGGCAAAATAGAAAATAAAATTAACTCAAAACAAATTGAGTGGGAGAAACAAAAAGTGAATATAATGCAGGAGGCATTATTCAATAAGGTGGGAGGAATATCACAAGGCTGCATGTCCAAATCTCAGTACTGATCAAGAAAACTAGGTGATTTCTTCTTATCTACCTAAATTTTGACGGATTGATCAACTTGATATATACTAGTAGAATTAACATGTACACATAATCTGTTATAGACACCATCATCATAAAGAAAATGTAAACAACAAAGAGACACTCAAGGATAAAAGAGGAAAGAGGAAAAAAAAAAAGAATAAAAGAGACAAAATGTACATTGATAAAAATATTAGGGGTTAAATAAAATGTATGAAAGTAATATAATGACTTAAATTATGTAGTTTTGTTTCTTATTATTCCAATGGGATGAAATAATTAACAGCTTTTAATATAAAAGTATAACCATTTCCTATCTGCAAAGGTTCTACAAGGCCAGTGGAAACTATTTTCATATTCTCACTTTCCTTTTTCAATTCTTTCAAGTAAAGAATTCAGCTCCAAAAGGTTGTCAAAATTCTCGCTTTATTATAATCAGGTACTGCTCTTACTTCATGTTTTATTCAATTTGTATTCTTTTTTTAATACCCTTTTGAGTAGTAGTAGTATTTAATTGAGTTAAATGTGTATGTCTTTTTTATTTTTAAGTTTCTTATTTTGTACTATGTATTAGCTGATTGTACCCAAGGGTGTGTGCCTAGTGGTTTAGTGAAGTGGGAGGTGAACCATGAGGTTTCGGGTTCTAAGTTCTAACTCCCAATGGAGACAAAAATGTTAGGTGATTTTTTACCGTCCACCTAAGCCTTGGTGGATAGAGTTGCCCGATAGTTATGGTGGTGGGAATAGCATGTACCCCGTGGAATAGTCGGGGTGCGCACAAGCTAGTCCGGCCAACTTGTTCGGAACTGAGAGGTCATAGTAGATGGTTGGGGAAACTGAGAGATGAGAGTAGATTTTTATTTGTGGGTGTGGGGGGGGGGGGGGCGCTAGTGGGCTAGGGAAAAAGACTCTCCCTGAATTTCCACGATTTTGCGAATTTGGGGAGATGGAAATTCACTTCTTTCTCTTGTATACAGCATACAGCAAGAACAACAATGCCTCAACAAGTTTGGGGTCGGCTGTATGAATCCCCATGTTTTTCCAACTAAGTTCAATTCATGTTATCATGCATAACTAGTAGACTTGTTTCTCTTGTGTGTATAAGAAAATTAAAAAGATGCCAAATTGTAGGGTTTATGGAATGCCGAAGCCCTTATCCAGTTCTTTTTTAATGCAGATCTCAACTTGCTAAACAGATATGTCTTTTACACATCAACAATTCCTCAACCAAATGGCCCTATGGAAGCCCTATGTCTCTTCATGTCCTTTGCTATCTGCTCAGTTCCTCGTGGCGCCAATGAGAAACAGGGAGCTTTCTCCAATTGAATGCTCGACCATTACCGCTGCAAAGTCACCAGCTTCATTTTCCAATTCTGGAGATTTAAGTGCAGACCTCCGCGAAAGAAATCATGATGACAGTGCTAGTAGTACCAGTGGTAAGACATCCAAAGGGTCGGGCACCACGGCCAGAGGGCGAAGGTTGTTGAAGGTCAGGGAGGAGAAGAGGAAACGTGAATATGAACGTCTCCATAACTATCCAACTTGGGCCAAGTCTGTTTCTAATTATTATCTTTCTCCCTTTATTTGATTGCCATTTTATGTTACATCAGTTCGCTGTGTCTAAACTGATCTGATCTTTTCTATTTTTGTTTTTATCTCTGTCCCTTTGTTTGACTTGTTTATGTTAAAACTTTATTTCAGAGTGTTAGAAGATGCTTGTAAACATGACACCGAGCTTCGTGCTGTGCTTGGTGATAGTATTGGCAATCCAGAGCTTATGAGGAAAAGGGTTTGTGCAACTTTTGATTGGAATTTTGAGAGAGACTTGATATACTTCCATTTGTAGATATTCTGCTTTTTATAGTTTTAGTTTACTTTTAAATTTTGAGTTATGACTTTCATTTGAAATTTTCTGGTTTGATTTTCTTCATTTTAATAGGTTGAAGAAAGAGTTCGAACGAAGGGCCGAAGCTTTCAGAAGTCTAAAACAGGATCAGTGCTTGCATTCAAAGTCAGCTTTAGAGAGTAATTAAGTTCTGACTATAGTGATGCCTGTTATGTTTCTTACTCTAATTGTCCCTACTCTATCACAATTTCCTTGAGTATGAATAGCATCCAGTTGACCAAACTCCTCTTAAGATATTTCCAATTTGAATTGAAGTAGTTCATTTTGCCAACTATAACATTGAAGCAGAGAAGTGGAGAAGAATTAATTAGTCCAGGTCTTCTTCCCTTGTATGCCTTCTGCATCTATTTGAGTCACAAAATCTGCTAGAGAAAACAATAGCAGGTTTTGAATTTATGGACGATTATAGGATAGGAGAGCATAAGTATGTTAAATACATACTAATAAAGTGTGACGCCCATGACAGAGTGCGAACTGATGAGAGCATGTCAATGAGATCATTGAGATGTACTTACATGCTTTTAAGTTGTCGAGCTTTGGAAGAATGGTTGCATATGACACCTTAGGCAACCAAATGTGAAGTGATGTATGAAGCAAAGTACAAGTTCACATAATATGCACGCTTTTGGGTTCGATGTGGTAGCCCAAGAGACAAATCTATGAGGTATCTCGGGCCATAGTGAGCAATACATACCATGGGTTTGAGTTGTGGCAAATATGGTATTACAGTCAAACTCGTGTGGTACGATCCCAGGGCAAACCTAAGGGAGGACGGTGAGTTCCCAAGGATGATGATTGTGACGTCCATGATGGAGGGCAGGTAAAGGAGAATGACTTTTCAAACTTCTAGGATGGTAAGCTTCCGGGGGGAGGTTGCACGGGACACCTCAAGCAAATCCTCCCTGGCGAGAAAAGTGAAGTCACATAGTACACACTCTTTTGGACTCGATGTGGCGTGGCTAAGGCACAAAACCGTGAGATCTGTTGAGCCAAATATGGCGATACGTATAGTGAGCCTGGGCTGTGCCACTAGCTTATTAGGTTACCATATAATCATAAAATAGACAAAATTGCATTTTATTGCAACAGTCCATTTTATTCTTTGCTATATTGTTGACATATCATTTACTGCATCTCATTTGAATTGACAGCTTTAATCCTCTTGATTCATACATATGGTTCGAACTATATGGCTCACCATCTGATCGAGACGTGACCCTTCTCGGTAGTGTATGTCGATTGGTTTCTTCTCTGTTAATCACATGGCATGACTTACCTTTTAGCCTATTTTTAACTCTAGGAATATCTTGTGCTTCTAATGGCAGGTTATCCAGGCATGGTATGTCATGGGCCGTTTAGGCGCATTTAACTCATCTAATTTGCAGGTGAACTCCACACTCAATATGGAATTTATTATAGTTATCTTTTTGTCATCCTGTTGTTTAGTATTGCTATCCCCATATTCTACTTCCTTAGCAAGTAATTGAACATCAAGTGGAGTACTTACAATCATCTGTCTTATAAATTGTAGTAATACCATAAACAAGATGGTGTCAATCACTGTCAGGTCAGGTTGTAATTCTAGGAAGTTATTAGTTCTGGTGTGCACTTAATCATCTTAGTTCATTCATTCCTTTTTTTCTTTTCTTAAAATTTTCATTGTAAAGAGTAAAGCTCCTTACATGAGTGGTAAGGTTCATATTGGTGTTAAGTGAATGCAGCTGGGCGGTTCATCAATGGAGTTCGATCCTCTTTATGATGCAGACAAAGGTTTCAAGGTGATGCCTTCATCATTCCATGACATAAGTAATGTTGAATTCCAGGACAATTGGTGCAGAGTTTGGTATGCCTTACTTTGCTTTTTCCTTTTTATTTATTTATAAATTAAACATATTTGATAAAAGATTCCTTGTGATGTTTCTTTCGTGTGGAAACTTACTTATTTCAACTCGGTTATGTGCATAACAGGGTTGATCTTGGTACCGCTGATTTCTTCTCAATAGACGTACTTCTCAATTGTTTGACTGTATTGAGCTCAGAGTAAGCATTATGCTGTAAAATTTCTAAGTGGTTGACCTCATCTTAAGCTGAGCTGCTAACATCTATAGTCCACTATGCAGATATTTAGGTATCCAGCAAGTTGTTTTTGGTGGTCGTCGGATGGGTGATTGGGAAGATGGAATGACCAATTCTGATGATGGATACAAATATTTCGAAATTTGACCCGAGAAAATGGAACAACACTGAAAATCAGCTGGGACGAAATGGATAGGAATTATCACGCCCAAGAAATATTTGCACTTTTCAATATGAAGACGATGAAGTTTTGTAATATTATCCTTTTAAGTGAAAGGTGTTTCACTGCTTGGTCTGGAAAGTGTCTCTTTACATAGCCGTTAGCAGCATTATGAGTAAATTTTGAGCTACATTACCAAACCGTTGAGTAAAATCATAGTCTCCTGAGCAATTTGGGCTGAGTGGCTTGAATATCTGTTTGTACAAGATTTTACCATTTAACTAAGCTATCGAGTCCTGTGCGTTCCTGACCACCATAGTTGCTTCAACTTTTCCTGTAACTGTGATGCATTAAAACAATAATAGTAAGAAGCAATTGAAGTTAGACAATAATAGGTAGTAAGAAGTAATTGAAGTTAAGTTGTCTCATACACTAGCCAATCTATTGTTTGGCCTATAATATTTGAGTTTAGGTTAATCTTTAGCTTAAAATACTTTGTTTATGATTAGTTTGCCCAAAAGATAGCATATCAAGTGGGAGTAGTTACTTACTGTTAGGAATATTATTCTAGATAATAATACTTAATTTGAATCCACGTTAAGATTCCTAATATTTTAAAGTAAAGTTGGAGGAGGAAAATGATTTTCACCCAAAAAAAAAAAAAAAAAACACTGAAATTTTCTACTTTTGATACTTGATTATTCATTGACATGCATTTCAGTGATCGACCTTTTATTTCCACAGTGAAATAAAGTATCATCCAGTGCCCAACTCTTTGGAACTTCCAAGTTCCTACACGAACATAACCAAATAAAGATTCAATAAGAGCCTAAAAAGTTTCTCTCAAAAACAGAATCACATCAAATGGGAAGCAAATAGGAATCAACTTACCCCTCTAGAGACTGGCCCTTGCAGAGACTGATTAACTCATTGGTGTACAATGCATAGGTTTTATCAATACGTTTCAATGATTTCGCAATCTCTTGCGCAGGCACTATATCCCACACCTTTAGTACTTGGGTATAACCAGATGACTCCTTCTGAATGTCAGTGGTGCAAAGTACATAATGCTTCTCAACCTTGAATTGCTTCACAATCTGAGATGAGCTCTCACAGACTGAACCCGAAATCCTTCTCTTTGGACGCCATCCACCAGCAACCTTAAATAAAAGATCTATAGTGGACCTCTTCAACTGGGAGGATGTTAGTTTTCGAAATGATTTTCTGAAATCGTCGCCGATGACTACCTAAGACACCAATTAAAAACATTATGCAGCAATCTCCAAGGACATGGATCAAAATCAAGATGCTGCTAAGTTCTATCAAAGCAATCCTGAGATTAAAATAGAAGGGTGTGGAGTACCACTACACCCAATACTCTTATGCAGCAACATGTGCAACTTAACACAGATATATAGTATATATTTAGAATTGTTCAATCATACATAGAGCTCAAATCGAAGGCCTAAACCACCGCCTACTCTCTGCATCTGTTCCCAATAATGGTCCTCAGAAGATTTGCATGATGTACTGTATACAATGAATCTCTACTTTTTATCTGTATTTTAAGATCAATTACAAAATGTATTGAGGAAGAAGTGTAGTAAAAAACTTATTACACATTACAGTACTAATAGAACAGGTTAACCAGCCCATGAATGCGATTGGGAAAAAACACTTACAGTAAAGTAACTTATTCAAATGTTATATCTTAATAGCCTAAGCATGTACAACATATGTTGGCAAACTAAATAACACACCATTTACCTTCCATCTTCGACTTTTGAATAACATTGAATTCCCGTCAAGAAAATCATTGAGTTGATCAAGCTTTTGCTTCACATCTAGTATAGTTTTCCACATATCAGTATCTTCATCAGATTGACAGAAGCATTTACGATCCTTGGCATCGTGTATTAATGTCTGCCAGACAGAGTTGCTCTGGACAAGTGTTTGCTCATTGCCTAAAATCCAGAGACAGTGGCTAAAAAGGAAAAAATACTTGAGATCAGTGTTTCGATTTGCAACCACTAGAAAGTAAGAAAAATGAGAATCTCAATAGCCCATACCGCGCTCTGGTTAAAGCAACATTAGTTCGTTGAAGACTAGACAAGAATCCAATGGATTTACTACGATTAGATCTCACGGTAGACACTATTATAACATCTTCTTCTCCACCCTGGAAGCCATCAACTGTCTTCACCTTAATTTGAAATCCATCAACATGTTCATATTTCCCAGCAAGTTTATCTTGGATTGCCATCACTTGAGCAGCATAGGGTGATATTATACCTAAAGTGAGCTCCTTTCTTGACACACTCCACGCTGTAAGAACACAAATGGAGAGAATGTAAAGGCACATGGAAACTACCTGAATCCTCTTAGCAAAATAAAAAGCACCCCTGTAATTTATTTTCGGACTGCAAGCATTAAGCATCGCTCAGTATAAAAGTAACATGCATAGAAAAAAAAAGTATCTACAGCGTAACATGTAACACAAAAGTATCAATCCATTTGCTTTAGTAACTTGCTTTTCTTTCATCAGGGATTCTAGACCACTTATACATCAGTGAGTTTAAACCACTTAGTCTCTTGCTATCATCGCGGATGCTATCCCTTAAAAACTTCTACATTTGAAGTTATCTTAGCTGAACTATAAAATCGATTGAACAAATATTCTATACCCCTTATGAACAGGATTCGTATCTAGTACACCTAAATATAGCCATGAAACATGAAGCAATTTTTCTGATCTCTATCCACTTTTCAAACTGTTCATGCTTCCATTATTTACCGAGTAGCAGATTAGCTATAAACTATGGATATAAGAGACAACAATAAATGAAAAAAAGAAAAAGAAAAATAGATTAAGTATTCTTTTACTGTCCTGACATATTCAGAGTAAATTAAAAACTAGATATGCATCACCTATGTTGGAAAGTGAGTAGCATTGTCCCTTAAAAGTTTTGCACCATTGTCATTTATTAGTAATTGTAACAACATGATGACAGAGCAGCACCAGCACATCAAAACAAAGTTTTCTTTTTGAGGAAGTTTCACAGAACTTTGTGAAGGGAAAATGTGGAAAGAACTAAGCTCCAAATTGACATACCTTTGAATACTTTTTTTACTATCATCACCACTAAAGCTACCTCAACCAGATTTCTTTGGCTTCGAGCAACATCATCAAGATCTTCTTTTCCCCAAGGCACATTTATAAATGAATATGTGCCGAAAAGCTTTCCTGGAAGATATCTTTGCTCATAGGTTTCACATTGGACATCCAAGGCATCCTTGATTTGCTTAAGATAGAAAGTTGAATTTGGAAACTGACTAATTGATGGATGCATTCTATACTGTATGTTAAGCAGGTGCTTGGAATGACCCAATGAACTGAGCCTTTCAAATAGGCTTCTTCCAAAGCCAGCTTCTTGAGAAACCTGTCGAGAAATCGCGTACAAATTAGAAAAAGAAGGAAAATGCCAAATTCTGTTTTTATTCCTTCAAGTTTTCAAGACATTAGTATGACATACTTTGCTGATAACTGTAGCTGGTAATTGACATTCATCACCAACAAGAACCAAATGTGCTAGGCCTGGTAGCTGAAATGGTATGATGGATTCACACTCCCTCAACTGTGCAGCCTCATCAATGACCAGTAAATCAAATGGCCCCAGATCGAATAGATGAAACTTATATGATAAGGACGGAGTACAAAAAATTATGGAAGCTGTTCGCAAACAAAATTCAGTAATAGAATGTTCATCCAGTGAACTTGGAAAGCGTAGTTCTCCCAGACACAGACTGAGATCTTCAAGAAGAATGAGGCACTGCCTCATTAAATTTACCAGAGATGATACATCCAAAAAAGTATCAGAAGTTACCATAGAAATTTCCTGATGTAAAAGGAGTTTCTCCAGTTCTAAAGATCCCGTATTTTCTTGAAATAACAATACCTCCAAAGATTCAAGTAAGAAGAAAAGCTGCTGCATCTTTTTGAAATTCCGCTCTTGAATGAAATGCCTCGCTACATGAGTACACAATATACAGAAACATTCCCTAAGAGACGACGCTAGAGACTTGAATTGGGATCTGGCAAAGTCAATATATGAGGGTAGCTTGGATTGCTGCCTCCAAGCTTCACATTGAGAATTCAATCTCTGTTCTGTGATCAGTTCACTCACAAAGTTTTGGTATTTAGCAACACAGTTTTCAAGAAAAGAGATCATCGACGTTATGCATTGTCTCCAGCCTGTCGTAGACCCCAGGCACTCTACAAGCCTGTCAATACGATTATGTATCTGAATCTCTTCAATGTCTTGACCACTTTTCAGCCTGTCTTTATGCCCATATAAGAGAATATCACCCAAAGGACAAAAGAAATTTGCCATTTCAGATTGCTTTTTAAACGATTCTGTGACCTGCTTACATAGCTGCAAGGCAACTTCTGTTACTGCCACATTAGTTGGAGCACAAGTAAGAGTCCTGCGCTTCATTTTCACAAGATTAAAGAGCATCACACTTATAGTTCTCGTCTTTCCAGTACCAGGAGGACCCCATAAAAGTTCAACTGAACACTGGTGATCACATTTCATTCTACCAAGAGAACTCAATATTGCATTAGATTGGGATTCATTCAACATTGACAAGAGACTGCATTCATATTCTGGAGCTGATCTAACATTTGTATTTACAGAACAAAGTTCACATTCATCGTCATCAACCTGTTCACATGGAAACATGCATCAAAGAGAATCCAAATGATGCTATAATGCCAATTACCTAAAGATAATATATTAATTGATATAATGAAGGTGGTAGTTGAAGTAGCTATGGCCCTATATGATGGAAATTAGTATACAAATATACTTCTATCTTTCATAAAATAAAACTAACAGGATAGAAGAAGAGCTATCTGAAGAAAAGTCAGATGGCATGACCAGAGGAGTGGGTCTTGATCTTGACTCTTGAAAATTAATCTAAGAGAAGACAGTAAAGATCACCTGTTGTTCACGTCATGTTTCCGTTGAACATTAAAGCCAATGATATTTTTTACTCCTTAAGCAAACATGAAAGGAAACTATTTTAATTTCTCCACTTCAAAGGTAAAGGAGATGAAGAAAGGTTTAGCTAAAGAAGTTAAAATCACTATGAAACATGCTTCTGCTTTTGACATTTTACCTTGGGCTAGCAAATGGCGAAGAACAAAGTAATAAAGTTCTGGTGAGGCTACACAGAACTTTATTACTACTTTGTTCTGATGAGGCTACACAGAACAAAGTAATTGAAAGATGACATGTTTACAATGTGCCAAACACATTCAAACCATTATTTTGGTTAGAGACGTCCAAAACATGCAATGCAGTCTTTTTCTTTTTTGGTACGACTTCTCCTAAGTTTTTGTTACATGACTAGTTCGATCTAGAAATACATCACCTTAATTATTATGTAGCTAATGACTTCTAATGACATCTGTAGGCTCAGATCGATTCTTTCTCTATTGCATTGACATGTCAGACATGTTCTTAAATATCCTCATTTAAACAGTTTATTTAGCTCCTCCCAGGGTATCTTCTTTCAGATATCAGGTCTGAGGCCTCAGGGTGCAGTAAAAGGTGAAAGAGATGAATATATACCTCTTTCAAGAATTACAATTTAAACAGTAAAATTAAGCACAAGTTACCTCGTAAGTATTGCAGAGAACTTTCTCAATTAACTTAAGATTCCGCTTCATCCCCAACGCATTCCATATTCTGCTGTTTGGCATCACATGTTCCAAGAAAACCACATAAAGTAATTTTTCCGTACCGCTATTAAATCCAATATCTTTAGCTACTTTCACTGTAAAATCAGTACAACTACCACTATTAACATTTTCCTGCCTGGGCATAACTATTGATGCAAATGTCCAATTCCAATCCATTCTTAATAGGTCAGCAGAAGTTTCTGGTTTAGCATCTGAGATGAGAACAATATCTCCAGGCAAAGTTATATACGGCTCCCTGTGATCACTTGATCTATTTTTCCAGTGATCAACCATTACACTATAGATCGAAATATCAGTTGAGATTGCTTTTTTAATAAACGCCACTTCAGCAAATGGAGCTTTGTCTATAACCTCAAGAGAAGCAGCAAGTTCTGCTCGCGTTTCTTCCAACAGAGGGTAGACATAAGAACGTAAGTAATGCTCCACCGATTGAAATGACTCTGGAATCTTCTCCACCTACGTATTGTTGAAGAAAATCAAAGTTATCGCAGCAGAGACTATAAAAGTTATAAGCTTCTGTTGACAATAAATAAAACTACAAGGACGTCTCAATTATGAAGCACATGAACCGATACAACACTAGTTAGTTCCAGCAACAGGAAACAATAATTGGCAAGTAACTCATTCATTTAATACTCTAGAGCTAATGGACGATGTTGCAAATGGAAGTTCAAACAGGTGAAGGCTCAATAAACAAGAAATGAGCTCAAGCATCACCATGTAATTACAACTCTCAGCTATCATCATTCTGCTAGAATCAAAATTAGGTCCAACTACGCTCCATATTACATGTTCAATATATACATTGAATGAAAAATGGCGTGGGATGTTGAAGTTGTCCTACACGATGGAAATGAATGGGCAAGTTGCCCATATAAACTTTTGACAATCCTCCCCCTTTGAGCTAGCCTTTGGGGTGGAGTTAGGCCCTAGCTTAATGGGTGCCTGTTGGAGCGTGGTGTGGTGTGGGAATGTGTCCCACATCGGTGGAAAAGAGAGGGCAAGATGCCCATATAAGCTTTGGACAATCCTCCATCCTTTGAGCTAGCTTTTGGGGTGTGAGTTAGGTCCAAGCTTATGTGGGCGCCCGTATGTGTGTGGATGCCCGTGTGATGGGCGCCCGAGTTTGTTGTGCCAGGGGAAAGACTGACTCTGGCCCCGGAGCAGGAAGACTGTCTCCGGTTGGAACCTCTTTGAGCACGTGGTCTACGGGCCACCTACATATCGACAGAACCAGCAACTTTGGCACAAACTCTGCATATGTGTTCAAAAAACTTACTAAATATGTACTAAAATTAAATTTCAAACCTAGTTACTAGCATTTAAGGTCGTCGTCTTAAAATCCAGAACCCGTAAAGTTAAAAAATACCTTGTCTGTGTACAAAAATCCAGAACCCGTAAAGTTAAAAAATACCTTGTCTGTGTACAAATTATGATTGAGGACATCTTGCAGAGACCATGAGAAAATAAGATCAAGCAGCTTAGGCCATGTTCTCTTTTGTTTCACAGTTTTTCCTTCCATTTTTCTTTCTTATTTAGAACACTCATAAGCTACTACTTACTTAAAACATATTTAAAGTATTCATGATCATGTTAGTTTCCTACTGAGTTCCTAAAAAGTATATGATCATGCCTTTCTACGAAATTAAACATTTGGAAAAGGAAGCAGAACTTGTACTTTTCTGCTATGTAAATTGCCAATCATTTTCAACTTTTTGTTGGATGGCCAATTTGGTCGTTGCAAAAATTAACAAGTCGTTGTAAAGGATATGACCCTATAGTCTTGTACTCTTGCCTTTTCACTCTACTGATTGATCTTATTGTAACACCATATTTCTTATTTTCTTGTACTTGTTTTCACACTTTTGATAGCACTTGTCACTGTTTATATTGCATACACCTAAATTTTTTGCACCCCTAACCTCTTCATTTCTCAAAATATGTCACTCTTTTTCTAACTTCTCCACCAAGGCAAAATAGGAAATACAAAAAATAAATAAAACATATATATGGCATAAAACGAAAAATCTATTAAAAATACAAATAGAAAACACCTTTGCTGTTCTAAATCAAAGCTACAGTATTATCACTGTTTTAAATCAAAGGACTTTTGTCCTTTCTTTGAGCAATCTTTCTCACCCACACCTAGAGGATATCAAAGCTTTCTTTAGGTTAATCTTGCTATAAACTTACCCAATCCGGTGTTTCCACCAAACTATAGGAATTTAATAAGGTGGAAATATATATTACTTAATTATGGTTAAGTAAAAAAAGTGTGTGAAAACAAATGGTAAGCATCCACTGGGTTGGTGTAAACACCGGTGGTAAACTTTCCCTGTTTTTCTTTCAATCCATAGGCCAAACAAAATAAATTTTAAGTTTTTTATTTATTTGTATTTCCAATTTCGCCCTGGTGGAGAAGTTAGAACAAAAGTGGTTTTATTATTTTGTAAAGAAATGAAGAGGTTAGGCTGCAAAACTTAAAAACAATAAAAATAAAATAGCATACGTATTATAAAATACATTAAGGACTCGTTTGGTTTGATGTATTGATTAGTTAATCCATGTATTAACATTTTCTACACTTTTATCCCATGTTTGGTAGCTCTTTCGAAAGGGGGATAGCTAATCTCGGTATGAGTTTATACACCAATTTGGGTATAAACTAATACCAACCCCTACATGGATTACAATACATGAATAAAGAAGTTGAAAGGACAAAAGTATCCTTACCCACAAACACTTTTATGCTAAAACTCATTTTCTCTATAAGGGGTCGTTCGGCTCAGTGTATTAATATTAATACATGCACAAAACTCAGCGTTAACTTAGCGCAGCGTTCGGTTGGTTTTTGTAAAATTTTAATACCCGCATAAAATTAGTGCAACGTTTGGTTGCGTTTTTGTATATTCCGCATTATTAATACCCGCATTATTAATGCGGGAATCTATGTATTATTTTATGCGGAGTGGAAGGTGGTATTAATAATGTGGGTATTAATAATGCAGGTATTAAAATTTAAAATGACAAAATTAACCCTCATAATAATAAGGATATTTTAAAATTTTATATAAGGAGTAAATAAATATTTTAAATAATAATATTTTTTGTTAATTTGTAATATATCAGTGATTCAAAAAATAATACATACGTTATAATATATGCATGGATAATACCTACATTATTAATACACACATTACTAATACCCATATTACTAATACCCGCATTAATAATTAATACCCGCATTAAATAAGTGAGTAACCGAACGACCCCTAAGTGTATAATTGTAAACTAAAGTTTATACATGTTTGTACCAAATACTATTTTAAATTAATACATAGTATATCTAGAATTTAATACATTAAACTAAACACATTATAAAAACAATCCGTGCATTATTAATCCTTGTATAACTTGCCTCTCTACCCAACGACCCCTAAGAGTGCAAAACGCTAAGGACTATGACAACTTCATTTTCACAAAGAATTAAGCTGTGGATATTTGCGATGGAGGTCAATAACTCATTTCTTGACAGTAGTTCATCACAAGGCTCTTCTGAGCAAAACAAACTTGTGGGATTCAATGATGAATTGATGGCAATAATAGAACAACTCACTGGTCAATCATCTAATCTGCAAGTAGTGTCCATTGTTGGCATGGGCGGTATTGGTAAGACAACTCTTGCTCAAAGAATTTATAACGATCGTTATGTTGTCTATGACTTTGATATTCGCGTGTGGATTACTGTGTCTCAAGTACAGGATGATCGACAAATACTGTTGAAAATTTTAGATTGTGTTTCTAGCTTTGACACTGATCAAGAAATCAAGAATAAGAGCAAGGAAGAACTAGAACTGCTAGTCTATCAAAGTTTGTTAGACAAGCGATTTCTTATAGTCATGGATGACATGTGGTGTCCTGATATTTGGTTTTATGTAAAAGGGTTGTTACATAGGAACAAAAAGGGTAGTAGAATCTTGTTAACTACTCGCGATAAGGATTTGGCTAAATGTGCTAGCCCTGATGATAGTGTACCTCATTGTTTGAATCTTTTGAATGTAAATGAAAGTTGGATCCTATTGAAAGGGAAGGTGTTTGGAAAAGAAAATTGCCCTCCTGAACTGGAAAAAATAGGAAAGATGGTCGCCGAAAAATGCCAAGGTCTACCACTAGCTATTGTAGTGGTTGCAGGGCTTCTATCCAAGAAAAGCAAATCTATAAATGGCTGGAAAATTGTTTTAGAAAATTTAAGCTCACTACTATTTGCAAATGCTGAAAAGTGTTTGGACATACTGGCTTTGAGCTACAACCATTTACCAAGACACTTGAAGGACTGCTTTCTCTATTTCGGGTTGTTTCCAGAAGACATGGAAATTCCTGTAGGGAAACTAATCAAGTTATGGATTGCAGAGGAATATTTTGAGGAAAGACAAGATAAGAGCTTAGAGGAAATGGCAGAGGAGTCTCTTAAGGATCTGATTGATAGAAGTCTTGTTTTGATGGGCAAGCAGAGTTTTGATGGCAAAGTCAAAACTTGTAGCATGCACGATCTAATCCGAGAGCTCTGTTTAAGAGAATCAAGGAAAGAGAATTTTCTATATGTTGTGAACAATCAACACAAGGAAGTTTCTCCAGAAGATATAAAGGTTTCATTCAGATTAAGTTTCCATTCAAAGAAGTGGGAATTTATACAAGAATTCCTTGATAATGGCAATTTAAATGTGACACATTCTATCCTTTGCTTCGGGAAATCCTATGATCTTCTACACAAATTTTTGAGCTGCGGACCAAAGGTTTCACATATGAAACTGCTCAAGATATTGGACATATCTTTAGTGAGTTTCACTTGTTTCCCAATCGAGATAGTCCAGCTAACACAGCTGAAGAACGTTGCTATCAGGACATCTAGTGATGTTCCTGTATCGGTCTCAAATCTGCAGCATTTGCAGACAATGGTTGTGCATAAGACCTCTTCAAGCACATTGTTTCTACCAACCACAATCTGGAACATGTCACAGCTGAGGCATCTACATTTTGGGTCAGGGTACATAGTAGACCCTGCCAAGCCACGAAGCGATATCGATGAGAACTCTTATCTGAGAAACTTACAGGCAATTTCTGGACTTAGTCCTTCCAGTTGCACAGAAGGTGTCTTTAGAAGAATGCCACAATTGAAGAAATTGGGGATTAGGTACTATGATAGCAACAAAGGGCAGCCCAGTATTCTCCGCAACCTGGTTCATTTATCTAAGCTTGAAGAATTAAAATTTCAATTTGAAGGCAAGGTAACACTTGATAGAATGACCCCTCCAAACTTGCAACTTCCTTATACTTTCCGCCATCAGTTGAAGAAATTAACACTATTCAAAAGTTGTCTGCCATGGAAGAGTATGACTCAGCTCAGTAGGTCATTGCCCAATCTTGAGGTCCTAAAGCTCAAACAAAATGCCTTTGTAGGAACGATTTGGGAACTAGACAAAGAGAGATTCCTACAATTGAAGTTTTTGCTACTTGAAGCAATAAATCTGAAGCAGTGGAATGCAACCAGAGATCATTTCCCAAGGCTAGAGTGCCTAGTCATTAGATATTGCTATGATTTGGAGGAACTCCCTTATGAGATTGGCGAGGTTCCCACATTGCAGACAATCGAGCTAGATCCTTGCAGCAAATCTGCTGTAGATTCTGCAAAGCAGATTCTTTATGAGCAACAGGGGATGGGAAACGATGACCTCAATGTTCTTATACACTCTACTATAAGGTGAGCTACAAATCAATACATGTAATTATGCCTTATAACTTTCTACATTTATTTCCAACTGCATTTGTTCAAACTTCATGATAAGCTAAATATTGTCTTGTCCTCTAGCCAAGTGATATCATCTCTTTCTTATGGTGTCACTACTGCAACTTGAAAACTTGCCAAAGGTCTTCCAAATGTAATTGTTTTGATTTTATGATTAATGATAGTTACATATCTACTCCTCTGGTCACCCAAGATGAAATCAGAAGGTGACACAAGCCCATTTCAGTTTATAAACTTGCAAAAAGCTGGTTCCCGCATCATATTGCATATTAAAATTCAATTCATGACTTTTAAAAGATAATACTCTGTAACTAGTACCTTCATTTGTTCTATTGCAGAACGAAAACATTTTACGCACACCAAACAAGAAGGCCACCAGCAAAGTAGAGGGGATGGTGTTGACGAGAAGCAGACTTGAAGTGAAGATTACAATTTTCACAACTCTGTCAAAAATATGTGCAGAATTTTATTTCTTTTCCTAAGAAATAAAAGTCATCTTGTCTCTAATATCTAGTTAATGGAAGAGTGTATATGCTTATTTTGGTTTCAAGTGATGAAAAGGTAAATGACAGGATGAATGGATGCTTTCTTTCTATAAAACCCGGACAAAGAGAACCATGCATGTGTTCTACTACTAATTTGGTAGTGTAATGCAAAGTATGCCTGCAGGATGGAGACAATATTTCTCTGCTTCTGTTAATTTTCTATACCTCCAAGATATAGCAAGAAAACGTTTTCCACCATCCCTTTTAGAGGTCCTTTGTTGCTCCAACCTTTTCTTGCCTAATAAAGAGCCATATGGTCCATTTATCTTGGTTACATAATGACACGTGTATTTTGCTGGTCTATTATAGGCTCCTTGGGTTCTATTTATTATTTGATGGCAGGTAGGTCAACTGAACACTACCTGTTAGGTGCTAACTTAGCAGGTCTCCCCTCTGTATCTTTAATGAGACACAAGTGTATTATGTACCAAGTTAAATCAGCCTCCTGGATAAATTGCAGCAATCATAACAATTAAGCTTCGGAGTTTTATTTGTTGGAGGATCCAATCAATGTTGCAAACTGAAAAAACAAACTTCAATAGTAAAGCTCTAAGGTCATATTTTCATTCAAAGCAATTACTTTAAGGAGGGTATCAAGCCTTGCCTCATTCACCTAACGGGAGGGAATCAGTATTCCCCTTTTACAAGGCAAATTATTAGATAACCTATGATGAATATGGAGTTTACAAGATACTGAAAACTCATATATTATGTGCTGACCAAGATGGACTCACAGTATTACAACTTAAATAAGGAAAATGAAAAACTACCAAAGCTTGGAACCTTCATCTTCATAGGGTTGAGATGAATTAACCTGCTGCTGATCCTCCTCACTCGGGGCTGCCATTGTTGTGAAATGACTTAGTGCTGTGTGCTGCCTCTGTGCCACAAGCTTCTCTTCCCAGCGGAATAGCTTATTTCTGGAAATAGCTTACGCAGCTTATATTTGTCATCGGATCTTTGTCATGAAATGATGTAACAATGGAGGTTTCAGCCATAAGTGGCATAGGCAATTCCTTAGCAACTTCAGTTAACCACCTTCCAGATTCTCCAAGTGAGGCCAATTGTGTAGGTTTTAACACTAAATGCCAACCAGCACATTTTTGGCATAGCAGAACATCTACTGATTTAGTATCCACGATGAAGGTTGTTCCCATTAATTGCTGAGACTAACACGACAGCAACTAAATGAGTAATGCAATAATAACCTCAAGGCATTTGCCAAGTGATCCACTAGGTTCAAAGATCAGTCTTTCCTCATTACCTGCATTTCTCAAAGCACGAGCATCAAAGGCAGCAAGATGGATAACAGCATCCGGTTACAAAACATAAACTAAGTTTATTTCCCTCTTAAGCTCATGCTCTTCCGCTTCTGATTAACAGCAAAACGCCGCGCCATAGCAGGGTTGTAGAATGTTCTCATGTGCTCTGACAGTCTATGAATGGCTCGTAGATCACCAATGGCAGAAAGTCGCATTAAAAACGAGTCAAATTTGCGGTATGGCAGTTTCATACCCCTGGTCACAACTTTTTCCAAAAGAAAGGATGCATCTTCAGTGGCATTGCTATCAAAAAGCCCTTCAATCATCACACAGTATGTTTCTGTATCACATTCACAGCCCCTTTTATACATCTCATGCCAGGTCTCAAAGGCTCCATCAACATCACCCATTCTAAAGAACATTACAATAAGCATATTAAAAGTCTGTACACTGGGAACACAACCCACTTCAATCATCTTCTGATAAAGCCCAAGTGCTTCATCTCTGTCTTTATTGTCACAAAGGACCTGAAGAAAACAGTTGTAGGTAACTATATCAGCAGGGTAGCCCTTGTTTCCCATCTCTTCCAAAAGCTTATAAGCTGCCTCAGTCTTTCCAGCTAAACACATACCTTCAATCAGTTCCTTGTATGTTGAGACATCAGGAACACATCCACTGTTTATCATATCCCCTAGAACTTTAAAACATTCATCCATCATATCATTCTGAACAAGAGCCACAATCATAATAGCATAAGTTTTTGCAGTGGGAGAAGACATGGTTGAACCTTTAGTTCTCATGAATTCGAGAAGTTCAGCAGCCTGCATCACCATCCCTGCTTTGCAAAATGTATCAATTGCAGTGTTATAAGTAAAGTTATCGGGCGTATGTCCTATGTCAATCATATCTTCAAGAATGCTCATAGCTCTACCCGGATTTCTAACACGACACCATCCGAAGAAAAGAATGTTATAAGTATCAGAAGTTGGCTTAACCTTACTCTTCACCCGTTTAAACATAGCCTCAGCATCCTCCACAAGGCAGCACTTGCACAAAGCATCCAACAACAAATTAAAAGCATATACTTCGGGTTGTGTCTTCACTCTTATCTTCTTCTTCCTCGCAAATTTATGAAGATGTGTCAAATGCTTCTCCGTATACTTTCTAAGAATGGTCAACAAGACTTCTAAAGGAACCAAGCTCTTGTCATTTCTCTTCATGTAGTCCAGAAGATCACAAACAACACGAAACTGCTTGACCTTGTATTTTGTACTAGACAATATATCAATCATCTCATTATATGCTTGAGGCTCGTGACTATAGTTTTCACTGTGTCCTGCCCATGTAAAGAACCTAAACGCTAACTTCTCTTCATATCGAAGCTTTTGCAAAACCTCAACCACTAATGGCGTTGTCAATTCTATTTCAAGCTTATCGAGAGCGCTCTCCATCTTATATTCCGGATTAGAGTGATCCACAACAACATTATAAACCTTATCTATATACTCATTTCCATACTTTTCAGTTGCTTTCTCCAATGCAGAACTCTCTGCACAATAAAATCTTGAACTTTTATTCAAGATCAATGATACCCTTGTTGCGAAGGGTTTGCTAGCATACCCATAAATATGTTTCGATGCTACTGAATTTGGCCATAAATTTTTATAAAGCATGTGATTATGGGAATGTAATCTTTTGGTTAAAGTCTTGCACATAAATGAGACAACTTTGAGCTGAGACATAGTAGAATCTCCAAGAAACATACAATGTATACAAATATTTAACTTTTCACAACGACCATAACAAAATTTTCATTGAGGCATTTCATCGAACACTTGGAAGCTATAAACAAAATGAAGCACAACAGAGCCCAAAAATTACCTTTTGTCTCTCACTAATTTATAGGTGGAGAGAGTGCTTAATAAGTGTGAGGAAAATAATATTTGGCACCTTTAACTCTTTCATTTTACAAGTATCGTACTTAAAAATAGAGGTGTTGAAACGAAACACTACAACTGAGTCAAATCGAAAATTTGAACCAAGTCAATTTAAAAAATCTGAATATTTTTGACTTGGTTTGGTTTTGATATTGAGTTAGAACAAATCGAACCAAATCGATCTATAATACATTTATTTATATGCTTTTTCAAAACTTTATATATGATTTTTTTGAAAAACATGTTTAGAAAAAATTGTTATTTTGTCATGAGATGTAATACTTAATAATATATTATAGTACATAGTTTTTATATATTTAAATAATAATTTATTCTAGCATGCTTGATCACTTTGTTATGATCAAATGATGTTTAACTGTTTCAATCTTTTTATTCTTCCATTTTCACGAGTAAGGGTCTATGAAACTCTTATATCCTTCTCAATTATAAGGTAGAGTTTATTTGTTATCTTTAAAATTAGACGGAGCTAGCATATTACTTGTTGGATTTTTTATCGATCTTTGTATTTAATTATTAATGTCTTAAGTTTGAAAGAGTAAATGAAAGATTATTGTTAGATTACAAAAAGTTAATTATCATGTACGAGGAGAAAAATCTCGCATAAGGATATTCTAATATAAATCATATGTTCGTCTATTAGTTCAACTTTTACTAAACATAAATTGATTATCAAAATTCTATTCCACAATTCTAGCAAAGAGAAATTAAGCTTATATTTAATGTGACAAGAAAAAAATCATAAAGAAGAGTCGACAAAACCGACTAAATCACTATAGTTGGTTTAGTTTTGATGTTGACAAAAAATAAACCAAACCCCTGATGAACACCTCTACTTAAACCATGTGGAGTTGTTGTCTTAATTTGCAACTGATATTATTGTAAAAGATAAATGTCTTATTGATTGAATTGTTTCTTACAAGGTTAAAGTTTTCAGTTAATGTAATATATTAAAGTTTATCGTAATTTGCAACTTATATCATTATTGAGTAATCTTATTATGTTTGGTTATGAGTTTTGACTGAGATTTGTCGTTACGTTATCAACAAAGGTTCCATCCATCATGTCATTTGCCTTTTCATTTCTTGAAACCAAATAAGCATATAAGTTTGCTTCTCGTCAACACCATCCCCTTTTTGGATGATTTTAAGTTACTGTATTGTTACATTCTATGGCGAAGGGCCGGATTTACCCCTCTACTTTCAAGTATTGTAGAACCTTACCTCCGTTACACTTTGGTCTCATATTTGCTCCTATCATCAATGAAGTTTCAAAAATTAGCCTTAAAAGCTGACGGGCAACCAACGTGACTGCCATGTGTGTCCCAAGTGGATGCCATGTGTGTTCTATGTAGGAACCAAGTGGGCATCAAGTAGAGGCCAACAGTCAAATTTCTTATGACCCAAACCCTTTGCGAAATAAACCAACTACCCGACACATAACCCCACAACTGCCGTAAATATAAATAGCCAAATCCACTCATTTTTTCAGATTTTTAACCCAAAATTCAATAAGGACATGAACCATCACCAAAAATCCATTCATCTTCCAACAAGATGATCGGGTATCCAAATAATAAAGAAGTACATTTTTTCCATCTAAATCAAGTCGATTTGCGTATAATTTGTTTCTTGTTTGATTGGTATAATTCTTTTAGGGTTTTGTACTGTTTATTTTAGGAATTTATACATATGTTTGTTCTTTCATTTTTTTAGAGTTTTGTACCTTTTATAATCCATATGTTTGTACTGATTGTTATGTGTATTAGGGTCTTACAGTTTGTACAAAGTTTAACAGGGTTTCAGAATTTTAGGATTTTTGTACAACATCCAAGAGAGGTTTTGGGGTTAGGGTGTCAAAGATGTTCTGATTTTATGGTTTAGGGATATAGAACCCATTTATTTTATTGTTCATGATTTAGGGTTTTGATTGTAAATAAATTGTGGTGGTCCCAAAAATGTGTACATGTGAATTGAATAAGTGGGACACTATCTGATTTTGTGGTTTAAGATTAAGAAACATCTATATTCTATTATCCAGACTATATTTTTTATTGTAAAAAAAATGTGGTGGTCCCAACAAAGTGTATGCATGTGAATTGAATAAATGAGACAATGGTGATTTGTTTTTTTTTTTTTTTAAAAAAAAATAGGTTATTATGGTTTATGTTGTCTTTAATTAATTATTCTCTGGCCTCTCACTTTATTTTCAATGTTATTGGTCCTAGAGGCTTCATGTTCTTCTATTTTTGTATGCCATCTTATGGTTTAGGGTGTGGTTTAGACAAAGTAATAATATTTTTTCTGTAGTTACAGGTTATGCAACATGGTGAAGGTGGACCTGTTATTCCATCATAGGGGTGATTGGATTAGAAGTCCCCAAGTTGCATACTCAAGAAAGGAGGTGCATTACTAGAAAGGGTATGAATTTGATTTCCTATCATTCATTGATATGGTAAATGAGTTCACTAATCTGTTAGGTTTTATAGGGGTTCAACAATTGCTTGTAACTGTGTCTTCTGATAAATACTATGAGGTAGAACGAGATGAGGGAACTAGGACCTTACCAGGACTGGTTAGTAATGAATTTGATGTTATAAATTTGTTTGCAGTAGTGAGGTTGATATGCCTGTTTATGTTCCTAATATTGTGCACTATTCTGAGTCAAACAATGTGGACCATACCCTTGCTGAGACCGATTGTAGTAGTATTGATGGGTATGGTAGTGCTTGTGAATCTGATTCATCAGTTCATCATGATCCTGAAGAATTAGAGAAACTTGCACCACAAAAAAATAGGCATAATATCACTGATAAGCTCACTGAGTTCAAGGAGTTAGACAACTCTATGTCTTTCATATACATACCAGAAGCTAGGAAAGTCTAAACTTTTATTGTTTTTTAATGGATATGAGCTGAAACAAAAGAAAAGTGACAAGAAAAGGCTTAGGTATGAGTGTGATAAGGGTTGTCAATTCAAGTGCTTAATCTCAAGGGATGGGAAAGGGCCTGGTTTTAAGTTCAAGACACTTGTCACAGAACATACATGTACTGCCTATGACAACCCTAGGGTTGACCAGAATACCATTGCTTTATATTTCAAGAAAAAGCTGCAAGAACAACCCAAACATAAGATTACAGAAATGAGAGATGACGTGCACTCTGAGTTTAACCTCAATGCTAGTGCTTCAAAGTGCAAAAGGGCTAAAAAAATTTGCTTGAGAAACTATATGACAGTTTCATTGATGAGTATAATAAGCTAGAGGCTTATGCTGGAGAATTGAGAACTAGTAATCCCGGTAGTGATTTGATAATTAACATTTCAAAAGATGCTTTAGCTTATGGAAAGAGGAAGTTTTTAAGGATGTATATCTGTCTCAATGCAATGAAGATGGGTTTTAAGGAAGGATTAAAACCATTTATTGGCTTGGATGAGACTTTTTTGAAAGGTAAGGTAAAAAGTCAAATATTGGTTGTTGTGGCTCAAGACTCAATGAACCAATTCTATCCTGTTTCAATGCAATGAAGATGGGTTTTAAGGAAGGATTAAAACCATTTATTGGCTTGGATGAAACTTTATTGAAAGGTAAGGTAAAAGGTCAAATATTGGTTGTTGTGGCTCAAGACTCAATGAACCAATTCTATCCTCTAACCCGGGCTGTTGTGGGTAAGGAAACAAAAGTTACATGGATTTGGTTCTTGGCTTTGGTGCAACATTCATTGAAGTTGAGAATAGGTGGTGGCTTCACATTTATTTCAGATATGCAAAAGGTATCTTCTTTATCTTTTTTAAAAAAACTTTATTTCTAATTAGTCGTTGTCCTAATTTGTTTTTTTTTAACTGTAAAATTAAGGGGTTGATTGAGGTAATGAAAGATGTCCTTCCAAAAGCCCACCATAGATATTGTATTAAACACATTGAGACTAACTATCCGAAAAGATGGCCATGTGAAGTACTGAAGAAGTACTTATGGTGGGCTGCATGGAGAAGTTTTAATGAAGAGTTCCAAGACCAAATTAGGCAGATAAGAGATATGGAGAAGGCTGCAATAGAAGACTTGCTTGAATACCCTCCAGAATAGTGGTCCAGAACCTATCTTGACACTGTTTGCAATAACCAATCTGTTGACAACAACATGACTGAATCTTTCTATGCATGGATAGTGGATGCAAGGTACAAGCCAATCATCAAGATGCTTGAAGACATCTTGATTAAGGTAATGAATATGTTGGCTGCTCATGAAGCAAACCTGTATACATGGGACCATGATTGTAGTCACAAGTTGTACTCAAGTTACTTGAAGATAGCTCAAAAGTGTAGGGTCAACTCTAATGGTGATAATGGGTTTGAGGTGAGTGATGGTACTGACAGACACGTTGTCAACTTGGGAACTAAAAGGTGCACCTACAGGACATGGGACCATAGTGATATCCCATGTCCCCATGCAATTAAGACACTACTTTACAAGAAAATTAACTCTTTGACAGAAGTGCACCGGTACTATAAGAAAGAAGCATATGCCTTAGTCTACAAACACAAGTTACAACCTATTAAGGGAGAAATGTTATGGAAAATTGACCCATCACAAGCAATAGAGCTACCTTCATTGGTCAACATGGCTGGCAGGCCTAGGACAAAGAGAAAAAGATATAAAAATGAGGCAATCTGAGTGGAGAGAATCAAGACAAGGGAGAGTTATGACTTATAGCATATGTGGGCAGCCTGGTCACAACGCTAGGGGACGTGGAAAGGTACAAGTTATTTCGATCTTTTTTAATTACCTATCTTCATTCATATATTCATAGTTTTTTTCCTTATTGACAACACTCAAAGGGAAAGAAGATGTCAGTTAAGGGCAAAGGAAAGCCGGAGAGAACTCTGGTGGATGAGGAAAGTGGGGATGAACCACCTATATCCCCTCCTAGATCCCCTATTATACAATCTGAAGAAGTTGTGCACCTTTCAGCACCTCAGCCTAGCCAAGATGATCCTGCTTTATTTGTGTTTATGCCAACACCTTCTGTCCAGCATCCAAGATTCAGTTCCAGCAGCATACCTCTAGGATTTAGTTCCAGCAGCACTGGTTTCCACCAATCAAGTAGTACTGATCCAAACTTCGAAGTTCCTGTGCCTTATTGTGATCCAGTTATAAGGCCAATGACTATCTTTGAGGAAATGACTAGACTTCAAGAGAGGTTGCCTCAAGTGCCAACTGGAACTGGGAAGATTGGCTTTGTTGGTGATGCCACTGGTGTGAGTCATCCCACAAATTTTCCTTATTCACGAAAGAGAATCACTTAGATGGGAAGATCTGCAATTACTGGTAATCAATTGAAAAAGAAAAGAATGGCCAGTTGATGTCTAAAAAGGCCAATGACAAAGCACAAGCAATGACAAAGCACAAGCTGATGTGCTTTGAGAACATGTTCTTGTTGTCCTTCTAATTTTATGACTATTTTTATGTCTTTTTTGGTGTTGGAAAGTGTTGTATTGTACTGCTAAGGCAGTTTGTGTCATGTTCATTGTTGGTCATCATTTGGTGGTGGATGTCATATTATTATTATTTTCAGCGTCATATTATTACTAGGTGGTGTATATTTTTGGGGTTATAATATGACATCCCCTCTACCTAGTGTAACCAAAACTTTAATGGTTTGAATGTGATTATATTTTACCTTATTTACTTTATTTTACTTTACTTTAATAGTGTGTTTTCCAAGCTATGATATGAACAAAACAAGGCAAATTTGCAGCCACATTATCATTACAAAGAAGTCATTACAACAACCATATTCTTCAGTTCATTACAACATAACACAAACGGTTTAGTTGAATATCCAACAAAGAAATCATTCAATACTAGCACTAAGGCAAATTATATTGAACAAAGACATTAAATAAGAAAACAAGCATTCCCAATTCATTTTTCAGGTCCAAAATAGCATTAACATTCATCACTTCATCAGTGCAACAAATAAGGCCCACGAAACCAACAGGAACATCTTCATCTTCATTACCTTGTCTTTCATTTTTAGCCTTTTCAGAATCAGAAGCATTTTGGTTCAGCTTTGCAACGTCTACGCTAAGGGTGTCTATTGACCCGGTCCGGTCCGGTCCCGGTTCGGCTTGTCCGGTCCGGTCCGGTCCGGTGTTTTGTTGGCAAAAAAAATCCGACACCGGCCCGGTTCCGGTCCGGTGCACCGGTGCAATTGCACCAATGCCGGATCGGAACCGGAACCGGCAGCCGGATATTGTACCGGTCCCGGTCCGGTTCGGTTCGTTAATTATTATTTTTTTTGTTTTAAATTAAATTTTTTATTTTTTAAAATACTAAAATCTAAATAAACAACACAAAACACATATAATATATTCAACAATACACACATTACATTATGTTGGAAAATGAAAATGCATAATTAGAAAATAAAAACATGAAAATAGACTAGAAATTAGAAAAATACATAAATTTTCAAGTTCATCGACTCAACACTGACTCAACTCAATCATCAGTCATCAGTCATCACGTGGTTGCAGATATTTGCCACCAGCACGAGCTGCCCATTCAGGGTCATGATGGTTTTCCAAGTGGGTCTTAAACCTCATTGTCCCTCCAGTATTTGTTCCATCTTCCCAATTCCAAACTTTCTGACAAAGAGTACATTGAGCTTTGCCGGTATCATTATTTTTTGTGATAAATTCCCAAACTTCGGATCGTTTAGTTCTTTTTGGAGCAGCAGACGGACCTACGTTAGTAGCACCTTGAACTTGATTTGCATTTGCAGCCATGTTGATAGAAAATTTAATAAAATAGCTTTTTTTTAAAGAGAAATGAATAGAAAATATTGAATTGTTATTAATTTGATGAAATATGGGAGTATTTATAGGCAAAATAGGTAGGGGAGGGTTGTAGGGGCGTTTATGGGTGTGGGGGTGGGAAAAATAGCCGTTTATGGCCGTTGCCAACGGCTATTTTTCAAAATGGAGCGGATTTGGACATAAATTTGAAGTGGGCCGGTCCGGTCCGGTTCCGGTCCGGTCCGGTCCGGCCCGGTTTTGTCGGTTTCTTTATTTTTTTTTTTGTTTTTTATTTTTTGGTTATTTGTTTTGTTTAAATTTTAGTTTTATTTAATAACTTTTATATAATACTAGTAATCTAGTATTAAAATATTAACTATTATGTAATGTAGTATTTTAGTATTATAAAAGTATAATTGAGTAGTTTTTTATAAAACTTAGTAATCTAGTATAACTTAATAAATTGTTATTTTTTCAAACTTAATACTAAGTTAGTAGTATAATAGTATTTAGTATTTTAGTATTTTAGTTTTTAGTATTTAGTATTTAGTTTTTAGTTTTTAGTATTTTAGTATTTAGTATTTTAGTATTTAGTATTTTAGTATTTAGTATTTTAGTATTGAATTGCAAAGAGGTAACTTAATAGCAAAGGATACTTGAGAATATAACAAAGGATTTACTTAATAGCAAGGCGTAACGCATTTTATTGAATAATGGATAATGGTTGATTTTTTGCAAAGTACATAGATATTAAATTGCAAAAACTACATATTAATAAAAAAACTTCTCATTTTCTGAATAATTTCGTCTGGCACCTCTGGAGGAACCGGTGGCAAAGAGTCATCTTGTTCATATTCAGTTTCATTGTCCAAACTTCCATCGCCTGATAAAATTTCTGATGATGCTTCTGAATCGGCTACTTTATCTTCTGCAAATCCAAAATTTCTTCGCTCCGATCTAATCCAATCTCTGAATAATACGGCCGTCTCCATTGCTTCTTCCTTCAATGAATGTCTATGATCTCCAATTTGTAATCTTCCTTGGCTAAACGCGCTTTCTGAAGCAACAGATGATGCTTGAATAGTTAGAATATCCCGCGCCATTTTTGCTAAAACTGGAAACTGTGCTTGTTGATCCTTCCAAAATGGCAGTAGTTGATTGCTTCGAAAATACTCAATTTCCTTGCAACCATGAAGTAAATAAACATCCAGCTCGTTGAACCCTCCGCTGCTACTCGACTGCCTGCTAGAAAGCCTTTGATTAAGGCTGGAAAAACTTCCCAATCCGGTTGCAGGTCTTTTGGGAGCCTGCGTTGAACTTGCAGCTCCACTTGGAACACTTGGAACAACATTATCAGCTGCACTCCTATACCTTTCATAAATCCGTTGGCAATCTACAATTACCTGCGCACAAACTGTTTCTACACTTGGTGTTTCTTCATCAGTAATTCTCAAATTCCCATAAATTTCTCTAATGAGCATTTCCGTATTAAAACGTTTAAAACATGGATGTAATACAGATGCAATGTAATAAAGTGGTGGAATCGGAAAAAAATATTTTTTAAATTTTTCAAGCATTGCTTCTACCGCAACTTCATAACCAGGCACTACTCTATAATCGTTAAGTAATTCTGCTATTCCAGCTATAAAATACAACATGGTAGTGATTGTAGGATAATATTGACCGGAAAATTCTTTAGTAGCATAAAAAAACTTTGTTAAAAATTGAAGAAGACGCTCAACATCTTGCCAATCTGTTTCTTCTAGGTGATACACGTCAGCTACTTTGCGATTAAAATAATTAGTAATAGGCACTCGTAAAGTGTAAGCAACATTCAAAGAGTCATATACAGTGTTCCACCTAGTTGAAACTTCCTTTGGAACTTTTCTAGGAGCTATACCTTCTTTCAGACAATCTACTTGAAAGTCCCTCCATCTATCCGGTTTTTTAGATTTAAAAATATAACTAATTGCGAGTTTAACCTTCATAATAGTAGGATCAAATAACTTAAGTCCATCTTTTACAACTAAATTATATATATGACATGCACATCTAACATGAAACAATTCTTCAAAAGGGGGATGCAATGCGGGTATTAACTTACTAATAGCATAATCATTGTTACTTGCATTATCAAGAGTTATACTTAAAACTTTATCACTAAGATAATACGCCTTACAATTATCCGAAACTTCTCCCTTAATAAAATTTCCCGTGTGTGGTTCATCGACAGCAGAATATGCTAAAATTCTTTTTTGCATTACCCAGTTAAGATCTATCCAATGACAAGTAACTGTTAAATACTCATACCCATTTACACCACGACCCAAATCAGAAGTAAGACAAACTCTACAATCAAAGTGATAAAATATATATCGTAAATATTGTCTACATTCATTTTTAAATTTTATAATATCAGTTCTAACCGTAGTTTTTGGAAAACCTTGAAAAGATGGATTATATACGGTTTGAATATAAAGAATAAAACCTTGACAAGAAGCAAATGTAAAAGGTAAGCACTCTACCGCAATCATTTTTGCCATTTGTTCCCTATCTTTCTTTTTATCATAATGCAAAAGCCCCCCCGTCACTGGGTTAATTTCCTGTTGGATTCCACTACCTTGCGATGGAGCCATTCTATTCCCTGAACGAGGGCCACCCGCCCTTGCTTCCCATTTTTCCTTATGATGGTTTTCTAAGTGTGTTCTCAACTTTCCCGTCCCACTATTATGGCTGCCGGTTTTAAATTCCCAAACTTTTTTACAAATATTACATTTAGCTTTCTGAGCCGGAATATCTTTAGTCATAAATTGCCACACATCCGATCTTTCGGGTCGTGCATATCGTTCTCTACTAGGAGGCATAGGTGGTAATTCAGTTTCTTCATGTTGTTCGCCTTGAAATTGACTAGTGGGTGTTTCATCTAAATTAGCCCCTTCGGTAAACTCTTCATATTGTGTCTCTAACATATCATTATCTAGTGGTGCACCAACATTTATATCATGCAAAAATTGCGAGTCATCTTCCTGAGTAAAATCATCTAGAAGAGAAGGAGCGCTAGAAGTACCAACTGGTCTTTTACCTAAAGCACGACTACGTCTATCATCCCCCCCCCCCCCCCCCCGGTTAGAAGCACTTGATCTACGACCGCTACCCGTACGCCCAGTAATTGATCTCCAAATTCCAGACATTTTTTATAATTACTAAAATATGCTTCAAACAAATTACTAAAATATGCTACAAACAATAATATTGCACAAAAATAAAATAGATAATAAAAAGTAAGAACGAGTTTACTTGATATCGTGAACTTAGAATGTAGAACTTAGGAAGTGAAAGTTGAAACTTGACCGGAACCGCACCGAACAATATTTCCACTTTACTCCAAATATTTTTTTAGTATGCAATTTAGCAAATAGCCTTTTGTAGAAATAAGAGAGATTGATAGAGATTTAGAGAGAATATTAGAGAAATTGTGAATAAATTGATGAAAAATGATGGTATTTATAGAAAAAATAGATAGGGGGGTATGGGGGCGCCCTAGGGGGGTGGGGGGGCCAAAATAGCCGTTTTTGGCCGTTGGGGCAACGGCCAAAAGTGAAATAGCCGTTGCCCAACGGCTAGTTTTCGCTAAGCCCATCAGTCATCCGGTCCGGTCCGGTTCCGGTCCGGTCCGGTTCCGGTCCATTTTGGTCCGGTTCGTCCGGTCCATTTTGGACGTGCCGGATCGAAACCGGGTCGAATTTTTTTTTTTATATTTGGCCCGATTTGAGCCGGTCCGGTCCGGTTCGGCCCGGCCCAAACCGGGCTATTAGACAGCCTTAGTCTACGCTTGAGTTTTTTGTACCCTCCAAAATGTCTAATTTTACTTTTAAATTATTCCTTTCGATCTTGACAGCATACAACGAAGACTTTCAGTTCCTTATGACAACCAAAGCTCTTTCTGGGAGCATATCATCAACCCATTCAAAATGCCCACATTGGCACCTCTAAAATCTCTTTCCCACGTTATTTTATGTCCAAGAGTAAATTGATTAAGAGGTACACCTACGATTAGATGACCAACTTCATTGCGATATTGGAAAAGTTTACAAAGAACCCCTTCACAAATTTCTAATGAAGAAGAAGAAGAAATTTTTATGAACCCTAATTTATTTTGGAGGAAGATGCAAAGGAATGAAGAAGACAACATATATATTTGGGTCTTGGCTTTAAACAAAAAAGAAAGAAAGAAAATACTTACACACATGGCAGCCACGTTGGCTGCCATCAGATTTTAAAGGTAATTATTCAAACTTTATTAACGGTAGGGGCAAATGTGACCCCAAAGTATAACGGGGGGGAGGGGGGAGGGTGAGGTTCTACGATACTTGAAAGTAGAGGGGTAAATCTGGCCCTTCGCCGTACATTCTATGTTATTGAATTATGTGATCATTTCATCTAAAAGAGTTGGTAGATATGGTACATTTTATTCATTTAATTACTTGTTCAACACGAACCTAACGTGCGGGCCTAATTCTATTTTAAGGATCAAGCACATGATAATTCTTTTTTAATTATGGGTGACGGTGAAATTCGATCTCAGGACTTGTGCCTGTACTGATACTATGTTGGAGTTGTGTGACCATCTCATCTAAAAATTTAAACTACACTATATTTATTTTAGGACAAAGGGCTAAAGTTGCCACCGGACTATCGAAAAAGGTCCAATTATGTTACATATTAAAAACATGATGCTAATATGCCAATGCGTTACACTTTCGGGTGAAACTATTTCCATTATTTCTCATGATAACCATTTATTCTAATTTTTACTTTTTGAAAAAACACTACAAATTTTAAAAAAATGCCTTATGTGCATTAAATCCTCCTACCCAACCTTAAATTATGACCCCCAATACCCAGCACCCCTACTTGTATTTGTTCATATTTTCTTTTTATCTTGTATTCAACATAGTTATTAAGTGAAAATTAATTTTCTTTTAAAACAAGGACCAAAGCTTTTTTTAGCTTTCTCTCTAACTAACAAGGACAACACTCATATCGCTCACTTTATCTTTCTATTTTTAAATTCAAATATTTTTTACACAGACTCCTTCGTGATTGTCAAAAAAATAAGACGAGAAAAACTTAGCTCGACCTCGGATATGAAAATATCCAAAACTTATTTCTTTTCTTTTTTTTTCTACTATTGAATTTCTAGATTTTCACAAATTATTTAAGAAACTTATTTCAATAGAACTTTAGAATAAACCTAAATTTCTCCACGTGAGAATGAGTCGATTTTAATAGATTCCGAATATATTTGTATATTTGGAGACGAAAATAATGCTTGTGTTAAAAAATAAAAGTCAAAACTATGATGGGGTGGGTGAGTTCGAAAATTAGGTTGGGGTGGGAGGTTTTAATGTCCAGGTGGTATTTTAGAGAGTTTGTAATATTTTTTTAAAATTCAAAATTGGAACAAATGACTTCAGTTAGAAGTAATGGCAAAAAGTTATACATAATGGTTTTTTTAGCCGAAAGTGTAATAGCTGTGGCATATTAGCACCATAATTTTAATGCGTGGCATAATTAAACATTTTTAACGGTTCAGCGGACCATTCCAATTAAGAGTTGGCTATGTGGATACTGAGATACAATACTTACCCTATTAGACATGTCTATTTGAAGCTAAGGGCAACTCGAACACAGTCCATTTTGGGGATTTTCCTATTTTCGGGGTGAAATATGAAGTAATTGCTCTCCAATGATTCCTTATTTTTGCCCTCAAAATAGGGGCTGAATAGTGTCTTCCTAAATTTGGGGACACACTATTCATCTCCCCATTACTATTCCACTATTAAAATAATATTATTTTTATTATTTAATCTTTTAATTTATCTATTTATATATACTTAATTATGTTTATATAATATCTTTATATAATTAATTTTCATCTTAACTTTGGTGTATAATTTTGAAAAATTAATTATCGTTCATATATTTTTTTAATTTAAAATTGGTAGTTAATTTTATTATGAGATATAATTGTATAAAAAAGACCATCACAAAAAAAATGAAAGGTGCAATATATAGAATATTTGATGTTGCTAAAATTGAAAAGACGTTAATTAAAAGTACATTAAAATTTAAAATATATTATATAATAATTTTATATTGAACATAAATTATATGTGATGAATATATAAAAAAAACATAAAATTTATTAATAGAAATAAGAAAAAAAATTGAAATAAAAGATAAAACTCATTATTACCCGAAATCAAATTCTTCCTTAAAAGATGCAACAAATAAATTCAAGGCTTTAATTGTAGTGAATGAAGATGATTCTAATAAATTTAAAGGTAAAATTTCTGATGGTATAAATTCTGATCTTGCTCAAGATCACTCTTTGGAAACCAAAAATAATTTTACAAAAAATTTTGCCATGCACGACTCGATACAATCGAGACAATCTACTACCTTACATACACACGTGTCAGCTTACATGAAAGAACAATTGGATGAGAGAGTAAAAGATCCCATGGACACGTGTGCCCAATCACTGGTTATACCTAACTTGCATGCAAACTCGTTTGTAATTTTATCTCACAACTCTTCCAAAATTTACTCTACTACCAAAGCTTCTATTCCCACAGAATCTTGCCAAATTTTACTACCGCCCAAATTTTCTACACAACCAGACTCAAATGTAGATACGACTGGTGATCTAGAAAGTAAAAACTCTGACAATTCTAAATCCTATGGCCAAAATAACACGCCATCATCCATGCAAAACCCTACTTCTACTATCTCTATTAATTCAACCTCTTCTATTATAAAACAAAATGAAGCTTCCTTACAATCGCAAGAACTCACAAAGATTAGTGAGACAATTAATTCACCAACACAGTTCAAACAAGAAATCAAAAGTCATGAATCCAAACAATCCATTACCAAACAACTTTAATTTCCACCTCCTCCATTGATAAATCAGCCACTAATGTTTGCTCTACCTCCACAACTGGATCGCATACCACAATCTTGGGTGGAATCCACGCTCTGGTGGCCATGCAATAGCAATACCAATGACTCTAAATGGTCAACTAGCATATGCAGTAATACAAGACCCTCATTACCTAGCCCAAATAGTAAGCGAGGGAATGCATCTTACCATGCAGAATTATATGAACAACATGTGGCCACAATTCTTACAACCTCTCCAGGGACAACTACTGATGGACCTTCCCTTCTTCCCTCCGAGGGTGGTACCACCCCCAAAATCCAGTCTTCATAGCATGGGATATGGCCCTCAATCAACCTTTTCAACAGCTGAATGGTGCCCCTCAAAATCTCAACCCACTGCATGTGCAAATAGATCCTCAACCTCCCATGCAGATGGACATTCCCCCTCCTCTAGCCCCACCACCACCTCCAGTGCACCATCCCAATCAACCAGAACAAGAGCAAAATCAGAGAGAGGAACAGGAAATCGTGTTAAGGGAAAGGGAGAGTCGCACGGAATTTGAAAACTTAAGGGAAATTATCATTCTACTTTACAGAGAAAGACTAGATAGGAAATGTATTTTAACATGTCATCCCACTCTCTTCAAGTGCTCACTGGATGTGAGGGCACCAGCCAACAAGACTGTGGGCAAATATGCAGTGGTACTGAATCCCACGTTGACAACTGATCCTGAACTGGATAATAATGAAAACCCTAATGCTAATGTTCAAATGGATAGACAAATAAAATTTATAGTTTGGAATGCTAGGGGTGCTAACAACCCAGACTTTCGAAGAAACTTTGGGGCCATTGTAGAAGTCTATCAGCCGGTAGTTGTTGCCTTATTAGAAACTAAAATGGATGACCATCATGATTTTAGAGTTCGATATGATTTCACTGATTATGTTGAGATTCCTGCTGAGGGAAGATCAGGAGGTCTAGTTCTTCTTTGGAAGAATGAGGCAGTTACCATTACATACATCCATATTAATGGAAATGAGATACATGCAATGATAAAGGTATTGTACTCTTCTTTTAATTTTAATTGTCTTTTTTCTATCATTTATGCTTGTACCTCATGTTATAGTAGAGAAATCTTATGGAAAAATCTTATGCCCTGTGTATGATAATTATAGAGGGCCTTGGTTAGTAAGTGGCGATTTTAACCAGGTTTTATCTCAAGATGATAAATGGGGTGACAGACCTATAAACTATAGGAATACTATGAACTTTAGAAACTGTCTAAATTATTGTAATTGAAGTGATTTAGGTTTTAAAGGCTTGAAGTTTACTTGGTCGAATCATAGGAATAGAAGGGGAGGCTTGATTTTAGAACGACTAGATAGATGCTTGGGGAATCAGGAGTGGATTACATTCTTTAAAGATGCGAGTGTGATTCACCTCCCTAAAACCTACTCGGATCACAACCCTATGTTACTAAGCCTAAATAAAAGAGTACATCATGAGTACACTAAGCCTTTTCGTCTGGAAACAATGTGGTTATCGCACCCAGACTTTAAGAATATTGTGTCGCAAGCATAGCATAATAGACCTTTAAAAGAGGCTGCCCAATTATTTCGGGAAGAGGTCATGATTTGGAATAAGGAAAGTTTTGGTAACATAGAAAAGCCAATACCCTAGCAAGACTGAAAGGTGTTCAATTTTCGCCAAATTATGCTACCAGTTCTTTCCTTCAACATTTAGAGAAAGATTTGATTTCTGATTATAACACTATTCTGAAATAAGAGGAGGAATTTTGGAGATTAAAATCAAGATTAGATTGGTTAAGTTATGGGGATGCTAATACTAAGTTCTTTCATATTTCAACCCTAAATCGTAGAAGAATGAACAAAATTACTCATTTCCAAGATAATAATGGAAACCTAGTTTTTGAACCTAAGCAAGTCTTTGATCATGTCATATCTTATTTCAATCAGCTCTACACCACTAGTCATGTTATTAGTCACCTAGCTCCTGTTCATAACAATGCTTTATGGTATAGTGGAACAGATTTGACTACCCTAGATAGTCCTTTAAAGGATTGTGAGATTACTAATGCTTTTTTCTCTTTTAAACCCTATAAAGCTCCGGGTCCCGATGGTTTGCACCCTATATTCTTTCAGTCAAATTGGAATATTGTTGTCTCTTCAGTTATCAACATTTGTCATGAAATCTTTCACAATAGTGTTATGCCTCCTGATTTAAATAACACGTATATTTGTCTCATTCCTAAAGTTAAGAATGCTGTCAATCTGAAAAACTTTAGGCCTATAGGCCTTTGTAATATTGTTTACAAAATTGTTAGTAAAATTATAGCAAATCGTTTGAAGCATCACTTAGATTCTATAATTAGTCCCTGTCAAGAGATAATTCATAAATTGAATCGAATGAAAGGTGTTAAGAGTGAGATGATCATTAAAATTGATTTAGAAAAAGCTTTTGATAGAATTGAATGGTCGTTCATTCGCACCATGCTAGCTTTTTTTAAATTTCCTCTTAAGATTTCAAAATTGATCTTATCCTGCATTACTACATCTTCAATATCTGTACTTGTCAATGGGTGTAAGACAAATTATTTTTCTCCTTCAAGGGGAATTAGACAAGGGGATCCTATGTCTCCTTACATTTTCATTCTTTGTTTGGAATTACTATCTATCTATGTTAATCAACAAACTGAGGAAAACTTGTGGGACTCTATAAAACTTTCATCTAATGGTTCTGAGTTGTCCCATCTCTTTTTTGCAGATGATATAACTTTTGTTGCTAAAGCCAATATAAAATCTGCTCATGCTATAAAAGACACGCTGGATTTATTTTGTCACATGTCTGAGGAGAAAGTTAATAACGAAAAATCTAAGATCATTTTTTCAAATAATATTGATCCTTCTTTAGCTCTCCAGTTAACTAATATTTTAAATATTAAGAGAGGTAATCACTTTGGTAGATACCTAGGCTTTCCTATTCTTAGTCGAATGCCAAAGCATAGTGACTACCGATTTATTATAGATAACCTTCACTCTAGAATCTCTAGTTAGAAAACTAATTTTATCAATTTAACTGGAAGGGCGACTCTACTCAAAACTACTTTGAATACTCTTCCAAACCATATCATGCAGTACCATTGTCTTCCTATCAATACCCTCAACATTATTGATAAAATTCAACGTGATTTTTTATGGGGTTCTAGTGAGCATAGGAAGAAGATTCACCTCTTATCATGGGACACTGTGACTAAACCCAAATACTTAGGTGGTCTTTCTATTACTAAAGCTAAGGACTAAGAATACTGCCACCCTAGTTAGCTTATCTTGGCGATTCCTTTCAAACCCTAGTAAACTTTGGACTAAAGTCATTAGCAATAAATACTTAAATAAACCCTACTCTAAATCTGACTCCTTTGTTTGGCGTGGCATTAGAAAATCTTTTTCTATTTGTTTTGATAACACGCAGTGGGTAATTGCTAATGGTAGAAATATCTCTTTTGGATCATAAATGGCTCCCTAACAGAGTCACACTTAGAAGTTTGATTCATGGGCCTTTAACAAAGGATGATCAATCTAAAAGAGTGTCCAATGTTGTTCAAAATAATTCTTGGGATCCATCCCAAATTGGCTTTGACTTTCCTACTTCTATTGATGATCAATTTAGAAAGGCTACTCCTCCAATGTGCCATTCTAATATGGACTATCCTGTTTGGGCTCTAACATTTAATGGCACTTTTGTCCAAAATTCTTTATATGCTCAAATTGATCATAATACGTGTAGCAATGATGATTTCATGTGGCTTTGGAAAATTGATGTCCCTAATAAGATTAGGTTCTTCATTTGGCAGTGCCAACATGATAGATTACCTACTAGATTATATCTTCATAAAATTGGTATTAATATAAACCCTATGTGTCTTATCTGTAAGAATGAAATCGAGATGGCTCAGCACATTTTCTTAGACTGTGTTATTGCGAGAAATATTTGGAGGGAAGGATCTATTAGCCATCATATAGCTCAAGATAGGCATTGGCTTTCTAGCCTAAGAGAGACTTCTCATTATTTAAGAAATAGCCACTATAGTTGGGAGGAGATCCTTCTTTTTTTTTCTTATGGAACCTATGGGTTAATAGAAATCACAATAATGTTAACAACCTGAGTTCTCATTTAGTTTTTAGCCAGGTTCGAAACAAAACTCTAGAATTTAAGCTCCTGACTTCAGTCAACTCTAGGAAAACTATCATTAGAAGCATTAATGTCTCGTGGTTCCCTCCAAGACACAATACAATTAAGCTTAACATAGATGACTCCTTTAAAATCATTGACCAATCTGCTAGCATGAGGGGGGGGGGGGGAGGGTTTAGAAACTGCAAAGGTCAATGGATTTTAGGTTATCATAGACAGGTTCATGTGCACAATCATTTGCATGCGGAGCTTTTAAGCCTGCATGAAGGTCTTCTTCTAGCCGTAGATCAAAAATTCATCCCACTAGAAATTGAAACCGATTCAACAGAGGTTATTTCACTTTTGGATAATCCATCACCTATTTATGCTTCTATTGTCCACAACTGCAGGTTATTAATGCACAAGCTGGAAATGCCGTTAATCAGGCATAACTTCCACCAAGGCAATGAAGTTGCTCATCTCCTGGCAAAAGGAGCTCCCTCAATGTCCAAATCTTTTGATACCATCCACTATGCAGTACCTCCTGACTTTGTTCAACAAGCTTTGAAGAAGGATCATGATGGCACAAGTTTTGTGAAAATTACTTCGGATAGTAACTGTTTGATGTTGTCCAAATTAGGAAACTTAAGTGCTTTTCATGCTATTCCTATGTTTTCTATAAACTCTAATACTCATACGCTTGATTCTAGTGGAATCCGTATGGGCATATTATGTAATCCCCCTTAATTTAAGTATTAATGGATATCGTGTTCTAACAAAAAAAAAAAGTTTATCCCATTTCAAAAATTTACCATTTTGGAGAAAAAAATGGGTACAAAGATTAGAAATGGCCTAATAAGATGGCAATCATAATGTATTGTACTGTATTGTATCGTACTGTATTATAAAAACAACGTTTGAATTGATTGTATTGTTTCCCGTTGTTTAGTAACATTGTTATTGTTTGTTTTGATTGTATTGTATTGTACTGTAACTAATAAGTTTACTAATATACCCTTAGTTGTTCTAAATATTAGATTAAGTAACAAATTTTCTTTAATATAATTTGAGACAGTTTATATTTACTAGTTTATCACCAACTATACCTTGTAAATATATTCATGCAAATTATAATGAAAATAATAAAAAAATAAGTTAATAATATTAAACATAACAATAAGTTCACACTATTAATAATTTAGATAAAAAATAATATTCCATAACGACATGTAAGCAATCATATTATCCAAATATAATTATAATATAAATAATACTAGACTAGTTTAATTGTCCACGGACATCATGGTATTTTGAGAAGAGGGAAGATGAGGTCAAAATAACTACTTGGGTGTATTTAAATAAGAAAATAGGGTAGAGGGTAAAATAGGATTATAAGGTTATAATTAAGGACATGATGGGAAAGTGTAAAAGCATAACAATGCAAAACCACCAAATCGGTTGTAATAAAAGGTGGGTCTTTTCATTGTTAGGTAACAACGGAACTTAACAATACAATACAACGAAATTAAAGTAACAACCAAAACAAACGTTGTAATCATAATAACAATACAATACAATACAATGGGTAACAATGATCCAAACAAAGTGTTAGGAATACAGCTTTGGTACTACTCACTTATAGAGTAGTGAAAATAGATGCTACTGTGAATTCACTAGTGGTAGGACTGCCTGTACGAGCGGCCAATAGAGTTTATATTTTAGAATAAACTACTCGATCGTTTGATGAACCCATTTAATTTTGCACGAATTTAATAATAAAGATAAGACTTTTGAAGTTTGTGATCTAAAATAAGTTATAGATGTTTGTGTGGCATAAATCATTTCATAAAAAGTAAAAGTAAAAATTTATTTCCAAATTTAGAAAGAAGTCATTTATTTTCAAATGTACTAAAAAGAAAATATGTTCATCCTTTTTGAAATTGAGGAAGTATTCACCAGTGGCATGACTGCCTATGCTGAGCGCCTAATAGAGTTTGTAGTTGAGAATAAACTAATTAGTAAATTTGCCCGCCCGCCCAAACTAACAAACTTTATTAAAGTTATGCAATAACTTTTCTCTAAAAGTAGATAGGCAGAATAGTCAAAATGGCACTCCACTTTGACACTAAATCCCGTTGACACACTTTTAAAACACGGAAAATTTTTGACACACTTTATTTTAAAAGTTATGTCTTAGACACACCACTTCAGTGTTTGACCATTTTTTATAAACAAGTATAATTCACGCGCCAATGATTTCGTGACATGTGGCAATAATGATTTTTTAATTAAAATAAGCACTTTAAATAACAAATGAAAATGCAAACCCAAAAAAAAAAAAAAAAACCCTCTACCACGTTGCCATCGTCAGACACGGGAATAAGCAATTTAGAAGAAACCAATATGCTGCAATGATACCCATTTGTTGGAAGAATCCATCAATTTATATAAAGTCAAAATTAATTTGGAGTGAAGATTTTAAACGCCATCTCCGGCCATTATTCCACCGTTAAACCACCGAAAAAAGCAATAACCACCGCCTTAACCTTCAAACTTTTTTAAATAATTTTTTTATTAATCCGATTGATTTCAAGAAAATCCACTTCACCAGTTAAACTAGTTAAATCTGATGGATCATTGCGAAACGAAAGGATGGAAAGGACTCTAATCGAATATTGGAAGAAGGGCGTAAATGGGTTACTGAGGGTAAGGGGACGGGGCGGGGGGGGGGGGGGGGGTTCATGGACGAAGACGTAATGTGTAGTAATGGAATCACCTCAAAGAGGAAAATGGATTTCGTGGGCGTGGGGGGGGGGGGGGGGGGGGGGGGAGATTTGGGGGTCATCGGAGAAGACAATAAGGGAGTAGTTATAAAATAAAAAATAAACTAAAGACAAAAAGATATAACAGAATAATATAAAAAAGGAGAAAATATAATTTTTACAATAACTCACGCGCCATTGTTTGAGTGCAAAACGCTCACTTGCCACGTAGTAAAAAAGGTGTGTCTAAGACACATAACTTTTAAAATAAGGTGCATCAAAAAATTCTCGTGTTTTAAAAGTGTGTCAAGGGGATTTAGTGTCAAGGTTGAGTGCCATTTTGCCTATTCTACCAAGTAGATATTATAAAGGATTCTATTATTTGATAGAATTATAAATAAAGGTCTATAGCAGAGCGGGTTTAGATTTGCTTTATTAATTTTTGCTCCATTGCTCATCAATATATCTTTCAATGAATGTCATATTTAATTCTTATTATAAAAAAGTTGAGATTACTTTTTAACTTATTCTCTTTTTTTAAAAAAAATTAAATTCTATTATTGGTAACAATTAAAAATAGAGCAAAAAAGAGCTAAAATTTCTTTATTTAATGAATTTTTCATCTTTTGTATTTAAATATAAATTTACTGATTGTTTAATTGAAATCCAACAGTCTTTGACATTGGCAAAAGGAAAATATGCTACTAAGTTCATTTTATTCTTAAAGTTCATGATTTTTTGGTATTTTTTAATTAAAATAAACTTGGATTAAGTTTTTACATGGGGAAAATCATCATGGTCTAATTAAGTTGGGCAATTTGTCTTTTTAAAAAAGAATGATAATCTCAATGTTGACGTTGATAATGTATACATGATGAAAGATGTTAAAAAATATTATTGGTGATAAACCTTATAATTAAATAAAAAAATTGGCTCCTTTGGTGTTTTTTTCTTCAATTGTTGCCAATAATAGAATTTAAACAAAAATAAAGAATAAGTTAAAAATTAATATTAGCCTTTAATAATAACTAGCACACATATCATTTATTAAGGGGTGCATTGATGAGTAATAGAGCAAAAACTAATGGAGCAAATTCGAACCCATAGCGTAGAGCTGGAATAGAAATTTGAATATTTAAAAAAAGTGAGAATCACCATTTTAACGTTGCTGTAAATAAAATATAAAAGCAGACAATAAATGGAAATGGAGATATAAGTATTTTATTATTCTCTTATTAGTGCGTTCCATTCAATAGTCATATTTTTATAGGATGCAAAAATCATCTGAAAGTTACAATTGTCTTAATGAGACATAACAATAAATATAAGCATTGTTATGTTTATTCTGCAGGCATGCTTTTCATTAGGGAAATTTACACTGTATGCCTACCCTTTTGATAGTAATTACAAAGCATACCCATTTGAATTTTCCCTACCCACCCATTAAAAAATTATTACAGCCCATACCCATTCCCTCAAATCCCTATCCCATTCGCACCCAAAACACCCCTCAAATCCCTATCCCAATTACGCCCAAAATTCTACTCAAAACCCTATATGAATTTACTTGAACCGACGATTCCAAACACTGAATTTTCGAAATTGAGCTTAAGCTCGTTTATAAACGTTGGAAAAAACCTCCTCATCCTGTTCCTAGTCCGGATCCATCACCAATCGAAGATAATAATTCAAATATGCTGGTTGTTGTTCCTTTTAGCATGAAAGGAATATATACTATTTCAGAATTTGGAAATGAGGTCGCGTCGAAGTTCATGTGTTTGGATCTTTTTTGTTAGTATGAAATTGTTTCGAATTAGCTCTTATTCTCATAAAGCTTTAATCTTTCAGTGTGTTTTTTCACATAAAATCTTTCTTTGATAGTTTGAACCTGTGTTTAACGTTAAAACTAGTTAAGAATCCCTATTTGATTTGAATGAAAATGTAAAGCTAAGAGTTAAGTGTACGTTTAGTAATGAAAGGTGTAAAGCTTGAATGTAACTCAGTTTGAATTGAAAGCTCGAATCTTGTTGAGAAGTGTTCTACCCTTCATTTGCTTGTTCTTGAGTCTAAAGTTATCTTAAAAGTCCTGATTTTTTTTGTTATTGAAATGGTTATGTTTCTCTGGTTGTCTGTAAGTCTTTTGGAGTTAGAGTAGGTGTGAGAGCTTGGAATCTGGATGGTTTGAATGTCGTGTTAGGAAATGCAGGTAGTTCAGGAGGTTTGTTTTTGGTTCCTGTTTGTTTGAAGCTGATTCTGGTTGTTTAAGGATCTAGGAGAAGTGTGTGGATGCTGAGAAGAGTGTACCATGTATAGCAGGTGTAGGGAGTTAGTTCTGTGATGTGCAGGTGGGTTGTAGAGCAGTTATAGTGTATGCAGGGATGTTTGTTGGCTTGCAGGTGTTAGTAAAAAATGTTCAGGTGTTGCGAGGGATTCTGGGGGAGTGTTTCAGTCCTAATCTATTTGTTGCAGGGGTGTAAAAGAGAAGTCTGGATGTGTTCATAAGCAGTAAGGGTGTTGGTATGTGAGTAAGGGTGTGGTAGTTTAAGTGTTGTTCATGTGATGCTTGTAGGTAATAGGAGTTAGTTATTGGTTGGTCCAGGGGTGTTTTCTTGTTGTTTGGTATGTAGAGGTTTGGGAGTGTGTTTGGATCTTTTTTGTGTTTGGATCTTTTTGTATTTCATATACTATTTTGGTATTTTTTTGGTGTTAGTTTCGAAGAGTGTGAGTTATAATAAGGCGAGGAGGCAACATTTGGACAGGGTCGATAGCGAGGTGGCACCGATGATAGCTACATTGAGGCAACGATGTTAATTGTTTGAGTGGGGTTAAGGAGATGGTAGAAGTCGTGATGTAGTGTCATGCTTGTGGTGGTGTGACTATGAAGATGTGGTGATGAAGTCAAGTGATGGCAATGGCACATTGGAGCTGAAAATCCAGGGGCGGACCTACATGGTGGGGGTGGGTGCACCGGCACCTGCTGGCGTCAGAAAAAATTATGTATATATATGTATATATGACAGAAAACGTGTATATATATTTAAATGTGCACCCAAAAGAACAAAAGCTAATTGGGTGCATTGGCAATACTGATGTTTAAAGGTTGCTCCTAAGTTGGAGACTTGGGTTTGAATCCCAGCTCCTACAATTTTCTTTATACTCTTTTCTTCAATTTTATCTTGTGCCCCCACTGAGTTGAAATCCTGGGTCCGCCTCTGTGAAAATCAAAGAAAAAATTTCATAAACTGTATACTACAATAGTATACTACTGCAGAAGTTGTAAAAATATACTACTATAGTATACAACTTACTACTCTTACACTTCAATTGTATACTATATTAATTTACTGAAATGGTATATTCTTTTAGTATATAATTTACTATAACTGTATACTTCAACTTGATATTTGTATACTATTTTGGTGTACACCTTTTTATGTTGGATTGAACTGTGAGCTACTATCGAATAAATGAATGTTTTGAATATTGTTGTTTTAAATGCAGTATATATTTATAGTATACCATATACATTTCTGGTATACTATATACCTTCATGATATACTTCTAGCAAACTTATACACATAACATAAGGTGGGTAAGGTATACTCTATTTTTCACAGTATACCTTTATGGTATACTCCAATTATTTTATTATCATTGTATACCTTTCGACTATAATGTATCTTTATACAGTATACAGCTCATAGTAAAATTATGTTGAATTTGGAGCTGATTAGCGGTTCTTGAGATCAAACATTTAAGTTAAAAATTAAAAAAGAAATAAACTATATCATTTATTATTTTATCAGTTGTATACAAACTATATCTCTTTTCCACTTGTATTCTTCTTCCTCTTCAGTGAATCGATGAATCAAAATCATGCACCTTCTTCCCTTCAGACTCATACTATTTCAATTTAATACAAAAGTATATTATGATTTTTAATACAAAAGTATATTATGACAAATCAAACTCGTATACTATTGTGAAATTCTTTTAGTTAGTAGAAACAAATATATTGTGACAAATTATATTTGTATACCATTGGTACCGTCTACTAGAAAGGTATATAATAGAAGTACGCCTTTTTTAATGAGCTAATATATTGTGACAAATTAAAGTTGTATACAATTGTGGTGTACGGTATAGTGGAAAGGCATACAATAGAACAATGATTTCCTTTTAGTTTACACAAATATATTGTGATAAATTATACTTATATACCATTAGAGTATTACCGTCTGCTAGAAAGGTATATAATAGAAGCGCGGTTATCTTTTATGAGCTGTTATATTGTGACAAACTAAAGTTGTTGTAGTACAAAGGTATACTATTTGGTGTATATCGTATACTAGAAAGGTATACAATAGAAGCATGATTTTCTCTTAATACAAAAATATACTGTGACAAAATAAAAGTTATATACTATTACGGTATACCAGTATATTAGAAAGTATATAATAGAAGAATCCAAAGGTATACAATAGAAGCATGATTTTCTCTCAATACAAAAATTATACTGTGACAAAATCAAAGTTGTATACCATTGTGTTATACCGCTACATTAGAAAGTATATAGTAGAAGCATCCAAAGGGTATACAATAGAAGCATGGTTTTCTCTAAATACAAAAATATTCAAAATCAAAGTTGTATACCATTGTAGTATACCGCTATATTAGGAAGTATTTTTGTATGTTTACAATAAACAGAAGTTTTTGTGGAGATAAAGAGGCAACTTAGCCAAACTACGATAAGATCATGTGCCCAAGTGCGTAAAATTAAGTAAAACTATTTTACGTTGGGATACTATCCTTGGTCTCAATGACAATGGAGCAGCATCTTCAAGCTTTAAAGCTCCTAGATAGTCTTGAACTGCTTTGAGAGTTTTACGTGCAATATATTAACTTCTGATGCAAAATAATTTATTCCGACAATTTCAGCATACTTGACAGTTACAAGGTACAAACGGTTCGTACATACAAGAAAGTAAATAAAGGCAAATAGTTCATACTGACTATGGAAATTACTAGAACAATCACTTCATTGAATACAATATCTGATATCTTCTTGCTACAATGAGATTAATAACAATAATGAATTATTAGAACAAATAAAGAATACATTGATGAAATTGATTGACTATACTGAACTAAGAAAGAATGCCTAGGTTACAAGAAGAATAAAAATAAATGAAATGAAAGGTACAAACAAAATGAAGCCTTGGAATTTAGCCTGAGGAACTAGAAACCTGTACCAGACCCTATGCATTTCTTACTAAAAAGATTTTCTTTGTCAATCTATCTGCAATAAAGAATGAAAGAATGTCTCTCTACCTACAAAGAATTCGGTAGCCTTTTTTTCCTGCGTAAGAAAAGAATTTGTTGTGTCTATGGATGAATAAATGAATACCTTCGACAAAAGACCTATCAATCAACTTAGCTGATAAAAAGAGGAGGAGCTTCCAGCAGCATCAAGGGGTGCCCAGGCGGATACAGTGTATAAAGGCTGGTCTAACCAACTCAGAGTAAGTGCAACATCATCGTTCCTTTGCTTCGTGATCTTATAGTCTTCATATAAATACATCTTCAACAACATTTGGCTTTGAAGCATTTCCCTCTCCGATACTCCTGTGCATATGAAACTCCCTTGCTCCATCAGCTTCCGCCACTTCCCAAAACATTCATGTCTTCCAATCCTATCTCGTCCTTGTTAAGCAATGATATTTCTAATCTCGCGAGCAAACATCTCCTCTATCTTAAACTTGGCTGAGCTCTCTAACGGAAGGCTGAAACCAATAGAATCAAAAGCAGCAGGATAGTATCTGAGTAAGTTGACAAGTCTTGCTTCTAAGCTAGGCTCATTGTGCTCAGCTTCTTGCTCCGCCATCAGAATAATTGTGCGATTTGTGCTTCTAATCAACCCAAGAAAGTCCCTCAGGATCCATCTAGAACTATCATATAAAAGCTTATGCATCTGTAGCACACAATTCACTGCAACACTTTCTCCCTCTTTTACAGGAAGCATCCATAGCCTTCTGATAAAGAAAAGTTCTACTACTTGATCAAAAGCAGAAGAACTAAAACATCGTGCAAATTAGATGTCCTCATAAAATGCTGAATACAAATCAAAGTATTTACCAATTTGCTTTCTAGGGAGTCCCACAGCTGAACACGGGTACTATTCAACCCCATAGCAAGGTATCTTCCATCTGATGACCAACTGACACTAGTCACTGGCCTAAAATCGTTACTAACTTCAAGAAGCTCGGTAGCAGACCTATTAGAAGCGTTCCATAGATATACAGAATTTCCGAGGGCAGTGGCAATAATATTGCTGCATCCTCAATCTAACAAGTTGAGATAAAAATCAATAGAAGTATATAATAGAAGCATGACAAAATCAAAGTTGTATACCATTATGTGTATTCTGATATATTAGAAAGTATATAATAGAAGCATCCAAAGGTATATTTTCTCTTAATACTAAAAATATACTGTAACAAAATCAAAATTGTATACCATTATGGTATATCAGTATATTAGAAAGTATATAATAGAAGCATCCAAAGGTATATAATAGAAGCATGAGTTTCACTTAATACAAAAATATACTATGACAAAATCAAAGTTATATACCATTGTGGTATACAGCTATATTAGAAAGTATATAATAGAAGCATACAAATCCTAGATGTTCCCCGAGCACTCCCCACTAGCGGGAAGATCTACCACCGCATACCGCCGCAAATCCATCGGCAGTCTGCCGTCAACTGCCATGGTCCGGCAACCGGAAATATACAAAAAAACATGAATGAGACCGCTTCATCCTCCTCTTTCCATTTCTACTAATGGTTTCACCAAAATCACTTGGGATTAAAGCAAATCGAGCTTGAAAGTGGCGGAAACCCTAACTCGGGCTATCATTTTCTCCGACGCACCTCTGTAAGTATACGGATCTCTGCAAAAATTAGGATTTTGGCGTGAGTTTGGGGGAGATTAGCCTAAATTTGGGGAGATCAGCGTGAATTTTGTGGGAATTTAGGTTTGAGCTGATATTTTAGACGCTGGAGAAGTTGGAGTTTGGAGTGGGTATTTAGGTAATTAGTTTAGTGGGTAGTTCGGGTAATATTTGAAAGTTGTGGATAGTGGCTGCAATTACTTTAGGTTGTGTGGGTATTTTGGTAAGTGTCCCTTTTCATTATCCAATCAAAATAGTAGTAGAATACAAGCATGGTTCTCTTTTGGGGAAAGTGTACAAAAGATCACTTTTGGCACTGGTCTTTGATACCAAAACATTTAGTTATAGCCACTTTTTACACCCACCAGAAATAGAAAAACAAAAAAAGACTAAATTACCCCCCAAATATATATATCAGTCCATGTGGATGGAACTTCAGTACATAAGGGTAGACAAGTTCAATCTCTGTGGATGGAGCTTTAGTCCACAAGGGTAGACAAGTTCAATCCATGTTGATGGAACTTCAGTTCACAAGGGTAGAGGAGTTCAATCCTTGTGGATGGAACTTCAATCTATAATGGTAGATAAGTTCAGTCCCTGTGGATGGAACTTCAATCCATAAGAGTAGATAAGTTCAATTCCTGTGGATAGAACTTCAGTACACATGGCAGAGAAGTTTAATCCATGTGGATAGAACTTCAGTCCATAATGGTAGAGAAGTTCAATCCATGTGGTTTGAACTTCAATCAATAGTATTTCAAATTTCAGTATAGTAATCAGAATGAGGAATAATTAAGTCTTTTCAGTTAGGCGTATTTAATGACCTTATCTAATAAAGAGCCAAAAGTGGCCTCAAGTGTAAGACCAAAGAAAATAGTGGCTGCAAAACTAATACTAGTGTCAAAACTGGCCACTGGGCGAAAATTTTACTTCTCTTTTCATTAACTAAATATTACATACATATGACTTTTATTTCTTAGGAAAGAGAAACCCAATTTTGCACATTTCAGAGTTGTGTAAACGGAAAAGGGCCAAAAATACCCCTCAACTATTGAAAATAGAGCAACTATACCCTCCGTTTGGATTTGATATAAAAAATACCCTTACCGTTAGATTTTTAGTTCATTTCTACCCCTAAAAACTTGCAAGACTCCACGTCACATTAAAATATACATAAAATATTTTTTTTGCTGAGTTGGAAATACAAGCTGAAAAAGTATAAATTCCACGTCATTTACTATCTGCCTTAGCTCTACCATTATGCCAAAATAACAATAGTGATGCTATGATTAGTAAAGAAGTTTTTGGCACGCCTGCTATTCTCAAAGAATGCCACAGTACTGTTGTTGACCTTGTTATTTATCTCACAGTTTTCCTTCACTTCTCCAGTCAATTAACGCCTGTATTTTTCTTCTTCTTATTTTTCTCTTAAAGTTGTAAGTTTATTCATTCACGTCTCTCCTTTTGAATTTTTCTTAAAAGGGATTAGCTCAAACTCAATATCGAGTATACAACTTTTGGCTTTTCTTTTTCTTTTTCTTTTTTCCTGTTGTTTCATTATAGCTGCAATTTTTATTTTCTTCTCTATGTGCAAATTTTGCTCAAAAGGGGCTTGCTCAGACTCAAGATATAGCATACTTTTGCTTTTCCAATTTTCTATTATTTCATTGTAGCTGAAATTTGTATTTTATTTTTTGTGCTAGTTTGCTCACAAGGAATTCACTCTTACTCAATATTTTAGCACACAATGTTTTGATTTTGCTCTTTTCTACTATTTCATTGTGTTTTCACTGCACTTTTACTAATTTCTTTAGTAGGTTTGTTGTCTTATTTGGGAGCTCAATTTAGGATATAAGACTTGGTGCCACGGAGTTGGTAGCAAATTAAAGCCACTGTAACTGCAATAATAAATCTAGTACTTGGAATTAAAGAAGAGATGCGAGGTAATTTCTTATGGAACCCACTAATGGTTGAGGAAGACAGAGAGTAAAATGACGTGGAATTTATACTTTTTCAATTTGTATTTCCAACTCAGCAAAAAAATATATTTTATGTACATTTTAATATGACATGGAGTCTTGTTAGTTTTTAGGGGTAGAAGTGAACCAAAAATCTAACTGTAAGGGTATTTTTGATATCAAATCCAAACGGAGGGTATAGCTGCTCAATTTTCAATAGTTGAGGGGTATTTTTGGCCCTTTTCCGTTGTGTAAATTGTAACCTTCACTTCAAGTTTGCTTCTCGTCAACACCATCCCTTTTAGTTTGCTGGTGACCTTCTTGTTCCGTGTGTAGAAGACGTTTTCGTTCTGCAGTAGAACAAATGAAGGAACTGGTTACGGATCGGAGTAGTATCTTTTAAAGTCATGAATGCAATTTTAATATGCAATATGATGCAGGGAACCACCTTGTGACAAATTTACAAATTGAAATGGGCTTGTGTCACCATCTGAGTTCATCTCGAGTGACCAGAGGAGAAGATATGCAACAAATTATTAATGACAAAATAAAAACTATTACATTTTGATGCAAAATGATGCAGGTAAAGACCCTTGACAAGTTTTCAAATTGCAATGGGCTAGTGACACTCTAAGAAAGAGATAATATCACTTGGGCTAGAGGACTTGACATGTAATATTTAGCTTATTATAAAGTCTAAACAAATGCAGTTGGACATTGTGAAATGATATAGGTGTACAGTTAGTTTAGTTAGAAGATCAGTTAGTTACGAGTTAATTATGTCGGTGTATAGTTAGTATAGTTAGTGATTAATTGTTAGTTAGTGGTTAGTTAGTTGCTCACTATAAATGATTGTACCAGCTCATTGTTGAGCTAAGAAGATACATTCAGATATTTTCTCTCCCAAAATATTTCTCTCTCTAACATTTTCTCTTAGCTTAAGAACCAAGCTTCACTGGTGCTCAAACCCAATGATCTTAACATGGTATCAGAGTATTTTTTATCAAATTTAGGGTTTTATCTAACAATTTCATAAAGGAATCAAGCAATGCACAATCAATATCTCAATCTCTATTCAATTTCTGCAATTATTTTGTAAACAAAATGACGACTGTTGGCAGTGAACCAGTCGCACAAACAGCGGTGACCGGAGGAGCACGTGGCGGTGTAAGGGTGGAGATTGATCACAATCATCCATTGTACCTTCATCCATCAGACACTCCCGGTGCAGTGCAAGTCGGAATCCAGTTATAAGGAATGGAAAATTACAGCCTCTGGAGCAGGGCAATGAAGGTAGCTCTCTTAACTAAAAACAAATTGGGGGTTTATTGATGGTACTGTGGTGAGAGAAAATTACGATTTAGGGTTACACCAACAATGGGAAAGGTGAAACGCCTTAGTAATTTCATGGATGATGAGTAATGTTAGTCATGAACTGAAAAGTGGAATACTATTTAGGGCTGATGCACACCTAGTCTGGAAGGATTTGAAAGAACGTTTTGATAAGATCAATTTGTCAAGAATCTATCATCTTCATAAAGAAATAGCAACCCTGGTTCAGGGTGTATCCTCGGTTTCAGCATATTTCTCAAAATTAAAAGATCTCTGGGATGAGTATGACTCACTAATCCCACCACCATCATGCAATTGTGAAAGGTCCAAAGACTTCGTAGATCACATAGAGAAACAACGCTTATTGCAGTTCTTAATGGGACTGAATGAAGGTTAAAATCAAGCAAAGAGCCATATCTTAATGATGTCACCTACTCCTAGTGTGAACCAAGCCTATTCATTAGTCATCCAGGATGAGAATCAAAGAGGCCTATACACAGGGGCTGAGTGTGTAGAACCAACAGCCTTATACGCTTCCAAAAGTGCAGGACAGAAGTCAAGGAGAAACTATAATCTGCACTGTGATCATTGCAACATTAAAGGTCACTCTAGGGACAATTGTTTCAAGCTGATCAAGTGTGATCACTGTGGTCTAAAGGGACATTTGAAAGAAAATTGCTATGTGCTGAATGGATATCCAACTGACTTTAAAGGAAAGAGAAGGGCTAATGCAGTCACAAAAGGCCAAAATCAAATGTTTCTGGGAACGAGTGGTTTGACTACCAGGGCCAAGAGTGGTCCAATCAGGGGTACACGAGAGGAGCAGAAAGAACAGAAGGATCTGAGTATGCAGGACAATAGAGATCAGGCACATGATACCTCTATCATGCTGCTTCTTATGGAAACAGGGCTGATGCTACTTCTTATGAAAGCAGGGCTGATCCAAGGCCACCACCCATTTTTAGTCAGGAAAAATTCAACCAAATTATGTACATGCTTAGCAAGAAAAATATTGGTGCTAGTGCAAATGTTGCAGGTAATTTTACTGCATTTAATGAGGCAGATTTAAACTGGATTGTGGATACTGGTGCAACTAATTATATGATTAGTAATGAACACTTACTGAACAATGAGATGCAAGTAGCTAATGCAAGAAGGGTCCAGATGCCCAATGGTCAATCTACTGAGGTACCACACATAGGACATTGTCAGCTGAATGGAGGTTATGTAATAAAAAATGTCTTATGTGTACCAGCATTTAAACTCAACCTGTTGTCTGTGTCCAAAGTGACAAGAGACTTGAATTATTGTGTCACCTTCTTTCCTGGATATTGTGTTTTCCAGGACCTCTTCACTGGGAAGGTGAAGCAGATTGGTAAGGAGAAAGATGGGCTTTATGTGCTGAGCTCAAAGGCTGCAGGGAGCCCTAAGAGTCAATCATGTGCAGTTCAGGTGTTAAGAGATGGAGCACTTTGGCACAGAAGAATGGGACATGTGCCAATGCCAGTGTCGAAGAAAATTTCAGTTTTTTCCAATAATGATAGTTTCTGTATGAGTCATTGTGGAGTATGTCCTCTTGCAAGACAATGTAGATTACCTTTTCCTCATAGTAGCAGTAGAACAGCTGAGGCTTTCTCAATAATACATATGGATGTATGGGGGTCCTTTTAAACATGCAACATATAATGGGATGAGATTCTTTCTCACCTTAGTCGATGATTTCTCATGAATGTGTTGGGTATTTCTCATGAGGCTTAAATCTGATGTGGTAATGCTGCTAAAAAATTTCATTTCCATGGTCAGGAACCAATTTGGTAAGTCAATCAAGATGTTTAGGTCAGACAATGGTACAAAATTTTTCAATCACACATGTCAAGAACTGTTTAGTCTGCATGGGATAGTTCATCAGAGTTCTTGCCCACACACTCCACAGCAAAATGGAGTTGTGGAGAGGAGGCACAGACACATATTAGAGATTGCCAGAGCTATTAGATTTGAGGGTCATATACCCATTCACTTCTGGGGTGACTGTATACAAACAGCAGTTTACATAATTAACAGAGTTCCATATGTAGTTCTGGGCAACAAATCACCATTTGAGGTACTGTATGGCAGAGAGCCTAACTTGTCACACATGAGAGTGGTTAGCAGATTGTGTTATGCTACTAATGTTCAGAGGAAGGATAAGTTTGAACCAAGGGCCATACAGGCTGTCATGATGGGTTATGCCATTCATCAGAAAGGCTACAGACTGTATGATTTGTCAGATAAAGTCTTCTTTGTTAGTAAGGATGTGGTGTTTCATGAGGATATTCTCCCATTTAGGCAGCAAGGCATTCATCCCAAGAATGACATAACACTTGATATTTTTGAGACAACACATCAATGTTGTGACAGTCCAGTCATACTGATTCAGAAGTTGATGCCGCAGCAGTTGATCCTGGAATTGATACCACTACTACAGACAATGCTGATTCTCTAGCACATCCTCAAGCAATACCAGAGGTAGTATATAATTCAGAAGCTAATAATATTCCACTTCCTGTCCCAGAAGCAGCTGCATCCAGTGGCAACACTGGGCAAACTACACCACCCAGGAAATAAACTAGGACTTCTAAACCCCCAGCTTGGATGCTAGATTATGTCAGACCAGATAAGCAACAACATACAGCATCTTCATCATGCTTATATCCACTTTCAGCAGTCATACAATATGACAATCTCACTCCCAAATACCAGAGTTACCTATCAAAATTTTCTTCTGATACTGAGCCAATGACATACCATGAGGCTGCACAAGATCCCAGATGGGTTTCAGCTTTGAAAGCTGAGATTCAAGCATTAGAAAACAATAAAACTTGGGTACTTGTCCCTTTGCCCAAAGGCAAGAAAGCAATAGGGTGCAAGTGGGTTTATAAGATCAAGTATAAAGCCTCAGGAGAGGTAGAAAGATTTAAAGCTCGACTAGTTGCCAAAGGATACAACCAAAAGGAAGGGGTGGACTATCAGGAGACGTTCTCACCTGTTGTAAAAATGGTCACAGTCAGAGCTATCCTAGCCATAGCAGCAGCCAAACACTGGAGCGTTCAGCAGATGGATGTAGACAATGCTTTTTTGCAAGGAGATCTACATGAGGAGGTGTACATACAGTTGCCTCAAGGATTTGTTGGTTCAATACAAGGAAAGCAGGTCTGTAGATTAGTCAAATCCTTATGTGGCCTCAAACAGGCCTCACGACAGTGGAACATCAAGCTTACCAGTGCTTTGATGTCTTCAGGTTTCCAACAGAGTCAATATGACCATTCCTTATTCATTAAGAGATCCATGGGTCACATTGTGGTGATCCTCATTTATGTTGATGACCTGTTGATTACTGGGAGTGATAAACTTTTAATCTAGAATGCCAAAGACATATTGCCGAGCAACTTTAAAATAAAGGACCTTGGTGAGTTGAGATACTTTATGGGGATTGAATTTGCTCGGAGTCCTGAGGGAATTCTTATGCACCAGAGGAAGTACACATTGGAACTTGTAGCAGACATAGGCTTCACAGCTTCTAAGCCACTTGGGGCCCCAATGGAGCTGAATCTCAAGCTTACTTCAGCTGAGTTTGATCAGCACACTGGTGGAGGATTGCAGAATGACAGCCTGCTCCCAGACCCTGGTCCTTATGAAAGGCTTATAAGAAGACTCTTGTACCTGACCATAACTAGACCTGACATTTCATTTGCAGTCCAATGCTTGAGTCAGTTTATGCATCAACCAAAGGCTTCTCACATAGAGGCTGCATCTCGTGTGGTGAGATATGTCAAGTCAGCCCCTGGGTTGGGAATTCTCATGTCTTCTTCTAGTTCTCCTCAACTAAGTGCGTATTGTGATGCAGACTGGGCATCATGTGTAAACACTAGATGGTCGATTACTAGTTACTTTGTCAAGTTTGGTGATTCCCTGATCTCCTGGAAGTCTAAGAAACAAGTGACAGTGTCTCGAAGCTCAGCTGAAGCTGAATACAGGAGTCTAGCAGCCACTGTTGCTGAACTTGTTTGGTTGATTGGTCTGTTCTATCAATTGGGTGTTCCACTTCAGTTGCCTGTGCCTATGTACACAGATAGCAAGTCATCTATTCAGATTGCAAGCAATCCTGTCTTCCATGAGCGGACTAAGCATATTGATATCGATTGCCATTTCATACGCGAGAAGATTCAACGGGGTCTGGTTCATACTCTATACTTGCACACTGCTGAACAACCTGCAGATCTATTGACCAAGAGCCTCACTCACCTTCAACATGCTTACCTTCTCTCCAAGCTAGGAATGAAGAATGTTTTCGCAGCTCCTAGCTTGAGGGGGGTGTGAAATGATATAGGTGTACAGTTAGTTCAGTTAGAAGATCAGTTAGTTGCGAGTTAATTATGTCGGTATATAGTTAGTGATTAATTGTTAGTTAGTGGTTAATTAGTTGCTCACTATAAATGATTGTACCAGCTCATTGTTGAGCTAAGAAGATACATTCAGATATTTTCTCTCCCAAAATATTTCTCTCTCTAACACTTTCTCTTAGCTTAAGAACCAAGCTTCACTGGTGCTCAAACCCAATGATCTTAACATGTATAAATTTAGAAAGGTACAAGGAATATTTACAAAGTACTGATTAGTAGCCCACCTTATAGTAGAGTGTGTACGAATATTTAGGTCATTGTTTCATCCCTGTTGCTCATAAAGAATCTGCTTTGCAGAATCCACAGCAGATTTGTTGCAAGGATCTAGCCCGATTGTCTGCAATGTGGGAACCTCACCAATTTCATTAGGAAGTTCCTCCAAATCATACCAATATCTAATGACTATGCGCTCTAGCCGTGGGAAATGATCTCTGGTTGCGGTCCACTGCTTCAAGTAGCAAAAACTTTAGTTGTAGGAATGTCTCTGTCTAGTTCCCATTATGTTCCTATTGGGGTTTTATGAATAGTTGTGAATGAGAAAAGACACCATAAACACTTCTTTATTGAAAAGGTTTCACGCCTTTTCTTTACACAAATCTTTGGTCTATAAATAGTGAAACACTTCCTTAATTTAGAAATATTTACACAACAAAATATTTCTCCTCTCTTTTAGAGTCGTGTGATTTCCTACTGAATTTGAGTTCGCTATTTATTGTGATTTGAATTACCGCTATCACAATAAGGTAACTCTGTTCTATCCTGGGATATAAATTAATCCACAAACTTGGATAACTGTGAGGGGATTAGAATTCTTAAGGACAAAAAGTGTATAATGTTGGCTCGAAATTTTTCTACTCCATCTCTGTCACGACCCATTTTTCGAAACGAGCGATGACCGGCACCCGGTACCTTAGCTTGACCGAGCGAACCACTTGCACTTATCTATCCTGTCTTAACCCTGAGAATACATGCAACTTAAGCAATTCTCTTAAACATAAATAGTCTGAAAAATAATAATAATATTCTTAAGAAAAATTCATTCGTGAAAATACCACAGTCAAATTACGTTTCTGTGTAAAACAATGCAAGACGGGGCCACAAACCCAAAATACTAGACTGTCTATGAAGCCTCTACTGATAGACTGACGCACTGCGCAGGACATGAGCTCCCTGGCTAGTTCACGATGAAATAAATAATTAAATAAGCTGACTCGAAAGGAAAGTACTCCACGAACGAAAGCGGAGCTCACCAATAGCACTGAAAGTGAGGGAAAAATCCTAGCCTGTCGCCTGAGTATCTGCAACACCGGTTCCTACGTTGCGCAATAGGACAACATAGGTTCCCAAAAGAGAACGTCAGTACACCACGGCGGTACTCAGTGAGTCTCAACGACCCCCCACTAAAGCGGGAACGAGACTTTTAAAATAAACTTGAAATGCACACAACTCGTAAACCATGAGAATATAAAATATTTAAAGAAACTGCAATAACTTAAAATAATAAAATTCCGAACTTTAAACATATATATATATATATATATATATATATATATCGTTTCTTTACTTTTTGGGGAGTACCAATTAACTCTGACATAACATGAATACATAAAGTCACCGTGTGATCGGCACGGGTTCGATCCCCCGCCTGATCGAATAGGCCCCTTCACTGTGGCGCCACACAGTTCCAGGTGATAGCATGCTGCGTATTTTGTGCCTTGGCCGTGTCAGACAAATCTTATACTAAACTCCCACTCTGGCACGAGTAGTTTCGGGGTCAACATTAACCACCAATGGTCACGAAACCCTTCTCAGACTCTCAAGGTAACTCCCAAAATATTTTTCATAAAACTTTACTTAACCACCTTAAGTTCCAATAAATTTCTTGAACATAATCCATGAATATAAACCATAATACTCTTGAGTAAAACGTGACATGAACACATGAAAGGATCCTTCAAAATATTTTTAAATATTCTTTAATTCATAATACCTTGACACATAAAATCACGTAAATTAAATATGAACATAAATGTGCATAACTCCATGATAAACTCTTGAACGTTAACTAGAATAAGGTTAAGCTAATATGCACTATCTCGCTCCAATTAAGCACATATTAGCTCCTTAAGACATTTAATCAAATACTTTAAAGGCGGGTTTTGTGAGTAAAACCTCTTTAGTAAAGGGTTATATCAACTCACCTCGATTACTCCTCGAGCCTAAACATAAGCTCCAATCCACGCACTTTACGTCACCCAACAACTACGATAACCACCAATTCGTATAATCAATATCAAAGTTTCAATCTTTAATCTCAATTCAAGAACTTAGGTTCAATTCTTAACTTTTTAGGTTTCTTGAGAAATTTTCTTACTAACATAATCTACAAGGATGCTAGGTTTTTGCTAATGTTATAAACATAAAAATTCAAAGGGAAAAGCTTACCTTGGTGTTAGATTTAAGATTAGATTGGTGGAAGTATTGTTCTCTGCCTCCGTAAGCGCTAAGAGGAAGTAAAATTAACTTTGGACTTTTATTCTCTTGGCCCTGGGTATACTGATTTATGCGTTTCTCCTTTTCCCTTTTCTTGTTTGATTGTTTCTTTTAGTTACTATTATTAATCAATTAATCATCTTAAAGATAAAAATTCACAATATAATAAAGGGTCACTGTTCTCGCTAGAATTTCTTTGGGTGGCTAACTTAAAATATAGTGTCATTTAAACTCTAGCCACACCCATCTTTAACTTTGGCCCTTCTTGTAATTCCTCCTTCCACTTTAAATATAGTTAAGTATTTGTACTTCATCCACGGTAGATTCTTTAACTTATTTTCACCGTCTTCGTCATACTCGGACCTCGCCCATAATATATGAAACGATTCTACGTAAATATTTTCCATGGCAGTAAGTGCCCTAAAACTTGGAAATTTGAGGAACGTTACATTCTTCCCCCCTTAATATCATTCGTCCTCGAATGATTTTATTCCTCACTCTATGCCACTTTTTCATTCCACCACCTTGCCAAATGTTCCAAAATTTGGCTAAGTGTTAGATTTCTTAAAAATTTCGGCAGAGTCTCCCCTGTAACTGGACTATCCGAAAAAATATCCTTGTCAGAAATACCACAACAACAACCAATACACCATAACAAGCCATCCATAGGCACTAATAATAGCTCAAAATAACCAATATCACTCCGACAAGGAGGTAAATCCCAACAATAAATAAAACATGCTCCGGCAAGGAGCTGAATCTCAATAATAAATCAAACATACTCCGGCAAGGAGCTAAATAACACTAACGAATTAATATACTCCGGCAAGGAGCTAAATAACACTAACGAATTAATATACTCCGGCAAGGAGCTAAACCACATAATATCTCATAATTGATTAGAAAAATTTTAATACAATCTAAATCTTTATAGTTCACATACCTTGTTCTTCAAATAGATGGGGATACCTTTTCTTCATATCTTCCTCAACCTCCCAGGTAGCCTCTTTTGAATTTTGACCACGCCACAATACTTTCACCGAAGCTATATCTTTTGTTCTTAACTTTCTGACTTGCCTTTCAAGAATCTGGATTGGTACCTCTTCGTAACTCAAGTCTGTATTAATTTCTATGGTGTTGGAAGGAATAATATGTGACTCATCATGGATGTACTTTCGTAACATAGACACGTGAAAAACAGGATGGACCGAAGACAACTCAAGTGGCAAGGCTAACTCATAAGCCACATTACCTTTCTTGCTTAAAATTTCATAAGGTCCGATAAATCTAGGGCTAAGCTTTCCCTTCTTACCGAATCTCATAACTCCCTTCATTGGTGACACTTTTAGGAATACCATATCACCTACATTGAACTCTAAGTCTCTGTGTCTCTTATCAGAATAAGACTTTTGACGGCTCTGAGCCGCTTTAAGCCTTTCTCTAATTAGCTGGACTTTCTCTAAAGCCTCATAAACAAACTCTGGGCCAAGTAACGGCACTTCTACTGGTTCGAACCAGCCCACTGGAGATCTACATCTACGCCCATATAGCGCCTCATACGGAGCCATCCCGATACTAGCCTGATAGCTGTTATTGTAAGCAAACTCAATGAGCGGCAAATGATCATCCCAATTACCACCAAAATCTATAACACAAGCTCGCAACATATCCTCGAGGGTCTGAATGGTCCTTTCTGCCTGACCATCAGTCTGCGGATGGAAAGCAGTGCTCAAGTTGACCTTGGTTCCCAACATTTTCTGGAAAGCTTGCCAAAAATGAGCGGTGAACTGCGGACCTCTGTCAGAGATAATCGAGACTGGGGTGCCATGCAACCTAACAATTTCGTTGATATACAACTGAGCATACTGTTCTGCACTGTGTGTTGTCTTCACTGGCAGGAAATGAGCTGACTTTGTGAGTCTGTCTACAATCACCCAAATTGAGTCATGCTTACGGTACGTGCGAGGCAAGCCTACCACGAAATCCATATTTATCGCTTCCCATTTCCACTGCGGTATCTCTATATCCTGAAGTAGACCACCTGGCCGTTGATGCTCTGCCTTGACTTGCTGACAATTCAAACATTTAGCCACATAATCTACCACTTGCTTCTTCATGCCTTTCCACCAATACAGATCCTTCAAATCTTGATACATTTTAGTAGCACCTGGGTGAATAGAATATCTCGAGCTGTGAGCTTCTTCCATGATGGCTTTTCTGAGATCATCTACGTCTGGTACACATAACCTGTCATTTAGCTTCAAAGCTCCATCGCTTCCAAGAGTGAAAGCGGTGATTTCTTTATTTCTGACTCCATCTTTTATTTTCACCAAATACGGATCCTCATCTTGCTTAGCCTTAACATGTGCAATAAGTGATGAACGTGCTAAGGCATAAGCAGCCATATCTCCTCCTTCCGTCTCATCCAGTCTAATCCCGTCATTTGCCAGCTTTTGCACTTCTCGGCCTAACGGTCTCCTCTGAACTGATAAATGAGCTAAGACACCCATTGACTTTCTGCTGAGTGCGTCTGCTACCACATTAGCTTTGCCCGGATGGTAAAGGATATTGATGTCATAATCCTTCAACAGCTTGAGCCACCTTCTCTGCCTCAAATTTAACTCCTTTTGCTTGAAAATGTACTGGAGACTCTTATGGTCTGTATATATATCAGAATGCTCACCATACAAGTAGTGCCTCTATATTTTTAAAGCAAATACTACGGCTGCAAGCTCTAAGTCGTGTGTGGGGTAGTTCTTTTCATGGTTTTTCAACTGCCTGGAAGCATAGGCAACAACCTTTCCTTCTTGCATGAGAACGCAACCAAGCCCTACTCTGGAGGCATCGCAATAGACTGTGAATCCACCCAAACCTGTCGGCAAGGTTAACACAGGTGCGGTGGTCAACCTCTTTTTCAATTCTTGAAAGCTCTGCTCGCATGCGTCTGACAACTGAAATTTAACTGTTTTCTGAGTCAGCTTGGTCAATGGTGCTGCAAGAGAAGAAAAACCCTCAACGAACCTCCTGTAGTAACCTGCCAAACCCAAGAAACTCCTAATTTCGGTCGGCGTTGTTGGCCTCGGCCAGTCCTTAACCGCTTCTATCTTCTGAGGATCTACCTTAATGCCTTCACTAGATACCACGTGGCCTAAGAATGCCACTGACTGGAGCCAAAACTCACATTTGGAAAACTTAGCATATAGTTCATTCTCTTTCAGAGTCTGCAGTGTTATCATGAGGTGCTCTTCATGTTCCTCCTTGCTCTTCGAATATACCAAAATATCATCTATGAACACGATAATAAAGGTATCCAAGTACGGCTTGAAGACTCTATTCATTAGGTCCATGAAAGCAGCTGGTGCATTCGTCAGCCCAAAGGACATCACTAGAAATTCATAGTGGCCGTAGCGAGTCCTGAAGGCTGTCTTTGGGATATCTTCTTCTCTAATTCTCAACTGGTGATACCCTGATCTCAAGTCTATCTTGGAGAAGTACTTCGCTCCCTGAAGTTGGTCAAATAAGTCATCAATTCTAGGCAATGGATACTTGTTTTTAACCGTGACTTTGTTTAACTGCCGATAATCAATACACATTCTGAGAGACCCATCTTTCTTCTTGACAAACAGGACCGGAGCACCCCACGGTGACACACTCGGCCTGATGAAGCCCTTGTCAAGAAGATCTTTCAACTGCTCTTTCAATTCTTTAAGTTCTGCTGGGGCCATTCTATAAGGAGGAATAGATATGGGCTGAGTGCCCGAGACGAGGTCAATACCAAACTCTATGATTCTTTCTGGAGGGAGTCCGGGAAGGTCATCTGGAAAAACTTCTGGAAAATCTCTAACAACTGGCACAGACTGAAGAGTAGGCGCCTCTGATTCTGCATTAATGATATGAGCCAAATAGGCAACACACCCTTTACTTATCATCTTTTGCGCCTTAAGGTAAGAAATAAATTTACCCACTGGAGATGCTGAACTACCCTTCCATTCTAGGACTTCTTCATTTGGAAACTGAAATCTGACTATCTTGGCACGACAATCCAACGTGGCATGGCAAGAAGATAGCCAATCCATACCTATGATCACATCGAAGTCCACCATTTCTAGCTCTATGAGTTCGGCCGTGGTATTGCGGCCTTGGATTGAAATTGAGCAACTCTTATAAACTCTAGTTGCTTTCACCGGCTCACCAACTGGAGTAGATACTAAGAAGGACTCACTTAACTGTTTAGGTTCTAGCCCGAGACTCATAGCGAAATACGGAGTGACATAAGAATATGTAGAACCTGGATCAATCAAGACATATGCATTATGTGAACAAACTTGAAGTATACCTGTGACAACTGCTGGAGATGCCTCTGCACTCTGACGATCAAGTGTAGCATATAAACGGGGTCGTCCCCCTCCCTGATTAGCTGAGCCTGAGCCTCTACCCGCCCCTCGCCCGGCCTGATACTGAGGGCCACGAGCTTGGGGTGGTGCAACTGTAGTGCCTGAAGAACCTGCTGGACGTGCTACTCCTCTACCAAAATTTTGCTGCAGCTTTGGGCACTCAGATTTGTAATGCCCCTCTTTATGACAATAGAAACAACCCCCGGTATTAATCATACACGGCCCTGAATGTGCACGTCCACATAAAGTGCAAGGATCTTTCTGCTGAAACTGTTGTCCAACGCTGCTCTGACTCTGAGAGACATTTGCCTTGAAATTCTGATTCTGGAGGGACTGATTCCCATAGCTTTGGTTCTTCTTGAAGTATGACCCACCACCTGACTGGTAAGAGGACTGAGCTGGTGCAGATGTAGCCTTGTTAAATGAGCTCTTTCCTCCTCCCATTGAACCATTGTAACCGCTGGATGATCGGGCCCTCTTGTTATTGTAGCTTTCCTTTTCATCTCTTCTTTGATGTTTCTTCCTTTCCATGTGCTTAGCAAATCCCACAACAGAGGATAAAACTGACATACCTGCTGCTGCTGCCGCTGTAGTGTCCTGAATGTGAATACCCAACCCATTAACGAATCTATCAATCTTTGCCCTTTCTGTTGGAATCATATGGGGAGCGTACTTAGCCAACTTGATAAACTCCATCTGATATTCTTCTACACTCATTGATCCCTGCTTAAGTTGCTCAAACTGGGTAGCGTTGGCTGCCTTATCTTCTTCTGGTATAAAGTTCATTGTGAATGCCTCCTCAAATTCCTCCCAAGTAGGTGGACCATAATCCTCATCTCTCTCTCTTTCCCATATCTCGAACCAAGTTCCTGCCGTACCCTTCAGCTGGTAGGCAGCTAATTCAACAGCCTCATTATCAACTGCTTTCATCAACCGGAGTGCCCTTTTAACTTCCTCAAGCCATAACATTGCATCTTCACCAACCTTGGTACTGTAGAACTCTGGTGGTCTCAACTTGAGAAACTCGTGTGCCCTGGAGGTTATAGAACTTTCATGTCTGTTGCCCTGAGGTGGTGCCTCATTCTCCCTATGACCCTGAGTAGCCATGACTGTAGTAAACATCTCCATAGCCCCTCTCATTGCATTAAAAGCCTCACCCATCTCTGGTGGCAAGACAACTTGAGCTGGAACAACAGGTGGGGGTGGCACTTGGTTCTGGTTAGCTTGCTCATCCATCTCAACCTGATCAACCTGCTCCTCTGGTTCAACCTGGGGCGCTGGAGTCTTCTTAGTTGGCTTTCCCTTCTTACTTTTCTTAGATTTACGCTGGGCCACCATAGCCGCAAGCGTTTCTTGATCGGCTGCTTGAGCTCTGGTGTTAGATTTTCGAGTACCAACCATTTCTGTGAATTCAAAAGAATGAATAGATTAGAAGGATTCTTAAAGTTAAGCTCTACTGCACGATCTAGAGTATGAAAGAAAGCGAGACTTTTCCTAAATGTCTGCAGCCTCCTGTTCATAAGTATGGCGCGCTTCATACCCATAAACAAGACTCTACTGACACGGCTTCATAGACCCCTAGGACTCTCTAAACCTGTGGCTCTGATACCAAGTTTGTCACGACCCGTTTTTCGAAACGAGCGATGACCGGCACCCGGTACCTTAGCTTGACCGAGCGAACCACTTGCACTTATCTATCCTGTCTTAACCCTGAGAATACATGCAACTTAAGCAATTCTCTTAAACATAAATAGTCTGAAAAATAATAATAATATTCTTAAGAAAAATTCATTCGTGAAAATACCACAGTCAAATTACGTTTCTGTGTAAAACAATGCAAGACGGGGCCACAAACCCAAAATACTAGACTGTCTATGAAGCCTCTACTGATAGACTGACGCACTGCGCAGGACATGAGCTCCCTGGCTAGTTCATGATAAAATAAATAATTAAATAAGCTGACTCGAAAGGAAAGTACTCCACGAACGAAAGCGGAGCTCACCAATAGCACTGAAAGTGAGGGAAAAATCCTAGCCTGTCGCCTGAGTATCTGCAACACCGGTTCCTACGTTGCGCAATAGGACAACATAGGTTCCCAAAAGAGAACGTCAGTACACCACGACGGTACTCAGTGAGTCTCAACGACCCCCCACTAAAGCGGGAACGAGACTTTTAAAATAAACTTGAAATGCACACAACTCGTAAACCATGAGAATATAAAATATTTAAAGAAACTGCAATAACTTAAAATAATAAAATTCCGAACTTTAAACATAGATATATATATATATATATATATATATATATATATATATATATATATATCGTTTCTTTACTTTTTGGGGAGTACCAATTAACTCTGACATAACATGAATACATAAAGTCACCGTGTGATCGGCACGGGTTCGATCCCCCGCCTGATCGAATAGGCCCCTTCACTGTGGCGCCACACAGTTCCAGGTGATAGCATGCTGCGTATTTTGTGCCTTGGCCGTGTCAGGCAAATCTTATACTAAACTCCCACTCTGGCACGAGTAGTTTCGGGGTCAACATTAACCACCAATGGTCACGAAACCCTTCTCAGACTCTCAAGGTAACTCCCAAAATATTTTTCATAAAACTTTACTTAACCACCTTAAGTTCCAATAAATTTCTTGAACATAATCCATGAATATAAACCATAATACTCTTGAGTAAAACGTGACATGAACACATGAAAGGATCCTTCAAAATATTTTTAAATATTCTTTAATTCATAATACCTTGACACATAAAATCACGTAAATTAAATATGAACATAAATGTGCATAACTCCATGATAAACTCTTGAACGTTAACTAGAATAAGGTTAAGCTAATATGCACTATCTCGCTCCAATTAAGCACATATTAGCTCCTTAAGACATTTAATCAAATACTTTAAAGGCGGGTTTTGTGAGTAAAACCTCTTTAGTAAAGGGTTATATCAACTCACCTCGATTACTCCTCGAGCCTAAACATAAGCTCCAATCCACGCACTTTACGTCACCCAACAACTACGATAACCACCAATTCGTATAATCAATATCAAAGTTTCAATCTTTAATCTCAATTCAAGAACTTAGGTTCAATTCTTAACTTTTTAGGTTTCTTGAGAAATTTTCTTACTAACATAATCTACAAGGATGCTAGGTTTTTGCTAATGTTATAAACATAAAAATTCAAAGGGAAAAGCTTACCTTGGTGTTAGATTTAAGATTAGATTGGTGGAAGTATTGTTCTCTGCCTCCGTAAGCGCTAAGAGGAAGTAAAATTAACTTTGGACTTTTATTCTCTTGGCCCTGGGTATACTGATTTATGCGTTTCTCCTTTTCCCTTTTCTTGTTTGATTGTTTCTTTTAGTTACTATTATTAATCAATTAATCATCTTAAAGATAAAAATTCACAATATAATAAAGGGTCACTGTTCTCGCTAGAATTTCTTTGGGTGGCTAACTTAAAATATAGTGTCATTTAAACTCTAGCCACACCCATCTTTAACTTTGGCCCTTCTTGTAATTCCTCCTTCCACTTTAAATATAGTTAAGTATTTGTACTTCATCCACGGTAGATTCTTTAACTTATTTTCACCGTCTTCGTCATACTCGGACCTCGCCCATAATATATGAAACGATTCTACGTAAATATTTTTCATGGCAGTAAGTGCCCTAAAACTTGGAAATTTGAGGAACGTTACAATCTCTTTCTAGTTTTTCAGTTTATTTTCGGAAGTGCAGATGGTAACAGTTCCTACAAAGGCATTTTGCTTGAGCTTTAGAACCTCAAGATTGGGCAATGACCTACTGAGCTGAGTCATACTCTTCCATGACAGACAACTTTTGAATAGTGTTAATCTCTTCAACTGATGGTCGAAAGTACAAGGAAGTTGCAAATTTAAAAGTGTCATTCTATCATGTGTTATCTTGCCTTCAAATTGAAATTTTAGTTCTTCAAGCTCGGATAAATGAACCAGGTTGCGGGGAATACTGGGCTGCCCTTTCTTGCTATCATAGTACCTAATCCCCAATTTCTTCAACTGTGGCATTCTTCTAAAGACACCTTCTGTGCAACTAGAAGGACTAACTCCAGAAATTGCTTGTAAATTTCTCAAATAAGAGTTCTCATTGATATCGCTTCGTGGCTTGGCAGGATCTATTATGTACCCTGCCCCGAAATGTAGATGCCTCAACTGTGACATGTTCCAGATTGTGGTTGGTAGAAACAACGTGCTTGAGGAGGTCTTATGCACAACCATCGTCTGCAAATGCTGCAGATTTGAAATTGATACAGGAACATCACTAGATGTCCTGATAGCAATGTTCTTCAGATGTGTTAGCTGGACTATCTCGACTGGGGAACAAGTGAAACTCACTAAAGATATGTCCAATATCTTGAGCAGCTTCATATGTGAAACCTTTGGTCCACAGCTCAAAAATTTGTGTAGAAGATCATAGGATTTCCCAAAGCAAAGGATAGAATGTGTCACATTTGAATTGCCATTATCAAGATTCTACTACCCTTTTTGTTCCTATGTAACAACCCTTTGACATAGTACCAAATATCAACACACCACATGTCATCCATGACTATAAGAAATTGCTTGTCTAACAAACTTTGATAGACTAGCAGTTCTAGTTCTTCCTTACTCTTTTTCCTGATTTCTTGATCAGTATTAATGCTAGTAACACAATCTAAAATCTTTAAGAGCATTTCTTTATCATCCTGTACTTGAGACACTGTAATCCATGCACGAATATCAAAATCATAGACAACATAATGATCATTATAAATTCTTTTGGCAAGAGTTGTCTTACCAATACCGCCCATGCCAACAATGGACACTACATCCAGATTAGATGATTGCCCTGTGAGTTGTTCTATTATTGCCATCAATTCATCATCAAATCCCACAACTGTGTTCTGCTCAGAAGAGCCTTGTGATGAACTACTGTCAAGAAATGAGTTATTGACCTCCATCACTAATATTCACAGCTTAATTCCTTGTGAACATAAAGTTGTTATAGTTTTAAAATATGCTTGATGAAATTTGAAGTACCCTTTCATGAGAAAACATTCATGGATTGTAGGTTACTGATAAAAAAGTAGATGGAATTAAGCCCCCGTTTGTTTATAGTTTTTTAGAATATTTTTTAGGAGTTTTTGCGAGAAAAACTGTTTTTTTTAATGCTATTTAAGCAAAACTTCTCCCAAAAACTCAAAAGGAGCCGCTCTTTTTGGGTCAAAAACTAACATTTACATACAAATTTCATTTTCATAAGAGCTCAAAGGCTCTTTTTGAGCCAAAAATTTTGTTTCCAAAAGATATTTCCAAACACTTTTTCATTTTCATATCAAACTTCACCCAGAAAATGTTTTCCAAAAACTATTTGGAAATCTATATCTAAAGCATGAGTGATTTTACAATAGTCGAGGGATTATTATAACTTTAACTTTTCCTTTTCAAATGACTGTATAATAAACAACTTGGTTAATATTCCAACGACCATAATAGCCGTCCTTGTATTTTTTTTTTTTAGTTTAATCAATCAACGCAAGAGGAAAAAATTGACCATCAAAAATTATTTTTTATTCATTTCTATAAGGTGTTGGACATTTTTAAAGCTTCTCTACGTTGTAATTGAAGCATTCAAACATTTCCTGCTCGGAAATTTTTGATGCTCCATTATAAACGCATCACACATGCCATATGGTTTATGATTAGTCAGCTAAGCTAATCCTAACAATTAAGACAAGTTAAATTTCAACGACTATGACATGTCAATCACCTCAATAGACCCCTAATAACGAGGGATGAGGTTTATATCACGACCAGCATGACTAGCACTCGATGACCTTAAAAACTTATAAGGCTATCAAAATAGTCTAAGTCCTACGAAAATTTAGGTGTACACTGAATAACATGACAAGTATAGGGTATTTGAATTGATTTTTAAAAATATGCTTTTTAAGCTAAAAGCCAAAAGCCAAAAGCAAAAATCAGAGAAGTCCAACTTTTAGCTTTTAGTTTTTTTTCTACTTTTTTTTGCACTTGTTTTTGCCACACACTCCAATTTTTTCTTAAAAAAAGTATTTAAAAATTCTTTTGACTTAAAAGCACATAAAATAACCAATCCAAGCTGGCTCGTAATATGGAAAGTGTGCAAATGACTTTTCGAAAGTAGCTTAACTTAAATCAACTAGTAGAGTGACATGGCTAGACTAATATTTTATAGGACTAGAAGGGGCATATAACTATAACATAATATACCCTTAAAAAAGGGAGTAGTTATTTTTACAACGACCAAATTGGCCATCCTAACAAATTTTAGTCTATTCATTCCGCGTGAGTTGAATTTACACATCAGAAAACTACATTTTACACATCATAAACTTTTTACACGAACGTAGAAGGAAATATCTTTCAAGCTTTTGAGTGTTTTAAACTTTCAGGTGCAAATAAGAAAGAAAAAAATGGAAGCTAAAACTGTGAAACAAAGGCCTAAGCTCCTTGATATTATTTTCTCATGGTCTCTGCAAGATGTTCTTAATAATAATTTGTACAGAGACCAGGTATATTTTAACTTTACGAGTTCTAAATTTTAAGAATTATGAGCTCTCATCTTCACAATGGAGATAAAAAATACTAAGTGATTTCTTCCTGTTTGTCTAAGTTTTGGTGGACAGAGCTACCCGGTACCTTTGTTGGTTGGTGGGAGGTAGCAGGTACCCTGTGGAAATTGTCGAGGTGCGCATAAGCTGGCCTAGACATGTTACCCCGTACCTGTGCTAGTGGGAGGTAGCACGTACCCTGCGGAAATTTTTTAAGTGCGCGTAAGCTGGCCCGGACATGTTACCCGATACCTGTGCTGGTGGAAGATAGCACATACTTGTGGAAATTGTCGAGGTGCGCATAAACTGGTCTGGACACATTACCCGGTACCTGTGCTGGTGGGAGGTAGCACGTACCCTGTAGAAATTGAATCGAGGTGCGCGTAAGCTAGCCGGGGCACCGTGATTATTAAAGAAAAAAAGATAACAACCTCAAATGCCAGTAACTGGGTTCGATATTTGATTTCACACATATTTGTACTGATTTGTTTCTTTAACACATATACAGGGTCCGGGCTGAAGATACAGGGTTCTGTGGAAACCACATTTTATAGTTTAAAAGGATGATTGCTTGTGAATAGTAATTCATAAAAAAATTTAACATACTCTAATTGAAAATATGTAATTCAATTTTATTCTTGGATCCCCTTGCCGATAATTTGAGAAAGTGAAAGAATTATGATGCATTTAGTTACACATGTAAGTGATGGGATAGAACAAGAGTATTTTTCCCATTGCTTGGCTTTAGATGAACATGTTAGACTAGATAAGGGTATCATAGCTGATTTTTTGGATGGATGTTGTGAGGAATGTATAGATATCCCAGGGGATAGATCGCTAGTTCTATTGCTGTCAAAGTCCCACATGGGTTAAGGGAATGGGTTGTGGTCTCCTTATATGATCTTGGGCAATCCCACCCTCATGGGCTAGCTTTTGCAGTTGAGTTAGGTCCAAGGACCATATTTTCACATAGTATCAAAACCAGACCTATCGATCCTAGTTGTTGAGCTTTGCAGTGCTGGGCCTCCATGTATGTTTCCCTCCATTTCCGATCCTAGGCATGTGAGTGAGTGTCAAGTCCCACATGGGTTGAGGCAATGAGGTGCGGTCTCGGCAATCCTCCCTTCATGAGTTGAGCTAGCTTTTGGGGTTTAGTTAGACTCAAGGGCCAGATTTTCATATCCCACTACCCATTTCTTCCTCCTTGGCTCATGGCAATGCGACCGTATGAATATTTTTTTACAGCTTCTGTTGTTTCCGTTTTGATCCTTTATATTGAACATGTAATATAGTTGTTGGACCTATTTCTGATTCTAGCAGAATGCTGATAGCAGAGTGTTGCAATTACACGGTGATGCTTGAGCTCATTTCTTGTTTATTGAGCCTTCACCTGTTTGAACTTCCATTTACAACCACGTCGATTAGCTCTAGAGTATTAAGTGAATGATATACTTGCCAATTATGGTTCCTGTTGCTGAAACTAACTCGCTTTATATCAGTTCCTTGTGCTTATAGTCTCTGTTGCGTTAACTTTGACTTTCTTCAACAATACGTAGGTGGAGAAGATTCCAGAGTCATTTCAATCGGTAGAGCATTACTTGCTTTCTTATGTCTGCCCTCTGGTGGAAGAAACGCGAGCAGAACTTGCTGCTTCTCTTGAGGTTATAGACAAAGCCCCATTTGCTGAAGTGACGTTCATTAAAAAAGCAATCTCAGCTGATATTCCGATCTATAGTGTAATGGTTGATCGCTGGAAAAATAGATCAAATGATCGCAGGGAGCCTTATATAACTTTGCCTGGAGATATTGTTCTCATCTCAGATGCTAAACCAGAAACTTCTGCTGACCTATTAAGAATGGACTGGAATTGGACATTTGCATCAGTAATTAGGCTCAGGCAGCAGAATGATAATGGTGGTACTTGTACTGATTTTACGGTGAAAGTAGCTAAAGATACTGGATTTAATAGCAGAATGAAAGATTTACTTTATGTGGTTTTCTTGGAGAACGTGATGCCAAACAGCAGAGTATGGGATGTGTTGGGGATGAAGCGGAATTTTAAGTTAATTGAGAAAGTTCTGTGCAATACATACGAGGTAAGTGAGCCTAATTTTACTGTTTAAAGAATCATTCTTGAAAGTGATTTCTCTTTTCTGTTGCATGGACAAATATTTTTGCAATATACCCCTTTTCTCATTCTTATCGACCACATATTTAGTCATCTCCTTCACCTTTAACTGCACCCTGAGGAGGAGATGTTTGAGGCCTTATCACGTTTGAGGACTCAGACCTGATATCTGAAAGGAGATGCCTTGGAGAAGCTAAAGAAAATGTCTCAATGAGGATATTTAAAACATCTATCATATGTCAATGCAATAAAAGAAAGAATCGGACTGAACCTACAGATGTCATTAGCTACATAAGAATTAAAGTGCATGTTTTGATGAATAATGGTGATGTATTTGTTGATTAACTAGTTATGTAACACAAACTTAGGAGAAGTCGTACCCAAAATAAGACTCGATTGCATGTTTTGGATGTCTTACCAGAATAATGGTTTGAATGTGTATGGTACATTGTAAATAGTTCAACTTTCAATTTCTGCTTATCTTTTAATTGCTGTGTAGCCATATCAGAACTTTATTACTTTGTTCTTCCTGCATCTGTGTTTTTCACCATTTTCTAGCCCAAGGTAAAATGTCAAAAGCAGAAGCATGTTTCAAACGGATTTTAACCTCGTTAGGTAGGACTTTTCTTCATCTCTTCAGTCTTCACCTTTGAAGTGGAGAATTAAGAATAGTTACCTTTCACGTTTGCTACAGGAGTAAAAGATATCACTCGATTTTATGTTAAACAAAACACAGCGTGAAACAATTGGTGATCTTTACCGTCTTCTCTTAAACTAATGTTCAAGACTGTCATCTTTTTTTTAGCAAAACTTATCATGATCCACTCCTCTGGTCATGCAATCGAACTTTTGTCCTGATGGTGCTTGTTTATCCTGTTAGTTTTATTTTATGAAAGAGGTTTTAGTACTAATTTCCATCATATTGGGCCATAGCAACTTCAACTAGCGCCTTCATTTTCTCTGTTATATATTATCTTAAAGGTAAATTGGCGTTATAGGATCATTCGGATTCTCCATGATGCCATTTTTTCATGTGAACAGGTTGATGAGGATGAATGTGAACTTTGTTCCATAAATAAAAATGTTAGATCAGCTCCAGAAATTGAATCCAGTCTCTTGTCAATGTTGAACGAATCCCAATCTAATGCAATCTTGTGTTCTCTTGGTAGAATGAAATGTGATCACCAGTGTTCACTTGAACTTTTATGGGGTCCTCCTGGTACTGGAAAGACAAGAACTATTAGTATGATGCTCTTTAATCTTGTGAAAATGAAGCGCAGGACTCTTACTTGTGCTCCAACTAATGTTGCAATAACACAAGTTGCCTTGCAGCTATGTAAGCTGGTCACAGAATCATTTAAAAAGGAATCTGAAACGACGAATTTCTTTTGTCCTTTGGGTGATATTCTCTTATATGGGCATAAGGACAGGCTGAAGCGTGGTGAAGATGTTGAAGAGATTCAGATACATAATCGTATTGACAGGCTTGTAGAGTGCCTGGGGTCTACGACTGGTTGGAGACAGTGCATAACATCGATGATTTTTTTTCTTGAAAACTGTATTGCTAAATACCAAAACTTTGTGAGTGAAGTGATCACAGAACAGGGACTGAATTATCAATGTGAAGCTTGGAGGCAGCAATCAAAGCTACCCTCATATATTGACTTTGCCAGATCCCAATTCAAGTCTCTAGCATCTTCTCTTATGAAATGTATCTGTATATTGTGTACTCATGTAGCGAGGAGTTTCATTCAAGAGCAAAATTTCAAAAAGATGCAGCAGCTATTCTTCCTACTTGAATCTTTGGAGGTATTGTTCTTTCAAGAAAATACGGGATCTTTGGAACTGGAGAAACTCCTTTTATATCAGGAAATTTCTGGAGCAACTTCTGATTCATCTCTGGTAAATTTAATGAGGCAGTGCCTCATTCTTCTTGAAGATCTCAGGCTGTGTCTGGGAGAACTACGCTTTCCAAGTTCACTGGATGAACATTCTATTACTGAATTTTGTTTGCGAACAGCTTCCATAATTTTTTGCACTCCGTCCATATCATATAAGTTACATCTATTCAATCTGGAGCCATTTAATTTACTGGTTATTGATGAGGCTGCACAGTTGAGGGAGTGTGAATCCATCATTCCATTTCAGCTTCCAGGCCTTGCACATGTTGTTCTTGTTGGTGATGAGTGTCAATTACCAGCTACTGTTATCAGCAAAGTATGTCATGCTAATGTCTTGAAAACTTGAAGGAATAGAAACAGAATTCGGCATTTTCCTTCTTTTTCTAATTTGAACATGATTTATCGAACAGGTATCTCAAGAAGCTGGCTTTGGAAGAAGCCTATTTGAAAGGCTCAGTTCATTGGGTCATTCCAAGCACCTGCTTAACATACAGTATAGAATGCATCCATCAATTAGTCAGTTTCCAAATTCAACTTTCTATCTTAAGCAAATCAAGGATGCCTTGAATGTCCAATGTGAAACCTATGAGCAAAGATATCTTCCAGGAAGGCCTTTTGGCACATATTCCTTTATAAATGTGCCCTGGGGTAAAGAAGAGCTCGATGATGTTGCAAGAAGCCAAAGAAATCTAGTTGAGGTAGCTTTAGTGGTGACGATAGTAACAAATTTATTCAAAGGTATGTCTGTTTGGAGCTTAGCTCTTCCTTTTTTCGAAAATGTGAAACCTATGAGCAAACATATCTACCGGGGTGCTTTTTATTTTTAATAAGAGGAATCTAATAGTTTCCTTGTGCCTTTACATGCTCTCCATTGTGTTGTTACAGCATGGAGTGTGTCAAGAAAGAAGCTCACTTTAGGTATAATATCACCCTATGCTGCTCAAGTGATGGCAATCCAAAATATACTTGTCAGGAAATATGAACATGTTGATGGATTTCAAATTAAGGTGAAGACAGTTGATGGCTTCCAGGGTGGAGAAGAAGATATTATAATAGTGTCTACTGTGAGATCTAATCGTAGTAAATCCATTGGATTCTTGTCTAGTCCTCAAAGAACTAATGTTGCTTTAACCAGAGCGCGGTATGGACTAATGAGATTTCATTTTTCTTTCCTTCTAGTGGTTCCCAATCGAAAAACTGATCTCAAGTTTTTGTTCCTTTTTAGCCACTGTCTCTGGATTTTAGGCAACGAGCAAACACTTGTTCAGAGCAACTCTGTCTGGCAGACATTAATTCATGATGCCAAGGATCGTAAATGCTTCTTTCAAGCTGATGAAGATACTGATATGTGGAAAACCATCTTAGATGTGAAGCAAAAGCTTGATCAACTCAATGATTTTCTTGACGGGAATTCAATGTTATTCAAAAGTCGAAGATGGAAGGTAAATTGTGTGTTAGCTAGTTTGCCTATATCCGTTATACATGCTTAGACTATTAAGATATTACATTTTAATAAGACTTTTTAGTAAGTGTTTTTCCCGATGGTATTCATGCATTGACTAACCTGTTATATCAGTGTGTAATACACGTTTTTTACCGCACTTCTTCCTCAATACATTTTGTTATTGATTTTAATATACAAATAAATTTAGACATTCATAGTGTACAGTAAATCATAAAATTCTTCTGAGGACCATTATTGGGGACAGATGCAGAGTGTAGGCGGTGGTGTAGGTCTTCGATGTGGACTCTATATGTATGATTGAACAATTCTAAATATATACACATCTGTATTAAGTTGCACCTATTGCTGCTTAGGAGTATTGGTTGTGGAGTTTATTCAAATCTTAGGATTGCTTTGATAGAACTTAGCAGCATCTTGATTTTGATCCATGTCCTTGGAGATTGCTGCATAACGTTTTTAATTGGTGTCTTAGGTAGTCATCGGCGACGATTTCAGAAAATCATTTCGAAAACTAACATCCTCCCAGTTGAAGAGGTCCACTATAGATCTTTTATTTAAGGTTGCTGGTGGATGGCGTCCAAAGAGAAGGATTTCGGGTTCAGTCTGTGAGAGCTCATCTCAGATTGTGAAGCAATTCAAGGTTGAGAAGCATTATGTACTTTGCACCACTGACATTCAGAAGGAGTCATCTGGTTATACCCAAGTACTAAAGGTGTGGGATATAGTGCCTGCGCAAGAGATTGCGAAATCATTGAAACGTATTGATAAAACCTATGCATTGTACACCAATGAGTTAATCAGTCTCTGCAAGGGCCAGTCTCTAGAGGGGTAAGTTGATTCCTATTTGCTTCCCATTTGATGTGATTCTGTTTTTGAGAGAAACTTTTTAGGCTCTTATTGAATCTTTATTTGGTTATGTTCGTGTAGGAACTTGGAAGTTCCAAAGAGTTGGGCACTGGATGATACTTTATTTCACTGTGAGAGTAAAAAGGGCCACGACTGAAATGCATGGGCGCTGAATAGTAGAAATCAAATATCAAGAGTAGATAATTTCAGTGATTTTTTTTAACACCTCAGGGGCTTGCGACACGGTATTTGAAAGTCTCAATGTATAGTGGGCTTATTCATCTAGCTTTCTTGACTTAAATACTAGGCTTTTGTTTACGACATGGTTCAAATATATCTAACTCACACATTACATGTTGCGTTATAACGAACCACGCATCATATGTTGCGCTCTTACCATTAAGACCAAAGCCTTTCGGTGCTTCATATATATTTCATTTCTTCTTGTCGATTTAACCTCCTTTCTTTTGTTTCTCGATCAGTGAAGATATTCTATTCATCAACATCTGGATGCATACAGAAGTGCAAAAATATCATTCCCAATCATACAATCTACTTTATATGATTGTGAATTTGACATGAGATAATTCTCTTCTTGCATCTACTCTCTATCACTAAACACAAATATTATATTTCCTAAGTCCCAATTTATACAACATACATTTCAATTTTAAGGTATTCTGAAATATTTCAAACATGAATTTTCAAATTCTAGTACTATTAAACTTTCAATTCTCAATAGTGGGATATCATTGGGTATGTTGTTGTAGTATTAAACTTTCATTATTTATGAAAATTCAATTTGTGTAAATAATATACAATAATGAAGTGAAATGGCTAGGCTCCCCTATTACCTTTCCTTTCAGTGATATATTTTGCCTTAGCACTTACGAAGTAGACGTCAATGGCCCCCTCTTTAGTGAAATTATATGAGCAAATGCCCGAACCAAAATATGTTATTGCTATGGGAGCCAAGCAAAAAAGCAAGGCAAGGGATAAAGGAGAAGTATCCGGGCCATATTATAAGATTTAATGTGCAAGAATCCCACTTTAGGCTTTGCACGTGTTTACTCGTAACCTTTTTCACTTGGAAATGTACGCCAAAACTGAAATGTTGGTTTTGAGTCAACTATATGAAAAGCCAAGAGACTTTTGGTCTTTCTCAAAGATCTGGTTTTCTCAATCAAGAGACTCTTGGTTTTTCTCAAATGTTAGACTCAAAAGTCTCTTGGTTTTTCATAAAGTTGACTCAAAACTAAGAGACTTTTGGTTTTCCTTTTGCAGATATCATTTGTGAATGTCAAGAATATCATCAGAGGAAGAGCTTGTTTGGCAAATTTCCAAGATCTGCTTAATCTTTTCTCCAAAAAAAAAAAAAAAAAAAAAAAAAAAAAAAGCTTTTTGGTTGATAGAGTTTGAAAAAATGTTACGTTCACATAGAAGCTACAGCATTTTACGCAGTTCAAGTAATACATTCTCTATGTATTGTACAACCTTCTTTCAGGTTGCCTTGGCCCATCATTGCCACTATGACTCTGTTGCCCATTTTGAAATAAATTCATACATTAAACTTTACTACACTGGTCACAGAGAGACCAACTACGAAACAGATAATGTGATATACAACTATATTATCATCACCCAAAAAGGGGCTAGGTTCATGTTCTACAGCATGGCATTGAGAAAGCATATATATTCCAAAACAGTTGACAAATTCACCAGCATCAACCTTTTATTCAATCTTGAATGGAGTAACTTCTTTCTCACATTGAATCACAACATAAGAGATTTCCCAACTCTTCGGAACTTGCAAGTCCCTAAGCAAGATTTAGAAGAATTAAGATTCAGAGGAAAAGATATGTCACAAATAACATAAGGAGTATTGAAGAACTAATTTACCTTTCCATGTATCGATTGATATATTCACGGCTGTATTTTGCATATATTCCATCAAGACGTCTCATTAATGTATTGATCTCCTTTACGCGCAATATATCCCAAACCTTCAGTACTTGTGTGTACTTGGACTCCTTGGAGTCCTGATGAATATCAATGGTGCAAACAATGTAGTGGTGTTTGACTTTGAATCGCTTCACGATTTGAGATGACCTCCCACAGATTGAGTCCATATTCCTTCTCTCGGGCCGCCATTCAGCAAGTTTCAATAAACAGTTTATAATGGATCTTTTTAAATGGGGGCATACTATTCCTTTAAATGATTCTCTTAAATCATCACCAAAGATTACCTGGACAAAAAAGATAATGATACATGTTATTGGTCAAGGACATTTATTCAATCAATTTATTCTAACAGGCAATAGATAATCAAGAAGTACAGGCTAGCAGGCCTTAAGTGACAAGTAGTAAGAATCCGCAATTACAGTGACAGAGACAAGAATATCACAAGTTGGAATCCATCACAGTGCAGCAGAAGAAATTGAAAAAGAAAACTGAACCAGTGAGACAAAAGAAAGATCTATTAAATTTACACGCAGATCAGAGATGCAGCCTCAAGGTCCACATCTGCCAGTGCTCCTTTCACGTGCTTCGGCAAACAAATACTAGCCTCAATATAGCTATTTCAAATGCAAGTTTAGACAGTAACTTATCAGGCACTTAGAATGGAGTTAGAAAGTACACTAGAGAAGAAACAAGGAATAACCAAAGGGGAGAGTGGAGATTACTTATGGACATCAATCGGAGCACGACAATAAAAAGTTTCATATGCTTTCTTCTACAATTTGAATATTCTACAAAGAAGTTCAAGATTTTACTGGAATCAGTTCCTCTAATAGTTTTTATTTAATACCTCTAATGTATGATTCTGCAAGGATCAAAGTATATTTACTTAACCAGCATTGTTTATGTTCCGCAAAAGATGCATGACTTTTTGTTAGTGTATGTGTACTATTGTTCTGTTACTAAATATACCCTTCTGGTATCCACTAACAAGAAAAGAAGAGCATTAAAAAGGGCACTCCATTTGGTGATTATTACTTCCTTTTAACTGCATCTTTCACTGTTCTCCATTTCTCTAATGTATTTTCGTTTACTCTCAAGTCTTGCTATCTTTCAGTTAATGTTAGTAGAATTTACCATGCACATAGACAAGTATACTTCTAGCTAAGGCAATACTACATGTACCTTCCATCTTTGACATTTGAACAACATAAGATTACCATCGAGCAAACGATCAAGTTGATCATTCTCGTCCTTCATATCTGAAATGGCCTTCCTCATACGAGCTTCTTCCTTCATATGTAAAATGGTATTCCTCATACCACTATCTTCATGAGCATGAAAGAAGCAATTATGATCTTTGGCATCATGAACTACTGCTGTCCAAATAGAGTTGCTCTTTATGAGTGTCTCTTCATTGCCTAGAATCCAAAGATGGTGACTACAGAAGGATCATAAGCAGAGATCTTTTGTCCAATTGGAAAAATTACAAGTTTGTCAAATCATAAATCCAGAATCCTTACCGAGCTCGGGTCAAAGCAACATTAGTCCTTTGAGGACTAGAAAGGAAACCAATGGACCCAGTAGGATTAGATCTCACTGTAGATATTATTACAATATCTTCTTCTCCACCTTGAAAGCCATCAACAGACTTGACCTTAACTACAAATCCATAACCCTTCTCATACTCCCAATCAATTTTGTCTTGGATCGTCTCAACTTGAGCAGAATAGGGTGAAATAACTCCTACCGTAAGCTTTTCTCTCGAAACAGTCCACACTGAACAAATTAGATGAAAGGAAAAATATGTTGAGGCACATGGAATCAACAGATTAGCCTACGCCGAAAGAGAAGGAAGCTTGCATTTAACTTTATGAGTCTAAGCCATATGCCTCACACTCATGTATAGAAAAGGAGCAGAACTATCATGGATTTCTGTTAGGTAAAGCTTAGTTGGAAGGACTGTACTCAAAGTACCACGGGTATAAGTTCATGGCCAGTTTAGATTTCTGCCATTAGGATTTGTACAACGTTTTTCTAGTATGTTAGATGCTTACAATACTTTCCATCTTTAAACATGTTTCGGCCGCCATAAATTATGTGCCGAATATATAATCAAGTTAGCTACTAACCCTGGTGTCACTTTCCTTTTCAGGTATTATTGGGGTTGACCCTTATCAGATTAAATTTACAGGGATGAAATCTAGTCGCCACATTTTCAGTGGATCCCTATCCAATTACTTAACAAACTAGACCATGTGACAGTAATATTTTAACACAATTGTCACTTTCAATAAGGAACTATATTAGCAGATGCCAGATGACAGACAAAGGGTAAACATTCCAGCAAAGGATTATTTTTTTCCTTAAAATTAGACAAGATCAAGCTGTAAATGGGAAGAGAAGAAAAAAAGCATTCAAGAAAACATTCTAACAGAAGTTTAGGGTCCATGATGACATACCTTTGTATAAACTTTCCACTATCTTCATTACCAAAGCCACTTCAACCATATTTCTTAGACTTTTCCCTACTTCATCCAGCTCTTCTCTTCCCCAGTCAATATTTATAAAGGAATATGCACCAAAAAGCTTCCCTGGAAGATATTGTTTCTCATAGGTTTCACACTGGACATTAGGGCCATCCAAGAGTTGCTTCATGTAGAAATTTGAATTTGGAAACTGACTAATTAATGGATGCATTCTGTACTGTACATTAAGCAGGTGTCTAGGATAGCCCAGTGAACTCAGCCTTTCAAATAAGCTTCTACCAAAGCCAGCTTTTTCAGAAACCTTAGACAATTTTACGTATTAGACTATTAGTATATACCAAGAAGATATCACACGCCAAAATATGTTTTAGTTCCTCTAAATGGAAGTCACTGGTGTACTTACTTTGCTAATGACCCTGGCGGGCAATTGACGTTCATCACCAGCAAGAACCACGTGCCTCAATCCTGGAAATTGAAGGGAAATGATTGACTCACTCTCCCTCAGCTGGGCTGCTTCATCGATGACCAGTAAGTCAAATGGTTCAATTTCCATTAGGTGCATATTATATGATCTACAAACAGTAGAAAATATTAAGGAAGCTGATTGGATACAGAACTCCATTACTGAATGTTTACTTGTTGGACTCGGAAGACATAATTTGTCGAGCGACAGCTCCAGATCCTTCAGTAGAAGAAGGCACTCCCTCATCAAGTGAACCAGTGGCTTATCCCAAAATGACTCAGAAGAAACTTTATCCATTTTGTCACTTGAAAAGAGCTTATCCTGTTCTAGAGAGCCCACATTCTTTTCATACAAAAGAGATTCAATTCTTTCAAGTAGGGTAATAAGATAAACCATGTTATCAATCTCTAAAAAGATACGCCTTGATACGTGAGTGTACAGTATGTAGATACAGCTTTTGAGGGATGAAGATATAGGTCCAATAGCGGATCTAGCAAAGTCAATGAAGGAAGTGGATTCTACTTTTGGCTTCCATGCTTCATCTCGAGCATTAAAATCTTTCATTTTAACCAAACCATTTTCCACGTAGTTACAGTACTCAGCCAGAAAGTCTTCAAGAAAAGTGATCATCTTGGTTATGCAGTGTTTCCAACCATTCCTTGGTTGCAAGAACTCTACAAGCTTGAGAACACGATTATGCAGGTTGATCTCCTCAATTAACCGTCCATGCCTCTCCACCAAATTCTTGTTTCCGAATAAGAGAATGTCGCCCAAAGGATAAAAGTATTGCATCTTCACAAATTTCTTTTTGTAGGATTCTCTGACCAGTTCACTGACTCGATAGGCGACCTCTGTAATTGCTACATTTGTTGAGGCACAAGTAAGAGTCCTGCGCTTCATTTTTAACAGATGAAAGAGCATCACGCTAATAGTTCTCGTCTTTCCAGTACCAGGCGGACCCCAAATCAGTTCTAGAGAAGACTTGTGAACGCAGCTCATTTTATGAAGAACAGACAAAATTGCATTTCTTTGGGATTCATTCAACTTTGCCAACAGACTATCTCCAAATTCTTCAGCTGCTACAATTCTTGTATCTAAGTAACAATGTTCACATTCTTCCTCAACCTGCAACACAGAATAGAATTTCAAGAAAACCGAAAAGTGATAAATCAAATGCTCATTCAACTTAAGAGAAGTGTAGGAAAGTGAAAAGCAAAGGGGAAGTAGGATTGGTGAGAGCTCGATCTATCTGACTCCCTTTAAATTGAAAAAGGGAAAAAGGGAGGGGCAGAGAAAAACCAGAAAACAAGGTAATAGTTACCTCGTACGTGTTGCATAGAACTTTCTCAATAGACTGTAAGTTCTTGATCATGCCTAATGCATTCCATATTCTACTATGTGAGGTCATATTCACCAAAAAGACCATATAGAATGTTTTCCACTTACCACTGAACCCAATATCTTTAGATACTTTCACCTTAAAATCAGTATTATTCAGATTTTTCACATGACTTATGGATGCAAGTGTCCAATTCCATCCCACTTGTTGCAGGTCAGATGCATTTTGTGGTTTAGCATTCGAGACAAGAATAATATCTCCAGGCAAAGCTCTATAAACCTCCCCACCATCATTTCGTTCATTTCTCCAAGAACCAATCTTTACCTTATACAAAGGTGATCCATGTCGCCGTTCAAAGTAGATAACTTCACCGCATGGTGCTTTATCTATCACTTCCAGAGAATTAGCTAATTCTGCTCGTGCTTCTTCTAATAGAGGGTAGACAAAAGAACTTAAGTAATGTGCCACTGACTGAAATGATTTTGGTATCTTTCCCATCTACAAATTCAGCAAAGTACAAAAAGTTAAACTTAAGACACAAGTTAAAGTATTTAAACAACATGAAGAAGAAGCTCCCTAAGAATATCATTAACATGAAAGGAGTACATAAAGAACCGTAGGACTTTCAATTGCTTTACTTCAACCGCAAGAACAATACATGGTTGGTACTCTCTCAGGGAAGTGATATCCATTCCAATGTTTAGGTATCATTTGGTGTCAGATCTACTCAAGTAGGGTTGAAATTATTCTATTCAACATAAAATCTGAATTTCTGAATAAGTTGAAATTCTTCTGAATGTAATGGGTGTTCGGGAGTATGCATGAATCATCTTATATAGTCGGATAGTATCGTCTGTGGTGGGAAGTACTGGGATGAGTGGTCTTCAAAGGGTGACAGTGGCATACCCAGGGGCGGAGCCGACCCCCTTACTACTACACTAGAAGCTTTCCTTGTGTCGAGGGGTTCAACAGTGCATATATAACCAAAAAAAACTCCTTTCTGCCTTATTTATACATTATAAATTTCCAACTTTGAACTCCCTTGCTTACACTTAGGTCCGCCCTTGGGCGTACCCGGATTTTCTGTAAGCACTGCCGTTATTTAATGAAATGAACAAATCCCTGTAAGGTCATATTAAAAATCACACAACTCAAATCATCTTACTAAAAATTAATTCAAGTACATAACGACAACTCTCTTTGACGAGTTCTCATTTTTTAGAATATATTCATAATAGCCTCATTCGAAATTGTATAGTTGTAAATACTTCTTTTTCTGTATGAGAAACCAAACAATCACTTTAAAAGTCCATCACCGATTAGATTAAAATCAACTCAGGGCCTACACAGCTGTTAGCGTTATACAATGATGTCTGCTATACTCCACTTGCATGGTCCAAATAGTAGACATACTCCACGACAACATACGGCCAGTATGATTCCACAAAAGAGGTCCGGGAGAGTGAGGTGTACACCGACCTTACCCTTACCTCGAGTGGTTATTTTCGATAGACCCTCGGCTCAAAGAGAATAATCAAGGATTTTAAGAAAGGCAATACCTGTTCTCTATACAGATTCTGATTAGTAATATCTTCAAAAGACCAAGAGAATATCCAGTCAGTTAAGTCATTCATAGGCCAAACTGAATTTGTTACGCGGGAACTCCCTCGGATCATGATCCGACTACTTTTTTTTTTCTTCTTGAAAATTCACGATTCTTGTTTTTCTTTCCTTCACCAAAAGGTGGTGAACTTAGCAAAACATGACAACTCCAGTTACACTCGAAATAGGACAACCCCTGATGAAAATTTTGAGAGTATATTGTAGTGGTGTAATTGTTGAGAAGGTTCAATTCTTGGTCTATAGATTCTTGGATTGAACGAAGGAATATACTAGTACTGTATTTGTCTGAGAGCCGTTCTACTTGTCAATGTCCAATGAGAAACAAACACTAGTTGACTACTAGTAGTATATTTTAGCAGCAAGTGTTGGTGCTATACAGTTGCAGCAGAGAGTGACATTTGATATGTTTTCAAATAACTAACTACGAGAGTGACATTTGAAAAGTAACTAGAATGGTCGGTAAAGTCCGTTAATGTTGGAGTTTAGACATTTTTTAGCGAAGAAATTGATCAATATGGTGTTTATGGATCGTTTGATTCACTGCTAGATAGGGAGTAGAATATTGTTGGTTATTCCCACCTGTATCATTAAATTTTACTGATAATGATGAAAAGATTGTTACGTAATGATACATATAAATTGTTTGCTGTGATCTCATATTGTAAATTTTATCATTAAATTTGCACGGCTAGTGCATATATTCTTAGTACACTTTTTATCCCAATTAAATAAAATAATAAGTAAATTCTCACATTCTACTATATATATATTATTTAATACATGTTGTATAAAGGGATACAGATATTACTTTACGAGCAAGAAAAGACCACAATAGCAATGTATGGAGATCATTTTTTGAATCTCTCCAACATAACATTGTATTGTTTTATGCAGTATTTCATGCTATGGTTACTGTTGCTAATGCCTTGATCACCCAAATGACATTTAGGGGTTGTTTGGTTGATAAGCTAGTTATACATGATACATTACTTATTTTACTTGTGCATAAATAATAGTCCATAATTATTTTTAGGGATTATGTAAGAGTATTTTGGTCTTTAGATATTCTTACTCAATGATTGTCAGGTTTGTATGTTGTCTTCAGACAATAGTTGGGAGGAATTAACTTAAATATTTATATTTGAACCAGATTTATTTACCATTTGATAGCTCAATGAGAATACTTAATTAGAAGTGTATAAAAGAACCATATAAAGGAGCCAATCCGTAAGAAAAGAGGGGGTAGAGCGATCGACATAAACAAGATCCCATTGAAATTTTGGAAGAGCACAGACAAAATAGGTATAGATTGGCTAACTGACTTATTTAATGTTATTCTGAGAACAAATTCGATCTTGTCAAGGTGATCAACTTCAAAAGTCATTCATCTTTCAAGGAGATTGTTAGAGTAGTATATATATATGAATAGGAAAAGAGACCTACATATGGTGTTCGTGGATCTAGAAAAGGCATACGACAAAGTACCTAGTGATGTTTTATGCAGATGTTTGGAGTCTAGAGGAGTATTTGTGGCTTATATTAGTACTATCACAGACATATACGACAGAGCCAAGACTCGAGTGAGAACAATAAGAGCAGACCTGTGATATTTTCAGTCAAGATGAGATGTACTAGGGATCAGCTCTTAGCTCATTTTTATTTGCCTTGGTAATGAATGTATTGACACGACATATCAAATGAGAGGTACCGTGCATGTGTATGTTATTTGCAGATGACATAATATTGATCGACGAGACACGCATCAGAGTTAATGATAAACCAGAATTTTGGAGGCGGGCTCTACAAAATCCAAAAATTATAGGTTGAGGCAAGACAAATACAAAGTACATGGAATGCATTTTCATAGACGTATTGCATGAGTTGGTTGGGGAAGTGAGAATTGATACACAAGTCATTTCCACAAGAGGAAGCTTCAAGCCTAGGATCCAAGAAAATGGAGAGATCGATGACGATGTTACACGTTGTATTAAAGGGGGGTGGATGAAATGAAAGCTTGCATTTGGTATCCTATGTCATAAGAATATGTCAACGAGAATTAAAGAAGTTCTATATAAAGTGGTCGTTAGACCAACTTTGTTGCATGAGGCAGCGTGTTGGCCAGTCTAGAACACACACGTTCAGAAGATGAATAGCAAAAATAAGGATGATAGATGTGGGGACATACTAGGAGAGATAAGCTTATGAAAAACAAAATACGAGATAAGGCGGGAGGATCTCAGCGGTAATATGAGGAAAGTGAGGCTAAGATGATTCAAGCATGTGAGGAGGAGGAGTACAAATGCCCCTAGATAGAAGAACGTGGAGGTTGAAGATGTGCTTAGGCAAAACATAGCATATCTTCAACTCATCGAGGACATGACATTAGATAGGAGAACGTGGAGGTCGAATATTAGTGTAGAAAGTTAGAAGGTTTGCGAGTGTTTCCCTCAGTTCCGTGGGAGAGAAGGTTTCTAGTGAGGGGTTTGTAGAGCACCTTATTTGCTTTTTCATCTCATTATCAGTTATTATTAGTATTCTCTTAGTATCTTAATCTTCGTATTTACTACTATTGTTGTTTCATTTAATTTGAACATCTTTTCAACCTTTTCAATGATGCCATAAAGGGGAAGAGTGGGTATGATTTCGCTTGTAATGTTTATAACTTGTTCAGAACCTGGTCCTTAGTGATAAAATTATTTTTCTATTAATGTGCTTTTGAGATGCAAGTCGTGTTCCATGTCATTAAGGATACGAAGCAAAGTCTATGAGTTTGTCATCATCAAAAAGGGAAAAAATATTAGCTTGGAGTTTTGACTGATGACTAAGGAACTGATCAATGTTCAATGGACATGTTCATTTGAATCAGTGCAGCTGAATAAATATTTATTCAAAATCATTTAAGCGGTAAATGGTAGCATTGTCCCAATTCTAATGTTTATCTTGATAATTATGCAGAGTTGCAAGAGTTGAAAAGATTGGGATAAAGCAAAAGGATTTTATCTATCCAAGCAAATGAGTTCAATTAGGACTCAAACTCTGGAAGGCATTTGGAGTTCTAATTACACAAGACTTCTCAAGATTCAAACTCTATAAATTGAGAAGTATTACAGTTGTTGAAGACACACACACAGACAGAGAGTCTAGAGCAAAAGTATTGAAGCAAGTCTAAGTTGTTGAGCAGTCATTAAGCTATATAGAACTAAGTGAAGAACATGTTCCTTAGATTTAGTCATGTTGTTCTTATTCTTAATTTAACTATAGTAGGGTCTATTGAGTTGTAATATTTACTTTCTTAGAAAATCTGTAAGAGTACACAATATTCAAGTTTTGTTACTTGGAGAAACTTTACTTATTGTGAAAGGGGTCACTATAGGATTAGAGTTAGTTCTAGGCACTACTAAAAAAACAGAGATCTCCGACCACCACTGTACGACCGAAAATCGGTCTGTGCAGTTGTGCGACCGATTTTGCGTCGCACAAACCACGAAAAAAATAAAAAAAAAACGTGGTCGAAGTGGCGACCGATCGTAAGTCGTTGGATTTTTTTTTTTTTAAACCTATGCGACCGAAAAGCAGTCGCATAGGCGGTCGCCAATCCAAATAAGAAAACGGGGCAGTAGCCCTTCCTCACCCATTTCAAATTTCCCAAATCAAAAACAATCCCTAAAAACCGAACCCCCCCCCACCCCATAACCAACTAGTCGCCATTACATACCCCATATAACTTTAAATTACTACTCTATAATCTCCAACATAACATCTAACACAATCTACACCTACTAATTCACGGTAAATTTTATTTTTTAGTAATTTTTGTTATTTTTTAAAAAACTCAAATAATGACTTTTTAATTCACTTTTTTTTGTAGTTATTGAGTGGATAGCACATTGGTGAATCATAGTTACATGCGATTGGATCCCAAACAAAGTTGAGGTAATTTTTTTTTTATAATCCGAATATATATATATATATATATATATATATATATATATATATATATATATATATATATATTTAAATAATTCGGCCTATATGTTGTTTACATGTTAGTTGTTAGTTATAATTGGTTTATTCTATATAATGTGATGTCGAGTAAGTTGTGTTTGGGTTGATGAACTTTAAATATAGGGTTGTGATGTTTGGGATTAATTATGGTAATTGTTGTGATTTGTTGGAATTGTTTGGTAGAGTTGTTTGCAATGTGTTGATGTCTTGTCATGGGTTGTGGTGTTTGGGATACTTGCTATGCATTTAAAGTTAGGGTTTTGGTATTGTTGTTTGGATTGTTCATGTTTGGAACATTTTATGCCTAAACCGGATAAATTGTATGCGTTTTGTATTGCATTGCTAAAAGTAATTAATATGGAATTCAAACGGACCAATGGATATTCAAAAAATGCTAGGATTATTAAAAATCGTACCTATTAGATTATGCTCGATTTGGCAATTTTTGTGTAGATATGGACTTTAATGCACGTCGTTTGTGGATGGACAATAGACTTTTCCCCGGTCGGCGGGGGATAAGGCCTGAATTTGAAGAGGGTCTTCAGGAATTTGTTGCTTTAGCAAAAACAACCGAACCTTTTATAAGGCGTGGTACAATTAAGTGCCCCTGCATAAAGTGCAAATGCTGCACCCTCCAAGATATAACGACCGTACAACTGCATCTGTTAGATAAGGGGTTTATGCCAGATTACTATATTTGGCGTTATCATGGAGAGCCGTGGGATTTGCAGGGGCACATTCAAATGCTTTAAAATATTCATGGCACTAGTAGTTCTCCGGTTTTGGAACCAGACCGTAATGATTATAGAATGGATGATATGGTTCATGATGCTTTTGGTATGTACCCGGATAATGATCTCATGCAGCCGGGTACATCACAGCCTAACACTGAGCACATTCCCAATGCCGAGGCAAGTGAATTCTATAAAATGTTGGAGGAAGCAAGTCGTCCATTCCATGAGGGCTCGGTACATTCCAAGTTGTCTGTTGCTGTCAGATTGCAAAGTATCAAATCAGATTATAGTATTTCTCAAGCTGCCATGGATTCCATCATAGGCCTTATGAATGAACTAAAGCCGACTAACATGGACTTACCAACTTCTTATTACTTCACTAAGAAATTTGTTTCCTCATTAGGGCTTACTTCTCATAAGATTCATTGTTGTGTTAATGGTTGCATGTTATATTACAAGGATGATGCAGAGCTCGTGCAATGTAGATTTTGTGAGGAGCCTCGATACAAGCCCGAGAAAAATAAAAAAAAAAAGAAGCCGAAACCTGTTAAGTGGATGCATTACTTGCCGCTTATACCCAAGTTAAAGAGGTTGTATGCTTCGATGAGTTCTGCTCCTCACATGAGGTGGCATCATGAGCGGACCAGGCAGGCGGGTATTCTATCACACCCTTCAGATGGTGAGGCATGGAAACACTTTGATCAAGTGTATCCGTCATTTGCTAGAGAGCCGAGGAATGTAAGGTTGGGTCTGTGTTCCGATGGCTTCACCCCTTTTGATGTCTCGTCTACGCCATATTCTTGTTGGCCCGTATTTGTCACACCATACAACCTGCCTCCCGGAATGTGCATGACCAGTCCATATCTTTTTTTGAATTGTATAATACATGGTCCACATAACCCAAAAACTCGTATTGATGTATATTTGCAGCCTTTGATTGATGAATTGCAGACACTTTGGCATGAAGGAGTGGAAACCTATGATGTATCAATGAAACAGAACTTCCAAATGCATGCTTCTTTGATGTGGACTATAAATGACTTTCCAGCTTATGGGATGTTGTCTGGCTGGTCCACTGCAGGGAAGCTAGCGTGCCCATACTGTATGGAAGATACAAAGGCCTTCACATTGAAAAATGGAGGTAAAGTGACATGGTTTGACTGTTGCCGTAGATTCTTGCCAATGGACCACCCTTTTAGGAATAATACAAATGCATTCAGGAAGAATCAGGTTGATTATGAGGAGCCTCCTCGCAGGTTACAGGGATAGAGATATGGAACAGGGTTAAGGACCTTCCTACGGTAACTGAAAACTTGCAAACTAAAACACCTGGTTTTGGGGTCGAACATAATTGGACCAAGCAGAGCATTTTCTGGGAGTTGCCTTATTGGAAGGATAACTTTCTGCGCCATAATCTCGATCCAATGCATATTGAGAAGAACTTCTTCGAGGCAGTCCTTAATACTGTGATGGATGTCAAGGGTAAGACAAAGGACAACTGGAAGGCACGGTATGACATACAGGAACTTTGCAGGCGACCCGAGCTACATGCGGTCCAGGATGGCAACAACATTTTACTTCCAAAGGCTTGCTATACATTCGACGAAGATGAGAGAAGAATGATTTGCGAGTGGGTGAGTAACTTGAGGATGCCTGATGGATATGCATCTAACTTAGAAAGGTGTGTTGATATGACCGGCAGAAAACTCCATCACATGAAGAGCCACGACTGTCACATTTTCATGGAAAACTTGCTCTCAATTGCATTCAATGGGTTGCCAGATAAAGTTTTGAAACCAATAACAGAGACAAGCCTATTTTTTAAAAAGCTTTGCAGCAAGACTTTGAAGGAAGAGAGTTTGAACTTGTTGGAACAGAACTTTCCTGTTGTGCTGTCTAAGCTGTCAAAGATCCTTCCACCCGGCTTCTTTAATGTGATGGAGCATCTACCGGTTCACCTCGCTGAAGAGGCTCGGCTAGGAGGCCCGGTGCACTGCAGATGGATGTACCCTTTCGAGAGGTAAGCTTCCATATCTTATTCAATTACTTTATATTTTACGCAACATAATTCTACTAACAGATTAGTTTTTGTAGAATTATTGGTAAGTGGAAGCGGGATGTGAATAACAGAGGCCAAATCGAGGGGTCAATATGCGAGGCATATTTGGCTAGAGAAACTTCACATTTTTGCTCATACTACTTCGACAAGGATGTTCCATGTATGCGCACAAGGCCGGATCGGCATGATGTGGGAGATAATAGTGATCCCCATTACCCAGCATTCTCTATATTCAATCAACCAGGGAGGGGAAGTACATTATCATCCAGAAAATACCAGTTCACTGAAACAGACAGGAAAGCAGCTACAACACATGTGTTGTTGAACTGTCCCGAAGTCACGCCTTATTACAAGTATGTCTTATTTTAATGGTACCCACTAAATTGTGACTAACATAAGTATTCTTTCTAATGTAAATTTCTTCGTTACATAACGCATTCACTTTGTTGCTGAATTTGGTCCAAATGCAGTCAGTGATCATTTTACAAATTGGTTTACCGCATTTGTAAGTGTTATGGAAACTCATATATTTTCCCATTGATTTAAATACCTTACTACCGTCATCGAATTCTGACTAATTTACACTAATCCATTTAATTTTAATATAGGTAAAGAATCTGGTGAATGGCATCAATTTTGATTTTTTGCGACATATATGTCATGGCCCATATTACGAGTATAAAAAGATGAATACATACTTCGTAAATGGGTACAATTTTCATACACACAGCTGGTCAGAGGGTAAAAAAACCTACAACAGCGGTGTGTCCGTGAGTGCTGGAACTGGTGACCAGGGGGCCGACTCTGAGTTCTACGGAGTGATTGAGGAGATCTTAGAGGTTGAGTATAGAGTTGGATGGCCTCATAAAAAATTGGTTCTCTTCAAGTGCAAGTGGTTTGATCCAGGTAGCAAGGGTACGCGGGTGGATTCGAGTTCAAAGCTAGTTGAGGTTAATCACAGAAGGTCATATGAAAACTATGATCCTTTCATCATTGCACAGAATGTAAAACAAGTGTGGTTTGTTCCTTACCCTCGGACGAAGAACGCATCAAAATCAAAGGCCAAATCCAAGTGGTGGGCGGTTCTTAAGGGAAAATCGGTGGGATTAATTGAAGTACCTGATAGGTTAGATGTTGCATACCAGAATGAGGTCTCAACTGTTCTCTTGATAGCGGATATTGAACTTGCAGACAATTTGCGACATATTGATGGGACGTATGACCCGGTGGCTGCATCTGAATTTAGTCGTGCAAAAAACCCGGCTAGTTTTGGAGAAGGAACTTCAAGGGCATACGAGGATGATGATAACATAGATAGTGACGAGCCATCAGAGGATGAAATTGCTAGTGACTATGAATCGGATGATGAAGTTGATTGAACCTATTTGTACTTTGTAGTTTAGTATTAATTACCTACTGTAATGTACATATGAACATAATATGATTTATGTATTCTCATTTTCTGATTGTGATGTGCTTACTTAGTTGATAAATCATAAATTTATTTATTCTCAGCACTTTAGATTTATGTATTCTCATTATGTATTCTCATTATATAGTTGATAAATCAATTTGAATGTTTCAACAGGGATGGACAAGTTATGCCCTAATGTTTTTAAAAGAAGGCCGGGCAAGAGACCTGTGGGCGAGACTTCAGCTTCTGCGGGTGATGACACTCAGACCTCACAGGTCCCGCATTCGCTACCTACTGAAGCCCCAGCTAGTTATGATCCAGCTTTTTTCAGGCCCCCTGGCCCAGCTCAGGTACCACTTATTACCCCGTCTCAGTTGCCTCCTGGATGGTAGTGGACATTCCCTAGCCTTGATTGTACTGAGACACAGGTCCCTCCCACACAGGGCGATCCCTCCCAGGCTGATGACAATCCTACTCAGCCTCCTGAATTCCCATTAGATAGTTGTGACGGCCCACCGGATCAGTAGGAGATCATGGTGTATGATCCGCATTCGCCTTATTACATTGGTGAGCCTGGCATTCGTGTAGAAGGCAGGATGATTATTTATCCCGAGGCGGATAAAGGGTAAGCTACCTAATTTCTTAAGTTCTTATCTATTACATAAAGTTTCTACTTTAATTGCTAGTATTAGGAATAACTCTTGTTAATTTTTTTGTAGCTTTTGCCCAAGCGATGAGTCCAGTAAGGTACTGACTGCGTGCATGAGAGCGCACTGGCACCAGCCTTGGCGAAACTGGAGCGATGTGCCCCAGGAAGTAAAGAAGCAGATATTGGTAGATTTTGAGGTGATACATATGCATTTGGTTTAAAACTAATTGCAGTTTTTAAACCATGAATATGTTTAAAGAAAATATTTTGATATACTTTCAGGGCAAATGTATCTGGCATCAGGGTCTGGATTATAACATTCGTAACATCTTCCCCAAGAAATGTGCTGCGTTATTCAAGGGAACATATTACAATGCGCGGCGTAAAGGTACAAGGCCCGGCTTTCTCGATGCTGCTCAGTGGGCGGAGCTGGATGAATATTGGCAGTCGCCCGAGTTCGTGGCGAAGAGCGAACAAGGCAAGGTTGCGCGAGCGTCGGAAAAGGGTGGATCGCTCCATACCGGTGGCTCAATTAGCGCGGCTACACAGAAGATGCGCTTGGTACAGTTATTTAATTGATTGATTATTTACTTGAACGGTTGATTTTTTGTCTAACATATTATGATTTTTAATTTGTAGGAAAAGAAAGAAAAGCGCACTATTCCCGTGCTCGAGCTGCACAAGATCAGGCATACAAAGGGTGCCAAGAAGGGCGGTGGAGAGTGGGTCGAGCCCCGCGCAAAAGAGGTTTGGGTAAGTTTGTAAAATTCGATCTTTAGTCGCACCAATCCTTCAACGTTTAGTCTTTCTATTAACATCATTAATATATTTATGTTATTCAGGAAAAGGCTACAAAGGCTGTGGAAGAGTGGACATCGACTCAAGCATCGGACGCCGGAAGCAGCACCCCGACTCCCTTGATGTTCGAGAAAGAAAAGCAAATATGGGTCGCTGCTGTTGGAGGGGTTAAGAAGGGGTCTGCTTATGGTCTTGGATCGCTATTTGCTTCGGATAAGCATAAGGCTAGCTTTTTGGGCACTTCAGCTATTTCTCCTCCGTCGAGCTCTATTGATCCTGCTGAAATTGCTCAAATGAAAGAGAAGATTGAACTGATGGCGAGAGTAAATCAAGAAACGCAAGACATGATCAAACAGCTCCTTGCCAAAAAGCAGAAGAAAAAATCGAGAAGAAAGCATAAAAGCAGGCGTCGACGCATCTCCTCTTCCTCTTCCGAGTCCGAGTCTAGCTCTGCCTCGACCGAGTAGTCTTTTCTGAAAGTGGATAACTGTCTCTTAAGCTTTATTGTTAACAATTTCAGGATATAACTAATGTTGTAGGATGTTTTTGAAATGTTAGATTTTATTGCGTTGTGTTTGAATTGCTGTTTTTATTGTTTATGAACTGCAGTTTTCTGTTGTTTGCATCTGGTTATTGCTGTTGCTACTGCCTGAAAACAGGTTTTTTATTGCAGGTTTTTTCCAGTTTGGCGACCGACTGTCAGTCGCCAAATCAGTCGCACACAATAATTTTTTTTTTTTTTTTTTACGACCAAGATAGCGACCTGAATATCGGTCGCATAATACAAGGGACCGAATGTCGGTCGCAATATCTGTCACTGGTAAATCCCAAACGTTCGACCAAGTATGCGACCGACAATCGGTCGAATATGGTTTGCGACCGATTTTCGATCGCCGAAGCGGTCAATATTTCTATCCTTCGTTTCGACTGCCAATCGGTCGCATAACGGTCGAATTTCGACCAAATTTCGGTCGCAGGGCTATTGTTACCATTAATTCTCTGACCACCCGTATCGGTCGCCAATCGGTCGACTTGGCGACCGATATGCCACCGATATGGGTGGTCGGAGATCTCTATTTTTTTAGTAGTGAGGTTAGTAAGAAAGAAGTCTTGTATCCAAGTGAGTCTTTCAAATAGTTAAGTTGAAATACTACTTGAGAGAGTAGGTCATAATTTTTTTATACCAAGTTGTCGGGGGGTTTTTCTACGCTAAAATTCAGTATTCATTTACTTGTTCTTTATTTATTCCGTAATGAACACATCTGAGAAATTGGTCTTTAACGTAATAGTGGTGTGTATTGGGGAATATCAATGATGCTATTACCTTTCTTTACTTTGCTATTTACATCTTAGCTTTTACCCTTGTATTTTTCAAACAAATTTTCAAGAATACTTTTACTTGAACCGGTCTATTGAAAACTACCTCCCTACCTTAGTTAAAGTACGGATAAGATGTGCATACACCCACTCCCCTAAATACCACCCATGCAATCACATTTGATATGTTGTTATTGTATTGTTTTGAGATTTATTCATATTCTTCTAAATGTCTCCACAATATTAACTCTATTACATTTTCTTAAACATGTGTTAAAATAAATATAATTACAAGAAACCTTTCCAACAGGCAGGTTATTCCATGTACGAGAAAAAGCAAAACTTTACATAAAAAATAATATTATAGAGGACTAGCCAGTCAACAGAAATTGGAAAAAGGAGTAGGCATTGAGGAAAATGAAAAGACCACCCTTTCCTTTTCCAAGAACCGACGTAGCAATACTGTTCATTTCCAATATATATTACCTTTCCCTTTTGACGTACAAAAGGTTTATGCATCTTTCAAAAGTCACTGTTTTCAGCTGTAGTTTGCTTCTCATTTGCTTATTAGAAAAGCAAGAACTAGAGTTGAGCTTTTTAGTACACTGGCAAACAAAGAAACATATGAAAAAGAAAGTTTAATCATTCCTTTGATCATCTCTTTTCTTCGTTAGTGCTTTGTACTGGTACATCCGTACATACATATTTCTTTTTCCTTTTGTTTTGTTTTTTAGTTCCTTCATGATAAAGAAATGTATCGTTGCTTTTCTTTGATCTTGGTCACAGTATGTACTGGTACACTAGTACTATAGTACTCCTATATCTTATTAGAAAATTTTCATGCATGCAGCAGTTTTAACAATAACATTCATGTGGGATATTTTTTGCTTATATCGTATGTGTATTTCAGGTGTATTGAAGATTTGAAGTGATCACTTTTAGAATGGAAGGGGGATCTTCTATGAAGAAAAAGAGAGCATGGCCAAAAGATGATTTTCTTGATATGGTCTTCTCATGGTCTATCCAAGATATTTTTGATGAAACTTTATATGAAAATCAGGTGTATTTTCTTTTTAAATGCTTTTTCACCGTTCCTTTTGGTTACTTGTTGTGGTACTACATGAGTTTTCTCGACTTTCAAAAGAGTTTATTTCCTTAAAGGATGAGATAAAATGTTTAATTCTGATGCTTTACTTTGTTTTCATTTCATGGTCTGTGGTATATATTGGAGCGTTTAAAGTGTTTATTTTACTGTCAACGGTAGATGAGATGGTTGAGATCCTCCGTCCTTAACTAAATTTCTTGGATTGAGTCTAAGAATGGAGAAATGGAGAACTTATGGGTTAGTCGGGCCAATGGGCTCCAGAATGGTTAAAATATGAGTGGTTTAAAAAGAATGGGATATAATGCTTCTAATGCTTTGTTATTATTTATTTTTTTGACTTTCCACTTCATGTCTGGTAATTAATAATTTTGGCCTTGACCTTCAAGCTTTTTTTGCTTTCTAGAATCCAAGAAAGTATAGGGAACTTTAAAGTTGGTTAAAGTAACATTGGAGTAGCATTTTGGAACAATTAAATTGAAAATGTTGCATGGCTGACCTTCTCCACATTTTTTCTTGTTTGTAATTTGTGAAGGATATACCCTAGTATTTTTTATGTAAAGCCATTTTTGTAAATAGGTAACCACGAAGTTGCACCGTTCTCTAATACCCTTCTATAAATTTTTTGATCTTTAGATTGTTTTTGCACATTGTTGGAGTGGGTTACAGTCCCACATTGGTTAGGGAACGAAATAGTTGTTGACAATGCTCCCCCTCGAGCTAACTGTTGGGGTTGAGTTAGGCTCACGATCCATTTATTAACATGGTATGATAGTTGTTTGTTTATATGGACTTGGGCAAGAATGTGAGTCTTCAAGTTGGACTTCTAATATTCCAATGAAACATGTTGTTGTAAGTTCAAAATATACCATCCAACTATTGATTAGGTAATATTTACTGCCACTTTAATTTATTTTCTATCTTATTTTTGAGGCATTTTATCCAATGGATTAGGAACAAAGGTAGTTTCATACACATTTATTATTTTTATTGGGAACCATAGGTGAGTTTAACTTGATTTACAAGAAAAATAGATTAAAAAGATATACAGTTGTTGGAATGTTGCACCTCAAATTTTGGTTTTAGTCCTTGCGATTACTGGATAAGTTCATTTATCCTTAATCTAATTGATATGTGCTAATGATCCCTCTTCAATGTGAATCTTCACTATTTTAACAATTATTAAGTGTTAAACAGTTTAATTATTGATATTTTCTGTTAAATTTATATGATTACTCCCTATTTTAAGATCATATAATTCTAAAAATAGTCTAAATGATGCTTCTAGCATATTTTCCATATAAGGGGACTAGAAGCTCACATTTTAGTTAATTGAAGGTTAAACGTGCTTAATCAAATACTACAACAGCAAATCAGACTTTGCTACCAAGGAACTAAAAGTGAAATTATCTCCACAGTATGAAGATCAACAAAACTTAAGTATTTCTTCATTTTTCCTGTCCATTTCAGTAAACTATTTTTTATGATGTTTTTAACTTTTACGTATTCCCTTTTCTGACTGAAAGGTTATTTTGCTTTTGAATGTAGAGGAGAATCTGAAAAATGTTGTAAATGTATTTCATACCCCATGTTTATATGTAGTTGTCAAATCACCTAAAAGAAAATATTCTTGTTACCACTGCCTTCCCTTCCTGTAAAAATGCACTCGCACATGATGTTTATATCAAATCATATGAACTTAGTAAGGTTAAGTGATATAATATGGTGATACTCCAATATATATCAAGTTAGCTGTGGTTAAGTGTGAGAAATCTTTGTACAAAGTGTGTCATGCATCTATTGTTTTAGCTTAAATATCGCGTGCTAACTTGTTTCTGATTCACTTATTGAATGTCTTGTTGTGTAGGTGGATAAACTTCCAGAAACATTTGAATCAGTGGACCATTACCTAGGATCTTTTTTCTACCCCTTACTGGAAGAAACAAGAGCAGATATTTTTTCTTCCTTGGAAGTCATAGACAAGGCACCCTTTGCTGAATTAATCTCATTTGATGAAGCAAAACCACATGGATCATTATTATTTGATGTTAAAGTTGATTCTTGGAGGAATGTATTTAGTGGTGGTAAAGAGCGTTATAAAACATTGCCTGGAGATATTGTTATTATCTCAGATGCTAAACCAGAAACTGCTTCTGACCTGCTGCGTCTGGGATGGACATTTGCATCTGTTAATACTATCAGCGACAATGAGAATGATGATGATTTAAATGCATCCACTCATTTTAAAGTCAAAGCTGCGAGAGATATTGGAATCTCGAATAAAATGCAAAAATCGTTCTATATAGTGTTTTTGGTAAATTTGATCCCGAATAAGAGAGTATGGACTGCTCTTGGAATGAGACAGAATCTGAACATTATTGAGAGGATTCTGTGTGAGGTAAGTAATCTTGCTGATTTGCTTGTTTTACTTAATGAGAATGAACGATGATAAACTTCTGCTTTTGTGCTGAAACAGGGCGAGGATAAATGTGATTTTTGTTCTGCATCTATTAATGATGGACCAGCTGGAGAAGTCGTGAAGGATCTGATGTCTACGTTGAATGATTCCCAGGCGAATGCAATTTTGACCTGTCTTGATACATTGAAGTGTCAACACAAGCCTTCAGTTGAACTTATATGGGGTCCACCTGGTACAGGAAAGACCAAGACTGTTAGTGTCATGCTCTTCATACTGTTGAAATTGAAGCATAGAACTCTTACTTGTGCCCCGACAAATGTGGCAATAACTCAAGTAGCTTCCAGGTTGGTAAAACTGGTTAGGGAGTCATTTCAAAATCATTCTGGCAAAGTGGATTTGGTTTGTCCTTTGGGTGATATTCTCTTGGTTGGAAATAAGGACCGGCTAAAAGTTGGTCAAGATATTGAGGAGATCTACCTTGATTATCGTGTTGATAAGCTGGTGGAGTGCCTGGGGCCATTGACTGGTTGGAGACACTGTATAAGTTCCGTGAGTAGGTTTCTGGAAGATTGTGTTTCGCAGTATCACACCTATGTGGAGAACGAGTTGATCAAAGTGAAGGGTCTTGCTGACCATGAGGAAGCACAGAAGGAAAAGGCAAAAATCAACTCATTGATTGAATTTGCTAGATCCCTGTTTAATTCTACAGCTTCATCTTTGAGAAGATGCATGCTTGTATTCTGTACTCATCTACCTATATGCTTTATTCATGAGGAGAACTTTGAAAAAATGGTGCAGCTTATCTCCCTACTTGATTGTTTGGAAGGGATGTTATTTCAAGAAAACATGGGATCTAAAGAACTGGAGGAGCTCTTTTCATGTGAGCGAACAATTGAAGTCTCTTCTATCTCATCTTTGAACGAGTTGTCATTACCTTGTTTGCGGAGCCAGTGCCTCATTCTTCTAAAAGATATTTGCCAATCGCTGGGAAAACTAAGTCTTCCAAGTGCGATGAGCAGGGAGTTGATCAGGAAGTTTAGTATCCAAATGGCATCCATGGTTCTTTGCACTGCTTCTAGTTCATATAAGCTTCATTCACTGGATGTTGAGCCGTTTGATTTGTTGGTCGTTGATGAAGCCGCCCAATTGAAGGAGTGTGAATCTGTCATACCCCTTCAACTTAAAGGTTTGAAGCATGCTATTTTGGTGGGTGATGAGTGTCAACTGTCTGCAACAGTTAAGAGTCGAGTAAGTCTACTTTTTCTTACATGTGATTTAACGGAAGTACAATTGATATCTTTTCACTATATTTTTTCATATCTCTGTTGCACTGGAATAGGTTTCTCAAGAAGCTGGCTTTGGAAGGAGCCTTTTCGAAAGACTCAGTTCATTGGGTCATTTTAAGCACCTGCTGAACATACAGTATCGGATGCATCCAGCAATTAGTCAGTTCCCAAATTCAAATTTCTATTATAAGCAAATTCATGATGCCCCTAATGTAAAGCATAAAACGTATGAGAAGAGGTATCTTCCAGGAAGTTCTTTTGGCCCATATTCCTTCATAAATGTTCCTTTGGGAAAAGAAGAACGGGATGACGTTGGACACAGCTTGAGAAATATGGTTGAGGTGGCTCTAGTGATGAAGATAGTTCATAACTTATTTAAAGGTATAATCACATTATTGAAACCTAACATTTTTGGGTTAGAGTTTCTCCTGATATGCTCCCTTGTAAATTTGCCTTTATAACTACACTTGCCTTTCTGGATTCAACCTCTATATTTTATTCTGGTTGAAGTCTGAAAGAAGTATAGATATGTGTATCATGATATTGAAGTGATGGATCGAGTCTCAATAGAGGCAAAAGTAAACAAGTGTTTTGTGCATGAGATATCCTTATACTGCTTTTCTTCACCACCTAAAAGAAATATAGTCTGAGTGAATCTATTTGGTTCATGTACAGCAGTTGGAGTTAGAATGGTAAGTGCCTACACTTTAGGTTAATCAACAGCTCTACTTTGTTTTGCAAATTTTTATTTTGGAATTAAGAAGTGTTTGATTCTACATTTTACATTGCAAAGAACAGTACAACTGGTTATGTACTTAAGATTATGTCGTCAAATCTTTGGATTGTGAGATCTCTGCTATTAACTTGGTTGAAGAAACAGAATTTGGTTTACTTTTTCCTTCCTTGCGACCAGTACACTGTCAAATATTAGGTTGGTGTTTTCGTCATTGGTGCGTAGTGGGTTTGCGTGCTAGGATGTCTTTTTGTAGCTTCCTCATAGTACCAGTTTTATCATCTTCTTCTATACTTTATTTTCAGCTTGGAGTGGCTCCAGGAAGAGGTTAAGCATTGGTGTTATCTCACCTTACTCTGCACAAGTTGTGGCCATACAAGGTAAATTGGGAAAGAGGTATGATGAGCTTGAGGGTTTTGAAGTAAAGGTCAAATCAATTGATGGATTTCAAGGGGGGGAGGAAGATGTAATTATAATATCTACAGTGAGATCTCATCGTGGCGGGTCGATTGGTTTCTTGTCCAGTTTTCAGAGGACTAATGTTGCTTTGACCAGGGCTCGGTATGAATCAAAATTTTCACTGTATTATCTCATGGATCTTTATTATTCCAAGTTTATGTCTCAAGGTTTTTTTCTTTCTAGGCACTGCCTATGGATTCTTGGCAATGAGCAAACATTACTTGGGAGCAGTTCTGTCTGGGCAGCATTAGTTCTTGATGCCAAGGGTCGTCAGTGCTTCTTTCATGCTGAGGAAGACGCTGACATGAGGGCAACAATTTTAGGTGTCAAGAAAGAATACGATCAATTAGATGATTTACTTAATGCTGAGAGTATTCTGTTCAAATCTCAGAGATGGAAGGTACATCATGTGCTTATGTTCTCGTGCTTTGTAATTTTTTGAACCACTCACCGACGTAGAGTCCATAGCTTACTTTTTGCTCAGCTTTGGAGTTGAATGACGTGAAGTCAGGAAGTTGTCTAATGGAGTGAGTTATGAAAGGGTTATGATATATTGGGTTATGCGCCATGATCATACCTGCAGTTTTGTGTTGGGTCTGCTACTCCTACGACCAGAGGATTTTCTTTTTATTTGAACTACAAGCATTATGACTAGGGCATCTTTCCATGCATAGAAGTAATACTTCCTCTATTTACTTGGTCAGTCATTTCTTACATTGAGTAATATGGGAAGAAAGTTAATAGTTGGTTTGTGTTCCCATTCTCAAAAGTTTTAGCTTGGATCTAATTTTTCATTTTTGTTTGTTGTACCTGCTTGTATTGGTGTTGGTGGCACCTGTACTGGTTGTTTGTTGACGTAGTATTTCAGTGGTTTGACCTGTTAATGTATGGTCTCTTGGTACATGAATGGTTTGTCTATGCTGTCTTTCTTGTGGTTCATTTGTTTTTTCAGATCAGTTGTTTTTCTGCTCTAAAGTAACTTCTTGCATTGCATCAATAGTTGTGTATGCTTTCTTTCTTGTGGTTCACGGTTAATGTGTTTTAGTGCCTTAGGTAAGTTATAGGCTACGTGAACTTCTCTTTTTGTCCATTCAGTTTTCAGTTTTGTCTGATTATTCTTGTTGATTGATTAGCTAGACAATTATAGGAGTAGTATCTTTCTTAAATTGTAATGATTATAATTAGTTGTATTTCCTTATTTAGTCCTAAGCCTCATTGTATAAATATGTATCCTCCGAGGTTGTAATATTCATTCAGAAATATAGAAGTATTATTTTTCTTCTCTCAAATTCTTCAATTCTTCTTAGTCTTATGCTGATTTTCGTAGATTTGGTTCGTATAGTTTGTTACACATAATAACCTTGTCCTAATTCGTGTATTAATGAGTTTACTTGGTCATTATGATGCATGCCCTCCATATGGTTGCTCAGGTGCTGTTCAGTGACAATTTTAGAAGATCCTTTGGAAAGCTGGGATCCTCCCGCTTGAGGAAGTCTGTGCTAAATCTTTTGGTTAAGCTGGCTAGCGGATGGCGTCCTAAGAAAAGGAATGTGGACTCATTTTCTGAGAGCTCATCTCATATTGTAAAACAATTTAAGGTTGAAGGGCGGTATGTTGTTTGCACAGTGGACATTCAGAAAGAGTCCACCTATACTCAAGTGCTGAAGGTTTGGGACATATTGCCTTTGGAGGAGGTTCCAAAGTTGTTGAGGCGTCTTGATAACATATGCTCAATGTACACGGATGAATTCACCACTCTTTGCAATGAGAAATGTCTCGAGGGGTAAGCTAGTTTTTTGTGCTCTATTGTTTCGTATTATATGATTAGCTGCAATTGCTTCATGTAATTTGACATCTAACATTTCTCTTTTGTTCAGTGACTTGGAGGTTCCGAAGAGTTGGAAGCTCTGTCGTGAGATCATTCAATACAAAAGCATTACAGAGAGCAAATTGAATGAAGAATCGACTGGTACAGTAGATGGTAGAAGTTATGTTGAGAATTCAAGAGTGAGTGAAAGTCTGTTATTGATGAAGTTCTACTCTTTATCATCCGGTGTTGTCAACCATTTGCTGTCCAGTCAGCTTGGTGTAGAGCTCGATCTCCCATTTGAAGTTACTAATGAAGAGAGGGAGATAATCCAGTTCAATAGAAGCAGTTTCATCCTTGGTCGCTCCGGCACGGGAAAAACTACAGTTTTGACCTTGAAGTTATTGCAGAAGGAGCAGCAACACCACAATGCTGTTGTAGGATTAAATGCTACTGGGAAAGAGGAAGTTAGTCACAATGCAGGGGAAGTAAGATTTAGACGATCCGAGGACAATGAGGAGAATCTGTTAGTAGGAGAGGCTTACAATGCTACTTTGCGCCAGCTTTTCGTTACAGTTAGTCCTAAACTTTGTTATGCTGTCAAACAACAAATTTCCCAGCTTAAAAGGTAACGTCTTGTCTCCTGTCGGAGAGTTGGCTACTGTACTGGTTCCATTATAAGCTCCATGCTTCATCCATGTTGACTAGTGGATTTTGAACTAGCTTGGTTTTTAGTTTTCTTTTTCCTCTTTTGGTGTTCTATTGCTGTCATAATGCAGTTTCTTATTTATAGTGCTTTGAGCAAGAGCAGTCTGAGTTAGTCTAGAATGTATGACCTGAGGTCAATGACTAGAATCAAGACTATGGGGGACTCGGTTAATTCCCTCATAGGCAATATACGAGGTGATTCATTCCATTTTTTTAAGCATTGGTGCGTACCCTATACCTGTATTGTTAGGTACTTGAATTCTTAACTAAGGTATGCTAGACGCGAAAGCTTATGAGGAGAAATGTGGAGAAGTACCAAATAAAATATTCTCAATAGAGAAAGGAGAATGGGTATAGGCTGCAAATGTTTAGATGATCATATGTTTTTAATTAGTTACATGTTTCCGTGCTCTGTGTCGGTTAATATATGTAAATGAGAGCTAGTCGTCATGGTTATTGATGTATGGAATGAAATTTTAATGTTCTTGCAAATTCTCCCCCAAATGAATTGATAAAGCTAAGGTTCATTGAATGCTTGACTCGATACACTGCCGAACAATATTTGACTATGATGGTGAAAATGATGTCATCTTTGAGCAACTGTTAGTTTATTTACCGTATAGGAATTCCGCAAGAGATTACCTGGATGCTCTTAATATTCCAAGCCATATGCATCCTTTCCGTGCTCCTTGGATTTCTTAAACTTTTGTTGTCTGAAGAGAAAACGTAGGAAGGTTTGTAATTTTAACCATTGCTAACACAATGCATGCTTTTGTATTTCAGATCTATGACAAAATTGATATATATAGCTACTGTAAAGTAGGAATGTGGTAGTTAAGATCTTGGCTCTTCCCAGAAACTTGATGATTTGGTGTGCTAGCATACATGATTTGGTGGTGGGTAGGTTGTAGATTTTCACACTTCTGATTGCATAACTTTTTGGTGTGATAAGTTTTTACTGGTTGTGGCTATTTCTTCGTCATACATAGTAGTGTTGTGGCTATACACTTCTACAAGATCTTTCTTTTTCTCTAATTTAGATGTGTACAACCTGGTCCTTTGATGATGGTATCAGTTTATCTAATTAGCATTCTTAAATTTGCAGCTTTGCTTGTGGTGGAAGTTTCTCTGCAGAAAGCTCTTTATTTGAAATTGATGATTTAGATGGGACGACACAGTTTAGAGACATACCAAACTCTCTTATTGGCATTCCGTACCTGAAGTACCCTCTTGTGATTACATTTCATAAGTTCTTATTGATGCTTGATGGAACTATAGGTGCTTCCTACTTTGATAGATTCCATTTGAAGTCGGAACTTTCTGAAGACAAAAGTTTGATGTCGGTTGCTCTACAAGCATTCATAAGAGAGAAGGAGGTCAACTATGACCGCTTTTGTACCTTGTACTGGCCGCACTTTGATAATCAGTTGACCAAGAATCTTGATCCTTCAAGGGTGTTTACTGAAGTAATTTCGTTTATAAAAGGAGGGCTGAAAGCAGGGGACTTCCATGACGGGAGACTCAGTAGGGAGGCTTATATTTCATTGTCTGAATATCGCATTTCCACTATTAGCGCTGAAACAAGAGAGAGAATATTTGGTATTTTCCAGGATTATGAAAAGATGAAGATTGAGCGTGGGGAATATGATTTAGCTGATTTAGTTAATGATCTTCATTTTCGGCTAAAGAATCAACAGCTAGATGGTGACAAAGTAGATTTTGTATATGTTGATGAAGTTCAAGATCTCACAATGAGACAGATAGCTCTTTTTAAGTATATTTGTAGAAATGTTGATGAGGGCTTTGTTTTCTCTGGTGATACCGCTCAAACAATTGCCAGAGGGATAGATTTTAGGTTTGAAGACATTAGAAATCTATTCTACAGTGAGTTTGTTATGGCTTCAAAGGGTGGTGAAGCTGCTGGAAGAAATGATAAGGGACATCTGTCGAGTGTTTTTCAGTTGCTTCAGAACTTCCGGACACATGCTGGTGTACTTAGACTAGCACAAAGTGTAATTGATCTTCTGTGCCATTATTTCCCTCAATCTGTTGATTTTTTGAAGCCTGAAACAAGTCTTATTTATGGTGAGGCTCCTGTTTTGCTCAACCCTGGAGCTGATGAAAATGCAATTCTTACTATTTTTGGGAATAGTGGGAGTGTTGGCGGGAATATAATAGGTTTTGGTGCTGATCAAGTAATATTAGTACGAGATGAATCTGCAAAGAAAGAAATCTCTGGTTTTATTGGTAGCCAAGCTCTTATTTTGACGATTGTTGAATGCAAAGGGTTGGAGTTTCAGGCAAGTCCACTGTTTGGTTATGTATTATTTTTGGGATTTCTCTTGTTGATGTCCATTAACTCCTCGGTTGTATTTTTGTTCTTTGTAATGATAGTCAACAAATCCTATAGATCACTATTAACTCCCAATCAAACGCCGTCACGATAACTGTGACGGAGGGAACACATAATATCCTAACATATCCTATAGAATATTGTTGATTAGTATGGACGCATGTTCACTTGATATTCTTATACTAACTTGGCCTTTTCCATAGGGTTATGTTGCACTGTCCTGTGTTTGACAAAAGCATTTTCAGTTGTACATCTGTGTTGGAGAACTGTGAGTTCTATAAAGGATGTTCGATTTCAAAGAACACATAATTTTCCTTAAATGGTAGTAGTATCTTGTATTGGAGTGCAATAGACCTGAATAGAGCGAACTGATGTAGATTTGTATTGTCACCCCCAGTTACATTGGGATTGAAGTAGAGTAGGTTGACCTACCTACTAGATGCATGTGCATCAAGGTAAATGAAGTGGTCAGTGAAGACAGTTTGGCTGGATTGCTTCCATCTTCGTCTTTATTTTGTAATGGGTTATTGTTTCCCTAAAATTTAACCTATGTCTGAGTTTCATAGTCTTAAGTTAATTTGTATAGCACGTAGCAGTAAATTTTACATTTTATGCAATATATTGAAATTACAATAAACTTGTATAACTGTCCAAGTACTTCATAAAATTTTTACTCATGTGAAGATTATAAATGCATGTATATCTATGTATCATTTGTACCATTTGCCTGAACAGTTGCTAGGTAAATTTTAGGATTTTTGGCTTTAGGTTGGTGTGTGGCATATTTGCTGGCTCATTATGGTTGTAATTTCATTTATGGGTAGGGGGTGGGCTGGGTTTACACGAAGAATTCGCTCCTGGTAAGAGAGATGGCAAGTCAAACTAATATCTTTACTGACTTTCAATCTGAGCACCAAAACAATAGTAAATTGAAAATGTGTCGTTTGATGGCCACAAGTTCTGAATACATGCCGACTAGATTGCATCATCTGCTGAAGCCTATTCTTCCTTCTTTTTAATTTTCTCTTATTGTCTTGTTTCCTTTTTTGTTCTTTTGCAGGATGTTCTGCTGTATAATTTTTTTGGATCGTCGCCCCTTAAAAATCAGTGGAGAGTAGTATATGAGTTCATGAAAGAACGAGGCTTACAGGATATGACCTTCACAAGTTTTTGTGAAGCAAGACATAGTATCTTGTGTTCTGAGCTAAAGCAGCTTTATGTAGCGATCACTAGAACAAGACAACGGTTGTGGATATGTGAAAGTAAAGAAGAATTTTCCATACCTATGTTTGACTACTGGAGAAGGTTGTGTCTAGTGGAAACAAGGGAAATAGATGATTCACTTGCTCAAGCTATGCAAACTTCTAGCAGTCCGGAGGAGTGGAGGTCAAGGGGAGTGAAGGTCAAGTTTGATATGCTTTGTTCCATTGCTATTACCGCATTCCTCTGTTCAAATTTCATTCTTGTGTTGCTATATGTGCCTCTCGATGTTTATTGGCCCTCATAAAGTTATTTAATGATATCGTGCAGTTATTTTGGGAAAAAAACTATGAGATGGCAATCATGTGCTTCGAAAAAGCAGGAGAAAAGAATTGGGAGAAAAGGGCAAAGGCTGCTGGGTTCAGGGCAGCTGCTGAGCGGATTCGTGATTCAAATCCCAAGGAGGCTAGCACCTACCTACGTGAGGCTGCTGAAATATTTGATTCCATTGGAAGGTTTGAGTCTGCAGCGGAATGTTTTTATGACTTGCGGGAGTATAAACGGGCAGGTAACAAGTGGTGTTTTTTCCTGGAGAAGATTCCTCACCCTCTCAAGAGTTCCTTCCTTTCTGTGCATTTTCTTTCCCTCTTGAATGCCTTCCTAGCATTTTCAATATTGAACTTTTCTTCATTTACATTTCTTAAGGACTTGTATCCCGTTTCGAGCTCTACTAGTATCACTGAATATATCTCAATGGATAATTAAGTGTGCTTCTATGTAGGGACTTACAGTCTTCTTATCCCAAATCTCACCTCCTCCTGTGCTCCCTTATAACCTTAAAATTGAAAAAAAAAATTGCTTAGTGGCATCTTTCTAATTGATTGACTTATTAGTTAATAAATGTAAAACATCAGTGTGCACCAGTACCTCAATCAATTGAAATGGGGCTGGAGGTGTGTCCTTGTGCTGTGGTTATCTATGGAGGTTATACAATTTGTGCTGCCTTCCATTGTTGAACTATTTTTGTTTTTGAGTTGATAACTAAAGAAATCCTTTTGCAGTCTTGTATCTTTTTTTTTTTTGTACCAAGTAATATTGTTCTCTTTATTGATTCTTTTGCGATCTTACGTTTAACCTGTAAAACTTTCCACAGGGAATATTTACTTGGAGAAGTGTGGGATGCTGCTAAAATCGGCAGAGTGTTTTACACTGGCTGGATGCTATGATCAGGCGGCAGAAGTTTATGCAAAAGGTAGTTATTTCTCGGAGTGCTTGTCAGTTTGCAGCAAAGGAAAACATTTTGATTTGGGTTTGAATTATGTCGAGTACTGGAAACAACATGCTCTTCAGGGTAGTACCATGGGGGAAAGAGCCAATGAAATTGTCAAAATTGAGGAAGAGTTCCTGGAGAAATGTGCCTTTAACTATTATGAGCTCAACGATAGAGTTTCCATGATGAAATTCGTTAAAGCATTCTCTTCAATGGACATGAAGCGCAGATTTTTGAAGTCTCTGGAGTGTGTTGATGAACTGCTGTTGTTAGAAGAGGAGTTGGGAAACTTCACAGAAGCTGCGGAACTTGCCCGGCAGGAAGGGAATATTCTTCGTGAAGCAGATATAGTAGGGAAGGCAGGGGATTTTGACAAGGCATCTTCTCTTGTCCTTCTATATGTTCTCTCTAACTCCCTGTGGCTTCAGGGAAGTAAAGGTTGGCCTCCAAAGCCATTCACTCAAAAGGAGCAGCTTTTGCAGAGGATCCGCTCATTTACGAGTCAAGGATCCAATTCTGGGGCCCTGTGCACTGTGGTTAAAGTTTTATCATATGTGCCAAATGACTGGTCTGGCTTGAAGCACCTTTTCATTGCATCTCAGCAATGTGAGAGTCTATCTGGTGAATTTTTGTGCTGTAGAAAAATATTGGATTTTCATTTTGAAAATAATGTGGTAAAGTATGTTTGGGATGATAAGTTATCAGCCAGCATACAGAGCTCGGAAGATTTGTTCTCATGCAGCCAAGTTAGTGTCCATACACTGCTTCAGTTTTGGAATTTGTGGAAGAAGACTATATTTGATCTTCTTGAATCTCTTGAGGGCCTTCACATTGGAGAACATGGTGAATGTAACAGCTTTTGTAGCTTCTGCCTAGATTACTTTGGTGCTAGGCAGCAACTTAAGGATGGAAACGTTACATATGTTCTGTTGCATCCAACAGCTGAATGGGTCAAAACAATTCACCAAAGTTTTATTAGACGGATCAACAAGTTGGTGTGTGTTGATGCTCGGCATTTCGTTTCTGCTGCTCGACATTACTGGCATACAGAGTTACTCGTTGTTGGTCTGAAGGTTCTGGAAACTCTAGAATCCCTTTATAAATCTGCTACATCAATGTCCCTTTTCCGGCAAAGCATGTGCCTTTTGAGTATATATGAGGTTGCAAAGTTTTTAAGTGAGTCCAAAGACCTTGATTCGAAGAGTTTCGAGCGGAGAATACGGAATTTTTTGAGACTCTCATCTAATTACTTCGAAAAGGTTTTCCCCCTTGACCCCCGGCAATCGTTGGTTGAGAATATGATTTCTCTAAGGAGAACAGAGCTTTCTTGTGAGTTACTGCAAGAATTCATCCATCAAGATATTAACACCAGAGGTGCTCTGAGCTATGGCCAGGTTGGAAGGGTGGCGATCATTTGGCTTGCATCTGGAAAACCTTCTAAAGATCTGTACAAGCAAATTGTTGGAAGAATACCAACAAAACACTGGCAATCATTCATGGAAGTTCTCGTTAGCGTGAGAGGGACTGAGTGCTTGGAAGAATCTCTGTCAGGCAATGGCATCGGCCGCGGCAAAACTCTGGAGTCCCATGAAGTTTTACCATCTTATGATCATGACTGTTCTCAAAAGTCCTCAAATAATCCAATTGAGGCTCTGGAGTTTACGTTTGTTCAAAATTTTTTTGAAGCTTTGCAAGATACCTACAATGCGAATTGGATTGGACTGAACGACTATATGTCTCCTGTTTGTTTCTTGTATCTTGTTGAGCGCTTTTTGATGTTGGTGTCACAATTTCGTGGGTCTTTCTTCACTACCAAATCTTCATTAGTTGAATGGATTGCCCTACCAACTTCCAGGCTTGCAGTAAGCAGGCTGGCTATGGAAAAATTTTATGACTCAATTCTTGTGATGGTTCAACAGTTAATTTTCAATAAAGTTAGTACAATTGAATGGATTTCACGATCTAAGCTTAATGTTTGTGCATACTATAAGCTATTGGTTTTGAGATTGGTTGTTATCCTGTGCTTACTGTGTGTGAACAGTGGGAAATACTATGATGTTCTTATCCATGTACTCAGTATTCATGATGTCAGGAACCAGCTTCCAAAGGACTTCTATGGCGTTCTTCGACCTGGACTTAAGCGGAAATACATTCAGATCAGTGAAATTGGGGAAGCGTTTCGAATTGCCACAGATCCTCTTTTTTTGGTCAATCTGGGTGATAATGTTACCAAGGAGTATCCTAATGTCGTTTCTGTGCAGTTGGGAATAAATTGCAGTAGGGAAGACATTATGGATCTTCTGTTTCCAGTGGCTCAATATTTCACTGCTCTAGAAGACGTGACTAATCCATGTGATACTGTTCCCTCCGATTGTGGTGATCGATCAAAGAGTACGGCAGCGCCATTTTTGGAAGTGCATCCTCCGTCAGAGCAGTCTCTGCAAATGAATTGGGCTGTGTTTCAGGAAATATCTGATCTTTTAAAACTTATTGGCGGTGAAAATGATGGAACTTCTGCAGATACCTCAGCTTTTGCTAAGAAGGTGAAGGTTATCCTATTTCTCTTGTAATTATAACTTGGTACTTGGTGAACTGTCCGCTAGGCAAGGAGTAACTTTTATTATCCTTTCTATTATTTTTTTTTTGGTTATGGTGCTAACGTTTTTATTTTTTAAGGAGGAGGTACTATCAAATATTAATTTCTTGACTGCTGCAATTTCTCTGCCCGTGGTGAAGTCTTGTGCTGGCGAGGACGTGATTCAGGGAGTGCACAGTATGCTTGAGGAACTGAAACAACTCCATTCATTGTTGGATACGAGGTATGCTGGTTTCTCACTACTTGTGCTGGATCTTTTTTTGGCTGGTTTCCATCCTGCTACCTGTTTTATCTTTTTTTAAAAGAAAAAAAAAAACTTGAATGGCTAGAGGCTGACATGATTTTAGTTGTTTAGATTAATCTGTTAAGGTTCTAAATATATTCTAGGGTGTAATTTCCACTTCTAATAAGATTCCCCCATGCTAGAAGCTAGTCATCTTAGAAACTGTTTCGTTAGCTCCTAAATTGATCCTTTATGAGCATTCTGCTTTTTAAAGGCATCCTGTTATTATTAAATATTTTGTGATAACTTCTTCACATGGTATTATTCGAAAGAGTATATTCTTAAGTCTGTACCTCTACTCGTCGTCACACTTGTAGAAACATCTTGTGTTGTGTTGAAGCAAGACTTTCATTTCTTTGATTAAAACTCTTGCTTAAGTTTTTACCTTGATGCTGCGCAGCAATTTAGAAGTGGAAATCGGTGAACAACTTTTGAAGAGCTTGTTGTCAAGAAAGCCCAAGCTAGAAGCTGTCTTAGATCAGTGCATTGTACCCAAGGATAACAGTGAAAGTGCCACAGGAAATATGCATTGTGAGGAAGAAGGCGATTCAGTGTGTGGTAAAGTTGAAAATATTGAATTGTCGTCTACTACCACCAAGTCTGAAAGTGTTTCACCGGTGGAGCACTGTGAGGAAAAAGGCGATGCAGTGTTTGGTGAAGTCGAGGAGATGGAATTGCCCGAAAGCAGTAAACAGGGTGGTCAAAGCAAGCAGGATAAAGGAAAGGGCAAGTCCCAGTCCAAGTCCAAGAAACCTAAGAAGGCAAAAAATAAAAAGAGAAAGTAATACGTATTGATATTATCGAAGGTGAGCGAACTAGTACAATTAATGTCCTTTGTTTGCATAATATTGTCGTTGCTCTGTTCTAATTTCTATGAACCTTCCTTTTACTTGTTGATTAAATGCTGAAAGTTTGGACATGGGTTGATACTATTTGTGAAAACGCTGTTGAATGTCCATGTTCGACTTTAGCACTAGAATTTAACTTCAGTATATGTAATTTTATCCAAGTTGAGCTACTTAGGTTTTAAAATTTGAAGAATAATTCAGCAGTAAAGTTGTAGGAAGGAGTGGTGTCTTGTATTGCTGAACTTTTCGTATTGGTTGCTCCTTTTACTATTATTTATGAATCGTAATGAATATTAGGATTTTAGCTTGAGATGGTGGAACTCCTTTTATGATTTACTTAATTGTGAAATGTGTTGTTTAAGGACATAATTATTGGAATAATATGCGTTGTGAGAATTCTGGAAAATGGGAAGGTATCTTGGTTAATTCCTTGTAGTATTCATAGGCAATGTGGTTGATGCCTTCTCATTTAATGTAACTTGGCATTTTGTTAGAAAATTGCTAGTCATAAATTACTAGCTAAGACAACAGCCAAGGTATGTGTTGGTTTTTCGTGATTGATTTCCATCAAGTGTCCACGGAATTTTCGCTAACATATTTTACAAGAACTTGTAGCATAATAACGCATAAAACTTTGCGTTATCCATGGTGACACATCAAATGCGTAGAAAGGTAATATCCAAGTAAGCAATAAATAATTGTTAAATCTAACTTGCATAATTGTTTTCGGTAAATACTCCTACATGTGATTCAGTACACCAAACAATTTAACCGCAGCAATTACTTCATCCGTTCCATTTTATGTGTACTCGACACAAAATTTACTCCCTCCGTCTCAATTTATGTGGCACTATTTTCTTTTTTGTTTGTCCCAAAATAAGTGGCACATTTTCTTATTTGACAACTATTTAATGCATCATCTCTATTTTACCCTTGTTCTACATACTTTTAAACCTAACAACAATTTTTTTATTACTCAAACCTTCTCTCTCTTACTTTTTCAAGGGTAAAATTGATACTTAATAAGGTCAACCTCTATTTTCTTAAACTCTGTGTCCGGTCAAATGGTGTCAAATAAATTGGGACGGAGGTAGTAGTACTTTAGTAGTTAAATTCAGGATGTAAGATTTTCTTGGATCTCACTCTGTCCTCTCTTATTGGAGCCTGGTCATATCATTTGTGAGCCTAAGGTTTTGATAGGATAGTTGAGCCATAAAAGAATGGTTAGAGGCAGCAAACATCCATCTCGTTGTCATTTGAATACTTGTATAACTATCAAAGACTATTGAAGTGGCTAATCCTTGATACAATTCTCTGAAATAGTGGGGTTTGACAGAGGAATGATAACTCGAAGTCTTTCCATTAATAGGCTATACTCTTTCCTACAACTCATCAACGATAAAAATATCATCACCAAAGAGAGCGTAGTCATATAAACATTCGCTGCCAACCTCACGAATTGGATGTGGATCTGCCCTTTAGCGGGAGGAACTTCATAATAATGGACTTGCAGGATTGATCTGTTTTGAAAAATTCAAGCATCTCATAGATAGATAGAGAGGTAGGAATTTCTCGTTATTGTGTTACCGCGTGAAAATATGGGTATCCAACTCAAATCTGTAAAACAATCGGTAGAGTAACGTAAAACTACGTAAACTCATTTTAAAATTCTTACACAACCGATGATGGACTAATGCAACCCTTTTTAACCGTTGCATTTTGATAAAATAAACTTGACCTTTAAATTTATTTACGATAAGCTGAATCATAGTGCTAATTAACATTAAATTTCACAACCTTAACTGTTTTAGATTGAGAAATGTTTCATGCATCCCTAAATCTTCTCGTATTCTAGGACAGTCTTTAAAATGCTATGTAAGGATTGTGACTACCATCGGTAAACAAATGTGCATACAAATTGTATCAAACGACATGTAATTTGGAGTCACATAAACACATACTTCCTCCGTTCCACTTTAGATGAACCCATTTGACTTTGCACGGAGTTTAATAAAGAAGTGAAGATTTTTGAAACTTGTGGTCTAAAATAAGTTATAGATATTTGTGTGACTACAAATTATCTAGGGATGAGTAAAAATAAAAATTTCTTCCAAATTTAGAAAGAGGTCATTCTTTTTTAAACAGACTAAAAAGGAAATAAGTTCATCTTTTTTGAAACGGAGGGAGTACTATTTATATAAATTGTCCTTAGATATATTTGTCCATATAATGCCAACATGTACTACTTATTCCACCTTTTATTTCATATAAAATAATTTATAAATTGTGGTAAAATTTATATACAACATTTAATTTGCAATTATGTGAATACCTTAATATCACATCATTTTACTTTCTCCATCAAACCAAACATCCATAAACTATTATTCTGCTAAAAAGTTGCTAAAATAGTCATACAAAAAACCTTTAATTTACAAAAGAAAAGGAAAATACTACTGTAGCATGCTTACACAAAAAGCAATCATCAATGTAGAGGACTAGCTCAGTAGCTAGGGAGTAAAAGAGAAATTGTAAAAAGGTAGAGACCTTAGGAAAAACTCTTCTCATTTTCCAAGAACCGACGTACTTTCTTTTGTGGTAAAAAAAGGTTACTACATCATCAAAACTCACTGTTTCAGTTTGATCATCTGTAGTAGTAGTAGTAGTTTTATTCTCATTTATTAGAAAGCAAGAGCTAGAGTAACTTTTTAGTACATTGTCAAATAAAGAAATATAAAGTTTGATCATTCCTTTGATCATCTTTTTTTTGTTAGTGCTTTGTAGTACTGGTAAATTATTCTCTTTTCTTTTTCTCTTTTCTTTTTCCTTCATGACAAAGTAATCCACCTTTGCTTTTACTTTGTTTTTGGTCACTCTGTAGTGTGTACTGGTACCCTATAGTATAATCCCACTTTGTTTGTCTGATTTGACAAAAAGTTTAATAAAAAAATGAATACTTTTTGATACTTGTGGAAATAAACTTAAAATGACCCGCCGGGTAGTTAGTTGGTTCAACAAGTGATTTTTCACTTGGGAGTAAGTGGTTTCTGTTAAAGAAATGGACCGTCTAACTCAACCCCAAAAGCTAGCTTAAGGGGAGGATTGCCATTTGCCCAAGTCCATATATACAAACAACCACCCCGTTCTCCAATCAATGTGGGACAACACCCCCACAGGTTCAAACCGTCTAGTGCGAGTTATCTCTCCTGTGTGGTTTGCAGGCTACTGAGCGCAGCGCAATGCAGGTTCTCTTGTCGTAAAAGAAAAAATCTAAAATGAAAAGGTTGGAGTTAGATTGTTATCAAATTTAGAAAGTATAACAATATTTTTGGAGCGTAATAATAAAGAAAGTATGAAAAATAAAATTGTACGGATGGAGTAGTATATTATTACAAAAGTTTGATGTTTCCCTGCATGCAACAGTTTTGACTATAACATTCATGTGGGGTTTTACTCATATATTATGTGTGTGTATTTCAGGTGTATTGAAGATTTCAAGTGATTAGTTTTAAAATGGAAGGGGAATCTCCAATGAAGAGAAAGAGAGCATGGCCTAAAGATGACTTCCTTGATTTGGTCTTTTCATGGTCTATCCAAGATATTTTTGATGAAAGTTTATATGGAAATCAGGTCTACTTTTTATTTCCTAAATGATTTATCATCGGTTCTTGTGGTTACTTTTTTTTGGTATGAGAGTTTTCTCGATTTTGTGAAGAGTTTGTTTCTTTAAAGAATTAATAAAACGTTTTTCTGCTTGTGAAAGCCCGGCTAGGAGTATTCCATATCGGCGTAACATAGGAAAAATATTGTGTACATAAGTACACATGCTTTGGACCCAATATCACTAGTGGGCTTTATGGCCTGAAAGTGCGTAAAGAGTATATTTTTAATGCCATGGGGGTGGGTGAGATTGTTTCTTTTTTCTTGTTAAATTTTTGCTTCATGGCCTGGGAGTGCTTAAAGAGTTTATTTTTACCCAAAGGGTGGGTGGGATGGGATGGGATGGGATGGTTGAGATTGCTCTATTCTAACCCGAGGTATTGGGATGAGGCTAAGAATGGTGAAATGGAGAACTTAGGAGTTGTTTGTTCCTCCGAGCTAGTCTGGCCAATGGACTTCCGATACTATGCTTTAAAGACTTATTAGAAAAAAAAGAAGAAGGGGATATGATGCTTGTAATACTTTGTGTTTTTTAATTTTCACTTCACGGTCTGGTAAATTAGGCTATTGACTCTGAAGCTCTTATGCCTTTTAGTATCCAAGGAAGTATAGTTATAGGGATCCTAAAAGGCTGACCATCTGCAATTATTTATTTATTATTATTGTTATTTTTTGTGTGTGTGTAATTTGGGAAAGATTTACCCTTTTTTTTTTTCCCAATTAATGACATTTCTGTAAGCAGATTATCACCTAGTTGCATGTTCTCTAATTTATTTATATTAGTAAATTACATTTATCCTATTAGTAAAATATTGACTAATTTTGATTTTATTATTCCTTGTGATTTCTAGCTACCTACATTTACCTTTCAATTAATTGATATGTGTGCTTCTTGTCCCTGTTTCAATATGAATCTTCACAAATTTAATAAATTATTAAGTGTTAAACCGTTTAATTGTTGATGCTTTATGTTAAATTTGTACTGTTACTCCCTATTTTAACATAATATAATTCTAAAAATAGTCTAAAGATCACATACTAAAAGCTCACATTTTAGTTAATTAAGGTTTAATGTTCTTAATCAAATATTACAAGGACAAAATCTGAACTTACTAATATCCTAGGAACTAAAAGTGCAATTATCCCGTCAATTTAAGATGTCCAAAAACTGAATATTTTCTGCATATTTCCTGTCTGTTTTAGTGTATTATCTTTTTAATGTTTCAAAATTTTAATTTTCCTTTGTTATTTTGCTTTTGAAATTTAGAGGATAAAATCTGGAAAATGTTATAAATTGTACTTCTATACCCCATGTAAATTGTGTAGTTGTCAAGACGCCTAAAAGAAGTTATTCTAGTTACCACTTACCACTGGCTTACCTTCTGGAAAAAATGTACTCGCCCGTGATGTTTATATCAAATATGAACAAGGTTAAGAAACAAGTTGATACTCCAATATACATTAATTAGCCGTGGTGAAGTAAGAGAAATCCTTGTGCAAAGTCATGTCATGCATCTATTGTTTTCGATTAAATTAAGCGTGCTAACTTGTCTCTCATTCACTTGTTGAACTTCCTGTTATGTAGGTGGATGAAATTCCAGAATCATTTGAATCAGTGGAGCATTACCTGGGATCATTTTCCTACCCTTTACTTGAAGAAACAAGAGCAGATATTGCTTCTTCCTTGGAAGTCATGGACAGAGCACCATTTGCTGAATTAATCTCCTTTGATGAGGCAAAACCATATGGAGCATTACTATTTAATGTTAAAGTTGATTATTGGAGGAATGTATTTAGTGATGGTAAAGAGCCGTATAGAACATTGCCGGGAGATATTGTTATTATCTCAGATGCTAAACCAGAAACTGCTTCTGACCTGCTGCGACTGGGATGGAATTGGGCATTTGCATCTGTAGATTATATCAGTGAAAATGAGAATGCTGATGATTTAAATGCCCCCACTAATTTTAAAGTCAAAGCTGCTAGAGATATTGGAATCTCTAACAAAATGCAAAAATCGTTCTACATAGTGTTTTTGGTAAATGCGATCCCGAAGAAGAGAGTGTGGAATGCTCTGGGAATGAGAAAGAATTTGAATGTTATCGAGAAAGTTCTGTGCACTGGGCATGAGGTAAATAATCTAGCTAATTGACTTGTTTCAGCTTAATTTCGGAAGCATCATCTCGACACCCCCTACCTTTTTCCGTAATTTATATATACGAGATCATCAATGCCCTTGTTTCTGATATTTGGTGGTTGATTACATTACGTTTCAAGTTAATTTGTGATGGTTTGTTGCACAACTGGAAAAATACAGAACAGAGATGACATTACCATTCTTTTCAAAATGAAATAGAAGTGGCACCATGTGGAAGTTTGACTAGGTGATGTGTTGTTTGTGATGATCTTAACATATTTTTTTGTCCTATAATACTTCGATTCACAGCAGATGTAACATATCTTCTAGGTTTCTAATCCTTCATTGACGACTGGTTTTTTCACATTTGTGTTGTTTCTTGGAGATGCTTCACCAAAAATTTTGTATGTTGATTCACCCGACCCTTTGAAAGTGCCATTTTTATCGTGTTTCTCCTGTTTCTAAACCATAACTGTTTATTTTAGAAAATATGTGCTCTTCGCCAATTAAAAACCATGTGATCCTTAGTTATCTTGAAAAAAGATAATGAACTGAATTATGCGATTCTCTTTACCAGATGTAGCCTCAAGTGCGGTTTTCTTCCCTCAGAGTGTTCCTATTGATTTGGTGTATACCTGTATTTTCCTATTTTTAGTATCTCTTTCGCTTACTTGGTTCAGGAATAGTAATAAACATTTGTTTTTGTGCAAAAACAGGGCGAGGATAAATGTGATTTCTGTTGTGCATCTATTAATGATGGACTAGCTGGAGAAGTTGCAAATGGATTGTTGTCTACGTTGAATGACTCACAGGCTAATGCAATCTTGACCTCTCTTGATACATTGAAGTGCCACCACAAGCCTTCAGTTGAACTTATTTGGGGTCCACCTGGTACGGGTAAGACCAGGATGATCACTGTCATGCTCTTCATACTATCAAGAATGAAGCATAGAACTCTTACTTGTGCCCCAACAAATGTAGCAATAACACAAGTTGCTTCACGGTTGGTAAAACTGGTTAGAGAGTCGTTTCAAAAGAAGTCTGCCGGATTGGATTTTGTTTGTCCTTTGGGTGATATTCTCTTGGTTGGGAATAAGGACCGGCTAAATGTCGGTCAAGATATCGAGGATATCTACCTTGATTATCGTGTTGATAGGCTGGTGGAGTGCCTGGGACCATTGACTGGTTGGAGACACTGTATAAGCTCTGTGAGTGGATTTCTGGAAGATTGTGTTTCTCAGTACCACACCTATGTGGAAAACGAGTTGATCAAACTGAAGGAACTTGCTGATCAAGAGGAAGCTCAAAAAGAAAAAGCAAAAATCAGCTCATTTGTTGATTTTGCAAGATCCCAGTTTAATTCATCAGCTTCATCTTTGAGAAGATGCATGCTTATATTCTGTACTCATCTACCAATATGCTTTATTCAGGAGGAGAACTTTGCAAGAATGCAGCGGCTTATCTCCCTACTTGATTGTTTGGAGGGAATGTTATTTCAAGAAAATATGGGATCTAATGAACTGGAGGAGCTCTTTTCATGTCAGCAAATTATTGAAGTCTCTTCTGAGTCATCTTTGAACAAGTTGTCATTACCTTGTTTAAGAAGCCAGTGCCTCGTTCTTTTGAAAGATATTTTCCGATCGCTTGGAAAATTGAGTCTTCCTACTGCAATGAGCAGGGAGTTGATTAGGGAGTTTTGTATCCAAATGGCTTCCTTGGTTCTGTGCACTGCTTCTACTTCATATAAGCTTCATTCGCTGGATATAGAGCCATTTGACTTGTTGGTCGTTGATGAAGCAGCCCAGTTGAAGGAGTGTGAATCAGTCATACCCCTTCAACTTCAAGGTCTGAGGCATGCTATTTTCGTGGGTGATGAGTGTCAACTGCCTGCAACAGTTAAGAGTCGAGTAAGTTTACTTTTTCTTATATAGATTTAACGAAAGTACTACCGATATCTTTTCACTATTTTTTTTCACATCTCTGTTGCACTGGAATAGGTTTCTCAAGAAGCTGGCTTTGGAAGGAGCCTTTTCGAAAGACTCAGTTCATTGGGTCATTTTAAGCACCTGTTGAACATACAGTATCGGATGCATCCGGCAATTAGTCAGTTCCCAAATTCAAATTTCTATTTTAAGCAAATCCATGATGCCCCTAATGTAAAGCATAAAACGTATGAGAAGAGGTATCTTCCAGGAAGTTCTTTTGGCCCGTATTCCTTTATAAATGTTCTCTTGGGAAAAGAAGAACTGGACGATGTTGGACACAGTCGAAGAAATATGGTTGAGGTGGCTTTAGTGATGAAGATAGTGCATAACTTGTTTAAAGGTATGCTCGTACTTATGACATAACATTCTGTTGTTTGAATTTTGCCTGTAATGCTCTCTCTTGTAGTTTTGCCTTAATAACAACATTTATGTTTCTGGAGATCAGCTTCTTCTTCTTTTTTTTTTTTTTTTAATGTAAGATCATAAGCATATGTGTATCAAGGTATTGAAGTGTGAGGATCGAGTTCCAACAGTAGCAAAAGTAAACAAGTGCTTTGCGCATGAGGTATCCTTGTACTGCAGTTGTCCAGTGTCCACCACCAGAACGAAACATAGTCCAAAATTAAATCTATTTGGTTCATGCAGCAGTTGGAGCTTAAATGGGAAGTGCCTGTACATGAGGTTAATAACCATTGTTTTAGCAAAGTTAATTGTAGAATTAAGAAAAAGCTTTAAAAACAAGCAAAAGGCTGGAATTCTTGAGCTTTTTCTTTTTCTTCTTGATAAGAAGTGAGGCTGTGATGGTTCAAAAGTCTTTCATGGAGATCAGCAAATGTCCCAAATTATGTACTTGGGCTTGTGTCGTTATATCTTTGGATTGCGAGATCTCCACTAGGGAACTTGATAGGAAAACACAATTCAGTTTACTGTTTGCTTCCTTGAGATCAGTGCACTCTGCCAAATATTGTCATAGTTGGTGCTCTCCTTATTGGTGTTTAATTGGGTTTGCATGGTGGGAAGTTCTTTGCAGCTTCCACATATTTCCAGTTTTTGTTATCTTCTTCTATACATTATTTGCAGCTTGGAGTGGCTCCAGGAAGATGCTCAGCATTGGTGTTATATCACCTTATGCTGCACAAGTTGTGGCCATACAAACTAAACTGGGACGGAAGTATGATAACCATGAGGGTTTTGAAGTCAAGGTGAAATCAGTTGATGGATTTCAAGGAGGGGAAGAAGATATTATAATAATATCTACTGTGAGATCTAATCACGGCGGTTCGATTGGTTTCTTATCCAGTTTTCAAAGGGCAAATGTTGCTTTGACCAGGGCTCGGTATGGGTTGAATTGTTTCATTGTATTGGCACATTTTATTATTCTAAGCTGATGCCTTAAGGTTTTATTCTTTATAGGCACTGTCTTTGGATTCTTGGAAATGAGCAAACATTACTTGAGAGCAATTCTGTATGGGAAGCAATAGTTCTTGACGCCAAGGATCGTGGTTGCTTCTTTCATGCTGAGGAAGACACAGACATGAGGACAACAATTTTAGGTGTTAAGAAAGAATATGATCAGCTGGATGATTTACTTAATGCAGAGAGTATTTTGTTCAAATCTCAAAGATGGAAGGTATATCGTGTGCTTTAGTTCTCTTGCTTTGTAATTCTTATAATTCTCTCACATACATAGATATAGTTACATTTTATGTAGCTATGAAATTGAATATGGCACAATGTTGGATAGATGTCTAATGGAATGTGCTAAAAAAGAATTATGATATAATGGTTGTTGTAATATGTACATAGGCATGTTTACATATAGTATACATAGCTTATTATTAGGAGAGATTTTCTAGGATCCTTTTGATTCTATTTCCTTAGATAGATCACATTCTACATGTATAAAGAGCTCTGGTTCTTGGATTAATAATACATAGAAAGTTCATCCATTCTCTCTTTTACTTCAATGGTATCAGAGCATTGTATACAAAAGCTAGCTCAAGAGAGAGGATTGACCAAGTCCATATAACAAACAACCATCCCGTTCCCCAACAATGTGGGACAATAATAACCCACTCCAACAATGGGGTTATCCAACCATATACATCTTGTACTTAAGTATTCTGTCAGGAACTCCTTTTTTGATTTCTTGTCGGCTATTTTACTGTTTATTACATTCCAGGCGTCATTTTCTAGTGCATCTTTTTGTGCAAAGAATTTATACTTTTTCTATGTTGCATGCTCAGTGTCATTTGTTGCATTGAGTAGTGTGATGAAATTGAATAGCTGGTACGTTTTCATTCTCAAAAGTATAACTGAGGACCAATATTTCATTTTTGGGCTGTTGTACCTCCTTGTGTTGATATTGGTAACTCATGTGTGTTCCCACTCACTATTGATTGTTTGGATGTGGTAATATAGTTGTTTGATCCGTTAATATAAGATCTCATGATACATCAGTGGTTTATCTATGTCGTTTTTCTTTAGATTAATTGTTTTTCAGTTCTTAAAGTTACTTTTGGTTTTTGCTGTGCTTTCTCTCTTGTGGTTCACTCTGTTTTATACCTTACATCAGTTATAGTCAATAGGAACACTTATCTTTCCATTTATTCTTTCTCAAGTGGGCTTCTATATTGATTTGCAAAAATTTGGTCAGTATCCTTTGTCACACATAACTGCGGTTTTATTAATGAGTTTACTTGGCCATTTTGTTGTATTGTCTTCCATATGGTTTGCTCAGGTGCTATTCAGTGACAATTTTAGAAAATCCTTTGGAAAGCTAGCATCCTCCTGCTTGAGGAAGTCTGTGTTAAGTCTTCTAGTTAAGCTGGCTAGTGGATGGCGTCCCAAAAAAAGGAACGTGGACTCATTTTCTGATAGCTCATCTCAGATTGTAAAACAATTTAAGGTTGAAGGGCGGTATGTTGTTTGTACTATTGATATTCAGAAAGAGTCCACCTATACTCAAGTGCTGAAGGTTTGGGATATATTGCCCTTGGAGGAGGTTCCAAAGTTGCTGAGACGTCTTGATAGCATATGTTCAATGTACACTGATGAATTCATTAGTCTCTGCAAGGAGAGATGTCTTGAGGGGTAAACTAGTTCTTTTGTGCTCTCTTCTTTCCAATTATATGCTGAGCTGCAATTGCTTCATGTAAATTGTATTCTACAATATTTTTCGTTTTCGTTTTCGTTCAGGGACTTGGAAGTTCCCAAGAGTTGGAAGCTTTGTCGTGAAATCATTCAATATAAAAGCGTTACTGATAACAATTTGAATCATGAATCATCCGGTGTGGTAGATTGTAGAAGCTATGTCGAAAATTCAAGAGTGAGTGAAAGTTTGCTATTGATGAAATTTTACTCTTTATCATCTGGTGTTGTCAACCACTTGCTCTCTAATCAGCATGGTGAAGAACTAGAGCTCCCTTTTGAAGTTACTAATGAAGAGAGGGAGATAATTCAGTTCAGTAGAACTAGTTTCATCCTTGGTCGCTCAGGCACAGGGAAAACAACAGTTTTGACCATGAAGTTATTGCAAAAGGAGCAACAACACCACAACTCTGTTGCAGGATTTAATGCGGCTGGGGGAATAGAGGCAAGTCAGCATGCCGGGGACGAGAGTCAGTTTGTAAGAGAGGCTAAAAGGGCTACCTTGCGCCAACTATTTGTAACAGTTAGTCCTAAACTTTGTTATGCTGTCAAACAACAAATTTCTCAGCTGAAAAGGTGAGTTTTAATTTGCTGCTAACTTGAACTGATTTGGTTTAAGTTTTCCCTTTTAGTTTTCCATTTATTCTATTGCTCTGAGGTAACAATGCAGTTTATATGATATATAATGAGTTGAGAATGACCAATATGAATTAGTCTCCAAAGTTGTGGTTTAGTGGTCAAAGCTAGGATAAAGACTATGAGAAACCAGGGTAATGCCCTCATAGACAAAAAAGCACGGCGACTTCTTCCCATTTGTTTAAGCCTTGGTGGATATAATTTTCCGACAGCTGTATTGGTTAGAGGATGTAGGTGTCGGTGCTCGAATACAAACTAAAGAATGCTAAAAACTAAAGCAAACAAGGGACAAAAGTGGATAGTACCACATGAAGTTGTCTCAAAATGAGAAATGAGTATGGTTGTAGGCTCATAACTGGAATAATCTTTGTTGGGCCGTATGTAACAATTAGTTACATGCTCGTCTGTTCTTATCTGTTAGCATACATCTTAACGAGAGCTAGTTGCCATGGTTATTGATGTTTGAAAAAAGTTTAACTGATGTAGCAAATTTTGTCCCTTAATGAATTGATGTTCTACGGTGCTTTGAACTTTTGACTGAAAACACAATCGGACAGTAGTATGTCTATGATTAAGAAAATGATGTGTTCTTTGAGAAACAGTAGGTTTATTTACCATATCTGCATTCAGCAAAATGTCCTAAATGCTCTTAATATTCCAAGCTGTAAGCATTATTTCAGTGCTACATCTTTTTTCCCTGAACACCTCCTCTTTCGGCTTCCTAAACCTTTTTTCCAAAAAGAATTTTAGAATGTAGCAAGTTTCATAATCTTAACCTTTACCAACACATGCCATGCTGTTGTATTTCAGTTACTAAATTGAAACTGTAGCAAGGTTGGATTGTGAGTAGTTAACGTTTTAACATGATAAAAGCTCCGCCCGTAAACTTGATGATTGGTGAGCTTGCATAAATGATTTAGAGTTAGGGAGTCGTAGAATTTTGCACTTCTGATTGCATTTCGTTCAGGCGTGACATTGTTTAACTGGTTATGACACGTTCTTCATCATACATTATATGTGTCGTGCTATAAGCTTCTGCTAGGTCCATCCTTTTGTCCAATCAAGAGGCGTACAACCTGATCCTCAGTGATAATTTATGTTTATCTAATTAGCATTCTTAAATTTGCAGCTTTGCTTGTGGTGTAAGTTTCTCAACGGAAAGCTCCTTGCTTGAAATTGATGATTTGGATGGGACCACACAGTTTAGAGATATACCAAACTCTTTTATTGGCATTCCGCACATGAAGTACCCTCTAGTCATCACATTTCATAAGTTCTTATTGATGCTTGATGGAACCGTTGGTGCTTCCTACTTCGATAGATTCCATTTGAAGTGGGGACTTTCTGAAGACAGAAGTTTGAGATTAGTTGCTCTGCAAACCTTCATAAGAGAGAAGGAGGTCAACTATGACCGCTTTTGTAGCATATATTGGCCTCACTTTAATGCTCTGTTGGCAAAGAATCTTGATCCTTCAAAGGTGTTCATCGAAATACTTTCTTATATAAAAGGAGGGTTGAGAGCAGGGGACTTTCATGATGGGAAACTCACCATAGAAGCATATATTTCTATGTCCGAGTGTCGGGTCTCCACTATAGGTGCTGAAACAAGAGAGAGAATATATGATATTTTCCAGGATTATGAAAAAATGAAGATTGAACGTGGCGAATATGATATAGCTGATTTAGTTAATGATCTTCATCTTCGGCTTAAGTATCAGCATCTCGATGGCGACAAAGTAGATTTTGTATATATTGATGAAGTTCAAGATCTCACTATGAGGCAGATTTCTCTTTTCAAATATATTTGTAGAAATGTTAATGAAGGTTTTGTTTTCTCTGGTGATACAGCACAGACAATTGCCAGAGGGATAGATTTTAGGTTTGAAGACATTAGGAATCTATTCTACTGTGAGTTTCTTATGGACTCGAAGGTTGATGATGCTGCTCGAAGAAAAGATAAAGGACTTATATCACGTGTTTTTCAGTTGCATCAGAACTTCAGAACACATGCTGGTGTGCTCAAATTAGCACAGAGTGTAATTGATCTGCTGTGTCATTATTTCCCTCAATCTGTTGATTTCTTGAAGCCTGAGACAAGTCTCATATATGGTGAGGCTCCTGTTTTGCTCAAGCCTGGAGCTGATGAAAATGCAATTGTAACTATTTTTGGGAATACTGGAAGTGTTGGCGGGAATATAATAGGTTTTGGTGCAGAGCAAGTTATATTAGTGCGAGATGAATCTGCAAAGAAGGAAATCTCTGGTATTATTGGAAGGCAAGCTCTTATTTTGACTATTGTCGAATGCAAGGGCTTAGAATTTCAGGCAAGTCCTCAGTTTACTTATGTATTTTTTGGGATTTTCACTTGTTAATGTCCTTTTACTTCTCTGTTTTCTTTTGGTTTTCTTTTTAATGATAGTTGACAGATTTATGTGTAGCCCAGCTAGTTTTTTTATAAGTGTCATACCTACTTCCTGTGCGCGGACTGTTTATGCATCTACTAGTCTATTTTGTGGATGTATGTTTAGAATGAAGCAAGCTATTGGGCTCATGGCTATTCAAAGGCTTGAGTAAGAAGTGATCCACTCACTCCTTCCGCCCTTGTTTTATCCTAATTTTGCATGGATTGAGGCATGAACATTGGCAAGAAGGGTTGTGCAATATCAAGCAGGTTGTCGACTTCTTGGAGGATCCAGATGAACCACCTATAGCTTTGTGTCTTTCCTTATAGTTGCAAGCATCTTTGAAATCAATGCGGAGCTTAACTAGGAACAGAACATAGTGGAACAAGCATTCCTTATAGGCAATATCTATGCCAAAATATTCTCTTTGACTTTATTCGAAGTGTACAACAAGTGCTCCTTATATGGTAGTCTTAGGCTTTGTATAATATGATAGGCAATCAGTCCATTTGCTAATAAGGTAAGTAAATATTCTATTATCAAATACTCCCTCTTCCCAATTCATATGACACACTTCCCTTCGCAGTCAGTCCCAAAAAGAATTGCATATTTCTATATTAGAAACAACTTAAATTTTAACTCACTTTACCCTTTAATAAGATGATTTTTTGGTCACACAAATGTCTGACTCTCTTTTCTTTTTTTTTTTTTTTTTCTTTTCTTTTTTTTTTTTTTTTTTTTTTTTTTTTTTTTTGAGAAAGAGAACAAAAAATGTCTACGACAAGTTTCAGATTGCAAGTTTCAAAAGTCTGCATTTTTTTCTTAAACTCCATGCCCGATCATACACTGTCACATATATTGGGTTGGAGGGAGTACATAATTTTCTAACATAATCCTATATGATACTGTATGTGATTTTCCGTGTTCAAGTGTAGCGAATTTTTTTCAGGGATTAAACAATCAAAAAGTTCTTTTCAGGGATTAACTAGATACATATTCACTTGATATGTTTACACTAACTAGGCCTTTTCCAGGTTCATGTTGCACATATATTTGATCCTGTGTTTAACAAAAGCATTTATAGTCTTGTAGTTTTAGGCCCATTATGTCAGGTTTGAGATCTAAAGAACCTTTAATTTCAGATAACAGATAATTCGCCTTAAAAGATCCTAGTAGTAGTTATCTAGTTTTGGAATGAAAATAGACCTGTATAGAGTGAACGTATGTAGATTCGTGTATTCAACCCCAGCTACCTTGGGATTGAAGCAGAGTAGGTTGATTGTGCATCAAGGCAAATCAAGTGGGCAGGCAAGATAATTTTTGGCTGGATTGTCTCAATCTTCAAATTATCTTGTAATGTTTAACTGTTTCCCATATATTTTTGGCTATATGAGTTCAAGGTGCATTTGTCTGGGCCATTGTAGCAATAAATTTTACATTTTATGCAATATATTGCCAACTTCAATACTCAACTGTCAAGTACTGCATACAAGTTTTATTCATGTGGAGATCATTATTTCATGTATATCTACCTATCACTTGTATGAGGCTCATTTGGCTGATAAGTTGCAAGGTAAATTTCTGGAGGTTTTGGCTTTAGGTGGGTTTGTGGCACATTCCCTGGCTAATTAGGATTGTAATTTCACTTTTGGGTAGGGGGTGGGCTGGGTTGAATTCGCTTGTGATTAGAGGGACAGCAAAACGAACTATTATCTCTACCAACTTTCCACTTGAGTAGCAAAACAGTAGTAAACTGCATATGCATCGTTTGATGAGCAAAAACACTGACAACATGCTGACTAGATTGCAGCATTTGCTAAAGCCTATTCTCCTTTCTACTGAATTCTCCTTTATCGACTTATTTCCTTCTTTGTTCTTTTGCAGGACGTCCTGCTGTACAATTTTTTTGGATCTTCACCGATTAAGAATCAGTGGAGAGTAGTATATGAGTTCATGAAAGAGCAAGGTTTACTGGATTTTACCTTCACAAGTTTCTGTGAAGCAAGACATAGTATCTTGTGCTCTGAACTAAAGCAGCTTTATGTAGCGATCACTAGAACGAGGCAACGGTTATGGATATGTGAAAGTGGAGAAGACTTTTCTAAGCCTATGTTTGAATACTGGAGAAGGTTGTGTCTAGTGGAAACAAGGGAGATTGATGACTCACTCGCAGAAGCTATGCAAACTTCTAGCAGTCCGGAGGAGTGGAAATCCAGGGGAGTGAAGGTCAAATTGATTTGCCTTGTTCCATTGTTGTTACCACATTCCTCTGTTCAACTTTCATTTGTGTTGCTATATGTGCTTCTCGACATTTATTGGCCCTCATAAAGTGCGTTAATGTTTTCATGCAGCTATTTTGGGAGAAAAACTATGAAATGGCAATCATGTGCTTTGAAAAAGCAGAAGAAAAGAATTGGGAGAAAAGGGCAAAGGCAGCTGGATTTAGGGCAGCTGCTGAGCGAATTCGTGATTCAAATCCCAAAGAGTCTTGCACGTACCTACGTGAGGCTGCTGAAATATTTGATTCTATTGGAAGGTTTGAGTCAGCAGCAGAATGTTTTTATGACTTGCGGGAGTATAACCGAGCAGGTACAGAGTGTTGTTTTTAAGTGGAGGAGTTTCCTCGCCTTTTCAAGAGTTTCTTTCTTACCGGGCATATTCTTTCCCTCTTAAATTACATGCCTTCTTAGCATTTCATAATTAAACTTTTCTTCATTTACATTTCTTAAGAACTTGTATCCACTTTGTAGCTCTAGTAGTATACATCTCTGAACATATTTTAAGGGATAAAAAAGTGTACTTTTATGCTAGGTAAACCTCGATGGACTTATTGTCTAAGTTTACGTTCTTCTTATCCGAGCTCTCCCCTTCTCCTGCCCTCCCCCAAAACCTTGAAACAAAAAATTTCACTCAATGGCATCTCTTTATTTAATTAACTGATTAGTTAAATAAAAAACATCACTGTGTACCAGTACCTCAATCAATTGAAATGGAGCTAGTGGCATGTCCCGATGCCATGGTTATCTATGGAGGTTATTGCTCCAGTGCCAAATAGACAATTTTTTCCACCTTCCCTTTCTGAATTATCCTCGTTTTTGAGTTGATGACTAGAGAATGCTTCACAGTCTTGCTTTGCATCATGGTAGTTTTATATCATGACTAAATAACATTGTTTTCTTATTTGGTTGTTTTGTGATCTTCGTTAACCTGAAGAACTTTATCCGCAGGGCAAATTTATTTGGAGAAATGTGGAAAACCTGAGCTGCTAAAAGCTGCAGAGTGTTTTACACTGGCTGGATGCTATGAAAAGGCAGCAGAGGTTTATGCAAAAGGCAATTATCTCTTGGAGTGCTTGTCGGTGTGCACTAAAGGAAAATGTTTTGAAGTGGGCTTGAAATATGTCGAATACTGGAAACAGCATGCTCTTTCAGGGTAGTACCGTGGGGAAAAGTGTGAATGAAATTGACAAAATTGAGGAGGAGTTCCTAGAGAAATGTGCTTTACATTATTTTGAGCTGAATGACAGAGGATCCATGATGAAATTCGTCAAAGAATTCCCTTTAATGGACATGAAACGTAGATTTTTGAAGTCTGTGGATTGCCTTGATGAGCTGCTGTTGTTAGAAGAAGAACTAGGAAACTTCATAGAAGCTGCAGAAATTGCCCGGCTGGGAGGGAATATTCTTCATGAAGCGGATCTATTAGGGAAGTCAGGGGATTTTGACAATGCATCCTCACTCATCGTTCTATATGTTCTCTCAAATTCTCTTTGGCTCCCAGGAAGTAAAGGTTGGCCTCCAAAGTCATTCCCACAAAAGGAGCAACTTTTGAAGAAGGTCATCTCATTTGCGAGGCATGGGTCCAACTCAGAAGCCATGTGCACCGTGGTTAAAGTTTTATCAAATGTGTCAAGTGACTGGTCTGGCTTGAAGCACCTTTTCATTGCGTCTCAGCAGTGTGAGAGTCTAACTGGTGAATTTTTGTGCTGTAGAAAAATATTGGATTTTCATTTTGAAAATAATGTGGCAAAGTATGTTTGGGATGATAAGGTATCAGACAACATACGTAGTTCCGAAGAATTGATGTCATGCTGCCAAGTTAGTGTCCGGACACTGATTCACTTTTGGAGTTTGTGGAAGAAGACCATCTTTGATCTTCTTGAATCTCTTGAGGGCCTTGACATGGAAACCATTGGTGAATACAATAGCTTTTATAATTTCTGCCTGAATTACTTTGGTGCTAGGCAGCAATTGAAGGATTGCAACGTTACATATGTTCTGGTGCATCCGGCATCCGAGTGGGTCAAAACAATTCACCATAGTTTCGTTAGACAGACCAAAAAGTTGGTACTTGTTGATGCTCGGCATTTTATTTCTGCCGCTCGAAATCACTGGCATACAGAATTACTCATTGTTGGTCTGAAGGTTCTGGAAACTCTTGAATCCCTTTATAAGTTGGCTGCTACTTCAATGTCCCTTTTCCGGCAAAGCATGTGCCTTCTGAATGTATATGATATTGCAAAGTATTTAAGCGAGTCCAAAGACCTTGATTCTAAGAGTTTTGAGTGGAGAATACAGAATTTTTTGAGACTGTCATCCAATTACTTTGAAAAAGTATTCCCCCTTGACCCCCGGCAATCATTGGTGGAGAATATGATTTCTCTAAGGAGAACAGATCTTTCTTATGACTTACTGCAAGAAATCATCCATCAAGATATTAACACCAGAGGTACTCTGAGCTATGGACAGATTGGAAGGGTCGCGATCATTTGGCTCGCCTCTGGAAAACCTTCTAAAGATCTTTACAACCAAATTGTTGGAAGAATTCCAACAGAACAATGGAAAGCATTCATGGAAATTCTCATTAGCATGATAGCGACCGAGTACACTGAAAAATCTCCGTCAGGCAATGGCATTGATGGAGGCAACACCTTGGAGTCTCATAAAGTTTTAACATCAAGTAATAGTAATCATGGCAGTCCTCAAAGGTCCTCAAATAATCAAATTGAGGCTCTGGAGTTTACATTTGTTCAGAAATTTTATGAAGCTTTACATGATACCTACAACGCGAATTGGAGACTGAACGACTATATCTCTCCTGCTTGTTTCTTGTATCTTGTTGAGCGCTTTTTGATCCTGGTGTCGCAATGTCGTGGATCTTTCTTCACCACAAAATCCTCATTGGTGGAATGGATTGCCCTACCAACTTCTAGGCTTGCAATAAACAGGCAGACTACGGAAAAATTTTATGACTTAATTCTTGTGATGGTACAACAGTTCCTTTTCAATAAAGTTAGTACAATGGAGTGGATTTCACGATCTAAGCTTAATGTTTGGGCATACTATAAGATATTGGTCTTGAGATTAGTAGTTATCCTGTGCTTACTGTGTGCGAACAGTGGGAGTGGGAAATACTATGATATTCTTATCCATGTGCTCAGAATCCAAGATATCAGGAACCAGCTTCCAAAGGACTTCTATGGCATTCTTCGACCAGGATTGAAGCGCAAGTACATTCAGATCAGTGAAATTGGAGAAGCATTTCGAAGTGTCGGAGATCCTCTTTTTTTGGTCAATCTGGGTGAGAATGTTACCAAGAAGTATTCTAATGTCGTTTCTCTGCAGTTGGGAAACAACTGCACCAGAGAGTACATTATGGAGTTGCTGTTTCCATTGGTTCAACATACTTCTCTAGAAGATGCGACTAATCCATGCGATACTGATCCCCCAATTTGTGGTGATCAATTAAAGACTTTGACAGTGCCATTTTCAGAAGTACATCCTTCATCAGAGCAGAATCTGCAAATGAATTGGGCTGTGTTTCAGGAAATATCTGATCTTTTAAAGCTTACTGGCAGTGAAAATGATGGAACTTCTGCAGATATCTCAACTGTTTCTGGGAAGGTGAAGGTAATCCAAATTCTCTTATAATTATAACTTGGAACTTGGTAACTGTCTGCTAGGCAGGTCCTTTTCATTATTTCTCTTTGTTATGGTGCTAAAATAACTTTTTTTAAGGAGGAGTTGCTATCAAATATAGAATTCTTGACTATTGCAATTACTCTGCCTGCTGTGAAGAAACCTTGCGGCAACGCTGGTGACGACGTAATTCAGGAAGTGCATAGTATTCTTGAGGAACTGAAACAGCTCCATTCAATGTTGGAGACGAGGTATGCTGGTTTCTCACCACTGTTTACCTCAATCTTTTTTGGCTGGATTCTCTCCTGCTACCTTGAACGGAACACGATCTCAGTTGTTAAGATGAAATTGTTAAGGTTCGCTAGGGTGTCAAATCCATTTCTGAGAGATTCTTTCATGCTAGAGGCAAGTCATCTTTGAAATTATTTCCTTAGCTCTATTGATCCTTATGGTGCCTTCTGCTTTTATAAGGTATCTTACTATTATATATTATTTTTTAGTAGCTTCTTCACGTAAATACTCGAAAGATTCTTCAGTCTTGATAACCTCTGCTCGTTGTCACACTTGCAGAGATATCTTTTTGTTTTGTTGAAGCAAGACTTTCATTTTTTTTTTTAATGGAACTCTTGCTAAAGTTTTTACCTTGATGTTGTGCAGAAATTCAAAAGTGGAAAGCGCCGAACGACTTTTGAAGAGCTTGATGTTGAGAAAGCCCAAGCTAGAAGCTCTCTTGAATCAGTGCATTGTACCCATGGGTGACTCTGACATTGTGACACCAGAGAAGCATTGTGAGGAAAAAGGCGATTCTGTGTGTGGTAAAGTCGAAAAGATTGAGTTGTCTTCTACCACTACAGACTCTGAAAGGGTCGCACCAGCGGAGCACTGTGAGGGAAAAGGTGATGCAGCGTTCGGTGAAGTCAAGGAGATGCAATTGCCCTCTGCTGCCACCAAGTCCGAAAGCAGTAACCAGGGTGGTCAAAGCAAGCAGGAGAAAGGGAAAGGCAAGTCCAAGAAACCTAAGAAGATGAAAAATAAAAAGAAAAAATAAAATCTGCATGCCAACAATATAGTGATAGGATAGGCTCGTATAGTGATAGCCTGATAGATTGGCTCGTAGTCCTCGTACTTTACTTTTGTGCGACATCCGACTGTATGCTGTGGATATAAGGATGGTGAAGCAAACTCTTTTTACTCAGTCTGATGTGCTGTAAATGTGTTATCAAAGGTGAACAATTAATGAAAATGTACGAAGGTGTCCTTTGTTTGCATAATTGTCTTGGCTCAGTTCTAATTTCTGTAGACCTTTTTTTTTTTTTTGGTAATTAATTAACTTTATTACCAAGTAAATGTTTAGGCTCAACAATCTACCTGAGATGGACATTTCCCAGTCTCAGGTTAGCTACTATACTCTGTAGACCTTTTTTTACGTGTTGGTTAAATGCTGGAGACCTTGAACAAAAGCATATGAGTTTGGGTTAATACTATGTAAACACAATTGAATGTCCATGTTTGTCTTTAGAAACTAGGGTGAGCTACTTAGGTTTAAAACTTTGTAGAATGATTCAGCAAGAAAGTTTTAGAGAGGAGTGTGTCTTGTACTTACTGAACTTTTCAGATTGGCGCTCCTATTACTGTTGTTTGGGTGCACATTATTTATAAATGGAAAGAGATATTAGAATGTGAACTTGAGATGGTGCATATCCATTTTAAGATTTTGTTTAATTGAGAAATGTGTTTTTTTTTAAGGATACACTTATTGGAGTAATGCGTTGTGAAAAATCTGGACAACGGGTAGATATCTGTATTAATTTGCAATTATTGCGAGTAGCTGAGCAATGACCAGTTAAATCCTTTATTATTCATGGGCAATGTGGTTGATCATTTTCGAAGTAGTATATATATATATATATAGCTTTATCTTGAAACACCAAAAGCTGAAACAAAGGAAATGTGTTTCTCTAAGACTTTGAGAACCCAGAGAACTTAGATTCTACAAAAAGGCCTTCTAATTTCCTATAACTTGGCATTTTCTTAGAAAGCGAGGCATAAGTTACTAGCTAGGACATCAATTTCATAATAGATTTTCATGAAGTGTACACAAAGTTATAGCAAACATATTTTTACAATAATCAAGTAGTTCCCCACACACGAAACTTTTCAATATCCACTTATTTTATAAACTAGTAACGATAACCACTTCTGACTTCATTAAGTATTATTAGTAAAGACACAACAAAGGCGTAGTCCACAGCAGGATAGATTTTCACTGAAAAGGTCCTTATGCTCTTCAATATATAGCCTCCCTCGTCTTTCACCTACAGAAACATTACTACTTTGAAATGGTAATATCGAAGAAAGTAATAAATAATTGTTTTGATATCCAATTTAGCGTAATTATTTCCTGATAAATAATTGTTGAAATGAAATGGTGTTGGGCCGATGAACTAAGGAGGGCAAGTGACTCATATAAGTTTTGGACAATCCTCCCATTTGAGCTAGTATTTGGGGTGAAGTTTGCTCCAAGCTTGTGGCCCGAGTGTTAGTTTTGATAGATAAATAATGCTTAGTTGCACCTGTGTTTACACGAAACCAAACAATTTCTCTTAAAAATTAAAAGTTAAGGCGAAAACACATACTCTCTCTGTCTCAATTTATGTGGCAGTGTTTGACTTGGCAATGAGCTTAAGAAATAGAAGTTAGACTTTGGAAATGCTCATATTTACCCCTAAAAAAGTACTAAGAAAGAGGAGATTGGAGTAATCAAAAGGTTGTTGGTGACTTTTAAAGTTAGTAGATCTAATAGGGGTAAAATAGTACTCCCTCCGTTCCACTTTAGATGAACTCATTTGACTTTGCACGGAGTTTAATAAAGAAGGGAATACTTTTGAAACTTGTGGTCTAAAATAACTTATAGATATTTGTGTGGTTACAAATCATCTAGGGATGAGTAAAAGTGAAAATTTCTTTCCAAATTTAGAAAGATGTCATTCTTTTTGAAACATACTAAAAAGAAAATAGGTTCATCCTTTTTGAAACGGAGGGAGTAGTAGTACATTAAACAGTTGACAAAATTAAAAAGTGTGACATTCTTTTTTGACAGACTAAAAAAAAAGTGTGACACATAAATTGGGACAGAGGGAGTATTATTTTATGATGATTCAATGACTAATGTGTATATGAAAGACAGTTGCATTAGTTGAGATAAGGTGTATAACACTGGGTGCAAGATAATTAATTTTACCTTTTTATTTTTTCCAGTTTTTCTATGTGAGGTTAATTCATACCTCAGCAATCAGCTTGTCCCTTTTGTAAACCTTGAAAGATTGATTAGTGTAACATCCAATAACTTTGAAAGCACACAAGTCTTTGGTTTCAGTACAGCCAAGTAGATATCGAACTCTGATTTCAGCTGGAAAAGGTGAGTTTGTTTCATAGTAAAGAGAAGACTACTTTCATCTGCCCTGTCTTCTTTGTAAACTTCCCACACATCCCTGCATGTAAGTATACCCTGTATGTGTATTGTTAGAAACATATTCAATCTTTTTTAAAAGAAAGAGAATATAAACAATAAATACTTAAAGACTTTCTTGAATCTCACATCTTTGTCCTTTTGTTGGAGCCTGGTCATATCCTAAGTTTTTTATAGTAAAGGATCAAACCTCATCAGGGTAAAAGATAATTTGCTTACCTTGTTGCGCATACTAAGAATAGGCAAGCCAGCAGTGTCACTCATGAATCTTTCCCTTTGAAGTTGCCATAATTTGCCATCAACTTGGAGGAGGAGATTCTGTTGTTCATCATCAAAGACATGATGATGAACATGAGAAGGTCCAATCATTCTCCTCTTTACAACCAAGTCCACCAAGTGAGGCAGGCAGTACCCACCCCCTATCACACACACCCCATTTTCCTGATCAAGACAACTGCTCTTTGTTTTCTCAGTCATTGATACTTGTGTTTAATTTTCCTTTGGACAATTTAGAAGGTTTTATTTGGGTTGGAAGGTTTTAATGAAACACATTTCCTTTAAGTCCTTATATTTAGTCATTTTAGTGAAAGAATATGAGCATTCAGTTTAGAACTTCAAGACGAGTGAAATAGCATGGGACCAAAAGCTACGAGGGACAAATGCAACATCCTATGACATTTTTCCATATGGGTGACTCGGTGCTGCACATGGATTCGATTTTTACCTTCTTTTTTACTGTTATTTATTTGGCAAATTGACACGCACAAAATTCTATTCCCGGCCCTCCAACTTCATGAATTTTCACCTGAACACCTAAACATATCCAAAAGTCATATTGTAAACACCTCTGACCGTTGACTGAACTAGAGTGGGCATTCAGTTTTTCGGTTTGGTTTTTAACTATTCGGTTTCGATTTTTCGATTTTTGGTTTTGAAAAACTTCAATCCAATTTAAACCAAAACAAATTTGGTTTGGTTCGGTTTTCCTCTTTTCAGTTCGGTTATTTTCGGTTTGGTTTTCGGTTTTGTCATATAAGACAAACTTTAAAATGAAATACTTGAAAGAATATAAATACAAGTCAAAATATTAAACATTAAATCTAAATCATAATTCTAGATAAAGAGAGAACATGAATCCTAGGTAAAAGAAGATCTTACCATTCAAGAGGTAAAAACTGATTGAAACTTTTGATGAAAGCTTCACGCGTATTATACCATAATACAAAGAGGTTAAAGTATTGAAGGCATAAAAAATTGAAATATTCAAACTCTAAAACCCTTAAACAAGTTTAGGTTAAGAGATAATCATAAAAGTATGAGAGCCTTTCTTTGTGTGTGTGTATATCTATATTTCGGTTTTTCGGTTTCTATGATTTGAAATCCGAAATCAAACCAAAACACCAAAGTTTTCATATGCTCAATCCAATCCAAACCAATTATTTAAAAATCCAAACTAAATTAAAAAATTAATTCGGTTCAGTTTGGTTTTTCGGTTTAATCCGAATAGTGCCCACCCCTAGACTGAACCTACGTGGCGTTGACATAGTTGAGCTGCACAAGATGTGTGTATATCACGCTTTTGAAGAGCGTGAAAGCTTCATATTTTACTTTAAACAAAAATTTAAACCAACAAATAAAGAATAATAGTAATACTAATAATAAAAGAAAAAAATTAAATAAAATATAATGGAAAAACACCCTAGTTCCCCATCTCTGTCTTCCCAAACACTTTCCCATATTCATTCGCCGGACCACTGCTGCTCCTCTTCACCAACTCTAACGCCACTGCTTCCTTTTCCTCTAGCACCATCGTCACCACTGCCTCCACCACATCCATAACCGAGCCAAATTTACTTTCTCCAAGTCAAATTTGAAGCACCATATTCAATTCTAGTCTTCATGAAATCAAACAAATTTAAAAAGAAAAGAAGAAATCCACACTAACGAATTAAAATCCATTCTCACACAACTAATGACTAAATGGAATTAGGAAGCTTTTACTCTGCACGAATCATTTAATACCCTACTGCTAATGTTAAGTATCACAAAGGATAGGTTCTTATTTTGGGGTTCCAGGTGATGGCTGGTATGAAATTAGAAGGGATTTGTTTGGGGGTTGTGGAAAATAAATGAGAAATTTAAGAAATTTTTAAAAAATAGGTGGAAAATAAATGAGATGTGATGTTAAAAAAATCTTACGTGTATGCTGATGTATCATCTACATCAGCGCGGTTGAACCTCACCTAAGTCACGAGGTGTTTAAAACACTTGGCATGATCAAGTTGAAGTGTCTAGATGAAAACCCGTAAAGTTGAAGGGTCGGGAATAGAATTTTGTGCAAGTACGACTGTTAATTTGCCTATTCTGCCTATTTATTTCTTTCTTTTACTCTGATATTCATGTAGAAAAATGAGCATTTAACTTAAAATTTTAAAGCAGATCATTAGATGACACGCAAAACAATATAAACCTATTATAAAATGCTTACACAACTGATGAGAGACTAATGTAACCCTTTCTAACAGTTGTATTGACAAAATAAACTTGATCTTTAAATTTATTCACAATAAGTTAGCTAATCTTCGGATAGTATCAATTAATATATTTCACAACCTTAACTATTTTGGATCGAGAAATATTTCATGCATCCTAAATTTTCTCGTATTTTAGGACGTTCTTAAAATATTCTGTAGGGATGTGTCTAGCATTTGTAAGAAAATTTAAATACAAATTGTATCAAGTAATTTAAAGAGACATAAAAGATGCACTTATGGAGAGCAAGGGATTTTGATAGCTTCCTTAAAGTTTACGTTTGAATAATTCATCTTGTAATTCTCTTGTAAGTACCCGTAAAATGTCAAATTTTAATTGTTTGACATATATTGAATGCTAAATATGACCATAATGAGAAGTTTGGACAAGAACAAAAATATAAGTTACTATTTCAAGGACCTAAAGTGATATATTGCAATAACTTAGCTAGAGAGGTATGAACTAGAGAAAGTTCACCCGTGGAATTTGCCTTTGTTAGAATATTGTTTTGGTAAGGTATACTTGTTAAATTAATCTTCTTTTGACTTTTGCATTGGAAGAATATTTAATGAGTTAATTTCATCGGTAGTCACTGTACTATTATTTCATTACCACAAAGTCATTTTTGTTTTATTTGTTACCCAAAAATCACTCAACTTTACTCATGTCTATAATAAAGTCACTCAAGCCGGATTTTGTTTAAAACTTGCCGGAAAAATGATGTGGCATCATTAATTAAAGATAATTAATTTTTGTTTCATTTGTTACCCAAAAGTCACTCAACTTTGCTCATGTCTACAATAAAGTCACTCAAGCCGGATTTTGTTTAAAACTTGCCGGAAAAATGATGTGACATCATTAATTTTCACATCATTTAAAGATAATTTTCTTGATTAAATTTTTCATCCATTAATCAATTTCCTTAACCCATTATTCTTATTCTACCCAACCCATACCCAAATATAGACATAGCAGATTGATGTTTGATAGTGATCCGTTAAATTATAACGTATGTTACTATGAAAAATGCATCATTAACATAATTCATATCCTACAATCATAAGGTGCAACGTTTGACCACCAACTTAAATAAATAAAGGGTAACTTCCTTTATTTTCAAGATTTCCACCTTTTAAGGAAGTTTGTATTTAATTATTATTAGGATGTTAATAGTGTAAAAAATCTCCTTAGTGCAATGCTTACAATATACAACGTTTATAACTTTTATTTTAACAGATATTACTCATAACAGACATACCCGTCTGGGTGAGCTTATGAGTAGCTTAATAAGCCATAAATTAGAATTTCTTAACTTCTCACTTTTGACTTATTTTAAGCACAGAAAGACTTATAAGCCTACAACATTTTAAATTACCAAACACTCACTAATGAGCTTAGCGCATATATACTTATAAGCCACTTTTAAGCTCACTCAAACTAGTTAGTCCTTCAACCAAGACAAAGTGTGGTGATCAACTGTCAACTCACAAGCAAAAATACCTTTCCAATTTGACTAGATTTCACATTTTCTTTGGGTCTGGTCAAATATTAATGTAAAGCTATGGAGTATTAATTTCTATGTTCAGTTACGCCTAGCTGCTTTAAGATTTATTTTACTCTCTGTAGGATACAAATATGCATATATTCATATAACAACAAATCTATACTAAATAGATTGTTTAAACATAAATCGAAAACTTACTTGTCGTTCTCGTAAGCTGAAGCGGTAGGATCTTTAACCGTGGCTGGAATTACTGGCCGTCGGTAGTTGTCACGTGCTTGACGGATCAACTTCTTTATCCACAGTCTAAACACCTAGTTATTTGAGAGAGAGATAGGAAGAAGAGCTGTATAGAAAAGTACGTTCTTTTCATTGTGTATTACTGTCTTATTTTATAGCTTATATGAAGTAGTTGTCCTCTTATAGGACTCTACTAGGTAATTATTTATTTACCAGGATAAGCTTTAAGAGCACCCCTTATGGGTGGACTCTTAACAGATAATTCCAACATCTCCCACTCACACATAATGGGAGTGCTCTTATAATATGAGAAACATATTCTCATCTCATCTCTACAAATATTCATATAGTGAAATAGACCGTGCGACCAGCATACTGTGAGAGCTACGTGCTATATATCTGTTAGGAGTATATAGCCTCTCGTCGAGTGCAAACCTGCAAGTAGATTATAAAGTATGCAATACCCTAGATCATATGAATCACATTTTGATATCCTCTCAAAATCTCAAATATCATTTTTATGTATTCACAATTATAACTCATTAGTTATAACTGGTGCACCTGTGAATACAAAGTTAATGAGATTCCTTTAATGATCTTCCTCTTCTCACGATTCTCTTAACATTAGCTCAACTGCTTTTCTAGATATGTACCGCCAAACCGCATCCATTTTCATGGTCTTTTGGAAACACACTAAGATAGCTAACATTAGACTAAGTCTCAAGTATCTGATCGGAGTCGCTGAGGGTACATAATTTGAGCCAGCATAAAGGCTCTGGGTCTCACGCAACAGTAAGTTGAGATCAAACTTATGTTAACCCAAGGTCGACATTAGCACACATGGTATGAAACACATGCTACAACATTTTTCTCCTTTCCTTAAGGAGTGTATGTCTTTATAAATAATGTTGTATAGATGAAATTCAGACACCATATGTATCTAAATTCGAGTTTCTTAAACTCACATCTAGCTCACTAAGTAGACTAGGTGAACATCCTTTCACCTTAATAACCTTATATTATTATTTAAACGACTGTATTGCTTTTAAGCATATCGCTCTCAAATTATCCATTTGATAATTTTTCTTAAAATCAAGTCTCATCTCCACTTATCACTAAGATAAGGAGGCGGTTGCCTGTGTGAGAAGGTCAACCTCTTGTCTACCCGACATACTAAAATATAATTGAAGAATGTACTAAACACTCAATAAATCATGAATATGTATGTAAGTAAATCAACTTTATTGATTATCAAAGAACATAGTTTTGTGAACAACTGGAAAAACAAAGAATAATACAAAATCACTCAATGTCTACGCAAGCCTTGAGACCTAGTGTGTCTCACAAATGCATCTCTAGCTAAAGGCTTGGTCAATGGGTCTGCTACCATATCTTCTGTAGATATTTTCACCAGGTTCAACCTCTTGCATTTATACATGTCTCTTACATAGTTATACTTGATATCTATGTGCTTAGTATCACAATAATGCTTAGGATTCTTGGTTGCATCAACTGCAACCTTACTATCACAGTAGACCAACACTGGTTCATCATCAGTGTTACCCAACAAGCTTTTGAAGAGCCTATTCAACCAAACAGCTTCTTTTGTTGCTTTTGACAGAGCCACATATTCGGCTTCCATCGTGGATAGTGCTACACATGATTGCTTCTTACTCTTCCATGATATGGCACCATTACTAAGTAAGAAGACATATCCTGAGGTAGACTTCCTCTCGTCTAAATCTCCTCCATGATCAGCATCAGTGTATCCAACTAATCGCAAATCTTTGCTGCCTTGATAGCAAAGCGCGTAGTCAGATGTTCCTCTCAGATATCTCATGATCCTCTTTACTGCTTGCCAATGTGCTGGACCTGGATCGGATTGATATCTACTTCACAAGCCAACTGCTTGACAAATATCAGGTCTAGTACACACCATAGCATACATTAGACATCCAACTGCGCTTCTATAAGGCACTCGCTTCATCTTTTCTGTCTCTTCAGGAGTCTGAGGACACAAATGATTTCCCAAGTTATGGCCTTTGCTGATAGGAGTGTCAATTGGGTTGCTATTCTGCATATTAAATCGTTCAAGAATTTTCTTAATATAATTCTCTTGAGAGAGATACAATAATTTCCTAGGACGATCTCTTGAAATCTTGATTCCAAGAATATATGCAGCTTCACCCATATCTTTCATCTCAAATTGAGACGACAACCAGGCCTTTACCTCGTTTATTAACTCCTTATCATTTCCAGCTATAAGTATATCATCGACATACAATGTCAGAATTACAAGCTTATTTCTTGATCTCTTGGTATAAACACAATGGTCTTCATCAACCATAGTAAAACCATTGGATATGATCTCATTTTGAAAGTGTATATACCACTGTCTTGAAGATTGTTTGAGGCCATAAATATACTTCAAAAGTCTACAAACCTTTTGTTCATGACCTTTTCCAATGAAACATTCAGGTTGTTCCATATAAATTTCTTCATCTAATTCTCCATTGAGAAAGGCAGTCTTTACATCCATCTGATGTAATTCAAGATCTAAACTTGCTACTATAGCTAGAATCAGGCGAATTGAGTTAAATCGCACAACAGGTTAGAAAGTCTCTTCGTAGTCTATTCCTTCTTGTTGTGTATAACCTTTCGCCACCAGTCGAGCCTTATATTTCTCAACTGTGTCATCAGCCTTGAGCTTAATCTTGAGAACCCATTTGCTCCCAATAGCTCTGCGTTCTTTTGGGAGATCAACTAGTTCCCAGACTTTGTTGACTCTCATTGACTCCATTTCATCTTCCATTGCTTTTATCCATTTTGCCTTAGAAGGGCATGAGAGAGCCTCTTTTGCATTTTTAGGCTCGTTTTCTATTTGTAAGAACAACATAAAAAGTTCAGCACCTTCGACATCAAATCATCGGCGGAGAATCTTTTACGTAAACCACGTCCTTTTTGTGATTCTTCTTCGTTGTTCCCATTTGGATCAATGTTGCTCCCACTTGGATCAAGAACATCTATCCTGCTCCCACTTGGAATAAGATCAGTGACCATCTTGCTCCCACTTGGAACAAGGTCCATTTGGTCACTGTTCGATGTCAAATGATTACTTACATTCGCATCCGATGATGAAAGAGGTTGTTGATGTGAAACTAATTCATCATCAGTTAAATTTCTCCCACTCGAATGAAGTGATCTTTGTACATTTAGATCCTCTATCTCAAACAAGGTTAGGTCTTGACCTACCTTTCCCTTTTTAGGAAACTCATCCTCTAAGAATGTGACATCTCGTGATTCAAGTTCAGTTACGCTCCCACTGTCTTGCTGACCTATAAACACATAACCCTTAGAGGTTTCTGAGTATCTTTATAAGATACTTTTCTTTCCTCTCGGGCCTAGTTTGCCATGTTTGTGAGAAGAATCATGTGTATAGGCAGCGCAACCCCAAGGTCTTAATACACTTAGGTTGGGTGCTCTTCCAGTCCACAACTCATATGGAGTGGTTGCAACTGATTTTGTAGGCACACGGTTAAGTACATAGGTAGCAGTAAGTAATGCATCACCCCAATAACTAATTGGGAGGTTAGCTTGTGCCATCATTGACCTAACCATTTCTAGAAGCGTCCTGTTCCTTCTCTCCGCAACACCATTTTGTTGTGGAGTATTTGGGATAATCAACTGATGAACAATTCCCTTTCCATCGCATAACTCGTTAAATTGAGTTGACAAGTACTCTCGACCTCGGTCAGTTCGAAGTACTTTTATCTTTTTGTCTAATTTATTTTCCACTAAGCTCATATAGCGTTGGAAACAACTTATTGCTTCTGATTTGTGGGAAATTAAATAGACATAACCGAAACGAGTGTAGTCATCTATAAATGTGATGAAATAGTACGCTCCATACCTAGCCCTGACATTCATAGGCCCACAGATGTCCGAATGGAGTAATTGCAAGAGATATTCAGCTCTAGTCGCTTTACCGAAGGGTTTTCTTGCAGATTTTCCTGCTAGACAATTTTCACAAGTGGACAATTCCACATGTTCAATGCCAGTAAGCAAACCTTGTTTTGCTAACCTTTGCATTCTTTGCTGGCCAATATGACCAATTCTAGTATGCCATATGTTTACATCACTATCATATTTATGTGAGGAAGCAAATATAGAAAAACTAGCATTATTATTAAATGAATCATAATCCAAATCCATAATAATAAAACCTCCGGTCACATGACCAAAACCAAATAAAGTTGAACCTAAAGTCAATTTGACAGAATTGTTATGGAAAAATAAGCTAAAGCCAAGCCTAAGCAAAACAATAACAGAAATAATATTCCGGCGAATTCCTGGAGCATAGAGGACATCATGTAGTAGTAGGTGTCGACCACCACGCAAGACTAACTTGCATGTACCGATCCCTTCAACAGCAACCTTATTGTTGTTGCCCACATAAATCCACTTTGTTCCACGTGAAATACACCAAAACTCCACAAAGGAATGGCGTTCCCTCGTTATGTGGTCCGTTGCTCCCGAGTCTACAATCCACAAAGGATTAGATTCAGTAAAAAACACTGAACTAGAAACACAAAGTTCACTAGTTTGAGTTTTGTGAAATACCTTTCTAGGAGGCTCAGAGCAATCCTTAGCATAGTGACCCTTTTTGTCACAGTTAAAGCATTTCACTTTTGCAACATTTACACGTTTGGGACGTTTGTTATTGCCTTGTTGTTCTGCCCTTGCTCTTTTAGCAGGCTGAGACTGAGTTGGTCCTCTTTTCTTAACCCAATTCTTTTTCTTAGAGCCACCTTTGGCCTTAGAGGATGTTGCCATATGCAACTCAGCTGTTGGCTTAGTAGCCTCAAGTCGATCCTCTTCAAGCTCAAGAGATCTCCGGACATCTTCCAGAGTCTTGATTAGCTGATTGTGGGTCAAATGCATCTTCATATGATCCCAAGAATTAGGTAAGGACCGTATGACAGCTTGAACTTGTTGCTCATCGGTCAACACATGACTAGCATCTTTTAACTCCCCAATCATGTTTGTCATTAAGCCTCAGATGAGTTCTCACTGAATGTTCTGGGCGCTTCTTGTATGAGTTAAACTTGATTGTTAAGGATCGTAGCCTTTCAATAGAACAGGTACCAAACCTATTCTTCAAAGCAACCCAAAGACCCATAGCTCTTTGGTGATCCTTAAATTCCCTTAAGATATCATCATCTAAGGTACTCAGCAACGTAATGCGAGCCAAGGAGTCTTTCTTTTTCCAAGCGTCATAAGCCGCACGGTCACGCCTATGCTGAGCCGTGGTGCCTTCCTCAGGCTCATCCATGACGATGTTAATTGCCTCCAGAGCCTCTTGCTCTTCAAGCACATATTGGACTTTTAAGCTCCAGGTCTCATAGTTGTCACCATTGAGTTTCAACCCTTTGTTGAGCTCAGCAACAATGTTCTTAGCAGCAGTAGACATTCTTTTAACAAAATAAAAAAAAAATATAGTGAGGATCTAAAGAAGAAATTTCTAAACGCAGGTACTATGTTCAACATACATATTCGGACAATAAGCACTAAGTTGATTAAGTTAATAAACACATATATTAATAATGGAGTCGAAAGTTCACTATGTTCCCAGTCATCGTCCAAAAATTAAACACATGAAAAATTAACCTAGTCAACTACCTAGCTTAATGTCTATTCACGTTTTTAAAACAACATTTTATTTTCGTGATCTTATAGTCCCGTATGGATCTAAGTTAAATAAATTAACTTAAATTTACTTTTAAATTTTATTTAACATATTAAATAAAATAAGTCAAATATTAAACTAATTAACATTTTATATATTTTTGTTACATTAATTAACAAATAGATTAAATATTAAACTAATTAATATATCTCGCATTTTAAACAAATTAATAACATTAAATTGATGTTAAACTAATTAACATTTTTAGGTATGTTAAACTAATTAACAAATAATGCAATTATAGTTAATTAATATTATAATTGTATCAAATATAAAGACTAAATTTATATTTCTCTTAATACAAAATATTCTGAATCTATTAAAATAATCAGAATCATCCCTATAAAATTTTACAAGTCTAGTTATTAGCCACAAAAAAAATAAAAAAATACCATCTCTTAAAGGAAATCCTGAAATGGGTCATTTCCCAATTAGTAAAAGAAATCTGCTTTAGAAATGGGCTTATAGCCCACAACTGACTAACGAATACTACTACTTTAGAAATGGGCTTATAACCCAACGGCTAAGGAAGCAAATAACCTAAAAGTACTTGTCTTCTTCCTTATTCATGTTAGCAGCCTATTCAGTAAAAAAATGTCTTCATCTTTTCTTCATTTAACTCTACCATTGAACCATTAAACTTTACCTTTTAATGGAAACCCCTTTTGTCAATATTGGAGTACTAAACTCCAATTTTACAGAATAAGTGAGAAAGTCTATCTTCGTTTCACTATTACAGCTGCCATCATTGTAGGAGAAGACTAGAAACTTATTTCATCTTCTTCTTTTCGGAATTCGCAGTTGCCATGGTTATGGAGCACTAAAGCTCCACAAATTTTTGTCTGTTTATTTACACCTCTGTAGTGCAGAGTTAAATAAAATCGCATTATTTTTATTATTTTTTTTAAAGAAAACCGTATGGCTAATCAGCCTCTCCTGACCGGAGCTTTTTCCGGTGTTGAATGTTTCGTTCCATGCCAGTGCTTTCTCTGATGGTTGGCAGTGAGAGTTGATGTCACTGTCATCGGATTTCAGTTCCTTTTTCTTTTTGTTTTGTGGATATATATTTGAAAACTGATTCAAATAATATTGGATGAAATATAAGCTTTTATGATTTCTTATTGAACAGAATACATATTCCTAATGTGTCTTTGCAATATCAAGGTTTGGAGAATCACGTTTATGGATTCAGATTTTGAGGCATATTAGTTATACCAATATTCTTTAAGCATTTAACAACAACGATTTTAATATCCCAAAGCCACGGACTGTATTAAAACAAAATTCTACATATACAGTTTAAATTCACATTGATAAATTGAACAATTGCAATTTTTTTCAGACCAGAAAATCAGCCTATGACATCTGATACCAATTTAGGATACAAATATGCATATATTCATATAACAACAAATCTATACTAAATAGATTGTTTAAACATAAACCGAAAACTTACTTGTCGTTCTCGTAAGCAGAAGCGGTAGGATCTTTAACCGTGGCTGGAATTACTGGCCGTCTGTAGTTGTCACGTGCTTGACGGATCAACTCCTTTATCCACAGTCTAAACACCTAGTTATTTAAGAGAGATAGGAAGAAGAGCTGTATAGAAAAGTACGTTCTTTTCATTGTGTATTACTGTCTTATTTTATAGCTTATATGAAGTAGTTGTCCTCTTATAGGACTCTACTAGGTAATTATTTATTTACCAGGATAAGCTTTAAGAGCACCCCTTATGAGTGGACTCTTAACAGATAATTCCAACACTCTCATAGGTAAACTGTTTAGTTCCAAAGTCAAGAAGTAATGGTAGAAAACAAGGTCGTGGACACACAGACGGGAAAGGGCAGATGAGCCAGGTATTCCTTTTCTTGAGACAAGTGCAAAAAACTCCATTAATATCGAGCAGACTTCCTTAACGATTGTTATGTCCTTCAGTTCCAATGCAAAATGTCGAGCAGATTGTAACTGAACATATGTTTCACTAGATTGTCCTGTTAATCTTCAGTTAGTTGAAATATATTTTCAATGTGACTCCCTGGCATAATATAGCCAAAAAAAAAAAAGTCGTGAAATCCCTAGCATAATGTGGCAAAAAAGAAGTAGTGAAATGAGTTTGGTATAGGTTGGATAGAATAAAAATAGTAATGGGTTAAGAAATTGGATTAATAGATGAAAATTTTAATTAAGAAAATTATCTTTAATTAATGATGCCGTATCATTTTTCCGGTAAGGTTTAAACAAAATCCGGCTTGAGTGACTTTGTTGTGGACCGGAGCAAAGTGCAGTGACTTTTGGGTAACAAATGAAAAACAAAAATGACTTTGTGGTAATGAAACAATAGTTCAGTGACCACCGGTGAAATTAACCATATTTAATCAAGAGACACTTTAGATTAATTATTTGGTTCATCTTTTGATTGATCTTTTACTATTTATATTCATATTCTTTAGTCATCAAAATGCCTTTTACTTTTCTTGTTTTGACGTTGATAAGAACAGATATAATTTCTAAGGAGCTTTGAAGGTTCCTTTGGATCTTGAAAGTATTACTGTATAATCTAGGCACAATTAGTTGAAAAGACAACTATTAGATAGAGTTTGAAAACAACGAGCACTTGATTAATTCATAATTAACATTCTATTACCACCATTTCAATTAATATGTCTTGCTTTCCATTTAATCCACACAAAAAAAATGACTCTTTGTATATTTAGTAATCCATCGATTGATAAAATAATGACATAAGTTAAGTATTATCCATTCCAAAATGAATATAACATTTTTAATTTGAAATTAATAAAATATCAAACTTCTCATTTTACAATTAATTAGATAATTTATAACTACACAAATATATCTTCAACTTATTTTAGAGCACAAATTTTAGCAATCTTCTTTTATTTCTTAAATTTCATGTCAAGGCAAAATTATAGCTTGTAAATTGAAATAGAAGTAGTAGTAAGTTTATTAGCTTTAATATTTTAAGACAATCTCTTATGAGAATGATATGATATGTTAAATTAAAAATATTAAGAATCAAGGATATTTTTAGAATGCTATATCGTCAAAACCACAAGTTTGTTTTAAATTTCGTGTTTACTCAAATTAAGACATGTGAATTGAAAATTTGTGCAGAAAGGGTGATTATGTCACGTTGTTTTAATTTGTTCCCTTTTAGACAGATACACTAAATCTCAAGTTTTATCGGGCAGCACGACACTTCATCACAAGGTTTGCCGGATCTTTCCAAAGTTTAATTGTTCATAACAGATGCATGCAAGTGTTGCTTGATTCGTCAAAACTTATGAATAATTTAATAAAATATGTAGAATGAAGATATTAGCAAGTATTAAAAACTTATGAGCAATCGAACAACACATGCAAGTTTTCCTTACAAGCTAACGCCAGGTCCAATTTAAGAAAGTCCAAGTCTACGTCATCATGCTTACTTCTTTATAGGATGATGTATATATGGTGGTACAATAGAATGTCACATGATTTATAAAACAGAATAGATGGAGTATATAACATATTTACAATTTGTAAGCATATCCAAAGCAACATCCAGAATTATGTCTCCTTTTTTGTTTGGTACTACTGGTACTTAACAACCAAAGTCAAGAAACATCTGGTAATTTTTTTACAAGAAGATGAACCCCATGCCGAGGTTCAATAACCAAATTGAAAGTTGGGTCATGTATGTACTTAGGTGAAAGCGAGAAAGTAAATTTTGATAAAAGAAGTGAAATCAGAATCTTGAGTTCGAGTAAGGCCAAGTTTTGTCCTAAACATACTCTTACTCCAGCTCCAAATGGCATGTACATGTATGGATGTTTGCATGCTCCAGCAACTCCATTTTCAAACCTATTTGGCTTGAACTCATAAGCATCTGATCCCCATACTTTAGGATCTGTGTGTAATGTTGTTACTATTAACCATATGTTGAAGTCCTTTGGTATGGTAATGTTGCCAAACCTCAAGTCTGTAAACGCCTCTCTTGGCATCAATGTTATTGGAGGATATAGGCGCAGTGTTTCATTAATCACCATCGTCAGCTGTCACAATACATTTCGTTAGTAGCTTTATATTTCCAATTTTAAAGGCCTTCCTGGAATGCCTCAATAGGCAAATAGATATTTGTACTTGCACGGAATTTTATTACCAACACCCTAACTCCACAGTTTCATCGAGAACAGGCCGGGGGGAGGTAGTGTGTTACTTAAGAGTTCATCCAAACCCGATAACTTTGACTCGAACCGTATATCCTTTAAAAATCCACTAGAATTGGATTTCAAACATAGTGAATCAAACGGGTTGTGATAAAATCCCGAGAGTATCCATAATGTTCAAATCTCACGCAAGTGCATGTGTCTGTTTGCCTATTATGCTTTTTGGAAACACAAAGAATCAATGGACGTCTATTTCAACCTATAAAAAAAAGATATAAGGGGATACCTGTTTCATCTTATGAATCATATCAATATCAGGAACTTCTCCTTTACAAATTTCTAATACCTCAGCACGAACACGATTCTGCCATTCTGGATGTAGAGAAAGTAGCATAAGGCACCATTGTGCTGAAATAGCAGTGGTTTCATATCCAGCCGAATAAAAACTTTTACAATTATCTACGATGAACTTATTCATCGAATCTTGACTCAGGCCATGAGTTTTAGCAGCTTCAAGAACTGTTTGTAACAAATCATCCTCAATTCCAGCTTTCTTCCTTTCTGTTACAATTTTTAAGATCGAAGTTCGAATCTCATTCTGTAATGCCCAAATCTTCCTATTACTCTTTGTAGGAACATGCCTGTTATATGGTACAACCAATGTTCTAGTAAGATAGAATTGACTACCCAATGAGAAGGAATTAACAACGGATATGTTACTAAATAGGAAACTTTTATTATCGTTTTCTTAGACGAATACAGGGAAAGTGCACAAATAGCCAGTTTTAGCAGTCCTTTAGAAAATAATGAACTTAAAAAAGGTTACATAAAAAAACCAGCTTTATCAACTTCAGACCATCAGCTTCTAACTAAGCCTACCTTTAGACCAAAAAAAATGAAGTTTGAAACACAGTTCAAATGCCTCAACTTCAGAGATGTGGTTTTGAATTTTATGCTCGAAACAATTTTTAGAAAGTGGTTGCGCCTTAAATGGCAATGTACAAATAAACTAGGCCATGAAATTTTCACTCGAATAGATGTGTTTTAGCTATCAAAATTGTGAAACAAAAGTAGAAGAGCAAACTGACCTCATTCCAGGAATAGAGTTAACCAAAATACTTTTGGACACAACCAAAAGAATAGCTCTTAGCTTAGAGAAGATCTCTTCACCCTCAATATAGCTGCTTCCGAAGCAGGCTCTAGATAAAACCTCACCAGAAAATCTCCTCATGTATGGATCAATGTCTATGTCTGCATTTCCATCATGAGCCTCAACCTCTGCTTTCCATTGGTCTAGTAGCATATGTGCAGACTCTTGAATCAATTTGATCATTCCCTAGCAGGTGTTTAAAACAGGTTACATGTTGTAGAGAGCTTGGAGTTTGATGGAATAACTTAGGGGACGTGTTTGGTACAACGGAAGTCATTTGTTGGAATATATTTTCTGGAAAATGACACATTTACTAGAAAATATTTTCCTAAAAAGTTTTTTGGTATTTTGATTAAGAGTGAAATAATCGTGAACGAAAATGACTTACACCTAGAAGTGAGGGAAGTCATTTTCTCGGAAAATGATCTCCCTGAAAAATATTTTTCGGCAACCAAACACCTAAAAAAATTCTTTATTTTCTGTTCTTGTCATACCAAATACACCCTAAGTCTCTACTTGATTTAATTTTACAAACCTTAAGTTTCTCCAAGTGAAATTCAGGGGCAAGAATTTTTCTTTGGGAAGACCAAGCAAGCCCAGATGATGTCACCACACCACTACCAAACAAAGGATTCATTGATTCCATATGATAAGGAGGTTTTCCAAAATCTGGAGTTGTGCAGTTTATGATCTCTTTAACCATATCAGGTCTCGTCACATGCAGAATATAGGTATTCCCAATTGAATACATCAACTCTTCACCTGTCAATATTAATTGCAGGATAACTATTGATGAGCATTTCTTTCACTGAAGATAAAAGAAAAAGAGGTATAAGTTGATAACAAGATTACATTAAAAAAAAATAACTTCATTAGTCCCATTTTACGTGAAGGTGCTTGACCGAGCACAACCAAGTTAGGAACGAGGTTGATCAATTGAATCCCCTAGAAATTTATAGTTTATGATTAAAAAAACTAAATATGTTTTTTATATACTTATATGTTGTTGAATTCCTTTGAAGTAATAGAAATTCTAGTAAAGTAGCGGATTTAAAATTACTTATTCAAATTTCATGTTTATCATTTTCGAATCTCCTCATATAAAATTCTGGCTTCGTCTCAGGACACAATGTTTTAAAAAAATATAGAAGAGTTTTGACATACACTCCCTCCGTCTCATTTTGTTTGTCCTGGTTACTGTAAATGTGTGTCCCAAAATATTTGTCAATTTAGAATATCAAGATAGAATTAATTACTTTTTTCTACTTTGCTCTTAGAATTAATTGATTTTGAAAAAAAAAATCGAATTAACATGTATTAAAGAGAGAATAATATGGTGGGTAAAATAGTTAAAAATACTTTATCATTAATATTTTCTTGAGGGAGTAAGACAAATATATGCAAAATTTACATCTGTTCTTTTCATTTTCCTCTCCTTATAAGGAATAAATTTTATACTAGGAACTATAACTAATTCCGTCGTTAAGGATAAAGTGGGGACGCTAAAAGTAAATAGTCTTCTAAAGTGATTAAAAAAGATAAGTGTTTCATCATATAAAATGATACAAGTAGGGTACCATATTGTTGACGCCATTTGTCGAAAAATGGAAAAAGAAGAGCTTGAACATTGTGAAGAAGAGGAAGACGGTCATTAGTTGAGGCATTGCGTGCGTGACTAAAAGCCCTCTTGATCTCCAAGAGATTTCCAAGTAGAAAAGCTGGCGGTGGTCCATCAATTCCTTGCTTCTTTAAAGCTAATCGGAGGTTACATGGCTTCACCACCAATGCATTATATGACTTCGAAACTAATATGAATAACCATATCAACATAAAGGAAAATAGCACTTTGAAGAAACCAATATTAATGTCCTCCATTTTTGTTGCTCAATCACCTAACTTTGTTATTGTCCCTCCATATATTGAAGGAGTTTTATTAAGGTAGAAAACACAGTGACATCACTACAATATGTATCATTCTAACACGTATCATTTGTATGATCGAGTCTAAGTTTTGATGTACGTACACTTAAGAATGCTCACACGCCATTTTCGTGTAGTACACTCAACCAAAGTCCACCAAATGATGAAGCAGGCACCACTCCAGACTCAACCCATTTTCCCTCTCATGGGTGTTCCTAGTTTTTTGGATCTTAAATATTACTATAATTTGATTTTTCTTTTCTTGTTTGGGTCTTAATTAGACATTGATTTAACTTTCTTTTCTTTTTATTTCTTAACCACTTCATAGTCAACCCATTTTTGGATCTTAGACATTGATTTGATTTTCTTTTTATTAGTTCTTAAATTCACCAAAATTTGAATTTAAGCATTCTAACCAGAAACTTCAAGGCAACATGGTAAGTAACACAGAATCAATTAAACTGATGTTGAAAATATAATTAAATATATAAAGTGTACTTTTTTAACAATGTAAGTTTTTATATGGGATGATCATGCACATCAACAACTCAACAGCTCCTTTAAAATCCTTTCGAGCATGTGTGTTTCTTCAGCGCCGATGACTTATAGAATAAATGTTGTCTCTGCCTGCTAGACTCATATCCCCATAACAGTAGGTAGTGCATTTTTATCCCACACAAAAATCTTAATATACAACTGTTGTATAGTAGTTTTATGATTTTTGTACAGCAGTTGTATGACTGTAATATAGCAACTTTGGAAAACAGCTTTTGTATAGCAGTTCTATGATTATGGTATAGCAGTTTCGTTGTTTGCATGTTGTATAGCAGTTGTATCTGAAATGTATCTCAATTCTATTTCTACTGTATATTTTTTCATCTAAGTAATATTTTGTGATGCAGTTATTGCCTTAATTGCATTGGTAAAAAGTACATGTGGAAATTTCGACTTTTAAGTTTGGATGCGTCAAGTGTGTTCAAGAGTAGGATATTTCAATGATGTTCACACGTGCATGTTGAAGGAGCAAGTCTTGGTAATATCGAAGAAGAAGCCTTTTTTTAATAATATTGTAATCGGAGAAGATAGATAGATAGATAGATAGATAGAAAGAAGTAAGTAATAGTAAAATCGCATCTTTTTTTTTTAACTGTTGCAATGGAAGAGAGAAATAAAGGGAAAAAAAGGGAAATAAGTTGAAAGATAAATCTGTGGCAAAAATAACTGTTGTAATGAGAGGAAGAAATCCATGAATCAAGGGGAAAATGGAAAAAAATTATGAAGGCAAGCCAAAAAAATTACCTATTATACAGGAGCATGTTTAACAATATCTTTTTTTTTATCTTTTGCTATATATTTTTACCTTTTTGCCATATTTTGTAGCATATTTTAAAAATGAGAAAATGCGTCTAGAAATAATAAATAAATTCTACCAATATTTATGTGGATAATTTTTCCCTTATTGATGGTACAATAGAGTGTCATATAATTTATAAAACAGAATAGATTGAGTATGTAACATATTTGCAATATGCAAGCATATCCAAAGCAACATCCAGAAATATGGCTTCATCTCCTCCTTTGTTTGGTGATACCTACCAACCAAAGTCAAGCAACAACTGGTAGTTTCTTTACAAGAAAGAAAATGTTGATAGAAGAAGGGAAATCAGAATATTGAGTTCGAGTAAGGCAAAGTTTTGTCCTAAACATACTCTTACTCCAGCTCCAAATGGCATGTATATGTATGGATGATGTTTGCACGCTCCAGCAACTCCATTTTCAAACCTATTTGACTTGAACTCATAAGTATCTGATCCCCATACTTTAGGATCTGTGTGTAATGCGGTTATTATTAACCATATGTTGAAGTCCGTTGGTATAGTAACGTTGCCAAACCTCAAGTCTATAGAATTAGCCTTTCTTGGCATCACTGCTACTGGAGGATATAGGCGCATTGTTTCATTAATCACCATTGTCAACTGTTACAATACGTTTCGTTAGTAGCTTAATATTACACGTTAAAAGCCCTTTCTAGAAAGGCTTAATAGGCAAATAGATATTTGTACTTGTAAGGAATTAATTTCATTGCTAATACCCAAATTCCATGATTTTCATTGAGTACATGGGTGGATGTGGTGTGTTATATATATAGGTTCATCCATACCCAATAGCTTTGACTCGAACGTTCCATATTGTTCAAATCTCGTACGTGTTGCACGTACATGTGTCTATTTACCTATTAGCCTTTTGGAAATGCATGGAATCAATGAACATTTGTTTCAATCAGAAAAAAGATAAAAATTACCTGCTTCATTTTATGAATCATATCAATATCAGGAACTTCCCCTTTACAAATTTTTAATACCTCAGCGCGAACACAATTTTGCTATTCTGGATATAGAGAAAGTAGCATAAGGCACCATTGTGCCGAAACAGCAGTGGTTTCATATCCAGCGAAATAAATACTTTTACATACGATGAGCTTATTCATCGAATCTTGACTCTGGCCACGAGTTTTGGCAGCTTCAAGAATTGTTTGTAGCAAATCATCCTCAATTCCAGCTTTCTTCCTTTCTTTTTACTATCTTTAAGATAGAAGTTCGAATCTCATTTTGTAGTGCCCAAATCTTCCTATTACTCTTTGTAGGAACATGCCTGTTACATAGTACAATCAACATTCCAATAAGATCGAATTAACCATCCAATAAAAAGAAATTCGCTACGGATCTATTATTAGCGACGACATTTTGATGTTTAGCGACAAAGTTTTCCTGTCGCTACTTCCTTTTCCTTTTCTTTTCTTAGTGGAATGCAGGGAAAGTGCACAAACAGCCACTTTTAGTTTAGCATCAGTTATTTGGCGAACAATAATCGCAATTTTAAAAAGTTTAAATTTTAGCATCTTTATCAACTTCAGACCATTGTTCTCTAACAAAGTCTAACTTCAAAACAAGAAATTGATGTTTGATACATAGTTCAAGAGGCTTAGACTTCAAACCACAAGTATGAAGTTTCCCGACTTTTACAAAGTAGCAATGCCTTATATGGCTACCTAAAAATAAATTATGCTATAAAATCTTCACTCCAATAAGGTATGTGTTTTAGCCATCAAAATTGGAGTTAATTTTATTGATGGTTACTCAACTATTGTTTCATTACCACAAAGTTATCTTTTTTTTTTGTTACCCTAAAGTCATTCACCTTTCCTCCGATCTACACCAAAGTCACTCTGCCATGAATTTTACTTAAAACTTGCTAAAAACATGACGTGACATCTTTAATTAAATAATTTTCTTAATTATACTTTAATATATTAACTCAATTCATTAACCTGTTACGCTAATTGTAGTTGAACTACTGGTTATTTAAAATATCAGTTGACATTGTTACTATTTGTGTAAGTAGAGCTATATAATCTACTTATCAGGTATATATATGTTTCATTGGTAACTTGTCAATCTTTCCTAAATTAATAGGAAATGAGCAATATAGTTTGTAACTTTTAGTGCACTGGTTGTTTAAGATTGTGTTTGGGATTTAGAGTAAAAAAGGGAACTTGAATAGATAGTGAAATAGGTTTGGGTCTGGATTGGATAGAACTAGTGTAATGGGTTAAAAAATTGGATTGATATATTAACCTATAATTAAGAAGATTATTTTTTAATTAAAAAATGTCACGTCATTTTTTGGGCAAGTTTTAAGTAAAATCCGGCTAGATTGACTTTGGTATAGACCGGAATAAAGGTAAATGACTTTTGAGCAACAAAAGAAACAAAAATAACTTTGCGGTAATGAAACAATAGTTGAGTGACCATATAAAATAAACTCTCAAAATTGTGAAACAAAAGTAGAATAGCAAACTTACCTCATTCCAGGAATAGAATTAACCAAAATACTTTTGGATACAGCCAAAAGTGTAGCTCTTAGCTTAGAGAGGATCTCTTCGCCCTCGATATAGCTGCTTCCAAAGCAAGTTCTAGATGTAACCTCACCAGAAAATCTCCTTATGTATGGATCAATATTTATGTCTGCAATTCCATCATGAGCCTCAACCTCTGCTTTCCATTTGTCTAGTAGCATATGTGTAGAGTCTTGAATAAATTTGATCATTCCCTAGCAGGGGTTTACAACAGGGTACATGTTATAGAGAGTTCGGAGTTAAATGAATAACTTACAGGACGTGTTTGGTACAACAGAAGTCACTTGTTGGAACATGTCTTCTGTAAAATGACTTATTTACTGGAAAGTATTTTCCTAGTAACTTTTTCCTGATTTTTTTTAGAAAGTGGAATAATCGTGAAATGAAAATGACTTCCGCCCAAAAGTGAGGGAAGTCATTTTCGCTCTTTTGGTGGTGGAATATGATTTCCAAGGAAAATACGTTTTGGCATCCAAACACCAAAATATATTTGGGTGCTCAGATTTTCATTAGGCGAAGAAATTAACTTTGAAAATATATTACAAGAAGGTTTCTTTGATAGACTTAACGAAAAAGGAGTCATTTATTGGAAAAAAATGGACATCTTAAGCAAGAACTCTTGGGTGGGGTTTAATTTTAATTGGCTTGGTCTTAAATAATTTAATTTTTTTCTATTTATGTAATTTGCCAAAATATTTTTGTAGTTGCCACGTTAGCAAAATTTTAACGGACGTTAAGCTTTCTGTGTTGGATGATCATAGGAGCTACTTGGATAAAGTTGAGTGACCATAGAAAGACAAAGCAAAGATAAGTGACCATGGTGGCCAACTACCCAAAGTTGAGTGACCATAAAAAGACAAGGGATTTTTACATATATATACAAACTCACACCCCTAATTACAAAAAAATAGCAATATTATAGAAATTACACCATGTAACAATATTTTTCCTAGCATATTCTCTTTTATAAACGTTACATACAGTTTTATTTGTGAATTATTGGGCCCATACCCGAACCAAACTAGCTCTATTCCTGCCTCTTCATTTCTTTCTATACCTCTTCTCAGTACCCTTTAGTCTCTTCACTCTCAACCCGCTGGAGCTCAGACGCTGCTGGGCAACGGTGGCTGTTGACTACCATCGATCACCATCTCCTCCGACCAAATAATACATTTCTAGAACGCAGCGGAAGGATGTTGGAACCCTAAATCAGAAAGTAGCGGAAAGAGCGTCGAAACCCTAAATTAGGCGACCCCATTTTCTCCGACCAAACTATACTTCAACGGAATACTTTCGCCTTCCTCTTTCCCAATGAAGATTGTTCTTTTTCCTATTTAAATTCTCGATTCTCAATTTGATTACATCAGTTTTGTGAACGACCTGCACTTTCTGTTGCTATAACACCGCCATTTTTGGCTTCAGTGCGGAGGTTTTTGATGCTGCAGCGTCAGAGGATTTGTCTCCGTCGACTTCTGCCTGTTCGTCGTTTTAAAATCGCAGTATTGATGCTGCGACTCCATTTTCTGATGAAAATGATACAATGAGTCGACTTCTGCATGTCCGTCGACTTCTGCCTGTTCTGGTCGTCAACAACTACGATCAACACTATTTTCTTTTAGTTCCTTAATTTCTGTTATTTTATTTATTTATTTAAATGTTGAATTTTGTTTGGATTTGCTTCATTTTTAAGGTTTCTATGATTTTTTGGATCCAAAATTTATTGTCCCCCAGTACAAATATTTTTTTACAGCAATTGAAAGTTCAGTTTTTTTCAGATTATGACAGATATGTTATTCTTGAATTTGATTCGTTGGTTCATTAATTTTGTGTCTCTGTTTCTGTTTATGTTTCAGCGGTGAAACAGTCTGAAATCGCTGCTGAAACAGTTAGATACGAAATTGAAACAAATTGAAACGGTATTGAAACAGTCTGAAACAGAGTTGATATAGTCTAAAATGGAGTTAAAACATCTAACAATATTAAAATACTGTGATACAGTCTGAAACCGAGTTGATACAGTTAGATACGGAGTTGAAATAGTCTGAAACGGTATTGATATACTATGATACAGTCTGAAACGGAGTTGATACAATTTAAAACAGTCTGATGCAGTCTAAAATGGGGCTTGATACAGTTTAAAATAGACTGATACAGTCTGAAATGAGACTTGATACAGTTTAACAGTGCAGAAACAGTTGAAACGGTGCAGAAACAGTTAGATACGGTGCTGCAGAAACAGTTGAAACGGTGCAGAAACAGTTAGAAACAGTTGAAACGGTGCAGAAACAGTTAGATACGGTGCTGCAGAAACAGTTGAAACGGTGCAGAAACAGTTAGATACGGTGCAGAAATAGTTGATACGGTGCAAAAATAGTGAGATTCAACGAGATACATTGAGGATGGATGACGAAAAGTGAAATTGGGGAAAATGAGAGGAGTAAAAGTGAAATTGGGGGGAAATGGTGGGAGGAAAAGTGAAATAGGGGGAAATGGGAGGAGCAAAAGTGATAGTGGGGGGAAATAGAAGGAAGAATTTAAGGGTTTGATATGTTATGGGAAAATATTGCTATGTTTTTGCTATATTTGTAATTATCTTGTGTTTTTCTCTATATAGGGTAATTTTACTAAAATGTTGCTATGTTTGGTAATTAAGCTCTAAAACTTGTACTTTTATGTAAAAAAATTCAAAAGACAAAATAAAAATAAGTGACCATGGTGGCCAATTACTCAAAGTTGAGTGACCATAGAGACAATCAAATCAGATAATATCCCCTGGCGTAAAGGATGCATTTAGCGAAAAGCGAGTTTGGTAGCTTTATTAATGCTTTAGGTTCGTTTTCTTTTTATGTCCTCTTCAAAGTACCAGCACAACGCCAAAATGATTTGTTTGCAGGGCAGATTTCTAGGTTTAATTGTGGTTCACGTGACTCATAGTCATTCCACAATATAAAATATATTATGTATATATTTCTCAAAATTTACCTTATATGATGTTTGTGAAATTATGTTCTAAAAGTTTGAATGATTCACTTGATCAAATGTTGGTTTACTTATATTGAGATCAGAAATCAATTCCCACTAAATGCTTTGTTCTAGTACTCTATCCGATAAAAATAGGGCACAATTTTCTTATTAGATTGTTCCAAAAAAAATGACACGATTTTAAATCTGGAAATAATTTAACTTCAAACTTTCAACCTTACCTTTAATGAGATGATTTATAGCTGCAAATAAATTTATTTTAAACTATAAGTTTCAAAAGTATTATTTTTTTTAAAAATTTCGTACAAAGAGAGTACTTTTTTTCCTTATGTTAGTTACATTGGTCTAGTTACATTGGAATATAAGAGGGGTCAAAAAAAGCTATACACAGATTGAGAAATCTGGTAAACATTAATAAAATTGAGTTTGTTACTATCATGGAGCCTTTTGTGGCCAGGGATAAAATAGAGGGATACAAGAGATTTCTGGGATTCCAACATCGTGTCTCCAATGACAATAGGAAAATTTGGTGTTTTTGGACACAGAATTGCCAAGCATCTATACTCACAAATGATGAACAACAAATCACTTTCAAGATCCTAGATGGAAATAGTGACATGGGAACATTCCTAACAGCTGTATATGCAAAGTGTAGTACTGTTGAAAGGAGAGATCTATGGTCCAGTCTTGAAAATACTAGTCTCATCATAGATGGACCTTGGTGTATAGGAGGTGACTTTAATGTTATCCTAGAACCCGAGGAGAAAATGGGGGGCATGCCCCATAGAGCTAATAAAAGCTTGGACTTCTCAAGTTGCATGATTTCTTGTGGGATGGCAGATGCAGGTTTTGTAGGTCCAAAGTTCACGTGGTGCAACAATAGGAGGCCTTCTAAGAGAATTTGGAAGAGATTAGACAGGATAATGATCAAATTTGTTTGGGCCCAAAAATTTCAAATTTCTTCGGTGAGACACTTAGCTAGGACAGGCTCAGATCACAGGCCTCTACTCTTGAAGTGTCAAATAGATCCCCAAGAGACAATCAGCTACTTCAGGTTTCTTAATTTCTGGGTTGAACATCCTGGTTTCTTAGAACTTGTAAAAGCTAGTTAGGATTCACAGTTTGCAGGAAATGCCATGTGGAGGTTACAACAGAAACTAAAAACACTCAGCAGACAACTCAATCACTGATCAAAGAACTCTATTGGTAATGTATTTCAATATGTAACTCATTGGGAGGATAAAGTGCAGATCTTAGAAGAAATTGAATTAAGCAACACAGAGCATAATAGAGAAGAATTGAATAAATCGCAAGCTGAGTATGTGAGATGGATGGCAATGCAAGAGTCCATTCTTAGCCAGAAATCACAGGTGCAATGGTTTGAGCAAGGGGACAGTAATAGTAAGTACTTCCACAGCATAATCAGAGAGAGAAGAAGAAGGTTGCATATCCATAGAATTGAAAATCATAGAGGGAGGTGTATACAAGGGGAGGAAAAGATCTCAAGAGCTGCAATTAGTCATTTTGAAAAGCTTTTTAACATGGAACAACCACAAGTTGGCATTCAGCTACTAGAGTGCATTCCTAGTTGTGTTACAGATGAGGATAACATGTTAATGGCTTCCATTCCGGATGAACAAGAGATCAAAGAAGCTGTTTTTGCAATGAGTGCTAGTAGCACCGATGGTCCAGATGGTTACAATGGATTTTTTTTTACCAGAAATGTTGGGAGATCATTAAGGACGATGTGGTCTGCATGGTTCAAGATTTTTTTAGGGGAAAAACTTTGACCAAATATTACTCACACACATGTCTTGTGTTGATTCCTAAGATCGAGTCCCCTTCAACTTTCGCAGAGATGAGACCTATTAGCTTAAGCAACTTTTCCAGCAAAATCATTTCCAAAGTGATATCAATGAGACTCAACCCAATGCTCCCTAGACTAATTTTCGAGAACCAAAGTGGTTTCGTTCAAGGAAGACTGATAACAGAAAATGTTCAGCTTGCTCAGGAAATAGTACAAGAAGTGGCACAGGCAAACAAAGGGGGAAACATAGTTATCAAGCTAGACATGGCCAAAGCCTATGATAGGCTATCATGGAAATTTCTAGCAGCAGTTATGAGAAAATTTGGCTTTGCTGAGGTTGTTTTGAAATGGTTTGGAGACTAATATCAAATGTTTGGTACTCTATCATTATCAATGGGTCAAGGAAGGGGTTTTTTCACTTCATCTCAAGGCCTAAAACAAGGAGATCCACTATCTTCCTCCTTGTTTATATTGGCAGCAGAGGTGCTAACTAGATTACTTAACAATTTGTATATTGATTGCAGGTTTACTCCATTCTCTATGAATAAAAAAGAGCCACAGATCAATCACTTGGCCTGTGCAGATGACATAATCATATTCAGCGGAGGTAACAACAGATCCATAAAATGTGTGATGAGGCAGATTAGGAGATATGAAAGAAGCTCTGGTCAAAAAGTTAACCGAGACAAAAGTTTTTTCATAACTGCTCCTAATACTTCAGCATCCAGAATAAACAGAATGAGGGAAGTAACTGGTTTTCTAGACAAGAGTTTTCCTTTCACATATTTAGGGTGCCCTATCTATGTAGGTAGAAAGAAGAGCTCTTATTTTGATGGAATGATGACCAATATAGTAAAAAAATTGAATGGTTGGCATCGAAAGTTGTTGTCAAATGGAGGCAGACTTGTTTTAATCAAACATGTACTACAAGCAATCCCTACTTACACACTAGCTTCAATGAGTCCTCCTAAAAGCATTTTCAGGTTGATGGAAAAAACTTGCACCACTTTGCAAGTTTTTTCTGGGGTACTTAAAAGGAGAAGGCAAGATATCATTGGACCTCCTGGAAAAATATTTGCAACAAGGAAGATGGAGGGATTGAGGTTAGAAGAATGGAGGATATTGGGAACACTCTTGCTCTAAAGAGATAGTGGAACTTCAGAACAAAACCATCTTTCTGGGCAACTTTTCTACAAGCAAAGTACTGCACTAGGGTACATCCAGTGGCTAGAAAGAAATTATCTAAGCAATCACATTCCTGGAAGAAGTTGATGGACATAAAGATGAAAGCAGAATGTAACATAATATGGAAAATACAAATTGGGCAGCGTAACTTTTGGTAGGATAATTGGACTGGCTATGGAGCTTTAGCTAGTAATTGCCAACCGACTACAAGGTCCCACAAGCTTAAAGTCAATTTAAACACAAGAAGATCTTGGAATGAAGAGAAGTTAGCTGCTATCTGATGTTTGGCATTATATGCCAATGTTTCCTTAATATTTCCGCATGTTTGAGCTTGTTATTCGCTCGTTTTATAGTTTATGAATGTGGTTTTGCACTAATTTTATGTCGTGCGTGTGTAGGTTGTTACGCAGTGCATTTGGAGCTTTTAGTAGCGTGATTGAGCAAGGAATGATTGGAAATTGGTTGAGGATTGGATTGAGCACACGAGGGCACGACAGGAGGCGAGATTTCGGACCAAGGAGCAAGCAGTTGGCCTGGCGCGGTAGCCTCCGCGGCGCGCCACCCAACGCGCCCAGTGCCTGGCGCGTTTTCCCACGTGGGGCACTCCAAAAGCGCTGAGTTTTCGACGTCTACTGGTTGTCCCAGAGCGATTGTGGGTGCGGGGCGCCCGTTATAGCGCCCCTGGAGCGTTTTGGAACTTCCTATTTCGTCTAGGCTTAGGTCTAACTTATTACCAGGCCTTTGTAAACCTTATAAATACTATTTTACTTAGTTTTTGATAGAAGTTCAGACTTTGGAGCAAGTTTTGGAGGAGAGGGGAGGAGCCCTAGATGTCTTCTACACAAGTTCTTTCTTTCTTTCTCTTATTCTTCGCTTTAATTCTATAGTTTGTTCGTTCTAGTGTTAGAGTAAATACATGAAGATTGATGTTTGAAAGTTGATTTCTATATATTGATTTACCATTACGGATTGTTTATTCTTTCTTGATCATAATTGTTTGATTATTGAGGCCTGATAATTGAACACTATCCATGGTTTTTAGATTGAACTCGAAAGAGGGAATTTATTAACGCAAATAAGAAAGAATAGGGCTTGATTGTGAACCCGGGCATCGGGGAACCAATTTGTGAGTAGGATAGACATATACTTGCTCGCCTAGCTTAACTAATCACAGAATTTGTTAATGCGTGCACGTGATTCAACCCATAGACATATAGGGATTGGAGTAGCCTGCATAGACCGTGAAGAATCGAAAGGTTTTCATGGGTACATTTAACCTGTAGTTAGCAATCTAGGAAATCAAGAAGTAGAATCAACTGGAAAACTCAACTGGATTGTTCGTAACTCTGACCCGGGACCGTCATCTTTTATTGATAATAACTTAGAATTTGCTCTGTTACTTGATCTTAATTACTTGTTTTAATTACTGCATTTAGTTAGTAAAATCTCAACCATTGGAAAAAGATCCCTGAATAGTTCTTAGGACTTGTTTGCTAGAATTCAGTCTGAATAGTCCTCGTGGGAACGATACTCTACTTATCACTTTATTACTTGTCGACCACGTATACTTGCGTGTGCGTTTGGGAGCAACAAGTTTTTGGCGCCGTTGCCGCGGACTAAATAATTGACTGATTTCTTTTTGAACGATTACTTATTTTCTATTCAGATTTAATTTATGTTTAATTTAGTATTGTGTTACTTGTCTTATCATAGCATCTTTTAATGAAAATTGATCGAGTGGTTGTAATTCTAATTTTGATGATCTCTGTCTACTTTGCGGAGGAACCCACTTGTGGGAAAATTGTCCAACTCTTTCAACCCTACGAGACTGGTTATGTGAATTTTCTACCACATTTGATTGGAATTTGTGTAAATTGTGTGGTGGTCGGTGGAATGATTGTCCTAAGTGTCATGCTCCTTCCTCCAATAATTTTTGTGACGATTCTAATGATGTTTGTGAGTTTGACAGGAGTGATAAAGTGCAGGTTGTTAGAAAAACTTGGCTATGGGGATTTCAGGAATGAACTTACAAATATGACGATGCAATTTATGGAAGAAAGAGTGGAGCTCGGACAAGAGATCGACCGATTTGGCTTGACTATTCACGACTTGGAGGAGAATTTGAGTGATATGGTTGAGGTGTCTAATGCCCAATTATCAGTTGTCGTGAATAGTAGATTTGAGATAGAAGAGCTTAGAAGCCAATTTGAGGAGCAAAAAGTGGAATTCCTACCATTCGACCCAATATTAGTTGATGATGCCAAGGTTGAGGAAATCACATTAGAGTCAAGTGAGGAAATAGAAAACATCATATTTGAGGACTCTAGTGTTTGTGCAAGTGAGGGTGTCAAAAGTAATGCAACTTTAGAATTGAAGCGCATTGGACCTCATTCCAATCATTTTTCAACATTGTGTTTGGATGGTGACATGAAAATTGAGCCACCCGAGCCTATGAAGAACCCAAAGGAGGAGGAACAAGGTGCTTATATTCTAAAGTTTGTGATACCGAGGAGACAAAACGACATCCCTCATGTAAAGGCCATGAAGTGCAAAATGCGACATTGGTTACTTGGTCCTTTTGTATTTTTGCCACCACCTCAATACCATAGTCATAAGTTTGAGGCAAAGTTGGGAATTCAATTCATTAGTTCAAGGTGGAGACAAAAGTGATGAAGTTGTCTTCGTCGTGCCCCGACGTTAACTAAGGCGCTTCTTGGGAGGCAACCCAATTTGCTTGCTTTACTTTTATTTATTTTTATTTTATTTTTATGGTTGTATAGTACTTTGGGTGATTCTTTGGATTGCAGGTTCATGTAATGTCGAGCTTAAGTGTGGGGTGTCCTCACCCCTGCCTAATATTGATGACCTGATGAGGGAAGTCTGAGTACCTCATACTATATGGAAGCTTGGAGGATGCTAGCACCAAGGACTAGAGTCTTCAGGGAAGTTTTCTTTACCTTGCACTTTCTTATTTTTAGCACTGAGGACAGTGCTTAGTTTAAGTGTGGGGTGGGGGAACTCCCCTTTATCTATTTTTGAGGTTAGGGATGCATGTACCGTAGGATTTTCTTTTGTCACTTGACTTTATTTTAATTTGTTTCTTGCTTTAACATATGAAAAAAAAATTAGAAAACCAATGAAAAATTCCAAAAAGATTTTCCTTTTAGTTTTATTAGTGGTACATGTCATCCACCCCGTGGTTTTTCTTATGGCCTCGGTTCGTTTCCACGGGGAGACCTTTGAACCGGGTAGTTTTTTATTTTTAGGATTAGAATAGTTAGTATAGGTGACCCTAGACGAAGGAAATAGGTAGAATGCTAGGTGCCTTTGATTTGTTTGATACCGGTGGACTTGAACTTTATTGCATGTGCTACTTGTGGTGTCCTTGAGTTTTAAATTGTGATGCATGCCTAAAAAAATGGAATGACCCCCTTGAGATGCTTTAGTCCACTTGCTTGACTTTGTTGTGAACCTTTGTGTATTAGTGCTTAATTTTCCACAAGTTGCACTCTAGATGCTTGATTGACAGTTGTTGATGGAGCCTTTTTGTGTGGATCATGTGCAATGTGTGTGTGAGGCATATTCTTGTTTTCTCCATGTTTGCATATTGATGTCTAGAACTTGCCCCGTGTGTGTGCAAAGCGAAATCCCAGGCTTGCTCTAGTCGGGAAATGATACAGGTCTTTTTTTGATTTGCCTACCCTTACATATACACCTTGGAAAAAATTGTTGTGAATTCTTTGACCTTTTTGTTGGCACCCACACCCCAAGCATACCCACATGTCTAAATTGTTCTCTTTTGGCCCTTTACTCCTTAAGCACTTTAGTTGATATTGTGATATTATTGCGGAGTTATGGTTGAATATTGTGAGGTTGTTGAGTGGAACCAATGAAGGGGAATACTTGAATGAATTGTGTAGTAGTTGTTTATGAGCATTAGCAAGGTTGGAAAATAATGAAATTGAAAAGAAAGAAAAAAAAAGGGCAAAGTGAAAAGAAAAGAAAAAAAATTATGAAAAAAGAAATAAAGAGAAAAGAATATCCATTCCTTGCTAGTGTGTGCTTAAAAGAAATATTGCTACTTGTTGAGAAGGTGTGTGTGTGAAAGTTGTTGATTGGGTGGTTTTGATGGGAATTGTGTTTGAAATAATTGTGATGTATTAAAGTGCTTAGGGAGGTAGTCACTATTACCATATGTATCCTACCCGTCCCTTAGCCTACATTACAATCTTTTCAAAGTCCTAGTTAATTCCGATTGGAGTGAGCTTACATTAGTGGAGTCCTACACTACGGGCAAGCCTATGGTACATTGTGTGTGACATGTGAGACTTTCATGAGAGTGAGTGAATTCGTTCTATGTTATTGTCCCCGTTCTATTCATGATATTCATTGTTGTGTGTGATATTTGGGGGACATTCTTTTGCTTCATGTTGGTGAGGGCACATGGTTTGCATGGAATAGGTGAAGTTGATGGCTTCTTGGTTGAGTAGATAGGTGTGATTTTGTGGGAGCATGGTAGCAATGGGTTGAGTTTGTACATTTGAGCTATTTTGGGGTGGTTGTTCTCATATTTTTGAGTTTGATAAACTATTGGCATGTTTGAGGACCCATAGTAGACATGTGTGCATTTGTTCAATGATCGGTATCAGCCATAGTCGTAGGCAGACCTGTTCTACCTAGGTGGGAAGTTAGTTGTGACTTGCTCGAGGGCGAGCAAAGGTTCAAGTGTGGGGTGGTAATGTTTGGTATTTTATGCCAATATTTCCTTAATATTTCCGCATGTTTGAGCTTGTTCTTCGCTCGTTTTATAGTTTGTGAATATGGTTTTGCACTAATTTTATGTCGTGCGTGTGTAGGTTGTTACACAGTGCATTTGGAGCTTTTAGGAGCGTGATTGAGCAAGGAATGATTGGAAATTGATTGAGGATTAGATTGAGCACACGAGGCGAGATTTCGGACCAAGGAGCAAGCAGTTGGCCTGGCGTGGTAGCCTCCGCGGCGCGCCGCCCAACGCGCCCAGTGCCTGGCGCATTTTCCTACGTGGGGTGCTCTAAAAGCGCTGAGTTTTCGACGTCCACTGGTTGTCCCAGCGCGATCGTGGGCGCGGGGCGCCCGTTATAGCGCCCTTGGAGCGTTTTGAAACTTCCTATTTCGTCTAGGCTTAGGTCTAACTTATTACCAGGCCTTTGTAAACCTTATAAATACTATTTTACTTAGTTTTGGATAGAAGTTCAGACTTTGGAGCAAGTTTTGGAGGAGAGGGGAGGAGCCCTAGATGTCTTCTACACAAGTTCTTTCTCTCTTTCTCTTATTCTTCTCTTTAATTCTATAGTTTGTTCGTTCTAGGGTTAGAGTAAATACATGAAGGTTGATGTTTGAAAGTTAATTTCTATATATTGATTTACCATTATGGATTGTTTATTCTTTCTTGATCATAATTGTTTGATTATTGAGGCCTGATAATTGAACACTATCCATGGTTTTTAGATTGAACTCGAAAGAGGGAATTTATTAACGCAAATAAGAAAGAATAGGGCTTGATTGTGAACCCGGGCATCGGGGAACCAATTTGTGAGTAGGATAGACATATACTTGCTCGCCTAGCTTAACTAATCACAGAATTTGTTAATGCGTGCACGTGATTCAACCCATAGACATATAGGGATTGGAGTAGCCTGCATAGACCGTGAAGAATCGAAAGGTTTTTATGGGTATATTTAACCTGTAGTTAGCAATCTAGGAAATCAAGAAGTAGAATCAACTGGAAAACTCAACTGGATTGTTCGTAACTCTGACCTGGGACCGTCATCTTTTATTTGATAACAACTTAGAATTTGCTCTGTTACTTGGTCTTAATTACTTGTTTTAATTACTGCATTTAGTTAGTAAAATCTCAACCATTGGAAAAAGATCCCTGAATAGTTCTTAGAAAATTGTTTGCTAGAATTCAGTCTGAATAGTCCTCATGGGAACGATACTCTACTTATCACTTTATTACTTGTCGACCACGTATACTTGCGTGTGCGTTTGGGAGCAACACTATCCTTCCTCGAAATGCACTCGAGCAAGTCTTGACAGTTTGGGGACCCAAACCAAGAAGACTATGCCATTTGGAAGCCTTCTATGGATGGAAACTTCTCTACAAAAACAGCATGGCATTGCATCAGGGTACACAAGCCTAGATCTAGTTTAATTTTTAAAGTATGGCATAGCAAATTACCCTTTAAATTCTTCTTTTTATCATGGAGAATGTTACAGGGTAAACTACATTTTTATGAAGTCGTGAAAACATTTGGAAATAACATTGTATCTAGATGTTATTGTTGCATTGATCCTAAATGTGAAACTCTACATCATGTTTTTATGGAAGGCCAGGTAGCACAGCAACTGTGGAATTTCTTCGGAGCAGCTCTGGGAATTTCAAGTCAAGATCAAAATATCAGGTCCAAGCTACAAACAAGGTGGAGAGTTAGACCAAAGAATAATGTGCATAAGCTGCTAATCCAAATCACTCCAATCATCATATGCTGGGAGATATGGAAAAGCAATTGTGCATGTAAATATGGAAACCAAAAGAAATTTTGGTACAACAATATGCAAATTCAGATTTTTTGGAACTTGAAGATGGCTCTATCTATGGCTTTTCCCAAGCTAGAGACGGATATCCCATGGCTTCAGTTGTGCCAATTAATAGAGAGAGTGAAGCCAGTTATTACGTGGACGCAGGTCATGTGGCAAAAACCAGAACAAGGGAGATTGAAGATCAATACAGATGATAGCTACAAAAATAATGGAAAAGCTGGTATTTGAGGTATCATTAGAGATGACAATGATAGCTTGTTGATGGCTTTCTCTGGCCCAGTTAGATGTGATAGCAATAACGCAGCTGAAGCTCTTTCAATCAAATTTGCAACTCAATGGTGCATTCAAAATGGAGTCTCAAACTATATCTTGAAAGTGGATTCTTTAGTTGTGGCCAACATGTTAACTGATAGAAAGATCAATAACAAATTGAGAGCTGTTATTGTTGACAGTCTACATATGCTAAACCAATCTACCGGTACCATTACACACTGTTTTCGTGAGGCCAACCAAGTAGCTGATGGACTCGCTAAACTAGGAGCTGAATTGGAGGATGTTAAGTTTATATATGCAGTACAGTACTTTCTGAGAGAAATCAAAGGCTCATATGTATTGGAAAAATGGAAACTCCCCCGTTGCAGAATTAGATATGATAAATCTATTTTTTTGTAAGTTAGTCTAGATAGCTGCTTGTGTTTTGGCATCAGTCTGAATATATTACATTGGTGAAGATGTTCAACATGTAATATATTCCTAAAGACTGATGAGGGGTTAGGTAAAGCCCCCCTCTCCTTTTTGTAAGCTTTCTATTATATACAATCCAATTTTAAAAAAAAACATTGGTCTAGTTTATTTGTACTGTTGCTTTTAAAAAAAATGAGAAATGTTGCGTGAAGATTCAAACTTGTAGCACTAAACAAATACTAAACATCCTTGACTACAAGACGACCATAGTTGGTTGTTTATAGACGTTTAAAATTTAATGTATCATCATATAAAATAAATTTGACATATATACAAAATATATATTTGACGAAGGTTATTCACAGGCCACCCTAAGGACACTGCAGCTCCATCCATGATAGTGGTTAACTCACCCTCTCAAAATCTACTACAACAATAAGTATCTGTAGCAATGCAATTCATCGTAGCTAAATATAAAAATTTATGTGGCTAAAGCTTTAAGCCACAATTATTTTTTCCGTAGAATATCTTAGCAAAATATGGGATGGCTAAAAATTAACCATAAACTTTACACGTGTTGTGGCTAAAAAATAGTACTTATTGCCACAAAATTTTCTTATGTTTTAGGAGTAGCTAATAATAGCAGTACATTTTGTCATGCCAAATATACTTATAGCAAATAATTTTATTGTATTACTGTAAAAAATTACTTATAGCAAATGAACTTATTGTTTTTCACATAATGCTAACAAAATTATTTATTCTGTGGTGAAACATAAATTTGCAAAGTTAATGAAATTATTATTTAGATCATTAGCTACCATACCTTTTTGTGAAGAGTCTCAAGTCTGGAACACTTTCTTATTTAATGGGTGAAAATCATTTACACCCCCGAACTTTGCTCTAAAAATTAAGTTGTTACTATAAAAAATGATCATTCTCCCCCCCCCCCCCCCCCCCCCCCGTTTTCTTTTTCTCAAATAATCTTGCAAACCTACTTTACCCTCTTGATTATCAAACTTTTCTTTTTGTTCTTTAATATAATAAATTTTTTACTATTGTATTGGGTGAAAAACCAACGAGGCTTAAAAGGCAGGGCTTGAAGCATAGTGAGGTTGAAGCTTTTAGTTACGGGCTCTCATGAGCTCGCCTAGCTTCTGAGACTATTTGCCTCGAGCATGATAGAAGTTGGCCAAAAGCTATTCCACGAGGCGGTTGGAAAACAACCATCATGAGGCATGAAGTTCACCCCTCATTGAAGCTTACCCCTCGGTGAGGATTAGCTCATGGGAAAATGAGTCATCACTTCTGTAATAGTCTACCGTTGCCTACGTAGGGTAGATCATGGGTAGACCACGATTAAAAGTAAAATAATGGCTATTAAGTGCAGTAAATGTTGTCCTCCCCCCTAAAGGCTATAAATAGCCATGTAAAAATTATGTAAAGCATCCAGATGTTGAACCCCTAAAAAATTAACCCCGAAAGACTAAATTTCAGGAATATCAACAGGATGTACTAACTCTTTTGAAGTTTTTGGAGCCGCCACCCAATTTAAGGAAAAACAGGGAACCAAATAAGCAAGTGCGTGCAAAACTCCTTTTTTATAAAAGACGGTCTTTCTTTCAGAGACTCTAAAGGTAAGAGGTTTTATTAATTTCGGAAGAAGGTTTTTAAGGCACTTCCAAAATTCCGTTAAAAACGGTTAATCCGACAGGTTTCCAAAATATTTACAGGTACATTTTCTAAAATTTATCTAAAATGATTAATTGAAATACTTTTTTTTTGTTTTGCAAAAATGATTTAACTTGCACACATTTGCTAAACTGGCTCCACAATTGACGTTCTATTAAATGACAACTCCGAAATATAAAGGCAATGACTATAAGGTAAAGCAATCAATCAAATAATTATATATAATCAAAGGTTCATTTTACAAATAAATTGTACAAATTCTATCAAGTCTAGCTACATAAATAATGAGAATAAGTTCAAAAGGTAGAACTCGGGAGTGGCATATTCATTCAATCAAATGTATCTCGCAAAACAAACAAAATAAAATTAGATTAGTACAATGATAAAGTGTAATAACTAATAAAAATAAAATAATAATAAAGTAATAAAGTAATGCTAATAATAATAATAATAATAATAATAATAATAATGATAATGATAATGATAATAATATATATATTAATAATAATAATAATAATAATAATAATAATAATAATAATAATAATAATAATAATAATAATAATAATAATAATAATAATAATAATAATAATAGTAAGGGGGTTTTGTTTTTGCAAAATTTAGGCTCAGGTTTGTATGGCGTATCATATAGAGGCTCGGGATATTGATACGACTGCAAACACGGAGCCCGGCCCGGTTGCCATGTCAAGTACCAAATCCACCACTCTATTCAACTTGCTTTGCATTAAAGTGCATACATTCATCATCGCCTATTTGCTTTAGGGACATAGGGGCGGGACTATTCAAGTGTAGTATCATGTTCAAATCAATCCTGAGGCCTCAATACGTGTATATGTATTTTTTTCATTGGCCGTTAGCGTAGTATTTGATCAAATCAGTTCAATATTCCATAATGGATCCCTGCACTCAGAAAATCCAGTCAATGCATAAGCCAATCCAATCGACAGTGTGCTTTAGATCAACAGTGTCCCAAAAATAGCAAGAATATATAATTTCAAATGGAGCAACAGTCAATATCCTGGATATAACAGAACAACCAAGACAACCGCAAAACTCCAATCAAGGATAGGCCAACAGTAGTGCAGGGAATCCTTTAAAGAATTCATAATTCGGACAGATCTGCAGAATTAGCTAAACACATCAATAACAGTGAATCGAGCAACCAAGAAACGAGCCAAATCTGAAGCAATAACCAGTAATAGATAGCGAAACAAACATATCCAAGACAACGAAAATAGAGTTTAAGAGAGATTGTATAAGCAGCCAACAAACACGATAAGCAGTCAAACACAGTATCGTTGGTCAAAAGACCAGCCTGGTCGGATTCCGGCGGGGCAAAGGTGACAGTCGACAAAACGGCGCGACCAATGGACTATAGAGGAGGAAGACGAGCGACACAACTAGAAGAAAGCCAGTAGCGTCGCTGCAAGACTTCTCCATTTCTCCCCTTTCAATTTAACAACGGATCAGAGAAAAACGATGAAAAAGAGATAAAATTCTCGGCCAAGAACAAGTAACAACACTAGTTCCACCATTATTTCTGGTGAGAAAAGTGATAGCAGCGAGCCGAAACTCAGTGAAACGGAGGAGGAGGAGCGACCACCAGCACGCGAAGGGCGGCGTCACTGCTACTCCGGTGACAATGGCCGGTGGCTTCACTATTTCTGTCGCTTTAAGACATTCCCAGATCTCCTTCACTCTTTTCCGATCCGCAACTCCCCTGTCCCGATACTACTAAGTTTGTGCGTGTGTGTGTTATGGATACGGCGTGATGGAGAGGAAGAAGAAACAAGGTGTTGGTGTGTAAAGAAAAGGAAGGGATATGTGTATGTGTAGATCTGTCGGTTTTTTGTATAGTGGAGTGTAAGGAAGATGGTGAATGTAAGTGTTAGAGTAAGAAAAATGAGTGGGGAAGATGATGAACAATGGGGGTTAGGGCTTTTTTGTGAGGAAGGTGATGGATGAATAGTGTGTGTCTTTTTTAGATTTGATTTTTTTTTTGTTGTGTAGATTGGAGAATGGTGATGAATAATGGGTTGTGGGCTAGGGTTTTAGGATTTATAGGGAGAGGGTTAGGGGTTTTCAAAATTGGACTAGGAAGAAAATTGGGTGTTGTATAATATGAATGTTGCGTAGATAGGCCGAGCTTTAAAATGAACAACGATCCTGACCATTGACTAAAAACTAATAGCTTTAACTAATTTCGTAAATCAATTTAAAAAACTTTCTAATTAGATAAATGCTCCCAATATTTTACATGTTGTAGGTAATATAAAGCCGAAAATATCAAGTTGCTAATATTGAAAAACTTTGCAAACAATAGCCAAATTGCGACAAAACATCAAATTTTATAATTTCTTTTGAAAAGGGACATTTTTGGCTTTATATTAACACAAAATACTACATTTTGAGATTTATATAAAAAGTAAGTGTCAGCAAATTAATTTCGAAATTTCGGGACAAAATTGGGTGTCAACACCTGCCCTCTTTACCCGAAAAGGATTAAAGAGTTTTCAAGGTAAAGAAAGTTGACGTGAAAGCAAATTTTGTCACGATAAAGCCAAGACTCTGATTCCTGGGATCAAAATGCGAGGCTTATGGATATGGCCGAGCTTCGGTTTTCGAGTTGCCTGCATATCTTGGGCTGAAAGAGAATCAGGCCATATGTAGTTCGACACGATTTGAAAATCAAAGACGAGATAGTAACGACTACTCAAGCGCGGGAAAAGAGGCTTGTAATCACCCAAGTTATGAAAATATGGTCGACGACACACCCATAAAGAGGGGTTTACACGGACATAGCTTCCACTGCATCTTGATAACCGAACCATCTTATCTTCAATCTCAAACCTCAGACTTAGGGTTATGTCACGACCCAATTTGGGGCAGTGACCGGCGGTTAGGAGCTAGTGCTCCAAGCAAGCCTTATCAAACTCCTACATAAAATCGGGCAGAGTTTCCCCTGTTTTTATGCCTATCCAAAATTTTACCTGATTTTAAACAAACAGAAAAACCAACCAACAACCAAATATCCTTACACATCAACAATAAAAATACCATGTTTATCTCCAAAATACTATGAGAACAATCTAACAGGGTTGTAGTAAGTTCATAGACACCAAATACTCGCAAGAGTAACTTATTAATGAATAATCCAACTGGTTACCAACTGACGAAACGAATGACTAATAAATGACTAAATGGAGCGACTATAAGAGTTTCAAAGAAAGACAATAATGAATAAATAAAGCTCTTGCCCACGCGAACTAATGCGGGGCTCACCAGGATTGTCAACTCGCGACTCTAAGAATGAAGATCCTCGGCTACGACACCTGCTGTATCTGGAAGGAAAAATATAGCGAGGAGTGAGTCGCAACTCAGTGAGTAACAACGCTTATCCACAACCGTTTTAAGTGGAGACAAGTCAAAAACATGCCAGTATATCTAATGCAGAAATATACATATAATTTAATTGTCACTTTCAGAATGACAAACAGAAATCAGTCTTTTCAAGTACTTCTTGTAAACAGTAACCAATATCAAACCAGTAATAAATTCAGTAATCACTATATTATATCAAGTATATGGGTTTGGGAGAGATTTCCAAGAACAAACCATGTAATCAGTATAAATTCCTCCCTGAGGAAATCAGTAACGGTAAGCTAGTTCTACCTTCCCACTAGCAAGGACTGTAACGGTAATCCGGAGTATACAAATTGCACCAGGTCTAACGTACCCGTCGTTAGCTACGGGGTCTGTCAAGGCTCATCCCAAAAAAAAAAAAAAAAAATATATATATATATATATATATATATATATTCCCTATACCAAGTACAGGGCATTTCGAGTAACAATTCAATATTTCACATAACGGTAAAACATGTCAAGTAGCGGTAAAAATCAAATCTTGTAACGGTAAAAGAATTCAAATAATTATTTCGGTAGATATCTTGTAAAAAGACTTGTCCCACATGCAGTTTAAACATTCAATAATACATTTACTTCAAAATCAAGTAGAAACCATGCAGGTTATGGAAATACAAAATGCGGTAAGGTCATCACTCACAGTACAGACGCGTGTAGCTCAAGCGTATCTTCCACGAGCGAACCAACACCTCGTCCAGTCAATCTATAATCACATTGTATTGGTCTCGTGTTAGTTCCCTTGTTTAGGATAATTCATAACTAATTTAGAATCTCCTACCCTCGAGGTTCCTTATTCGACTCTCGTTTGACAAATTCAATTGGTTCTTATCATCCCTCGGGACATAATCATTAATTTTCTATTTATCGATTAGGCGGTTCCAGAATTAAGGGAAGAATCATGCTCTTGTGTTTGATCTAACAACTTGTAAAAAGGGAAAGATGATAACTTGCTTTGCTTAGGAAGAGAAAAAAAAGTACTCTGTTGCTTTAATACTACTGCCATATACCCCAAATGGTACATAAGCTTAAATGATTCACGGTTGTTCTATATTCCAATTCTATTGAAACTCACTATAATCAGGTTTTTATATCACCAACTTACTTCCGTTACGGTAGTATGTAATTATTGAAAATAATTGAGTAAAGGAAGAATTTAACCAAGGCAAAAAGTTTTGTTTACCTTCCTTCTTGTGTTTCTCTGTATTGTCTTCCTTGTAAACTTTCCTTTTGTTTTTGGTTTCATCTGGTAATTGCTTCAGCAGAAGCTTAAAGCTTCTTAGTTTTTTTCCCTAATCCTTTTTGTACAAATTTCCTTTGTATTTGGACTCTGAAGAGTCCCTTTTTAGCTTTGCTCGTTTCTTTCTTCTTTTTTTTTTTTTTGAATTAATTTATGAAATGACTGAATTGGACTTGTTTTATTTAACTAGGGTATTACAGGTTAACAAGAGACTTACCTCTAGGGTTGATGACTTATACGGGTGCGATTCTTCAGGTCTTTGTTGACGAGTCTAGCTCATATCAACGATTGCCCCGGTTCATTGCTAAGAAAAGCTCCATGTTATGCTCCAAATGCTGCTGCGGTGCTGCTAAAATTCTGTAACAATCTCGACAAATGGCAAGCGAGCAACTGTTAATAAACTATAATAACTGGGATAAGAAATAAATAAGGCGATAACAAAAATTATAAATGCGGGTAGTGATATCATCAAAAATTCTTCCTTCAATCAACTGACGAGGCACTCCGCCTGGAGAACCTCTAGGCTGAACATTATTCTGAAACAGTAAAGTGAGACAATAAGTAAAGCGAGAATGAATTGTAGAATGCGATGCTTTCATACGGTAAGTTGACTAACGAGACATGATGTCTCAAGTCGAATCGTCTACTTCAAATATAACAATGCCAATGTTGCAAGACAACCGACATCGCGAAACACTCCGAAAGTGGTGCTCCAGCCGACTTGTCTTAGACTATCACCTATGCAAGTTACAGAATAATGTTTATTTTGAAATAAGGATCATAAAGATAGAAATCCTGCCTGTTCGGCAACAAACCATGATAAGCATAATGCTTTAATTGATGAAGAGGCAGTTTACAACGCAATCTTGTATTGTGTTTCAATCCCTTGACAAAACAAATGAAACATCTGGTCTTGAAGCATCCAGTGTCTCACTGCAACTTGAAAGAAACCTGCATATCCTATTTGTGGGTGGAGAAACCCGAGATATCTTATTTGTGGGTGGAAGGACCCGAGATATCCTATTTGTGGGTGGAAGGACCTGAGATATCCTATTTGTGGGTAGAAGGACCCGAGATATCTTATTTGTGGGTGGAAGAACCCGAGATATCCTTTTTGTGGGTGGAAGAACCCGAGATATCCTATTTGTGGGTGGAAGGACCCGAGATATCCTATTTGTTGGTGGAAGGACCCGAGATGTTCGTCTACAAGACGAACTAAACAAACAAAATTAAAGTAAAGCAAAAGACACAAAGCTCATTAAAGCAGGTACTTCTCCAAATTTAGCGATATCTGCAAATCACAACAATAATTTTTGTAAGTGCCCTCTTAAAGAGAAATAGAAATGAAACGGATATGTTTAAAATTTACAAGAATTATAAGAGATAGAAATGCCGCCTTTCGGCCATAAATCATGATCGAGCCTACAGTGGGCTCCATAACAATAGCGCCCTTTGATTGTCTATGATAGGCTTCATAATAATACCTCCAATTGCTTATGGTAGGCTTCAAATGATAATGATGTCTTCGCTTGCTCATGATAGACTTGATAATAAGACCCCCGAATGCTTACGGTAGGATCAATAACAAAAGAGCCTTCAATTGCCTATGATAGGCTTCAGAATAATGCCTCCAATTGCTTATAGTAAGCTTCAAATGATAATGATGTCCTCGCTTGCTCACGATAGACTAGATAATAAGACCCCCGATTGCTCACGGTAGGATCAAAAAGAGCCTTCAATTGCCTATGATAGGCTTCAGAATAAGGCGTCCAATTGCTTATGTAGGCTTCAATGCTAATGAAGTCTTCGCTTGCTCACGATAGACTCATAATAAGGCCCCCGATTGCTTACAGTAGGCATGACGTAATTTGTAAGTGCAAGCTACAATATCTTTGATAAATTGTCTTCCCATCCACTAGCGAAGCAATAAAGCAAATGCGAAGGCATAGTGCAAAGCATTTTCAGCAATCTTGACAAATCAACTGGCAAGCCGGTTGGGCATGAAGCAAGGAGGGTCTTGGGGTTGATTTTCGAACAAATCACCTGGCGAACCGGTCCGGCACGAAGCAATGAGGGTCTCGGGACTGACCTGTTAACCTGAAAAGTAAAACAACACATAATACAAAGGAAATGCGAAGGCATAATTTAAAGCAAGTGCGAAGCTGTAATAACCTATTAAAATAAGGGCAAATTAGTCTTTCCATAAAAAAAAAAATAAAACAAAACAAAAAAAAAATATAAAGGGCCAAGCCCTCAAAAGTTTGGCAGATACAAACACACGCACACGCAGAGAACAAAAGGGATTTAGGGGAAGGGATTTTTGCAAACAACAAGCATCAAAAAAAAAATGAAGAGAAAATCATTACAAATATAAGAAAAAAAATACAGAGAAGCTAGAGAAGGTTGAAGGATCGAAGGTAATATGTTCTTACTTTGTACTTGGGTTTAAATATAACAAAAAAATTGGGAACATCAAGATTTCAGTAAATATGGAGAAGGAAGTTTTTGGGTGGAGGTCTACCTAATGCTTTTGAAAGAAATAAAAGTACTAGTAATGAATAAGCAGTAAGGTTTCAGGTTGACACTCGTTTTATTACTAGTTTTGGGTAAATAACATAATGAACTAGTGGTATGAAAACCGAGGATGGGTTATACAGAATTTATTATGAAATTGTCTAAACAAGAAAAACTAACACGAGATTGGTCCGGTATGATTATAGATTGATTGAAGAGGTGTTGGATCGCTTGTGGAAGATACACTTGACCTACACGCGTCTGTACTGTGAGTGATGACCTTACCGCAATTTGTATTTCCATAACCTGCACGGTTTCTACTTGATTTTGAAGTAAAATATATTACTGAATGATTTAAATTGCATGGGACAAGTCTTTTTACAAGATATGTACCGAAATAATTATTTGAATTATTTTACCGTTACAAGATTTGATTTTTACCGCTATTTGACATGTTTTACCGCTATTTGGAATATTGTACTGTTACTTGAAATGCCCCTTTACTTTGTATAGAAAATATATATTTTGGGATGAGCCTTGACAGACCCCGTAGCTAACGACGGGTACGTTAGACCTGGTGCACCTTGTATACTCCGGATTACCGTTACAGTCCTTGCTAGTGGGAAGGTAGAACTAGCTTACCGTTACTGATTTCCTCAGGGAGGAACTTGTACTGATTACATGGTTTGTTCTTGGAAATCTCCCTAACCCATATACTCGGTGTAATATAGTGATTACTAGATTTGCTACTGATTTTATATTGATTACTGTTTACGAGAAATACTTGAAAAGACTGATTTCTGTTTGTTATTCTGAAAATGACAACTAAATTATATGTATATTTCTGCATAAGATACACTGGCATGTTTTTGACTTGTCCCCACTTAAAAAGGTTGTGGATAAGCGTTGTTACTCACTGAGTTGCGACTCACTCCTCGCTATATTTTTCCTTCCAGATTCAGCAGGTGCCGTAGCCGAGGATCTTCATTCTTAGAGTCGCGAGTTGACAATCCTGGTGAGCCCCGCATTAGTTCGCGTGGGCAAGAGCTTTATTTATTCATTATTGTCTTTCTTGAAAACTCTTAGAGTCGCTCCATTTAGTCCTTTGACAGTCATTCTTTTAGTCAGTTGGATTATTTATTGATAAGCCAGTCTTGAGAGTATTTGGTCTTTATGAACTTATCACAATCCTGTTAGACGTTCTCGTAGTTTGTGGGAGATAAATGTGGTATTTTTATTGTTAATGCATAAGAATATTGGTTGTTTTTGCTGGGTTTTCTGTTTATTTAAAGCAGGTAAAATTTTGGATAGGCCTAAAAACAGGGGAAACTCTGCCCGATTTTCTGTAGAATATTGATAAGGCTTGTTTAGGGACTTAGTTCCTAAGCGCCGGTCACGGTCCCAAACTGGGTCGTGACAAAGTTGGTATCAGAGCCCTAGGTTATTCCTGTGACTAATGGAGCACACGTTAGTAGTAGAATCTCTATCATGGTTATGTTGCCGGCCATTCCCATAATCGTTATTCTGCGAGGGCGTGATAGGATGTTTCGTGTCTTTCCTTATTTTTGTTCCTTCCGTACGTGTGAGACGACTACTGCTAAATAGATGAATCTAACGTTAGTTATTCTATTACTCAGATGGCTGGTAAGACAAGATCTAAAAAGGCGGCCCGAGCTGCTCCGAATTCCTCCGCTGCTGGGCCGTCATCTACCTCGGCTAGAAAAGGAGGTAATACTCAAGGACGAGGCCAAGCTACTGCTACGAGGGCTGGTGTTACTACAAGAGCTACCAGAGAGCCTACTCCAGAAATTGAGGATATTCCACCTCCACCGTCATATGAGAATGCTACTATTGAGGCACTTAATGCTATGCAAAGGTCCATTGAACTCTTGAATGCCAGAATGGATAGACAGGAAAGGGCTAGACAACAGAATGTTGCTCCAACGCAACCTCAGGTACCTACACAGGCTCAGGCTCAGGCTCAGGCTCAGGCTCAGGCTCAGGCTCAGACTCAGACTCAGGTTCAGGTTCAGACGCAGACTCAGGTTCAGCCACAGACTCAGGCTCAGAGACAGACTCAGACTTTTGGTAACAGAGAAGTGTCCTTACCAGAGTTCTTGAAACTGAAACCACCAAGGTTCACGGGTTCTGACACTACAGAGGATCCTCAGAGTTTCTTGGATGGTACACTTAAGGCGTTACGTGCTCTTGGATGTTCTAGTGAGAGATCCGTGGAACTTGCAGCATACAAGTTGGAGGATACAGCTAATACGTGGTATGAAACTGTACTTTTAGAAAGGCCCACAGAAGCAGCACGATTGACATGGGATGAGTTTACTAAGTTGTTCATGGATCGCTTTCTCCCTGAAAGTTTGAGGAAGGAATATGCTAGGCAGTTTGAGAGATTAGTTCAGACTCCAGATATGGATGTATCGACATATAACACTAAGGGGTCGTTCGGTTTGGGTTTTTTTTACGCGGGTATTAACTATTAATGCGGGTATTAATAATGTAGGTATTAATAATGTGTGTATTAATAATGTAGGTATTGATAATGAGGGTATTAGTTATGTGGGGTTTAATAATGTGGGTATTATATTATAACGTAGGGATTATTTGTTGAATCAATGATATATTACAAATTAACAAAAAATATTATTAGTTAAAATATTTATTTACTCCTTAAATAAAATTTAGAAATATCCTTATTATTATGAGGGTTAATTTTGTCATTTTAAATTTTAATACCTGCATTATTAATACCCACATTATTAATACCCACATTATTAATACCACCTTCTACCCCGCATAAAATAATACATAGATTCCCGCATTAATAATGCGGGTATTAATAATGCGGAATATATAAAAACGCAACCAAACGTTGCACTAATTTTATGTGGGTATTAAAATTTCACAAAAACCAACCGAACGCTGCGCTAAATTAACGCTAAGTTTTGTGCGGGTATTAATAGTTAATAAGGCAAACCGAACGACCCCTAAGTTTACTAAGCTGGCTAGATATGCACCTAACTTAGTGCCTAATGAAACATCTCGGGTTCAGAGGTTCGTTGATGGGTTGGTTGATCGTTTATTCAATGCAGTTGCTCCACAGATGAAGAATCTGAATTACTCTGATGCACTTGACCTTGCTAGAAAGATTGAAAACAGGGGTCGTGAATCACGGGCAGCTAAAGATTCATATAAGAAGGCTAAGACTGGGGGATCTTTCACTGAGGGAGTGAGCACAGACCGCAGAGCAGGGAATCAGGTACAGCGACAGGGTTTTCAGACTGGGACAAACTTGGTTTCCCAGCCATCCGTTAGAGCACCTCCTCACAAAGATAATGCTAAAGGGCTACCATTATCATCTGGACATCATAGCTCTGGACAGATATATGCTACTGATTCAGTATGTCAGACTTGTGGTAGATCACATTGGGGTCCGTGTCGTGTTCTGACTGGAGGGTGCTTCCGGTGTAGCAAGTTGGGACATCACATACAGGATTGCCCTCATCCTCAGAGAGAGTTTAGCCAGGCTTCTGTGCAGGCAGCGACATCTACGCAGACTGCTCGTAATAATACAGGTACTGCTGGTAGAGGTAACAAAGGCAGAGGTGCCGGAGATCATGCCATGGGTAATCGAGGACAGGGGACTGCTGGTAGAGGCCAGTCGAGAGTTTTTGCACTTACTAGGCAAGATGCTCAGGCCTCAAATGCTGTGGTTACAGGTATTCTTTCTGTTTGCTCACTTGATGCACTTGCATTGTTTGATCCAGGATCTACCCACTCCTATGTGTCCTTATTCTTTGCTTTGAGGTTTGATAGGCAGCCAGAAATATTGCATGATCCTTTTCTAGTTGCTAATCCTGTGGGAGATTCTTTACTTGTTGAATATGTGTATCGTGCTTGTCAGATTCGAGTTGAGGGTAGAGACACCTTAGCTAATCTAATTGTACTTGATATGGCTGATTTTGACGTACTGATGGGTATGGATTGGCTATCTTCTTGCCACGCTACCCTCGATTGTCATGCAAATGTAGTTAGGTTCGAGATGCCTAATGAACCTAGTTTTATTCTGAAAGGGGATCAAATTCCAGAGATGTGTAATGTCATATCATTTGTAAAAGCTCACCAGTTAGTGAAGAAAGGTTGTTGGGCACTCTTAGCTATGGTGAGAGACACAAGAGATGTGACTCCTAGCTTAGAAATGGTTCCAGTAGTGCAAGAGTTCACCGATGTATTTCCTGAGGATTTACCGGGACTACCTCCAGTGCGGGATATAGATTTCAGCATTGATGTAGCACCTGACACGCAACCCATATCGATTCCTCCATATCGTATGGCACCAGCGGAGTTGAGGGAGCTAAAGGAACAATTGCAGGAGTTATTGAACAAGGGATTTATCAGACCAAGTGTATCCCCCTGGGGTGCACCAGTACTATTTGTGAAGAAGAAAGATGGGTCCCTAAGAATGTGCATTGACTACAGACAGCTGAACAAGGTAACGGTACGTAATAAATACCCTTTGTCTCGTATTGATGATCTGTTTGATCAGTTGCAGGGAGCTGCCCATTTCTCAAAGATTGATCTTCGATCTGGTTATCATCAGCTCAGAGTTAGTGACAAAGATATTCCTAAGACAGCTTTCAGAACTCGATACGGGCATTATGAATTCCTTGTAATGCCTTTCGGGTTGACTAATGCTCCAGCTGCATTCATGGATTTAATGAATAGGGTGTTCAAGCCGTTTCTAGACAGATTTGTCATTGTATTTATTGATGATATCTTGGTGTATTCTCGCAGTCAAGAAGAACACGAGGCTCATCTGAGAGTTGTACTGCAAACATTGCGGGAACATAAGCTTTATGCGAAGTTCTCTAAGTGTGAATTTTGGCTAGACTCCGTAGCATTCCTTGGGCATGTGGTATCCAAGGATGGAATACTGGTAGATCCTAGAAAGACAGAAGCAGTGCAGAAATGGCCCAGACTCACCACTCCTACAGAGATTCGCAGCTTTCTGGGATTAGCAGGTTACTACAGGCGTTTTGTGCAGGATTTTTCCAGAATAGCAGTACCATTGACCAAGCTAACACAGAAAAATGCAAAGTTTCAGTGGACAGATGAATGTGAGCAGAGTTTCCAGAAGCTCAAGACATGTTTGACCACCGCACCAGTTCTAGCTTTACCATCCGGTTCGGGAGGATTCGCGGTATTTTGTGATGCTTCGAGAGTGGGATTAGGGTGTGTTATCATGCAAAATGGTCGTGTGATAGCTTATGCTTCGCGACAATTGAAGAAGAATGAACAGAACTATCCCACTCATGATCTGGAGATGGCTGCAGTGGTATTTGCATTGAAAATTTGGAGGCACTACTTGTATGGAGAAACATGTGAAATTTATACTGATCACAAGAGCCTAAAGTATATTTTTCAGCAGAAAGATCTAAACATTCGGCAGCGTCACTGGATGGAACTTCTCAAGGACTATGATTGCACTATTCTATATCATCCAGGGAAGGCCAATGTTGTGGCTGATGCATTGAGCAGAAAGTCCATGGGTAGTTTGGCACATATAGCTCCTGTAAAGAGACAGTTAGCCAAGGATATTCACAGGCTCGAAAGTACAGGTATCAGGTTCAGCGTGACTAATTCTAGGGTGTTATTGGCTTATGTTCCAGCCAAGTCTTCATTGGTAGAACGTGTTAAAGCCACTCAGTACGAGGATGAACGGTTGTGCAAATATCAAGATGAAGTCCTAGCTGGTAAAAGCAAGAATATGATTATTGATGATAATGGGGTTCTCCGACTAGGTAGCCGGTTATGTGTACCAGAAATTGATGGGCTAAGACGAGTTATTCTCGAGGAAGCTCACCAATCAAGATACACTATACATCCTGGATCCACTAAGATGTACCGTGACCTGAAGCAATTGTATTGGTGGGAAGGTATGAAGAAAGATATTGCTAACTTTGTTACTAGTTGTTTGACTTGTCAACAGGTTAAGGCTGAGCACCAGCGACCCGCAGGACTACTACAGCGGCTTGAGATTCCAGAGTGGAAGTGGGAAAGAGTTACTATGGATTTTGTGACTGGGCTACCTCGTACACTTAAAGGTTATGATTCAGTATGGGTGATTGTTGATCGACTTACAAAGTCAGCACACTTTTTGCCTGTTAAAACTACTTACAGTGGTGCGAGATATGCACAGCTATACATGAATGAAATTGTCCGACTACATGGAGTTCCACTGTCCATTATCTCTGACAGGGGATCACAATTCACTTCTCACTTTTGGAGGTCCTTTCAAAGAGAATTGGGTACTAGAGTAGACCTGAGCACCGCATTCCATCCTCAGACTGACGGTCAGTCTGAACGTACTATACAGATATTGGAGGACATGTTGAGAGCTTGCATTATTGATTTTGGAGGTAGTTGGGATGCTTACTTGCCTTTAGCTGAGTTTGCTTATAACAACAGCTATCAGGCAAGCATTCAGATGGCTCCTTACGAGGCTTTATATGGCAGGCGTTGTCCTTCTCCAATTGGATGGTTTGAAGCCGGTGAAGTTAAGGTATTAGGACCAGACTTGATACAGGAAGCTATTGATAAGGTGCAGTTGATTAGGCAGAGATTGCTCACAGCTCAAAGCAGGCAAAAGTCTTATGCAGATAAAAGAAAAAGGGACTTGGAGTTTGCAGTTGGTGATCGTGTGTTCTTACGAGTTTCCCCGATGAAAGGCGTGACACGATTTGGGAAAAGAGGGAAGTTGAGCCCGAGATTCATAGGACCCTATGAGATACTTGAACGAGTTGGAGCCGTTGCTTACAGTTTGGCTCTTCCTCCAGAGTTATCTTTTATTCATCCCGTGTTTCACGTATCTATGTTACGGAAATATGTACCAGACGTTTCTCATGTACTTGAGGCACCGACTATACAGCTTAATGAGAAATTATCTTATGAAGAGGAACCAATAGCCATAGTTGAGAGTCAAATAAGAAAGTTACGGAGAAAAGAAATTGTGTTCGTGAAAGTTTTGTGGAAAAACCATACTGCTAGGGAAGCCACTTGGGAAATGGAAGATGATATGCAAGCCAAGTATCCTCACTTATTTCACCCTACAGGTATGCTCATAGTTTAAATTCGGAGACCGAATATCTTAAGGGGGAGAGAATGTAATAACCTATTAAAATAAGGGCAAATTAGTCATTCCATAAAAAAAAAATAAAACAAAACAAAAAAAAATATAAAGGGCCAACCCTCAAAAGTTTGGCAGATACAAACACACGCACACGCAGAGAACAAAAGGGATTTAGGGGAAGGGATTTTTGCAAACAACAAGCATCAAAAAAAAAAAAAAACGAAGAGAAAATCATTACAAATATAAGAAAAAAAATACAGAGAAGCTAGAGAAGGTTGAAGGATCGAAGGTAATATGTTCTTACTTTGTACTTGGGTTTAAATATAACAAAAAAATTGGGAACATCAAGATTTCAGTAAATATGGAGAAGGAAGTTTTTGGGTGGAGGTCTACCTAATGCTTTTGAAAGAAATAAAAGTACTAGTAATGAATAAGCAGTAAGGTTTCAGGTTGACACTCGTTTTATTACTAGTTTTGGGTAAATAACATAATGAACTAGTGGTATGAAAACCGAGGATGGGTTATATAGAATTTATTATGAAATTGTCTAAACAAGAAAAACTAACACGAGATTGGTCCGGTATGATTATAGATTGATTGAAGAGGTGTTGGATCGCTTGTGGAAGATACACTTGACCTACACGCGTCTGTACTGTGGGTGATGACCTTACCGCAATTTGTATTTCCATAACCTGCACGGTTTCTACTTGATTTTGAAGTAAAATATATTACTGAATGATTTAAATTGCATGGGACAAGTCTTTTTACAAGATATGTACCGAAATAATTATTTGAATTATTTTACCGTTACAAGATTTGATTTTTACCGCTATTTGACATGTTTTACCGCTATTTGGAATATTGTACTGTTACTTGAAATGCCCCTTTACTTTGTATAGAAAATATATATTTTGGGATGAGCCTTGAAAGACCCCGTAGCTAACGACGGGTACATTAGACCTGGTGCACCTTGTATACTCCGGATTACTGTTACAGTCCTTGCTAGTGGGAAGGTAGAACTAGCTTACCGTTACTGATTTCCTCAGGGAGGAACTTATACTGATTACATGGTTTGTTCTTGGAAATCTCCCTAACCCATATACTCGGTGTAATATAGTGATTACTGGATTTGCTACTGATTTTATATTGATTACTGTTTACGAGAAATACTTGAAAAGACTGATTTCTGTTTGTTATTCTGAAAATGACAACTAAATTATATGTATATTTCTGCATAAGATACACTGGCATGTTTTTGACTTGTCCCCACTTAAAAAGGTTGTGGATAAGCGTTGTTACTCACTGAGTTGCGACTCACTCCTCGCTATATTTTTCCTTCCAGATTCAGCAGGTGCCGTAGCCGAGGATCTTCATTCTTAGAGTCGCGAGTTGACAATCCTGGTGAGCCCCGCATTAGTTCACGTGGGCAAGAGCTTTATTTATTCATTATTGTCTTTCTTGAAAACTCTTAGAGTCGTTCCATTTAGTCCTTTGACAGTCATTCTTTTAGTCAGTTGGATTATTTATTGATAAGCCAGTCTTGAGAGTATTTGGTCTTTATGAACTTATCACAATCCTGTTAGACGTTCTCGTAGTTTGTGGGAGATAAATGTGGTATTTTTATTGTTAATGCATAAGAATATTGGTTGTTTTTGCTGGGTTTTCTGTTTATTTAAAGCAGGTAAAATTTTGGATAGGCCTAAAAACAGGGGAAACTCTGCCCGATTTTCTGTAGAATATTGATAAGGCTTGTTTAGGGACTTAGTTCCTAAGCGCCGGTCACGGTCCCAAACTGGGTCGTGACAGAAGCAATTCGAACAATCTTGACAAATCAACTGGCAAGCCGGTCGGGCATGAAGTAAGGAGGGTCTTGGGGTTGATTGTCGAACAAATCAGCTGGCGAACCGGTCCGGCACGAAGCAAGGAGGGTCTCGGGACTGACCTGTTAACCTGAAAGTAAAGCAAGTCATAGTATAAAGCAAGTGCAAAGGCATAATTGAAAGCAAGTTCAACACAATTTAGCGTGAAATGTAAAGCAACGCAAAAGCGATTTAGCGAATCAACAGGCGTGAAAGTCCAACAAGAGAGAAGCCCCGCCTGGTGGTCAACCTGAAAAACGTAAAGCAAGGCATCAATTTTAAATCAAGTGCGACGACATAATTTAAAGCAAGTATAAAGAAAAGAAGTGTGGAAATGTAGAGCAATGCAAGAGCCATTTGGCGAATCAATAGGCGAGATAGTCCAACAAAGGGAATCCTCGTAGCCAATAGTCAACCTAAAAGAGTAAAGCAAGGCGTCAATTTTAAAGCAAGTGCGAAGGCATAATTCAAAGCAAGTGCAAAGCAAAGTAATGCGGAAATGTAGTCAGTGCGATAGCCATTGATAAATCAAATGGCGAGACAAAACAAGCCTCGGCTTTGTCGCCTATTAGGAATGAAAGTCATAGGGGTAGAAAAGCCGCATGTTCGGCCATAACTCATGACAAAGCATAATGCTTTAAGTTATGAGGAGTCAATTTGAATGCAATCTTGGATTGTAATACATCCGGAATATTCACATTATCATGCATGTTTTAACAAAATTATTAGCAACGTAAGGCTATTAAAATATGTATGTGAAATATAAAGACGCTTATAGAAAGCATAAACTCATAAAGACGCTTACCGGAAGCGTGAAATATAAAGACGCTTATCAAAAGCGTAAACACATGAAGACGCTTACCGGAAGCGTGAAATATAAAAGACGCTTATCGAAAACGTAAACATAAAGACGCTTATCGAAAGCGTGAACACATAAAGACGCTTACCGGAAGCGTGAACACATAAAGACGCTTACCGGAAGCGTGAAATAAAAAGACGCTTATCGAAAGCGTGAACACATAAAGACGCTTACCGGAAGCGTGAAATATAAAGACGCTTATCGAAAGCGTAAACACATAAAGACGCTTACTGGAAGCGTGAACATATAAAAGACGCTTATTGAAAGCGTGAGATATAAAGACGCTTATCGAAAGCGTGAACACATAAAGATGCTTACCGGAAGCGTGAACACATAAAGACGCTTACCGGAAGCGTGAACACATAAAAGACGCTTACCGGAAGCGTGAAAATACAAAGACGCTTATCGAAAGTGTGAGATATAACGACTCTTCTCGAAAGCGTGAGATATAACGACGCTTCTCGAAAGCATGAATACATGATACTCTTTGAACTCTTCCACGGAGGAATGGTTTTGACTACAAAATAAAGTAAGCCCCCAGGATTGGCAATATCTGTAAAAGAAATGGAAACGTTAGTAAGTGTTCTCATAAAGGGAAAGGAAATGAAATAGATATTCTTGATAATTTGCAAGAGTTATGGGAAATAGAAATGTCGCTTTTCGGCAAATTGGAAAAAGCGTCGGGTCATGAAGCACAAGCTTTATCCAAATATCATTGCAATCCTAGCGATGAGAATCTTGGAGATTGACTTGCTAAGATGTATATCTTCAGTTGCGGGTCTTAATGTCCCTGCTCTCAAAGAAAAGTTGTTAGTTTTGGGAAGGGAGGGGAAACGTTTGATTTGTTCAGACTTCATCCTGATCTTGCTGCTTCTGCTGCTTCCTCATCTCATTGGACTTGGATTTGTGAATTGCTTTCAGAAACTTGGCTCATGAACTCAAATAGCAGAGATTTTGAAAAATAGAGGCAAGATAAAATATTTTAGTGCAATATAGCAAGTGAAATAAGCATGCAAATGAAGTCAAAGATGCATTTCGAAAATTTTGCCTTGACTTAAACTTGTAACATATTTTAAAACAAACTGAACGTCCTTTGGCTTAGACTTTGTACTGTTTGCTTAACCAATTTCAAAATTCTTGCCGATTCTGCCTCTTATAACCAATGCTGCTTCTTGCAAAATTTTTCCCCAGTTATTGTCTTTCGCATCTCCAATTCGTTTTGCAAAAGTTGCCCCAGTTGTCCATCTTGGGGAAAAATAAAAATTTAAATGCTAAAGGGTCGAGCCCGATGGGGGAGCCTACGTATCCCTCATTGGGAATCAGACCGTGCGTAGTTCTGCATCACTGCTTCAACGCCATATACCAACAAATAAAAGCTGCCCCAGTTGAAGTTCTAACAGATAGTGCGATATCCAAAGAGCGCAGAGAATAACTTTTCAATGCGTTGATTTAAATTGTTCAGTTGTTTTGCCATACGTTACAAGCAAAGCTTTGGCAGGTTTATCAATTTTAATTTTAAAATGGAAACAAATGCAAGCGTAAATAATATAATAAGAATGAGATGCATTTTATTTCAACTTTCATGAATTCAAAATGAGTTGATTCAGATTAACATAAGCTTTAAAGTACAATGCAATTCAGGGCCTCAATCTGAATTAAAATTGAAAATAATGCTACTAAGTTCAATTGCCACGTTCTTTCAAACAATGCCATTAGCTTCTGGTGCTGCATCGTTCACGAGCTAAAGCGTCTACCATCAATCAAATCTTGAATCCCTTGCGTGGTGAATGGTCAGCCACTTCACTAATCCAACATTTTCTAGAGAAATAAAAAAAAGAAAAGAAACCTCACAAAGGGTAACTAAGATAGTTTGCATGTCATTCATAGGATTGCATACAAGCAAGCAACACCTAGTATTTAACGCATTTTGAGCAAACAAAGCAACGCAAGCAATTAACATGTGACAATCACAAGTAGTTGAGCGTAAATAAATATGCAAACGCATCCTATCCTGTAAGGTGCCTCTTTGCTAGAGGTAAGCCTAATCGTCAAGTTGCACGCACATGCGGTTATTATAACGGCACAAGCCCTTTGTCAATACAGCATCTGAGATAAAATTAAACCGACATAATTGTCAACCTCTCAAATTTGACATGGCAAATGGTTTGGGATTCGTTATAATATCCACATGATCACATAATATGCAGTGTCGTTGGGATTCAATAACCCGTCAACAAAAGGGTGGTTTCTTAATTACTGGAAACGGTGCCAAAGACCGGGTCCAAACTAAGGTGTATATGCATGCATGACCTAATCTCCTTCTAAGAGTGGGCTAACGGTTGAGGCTGATTCGACCTATGCGGGATAAACCTGGCCCCATAAACCAGTAAAACCGGCCATGACAAAACCAGTCAAATCATACCCCAACTAACTTTGGTGACACGAAAGAAATTCAAAGAGTTAGGAAGGACAATGCCCTTCCTGTATTATTGCCCGTCACGCGGGCCCCCCGTGATGAAATCGAGGAGATGAAAGAGAATTGACAGGCTCCGTGAGGGAGGAAATATGAACGGAATGAGAACTATGCACAAATAAAATGTAATGCATGCTTTCTATAACAAACCAAACAGACAGATATAAATAAATAAATAAATAAATTAGACATGCTAGTTGCAAATAATTGGAAACCTTTATGGTCAAAACCTTTATTTTTCCCCAGCGGAGTCGCCATGCTGTTGAACCCCCAAAAAATTAACCCCGAAAGGCTAAATTTCAGGAATATCGACAGGATGGATTAACTCATTTGGAGTTTTTGGAGTCGCCACCCAATTTAAGAAAAAAACAGGGAACCAAATAAGCAAGTGCGTACAAAACTCCGTTTTTATAAAAGACGGTCTTTCTTTCAGAGATTACAAAGGTAAGAGGTTTTATTAATTTTGGAAGAAGGTTTTTAAGGCACTTCCGAAATTCCGTTAAAAACGGTTAACCGACAGGTTTCCAAAATATTTACAGGTGCATTTTCTAAAATTTATCTAAAATGATTAATTGAAATACTTTTTTTTTTTTGCAAAAATGATTTAACTTGCACGCATTTGCTAAACTGGCTCCACAATTCACGTTCTATTAAATGACAACTCCGAAATATAAAGGCAATGACTATAAAGTAAAGCAATCATTCAAATAATCATATATAATCAAAGGTTCATTTTACAAATAAATTGTACAAATTCTATCAAGTCTAGCTACATAAATAATGAGAATAAGTTTAAAAGGTAGAACCCGGGAGCGGCATATTCATTCAATCAAATGTACCTCGCAAAACAAATAAAATAAAATTGGATTAGTACAATGATAAAGTGTAATAAGTAATAAAACTAAAATACTAATAATAAAGTAATAAAGTAATAATAATAATAATAATAATAATAATAATAATAATAATAATAATAATAATAAAATATATATATTAATAATAATAATAATAATAATAATAATAATAATAATAATAATAATAATAATAATAATAATAATAATAATAATAGTAAGGGGTTTTTTGTTTTTGCAAAATTTAGGCTCAGGTTTGTATGGCGTATCATATAAAGGCTCGAGATATTGATACGACTGCAAACACGGAGCCCGATCCGGTTGCCATGCCAAGTACCAAATCCACCACTCTATTCAACTTGCTTTGCATTAAAGTGCATACATTCATCATCGCCTATTTGCTTTAGGGACATAGGTGCGGGACTGTTCAAGTGTAGTATCATGTTTAAATCAATCCCGAGGCCTCAATACGTGTATATGTATTTTTTCATTGGCCGTTAGCATAGTATTTGCTCAAATCAGTTCAATATTCCATAATGGATAAAATTTATCCAAAATGGATCCCTGCACTCAGAAAATCCAGTCAATGCATAAGCCAATCCAATCGACAGTGTGCTTTAGATCAACAGTGTCCCAAAAATAGCAAGGTTATATAATTTCAAATGGAGCAACAGTCAATATCCTGGATATAACAGAACAACCAAGACAACAGCAAAACTCCAATCAAGGATAGGCCAACAGTAATGTAGGGAATCCTTTAAAGAATTCATAATCCGGACAGATCTGCAGAATCAGCTAAACGCATCAATAACAGTGAATCGAGCAACCAAGAAACGAGCCAAATCTGAAGCAATAACCAGTAATAGATAGCGAAACAAACATATCCAAGACAACGAAAATAGAGTTTATGAGAGATTGTATAAGCAACCAACAAACACGATAAGCAGTCAAACACAGTATCGTTGGTTAAAAGACCAGCCTGGTCGGATTCCGGCGGGGCAAAGGTGACAGTCGACAAAACGGCGCGACCAATGGACTATAGAGGAGGAAGACGAGCGACACAACTGGAAGAAAGCCAGTAGCGTCGCTGAGAGACTTCTCCATTTCTCCCCTTTCAATTTAATAACGGATCAGAGAAAAACGATGAAAAAGAGATAAAATTCCCGGCCAAGAACAAGTAACAACACTAGTTCCACCATTATTTTCGGTGAGAAAAGTGATAGCGGCGAGCCGAAACTCAGTGAAACGGAGGAGGAGGAGCGACCACCAGCACGCGAAGGGCGACGTCACTGCTACTCCGGTGACAATGGCCGGTGGCTTCACTGTTTCTGTCGCTTTAAGACATTCCCAGATCTCCTTCACTCTTTTCCGATCCGCAACTCCCCTGTCCCGATACTACTAAGTTTGTGCGTGTGTGTGTTATGGATACGGCGTGATGGAGAGGAAGAAGAAACAAGGTGTTGGTGTGTAAAGAAAAGGAAGGGATATGTGTATGTGTAGATTTGTCGGTTTTTTGTATAGTGGAGTGTAAGGAAGATGGTGAATGTAAGTGTTAGAGTAAGAAAAATGAGTGGGGGAGATGATGAACAATGGGGGTTAGGGCTTTTTTGTGAGGAAGGTGATGGATGAATAGTGTGTTTCTTTTTTAGATCTGATTTTTTTGTTTTGTTGTGTAGATGGGAGAATGGTGATGAATAATGGGTTGTGGGCTAGGGTTTTAGGATTCATAGGGAGAGGGTTAGGGGTTTTCAAAATTGGACTAGGAAGAAAATTGGGTGTTGTATAATATGAATGTTGCGTAGATAGGCCGAGCTTTAAAATGAACAACGATCCTGACCATTGACTAAAAACTAATAGCTTTAACTAATTTCGTAAATCAATTTAAAAAACTTTCTAATTAGATAAATGCTCCCAATATTTTACATGTTGTAGGTAATATAAAGCCGAAAATATCAAGTTGCTAATATTGAAAAACTTTGCAAACAATAGTCAAATTGCGACAAAACATCAAATTTTATAATTTCTTTTGAAAAGGGACATTTTTGGCTTTATATTAACACAAAATGCTATATTTTGAGATTTATATAAAAAGTAAGTGTCAGCAAATTAATTTCAAAATTTAGGGACAAAATTGGGTGTCAACACCAGAAATATATCAAATACACTTATACTTTATTTTTAATCTCTTGTCTCGTTGTCCTTATTCTATTTCTTGTCTTTTCTGTGGTTTTGATACGAATAATTGCTAGTTAACCCAATATAAATTCGATTTATTGTTCTAATCATATTTAGGCCAACACAATTATTTATTATGAACTAACATATAAAATAAATAAATATTACTTTCAAAATAGAAAAAGAGTTAGAAATAGTAATCACATATATATGTTAATCACGTTAGTAATGACATAATAAATTAAACATATATAAGAAGTTAGATTAAAAATAATTTATTTATATAAATAATTTTAATAGAAATCAAACTCAAATTTAGTTTATCACACAATTGAAAATAAAATGAACTGAATTGATAATCGTATACTTAATACATGCAATACATGAAAAAGATAGTAAAATAGTGATAGATTTTACAACAATTTTTAATTATCATATATTTATACTTAAATAAATTTTAAATTTTAAATGATAATTTTAATTCTTTTGCCTAGTTGCAATGTACTCACTGTATTATACATGTCAATTCTTTCCAAGCATTGTATAAGTTCTTTTAATCCCTTTTCTCCTTGTTTTCGGGTTCCAAATATTTTTCCTTATTTTTCCCAACTTTTACAATTAAATTAGGATCCTTTAAATCTAATGTACACTAATTGAAAGAGAAGCAAGAATATAATATTACCTTAGTTCTACGGTTGAAGTTCAATAGAGAACCTTACGGTAGCCTTGCAATGTTAGTGAAGCACCAGGAAAAGAACTTTACTTCAATGATTTGGCTTAAAGGGTTTTTCACTAATTCCCTATATACTTGTGAATTTCTAAGTTGCCTGTTTGTTTTAGAAGCTTAAACGTAGCTTCTTAACCTCCCCCATTTTGTTTGGACTTTGGACTCTGCCAAAGCCCTTTTGATTTTGGCTATCTCTTTTTTTTTTTTTTAATAATTTATAAAATAACTAGTTTGCCATTGTTTTAACTAGGGTATTACATTCTCTCCCCCTTAAGAAATTCGGTCTTTGAATTTAAACTAAGAGCATACCTGTACGGTAAAATAAGTGAGGATACTTGGCTCACATATCATCTTCCATTTCCTAAGTAGCTTCCCTAGCAGTATGATTCTTCCACAAAACTTTCACGAACACAATTTCTTTCCTCCGTAACTTTCTTATTTGACTCTCAACTATGGCTATTGGTTCCTCTTCATATGACAATTTCTTATTAAGATGTATCGTCGGTGCCTCAAGCACATGAGAAGCGTCTGGTACATATTTTCGTAGCATAGACACGTGAAATACAGGATAAATAAAAGATAACTCAGGAGGAAGAGCCAAATTGTAAGCCACAGATCCAACTTGATCAAGTATCTCATATGGTCCTACAAACCTCGGGCTCAACTTCCCTCGTTTCCCGAATCGAGTCACGCCTTTCATAGGGGAGATCCGTAGGAACACACGGTCCCCAACTGCAAACTCCAAGTCCCTTTTCCTTTTATCTACATAAGACTTTTGCCTGCTTTGAGCTGTGAGCAATCTCTGCCTGATCAACTGGACCCTATCAATCGCTTCTTGTATTAGGTCTGGTCCTAGTACCTTAATTTCACCGGCTTCAAACCATCCAATTGGAGAACGACAACGCCTACCATATAAAGCCTCGTAAGGAGCCATCTGAATACTTGCCTGATAGTTGTTGTTATAAGCAAACTCAACTAAAGGCTAGTGAGCATCCCAACTACCTTCAAAATCAATAGTGCAAGCTCTCAACATGTTCTCCAATATCTGTATAGTACGTTCAGATTGACCGTCAGTCTGAGGATAGAATGCGGTGCTAAGGTCTACTCTAGTACCCAATTTTCTTTGAAAGGACCTCCAAAAGTGGGAGGTGAACTGTGATCCTATATCAGAGATAATGGACAGTGGAACCCATAAAGTCGGACAATTTCATTCATATATAACTGTGCATATCTCGCACCACTGTATGTAGTAACCGGCAAAAGTGCGCTGACTTTGTAAGCCGATCAACAATCACCCATACTGAATCATAACCTTTCAGCGTACGAGGTAAACCAGTCACAAAATCCATGGTAACTCTCTCCTATTTCCACTCTGGGATCTCCAGCCGCTGTAGTAGTCCTGCGGGTCGCTGGTGCTCAGGCTTAACCTGTTGACAAGTCAAACAACTAGTAACAAAGTTAGCAATATCTTTTTACAAAAAACTTTCTTTTTGTTGTCATGAACATAAAAACAAATTAACATGAGCATCTTGTTACTTACACCAATTAGTTTATGTTAATCTACGGGTCGGTGTTCTACAGCTAGAAAATCATGAAAAAGGGGATCATATGAGGATTTCATCTTAAAGTAATATCATTATTATTTTTCAATGCTCAAAATAATTTAAATAAATAAATAAATCTTTTAAGATTATACAATTCATCTATAAAAAAAGAAAGAGAATAGGGTAACAATCAGAATATATATTAACAAATAATAAAGTACAAGATAACACAAAAAAGATACTGGAAGTCTAAGGATGCATACCAGTGGTACAAACAAAAATAGAGCAACGAGCGAGGACCGTTGGATGAGCACGATACGAGAAAGAAAGGAGGAGGAGGAGCATATATTAAACCACATTGCTCTTTTTGAAAAATTCAAGTTTTGAACTTTAGGCCAGCTACACTCGTTTTTCGTTTTAAAAAAAGTATGATTTTTTTAATACAATTATGATAAGCGATCTCTTTCAATAGAACTATACATGAAACTTGTAGAAAAAGCAACTGAAAATATCATGCGTATTGCCTTTCCTCATAATCATCTCTGTCTTGGTTATGCCACGACGGCATTTTGCAATATTATCGATCTATAAAGTTCACTGTCTTGCAGCACTTGTTGCAACATAAATACCATGGTTATGTGTGTTTCATATTCCTTATTTTTGCATTGACTTTGCAATAAGAAGCATGCAAACAAGTAATTGGCTAGCCTAGATACATTCTAAAAGTGTAATATTTTAAAGCTAAAAAATTTACCTTGGATATTGTCAAAGAAATAATGAATGATGTTCTAAAGCTTCACTTGTCTCGCCTCTAATCAATCAACTTGACAGTAAAATGGTATCTTTGTTTTGTATGTTCAATATGTCATGCCTACATTTCAATAAATAACTATTAGTAATAAGATTTTAGCAACAATTCATTGATTGAAAAATTAAAACAAATAATTACCATTTTCAAAGAGCTATTACTTTTTCAAAAAGTGGATTTATCACTACAGTACTACATAGTACAATAGACATTCCAAGTTCTCTTTTATTGATGGAAAAAGAAAATGTTAGTACTATTTAAATAATAAAGAATTTAAGATCACTCTACAAAACAAAAGGGAATTCTCATACAAAACCTGGTAACTTGAAGCATCAATTTTTGTAGCATAGCACTTTCATTTTATGCTAATTCGCACCATAAGATTACCTTTTGACTATCATACCTGAATTTTGAGTTAACAGTTATTATGTTAATTATATGGGCTACCTTTCATTATATCAATTAATAGTATTTATGCTTGATCTTACTTTTCGTTCATTAGGACTATCACTTTTTGTTTCTTTTTCCCTTCAATCAAAGCCTTAGCTTTCCCGATAATGCTAAGTGTATCTGAAAAGAATACTAAAAAATTATGCATATTAATAACTAAAAAAAAATAATTATTAAGTTAAATATGTTTAGTATATTTCTCATACACTATCGTAGTTATAAAGCAAAATAAATGAAAAATGAAGAGATTACCAAAAGTCATTCCATGGGGGCAATGATATAAACTTATTTGGATACTAACGGTAGAAAGTCGTTCTTTGCATTCTTTGCGTTCATGGACTAATGTATGTTCCTTGAATAAAATCACAGATACTTTGTGAACCAACGAAAAGTTCAATTTAGCAATATTTATGAAACTGTTGACAATGTAATAGGTCTTTTTTTTTTTGCTGGAAAATTCCTTTCCAGTTTTCAATTAGCTCATTGAAAACTATTGGTTGATTTTTTGCCAGGAAAAATGTTAACCATAAATTATTTTCATGATATCTGCTAAAATGAAAATACATGAATTATAAAACAAATATTCTGTCCTCTTCATCCACAAAGGTAAGAGACCACTGTTACCCCTCATTTTTCTCATTTTAAAGTCCTTTATTGTTTTCACTAGAAAACGTGCCCGTGCGTAACTAATGTCATCTTGCCTAATGTTATTATTTGTGTTTTGTGCAAATTGAAGTAATATTAAACTAATAAGGTACAAACAACTAATCCTTCATATAGCTTGATATTGTGTACGGTCATCGTTTGTGGAACAAAGTTGTTAATTACATAGTACATTCATTATATCTATGCTAAATGCAGATCATCCAATAAATTTTCATCGTCATAGGCCTCCCTTTGTAGTACCGTTTGACAAAAGTATGAGCACGGTGCACATGACAACTTCTGAAATTTCAGGTTCCCCTAGATAAGAATATTTGGAAAACAAGTTAAACCATATAAGGACCAACTTCCGATGTTTCAAAAAGTGAGGAGATATAGTAAAAAGGAAAAACAAGCTAAATAAGGGGGAGAGTGTATTTACTCAAGACAATATAGTACTCTAGAAAATAGTAAAAAATAGAAAAAAGAAGACGGTAAAGGCATTCCATACAAAAACCCGAGGTGCTAAAGCTATAACGACTTTAAGATATGGGGTTACTGGGGACATTTGGTCAAAAGGGACACTCAAGAGTGAAAATAGGTAAAAGGGACAAAGTCTTAATCAATGTAATAAAAGGGACACATCTAATTAATGCTCTTAAACATAACTTTCCTCAACTCCCCTTCACCCCAAAGTTTCATTTCTTACACTTTGGTCCTCACGTATATAAAAAATAAAATTTGCCAAATTAGGGAAATATTTTTCCCTCCGTTTATTCCCTCCTTTCTCTCTCTCTCTCTCCTCTCTTCTCTTCTCCCTCCCGACCTGAAACACCATAGCTGCGCATCTGCTTTCTTCAATCTCCATTCGTTTTCGCTATTATTCTTGCATTCAACCTCTCCCAAACGGAAAATATTGTCAGATCTAAAATCCATTTCGGTTAATTAGAGGTATTATTGACTCTAATTTAATAATTAATTTGGGGAAAATACGCTGCAATTCTTTGAATAACAATTTCTGGTTGGCATTACTTTTAACGCTGGGCATTACTTCAAACTGGAAAGCTTGACAACTCCCATATCTCCTGTAAGTGTAAATCTCCGTCTTGCTAATCTCTACTATTCTAATTTTTGTAAAAATCCTTTTAAACCAGTATGTTGCTGTTTTGAAACATCTTACCGTGACGATCGCAACATTATAAAGATTGTTCTACAAATACTCGTACAACGTAGTCACAATTATGGAACATTGTATTAGATGCTCAGGATAATCCTTTTGATGTTCCTATTGTGCTAGTCAGACTTACGAAACATAATTTTGGTTGCCCGAATAATCTTACAGCATGTTCAGTAAATGCTATTCATAATGTTGGAACATTTTTGTAGATGGTCGGAACTGATGTATCGATGTTTCACATCAGTATGATTGTATTCTTAAACATCCTTGGGCATGTTCGGATCTGTTTTTCGATGTTCCAGTATCCTTTGCTACCTGGACCACATTTGATGAATGTTTATCCTACCTTGCAGATATCGTTAAAGTAATGGGGGACAACATACTACTAGGAGTTGATTTTCTCGGCGAATGGGTTGAGCGTTCGAAATGCTATGCTTGGATTCCTAAGGTGAAAGAGACAAGACCTATCCTTGTGAGTAGGAATATTACATATGATGAACTTGTCGACAAAATCATACGCAGTTGGGGGGTAAGTGATGATCCTAGGGATCTTTGCATTTCATATATGCTGAGTGTTGCCGCAAAGCAAAAGACTGCTCCATCTAAAATTAGGTCTGATGATGATGTTCAGCTTTATATGGCTGATGTAGACCCAGCTGGGGCTAGGCCAACACTAAGGGTTAGTGTGATTCCAAGGCCTGAAGGAATTTCAAGTTCGAATGAACAAGATATGCATGTTGAGATGGATGAAGATGAATTAAAACAAGGTGGAGAGGCAGACGAAGAAGGTGAAGAAGGTGGAGAAGTAGTTGGTAATCCTTCAGAAAGAGCACCATCATTGAGCAGCCGCAACGATTTTTTTGGAAAAGACGGCACAGGTTTTGTAAAGGGTATGACTTTCAAGAACAAGCGAGAATTAGTGGTGAAGTTGAGGCTTGCTGCAGTGAGGAAGCCTTTTTCTTTCAAAGCTGTGAAGAATACAAAAAGGTTGTTTTATGCCCGATGTGTTGATGCAAATTGCAAGTGGTGGCTTCGAGCATTGAGGTATCATAGTAGTGATACATTTTATATTACAATCTACAATGGCGAGCACACTTGCGGTGTGCAGCACCTGCAAAGCCACCATAAACATGCCACAGCTGATGTTGTTGGTGAATACATGAAAGATAGGTACATTGAGGGGAAAGGAATAACACCAAAAGACATCAGGGTTGCATTCAACAGAGAATTGGGATGCAACATTAGTTATTGGAAAAGTTTGAAGGGGTGTGAGATTGCAAAGGCAATAACAAGAGGGACACATGAACACAGCTATGAAATTTTAGAGGCATACAGTTATATGGTAAGGTCCCAAAATATTGGAAGCAAGACAGCTTTGAAGCTTGATAGTTGTGGGAGGTTTAAGTATTTTTTTATATCTTACGGATCTTGGATTAGGGGTTTTCTGTATATGAGGAAAGTCCTTGCTATTGATGGGACTCATTTGTCAGGCAAGTACGGCGGTGTGTTGTTGTCTGCCGTTGCCCAGGATGCAGAGAAGCACATATTCCCTGTTGCATTCTGCGTTGTGGACAAAGAATGTGATGCTTCCTATGATTTTTTTTTCGAACAATTGGTTGACATAGCCCAGTACAATGATGAGTTGAGCGTCATTTCAGACAGGCATAAAAGCATAGCAAAATCAGTTGCCAAGTGGTTTCCCCAAGCTCACTACGGAGTTTGCACGAGGCACCTTGCTGAAAATATCCGTACAAAGTTTCAGTTTGGAGACCACCTGGGGTCCTATTACTTGGCAGCAGATGCATATCGTGTGGAGGATTTCAAAACGCACTTTAAGCAAATCGAAGACAACGATCCAAGGGTTGCCAGATATCTTCAAGATGACGTGGGGTTCCATAAATGGAGCAGATTCTTTTTCCCTGGGCACAGGTACACGACTATGAACATTCATACCAAATGTTCTAAACGTTGCGTTGGAATGTTCTATATTTACATGTCAATTAAGCCGAGAACATTCTAATTGACGTTCACAATAGTACAAATGATGTGTATGACGTAATTATTGATGTTCTGATCGCATGCTTAATGTTCGCACTTGGATTAGACGTATTTAGCATTAAGGTCTTTGTTTGTTTGTTACAATTTCAGATTTGCAGTGATGACCTCGAACATTGCTGAGTCCACAAATGCAATGCTGAGGGATGAAAGAGAATATCCTATCGTTGCCCTATTAAATCATATCAATCGTACATTTGGCGAAAAATTCCATGTGAGAGCTACGAAGTTCCTCGAGGTTTCAACCATATGCGTCCCTTCAATTGAAGGAAAAATAAGATTCAACCTGGAGGAAGGGGGTAAGCTCGCAATTAGTCGAAAAGGTACGTATGGTTTCACCATCATCAGTCCAGGCCAGGGAGCAGAAGTCGATTTACTCAACAGAACTTGTACGTGCAGAGAGTATCAAATTGACTTAATACCCTGTAAACATGCTATGGCAGCTATCAGAATGCTGCGTCCAGAAGACTATGGAGCGTGCGTCTATGACTTCACTTCTGCATATTACAAGTTAGAGTCATATATGCTTGCCTATGCAGAACCGATCAATGCTGTTCCGCCGGAAGAATTTTGGAATGTTCCTCCTGAGCTGCTTGAGAGACGAATATTGCCTCCTTTCATCGACGTGGGTAAGGGTAGACGAAGGAAAAAGCGGATACCATCAGTTGGTGAAGTATTTTCAAGTAGGAGAAACAAATGCAGCATCTGCAAAAGGTCAGGCCACAAAAAAACTACTTGCCCGAAACGAGTGGATAGTGGACAATCCTCCCAAACTCAAAGTGTTGATTTTTGAATTTTAATCTTGACAATTTTATATATTTTTATATTTGAACGTTTAACTTAATATTCCGAGCATTTATCAATGGCTTTCCAAATTCCTATCATTTTTGTAGTATATAATTCAAATTGATCATCATACAGATGTTCTAATACTGCAAACGGGATGTTCAGTGTAATGCAATAGTCATGCTGATTGATCAAGCGAAGGGTTGCCTCGTGCAAGCATCCCCCAAAACCTGCATACGAAAAGGCATTAATTAATCCAGATACATCACCTAGAGAGTAGTGAACGTCTTTTCAATGTTCATATCACGCCTTTTGGTGTTTTTTATGTTTTTTATCATCTATAAATACAAACATTTCCTTGTCCCTCCATACACACAATTATCCTCCTACTTGAATTAGCAAAATTTCTTCATAGACAACAGACACAAATGGAAAATAACCAAAACGAAGTTGTCGCTAATGGCCACTATGCCCCAGCCGACGAACCTGACCATAACGAACATTATGGAAACATCGCCTGGGATATTGCCGGTATACAAACTGACATCACTGCAATCAACCATTCTGTGGACCGCTTATCTGCTGATGTATGGAGCATGAGGCAAGTGTTAGTTCAGCGCTGGGAGCGTATTGAAAGAATGCTTTTGGGACTCCTTATCCATCAAGGGATGAATCCGGAGCAGTTTGCTACTCCTCCAAATTCTCCCAATGCTGACAACTAGAACTTTTATATAAGCATTATATCTAGTACCAGTACTTTTGTCTAAGCATTATATCTAGTACTTTTGTCAAGCATTTTGTCAAGTACTTTTGTACATGTATTTTGATTCCTTAAGTATGAATGAAAATTATCAGATTATGTGTTAAGTTGATAATACTTCCACTACGTAAGTGAACGCCTAAACTTCATCAGCAACTTGAAACATTCTAAACCACGTTCCAAGCACCGTATGAAGATGTTTGAAATCGTTATTAATGTAAACATGCTAGCACATATTTTAACAACTCCCATCTAAAATGCATCAGCAAGTTGAAACATGCTAACAAAAGTTCAGAGTACAGTATGAAGATGTTTGACATAGCAGAAGGAGTTTGGCCTTAAAATCGTTATTAACACAAACATGCAAAAGCCGCTATTTGTACAACAACAACAACAACAACAACAGTACACAGCACTGTTTTGGGAGATTTGACGAAAAAATCAACAAAAAGCAGAGATTTTCACGAGAATTTCAGTCCAGAACCAGAAAGAAGGGGTAAAAACCCTAGCTTTATCGAAATAGCCAAATAGCAAAACAATAAACCCCGATTCACTTGAAAACATCAATATAGTACAAAATTTACCTTTAGATGTTGCCGGAGAACATTATGTAGATGGCTGGCGACGAAATAGAAGACTCAAGAAGAAGACTCGAGAAGTGTGTAAGAGAAGAAAGGGGCGGGTGTTCGATGTTTGAAATGATTGAATTGATAAGACTGATCAGCCGCATTTTTAATTAAAACTTCACTTTTGGGGTTGTCATAATTGCCATTAAGGCCCCACCTTTTTTTTTTTCCGATTTCCACGCGCGTCCCATTTTTGTATAAAATCGAGCCCGGGGCTGGTGTACATTTCTTTTTTGAGATATTAGAACGTTCTTCTGAACGTGCCAAACATAATAATCAATTAGTACACGTGTTTAAAATGAAACTCGTTTGCTCAAAATAAAAAGTACCTTTTGCACGTTCAAAACATAATAAATGATGTTTAAACCCTAACCCTAACCCTAACCCTGAACCCCAAAACATAACCCTAACCCTAACCCCAAACAGCAAAAATTCCTAATATTTAGAGAACATTCATTCTCATGTTCTGAACCTTTTTTGGAACATTCTTGAACGTCGCAAGTCTGTTCTGGATCTTCATACTGATGTTGTTTTTGTACCGTTGAGGATTAGTTGATAAATACTAATATAAGGATCATTTAAAATGCATAAACAATGATTTAGTAGTTTAGTAAGATTCCAAAACATGCTATGTGTAAGTAAACCAAAATATATGTCGTTAATTTTACCAAAATGTAATTATTAGGTTGTTTGGATAAGGAGTGTAGGGTTGATTCTAGATCAATTAACAATTTTAAACATTAAGAAGTGTATTATAACGAATTGTAGCATAGATTGGACGTTATATCACTAGATAGACACATTATTAATCTATTTGCTGATCTTGCAATCTATGTGTAGCTCAATTACAGGCATTCTTCGTGTATCTACAACAACTAAGACTTCAAATCATACAAGTATTGATTGTAATACTCAATATTATGTGTATTTAAGGTGACTACATCAATAGTATGTCTATTGGAAGTGTTTACTCATAAAAGTTCTACTAGAGTATACTCATTTATATCTATTGAAAGCGATTACTTAGTTATATCAAATGAAACACTTACTAAGTTATTGAGTATTTCATTAGATGTTGTTCTAACTAATGGATAATCTATATAATGATGACTTAACCTCAAATATAAAGACTTATTAATCTTTCCATGTTATATAGTTTCTTATTACAACCATATTAAAGGTTGGAACACTACATATTAAATTAGGCACCTACTATGAACTGAACATATAAACCAACGTTCGTAACTTAAATTAGATGTTTTTGCATCAATCTTTGGAAATTTATGTATATTCAAAGAGATTACTCAATATTATGTGTATTTAAGGTGACTACATCAATAGTATGTCTATTGGAAGTGTTTACTCATAAAAGTTCTACTAGAGTATACTCATTTATATCTATTGAAAGCGATTACTTAGTTATATCAAATGAAACACTTACTAAGTTATTGAGTATTTCATTAGATGTTGTTCTAACTAATGGATAATCTATATAATGATGACTTAACCTCAAATATAAAGACTTATTAATCTTTTCATGTTATATAGTTTCTTATTACAACCATTTCGTAACTTAAATTAGATGTTTTTGCATCAATCTTTGGAATTTTTTTTGGTGTTTGTAGTACTAATACAACGGATACATTTGTTTATAGATATTAGAACAATCTCTTCTACGTGCCGAACATGGTTTTCTAATGCTAAAAAAAGTGGAGCAACCCGTTTTAAATACGTGGAGCGACCTGCTCCACACAACTTACATTAATCCCAACCCGTTCTATTATCTCATAACACGTGGAATAACCCCAACCATTCAATTAATTAGGTCTTTTCCCATTATTGTTATAAGTTATCCCTAGGGACCCCCTTTACCTCGTCTTCTTCTTAACTCAACCATGTCTCATCAAGGATCAACTTGTTCTCACAGCTCCTCTCAAAATCGTCGATGTTGGTGTGGCTTACCTGCGATACAATTCACGGCGGGCACACAGTCGAATGCTGGACGAAAATTTTGCAAGTGTCCCCGCAAGGGTAGTAGCAATTGCGGATTTTGGGAATGGTGTGACGAGGAGTATCCCCAGCCTACTACATTGGTTTTAAACAAGTTGAAAATTTCACTTGATGAAGTTTGTGAAGAAAGGGCCAATTTGCTGAAGGAAGTTGACAAATTAGGGGCTTGTAATACTACAAATTTATTGAAGATCAGCAAGTTAGAGGCTAAATTGCAACGGTGGAAGTTGTATTTCTTATTGTCTTGGGCAGCTTTTTTGGGTTTCATTGTAGCTAGGTTTATTTGATACCAGTTGCTGTTTATTTGAACGTTTAAGTTAATGTTTCGAGCATTTATCAATGGCGTTCCAAATTCCTATTATTTTTGTAGTGTATAAATCAAATTTATCATCATACGGATGTTCTAATACTGCAAACGGGATGTTCAGTGTAATGCAAAATAACATTCATAAATATTCAAAACATGCTAGATTGTACTGAAAATTAAAGGACAACAGTTCTAAACACGACATTCAAGTCATATAGAAAATCTTCTTAAATGACTACACTTGAAATAGTTCTTCATTTCACATGCGTTCCGCTGGAGGCCGTGGTGGTGAAGAGTAGTTTTGGGGGTCAATCTCGAGTGCAGCTTGAATACCACGAAGCATACGCTTAATAAGATTGATATCCTCACGGAATTCATCGAACCTAATTCTTAATCGCTCCACTTGATCCTCCACATTTCCTATATATACTGCAAACTGATCAACATCTGAGGTCAGATCTGCGATATCTTCACGGACATGATCGATTTCAGTGAACCTACTAGTACTTGGAACTCCACTATCATGTTCTGGTGCTCTTGGTTGCCTTACTCTGCGAGACATTGTTTTTGTTTCGCCTTGTTGTTGTTGTGCAGACATTTAACATTTATAGAAGGCTTGGTGCCTTTTCGGTTGCATATGTGATGATTTAAAGAGGCGCATATTCGCATTGAATGGTTGGGGTTAGTACACGTGTTTTAACTGTGACCAGGGGTTCCTAATCCTTCCCGCGGAAGTCAGAACATCTTCATGGCGATACGAATCATCATATACTCGTTCCATTAGTCTATTGGTTTTTGACGTTTATAATTCAAATTGATCTTCATGTTTGAAAATTATTTATAGCCTTCCAGTAGACTATTACGACTATTGGTATTTTTTAAACTACTCATCATTATACACTTAACGGCTATCCCCTTAAATTCAAATCTGAAGCAAAGCAACGAAGCGTCACTTCAAAAATTTAAAAAAATATATAACGGCTAGTGTTTTGGATAAAACACACTTAAGTCGGTTACCTATTTTTCTCCTATAAATACTCGATCAAACCATTCAAATTCAAAAAACTCTATACCACTACAACCTATAATCTTCAGCCAAAAATAAAAATGGTTCGCCGACCTTCCTCCTCAATAGTTGCTACTGCTGCAAGAACAGGAGCAACAAATACAAGAGCATCCACGTCAAGAGTACCAAAATCGACAAAGGGAGCAACATTGAAACAAGAAGGAAGAGGTGAAGCCAAGCAAAAAGAAGGAAGAACGGGAAGAAGTGAAGCCAAGCAAAACGAAGGAAAAACGGGAAGAGGGTCAGCCATGCAAAAAGAAGGAAGAAAGGGAAGAGGATCAGCCAAGCAAAAAGAAGGAAAAACGGGAAGAGGATCAGCCAAGCTAATAGGAGGAAGAAAAAGTCGAAACACATCTGCTGAACGACAAGAACGTGCAAATGATATTTTGGAGCAACTTCGTGCTGAAGTTTGGGGTTGGAAGTTCAAATTTGAGGAATTCTTCGAATACTACAATAGGGACGTCAAAAAGATGTTGAAAGAAATAAAGAGGATAAAGAACATGCTCCAGATAGCAACCTTGAATCAAGAAAGGACTGCATCGCGTTGAAGTGAAAACGCATATTATTGACCAGGATGTTAATATGACTGTTTATTAAGTAATGTCTTAAATGCTAATATAATTAGCATACTTTTGTAAAGCGCTGAATCGCCTGGTTCTTGATTATCAATGTATAAAGTAACTTTAATGTTTAGAACATCTGTTGTTGTTTCCCTATTTACTAGATATTGAACATCAAATAACCATTAAATTAAAAACTATTTGAACGTACAAAATAATGTTCCGAAAATAACTAATGCTGTTCCTATAGTCTATAATTTTTAATATTTTTAAGTCAATCTTATCATAATACAGATGTTCTAATAATGTAAACTCGATGTTCAGTGTAATGCAAAACAATAGTCATCATTTGCCATATATACGCATCAAAAATGGGTAATCATCCATATATTACACCCATCAAAAACAAAAACATAATTATCCAAATTTTACAACCCATACTAAGGGACTAATTTGCCATGGAATATGTCCACAACAAATTTAACTAGACAGTCTTCTATCACATTGTCACAAAGATCTTCCATCGGGGTGTTGGACAGCAAATGTTCGAGGAACATGATGGCATACGCTCCACATGCAGTACCAGTCAAATTCCTTGAAAGGCCTTGGATGCGCTCGTACGGCCACATTTCCATAGATTGGATTTCAGGAGGGAGGTGGTTGAATTTTCCCGACTGCCGGATGTATACTGGGAACATGTACATAATTGGCCCCATTATTGAATCAAAGCGGTCTTCATTGTACACCCCAATGTTGCAGTCGTAGACATCGATCCTTGCCTCCTCTAAATAAAAGACGCATGTAACATAATGCGTGCTTTCAATGTTATACACGGCAAAGAGTCTTTTCACACCATCCCACTTCCTTCCACCCGGATATGGAGACTTACCTCTGGCATAATCAAGGAATGTATCCTCAAACTTATATGCTGCTAGGTATTTGTCAAGGCCGACATCAAACCCCCTTGCCTCCTCTTCAGCCGCAGCGTATCGAACGCACATGTTGGTCAAGAATGAAAGATCGAGGATGAGATCAGAGCTATCATAATGTCGGGGGTAAGCCTTATGCCTCACACGCATCAAGGCCAGGTACTCATCCATAAACTGCAGAATAAAACAAATTAAAGTTGTGAATAAAACTATGCCGACACATACTATTATATGTTTGGACCAGCAAATCGAATGTTCAACGAACATAGGACCATCAGGTTCCGAACGGAGAAACAAATGTGCGTTCTTCGATAAAAACCAAACACTAACAAAACAATAGAAGTAAAGAGATGCACTTACGCTATCCCACATCCACTCTTTCACGTCCAGGAAGTCCAGAAAATCCAAGTAATTAAACTCGTGACACAGGAAGGCAGTCTTTTGTTCCTTCTTCTCCTCCATGAAAGCGTCAAATTCAGCTTTCTTGTGAATGTCGAGTGCCTTGTACAGTGTCACTGGCAATCTCCCGAGATTTTGGAGCCTGACTTGAGCTCTCTCTCTAAATTTCCAAAAAAACAAAATATAAATGTTTGAAAATTTTTTATAATTTTAATAGAAGAACGTCCCTTTTATGTTCAACGATTCTAATTGGATGTTTTACTAACCTTGCCATTCTGGCAGCAGTCATTTTCTTCTTTCCTTTGTTCTTCTTTGCCTGGAGCATCCTGGACAACAAAATATTCCTCTTTGGTCGCTGCTGCTGCTGCTTCTTCTTTGACGACGACGCTACTAAATTAGCAAGGGACAGCTGGATCGCATCAAGCTTCTGATCCAGTCCCTGTCGCCATTGAAGGCAGTCGTGACACTTGCAACTGCAGACACTAGGCTCCACATTCTCCTGTTCTCTCCTCCTAGAGCTTTCTCCAACTTCGAACAAACCCCTACCACTAAAAAGCCCACCAGTAAAACGACCAGCCCTACCACCAATCTCATCACCAACTTCTGTTTCACATCTGCCAACACCTCCACTAACAAATTCTTCACCAACCTTTCCTTCATCAATTACCTCTCTTGGAGGGGTCCTGGGGCAATTCCTAAAAACTGTCACTCGATCACCACCAACGATCGAGCTGGCCCCCTCCAACATCACAACAAGGTGATCAATTACCTCGTCGGCCCCATCAACAAACGGCTCAATATTCTGAAAAGTTTCATCTTCCCTCTCTGCATCGATAGGGTCAATAAAAGGGTGCACCACCTACATACCATAAAAGAGTGTTCAGAACATCATTATTACTGTTCGACATTTAACACCATTAAAAATGAAACATCATATCTGTCGTGATCGAACATCTGAAAAGATGTTCTTAACATTAACAGCAATGATTATAACGACATTGCAGATGTTCCAACATTTAGAAAATTGTAGGTAAAGTACTTACAGGCTTTGCAACATTCTCAAACAGCCTTAGGGAGTCTCTTTCATTCTTTTCAGTGATCCACCTGTGCATCCTTGGCATGCTCCTCTCCTTGGGAAAATCCCTGGGACGAAGCGAAGGTATTGCTTCAAATACCCAACCCACAAATGCCCAAGGAAACCCATAAAGATTGTAATTTGGCCCGTCCTTGGCCTTGCTAGCTGCACGATCAGCCATGGGCTTCGTCAGGTACTCAATGGTCAGCTCGAAGCTTTTCCGCCCCCAAGGATACTTGGCAAATTCATTAGGAAGGTATGCAAGACAGACCAGTAATTCCTCAATACCAGCTTTTTTGTCCTTGGCGCACAATATTGAGTGAACAAACCAAGCCATGGCAAGCCCAAACTTGTACCGTTCAGGAACTTCCTCATTTTCTATCAAACTCAGCAACCGGGAAGCAGTTACTGCTCTTGCTTTCCCATCCTCCCACGCCGTTGAGATATACTCCCACATCTCCCTGCCCCTCTCTTTGATCGCAGCCTCCCATTGGACACTTGGATAGGCTTGGCATCTCAGCTTTGTCATCAAAGCAAACTCTTGGAGGCCAAAACGAACAGGCACTCCATTGAAATTGAACCAAGCTTCTTTTTCTTTATTGCACAAAACTCTTCTTAGCAGAATATTGTGCACCAACCTGGTTGGAAACGATGGCTCCTCCGGCAAGTCCAATAAATGGCCAAAGATACTGTTTTTGAACTTGTCATACAAACCACTTGTACGCAGCACAATCCTGAACTCACGCATTCGTCCAATAAGCGACGAGCGGACAGTTATCTTGGATTGAAAATGCTCATGCTCATCCAAGTAAGTCTTCAGCACCATTGGTGGAATGACACTGGTGACGTATTCAGGCTGCACGAACTCAGGCTGCACAATGTTTTGAAATTTGTTAGTTTAAGGAATCACCAGGGTAGTAAGAACATAATATCAGATGCATGAAACATCCCTTGAGATGTTCCAAGAACTACAATAAAATACTTCGAACATAGTTAAGATTGATCTGATCATGCACGCGAGTGTTCTCAAATCACATAAAAAATATTGAACATTCTACTGTAAAGTGACGAACAACTTTATGTATGTTCTCAACTATACCTCTCTAGGTGGCTCTGCAGAATCAGCTCCCACGTCGTCTACGAACTGACGTTCTCCTTCGCATCTCTCACCCTCTTCTTCTTCCCTACCATTCCTACCTCCTTCACCAGCTTGAACATCTACTATCTCTATAACTTCATGTACATCATCTACTTCTTCTACATTTGCAACTCCTTCAAATTCCCCTGCAAGATTATTTACCAACCTTCCCACCTCCTCTTCTTCTTCCACATTTAAAAGGCTCTCTTTTTTGTTTCCATCTTCATCCCAGTCATCATCACCAAACAGCGCTTCTATTTCTTCTGATAGATTACCATCTTCCGGCAGCTGTGGCCCAACATTTACATCATAGTCTAGGGACCCCTCCTCTTCGTCCTCCAATATTAGTCTCCTCTTCATAGGAGGCTGTTTACTAGGAGGAGTAGTCTCCTTCCTCTTAATTCCCCGCTTATAAGCCATTGTAGCTGCAAATCACAAGTACATTCATCAATTAAAGATGTACAAGCATGCAAGTAGAGTCATCATTAAACGTTATCATCCTCTCGCACGGTCGGAGCACTGTCTCAAATGTTTTAGAACTTTAAACATGCATGCACAAACATAAACATGCAAAATCTTGACTATATGTACATTTTTTCAACCTTTAGCATATTTATTTTATAAAACCCTAATTTATTTTAACAAAAACCATCTAAAATGCATCACCAACTTCAAACATCCCATCACACGTTTAGAACACTGTCCCACGACGTTTGACTCTGCGAAGGAGTATGCGTACAACATTTTTTCAACCTTTAGCCTATTTATTTTTAAAAACCCTAATTTATTTTAACAAAAATCATCTAAAATACATCACCAACTTCAAACATCGTATCACACGTTTAGAACACTGTCTCACAATGTTTCAGTCTTCGAAGGAGTATGCTCTTAACATAGTAATATAACATAAACATGCAAAACTTCACTATTTGTACAAGAACATAGCACTATTTGACGAAAAAATCAACAAAAACAAAGATTTTCACAAGAACTTTCTCAGTACTGTAAAAAGGCGTAAAAATCATAGTTTTTTCAAAATAGCAAAATAGCAAAGAAAAAACCCGATTCACTTGAAAAACATCAATATTGTTCAAAATTTACCTTTAGATGTTACCGGAAAAATGTTTATGGTCGGCGACGATGATGTTTAGAGTTACTGTAGAAGAGACGAACTTGAGAACTGTGAAGAGTGTAAGAGAAGATTTTTTGGGGTTCGATGTTTTAAATCATTGCACTCAGTCCGTTCGGTTCGTTTTCCCACCTTTTGATTAAAAGTTTTTGGGATTGCTAATTCAGTCCAAAAGGTTTTTAATCAAGCCCCGCAAGTTTTGTTGTTTCTAATATGGCCCATGGTTTAATGTTAAACGCGCGCGTTATTCGACGCTCCACGCGCGTCCCCTTTTATTAATTAAAGACTTGAGAGGGTCTTTTGGCCCATTCTTCTCGGGTTACTGTCAAGTAGAAGGTACAATAGAAAGTTATGTTTTTTTTTTTAGAGTTAACTTTCATCCACATATATCTACTTGATCTGTTACTCATGTTCTTAACTAAGTGAAAAGCACGTGATACATACTTGCACAGATAAGTCTGAATAGATCATACCTTTTATTGCTTAGCTACATCATAGGCTGATGATCCTGAAACCTTGATCCAATTTTTTAAGAACAAAGCACAAGTTGTAGCTTGGTATGGATGTGTTACCATATCCACTATGCTGCTCTTCCAAAGACTTTCTCCTTAGGCGCATGTCTCTCAGCAACACAGCACTTAGGAAGAGCAAGATTAAGTCATTGTTCCATAGTCTCTCTTGAGTTCTAAGCAGTGAAATGCCTCTGTGCAGTGAAATGCCTCTGTCTTAGGACATTTTTGTTCCAAATAGTTTATTATTCTGTTAAAGCAGTAATTATAATAAAGGTAAATAACAAAGGCACATGACAATCTTTTGCACTCAATTCTATTTCTCGGGGATGTGGCGTAATGATCATAATAATGTCCTAAATTTTTCTAATTTGCGCAGCCATGAAGGGAGAACTACTATTCTTATTTGTGTTAAAAAATGAGTTTAGAGCAAGTGACCTACTTGTAAAACTCCACTATTTTGTAAAGTTAGTGTTATAAGAAGGCGAGTATGGGAAAAGACCATGGTTGTAGCTCTGCAAACACCAAAGAAAAAGAGAAACAATGCAGTTAGGGCCAAAACCCACCAACAACCATATAAAAGGGCAAGCTAAAGGAATATAGGTGCCTATGTTTGTTAATAAGAAATATCCCTGTACTTCCTGAATTTTTATCATTATATTCTCCAAAGGATTCATAGGATAATAAGAACGGTGAAAAACTCAGCTTTTACTTTGTCATAATTATTTTCACCACAGTACCCAAAATTATATCTCCCTATCTTTAAATTTAAAGGGTATCAAAGATCAAAGAAAAGTGGAGAAAATAACAAACAATGAGTTACACATGTTCATGCTTTCAAGTTAGTTATATGTCGCACCAATCATTTCAAATTGGAGTAGAAGAATTATGCAAGGAATTGTCACCATCGATAATATTATTAACTCAAGTATGTAGTGGTTAAGGCTTGCAAAAGCATTTTATGAATGTTCATTTCAAATTAAATAAATTTTGCAAGATCTAAAACTTCGACGTAGGTAATTCCAACAAATTCATGCAACTCTTACCTCACAGAAGAAGAACATGATGGGTGGCAGCAGAACATGTGGGTGCAGGACAAAAGATCAAAAGCGAGCTATTGTAAGGAGACTGCCTATCCCTGCAAACAACTATTGATATATAGAATATATGTTACTAATTCACATGTGATGGAATCAGTTATGGTATTCTAGCTAGTAGATGCTCTGAGCAAGCAAAATTTTCTTAATCTAACAACTGTTTGTGAAATTTTTTTTCCCCTAATTAAGAAAAGAGTACTATTGTTGATTCAATTGCCTTGTAGTGGAAGAATTAAAAAAAGAAGTTGTGAGTTTGATTACCTTTATTCCACAAGATAAAAAGCCAAAAGTTAGCTGCAAAATGCATATGCTTTACCTACATATATTAGTCAGAAGAACAGACTGAGTTAGGCAGTTAATGTGAACAAGTAAACATGTAATCACAGAAACAAAGACAAAGGCAAGTTTGCTGGGAACCTTGTATCATTTTCACTGGAGTTGCTGGCTCCAGTTTTTGTTTCATCTTCAATCAAGAATTGGATATTCTGTTTCTTCAATGGAGGAAGAAGGATGTTCGTTCTTTCTTTTACTGCCGTCACCATTAAAAAACTGAGGCTGCTGCCGGAAGAGAAGGTCGAGCTTCTTCTGTCTCCATACATGAGTGAATGAACAATATTCCACAGATGATTGTTTTTGCTTGGATGTTGCATTGGCAAGAATTGATTCTGAAAAGAACAAATAGTAACCATTTTTGTAAGTCCAATTAGAAGTATATAAATTGTTGAACTATTATAATAGGCGGGTGTGAGTTTATTTATAGTTACAGTTTCTACTTTCATAAAAAAGTACTACTCCAATATTTTTTTTAAAACACCTATATTACAACCAACAAAACCCCGAACTTACAGAGTAGCCACTACTAAAAATCAGGGCTTTTCTGATCGCCGATACGGTGGGACAACGGTCGGCCAGGCGACCGTTGTCCGACCTAACAAGGCGGTCGGCTAATTGGTGGTCGCTCACAGCTTTCCGACCGCCGCGGTCGGACGTCGGACCGAAATACGGTCGGACATCGGTCGCCTAGTTTATACGTGGAAAAAATAATGTTGAACTCTCCCACCGACGCGGTGGGAGATTTCAAAAAAACTGGGAAAACTGGGCGACCGCAGCGGTGGGCTAGGCGACCGCGTCGGTCGGCCAGGCGACCGCTGCGGTCGGTAGGCAGTGTATTTCTGGGCTAAGTAATTGGCAATTTTCAGACCGATTTCGGACCGCTGCGGTCGGTAGGCAGTGTAGTACCTGCAATAAAAAACCTGCAATTAGAGCTACACCACCTGTAAAAAGCAGAAAAAACAGCACCCAGAAGAAGATTAGGCTTCTCAAGCCTTAATAATAGTCTAAACAAGGCTTATTGCATTTAAATAGAAAGTTTAACATCTTACATAACATATCCAATCCGAATAGTGATCCAAACAAGTTAAAACATGTCTAAAACAAGTCTAATACATCAACAATCCATTATCACTACTCTGTTGCCTCAGAACTAGACCCAGGACCCGACTCAGAGCTGTATTGACGCTTGCTCTTGCCTTTCCCCCGGCTTTTGCTCTTGCTCTTGGTCTTGCTCTTGCCCTTGCCCTTCTTTCCCTTGTCCGCACCACCACACATAATGTTCTCCATCATTTCCCACATGGTTCTCATATTTTCTTCATTGCACAAACGTTCTTCTTCACTCTTTTTCTTAAGCTCTTCGATTTCATTGCGCAAAGCGGCTTCCACCGAGGGATTAATTGAACTAGCAGGAGGAGTGTAAGTGCCAAACAAACCTGGATTTAGACGTTCTGAGGCATACTGCGATCCAAGGCCGTAAGCACTTCCCTTCTTTACTCCGCCATTCACCTCCAACCATATTGCGGTTTCCTCTTCTAGTGTCATTTGAGCTAGGGCACTGCTACCACACTCGGATGCCTGAGTCGACATCCTTTCTTCATAGACCGCCGTAGCCTTTTCCTGAAATAAAATTTAATAACAAGAATTAGATTGACAAAATATTGACAGATTTAATAACTTTAAAAGATTGAATTTAATAACTTACATATAGCTCTCTAGCGCGGTCTTCGACCCACACTTCCTCTCCTTTTTTGTTTCTGTATATATGCCTCTTCTTAAAGATTTCAGGCACACGAACTGGCCGCCCTTCTTGCCTTTCCTACAAAATTAAAAAGATGACAAGTTAGATGGAAAATTAATGTGAGTTACATAAAATAATACATACAATTAATTAATAAATTACCAATATCATCCGCTGAGTCGCTGCGCTAACCGAACCCCCGGTGTGCAGCGATCCACCCCTTTCGGAGGCTCGTGCGGCTTTTCCTTGGGCGCTCTTCTTCATAAATTCTTCAGTATCCCAATATTGTAGAAGTTGTGCCCAAACGTGATCGTATATCCACTCGGGCTTCTTTCCTTTGTTTCGACAATCATACATGCTACCTTTCACTCTATCTTGGCATTTTCCAAGGAAATTGCTTTTGGCAATGCTATTAAATGCAGGATGCCATATACACTTTGGGCAGAAAGACCTAATTCTGCATCATCCTTATAAAACAACATGCAACCGTTGACACAACAATGAATTCTCTGGGCAGAAAGACCTAACGTGGAAACCAACTTCTTAGTGTGGTAATAATTAGTTGGTAATGCCATGTTAGTCGGATTGAGATCATTCATAAGGTCAATGATGGAATCCATGGCTGCTTGACATATACTAAAATCAGATTTAATACTTAACAATCTAACAGCAACTGACAACTTGGAATGCACTGAGCCTTCGTACAATGGACGACTAGCTTCCTCCAACCGTTTATAGAAGAGTTTTGCCTCATCATTAGGAATGTGCTCAACATTTGGTTGCGATGTACCCGGTTGGGATGGCTCCTCTGGGTACATTCCAAAAGCATCATTAACCATATCGTTCATTCGATAATTATCAAGATCATCCTCGTTTGAGATCGGACCACTCCCACCGACATAAGCATTTTGAAAATGAACATCACCCCCCACATCCCTAGACTCTCCATGATAAACCCAAACAAAATAATCTGGCATAAAACCCTTCCTATAAAGATGCATTTCAACATCTTCCAAATTTTTTCCTTTTATGCACTTGCAGTCCACACAAGGACACTTAATCTGGCCCCACCGTATAAAATCATCAAGTGTTTTCGCCTTTTCAATAAAATCTTCAACACCTACTGCAAATTCTGCCCTCATCCCCCGCCGGCCGGGATTATTTCTATTATACATCCAACTACGACTTTCATTAACCATATCTACACAAAAATTACACGTTTGAGATGCATATTAAATTGCAAATATTTAAACAAATATTTCTTTGATACACTACCAATTTTCATAAGATTAAGGAATTGTATAATTTTCTAAGTCAATTATTTTTATATTACTAACTAATTTATTCTCTAAGATTATCATTTAGTAGTTAATAACACTTCTCATTTGCAACTTATATCTATTTATTCAAAATGATAAAACTATTTACTTATCTATACTTGGTTGGAGTAATCTAAAACTATTTGCAAACTATTCAACTTAGTTGTTGCTCACCACTTATTTGATGAAATGCCTCAAAGAATCTAACTACCAAACTACACTATACACCAACAATTCTATCTCAAAGCAATACAACAACAACAACAACAACAACAACAACAACAACAACAACAACAACACTAGTACACACCATTAACAACATTCAACAACAACAACACTACTAAAGGAACCCATCAACAACAACCCATTCAAAGTGTACTCTTCTCAATGGAACACCAATATTTTCACTAAAACAACCCATTCAAAGTGTTACTTTCCAATTTATCATCTTCTAAATGTGCATTCAATAACCCAATCATTTTTTTAACAACACCCACTTTTTCAATCAACCTAATTTTAACAATACCAACAAAAATGTCAAACTAGCTTCAACAATTCCCAAACCAAACAACAACACAATGTAACCTAGTTCACAACCAAATAGCAACTACTATGTCATGGATTAATTTCATGAGCTAAAATTCAAACATAGGAAAAAATGACAAAAACGAGCTAAAATTAAATTTAAAAAAAAAAAAAATTGGTGTTTCATCATAAAACTCACCTCAAGGGATGGTTTTGTACTCCACCACCACTAATGTACAATCCCCAACTTTGATAGATGGAAGAACTACAAAAAAAATAGATAAAAAAGTTAGGGTTTCGGATTTGGGGAAAAATTGAAGAAAACTATGAAAATTAAACTTACCAAGTTGTAAAGGAATGGAATTGATGTTAAACCTTGTTGATTAGAGATTAAGAGTGTTTTTTTTAATAGATTTGGGTTTAGGGTCGGGTAAGAATGGGAGAAAGAAAGAAAGGAGAGAGAGAGAGAGAAGTGGATGAGGAAATAAAAAACGGGCTGCTCCGTCTGGTATAGTTTCTGTCTGGCGACCGACTGCCGACCGCGGCGGTCGGCTAGAAAAATTTAATTCGTGTCCGACCGCGGCGGTCGGCTATGTTAAAAAAAAATTTAATAAAAATACATTGAATTATCCCACCGCGTCGGTCGGACGAAGGCCTCCAACCGAATTTCGGTCTGAAAATACTGTATTTTTAGTAGTGAGCAGACTTGTTCTTAAATGATGGATAGTACATACATTGCATGATAAATGAGGAAGATAAAAATAACAAAGAATGGTTTGTTGGTTCAAGCATATCGTCAAACACCTTTAATGCACCAAAATTCTACTAACGTTTCACCACAATATTATATACGCAAATAACAACGTTCATGAAAAGTAAATTATAACAGATTATAATAATCATAAACATGCATGTAAAAATCTAACAAAAAGTTATCCATAAGAAAAAAAGTTAAGAATTTCACCGAAGTGAATATCAAGAAGGAAGTAAAATTCATTATTTAAAGGCTAAGAGATGGTTTACATCAAAAATCCAAACTCCACATTTAATAATAAACTGTAAAGAATGTAAAAAATATGAAAGCATCCATCAAGTAGTGCGGAATGAACAAAACAAACCTTTTTATATATGTTGATTGCATTGTGTTCAGAGAAGTTCTACGATTACTGTCAATCAATTATCTATTTATTGATTAAAGCTGCTCATCAACTTTTCTATAACACACATATAAACCTATTATCAAAGTAAAAAAAGAAAAATAATAGAGAATAATTAAAGAAAGAACGTAATAAAAGCTTGCGATCAACATAGTGAATTTTCTTATCCAGCAACATAAGCTCCTAGCAAAATCAAAATTTAGAATGTAAGAAAAAAAGTTAAAGAATGTATGGAACAATAACTTCCTGGTAATAACAAGAAATCCCAAGAAGTAGAGGAATCAGTACACTACAATGTCTTCCAATGGCTCTTGCATGTATAGATGTTATCTCATAATTAGCAAATTAATTTTTTAACCAAGAATTCTCTTTTCTGACTTGGTCACAGTTTTCCACAACTCCAATTAGCTTTAGGCTAGGAGATAAACATCAATTTAGGGATGGCAACGGGGCGGGGCGGGGCGGGTTGAATTTTAACCCGCAAAAGTTAAACCCGCCCCGCCCCGCATAGCATTTTTGTCACTTCTCAACCCGCCCCGCCGCGCATTAACCCGCCCCGCCTCGCTCCACTATATTATTATTTTTTTTGTTAATTTTATGAACTAATTAACGACTTTCTCAAGTATTAATCATCTTATCTTAGGTAAATTATCATAGTAGTTTGGGCAATAATTTTATTATTCTAATGATAGATTTTATACATACTCATATGTATAAGTTTATTATAAAATTAAGTCTTTTATATATTTATACTATATTAAAAGCACGAATGCCCTTAGAAAATATTGATTGAACTTTATGTTCTTCATTAAAAAATTATACAGTAGACAAAATTGTCATTTTCTATTTTTTATATTTTATTTATTTCATTTAAGATAAATTATTCCAGTAATGATATCTCGATCTTGCTATTCCAGTAATGATATTTATATGTCAGTCGAAAATGTTCTCAATTAGTGCATATAATTGTGGGCATAAGAGAGTTAGCTGTGTCACCTCTCATAATTAAATCCTCTCTTATTTAATTTATCTCCTTATTTAAGTCCTCTACTTAAAGTTTCAGTGAAAATTAATTTTCACCTTTAAGAGTAAGGACCTCCTCTTTCTAATTCTTTCAGTTACAGTTACAAAATATATATGCATCAGTTAATTATAGAATTTAAAAGTTTTTTCATCATTAAAATTTAAACACCTATATAAACATTTTCATATGCCAAAACTATACCTTGTGCAGTGTAGATTATCAAAAGTAGGATAGCTGCAATTTCAGAGCATCAACAAACACTACTATTACTATTTTTCGCTCATGTTGGATCAATGCTACCATATGATCTGAATAGCACTTCCTCTAGTACTCTTCAAAGTCACCAAAAAAAATTAGATAAACCCGCAACCCGCCCCGCCCCGCCAGAATTTTAAAAAAATTTGTCCCAACCCGCCCCCCCCCGCCCCGCCCCGCCCCGCAAATAGCTTAAACCCGCCCCGCCCCGCGTAGAGTTGAACCCGCCCCGTCCCGCACCCGCCCCGCCCCATTGCCATCCCTAAATGTCATAAAGGTCATGGTGGCTACTAATAAGATCAGATGTGCTAGAAATAACCTAAAACAAAACCTAAAGAAAAACGAATTAAACTGGAGGAGGCGTTTTATAGGAGTGTTGGCATACAATGGAAATTAGAATTGCATTGACGGGTTTTGAGGAGTATAGGAATAGGAATAATAATTAAGTCAATATTACAATGTAATAATTAAATCAAAATTACAAATTTATTCAACTTAAAAACACTTACGGAGGATAAAAAGGCGGATGACATTTCACTAAAGCCTTCTGTAACACCCAGCTAATAAATGTCTCACATCAGCATAGTGGTCCTGGATATTTAAGTACACATGCCTTAGACCCTAGTGATGCGTTTTAAACCCGTACGGGCCTAGGCCCTGAGCGGACAATATCACTAGCGGGCTGGGCTGTTACAGATATATGTAACGCCCCAGCTAATAAATATCCCACATCGGCATAACACTAAGTACACATGCCTTAGACCTTAATGACGCATTTTAAAGCCGTGCGGGCCTAGGTCCTGAGCGGACAATATCACTAGTGGGCTGGGCTTTTACACCTTCGTGCTTTTATAATAGGAATTTTTACATAAAAGTACAAGTTTTAGCACTTAATTACCAAACATAACAACATTTTAGCAAAATAACCCTAAATAGAGAAAAATGCAAGTTAATTACAAATATAGCATATTATGTCAAAAAATATTGCTAGTTTTATTTATTTCTTTATTTTGGTACTGTTTGGGGGGCGATTTTGTAATTTTGATAAAATTTGTTCTAATTTCCTTATTTTCTCAGTTTTCCCGTTTTTTCCACTGTTTCAGCGTTGTTTCTCTCCCCTGCCTTTTTATCATTCGTGTTTCTCAACCGTTTCTCCCTACTTTTTCTCTCCCATTTTCTTCCCCACTTTCTCCACTATCATATCTGTTTGTGAAGCATTTCGTAACTGATTTTTAGTGTTTAAATTTCGAGTTTTTTCCATTTTTTAGGGTTTGATTTTAGGGTTTCATTTCAATGTCTAATTCTAGTTCGTCTTCTAGTTCTAGGGAACTTAGGAGTAAAACGAAACATGATACAAATGTAAATAAAATTGGGTCGAAATCAGTTTTAAAGGTAAAAGTTCCTGTGTTTAAGCCGAAAGAAACCCCGCAACAATTGAAGCGTGTGACGCGGTCGTCTACCTCTCCTGCTACGGGTAAAGGTAAAGCTAAAGTTTTGGTTGATGCTGATGATGATTTTGAAGAAGATGCTCGACCGTTGAAGAAAAGTCGGATTTCTGTGTTGGCTGATGTGGCATTACAGGTAATTTTATTTCTATTTCTGTTTTTTGTATCAAATTATTAATTTGTTGTTTGCTGTTGCATTTTTTATAATTTAGTGTTTCTAAAGTGTATTCATTGTTTCTGTAGTTTTTTCTGTTTCTGCTGTGTGTTTCATTGTTTCTGTAGTTTTTTCTGTTTCTGCTGTGTGCTTTATTGTTTATGTATGTTATTATTACTGTTTCTGTAGTTTTTTACTTGTTTGTTTAGTGCATTTAGTATTTGTTTAGTGTATTTATTGTTTCTTTAGCATATTTACTGTATCTGTGCCTTTTACTGTGTTGCTTTGGTAGGCTTTTCGTTGTTCTTTAGCATATATTGTTGTATCTGTGTGTTTTACTGTTTCTGAATTGCATTTTACTGTTGCTGTAGTTTATTTATTGTTGCTATAGCTTTTTTTACTGGTTCGGTAGGCTTTTTGTTGTTCCTGTATCTGTGTCTTTCACTGTTTTTGACTTCCATTTTCCTGTTGCTGTAGTTTATTTACTGTTGTTGTTGTTGTTTTTGTACTGGTTCTGTATGTTTTTTTACTATTTCTGTCTTTTCTTGTTTGTTGATTGTATCATTGTATGTTACTTTTGCTTATTGTGTGCTGTAGTGTTTTTTATTGTGTCTTCTCTTGTTTCTGCATTGATTTTTAATGTTTCTGTATTGTACTTACTGTTTTTTAACTGAGTTTGTTTTTTCCTTTATAGGCTGTATCGTTTTATATTCCGCAGAATTTTTATTGGAAAGAGTTTCATCTACGTCTAATTACGGATGGTGATATTGGAACGAATTTGAAGGATGTGTTAAGCCCTGTGCAGTTGGGAATGTTCAAAAAGACCTGTTTTGGTTATTTGTTACAGTTAGAAAGTTTGCCCGTTTAAAATCAGTTGCTTCGGTCTTTGCTGGTGCGTGAGATTGCGTCCTCCATGCCTTGTACGTTTGAGGTTTGTGTCAATGGTTCACGTTTGCAATTTGGATTGCGTGAGTTTGCAGTAGTGTCTGGTTTAAAGTGTTCTGGCGATACTCTAAGTTCTCTTGATACGAGTGGTCCAAATCGGTTGATGAGTAGTTACTTCCCGACTGTGGAGAAGGTGTCTCATGTAGATATTAAGAATACTTTTATTCAACGGAAGTGGATTGGTGATGAGGATGCTGTTAAGATTGCAGTTCTATATGTTATTGTGAATTTTGTGATGTCGGTATCTGATGTTCAAACTGTATCTAAGAAATACTTCGATTTGGTTGAGTCTGGTTTTTACAATGACTATCCATGGGGTATTGATTCGTTCAAAGAATTGTTTGATAGTATTCACAAGAAGGTTAAAACTACTAGTACATATTTTCGGGTGGTAGGTTTGGCTTCTGCGTTGCAAGTATGGTTTTATGAGTGTTGGACAAACATTCCGTCATCAGTAGCTATGCGCGTTAGGAGTCGAAGTCCTCGTATCTTGAACTGGAAAGTGACGAGTAGTCTTTCAAAGTATAAGACAATTTGTAAGATTTTAGAGGACCCAGTGAACAAGGTATACTTTCATTGTTTTGTATCTGTTTTCATTTCAATTGTATCTGTTTCATTTCTATTATATCTGTTTCATTTCTATTGTATCTGTTTCATTCTTCATTTTTCTGTTTTGCATATTTTTGTATCTGTTTTTGTATCTGTTTTCATTGATTTGTGTACTGTTATGTATGGTGCAGCCTGTTTTCCGGCCTATGCAGCCAACTGTTGCTGAGTTGGCCAGATTTGAGTTGATGGATGATACGGTCGCACCTGTTGCGGATGCTATGCAAGATTCTAGTGAGGATGATATTTTGCTCCACCGTGTAGCGTCTGGTCCCTCCTCTTCTGCCGCTTTTGTCGACATTCCTCCTGAAACTGTTGCAAAGCAGGCACAGTCAAAACCTGCGCCGCTGTTTGAAAATGATGCTAAGATTGACATATTGACTCACTCAGTTGAGAAGGTATGTTTAGTTTTTAATATTGAGTCATTCAGTCACTTGAATATTTGTGATACTGTTTTTTGGCACATTCTGATACAGTTTTTGTTTTTTGTTTCAGCTTAGCAATGATTTGGAGTTATTAAAGGGTCATGTGAGGATTATTCGTGTTTATGTGTTTTTACTTTGTTTAAACAGTTAGAATTATTGTCATATTGTTTTTCCTTTGTTTCTTTTGAAGGTTGATGATCAGTTTAATAATGTCAAGGAATTCTTTGGTGAGGAGCTTAGAAAAGTTGTTGATGCAATTAAGCTACTTGCGCAAGGACAGGTATTAATTTTTGAAGAAACTGTTTATTGTTTCTTGTCGATGTAATGTTCGTTTCAATTACCTCTTTTTTTTTTTTTTTATACAGGGTACTCAAAGTGGTGCAGATAATCGTCAAGGTTCACCACGGACACCACCTGCTAGTGGTGATACAGAGAAGCTCAATTCTGATGATGTTGATGCTACAGAAAAGTTTCAATCCGATGTTGGTGATACAGACAGTTTAAATGTTGGTACGGCTAATGTTACGGTATGTAGGTTATTTCATTTATGTTGAAACAACTAGATACTTTTAGATACAAACAGCTACAGATAGTTTCAACTCGAAACAGTTTAACAAGCCAATGAATTTGTACATCTACCAATTATTTTTTGTTTTATTTTTTTAGCCATGTGCTACTGGTGGAGCGACTAATGTAGCAAGCGGCAGCGGAAAAGATGTTACTGTGTTGTCTGTTGATGGTGGAGGCAGTCATGTTGAAAGAGTTGTTATTAGAGAACGTGTTCCAATGGCTGCAACAGTTTCAACCAAGGTTCCTTTGACCCCTTCATTGCAATTCCCAAACTTTGACCTTGGTTTGAATTTCAGCCAAGATTTTCTAAAGACTCCTAAACCTGATGAGGTGCGTGCATTTACCTTTTTTTTTTCTCTATGTTATTTAAGCCTTTTGTTTCTCCCTTGTTTGTAAACTGTATTATATATTTGTACATTGTTTCTGACGTTATTTTTTTTTTTTTTTTGTATTAGTTTATTAAAGGTTATTCTGTTGATGGTGCTTCATTTTCTAAGAAAGATATTGCCGGACCTTCTTTTATATCGGATGATTTCTTTGATAATTGGACGCCCGAGCAGTTTGCAGAGATGGACCGTAACATTGCCGACACCATTAAGAATGTGAAGAAACAATTTGAAATCAACCCTGTTGCTGGACAACCTGGTGCCACTGTTTCTGAAGCAGCCACTGATACTGTTGAAGCAGATGCTGCTGCCGCTGTTGCTGAAGATGCTTATGATACTGTTGCTGCAGAGCACGGTGCTAGGGTTGCTGAAATGCCTGCTGATACTGTTGCTGCAGATCCTAGTCCCAGTGTTGCTGAAGATGCTTCTGATACTGTTGCTGCAGAGCATGGTGGTCGGGTTGCTGAAATGTCTCATGATACTGTTGCTGATGAAGAGCTCATTGAGCACGATGCTGATGATTCTGATATTATGTTGGTTAGTGACCATGAGAACAAGGATGCTAGCCCACGTGCGGATACTAGTACACCATCACAAGCGTTGGTAAGGGTGAAGCGTCCTGGTAAATATGATGTTTCACCTTTTCTGCGTGAGTTTGCTTCTGGTGCTAGTGCCAATTATGTTTCGCCCAAACCTTTGATGTTGCAAAGGCATCCATTTTGTGTTCCCATCACAGAGGATGTTGATGAAGAATTATTAAATCGGTTTGTATCATTTGTTGATGATCTTGCTAAACGGAAAAAGGGAAGGTTTGTTCCTCTTCAATGCTTGTTTATTGTATCATTTATCATGTTGATATTTTTTTAATTCATTTTTGTTTTGGTTTTTATTTTTAGGATTTGTGCCTATTCCAAAACTGACAATATACTTCCATATGAGTTTCAATTCGGAGTCGAAACTGTGTCAACTCGAATGTGGTTCTATATTCTGTTGCATGGTGGTCATGCGTTGCAGGATTCAGTAAGTTTATTTTGTTTTTCTTTTTAGTCTTTGTGTGTTTTGTATCTTTACTGTATCTTTTCTGTTTCTTCTACTGTGTGAGGGTGTGTTTCTGTTTCTTTTATATTTGTGTGTGTGCATATGCCCCTATACTGTTTCTTTTTCTTTCTCGGTGTATCTGTTACTGTAATTTTGTTTGTTTCTTCATTGTTTCTGTAATGTATCATCTATTTATATCATTAATATTTTTTTCAATGTTACAGCATCTTAATGTTGTTTTCTACTACTTGCGTAAGCAAGGAAAGTATCGACCGAAGACTGAATTATCCTTCACTACTACTGATTGTTGGTTTAAAACGACGATCGAGATTGTCTATGACAAGTATGTGAATAGTGGAAAGGATGTTTCAGCGCTTTCTGATGTTGATTCTGTTGCTGGCTACATTAGAGGCTGCAAGATCCTTGGAAATGTGCCTTGGGTAGAGGTTGACTATGTTCTGCTCCCGATTAACATAAAGTCTCTGTGTCATTGGGTGTTGGGTGTAGTATCATTCAAGGATAGGTCCATTGGGATATACGATTCAATGACTGGTGCGGGTACTCGTCATAATGCAGCTGTTGTTGAAGTTGTTGAAAAGATTGCCGAGTTGTTGCCACGGTATCTTGTACTGACTGAATTTTACCAGTCAAGGCCCGACATTGATATTCTTACAAGTGAAGCATATGCTGATGCAGATCTAGATGATCCTTTTGGGTTTTTCTTTGTTCCAGACCTTCCGCAACAGAGTCATGGTTCCCTGTATGTTTCTTTTCCCTTTCTTTTCCCTGTATGTGAATCACATCTGTTTCAGAATTACTAATTGTATCTTTTCTCATATTTTTGTCACTGTTTCAGGGATTGTGGAATGTTTGTCATGGCGTATTCGGAGTACTTTATTTCTGAGACTGATATCACAAGTGTGCCTGATTTTGATATAGATATTTACCGTGGCCGTCTTGCAACGCTGCTTTTGGATTATGGCAAAAGGAAGATTGATTTAGATGCAGTGAGCGCATGTGAAAATCCTGGGCGTCTTGCTAAGAGAAAAGGCGCCATAAAGCGTCGCTTACAAGTTGCCAATCCCAACCATTAGTTCTGTTTCTTTTGTGATGTTTCTATATTTATGTTTGAAGTAGTAACCGTGTCTACTTTAGTATGTTGTTTGTTCTGGATGTTGTTTGTTCTAGATGTTGTTTGTTGTACTCACTATCTATGTAATGACAGTTTCGGAAGGTTTAAATTTTACAGCAACTCTCTTTTATTTTTGTCCCTTTTTGAAGTGTGAAACAGTTTCATACAATTATTAACTGTATCAGATAGCTAAGTTGACATAAAAACAGTTGAAATTATCTTCACTACCTCAGCAACCACGTGTGAAAGTGTATCACTTCTAACTAGTCAGATTCAATAACAAAGAAACAGTAAAACACAATTGTGAAACAGTTTGACACAATTATTAACTGTATCACATAGCTAACTTAACACAGAAACAGTTGAAATTATCTTGACTATCTCAGCAACCACTTGTGAAACTGTATCACTTTTAGCCATTCAGATCCAATTTGGAAAAAAAATAAAACATAAAGGTGAAACAGTTTCATACAGTCATGAAACAGTTTTCATACAGTCATGAGACATTCTGCTACAGACAGCTAAATTTATTAAAAGTTCACGCAGCAATTGTCAAACTGTATCACTTCTAACACTTCAGATTCAATGACAAAGAAAGAACTAAAAAAAGTTCTATTTGGGCTTCGGAGGATGTGTGCAAGTTTTTCTGTTGTGTCCTTCGCGACCACAATTTGCACACGTAATCTTTGTCCTTTTTGCATGTACTTCCCATTGTGGTTTGTATCTAGTAGTTTTTGGCCTTCCTGGTGGCCGTCTAGCAACTGGCGGGAGTAGTTTAATTTCTGAAACAAATGCTGGAATCTCCCATCTGCTTTCATCTGGTATCGGATTAACATGGAACTCGTATGTCTTTACCAGGGACTTTGTTGAGTAGTAGTTACAGCTGTAATCTTCTTCTTCCAGGCCTTTGTACTTTAGAATAGCCAAAGCATGCACACAGGGCAGTTCTTCCATTTGAAATTTTCCACAACAGCATGTCCGTTCATTCAGATTAACAATGAATTTTTTTCACCGTCATAGATAGCTGCTTCATTTCCTGTTGAATGTATCTACAACACACAGGATGATACATTTTTGAAACAGAAAATACAAGCAAGATACAGGATGAAACAACTTAGATACAGTAGAAATGAAACAGTTTCTATTATACCTTTAGCTGCATAGCTTTGCTTCTGTATCCATCCAATATTTTGTTGTACTTGAATCCAAGAGGTGTGAATGTCTCATGTGATTTCTTTCTGTTATCATCAGTCCAAGTTCCAATCAGTGAGCGCATGTACTCCATAAATGCGACTACAGGCATATCACGCGCATCCCTGTTGACTGCATTCAAAGATTCTGCAATGTTTGATGTCATTGTAAACCCCCTATTTACTGTTGAATGCGCCCTTGACCATTTCTGGTATCCAGCATTTAGCAAGTATGCTTTGATACGTTTATCCATTTTTTCCACACTGTTCATGTATGTGTCAAATTCATGTATGTGTATGCCTTTGCCATACTGAAGAATGTTTCATGGAGCTTGTCTTCACATTTCTTGAACTTAGTCTTGAGGTTGTTCCACAAGTGCCATATGCATGCATAGTGTGGGACCTGAGGATATATGATTGTAGTAGCCTTAATTATGCTTTCATTACGGTCTGACACAACGCACATGTTTTCTCTCTCACCGTAAGCATGTTTGAACTTTTCAAAGAACCATTGCCATGAGGCATCGTTCTCTGAATCAACAATTGCATACGCAAGCGGCAATATGCTACCTATGGACAGAAACAGTAAGATAAATATTTGAAACAGTGCCACACAAGTAGAAATTGTAACAGTCTGATTCAAATAGAAAGCTTAAAGTTCTCAAAGAAACTGATAGCAAAAATCTGTTAATATTTTTGATACAAAGTGAAAGACTGTGATACAGATAAAACATGATTTAATAGAGAGAAATAGATGGCTTTAAAAAGTCTGTGGCAGAGTTCAAACGGTTTGATACAAAGGTGATACAAAAATTGAAGCAGTCTGATACAAATAAACCATGTGTCTGAAAAACCCTGATACCAAAGCTGGAAATAGTTTGATACAAAAGTGAACCAGTCTGATACAAATAAAAGATGATGAAACAGATAATATATGGTCTTAAAAATCTTGATAACAAAGTTCAAACAGTCTGATACAAAGCTGAAACAGTATGAAACAAATGAGAGATGCTGAAATATTACGACACAAACAGTTGAAACAGTATGATACAACAGGTACTGTTAGAAATCAATTTACCTGCTGCATCTAATGTACTTGCTGCTAGGAATGTTCCTTTGTGCGCTGCTTTTAGGAAGCTACCATCAACAACTACGATTGGTTTGCAATGTTGAAATCCCTTTATTGAAGCATTCAAAGCAACAAAAGCGTACTTGAACAAATGGTCCTCACTTGCATGTAAAGCAACAACTGACCCTGGGTTTCTCTGCTCTAACATATAAAGGTAACTTGGCAGCTTCTTGTAAGATTCAGTTGGGTCTCCTCGTATCATTGCAATGGCCATTTCTTTTGCTCTCCAAGCCTTCATATAATCTATGTGTATACCGTAACACCTCTGCATTTCATCCATTATCTCTTTAGGCTTGTAGGTCGACTTTGGGTCATCAACCCTGTCCTTGACAATCATACCAATCATTCGTGATGTAAGCTGCGCTTGCCCATAAACTCTTTCTTTGTATGGACATGTGTGTTCATTGTTGAATTCTCTAACTTTGAACAAACTTGATGAATTCAAGCTTGACGCCCTAAATTTCCATTTGCAATTTTCACCTTTGCATATCAGGCAGTAGCTGCAGATACAGTATGATACAGAAAGTGTTACATGATACAGAAAGCTTCAGAAATTAAGTAACAGATACAAAATTGTACGGTATTATACAAATACAATTTCTAACAGCCATGTATGATATAATCAGAGATGGTAGAGTTATAAATCAGATACAATGTGATACATAATTCACACATTGTATCTTACATATAAATTGTTACTGCTTGAAACAAAATACACATTTCAGATACAATATAGAAACTGTTTGTTCATGAAACAAACTCATGATACAGGTACACAGAAACAGATACAATGATAGAATGTGAAATAAATTGATACAAAACAAAAATACTGATATCAAGAACATTTCTTAGAGTACTTATGATACAGTTACACAGAAACAGATACAATGATACAATTTGAAATAAATTGATACAAAACAAAAATACTGAGATATAATACCTTGTTGCGCTTGATCTCTCAACCTTAAACTGAACCTTTTCTGTTATTGCAAATCGTTTCATGGCCATTACTACAGTGTTTTTGTTAATGTACACTTGGCCCTCTACTATCTCGTTTTGCAAGCTATTGGTAATTACTGCAACTTCTTCTACCTCGTGCTCATCAGAAGTTCCTTTAATCAGTAGTTCTACCGTTTCAGCACTACTGATAAGCGTATCATCAATGTTCGTGTTTATATTGGAACTGTTTCTGTCAGTATCAACACAGTCTCCCACTGTATCACGACTCCTTATGCTTTGTCTATCACTCCATAACCCTTGATCCTCAACAATATCTTCCAGTGTGATACAAAGTGGATAGATTTCTATTCCTTTTTTCTCTATTTTCAATCCTGTATACACTAAAACACCCATGTCATTGTGTATTTCTAAACCCGGACTTTTTTCCATTACCTTATACTTTATTTTAACAATTTTTCTCGTCAGATCAATGTTCAGTTGCTTCGCAACTGTATCACGAAGCATCTGAAAGTTTGAATATGGATTTATCGCGATTGCATCAACTACAAAATCAATATAATTGTCGAATTTGTCCCATCTTCCACTATGTTTTAGTAGAATTTGTATTTGTGCCATATCTATTGTAAAGTTTCGATTTTGATATGTTTAAATTGTACAGCACTCGTAACAGCAACCAGAAACAGAGGCTTGACAGCTGCGACACAGAGCAGAAACAGACGCGAAACAGAGCAGAAACAGACGCGACACAGTGGAGAAACGGTAACAGCTTTGTAGAATTGTTGATCGAAAACAGAGTACGCTGTGTAGAAACAAATAGAAACAGAAAAGTAACGATTTTCAATAGAAACAGAGAAGTAACGGACACAGTGGAGGCAAAGCTAGAGAGAGAAAAAACAGAGAGAAAACAAGAAGGGTTTTAGTTTCTGTAAATAGAGTTGGAATAAAGTATTTATACATTGCTATTTTGCTAGGAAAAATATTGCCATGCATTGTAATTAGAAAAGTATTGCTATTTTTATGTAATTAAGGGTGAAAATTTGTATATTTGTGTAAAAAACCCTTTATAATAATAGATAGATATAGATAGATATGTCTTGCTTTCCATTTAGTCTACACAAACAAAAAAAATTGTCTCTTTGTATATTTAGTAATCCATCTATTGATAAAATAATGACAGGTTAATTATTATCCATTCCAAAATGAATAGAACATTTTTAATTTGAAATTAAAAAATATCAAACTTCTTATTTTACGATTAATTAGATAATTTATAACTACATAAATATATCTCCAACTTATTTTAGACCATAAATTTTAGCAATATTCTTTTATTTCTTAAATTTTATGTCAAGGTAAAATTATAGCTTGTAATTTGAAATAGAAGTAGTAGTAAGTTTTTAACTTTAATATTTTGAGACAATCTCGTATGGGAATGATATGAGATGTTTAATTAAAAATATTAAGAATCAAGGATATTTTTAGTATGCTATATCGTCAAAACCACAAGTTTGTTTTAAATTGGGGATATATATATATATACACATACAAATCTACATTCCTATATTACAAAAAAATAACAATATTTATAAATTACATCCCTTAACAATATTCTTGTAGCATATTTCTCCATTTCCAACAAAAACAAGCGTAGGAAATGTATTTGCCTTTTGTGTTCTTCCTATGACTCTTTCTATACTTAATTAGACAACACCACCCTCTTCTTCAAGACCCTCCCCACCACCCTCACACACGTACACAAACAAATCTTTATCTTCTTTGCAGTTCTCACACCGCCAGCTCCGGTAACTAATTTTCTTCGATCACCAGATAACGGCGAGAATAGTTGTTGTATTTATAGTTGTTTGAATTTGAAGACTTTAACTACACTGTTCAGCGGCGATTAGTTGGCGGAGTTGTTCAGATCTATTTGAAGATTTTGTTGTTAGTGTTGAAAAAAGTTTAAAGGTTGGGGGTAGTGTTGTTGTTCAGATCTGTTTTAAGAGATTTTGCTAAGTGTGAATGGTACTGTACGGACAGTGGATCGCAGTGGTCGTCTTCGCCGGAGTTGGAGATGAGCGGATTTTCAACGGGTGAGTCATTCAGCGATGACATATTCACTGGTGAGAATTGAAACAGTAGAAGATGATGAAACAGAACGAAATCATTTTTTTGTGTATTCCTGTTGCCGAAACCATAAAATCGTGGATGTGTATAGACTTAACGATGGAGCTGCTACTGGTTTTTTTCCTGGTGTTATTACTTCCAGCCGCTCATTTTTATACAAATGTTATTTTGTAATTAGATGCTAAAAAGAGCAATCTTGATAATAAAGAACAGATTTTTGACTTGGGGTTTATTTTTTAGCTTGTAAATGGAATTTGGTGAACCATTTTAGGTTTTGATACAGTCTGAAACGATGTTGCTGAAATGACGTTGAAACAGTATGATACAGTTTGAAATAGCGTTGAAACACTATGATACAGTCCGAAACGACGTTGAAACACTATGATACAATCCGAAACGGTGTTGAAACACTATGATACAATCTGAAACGACGTTGAAACAAGCTGAAACAACTGTTGAAACAGTTTGATACAGTTTAAAACGGTGCTAAAACAATATGATACATTGCTGAAACAACCTGAAATGATACATTGCCAAGACTTGTCCTTTCCAGTCTTCCCTGCATTCTCGCCATATAACTTGAAATATTGGCAAAACAGCACTTGCCCTTGAAGTATAGCCAATTGCCAAGACTTACAAAATTTTTGCCTTGAAGTCATGGCACCGGACTAAATAAGGGTATTTTTCTAAAATATTTTTTAGCGCGGGCAATTTTATAAAACCACTGCTTATGGAGGGCATGCAGTGAAACTTTTTGCAAATTAAGACATGTGAATTGAAAATGCGGCGAAATTTTTTGCAAATTAAGACATGTGAATTGAAAATTTGTGCAGAAATGTTGATTATGTCCTGTTGTTTTAATTTGTTCCCGTTTAGAAAGATACACTAAATCTCAAGTTTTATCGGGCAGCACGACACTTCATCACAAGGTTTGCTGGATCTTTCCAAAGTTTAATTGTTCATAACAGATGCAAGTGTTGCTTGATTCGTCAAAACTTATGAATAATTTAATAAGATAGGTAGAATGAAGATATTAGAAAATATTAACGATTCGTTTAAATTTATGAGTAATTGAACGAACACATGAAAGTTTTCCTTATTCATGAAAACTTACGAGCAAGGGTTGTCGGTGGCAGAACTTGCTAAAAATTAAACTTTTGCCGGTTCGACAAACGTGGTGATGGAGTGTTATCCCGCCTAGGAAAACTTTGAATATCGAGTGTACTTTTGCACGAAAGACGTGAACAATTAAACATCAGCCTATACACTACTAAAAAAAACTATCTTTTTCGACCGCCCAATCGGTCGAAATACGGTCGACGTATTTCGACCGATTGTGGTGGTCGACCCAAATATGGTCGAAAATAGCCATTCGACTGAAATTCGATCGAACGTCGACCGACATTCGACCGACTTTTGGTCGAAGAACATGGACTAAAGTGACATGTTCTTCGACCGAAATTCGGTCGAACGTCGGTCTCGAATTTCGGTCGAACAAAATTTCGACCGAAATTAGGTCGAAAGGCTGGTAATTTTTTTTTACCAGCTATCGACCGAAAGTCTGTCGAAAACCTGTTAAAACCTGCAACATAAAATCTGAAATTAGCCCTACACCACCTGTAAATTCAGCGACACGCAGAAAAACCAGACAAAACACATTCATAAACGATATTCAAACAAGGCTAACAAAGCCAAACAATAGAAAGGAGTCTTTCAACATTAGTTCAAGTGTTACAATAATCAAACAAACTTAACAAATAGTTTAAAGTTCAACAATCACTACTACTACTGGCTAGAACCCGAACTAGAGTCGGCATCAGACTGAGACGGCGAACGGTGGCGACGTCTGCTCTTGCTCTTTCCCTTTCCCGAACTATCACGATTTCCTTTGCCTTTTTTTTGGTTAAAGAGGATTTGTTGCATCATTTCACGCATTTCTGCTTGATGAGCCTCATGTGCTAAGCGCATAGCTTCATTTTGTCTTTTCAGCTCTCGATCTCCTCTTGCATCCGAGTCATTTTGCATGAGTTTGAGAGCTTGAAGGAGCAGTAGAACACGAGCCCAAATAGTTCGATTTATGCTTGCCAGATGAATATAGAGTTGCAAGGCCATACGCGGACCCCTTCTTCACCCCTCCGACCGCTTCCAACCATAAATTGGTTTCTTGCTCGAGCGTTAGCGGTACTGGAGTACTGCTTCCGCATTCAGATTGTTGAGTCGCGGTCCAGTCTTCAACGGCCTTTGTAGCTCTTTCATGAAAAACAGAAATATATCAACGGTACAAATATGAAGTATAAAAGTTGAAGGATTGGCGCGACTTTAGTTTGAATTTAATTACTTACCCAGGTCTCTTTTGCGCGGGGCTCGACCCAGACTTCTCCGCCCTTTTTATCACTCTTGATATGTCTGATCTTGTGCATTTCAGAGAGTGGAATAGTCCGATTTTCTTGCTTTTCCTACAAATTAAAGAAGAGAACAAGTTAGATAAAAAATAAACTATTATAGTAATTCTTATAAATTAAATTACTTTACCAAGCACATCTTCTGCGTCGCAGCGCTAATTGAGCCACCGGTATGCAGCGATCCACCCTTACTTGATGCCCGCGCTTTCTTCCCTTGTTCGCTCTTCTTCTAAAATTCGGGACTATCCCAATATTGCTGCAGCTCTCTCCATTGATGATCATAGAGGAAGCCGGGCATTTTCCTTTTTTTGCGCGCATTATACATTGCGTTCTTGAATAACTCCCCGCATTTTCTGGGGAAGTTAGAACGGACTTTATAGTCCAGAGCCGGATGCCACTTACAATGAACCTGCAATATTCATCAAAATAAAACATAATCATTAGAAAAACCTGCAATTAGTGATAAACCGTATGCATATTTATCACCTCAAAAGCCTGCATTATCCGCTGCTTTACTTGAGGGGGCACAGCGCCCCAGGATGGCCAGGATTCTTTCCATTGAGATTTCATGCATTTCGTCACCACATGAGTAGCATCAGTGTTGGGGCAAAAGCTACATAAAAAAATAGAAGGGTTAATAGAAATACTAACATTTAAAAACTTACTACTAAATAGATAAGAACTTCAAAAATAAGATACTTACCTGTTATCCCCCTCGGGATAAATAATCAACCGCCCGTCTTCCCATGTGCCAGGCTCACCGATGTAATAAGGCGATCTCGGATCATAGTAAGGAATCTCCTGCTGTAGCGAAGGGCCGGTAGGGCTAGATGGGTCGGAAGGCGGCTGAGTCGACCCAGACGGAGTAGTGGACTGTGTGGGATCGCCTAGTCTGGGAACGCCCTGGGATGGACCGGCCTGGGTCTCAGTCATGTCATAACTACTGAACTTATGCCGCCAACCAGGAACGCCCTGAGACATGCCAGGTGGCCTGAAAAAATCTGGACTGTATCCGGCAGATGCTTCTGTAGCAAGCGAATGCGGCACCTGAGACATGTCGGGTGGCCTGAAAAAATCTGGACTGTATCCTGCAGGTGCTCATGTAGGAAGGTGATGCGGCACCTGAGAGGTAGGAGTGTCCTGTGCCAGCTCACCTGAAGGCTCACCTGCCTTTTTAGGCCCCCTCCTTCTTGTAAACACTTTCTTCATACCTGTTGACACATTCACATTACTTAAGGAACAAGTAAATATGTAACATACTAGCACATTCCTTGCACAAAAATTAGGCGGTTTTAATAGATTAAATAAACACATTCATTGCACAAAAAATAAGAATACAAATATCTTCTTATGTTTATAATTATATAAGTACATTAAACTAGCCTATTAATAAAACAAAACATCAAAGTACAGATAAGGTCAATCATCATCATCAGTCAATTCTTCTGGCATTTTCTGTCACTGCGTCATCTCACTTTCTCTGTTTAACGTTTCTGTATCTAAATCCCTCTGTTTCTGTATTTCATTCGTCCTTAGCATATATGCTAAGGACCACCGCCCACTTTATTCCTTTGTCTTTTTCTATTTATTTTTTTTTGTTTTCTTTTATTATATTTTTTTTTATTAACGAAAATTAAAACGGTGCCCTACAATATTCGAAATAATTTCAACTTTTGCATACAAGTTATACAAAATATATGTAACATACTCGCGAAGGCGGATCTCAAATTGGACTCCCGAAACTCAAGATGCGAATTTAATGAAAAGAAGTCAAATTATTTAACTTTCGGCATTTTAGCGGAAACTAGCCGAACAACATCGAAATTCACTTTCGAAAGTTCAAAAAAGTCATAAATAATCATACGAACCCAACGGCGCTTTCGAATTTCGAATCGGAGCTCATTCGGTAAAAACCGAGCTCGAAAATCTCTTTTTAATATTTATTGCCAATAAAAACTGAAACCTTCTTCCGATGCCTACCAAACGAGGTCTGATTTAGCTCAAATTTTACAGACAGGTCCTAATGGATATTATGAATATTTTAAAATTATCGCCACCCCAATCAGAGTCCTAACTTCCGAAACGACTGACCGAGGTCGTTTCATTCTCCTCCACTTAAACTCTCGTTCGTCCTCGAACGAGCCTAAATCTAAAGCAAGATTCACACTGATAACGAAAGAACTTGCACGACCTTCATGAAATTCTCCACGGGTATTATTTCCTGATTACAGGATCAGAATTATAACACGCATACCGAACTTTTGGAATAAAATATATCTGGATAATATGATAATACCATATCACAGCTTATTCTGACTAAGCTGATCCTTCCTCGATTACGAGAAGAGAGTTCTACATTTTCGAAGCAAAGATACATGGAACTTTGAATGGGTCAACATGATTCAGCCGATAATTACCTCTTCGATATAGAACAGGTCGATGAAACTAAGAATTAGCTTACGCTTCAGCAACGCCTTAGAGATTTAATATTATGATTCAGTATTTGGAGGAAGACTCCTCCACTTAAAGCACACACTCATGCAGCTATTTGAATAGGAATAACCATCCTCGCACAGTCTGCTGGACTAAAGAAGATTTACCTAAAAGCTGAACATAGGCAGACCTAAGCTACCAACTATCCTTTTGAGTTGCCAAAAAGCTGCAACTCTCGAGTTCACAACTCCATACCTTTGCCGTAAACACCACCGCTTGATGGATGGTACTTCTATATAGAAATTTCGGCAGAGTTTCTCCTGAAACTGGATGATCCGCAAAACAGAACCAGCACTACTATACATGGGAATAGATACCCGGATAAACTGATAACATAAACATGTTAAGCGGATAACAAGATGAGACAACTGGATGACATAGCAAATCCGCAGATAGAATGTCTGGACAGCACCACTGTCCTGATTTTCAACCTAAACAATAATATGCTTACCCAGTTACCTTGACATACACTCTGGCTCAACACAGGGAACATCATAAGCGGCTACCAACTGCCCAAGCTTACCGGTGCCGAACAAAGAAGAAATGGAAATGAATCGGTGATAGAAATAATTAGAGCTTCAGGAAGCTCATCTTTTTATTTGCTTGGCTACCAAAGCTAGACTACTTACGAGTCAAAGTGGCCCAAGAATCACAATTGAAGAAATAGATATTAAATAAGCTCTTATGGAACAACATCCATGCCAATTTAATCTCCCAATAAGAATAAAACTCTGACACTTTACCAGAAAACCCTTTTATAACCCAGATAAGCTCAAAGGATAACATACTTTACTAGCGTTTTGAACCAAGAGGATATACGTATATCGAATATTACTTACTAATCACTTTGCACAGGAAGAAACGACAACACTTTCTGACGGTGACGAATTAGGATCCCATTATCCTACCAACATTGAATTTCAAGGAGAGAGGTAAACTGAATTGACATAATAACAGAAGGTGGCGTAACAAGATGCAAAGCAGGCAATAGCAATACTCACCGTCAAATCTCTCATATTTAGATCAGATAAACTAGTAGGGTCTCACAAATTCCAGGAATAAATCATACTAGAAGCTCACCCCTCTATCGCAACAGATTGTTAATAGAAACGCCATCCCAGGAAACTATGAAAATATGATAAGACAATCATTTCCAAATCGATCGGAAGAATCAAAGCCTACACACATATAAGTAAGGAAGAAATACTTGGGTCTACTACATCAGATACCTCAACATCCTGCCAGACTGGTAATTATTAGAACTTTCTCTACAGCTGAGCCGAGCCGCTACCCTGATAAGTACTTCTAGAAGAACCACTGCCACCACACTCTCAACCTCTACTGGATGGTGGCATTTCGTTTGCTGATTGAGATCTATATGAAATTTCCTGCGACTATGCAGGTGCCTGATGACGAGAGAAAAGACGACTGCCTGCTTGCCGGAGTAAGGAAAAACTTCTCAAAGGATAACCAGACTCATGACAATGATAACAGGAAAACTCCTCAAAGGATGATCAGACTCGCGATATTGATAACACCTTTTTGCTAAAAATGGAAACTGGACAGATTATTGAAAGCCACAAAGAGAAAAATTGGGTCTGATATTGACGAACTACTGGCGTATTCTAAGAATCACGTGACACACGCTGAGATAACCTGGAAGGTGACCTCCCAAAATAATCAGAACTCTTACCTCCAAATGAGGTAACATGGTTGCCCACCAGGGCCGTGGGATCTCTTACTTTCCCGCTCTAACTTATGGTATGCCTCGAACCTTCAGGCAATATTAACAACAACATCAAATAAAATCCAGATCTCAATTTCTCGAGCCATCTGGGATTTCAAGGAAAAATAAAGGTCATCAATAAATCTCTGAATCTCTCGAAAGGCTCATGAACTAGTTCTAATGCATATCCAGCCATTCTATAGAATTCCATTTCATATTTTGAAACACTAACAGGCTAACCGATAGGCTACTCTGTCTAATCCACTCAAACTGGCAACACTCTCCATTTCGCTCGCTACTCGAAAGGAATTTTTTTTTTTCACAAATCTAGAAGAAAACCGAACCAAGTTAGCTAATAAGAGAGCAGTCCACCAATCCAGGGTTGGACCTTGAAACTGGAAAGAAGAATAATTAACACCATACCGCTTGATATAATCAAAAGCCTGAAGGATACGCTGACATCATTTTATTTTACAAAGAATTACAAGATTTATCTGATGCATTTCTTAAGAATATCGGAAGGTTCAACCGCGTAAAATAATGAAACCTCCTTGAGCACTCGGACCCAACTGATACCTTGGCTGGCTAACCAGCAAGAACAATTAGAGGTACAACACATACTACTTTCGGAATATAATTTACTGCAGCAATATTAAGAACCAGAAAAGGAGCTCCCTGAGATCAAACGTCTGCACATGCAGCAACCTGATAGGCTGCCCAGCAAATAATAGGTTCTTACGGTATCTGCGCCGCCAAGATTCTCGTAAAGCATCGTAGAGAGCCAAGGGAAACTGCAAGGCCCTGTTCCCTTGCCCATCGGGAGCTCGTACAGCTGGGACCTCCGTAACTAGATCGTCGGCACGATAAAAAAAACTCTCGGGGCTTCATCAGTGCTGACCCCAGGCCAGACTGCTTCGTCTTGAACTCATACCGTTCGCTGATTTGTCGCACGAGGGTTCACAATTACCACAAAGGAATTAACGAATTAACGATAATACTTTTGAATCCTAGACCGACGCACGATCAGAAATGAAGGAAGTGAAACTTCCTAAATGCCATCATAGCCCCTCGTAGATAAGTACGGACGTCTACGTACCCATCAGCGAGACTCTACTAGACACTGTCTTAGTCTGGATAGACTCTAAACTGGGCTCTGATACCAACTGACACGACCCGAAATCCGGCAAGGCCGTGCGGGCACCCGACATCCTCCCCTAGACCCGTCGGGCGAACCCTTACCAATTAAATTAGGAAAATAAATATAATTCAATTCATAAATAAGAACAAGACTTAAAAAAATACTGACATACTGATACCTCTAAGCTGTACAAAAGAAATTACAGCTGACTACCCAACATACTAGGTTTAGGGTTATCCAGACTAGACATCTAAGAGTACAAAAAAGACAGATACCTCCTGAATTGAGCAGAATGCAACTGAAATAATAAACAATAAACTGGTGGCCATCCGGAATAAAGCTGGCTCACCCTAACAGCTGGAGTCGTCTTCGCTCCTTCAGTACGTGGCGAACTCGATCCTTGAGCGAACCTGCCGAAACGAAATAGATAGACAAGAAACAAACAACAAACGAGGGTGAGTCAAAAGGACTCAATAAGTGGGGCAGACTAGCCACCTCAAAGAATAGGATAGCTAGTCAGGGAGAAGAAAAACAGATAAACTAAATCCATCTTATTTGAACTATAAACAGGCGAAGCCAAATAATAACTGAAAACACGTATGGAATCATAAACAGCCAGGGACATAAGGTAGACAGAACATATAGATATCCTGAACATGTCGACAATCAGAAATACATCCTGTTGCGGCGTGCAACCCGATCCATATATTTATACTGTTGCGGCTTGCAACCCAATCCGTATATTTATACTGTTGCGGCGTGCAACCCGGGATACGAGCCAGAGATATATAGGTAAACTGAGATACGTTCACAACATGGTATACCTACCGCATATATAAAACACAGCACAATACACACAATAGTCAGTATGCGGTGCAATGAGATGGGATGAGTGCGGTATGATGCAATGCAGTCACATATGTCTGATACCTATCTCCGACGCGGGACTCTCATCGTCTACCAGGAGATACGAGCCAAAAACATATCAACAAATCAGCAATGCACTATGAGCAGAACAGTAGTTATGTACCACAAGTCTACGCAATGGTATGAAAATGAAATGAAATGAGATGAGATGAAATGAAATGAAATCTGATGCAAAGGGTCACATGTGCCCATCCTCCCATCTCGAAGCGGAATACTCATGCATTCGAGGGGAATCCAATCTGATAACCAACTGGAGCGGAATACTCCTGCTCCTGGGGCGGAATACTCCTGCACCCGATATAATATAAACCAGAGGCGGAATACTCCTGCACTCTCTTGGGGCGGAATACTCCTGCACCCGATATAATACAATGGAGCGGAATACTCCTGCTCCTGGGGCGGAATACTCCTGCCCTCAATATGATACAATGGAGCGGAATACTCCTGCTCCTGGGGCGGAATACTCCTGCCCTCAATATGATACAATGGAGCGGAATACTCCTGCTCCTGGGGCGGAATACTCCTGCACCCAATATGATATGCAATGTAATGCATATGAACGACATATAATGCATATAAATGCAATGTAATGCAATAATGACCCTTCACCGGCTCGGGACTCTCATCGATTACCGGAAAGTATATGTAATGATGACCCTTCACCGGTGCGGGACTCTCATCGCCAACCGGGAAGTATATGCAATAATGACCCTTCGCCGGTGCGGGACTCTCATCGCCAACCGGGAAGTATATGCAATAATGACCCATCGCCGGTGCGGGACTCTCATCGCCAACCGGGAAGTATATGCAATAATGACCCTTCGCCGGTGCGGGACTCTCATCGCCAACCGGGAAGTATATGCAATACTCAAAACCAGAGTGCAACGCTCATATGTTCAATACAATACCAACTATAGGGCATAACATATAATATACAATGTAAATTCAAAGCTAAGGCGTAATGAGTACGCCTATCGGCAGCTACACACGTAAGGAAACATGTGGTAGAAAATCCACGAGGCCAAGGGCCTCCAAAGAAATGGATATAAACACTTACCTCTTCCAAAAGTTAGCATTGCTAATCAATAACCGCTTTTATCCTTTGGTTCCATTGCCAAACGATCCCACTGTGTTCAATAAGCAGAAAAATATATCACATTAGGCTAAAGGCTTCATTCCTCACATCTTAGGGTAATCCAGGTAGGAACCTGATACCCTATTCGCATACGCAATACGCAGGCCAGGCCTATATACAGGGTTCAAAGTTCCATAACCAAACCCTAAATAAATTATATTTATATGTTGCCCATAATTCCCTGAGTACGAATATATAATCAATTTCATTATCGGGGTCCATTTGACCCTTCAAACTATCAATTTACGTCATTAGGGCGATGTCTAATATCCCTATTTTTACCGTAAAAATATATTCAAACATACGTAATAAACTCAAATAATATATTAGGATCATTACCTGAATGTTTCAGGGTGAAAATTCTACTTTTCTCCGGCCCCTTTTTTCATTTTCTGGCATTTTTTGTCACTGCGTCATCTCACTTTCTCTGTTTAACGTTTCTGTATCTAAATCCCTCTGTTTCTGTATTTCATTCGTCCTTAGCATATATATGCTAAGGACCACCGCCCACTTTATTCCTTTGTCTTTTTCTATTTATTTTTTTTTGTTTTCTTTTATTATATTTTTTTTTTATTAACGAAAATTAAAACGGTGCCCTACAATATTCGAAATAATTTCAACTTTTGCATACAAGTTATACAAAATATATGTAACATACTCGCGAAGGCGGATCTCAAATTGGACTCCCGAAACTCAAGATGCGAATTTAAATGAAAAGAAGTCAAATTATTTAACTTTCGGCATTTTAGCGGAAACTAGCCGAACAACATCGAAATTCACTTTCGAAAGTTCACAAAAGTCATAAATAATCATACGAACCCAACGGCGCTTTCGAATTTCGAATCGGAGCTCATTCGGTAAAAACCGAGCTCGAAAATCTCTTTTTAATATTTATTGCCAATAAAAACTGAAACCTTCTTCCGATGCCTACCAAACGAGGTCTGATTTAGCTCAAATTTTACAGACAGGTCCTAATGGATATTATGAATATTTTAAAATTATCGCCACCCCAATCAGAGTCCTAACTTCCGAAACGACTGACCGAGGTCGTTTCACTTTACTTTCTGGGCAATGATGAAAGGATCATAGTGTCCATATGACCTTTTGTGATTAACCTCAACTAACTTAGAAGACGGGTCTACACGGGTACCTCTGTTACTGGGATCAAACCACTTGCACCGGAAAAGAACCAATTTCTTATGAGGCCAACCGACACTATACTCTACCTCTAACATCTCCTCAATCACACCGTAGTACTCAAAGTCGCCCCCTTGATCACCGTTTCCTACTTTCACGGACACACCAGAGTTGTATGTTTTCTTACCCTCCGGCTGCTGCTTTGTATGAAACTTGTACCCATTTACAAAGTACGTATTCATCCTTTTGTATTTATAATATGGGCCATGGCATATATGTTGCAGAAAATCAAAGGTGATGTCATTCACCAGATTGTTCACCTATATAAAAATTTAATGAAGTTGTGTAAATAAATATTTTTATCTAAACATAAGGAAAATTTAAGAGTTTGTTAAACACTTACAAATTCTGTAAACCAATTTGTAAAAATTTTGTAAACTTCCGAATCACCGAACTCAGCGACAAAGTGACTGCATTATGAGCCGAGGAAATACATGTTAGTCCGAATATACTTATGAACGGCGAATATTAGGCTGTATTGTTAAAATACAACATATTTGTAATAAGGCGTGACCTCGGGACAGTTCAACAGCACATGTGTTGTAGCTACCTTCCTGTCCAGTTCATTGAACTGACATACTTCGGAAGATGTATTTCCCCTGCCTGGTTTATTGAATACAGAGAACGCTGGGTAATTGGGATCATTATTATCTCCCACATCATGCCGATCCGGCCTAGTGCGCAATCATGGAACATCCTTGTCGAAATAGTAAGAGCAAAAATGAGAAGTTTCTCTAGCCAGATATGCCTCGCATATTGATCCCTCGATTTGGTTCCTGTTTTTCACGTCCCTTTTACACTTACCAATAATTCTGCAATAATTATTGTGTTAGTGGAATTAAGTTGGATTTATAAAAAAAAAATAAAAGTTACTAAGATATGGAAGCTTACCTCTCGAAAGGGTACATCCATCTGCAGTGCACCGGGCCTCCTAGCCGAGCCTCTTCAGCGAGGTGAATCGGAAGATGCTCCATCACGTTAAAGAACCCGGGGGGAAAGATCTTTGTCAGCTTAGTGGCGACTACATGAAAGTTCTGTTCCAACAAGTTAAGATTCTCTTCCTTCAATGTCTTACTGCAAAGCTCTTTAAAAAATAGGCTCGTCTCCGTTAGCGGTTTCAAAACTTTATCAGGCAAGCCATTGAATGCAATTGGGAGCAAGTTTTCCATGAATATGTGACAGTCGTGGCTTTTCATGTGATGCAGTTTCCCACCAGTAATATCAACACACCTTTCTAGGTTTGAAGCATAACCATCAGGCATCCTCAAATTACTCACCCACTCACAAATCATCCTTCTCTCATCCTCATCGAATATATAACAAGCCTTTGGCAGGAAAATGTTGTTGCCTTCGTGGACTACCTGTAACTCAGGTCGCCTACAAAGTAGCTGTAGGTCCAACCGTGCCTTCAAGTTGTCCTTTGTCTTGTTCCGGACATCCATCACAGTATTAAGGATGGCCTCGAAAAAATTCTTCTCAATATGCATTGGATCCAGATTATGGCAAAGAAGATTATCCTTCCAGTAAGGCAACTCCCAGAAAATGCTCTGTTTAGTCCAATTATGTTCAACCCCATAACCAGGTGCTTTAGATGGCAGTTGTTCAGTTACCTTAGGAAGCTCCTTGACCCTGTCCCATATCTCTATGCCTGATAACCTTCGCGGAGGCTCCTCAAAATCAACCTGATTCTTCATAAATGCACTAGTGTTATTCCTGAAAGGATGGTCCATTGGCAAGAATCGACGGCAACAGTCGAACCATGTGCATTTACCTCCATATTTCAAAGTGAAGGCTTTTGTATCTTCCATACAATAAGGGCAAGAGAGCTTACCTACTGTGGACCACCCAGACAACATCCCATAAGCTGGAAAGTCATTTATAGTCCACATCAAAGAAGCACGCATTTGGAAGTTCTGTTTCGTTGATATATCATAAGTCTCAACTCCTTCATGCCAAAGTATCTGCAACTCATCAAGCAAAGGCTGCAAATATACATCAATAGAGGCTTTCGGGTTATGTGGACCCGGTATTATACAATTCAAAAACAGATAAGGACTGGTCATGCACATTCCAGGAGGCAGGTTGTAAGGAGTGACAAATACGGGCCAACAAGAATAGGGCGTAGAGGAGACATCAAAAGGGGTGAACCCATCAGAACATAGACCCAACCTTACATTCCTTGGCTCACTAGAAAATGCAGGATACACTTGATCAAAGTGTTTCCATGCCTCCCCATCAGATGGATGGGATAGAATACCCGGCTGCTTGGTACGGTCATGATGCCATCTCATGTGTGGAGCAGAACTCATCGAAGCATACAACCTCTTTAACCGTGGTATAAGGGGAAAGTAATGCATCCACTTAACAGGCTTCGGCTTCTTTTTAGGATTTTGCTCAGGCTTGTACTGAGGCTCCTCACAAAATCTACATGTCTGCAAGTATGCATCATCCTTATAATATAACATGCAACCATTAACACAACAATGAATCTTCTCGGCAGAAAGCCCCAACGAGGAAACCAACTTCTTAGTGTAGTAATAAGTAGTTGGTAAGGCCATATTTGTCGGATTTAGTTCATTCATAAGGGCAATGATGGAATCCATGGCAGCTTGAGAAATACTAAAATCTGATTTGATATTCATCAATCTAACAGCAACCGACAACTGGGAATGCACCGAGCCCTCATAAAATGGACGACTTGTTTCCTCCAACCGTTCATAGAATTGATTTGCCTCGGCATTGGGAATGTGCTCAATGTTTGGCTGTGATGTATCCGGCTGAAGGGGATCATTAGCCGGGTACATCCCAAAAGCATCATTCACCATATCTTCCATTCTATACCCAGCTGCTTGGTCTGGTTCCACAACCGGAGAACTCCTAGCGCCATGAATATTTTTAAGATTTTGAAGTTGCTGCTGCAAGTCCCAAGGCTCTCCATGATTATACCAAACGTAATAATTTGGCATAAACCCCTTCTTATACAGATGTACCTCGACATTCTCCAAATCTTGTATCTTTACACATTCGCATTTTTCACATGGACACCTAATTTTGCCATGCCTTAAATAATCGTCTGTGTTCGGGCTATATCAAGCAATTCCATAACACCCGCTACAAACGAAGGCCTCAACCCCCGCCGCTCGGGAAAGTTTCTATTATCCATCCACAAACGACGTCGATTAATGTCCATATCTACACAAACATTGCAAGATTGAGAAATAATATGTATGATTTTTATAATAGTTTGCCACTTTTTTGTAATCACTATAGCAAGATTAATGTTGTCGGGTTTGTTAATGCTCGCAAGTTGTTTGATGAAATGCCCCAAACAAATAATATTTTCTAATAACACCCTATTAATTACTATTATCAAAGCAATTCAAACCAACAAAAGCTTATTCGTTTTAGGCATAACATATTCATCTTCTCAACAATACCAAGGCAACAACACATTCCAAACAACACTACCAAACAATTCCAACAATCTCCAACAACTACAACAATCTCAAACAACACAAACCTAACTTTATAATAGCTAACAACATCAAACAAGTTCTTTAACACCAACAATAACTACAATAAAGTTTGCTAACTAATAATTAACTACATATGCAACATTATAGGCCAAAGTTAAAAAATAATTAAATACATAATTAAATTCGGATTTAATAAAAAAAAAACCTTACCTCGAGGTTGATTTCTGCCCCAATAGCACCTAATAATGATTCCCCACTAGTTATATGCTTCAAAACTACAAAAAAATTGAGTAAAAAATTTAAGGTTTAAGTTTTAGAAAGTAATTAAAATAACCCTAAAATTAAGAATTTACCTTGAATTTCTTGTTATATGTAGTGTTTAGGAGGGTAGAATGTATTTGATTTTTAATTTTGGGGGTGGGTTATGGTGGGTTTCGAGTATAGAGGTTGGGGAGGGTTTTTAGAGAGTGTCTGGAATTTTGGGGAAGAAGGAAATGCCGAGAAATGGGTGTTCTGCCCCAATTAAAAACGGGGCTTCCAACCGCTCCTTCGACCGAAAATCGGTCGACAGGCACAAAAAATTTTAGTCTTCGACCGAAAATCAGTCGAACAACTATTTCGACCGATTTTCGGTCGAACAGTTGTGACGCAGATGACTATTCGACCGAAAATCGGTCGAAATAGTTGTTCGACCGATTTTCGGTCGATATAGGGCAGTCGAAAAAGACAGTTTTTTTAGTAGTGATATAATGGGATATCCGGTGAAAATGTTAGTCAAAACTACTTGACCTGGACTAGGCTCAACCAGCCGGCCTACGCCGGTCCAATTTGAGAAAGTCCAAGTCTACGTCGTCGTGCTCACTTCTTTGTAGGATGATGTATTGATGGTACAATAGAGTATAATATAAAACAAAATAGATGGAGCATACAACATATTTACAATTTGTAAGCATATCCAAAAATATTGCTTCAACTTCTTTTTTTTTATTTGGTGATACCTAACAACCAAAGTCAAGAAATATCTGGTGTTTCTTTTACAAGAAGATGAACCCCATGCCGAGGTTCAATAACCAAATTGAAAGTTGGGTCATGTATGTACTTAGGTGAAAGCGAGAGAGTAAATTTTGATAAAAGAAGTGAAATCAGAATCTTGAGTTCGAGTAAGGCCAAGTTTTGTCCTAAACATACTCTTACTCCAGCTCCAAATGGCATGTACATGTATGGATGTTTGCATGCTCCAGCAATTCCATTTTCAAACCTATTTGGCTTGAACTCATAAGCATCTGATCCCCATACTTTAGGATCTGTGTGTAATGTTGTTACTATTAACCATATGTTGAAGTCCTTTGGTATGGTAATGTTGCCAAACCTCAAGTCTGTAAACGCCTCTCTTGGCATCAATGCTATTGGAGGATATAGGCGCAGTGTTTCATTAATCACCATCGTCAGCTGTCACAATACATTTCGTTAGTAGCTTTATATTTCCAATTTAAAAGGCCTTCTGGGAAAGGCTCAATAGGCAAATAGATATTTGTACTTGCACGGAATTTCACAGCTGGGCGGAGGTAGTAATGTGTTACTTATGAGTTCCTCCAAACCCAATGATTTTGCCTCGTACCTTGTATATATGTATCTGTGAAAAATCCACAAAACGAATACATATAATAGATTTCAAGCACATGAATGGGTTGTGGTAAGCTCCCAAATTTGTATCCATAATGTTTAAATGTCGAGCAAGTACTTGTGTCTATTTGCCTATTAAGCCTTCTGGAAACACAAAGAATCAATGGATATTTCAACCAAAAGAAGAAAAAAAAAAAGATAAATGGAGATACCTGCTTCATCTTATGAATCATATCAATATCAGGAACTTCTCCTTGACAAATTTCTAATACCTCAGCACGAACACGATTCTGCCATTCTGGGTGTAGAGAAAGTAGCATAAGGCACCATTGTGCAGAAACAGCTGTGGTTTCATATCCAGCCAAATAAAAACTTTTACAGTTATCTACGATGAACTTATTCCTCGAATCTTGACTCAGGCCACGAGTTTTAGCAGCTTCAAGAATTGTTTGTAGCAAATCATCCTCAATTCCAGCTTTCTTCCTTTCTGTTACTATTTTTAAGATCGAATTTCGAATCTCATTTTGTAATGACCAAATCTTCCTGTTACTCTTTGTAGGAACATGCCTGTTACATAGTACAATCAACTATGATGTAATATAGAATTAACTACCCAATAAAATGGAATTAGCAACGGATCTGTGGCTAAATAACAAATACCAACTTCAAAACAATCAAGTTTGAAATGTAGTTTGAAGGCCTCGACGAAGTTTTACAATCAAGTTTTATATTGCCTTTTACAAAGTGGCAACGCCTTATATGGCAACCTAGAAATAAACTATGCCATGAACATAAGTAGAAAAAACCATAGTAGAAGAACAAACTGACCTCATTCCAGGAATAGAATTAACCAAAATACTTTTGGATACAACCAAAAGTATAGCTCTTAGCTTAGAGAAGATCTCTTCGCCCTCAATGTAGCTACTTCCGAAGCAGGCTCTAGATATAACCTCACCAGAAAATCTCCTCATGTATGGATCAATGTCTATGTCTGCAATTCCACCATGAGCCTCAACCTCAGCTTTCCATTGGTCTAGTAGCATATGTGTAGACTCTTGAATTAATTTGATCATTCCCTAGCAGGGATTTACAACAGGGTACATGTTATAGAGAGCTTGGAGTTTGATGGAATAACTTAGGGGATGTGTTTGGTACAACGGAAATCATTTGTTGGAATATTTTTTTTGAGAAATGACATATTTACTGGAAAATATTTTCTTAGAAAGCTTTTTTGGTAATTTGATAGAGAGTGGAATAATCGTGAACGAAAATGACTTACTCCTAGAAATGAGGGAAGTCATTTTCTCGGGAACCAAACACCAAAAAATTCTTTATTTTCTGTTCTTGTCATACCAAATACACCCCAAGTCTCTACTTGATTTAATTTTACAAACCTTAAGTTTCTCCAAGTGGAATTCAGGGGCAAGAATTTTCCTTTGGGAAGACCAAGCAAGCCCAGATGATGTCACCACACCACTACCAAACAAAGGCTTAATGGATTCCATATGATAAGGAGGTTTTCCAAAATCTGGAGTTGTGTAGTTTATGATCTCTTTAACCATATTAGGTCTAGTCACATGCAGAATATACGTATTCCCAATTGAATACATCAACTCTTCACCTGTCAATTTTTAATTGCGGGATTACTTTTGATGAGCATTTTTTTTTCTTGAAGAAGAAAGAAGAAGTGGTACAAGTTGATAATTCGATTACATTTAAAAAAATTACTTCATTAGTCCTATTTTACGTGAAGACGTTTGACCGAGCACATCCGAAGCTAGGAAGGACGTTGATCAATTGAATCCCCTCCCCTGAAATTGTACTTTGGAATATGGTTATAAAAAAAAAATCTGTAAGCGTTAGAAAATATAATTTTGAATATTTTAAAAAACACTAAATGTTAGCAAGACTAAGTTCATGGTTTAATCCTAGATGTGCATGATCATTTGTTATTATTTAGATGCATGTGTTTTGTATTTTCAAGATGGCCAAGTTCATGGTATATGTGTGAAACCACTTAATATATTTTTGTCTAGTTTATTTATTAGTACCTATAAATATCTCATTTATAATGATTTTATGTAAGAGTGGAGTTTTATATACTATATAAACTGAGCTTAATGTCCCCATCTTTTTCATCCTTTTTGTGTCTTGTCATATTCATCGAGCCCTACTTATATTAATTCCAACAAGAAGTTGTTGAATCTCCTTAAGTAAGAAAAATTCTAGTAAAGTGGCAAAAGGATTTAAAAAATATTTGTGATCACATGTTCAAATCTCGAGTTTGCAATTTTGAATCCCCTTTATCACTTCTGACTCCGCGGTTCTGAGTACGATGTTTTAAACAATTATTGAAGAGTTTTGACATATAAGCCAAATATATGCATAATTACTTTTTTCGTTTTCCTCTCCTTATAAGGAATGAATTTTTATACTAAGAACTATTACTGATTCTGTCGTTAAGGATAAAATAAGAATGGTAAAATGAGGACACTAAAAGTAAGTAGTCTCAAAAAAAGAGAATATATCATTCTTTCTAGATTGACTAAAAAAAAAATAAAGCGTCACATGAAAATAGACAAGTACAATACCATATTGTTGGCGCCATTTGTCGAAAAATGGAAAAAGAAGAGCTTGAACATTGTGAAGAAGAGGGAGGCGGTCTTTAGTTGAGCCATTGGCTGTGTGACTAAAAGCCCTGTTGATCTCCAAGAGGTTGCCGAGTAGAAAAGTTGGCGGCGGCCCATCAATACCCTGCTTCTTTAAAGCTGATCGTAGTTTCCATGGCTTCACCACCAATGCATTGTACGACTTCAAAAGCAGTATGAAGAATACCCATATCAACATAAAGGAAAATAGCACTTTGAAGAAAGCAATATTAATGTCCACCATCGTTGTAGCTAAGCTTTAGTACCTAAGTTGTTATTTGTCCTTCTTACATATAGAACCAGTTTTAATGTAGAAAAACACTGTGACATCACTACAATATGTATCATTCTAACACGTATCATTTGTGTGATGAGTCTAAGTTTTGATGTACACTCAAGAATGCTCACACGCCATTTTCGTGTAGTACACTCAACTAAAGTCCACCAAATGATGAGGCAGGCACCACTTCATACTCAACCCATTTCCCTCTCATGGCTGCTCCTAGTTTTTTGGATCTTAGATATTTTCTTTTTCTTTTCTTGTTTGGGTCGTAATTAGACATTGATTTTATTTGATTTGCTTTTCTTTTTATTTCTCGTTTAGTTCTTAAAGTTACCAAAGTTTGAATTTAAACATCAACCCAAAACTTGAGGGCAACTGGTGAACTAACATGAGGGAAAGGAGGGGATAAGTACCTCATAAGTTTCAATAGAAAGATAGGGACATGATTAAGTCAAAGATGGATTAACTAAGTGGAGGTTGAAGTGTATTGTTCAAGAACTTGTGGGTACAAAATAACCAATTTTTCAAAAAAATTCAAAATTTTCATTTTCCCATTTCTCACACACTTTTACCGCTCTTTCTTTATTCATTTCAAAAAATTATTTTTCTCTCTTTTCTTCTCTTCTCTTCTCTTCTTTCTTCCTCTTTTTTCTTCTTCCTTTTCATTCTTTCTTCTTCTAAATTTCTTTTCAAATTTCATTTTATGCATCCTTAAATTTTCTCATGTTCTTGGACGTCTTTATGTCCTCCATTAATTTGTTATTTTAATTTTGGAATTTTGAAGGGATCGAGACAAGAACTTATCAGAGTTCAATTGTTTCACATGGGAAATTGTAAGAATATACAAACAATGCGATTTTTAGTTAGATTATTTCATGTTTAACAATTGTTAATTTATTCATTTATTTAATATAATAAAGTATTATTTATTACATCAATTGTGTCATGCGTCCCATTATTTAGTAGTCGGTTTAGTGTGTAGAGCTTGACTTATACATGGAATATTAAATCATCAGTTCTTATAAATAATAAAGTAGTGTTCACAATCTAATATGAAAATTGGACATACCATTGATATGATTGTAGTACAATATTATATGTAATTTATCTTGATTATAGGAACGGTAAAGTTTCAATTTCTTTGCTAGTGCGCTTTGTTTGCATTAAACGAACCAAATAGGGATAAGTGTTTTTTTACTGAATATATAAAATAAATTTTTTAACTCATCAAATGTACTTATAGCTTTAATCTTGATATAGTAATTATTAACAATGTGTATTGTTCATTCTCTAGATTTATCAAAAGGTGAAGTTCAGAATATTTAGGTCAAATAATTCCTGATGAGTTGGATACTAATAATATGCATTTTGGAAAGTAATAACTAGTTGATAGAATCCACGTCTCGGTATAGAGATTGATAATATCCCTTTATAAAAGCTTATAAGTTCCTAATGTGTGAATCTGGCAAGTGGATTTTATCAAGCACACTGACACCGAATAAATTAAGAAGAAGTTTAAAGGATATTCATTTAGTCCAATTATAAATTTTCAATCATTTAATAATAATTTTAATGTGAGGAGTTAAATAATATTTGATTGAAGAATTCAAAATTTAACTAAGGAGTGTAATTGCGAATTTTTACTCAAATATTGCCTATTATATAGGAGCATAAAACTAAACCAAACTTTTTTTAACCATTTTGCTATATGTGTTTACCTTTTTGCTATATTTTGTAGCATAATTAAAGAACCTTGCTATTTTTTATAAAGTTGGTAAATATCTCTATATTTCGTAATAGAGTTTTATAAAATTATAAATAATGTAATTTTCATGATTTATTGATGGATGAATTACATAAATAGCAGCCCATATATACTTACTCACTATGGAATGGGATCCCCTCTATTAGTATTTGATGCAATATTATTCAATACGGTTATAGATATGTCATGTGTCCACCTACTTAATTTATTGATGAAATTATTTTATTACTAATCAAATAAATATGATAGTGTAATTTTAACCAATTTTTTTTTTTTAAAATAAAAATAGAATAGCCTAAACGGCAGCGCACATTAACGGTGTGTGATATTTCTCATCAATCATAGAAAACTCTGAATGCTCGCATAAGATAAAGGCATGGACATTTTTGCTGCTTAAAATGTCAAATTTTTATCCCCTCGGTCATATTTTTTATATTTATTTTTATAATTAATCTAGATTAATTTTTATTTCTTTAATATGTGAATCATGGTGAGCCCTACGATTTCTAGAAATGATGATCGATATGTAAACGACTGTCGAGGCCATAGTATTTTTTAAAAATATAATTTTATATAAAATTACATTACCATATTTAGTTGTTTAGTGATTAGTAATAAATAATCTCATCCATGACTTAAGTAGGTGGACATATGGCATCAATTTATAGTCGTATTGAATAATATTGCACCAAATACTAATGGAGGAGATCTCATTCCACTCACTATCCATTAGTACTAACTTTTAATATCCACATTACTAGCTTTTTTCCGTGGTACTCAAATTCGATTATAATCCAAAAATAAGGGAATATTAAATATTAGTGTTAATATTTAGTCTTTATTTCCTTCCTAAATTAAATACGTCTCATTTGATCCTAACGCTAAATTAGGTATGTACCAACATACACCACGATTTAAGCTATTTTTTCTTTTTTTTAACCTTTTAGTGCCATATTTAAAAAAAAACGAATATCAAATATTAAAATAAATAAATTAATTAAATAAATAATATATTAAAGTATTAAATTTTATATATATATATCCACTTAACATTTTTACATATTGTGTTTGTACTTTCTATGATCATACGTACATAATATCGTGTATTCGATATTTATTTATTAAATGCACGATATGTAATATCATACATATCTTGTGTTTAATAACTATTCACTTAATATTTTAACATATTGTGTATGTAGATTTATTAAATTAATAATTTATATAGTAATATTTATTTAATTTATATATATAAGGAGGAGAGGGGAGATAAACATGGCCCGGGGGAAGGGCCGTTTAATTGATTGAGCAATATTAAAGGATTAGTGATAATTGTATCTCTAATATTAGGGGATAAAGCATGGAATCATTAACTTTCCGATTTGCGATTAACATTAAGTAATCCCTAAAATTAATGGATAAATAAGTAATTGTTAATTTTTCTATAAAAAAAATAGCAATAATTTATTAAATAGCCTGGGTGGCTAGAGAAAAAGGGAATGGGAAAATATGTCTAGGAAAAGGGAATAAGTTCTACCAATATTTATGTGGGGTAATTCCCTTTATTGATGGTACAATAGAGTGTCATATAATTTATAAAACAGAATAGATAGAGTATGTAACATATTTGCAATATGCAAGCATATCCAAAGCAACATCCAGAAATATGGCTTCATCTCCTCCTTTTGTTTGGTGATACCTACCAACCAAAGTCAAGCAACATCTGGTAGTTTTTTTACAAGAAGATGAACCCCATGCCTAGGTTCAATAACCAAATCAAATGTGGGCTGATGTATATACTTTGGTGAAAGCGAGAAAGAAAATGTTGATAGAAGAAGGGAAATCAGAATCTTGAGTTCGAGTAAGGCAAAGTTTTGTCCTAAACATACTCTTACTCCAGCTCCAAATGGCATGTACATGTATGGATGTTTGCACACTCCAGCAACTCCATTTTCAAACCTATTTGGCTTGAACTCATAAGCATCTGATCCCCATACTTCAGGATCTGTGTGTAATGCGGTTGTTATTAACCATATGTTGAAGTCCTTTGGTATAGTAACGTTGCCAAACCTCAAGTCTGTAAAAGCCTCTCTTGGCATCACTGCTACTGGAGGATATAGGCGCATTGTTTCATTAATCACCATTGTCAGCTGTTACAATACGTTTCGTTAGTAGCTTTATCGTTACACGTTAAAAGCCCTTTCTAGAAAGGCTCAATAGGCAAATAGACATTTGTACTTGTACATAATTTCATTGCTAACACCCAAACTCCATGATTTTCATTGAGAACAGGGGTGAATGTAGTGTGTTACATGTATAGGTTCATCCAAACTCAGTAGCTTTGACTCGAACGTTCCATATTGTTCAAATCTCATGCAAGTACATGTGTCTATTTGCTTATAATTAGTCTTTTGAAAATGCATGGAATCAATGAACATTTGTTTCAATCAGAAAAAAGATAAAAATCAGATACCTTCTTCATTTTATGAATCATATCAATATCAGGAACTTCCCCTCTACAAATTTCTAATACCTCAGCGCGAACACGATTTTGCCATTCTGGATATAGAGAAAGTAGCATAAGGCACCATTGTGCCGAAACAGCAGTGGTTTCATATCCAGCCAAATAGATACTTTTACAGTTATCTACGATGAAGTTATTCATCGAATCTTGACTCAGGCCACGAGTTTTGGCAGCTTCAAGAATTGTTTGTAGCAAATCATCCTCAATTCGAGCTTTCTTCCTTTTTGTTACTATTTTTAATATTGAAGTTCGAATCTCATTTTGTAGTGCCCAAATCTTCCTATTACTATTTGTAGGAACATGCCTGTTACATAGTACAATCAACATTCCAGTAAGATAGAATTAACTATCCAATAAAAAGAAATTCGCCACGGATCTATTAGTAGCGACGACATTTTGATGTTTAGTGACAAAGATTTCCTGTCGTTACTTACTTTTCCTTTTCTTAGTGGAATACAGGGAAAGTGGACAAATAGCCACTTTTAGTTTTAGCATCAGTTATTTGGCGAACAATCGCAATTTTAAAAAGTTTAAATTTTAGCATCTTTATCAACTTCAGACCATTGTTCACTAACAAAGCCTAACTTCAAAACATGAAATTGAAGTATGAAACGTAATTCAAGAGGCCTCGACTTCAAACCACAAGTATGAAGTTTCCCGACTTTTACAAAGTGGCAATGCCTTATATGGCTACCTAGAAATAAACTATGCCATTAAATCTTCACTCCAATAGGGTAGGTGTTTTAGCCATCAAAATTGTGAATTAAAAGTAGAAGAGCAAACAGACCTCATTCCAGGAATAGAATTAACCAAAATACTTTTGGATACAGCCAAAAGTGTAGCTCTTAGCTTAGAGAAGATCTCCACCCTCAATATAGCTGCTTCCGAAGCAAGCTCTAGATGTAACCTCACCAGAAAATCTCCTCATGTATGGATCAATGTCTATATCTGCAGTTCCATCACTAGCCTCAACCTCTGCTTTCCATTGGTCTAGTAGCATATGTTGTGTAGACTCTTGAATCAATTTGATCATTCCCTAGCAGGGGTTTACAACAGGGTACATGTTATAGAGAGCTTGGAGTTTAAATGAATAACTTACCGGACGTGTTTGGTACAACAGATGTCGCTTGTTGGAACATGTTTTCTGGAAAATGACTTATTTACTGGAAACTATTTTCCGCTATTTGTTTAGAGAGCGGAATAATTGTGAAATGAAAATGACTTCCGCCCTGAAGTGAGGGAAGTCATTTTCGCTCTTTTGGTGGTGGAATATGATTTCCAAGGAAAATTAGTTTTGGCATCCAAACACCAAAAAATATCTCTATGTAATTTAATTACAAACCTTAAGTTTTTCCAAGTGGAATTCAGGGGCAAGAATTTGTAGAAACAATTGGGGAAAACAACAACAATAATACTGATAATAACAACAATATTAATAATACGATGTATAAAGAAATTATTGTTGAGTACTAAAACAATAAAAGGATATAGTTATATTGTCTCTGTGTAAATAGGGTGCTCTGAGTCGTGCTGGGCACTGTCCTAAGAACTATTCCAGCAGCCTGGAATGTTTCCCCAGGATAAAACGAGCCTTCCTCTATTAATATAGAGGGATCAGGAATCAGCAATATTATATAATGTTAACCAGCAAGTCAAGAAAGGATAATTGTAAATACAGTGGGTGTAATGATGACAAAATGAAATAATATTTTATTATTTGGATAGCTAGCTAATAAGTAGGTAATGATAGCCAATGATGAAATGAGAAAGTAAGGAAATGATTGAGGTTACGAATAATCAGAATAGCAAATTCGGTTAGCAATTTATAGATAAAGTAAAGTGCATGTGGTTTGACAAGTGGAAGGTAGTAAAGTTACACTTGTAAATATATTTGCCACTTGGCTTTGCAAATGACAAGTGTTGAGATACACATGCCACTTCTAGGAATCCTTTCATGCACAAAGTCATCTGATTAATGGTTTTGTAAAAAACCATGTGCTATTACCAAAACCATGTGCATAATCATTTGAAATATTAATTTCACAACACTCCCCCACATATTTCAAAGGATTTGAAGAATGTAGAGATATTGAATAATGGGATAATTATGGAGGTTAAGGCTTGCTGGATTTACACGGTCCAAATGCAATAGGTTTGGTGTCTTCTGGACTATGAACCAAACTTAGACCGATAAAACTTGACTCACAGAATTACTGGTGAAATATAATATTTCTATGAACCAATAATTCCTTTTGTAAGTCAGAGGTCCTACCAGTCACATTCAGACCCACAATTTTGCTGTTCAACGCGGTTTTGCGCGAATAGGCCGTGCGCGTGCCTGGTTTTCATGAGAGCTCTAGAGACTTGGCTAGAATCTCATAGGAGCGGCTCCACTCTTACTCTTATATAGGTGAATTCATCAAGTGTATACTGCTTTTAATACACCATCCATAAGGACTATGAATTCATTAAGAGTTAAAACTCAACCTCTCCATTAGTAGCAGTTAAGCACTCTCATTTTTAAGTGCTTCAGTGTCAATATCGACTTGTTATTACCCATATGAACCTACTTCATGGGATCTCCAATCACATAGGTTAGGTTACCATCTCCATTGACAATCATATTAGCCTTAACCCCATCTCTTTTGAGGTTTGAAGAATTAATTTTCTTCCCAGAGGTTTAGTCAGAGGATCAGCCAAATTCACTTCTGACTTCACATAATCAATGGAAATTATTCCATCTCTCAGCAGCTGGTTGACAACTTTGTGTGTTAGACGAATGTGTCTGCATTTTCCATTATAGGATTTATTCTTGGCAACATCAATTGCCGCTTTACTATCACAATGGATAGACACGGGAGGCAACACATCCTTTGTTAAAGGGATATCAGCTAAGAAGTTTCTTAGCCACTCAGCCTCAGAACCAGCCAATTCCAGAGCTATAAACTCTACTTCCATAGTAGATTTAGCAATTATAGTTTGCTTGGCTGATCTCCATGCTATTGCACCACCACCAATGGTGAATACATAGCCACTAGTGGATTTTGTTACATCTGAATCAGAGATCCAGTTAGCATCACTGTATCCTTCTAATACAGCGGGAAATCCACTATACAGGATACCATAATTCATGGTTCCTCTCAAATATTTCATCAGTCTCACTAATGCATACCAATGCTCTTGATTGGGATTATGAGTATATCTACTCAGTCTACACACAGCATAGGCTATATCAGGCCTTGTAAAATTCATTAAATGCATCAGACTCCCAATAATCTGAGCATATTTAGACTGAGCAACTGGGTCACCTTTATTCTTTTTCAATTGAGAGCTAGCATCATAAGGAGTGGCCACAGGTGTCACATCAAAGCAATCAAACTTCTTAAGAAGTCTCTCAACATAGTGTTCTTGTGACAACACAATACCATCATCACTTCTTATGACTTTAACTCCTAATATCATACTCACATCACCCAGATCTTTCATATCAAAGTTAGATGACAAAAACAGTTTGGTACTCTGCACAATATTTAAATTTGTACCAAATATAAGCATGTCATCAACATATAAACAAATTATCACAAAATCACCATTTAACACTTTAGTATAAACACATTTATCCAATTCAACAGAAGAAAATCCGTCTCTCAATAAGACTTGATCAAATTTCTCATGCCATTGTTTAGGAGCTTGCTTAAGGCCATAAAGAGTTTTAATCAATTTACAAACTTTATTTTCTTGCCCAGGAACAACACATCCTTCGGGCTGAACCATATAAATTTCTTCTTCTAAGTCACCATTTAAAAATGCTGTTTTGACATCCATTTGATGAACAAAAAGCTTGTAAACTGAGGCTAAGGCAATTAAAAGTCTAATAGAAGAAAGTTACTGGTGCAAATGTATCAAAATAGTCAATATTTCGTTTTTGAGAAAATCCTTTTGCTACTAAACGAGCTTTATATTTTTCTATAGATCCATCAGGATTAAACTTCTTTTTGAAAATCCATTTAGAATCAATAGGCTTTGCACCAGGAGGTAAATCTGTTAAAACCCATGTATTATTTTTCATAATAGATTCAATTTCAGCTTTAATTGCCTCTTTCCAAAATTCAGCTTCAGAGGAAGAAATAGCTTCAAAATAATTTAATGGTTCATTGTTTACAATAAAAGTTTGAAAATCATTTCCATAAGAAAAATATTCTTTTCTAGACCTTTTGCTCCTTCTCAGTTCCTCAACAGAGGTACTCTCTTTATTTCTTTCAATAGGTGCATGAGAAACTTTATCACACAATGGACAAATATGTTCAAAGAACTCAGCATTCTTTGTCTCAATAATGGTGTTGCAATCAAGCACATCACTTTTTAAAACAATAAATCTATATGCAGCACTATGTTCAGCATATCCAATTAACATGCAATCAGCAGTTTTAGAACCTATCTTTCTCTTTTTAGGTTCAGGGAACAGAACTTTGGCAAGACACCCCCACACTTTTAAATATTTCAAATTAGGTTTATAACCTTTCCACAAGTCATAGGGAATTTTGCCAGTTCTTTTGTGTGGTATTCTGTTTTGTAGGTGACAAGCAGATAAAATTGCTTCACCCCACAAATTATCAGGAGCATTAGAACTAATTAACATGGAGTTCATCATTTCTTTCAGTGTTCTATTTTTCCTTTCAGCAACTCCATTAGACTCGGGTGAATATGGAGGAGTTATTTCATGAATAATTCCTTCCTTTTCACAAAAATCATTTAAGGCCAAATATTCACCTCCTCTATCAGATCTAATTCTTTTGATTTTTCTACTAAGTTGATTTTCGACCTCAGTTTTATAAGAAATAAAAGCATCAAATGCGTCATCTTTATTTCTAAGCAAGTACAACTTAGTATATCTAGAAAAATCATCAATAAAGGTCACATAATATCTTTTACCACCTCTGGTCATGGTCTGTTTTAAATCACCCAAATCAGTGTGAATCAAAGACAATAATTCAATTTCTCGATTAACAGGGAAGCAAGATTTCCTAGTAATTTTAGCTTCAGCACATATTTCACATTTATCAATTTTATTTGAGTCTAAACCAGATATTAAACCCATTGCATGCATTTTCTGTATATATGACACATTAACATGTCCTAGTCTAGCATGCCACAAAGAAATAGACTCAACCATATAAGCAGAAGCAGATGTATTTTCATATATAATATTAGAAACATCAAGTTCAAAAAGTCCTTGGTTACAATAGCCCTTTCCAACCAAAATATTATTTTTGGTTATTAGAATCTTATCAGATTCAAATGTCACTTTAACCCCAGCTTTTAATAACAAGGTTATAGAAATCAGGTTTGTCCTTATATCAGGAACATGTAGCACATCCATAAGGGATAAAGTTTTTCCTGAAGTTAGTTTCAGGAGTACTTTACCCTTACCCAGGACTTTAGCAGTTCCTGAGTCTGCAAGGTAGACTACTTCATTATCATCCCCTATATTTGTATAGGAGGTAAATGCTTCTCGATTTGCACAAATGTGCCGAGTAGCCCCAGAGTCTACCACCCAATTTTTCAAAGTGCCTACAATGTTCACTTGAGAAATGACAGCCGCAATAATTTCATCTCCTTTAGCTAAATTAGCTTTGGAAGGATTTCTATTTTCTTTGTCATTTCTTGTCATCTTTATATTTTTCTGGTCATAATAACCTGTTCTATCACAATTAAAATTATAGCTTTTCACTTTCTTAAAATTGGGGTTATTGGACTTGTAACCTCGAGACTTATTAACATACCTCGTATTATCTCTACTATGACTACGCTCATATGGAGGAACGACCGCACCAAGAGTATTGCGGGCAGCACCGACATTGATAATATCAGCAATACTTTTTCCAGTATTATTGTCTGCCATAGTTTCTTAGATTGTAGGAACAATTAGGGAAAACAACAATAATAATGCTGATAATAACAACAATATTAATAATACGATGTATAAAGAAATTATTGTTGAGTACTAAAACAATAAAAGGATATAGTTATATTGTCTCTGTGTAAATAGGGTGCTCTGAGTCGTGCTGGGCACTGTCCTAAGAAACTATTCCAGCAGCCTGGAATGTTTCCCCAGGATAAAACGAGCCTTCCTCTATTAATATAGAGGGATCAGGAATCAGCAATATTATATAATGTTAACCAGCAAGTCAAGAAAGGATAATTGTAAATACAGTGGGTGTAATGATGACAAAATGAAATAATATTTTATTATTTGGATAGCTAGCTAATAAGTAGGTAATGATAGCCAATGATGAAATGTGAAAGTAAGGAAATGATTGAGGTTACGAATGATCAGAATAGCAAATTTGGTTAGCAATTTATAGATAAAGTAAAGTGCATGTGGTTTGACAAGTGGAAGGTAGTAAAGTTACACTTGTAAATATATTTGCCACTTGGCTTTGCAAATGACAAGTGTTGAGATACACATGCCACTTCTAGGAATCCTTTCATGCACAAAGCCATCTGATTAATGGTTTTGTAAAAAACCATGTGCTATTACCAAAACCATGTGCATAATCATTTGAAATATTAATTTCACAACAGAATTTTCCTCTGGGAAGACCAAGCAAGCCCAGATGATGTCACCAAACCATTACCAAACAAAGGTTTAACGAATTCCATATGATAAGGAGGTTTTCCAAAATCTGGAGTTGTGCAGTTTATGATCTCTTTAACCATATCAGGTCTAGTCACATGCAGAATGTAGGTATTCCCAATTGAATACATCAACGTTTCACCTGTCAGTTTTAGTTGTAGGAATCTTTTGATGAGCTTTTTATTTACAAACAAGAAGTGGATTAAAAAAAAAAAAAAAAAAAAAAAAGAAGAAGTGGTATAAGTTGATAACAAGATTGTATTAAAAAAGTATTTTGTTAATCTCATCTTATGTGAAGATGTTAAACCGAAACAAACAGTGTTAGATGGGGTCGATCAATTAAAATCCCCTTCCCTAGAAATTATACTTTGGAATAACTAAAAAAAATAAGTTTTTCTTTTATTTTATACACGTTGAATTCCCTTGAAAAGGAAAAATTATAGTAGTAAAGTGCAAAGCGAGTTTAAAATTATTTTAGATTCACATGTTCAAATATTTGGTTTCGCCATTTTTTAATCTCGTTATATAAAATTCTGTTCTACCACTGCGCACCATGTCTAAAAAATTAAAAAAGTGTTTTGACAGATGAACTAAAAATATGCAAAGTTACACTCGTGTTTTCAATTTTTCTCTCCTTATAAGGAATGAATTTTTATACTGCTCCCTCTATTATAATTTATATGATATACTTTTCTTTTCAACCAGTCTCCTAAGGGAATAATATATTTCTATATTTAGTAAGTATAACTTTATGAAATGACTTACAACAACACAAAATTTTAGTATAATTTATTTTAAATCACAAATTTTAAAATTTTTATCTATTATTTAACATCCATGAGCTTGTCAAACTAGGTCATAAATTGGGACGAGGTCGTGAGTATTTACTACTCCCTCCGTTTCAAAAAGGATGAACCTATTACTATTTGAAGGGTCAAACAAGATTATGTTTGACCACATGTCTTATAAATATTTTCTAAGTATTTTGAATTGTTAACTATTGTGACTTATAGTATTTTTCATGTAGTTTTTAAATATGTAAATTTTATTTCAAAAAATTTAAAAATTCTATGTGCAAATTCCCGGTCAAAATTAGTCAGTTTGACCCTCGTACTCCGCAAAGGTTCATCCTTTTTTAAACGGAGGGAGTATCACTTATTCTGTCGTTAAGAATAAATGACGACGCTAAAAGTAAATACGTGTGTCACATGAAAACAGACGAGTACAGTACCATATTTCTGACGCCATTTGTCAAAAAATGGAAAAAGAAGAGCTTGAACATTGTGAAGAAGAGGAAGGCGGTCATTAGTTGAGCCATTGGCTGCGTGACTAAGAGCCCTCTTAATCTCCAAGAGGTTTCCGAGTAGAAAAGTTGGCGGTGGCCCATCAATACCTTGCTTCTTTAAAGCTGATCGGAGGTTCCATGGCTTCACCACCAATGCATTATATGACTTAAAAAGCAATATGAATATCCATATCAACATAAAGGAAAATAGCACTTTGAAGAAAGCAATATTAATGCCCTCCATGATAGTAGCTAAGCTCAATCACCTAATTGTAATTTGTCCATCCATATATAGAATGAGTTTTAAAGTAGAAGAACACTGTGAGATCACTACAATATATGTCATTCTAACACGTAACATTTGAATGAGCCTAACTTTTGAGCCTAACAAAGTCCATCAAGTGATGAGACAGGCACCACTTCTCACACACCCCATCTTCTCGTATTCTAGGACGTCTTTATGTCCTCTATCCATTGTTATTACAGTTTTGAAATATTCTGAAGGGATTGGAATTCAACTGTTTCACATGGGAGATAATATCTCCTGACGTAAAGGATGCACTTAGCAAGAAGCGAGTTTGGTAGCTTTCTTAAGGCTTTAGGTTCGTTTTCTTTTTATGTTCTCTTCAAAGTACCAGCACAACGCCAAACTGATTTGTTTGCAGGGCAGATTTGTAGGTTTAATTTTGGTTCACTCATAGTCATTCCACAATATTAGATATATTATGTACATATTTCTCAAAATTATACATTATATGACGTTTGTGAAACTACGCTCTAAAAGTTTGAATGATTTACTTGATCAAATATTGGTTCACTTATATTGAGACTGTTGCACCCAAACGCACACGCAAATATACGTGTCGACAAGTAATAAAGTGATAAGTAGAGTATCGTTCCCACGAGGACTATTCAGACTGAATTCTAGCAAACAATTTCCTAAGAACTATTCAGGGATCTTTTTCCAATGGTTGAGATTTTACTAACTAAATGCAGTAATTAAAACAAGTAACCGAGCAAATTCTAAGTTGTTATCAATAAAAGATGACGGTCCCGGGTCAGAGTTACGAACAATCCAGTTGAGTTTTCCAGTTGATTCTACTTCTTGATTTCCTAGATTGCTAACTACAGGTTAAATGTACCCATGAAAACCTTTCGATTCTTCACGGTCTATGCAGGCTACTCCAATCCCTATATGTCTATGGGTTGAATCACGTGCACGCATTAACGAATTCTGTGTTTAGTTAAGCTAGGCGAGCAAGTATATGTCTATCCTACTCACAAATTGGTTCCCCGATGCCCAGGTTCACAAACTAGTTCTATTCTTTCTTATTACGTAATTCAATTCCCTCTTTCGAGTTCAATCCAAAAACCATAGATAATGTATAATTATTGAGCTCTAACAATCATACAAGTGAAATCAAGAAAGAATAAGCAACCCGTTATGGGATTCAACTAATGAGAATCAATCTTCAAACAATCAACTTTCATGTAATACTCTAACCCTAGAATGAACAAACTATAGAATTAAGGAGAAGAATACGAGAAAGAGAGAAAGAACGTGTTAGAAGACATCTAGGGCTCCTCCCCTCTCCTCCAAAACTTGCTCCAAAGTCTGAACTCCTATCAAAAACTAAGTAAAAGAGTATTTATAGGGTTTACAAAGGCCTGGTAATAAGTTAGACCTAAGCCTAAATGAAATAGGAAGTAAAAATCCGTCCAGGGGCGCTATAACAGGCACCCCGCGCCTCGTAACGCGCGACCTTAGGCAGAACCCATCGAATTTCTTCCGCCTTTGCCACGCGCCGCGCAGCCAAACGCGCCAGAAGCTGGGAGCTTTGGCTGGCGCGGCGCGCCTCCTGTGGCGCCCAGCCAAACTGCTCCTTTTCTTGCTCCTTTGCTCGCTCGTGTCGTGCCTTCGTGTGCCCGATCCAATCCTCAATCAAAATCCAATCTTTTCTTGCTCAATCACGCTCTTTAAGCTCCAATTACACCGCATAACAACCTACATACACACGACATAAAATTAGTGCAAAACCACATTCATAGACTATAAAACGAGCGAATAACAAGCTCAAACGTAAGGAAGTATTAAGGAAATATAGGCATAAAATGCCAAACATCACCACCCCACACTTGAACCCTTGCTCGCCCTCGAACAAGTCGCAACTAACTTCCCAACCTAGGTAAAACAGGTCTGCCTATGACTATGGTTGATACCGACCATTGAACCAATGCACACATGACTACTATGGATCCACAACATGCCAACAATTTACGAAAACCAAAAATATGAGAACAACCACCCCCAAAATAGCTCAAATGCACAAACTCAACTTAATGCAACCATGCTCCCACAAAATCACACCTATATACTCAACCAAGAACCATCAACTTCACCTATTTCATGCAAACCACGTGCCCTCACCAATATGAAGCAAAAGAGTGCCCCCCCCCCCCCAAAAAAATCACACACAACAACAAATATCATGATAGAACGGGGGCAATAACAAATGAATTCACTCACTCTCATGAAAGTCTCACATGTCACACACAATGTACCATAGGCTTGCCCGTAGTGTAGGACTCCACTAATGTAAGCTCACTCCAATCGGGATTAACTAGGGCTTTAGAAAGGTCGTAATGTAGGCTAAGGGGCGGGTAGGATACATATGGTAATAGTGACTACCTCCCTAAGCACTTTAATACATCACAATTAATTAAGCACAAATCTCATCAAAGCCACCCAATCAACAACTTTCACACACACACCTTCTCAACAAGTAGCATTTTTCTTTTAAGCACACACTAGCAAGGAATGGATATTTTTTTCTCTTTTTATTTTTTTTTCCACAATTTTTTCTTTTCTTTTCAACTTTGCTATTTTTTTTTTCTCTTTTTCAATTTCATTATCTTCCAACCTTGCCAATACTTTTCACTACTTCACAATTTTAACAATTATTCCCCTTCATTAGCTCCACTCAAAAACCTCCCAAAATCCAACCACAACTCCAAAATAACAACACAATATCACTAAAGTGCTTAAGGAGTAAAGGGCCAAAAGAGACAATTTAGAATAAATGGGTAGGCTAGGGGTGTGGGTGCCAACAAAAAGGGTTAAAGAAATCACAACAACAATTTTTTTTCCAAGGTATATATGTAAGGGTAGGCAATTCAAAAGAAGGCCTTGTATCATTTCCCGACTAGAGAAAACCTAGGATTTCGCTTTGCACACACACGGGGCAAGTTCTAGACATCAATATGCAACATGGAGTAAACAAGAACATGCCTCACAACACACATTGCACACAATCCACACAAAAAGGTTCCATCAACAACTCTCAACCAAGCATCTAGAATGCAACTTGTGGAAAATTAAGCACTAATGCACAAAGGTTCACAATAAAGTCAAGCAAGTGGACTCAAGCATCTCAAGGGGGTCGTTCCATTTTTTCTCTAGGCATGCATCATAATTAAAACCCAAGGACACCACAAATAGCACATGCAATCAATTCAAGTCCAACGGTATCAAAAAAATCAAAGGCACCTAGCATTCTACCTATTCCTTTTGTCTAGGACCACCTATACTAACTACTCTAATCCTAAAAATAAAAAACTACCCGGTTCAAAAGCCTCCCCGTGGAAAAGAACCGAGGCCATAAGAAAAACCACGGGGTGGATGACATGTACCACTAATAAAACTAAAAGGAAAATCTTTTTGGAATTTTCCTTGGTTTTCTATTTTTTTTTTCATATATTAAAGCAAGAAACAAATCAAAATAAAGTTAAATGACAAAAGAAAAATCCTACGGTACATGCATCCCTAACCTCAAAAATAAATAAAAGGGTAGTTCCCCCACCCCACACTTAAACTAAGCACTGTCCTCAGTGCTACAAATAAGAAAGTGCAAGGTAAAGAAAACTTCCCTGAAGATTCTAGTCCTTGGTGCTAGCATCCTCCAAGCTTCCATATAGTATGAGGTACTCAGACTTCCCTCATCAAGTCATCAATATTAGTCAAGGGTGAGGACACCCCACACTTAGCCTCGACAGTACATGAACCTGCAATCCAAGGAAAAACAAAAACTACGTGACACTATAAGTAAAATAATACAAATACAAACTCGGGTTGCCTCCCGAGAAGCACCTTAGTTAACGTCGTGGCACGACGACACTTTTAGCTCACTTCCAGCATTTATGTCTTCTCTTCTTACGCCGAACCTTTGCTCTCTTCCCTTCTTTGAGAGAACCCCTCTTCAACTTCACATCTGGTTTACTTCCATGTTCTTGTTTGACACATTCAATCATAGAGCACTCTTCCACCTTAGCTATGTGCTCCTTCTCAGTATACACCTTGAAAGTAACATTTTTTTCATGCGCTCTAACAGTCATCTCACCCAGCTCCATGTCAATAATTGCCTTCGAGGTGACTAAGAATGGTCTCCCCAAAAATGATTGGAGCTTCTCGGTCCTCTTCATAATCTAGGACTACAAAATCAGAAGAGAATGTAAACTTACCAACTTCCAGCAACACATCCTCCAACTTACCATCAGAGTGAGTGAGTGATCCATCCGCCATCTTAAGAGTAACTGAAGAGGGGTTGATTGCTCCTAGCCCTAACCTTTTGCAAACAGAGAGAGGCATGAGATTTATGCTCGCACCCAAATCACAAAATGCACCAGTGATATTATGCCCTCCAATGGTGCAAGGAATAGTAAACCTCCCAGGATCTTGAAGTTTTGGAGGTAGCTTGCTCAAGATTGTGCTACCCTCCTCAACTAACTCAACTGTATCTATCTCTTGAGGCTTTTTCTTCTTCACTAAAATTTCTTTTAAGAACTTCACAAAGGATGGCATCAATTCAAACACATCAGTCAAAGGAATATTAACTTGAAGTTCTTTCAATATACTCACAAATTTTTGATACTGGGCCAGATCCTTCGATGGTATAAGTCTCTGCGGGAATGGTGGAGGCGGCAGAGGTGCCTCCTTTCTCTCTTCTTTCTTCTTTACCTTCTCCACTTTTTCAACTTTTTCTATTTCAGCTCTCTCCTCGGACTTGGCCATCAGCTCTCCACCTTCAATTAAAGTCACTGCAAGACATTGTTCAGGATCTTTTTTAACAATGCTTATTTCTCCCACCAACTGCCCCCAACTGGTGCTCCAGGTTCTTGTGAGCATTGGCAATATCTTGTATGGCCACTGCATGGGCCGCAGTGTCAGCTATCATTCTCTGCTGGCCCGCCATTAACTGCTTTAACATATCTTCAACTGAATAGCTAACCTGTTATGGTGGAGTTGGAAGTGGGTGGTAATTATTCGGGGCTCTCGTATTGCCTTGATAATAACCATTACCAAACTGATTTTGACCCTGCATCCTGTTTTGATTACCCACGTAATAAACTGACTCTGGATTAGAGGAGCAAACCTCTGTAGCATGGTCTTGACCACAAACCTCACAAAAACTCTGGAGTTGTTGCACTGGAGCCACTGGTTGCTGAGTCTTTGGCAGAGCTAACTTTCTAATTTGATTGGAAATAGCATCCATCCTCGCCCTTAGCTCTGAAACTGCATCTAACTGAAGTACCCCTGCAGATTTCTGCGTAATAGCTCTACCATCTCCCTGCCAATCAGGATTGCTCTGCGAAAACTTATCTAGCAAATCATAAATTTGATCAAAATTTAAGGCCAGTACTTGGCCTCCAGCAGCAGCATCAACCACGATCTTAGTGTGTTGGTTCAACCCCTCAACAAAAGTGTGTGCAATAACCTCATTGGATTGGTTGTGGTGTGGACAATCTCGCAATAAAGCTTTGAATCGCTCCCAGGCTGAATACAAAGACTCTCTTTCTAATTGTCTGAAGGACATAATTTCACTCCTCAGCCGAGCTGTCTTGGCAGATGGATAAAATTTAGCCAAGAACTTCTTAGCCAAATCCTCCCAAGTAGTGATAGACCCAGACTTTTCAGCCTTTAACCACTTTCTTGCTTCCCCAATCAGTGAAAATGGGAACAACGTCAAGCGAACATAATCAATAGGAACTCCCTTCGGTATGTAAGTATCACTGATCTCCAAGAAATTCTGGGTATGTTGTTGTGGATCCTCGCTAAGTAATCCAGCAAATTGTCCAGTCACATGTAACAGTTGTATCATGCCGGACTTAATCTCAAAGTGCCCGGTGATTTCAGGCTTAACTATGCTCGAGGCTACTCCCTCCAGGCTGGGGAGAGCAACATCTCGCACAGCTAAAGCTTGTTCTGCTGCCATTCCTGTAGGTAAAGATCAAGCAGGACCTAATACCTGAAACAGCACAAAACTCAAAATAAAAATTAAACCTGAATAGAAAGTAATAAACTGTTCAAAAAGAAATCAGTCAATTGTTTAGTCCCCGTCAACGGCGCCAAAAAATTGTTGCTCCCAAACGCACACGCAAGTATACGTGGTCGACAAGTGAGTGATAAGTAGAGTATCGTTCCCACGAGGACTATTCAGACTGAATTCTAGCGAAAATTCAACTGATTGGTCGTAACTCTGACCCAGGACCGTCATCTTTTATTGATAACAACTTAGAATTTGCTCTGTTACTTGATCTTAATTACTTGTTTTAATTACTGCATCTAGTTAGTAAAATCTCAACCATTGGAAAAAGATCCCTGAATAGTTCTTAGGAAATTGTTTGCGCCCAGCCAAACTGCTCCTTTTCTTGCTCCTTTGCTCGCTCGTGTCGTGCCTTCGTGTGCCCGATCCAATCCTCAATCAAATCCAATCTTTTCTTGCTCAATCACGCTCTTTAAAGCTCCAATTACACCGCATAACAACCTACATACACACAACATAAAATTAGTGCAAAACCATATTCATAGACTATAAAACGAGCGAATAACAAGCTCAAACGTAAGGAAGTATTAAGGAAATATAGGCATAAAATGCCAAACATCAGAGACCAAAAATCAATTCCCACTAAATGCTTTGTTTTAGTATTAAAAAGAAAGGGCACAATTTCCTTATTAGATTGTTCCAAAAAAGAATGATGATGTTTGGCATTTTATGCCTATATTTCCTTAATATTTCCTTACGTTTGAATACTTTATTCGCTCGTTTTATAGTTTATGAATATGGTTTTACACTGATTTTATGTCGTGTGTGTGTAGGTTGTTATGCAGTGTAATTGGAGCTTTTAGGAGCATGATTGAGCGAGAAAAGATTGGATTTTGATTGAGGATTGGATCGAGTACACGAAGGCATGACACGAACGAGCGAAGGAGCAAGAAAACAGAAAAATAGCTGGGCGCCGTGGGCTCCGCGCCGCGCCCCTTACCGCGCGCCCTGGCTGGCGCGGTTTCCCATGCGCCACGGAGCCAAGGCGTGTGAGTTTCGACGGTCACTGGTTGTGTCAGCGCGATCGTGGGCGCGGGGCGCCCGTTATAGCGCCCCTTGTGCGCGTTTTTACGTCCTATTTCGTCTAGGATTGGGTCTAACTTATTACTAGGTGTTTGTAAACTCTATAAATACTCTTTTACTTAGTTTTTCATAGGAGTGGAGACTTTGGAGCAAGTTTTGGAGGAGAGGGAAGGAGCCCTAGATGTCTTCTACACAAGTTCTTTCTCTCTTCCTCTTATTCTTCTCTTTAATTCTATAGTTTGTTCGTTCTAGGGTTAGAGTAAATACATGAAGGTTGATGTTTGAAAGTTGATTTCTTCCTATTGATTTACCATTACGGATTGCTTATTCTTTCTTGATTTCACTTGTGTAATTGTCAGGGCCCGATTATTACGCATTATCTATGGTTTTTAGATTGAACTCGAAAGAGGGAATTTAATTACGTAATAAGAAAGAGTAGGACTAGTTTGTGAACCCGGGCATTGGGGAACCAATTCGTGAGTAGGATAGACATATACTTGCTCGCCTAGTTTAACTAATTACAGAATTCGTTAATGCGTGCACGTGATTCAACCCATAGACATATAGGGATTGGAGTAGCCTGCATAGACCGTGAAGAACTGAAAGGTTTTCACGGGTACATTTAATCTGTTAGTTAGTAACCCGGGATTTAAGAAGTGGAATCAATTGGATAACTCAACTGGATTGTTTGTAACTCTGACCCTGGATCGTCTCCTTATTACTGATAACAACCAAGTTTTGCTCCATTGCTTGAATTCACTCTACCATTTAATTACTGTTCTTTAGTTAATAAACTCATCACTATTGGAAAAGATCCCTGAGTAGTTTAAATAAATTGTTTGCTAGAACTCAGTCTGCATAGTCCTCGTGGGAACGATACTCATCTTATCACTTTATTACTTGGCGACCGCGTATACTTGCGTGTGCGTTTGGGAGCAACAAGTTTTTGGCGCCGTTGCCGGGGACTAATTTTTGACTGATTTCTTTTTGAGCAGTTTATTAATTTCTATTCAGGTTTAATTTTTGTTTTGAGTTTTCTGCTGTTTCAGGTATTAGGTCCTGCTTGATCTTTACCTACAGGAATGGCAGAAGAACAAGCTTTAGCTGTGCGAGATGTTGCTCTCCCCAGCCTGGAGGGAGTAGCCTCGAGCATAGTTAAGCCTAGAATTACTGGAAATTTTGAGATTAAGTCCGGTATGATACAACTGTTACATACGACTGGACAATTTGGTGGATTACTTCATGAAGATCCGCAACAACATATCCAGAATTTCTTGGAGATCAGTGATACTTATACACCAACGGGTGTGCCTACTGATTATGTTCGCTTGACTTTATTCCCATTTTCACTGATTGGGGCAGCAAAGAGGTGGTTAAAGGCTGAAAAGTCTGGGTCTATCACCACTTGGAATGATTTGGCTAAGAAGTTCTTGGCTAAGTTTTATCCATCTGCCAAGACAGCCCGGGTGAGGAGTGAAATTATGTCCTTCAGACAGTTAGAAGGAGAATCTTTATATTCTGCCTGGGAGCGGTTCAAAGCTTTACTGAGAGATTGTCCACACCACAACCAATCCAATGAGGTTCTTGCACATACTTTTGTTGAGGGGTTGACTGCACATACTAAGATCGTGGTAGATGCTGCTGCTGGAGGTCAAGTATTGGCCTTAAATTTTGACCAGATCTATGATTTGCTAGATAAGTTTTCGCAGAGCAATCCTGATTGGCAAGGTGATGGTAGAGCTACTACGCAGAAAGCTGCAGGGGTACTTCAATTAGATGCAGTTTCAGAGCTAAGGGCGAGGATGGATGCTATTTCCAATCAAATTAGCAAGTTAGCGCTGCAAAAGGCTCAGCAACCATTGGCTCCAGTGCAACAACTCCAGAGCTTTTGTGAGGTTTGTGGTCAAGACCATGCTACAGAGGTTTGCGCTTCTAATCCAGAGTCAGTTTATTACGTGGGTAATCAAAACAGGCTGCAGGGTCAAAATCAGTTTGGTAATGGTTATTATCAAGGTAGTACGAGAGCCCCGAATAATTACCACCCACTTCCACCTCCACCACAGCAGGTTAGCAGTTCAGTTGAAGATATGCTAAAGCAAATAATGGCAGGCCAGCAGAGAATGATAGCTGACACTGCAGCCCATGCACAGGCCATACAAGATCTTGCCAGTGCTCACAAGAACTTGGAGCACCAGTTGGGGCAGTTGGTGGGAGAAATAGGTACTGTTAAAAAAGAGCCTGAACAATGTCTTGCAGTGACTTTAATTGATGGTGGAGAACTGATGGCCAAGTCTGAGGAGAGAGCTGAAATAGAAAAAATTGAAAAAGTGGAGAAGATGAAGAAGAAAGAAGAGAGAAAGGAGGCACCTCGGCCACCTCCACCATTCCCGCAGAGGCTTATACAGTCAAAGGATTTAGCCCAGTATCAAAAATTTGTGAGTATGCTAAAAGAACTTCATGTTAATATTCCTTTGACTGATGTGTTTGAATTGATGCCATCCTTTGTGAAGTTTTTAAAAGAGATTTTAGTTAAGAAGAAAAAGCCTCAAGAATTAGATTCAGTTGAGTTAGTTGAGGAGTGTAGCACAATCTTGAGTAAGCTACCTCCAAAACTTCAAGATCCTGGGAAGTTTACTATTCCTTGTACCATTGAAGGGCATAGTATCACTGGTGCCTTGTGTGATTTGGGTGCAAGCATAAATCTCATGCCTCTGTCTGTTTGCAAAAGGTTAGGGCTAGGAGAAATCAAGCCCTCTTCAGTTACTCTCAAGATGGCGGATGGATCACTCACTCACCCTGAGGGTAAGTTGGAGGATGTGTTGATAAAAGTTGGTAAATTTACATTCTCTGCTGATTTTGTAGTCCTAGATTATGAAGAGGACCGAGAAGCTCCAATTATTTTGGGGAGACCATTCTTGGTCACCTCGAAGGCAATTATTGACATGGAGCTGGGTGAGATGACTGTTAGAGCGCATGGTGAAAAGGTTACTTTCAAGGTGTATAATGAGAAGGAGCACATAGCTAAAATTGAAGAGTGCTCTATGATCGAATGTGTTAGTCAAGACCATGGAAGTACACCACGTGTGAAGTTGAAGTTGGGGTCTCTCAAAGAAAGGAAAAAGGCAAAGGTTCGGCGTAAGAAGAGAAGACGTAAATACTGGAAGTGAGCTAAAAGTGTCGTCGTGCCACGACGTTAACTAAGGCGCTTCTTGGGAGGCAACCCGAGTTTGTACTTGGATTATTTTATTTTATAGTGTCACGTAGTTTTTGTTTTCCTTGGATTGCAGGTTCATGTAATATCGAGGCTAAGTGTGGGGTGTCCTCACCTTTGCATAATGTTGATAGCCTGTTGGGGGAAGTCTGAGTACCTCATGAACCTTGGAGGATGCTAGCACCAAGGACTACAATCTTCAGGGAAGTTTTCTTTACCTTGCACTTGCTTATTTTTCGCACTGAGGACATTGCTTAGTTTAAGTGTGGGGTGGGGAACTACCCTTTATCTATTTTTGAGGTTAGGATGCATGTACCATAGGATTTTTCGTTTGTCACTTGACTTTATTTTTATTTGTTTCTTGCTTTAATATATGAAAAAAAAAAATTAGAAAACCAATGAAAAAGTCCAAAAAGATTTTCCTTTTAATTTTATTAGTGGTACATGTCATCCACCCCGTGGTTTTTCTTATGGCCACGGTTCTTTTCCACGGGGAGGCCTTTGAACCGGGTAGTTTTTATTTTTAGGATTAGGATAGTTAGTTGTAGATGACCCTAGACGAGAGGAAAAGGTAGAATGCTAGGTGCCTTTGATTTGTTTGATACCGGTGGACTTGAATTGATTGCATGTGCTATTTGTGGTGTCCTTGGGTTTTAATTGTGATGCATGCCTAGAAAAAATGGAACGACCCCCTTGAGATGCTTAAGTCCGCTTGCTTGACTTGATTGCTATCCTTTGTGCATGAGTGCTTAAATTTCCACAAGTTGCATTCTAGATGCTTGATTGAGAGTTGTTGATGGAATCTTTTTGTGTGGATCATGTGCAATGTGTGTTGTGAGGCATGTTCTTATTTACTCCATGTTGCATGTTAATGTCTAGAACTTGCCCCGTGTGTGTGCAAAGCGAAATCCTAGGTTTGCTCTAGTTGGGAAATGATACTAGGCCTTCTTTTGATTTGCCTACCCTTACATATATACCTTGGAAAAATTGTTGTTGTGATTTCTTTGATCCTTTCTATTGGTACCCACACCCCGAGCCTACCCATTTGTTCTAAATTGTCTCTTTTGGCCCTTTACTCCTTAAGCACTTTAATTGATATTGTGATATTATTTTGGAGTTGTGGTTGAATATTGGGAGGTTTTTGAGTGGAACTAATGAAGAGGAATACTTGTGAAAAATTGTGAAGTAGTTGTTTATGAGCATTGGCAAGGTTGGATGGAATTGAAAAGAAAAAAAAATAGCAAAGTTGAAAGAAAAGAAAAAAATTGTGGAAAAAGAAATAAAAAGAGAAAAGATATCAATTCCTTGCTTGTGTGTGCTTAAATAAAAAAATGCTACTTGTTGAGAAGGTGTATGTGTAGAAGTTGTTGATTTGGGTGGTTTGATGAGATTTGTGCTTAATTTAATTGTGATGTATTAAAGTGCTTAGGGAGGTAGTCACTATTACCATATGTATCATACCCGCCCCTTAGCCTACATTACGACCCTTCTAAAGTCCTAGTTAATCCCGATTGGAGTGAGCTTACATTAGTGGAGTCCTACACTACGGGCAAGCCTATGGTACATTGTGTGTGACATGTGAGCTTTTCATGAGAGTGAGTGAATTCAATTGTTATTGTCCCCGTTCTATTCTTGATATTCATTGTTGTGTGTGATATTTGGGGGACACTCTTTTGCTTCATATTGGTGAGGGCGTATGGTTTGCATGAAATAGGTGAAATTGATGGCTTCTTGGTTGAGTAGATAGGTGTGATTTTGTGGGAGCATGGTTGCGTTAAGTTGAGTTTGTGCATTTGAGCTATTTTGGGGTGGTTGTTCTCATATTTTTTTGTTGTGGTAAATTATTGGCATGTTGTGGATCCATAGTAGTCATGTGTGCATTGGTTCAATGGTCGGTATCAACCATGGTCATAGGCAGACCTGTTTTACCTAGGTTGGGAAGTGATTGGTGATTGCTCGAGGACGAGCAAAGGTTCAAGTGTGGGGTGGTGATGTTTGGCATTTTATGCCTATATTTCCTTAATATTTCCTTACGTTTGAATACTTTATTCGCTCGTTTTATAGTTTATGAATATGGTTTTACACTGATTTTATGTCGTGTGTGTGTAGGTTGTTATGCAGTGTAATTGGAGCTTTTAGGAGCATGATTGAGCGAGAAAAGATTGGATTTTGATTGAGGATTGGATCGAGTACACGAAGGCATGACACGAACGAGCGAAGGAGCAAGAAAACAGAAAAATGGCTGGGCGCCGTGGGCTCCGCGCCGCGCCCCTTACCGCGCGCCCTGGCTGGCGCGGTTTCCCATGCGCCACGGAGCCAAGGCGTGTGAGTTTCGACGGTCACTGGTTGTGTCAGCGCGATCGTGGGCGCGGGGCGCCCGTTATAGCGCCCCTTGTGCGCGTTTTTACGTCCTATTTCGTCTAGGATTGGGTCTAACTTATTACTAGGTGTTTGTAAACTCTATAAATACTCTTTTACTTAGTTTTTCATAGGAGTGGAGACTTTGGAGCAAGTTTTGGAGGAGAGGGAAGGAGCCCTAGATGTCTTCTACACAAGTTCTTTCTCTCTTCCTCTTATTCTTCTCTTTAATTCTATAGTTTGTTCGTTCTAGGGTTAGAGTAAATACATGAAGGTTGATGTTTGAAAGTTGATTTCTTCCTATTGATTTACCATTACGGATTGCTTATTCTTTCTTGATTTCACTTGTGTAATTGTCAGGGCCCGATTATTACGCATTATCTATGGTTTTTAGATTGAACTCGAAAGAGGGAATTTAATTACGTAATAAGAAAGAGTAGGACTAGTTTGTGAACCCGGGCATTGGGGAACCAATTCGTGAGTAGGATAGACATATACTTGCTCGCCTAGTTTAACTAATTACAGAATTCGTTAATGCGTGCACGTGATTCAACCCATAGACATATAGGGATTGGAGTAGCCTGCATAGACCGTGAAGAACTGAAAGGTTTTCACGGGTACATTTAATCTGTTAGTTAGTAACCCGGGATTTAAGAAGTGGAATCAATTGGATAACTCAACTGGATTGTTTGTAACTCTGACCCTGGATCGTCTCCTTATTACTGATAACAACCAAGTTTTGCTCCATTGCTTGAATTCACTCTACCATTTAATTACTGTTCTTTAGTTAATAAACTCATCACTATTGGAAAAGATCCCTGAGTAGTTTAAATAAATTGTTTGCTAGAACTCAGTCTGCATAGTCCTCGTGGGAACGATACTCATCTTATCACTTTATTACTTGGCGACCGCGTATACTTGCGTGTGCGTTTGGGAGCAACAAATGACACGATTCTAAAACTGGAAATAATTTAACTTCAAACTTTCAATCTTACCCTTAATGAGATGATTTATAGCTGCAAATATAACTTATTTTAAACTACAAGTTTTAAAAATATTCATTTTTTCTTAAATTTCGATTCAAGTCAAACTATATCATACAATATCGAACAAAGGAAGTACTTTTTCTCCTTCTGTTGGTTACATTGGTCTAGTTTATTTGTACTATTGCTTTTAAAAAATGAGAAATGTTGCTTGAAGATTCAAACTTGTAGCACTAAACAAATATTAAATATCCTTGACTACTAAACTACCATAGTTGGTTGCTTATAGATGTTTAAACTTTAATGTATCATCATATAAAATAAAATTTGACATATATATATATATATATATATATATATATATATACACACACACACACACACACACATACACAATATAATTTTTGATGAAGGTTATTCACGGGCCACCTTAAGGACAATGTAGCTCCACCCATTATAGTGGTTAACTCACCCTCTCAAAATCTACTACAACAATAAGCATCTATAGCGATGCAATTCATCGTAGCTAATTAATATAAAATTTTATGTGGTTGAATCTTAAGCCACAATTATTTTTTCCGTAGAATACCTTAGCAAAATGTGGGGTGGCTAAAAGTTAACCATAAACTTTATACGTGCTGTAGCTAAAAAGTGGTACTTATTGCCACAAAATTTTATTATATTTTAAGAGTAGCTAATAATAGCAGTACCTTTTGCCACGCCAAATATGCTTATAGAAAATAATTTTATTGTGTTACTGTGTAAAATTACTTATAGCAAATGAACTTATTATTTTTCACATAATGTTAACAATATTATTTATTCTGTGGTGAAATATAATTTGCAAAATTAATATAATTATTATTTAGATCATTAGCTACCATACCTGTTTGTGAAGAGTCTCAAGTTTGGCACACTTGCCTATTTAATAGGGAGGCCTACCAATTGATCAATTGATCTTGCTAATTACTACTAGGACAGCCACAACACAACATATATAATTTAAGGTCAATTGCATGAATATGCAACTATAATCTTAAAATTACAAAAAATACCTATATTAGACTATTTTATAAAATATATCAACATTCTTTTTACATACTAATCCAAGCTTAACCCAATCATCTATGAAGCTATGGGGAAATTATCAAAGATAGTACCCAAATGTGAGTAGGTGTCGAATTCCTCAAGGAGCTAGCTCGTAATCTATTAGGCTTAGATTGAATAAACGGGATTCTACGAGTTGTTCGTATATTACTAAATAAAGGGTACAAATATTGAACTAACTACAACTACAATTACGGTAAACAACAATTAACAGTAAAAGAATACAATCAACTTTTTACTTTAAATACTTATAAAATATGGAGAATGAGCTAGGGGTTTACCTATTTCGACAAGGTTTAATTAACTTAACACTTTTCTTAACCTCACAAATCATTTGGTAATGTAAATGGTCGGACTGCAACTGTAATCTTCAAAATCCGTTAGGAATAGAGATGATCTACCTCATTAAGTTCGTTGGGTCAATAATGAGGTGCATAAAACCCTAGTCCAAAGACCCGAGAGGGAATGGCCTTTTTAGGTCTTTCCCTTTAGATGGGGTAGGATCATGAGCCAATATAACCCAAATGCTCGCTAGTTCCTATAAACCTATGCAATCAACCACGTTAGGGTGATGAGAGCAAAATAGGGTTAGGTTCAAGTACGGTCGTGCCTCAAACCCTAATCAAGAAAAGTGTGATAGAGAACTAGATTCACTTAAACCCATAAATTTTATGAGATTAAAAACAAGTTTTAAGTTAAGACAACCAAGTCATCATGAATAAACCCCTAGTATGAGAAGCATAGTATGAGTTTAGCCATACATACTAGGGTCCTATACAATCATAGTACAGATTGAAATGACAAAAAACATGTAATTGAATATATGAAAGATGAAATCCTTACAAAATTTTGTAATAGAAACCCTTGCTTGCCTCCAAAAGTATATAAAAGTACTCAAAGCATATTCTAAAGCTGAAAATAGGCTTAACTCTAGGTATACGTGCCTTGGAGGAATAATGGTCTATTTATAGGCAAGGATTTGAAAACTAGACTAGTAATTATAAAATTATCATTTTTGCGTTGTTTCCTTTAGGCCGCCGGTTATTCGGCGGGCCACCTGCTAAAGTGTGCGGCCGCGGAAGCAACTCTATATCTTCTTTAATTCTTGTTCTACGGTGAAGGTCTGGCGCGGGCGCAATATAAGCGGCGGAGTCTTCCACCTTCCACAGATTTCCAAACTCACTGTGAAGACCAGCGAAGTTGCCTCTAATTCAGCGGAGCCGCCGAGTGCTTTCAGCATCTAATCCAGCGGTCCGCCCTTTTGGTCGAGTAGAATAGCCTTGATCTCTTGAACTCTCTCCTCCTTCGGCGGGTGGCTTCTCCTCTTCAGCCGGTGATTCGGTGAGGCGCTGATCCTGTTGCTGCCATACCTCCTTGCTCCTCAATTGTAGCCAAAGTTCATTTGTTTTTGTTCTTTTCTTCTTTCTTTTGGCATTATATACTGATTCTCATTAGTTTCCTGAAACATGGAGAATAATATAAAGATTTACACAAATAATAAGGCTCAGGGACATTAAAATTACTCTAAAAGAGTTGTATTTAAGCGCAAAATCTCAAAATATCAACTCCCCCAAACTTAAGCTTTTGCTTGTCCTCAGCAATATTAAGATTTATCCTATACTTTACGATTTCAACACCGGGATTGAGTTCAACAATAGGATTGGATAAGAAGGAGTTTATTACTTTGGTTGGTACCAATATTTAGTTTCACACATGAGAGTCCAACCAATCAACCGCAAGAACCAAAGTTATAACTATATCAACTAGAGCTTCAAGTGATAACTAAAGCATGCATAGTACAAAAAACTCACTCAACTCATCTAAAGCTCAAGTAGTTGCATCCTCAAGTCTCAAGTCCCTTAGTGCTCTCACTGCAAAGAATGGGTCCCTATCTCACAATACAATTCAAACAAAAAAGGACCCTTGAGTCTAACCCCTCACTCTCGCAAAAGAATGTAAGTAGTGCACATGAAATGTCATAGGCTTGGCTATAGTGTCATTTGTCATTTCTTTCATATCAATTGGCAAAGGATCAAGTAGGGCTTCTACGATTGTAATGTAGGCTTTTGGATATATGTAGGATATAATTTGGATACAAAGTGACTAATCTCCCTCCTTAGACACTACATTATCTTTTCATTCATTTCATCTTGAGCTTTTCTTTTCATATTAGCTCTTATTTCCCAATTTTCACTCATAATATTTCTTTGTGGTTCTTATTCTTTTTTTTTTTCTTTTCTATTTTTGTTCTTTTTCTTTTGCATTATGCTATGTTTTCTCTTTTTATTCTTTTCTTGATTTTCTTCTTTCTTTGCAACTTTTCTCTAAAGGCTTTCTTTTGAAGAGCCACTTTACCCTTCACTCATTTACTCCCCTCCCCCAAACTTAGACTTTAGTCTAATTTGCACGTCTTTCAATGCCTCAATGAGATAGGGTCAAGAGAAGGTTAGTGCTATTAAGCACTAAGAATTGGTCTGGGCTAGTAATGTGGCTGACAAAAGAAGGATATTAAAGCTTAAAGTTGGTTAACTATAGATTCACTTCATTTAGTAGGCTTGAAAGGCTCAAACGGCTCAAAGAAATGCCTACTATCCTATCCATTACCAACAGGAGGTTCCATTCATTACAAGGACACACAAGCCAAGTTCTAACAAACATATACAACTACAAGCTAGAGCAAAGACTCACAACACATAGCACAAGGGACAAGAGACAAGAACATCAACTTTTCACAGGCACTAAAGTAAGGAATTAGCCTATACTACACATGCGTAAAGTTATCAAAAGAACCTAAAGGTTATAGGCATAAATTTCACCAATCAATCCACTAACTTTCTCATGTGTGCTTCTAACCATGTTGGTACCGAAAAGTGCCCGGTTCAAAAGATTACATTCTTGGAAAAGAACCGAGTCAAAGAAAAATCAAAAATGTTATTTACCATCCTAAACTATTTAGACTAGTGATATATACAATGAAGGTAGTTGTTGTTTTTGGGCCCAAGTGGAATGAGTTTCACGAGGGTTGCCTACGTATCGCAAGAAATGCGAATTAGAGGAGAAAAATGCAACATCTCAACCATAGTTTATGGGATTACCCATTGCATATTTTTGGGATTTTTTCAAATTTTCAATTTTTTTGGATTTTTCCAATTTTTCAATTTCTTTTGGATTTCATTTTCATCAAATAAAGACAACTACACTAGCAATTAAAAAGACAAGCATTAAAAGACAGAAATTAAAACATCCTAGATTAAAGTACCAAATTAAACATCAACATAAAGATAGTTTAGGACAATCATCAAAATAATACCCCGACCCCCAACATGAGAAGTTGCTATGTCCCCAAGCAACTAATCAAAATCAACCACACACAAAGAGTAGGTAAGAGGTGAAAAAGTTTCCCTATCAATCACGGGCAATTTACTTGCCTTTGCCCTCCACAAGCTTCTTTGGGGATTCTTCTCTTCTTTTTCTCCTTCATTCTTCCCTTGCTCTCACAGCTTCCTCCAGTGAAGCTTGCTTGGCCATCTGCATCAGTGCTTCTTCATCAAACTGCATACACCTCGTCAACTTCAAATCTCCTAGCACCTCTTCCTCTAGCCTTCTCAGGTTGCTCTAGCTTGTAGATTCTGCAGCTGTTGATGGACCTGGCCTTCCTTGCCTTTGCTCTCGCTCACTCCATAACATGTTCATTCTTCTCCACATCAGCTTGTGTTATGGGAAACACGTGAATGCGCCTTTTGATCTTCACAATATCATTGGCATTAGCCTCTATAGGTGATGTTTGGCATTTTATGCCTATATTTCCTTAATATTTCCTTACGTTTGGATACTTTATTCGCTCGTTTTATGGTTTATGAATGTGATTTTGCACTGATTTGATGTCGTGTGTATGTAGGTTGTTACGCAGTGCAATTGGAGCTTTTAAGAGCATGATTGAGCAAGAAAAGATTGGATTTTGATTGAGGATTGGATTGAGCACACAAAGGCACGACACGCGACGAGTTTCGGACCAAAGAAAAGCATTTTTGGCTTGGCGCCCTAGCCCATGCGCCGCGTGCTCTACCGCGAGCAGTGGCTAGGCGCGTTTGGCATGCGACGCATGGCCAAGGCGTGCAGCTGGAGACGGGTTCTGACTATTGGCACGCGTTCCGAGGCGCGGGGCGCCCGTTATAGCGCCCCTTGTGCGCGTTTTTACGTCCTATTTCGTCTAGGATTGGGTCTAACTTATTACTAGGTGTTTGTAAACACTATAAATAGTCTTTTACTTAGTTTTTCATGGGAGTGGAGACTTTGGAGCAAATTTGAGAGCTCATAACATCAAGACAAGGGTTTTTCTTCCTTCCATTAATTTATTTCATCATTATTTCATTATTACATCAATTCCTTGTGTTGTTATTATGAGTATGCGTGGCTAAATCTATCGTTCTAGGGTTAGAGTATTTCATGAAGGTTGATGTTTGAAGATTGATTTCCATTAATTGAATCCCATAACGGGTTGCTTATTCTTTCTTGATTTCACTTGTGTAATTGTCAGGGCCCGATTATTACGCATTATCTATGGTTTTTAGATTGAACTCGAAAGAGGGAATTTAATTACGTAATAAGAAAGAGTAGGACTAGTTTGTGAACCCGGGCATCGGGGAACCAATTTGTGAGTAGGATAGACATATACTTGCTCGCCTAGTTTAACTCATTACAGAATTCGTTAATGCGTACATGTGATTCAACCCATAGACATATAGGGATTGGAGTAGCCTGCATAGACCGTGAAGAATCGAAAGGTTTTCACGGGTACATTTAATCTGTTAGTTAGTAACCCGGGATTTAAGAAGTGGAATCAATTGGAGAACTCAACTGGATTGTTCGTAACTCTGACCCTGGACCGTCTCCTTATTACTGATAACAACCAAGTCTTGCTCCATTGTTTGAATTCACTTCTACCATTTAATTACTGTTCTTTAGTTAATAAACTCATCACTATTGGAAAAGATCCCTGAATAGTTTATATAAATTGTTTGCTAGAATTCAGTCTGAATAGTCCTCGTGGGAACGATACTCGATTTATCACTTTATTACTTGTCGACCACGTATACTTGCGTGTGCGTTTGGGAGCAACAAGTTTTTGGCGCCGTTGCCGGGGATTGAACCCGGGTCACCCGCGTGACAGGCGGGAATACTTACCACTATACTCAGCTGATCAAATTGAGTCAGATTGACTTTGCGTGATGATGGTGGAGGTGGCCGAACTTGAGGAATATTGCACATAAGCACGTCGAATTCATGCATTTTTCCTTGTAGCTCTTCAAGATACTTAGTTAAGCTTGCTATTGCGGCTTCTACATCACTGTGGATGTGTGAATGAAAAACCCTTGAAGATGATGGCCTCTCAGTCTGTGATGGTGCTCTTTCAGTAAGGGCAGCAGGTGCCAGATGGACTGGGTTGTTCGCATCTTCAATAGCATATAGATCAAATGCTCTCATGGCAAATGCATAGTCATCATAACCTAGAGTCTCACATCCTTGATTCATGAGGTATTCAATCATGGTGTTGGCATATGGGAGGTTCTCACTACCAGTTTTCGCAGCTTCCATCATCGCCTTCACCATTTCAGCTCCCAGATTAATTTTCACATCAGTCATCAGGCATCCAATTATGATTGCCTTCTTCAAAGATATGAACTGATTTTCCCTTGAGGGCATGACCCTTGAATTGACAATGGCGTGCCAACCTTTAGCTTCAAAGTTAAGATCTTGCCTTGTGATCTGGGCACCAACTCTGCTCCATGCAGGCTTCTTTTCTCTATCAATGATTGGTATGAACCATTTCTTTTGTGCCATTTCTCTCATTGCTAGCTTGGCCATGTAATCATCCGGGCTGAAGTTGGGAAGATTCAGGGGCTTGTTTAGTGCTCGAGCTGATATTTCAACCATTTTGCCTCTGCATTCAACCCTGCACTCTTGTTCAGTTTGGTTTCTCAACTCAGTGTAGAACTCCACGATCGAATCCACGGCTGTTGAGCTCAATTTTATTGTAAATATTTCAGCCCATCCAGTTTCCAGGAATGCATTCTAAAAAGCTGGGTTGAATTCTTCCATTATATCTACTATCACTCTCCTCTGACAAATCACATCTTCATGTTCTTCGTCAGTGCTTATCTCTATATCTAAAGAATCACTTTCCGAAGGTGGTGAACTTTGTGGAGTATTCTCTCTTTCTCTTTTCTTTGATGCTTGTTGTTTTGCCATTTTAGTACCGGAACAAGATCAACCTCATGCAAAGAATTAGCATAGAGACTGGCTACACTATACTACTCATATATTATACTAGAATTAAGCTAAGCTGCTACACATGAAGTCTAAAAGAAGACTAATACTCAGAGATTTCAGGAAATTTTCCAGTTGGGCAAAGAATTTGGCGGCACACCAAAAATCATGCGGCGAAAGCAGATGGCTATGGGCGGTCGCCGAAGGCCTTGCTGACTATGTATCGGGGGCACCAATTGAGAGGCGAGATGCAAGCTTCCTCCGTCCTTTTTTCAAACATTATGTGAGCACCTGCGGGGTCGGAAGTGAAGCTGCAGACCCGCCGAGTGCTTTTCGCATTTAACTTTACAACATCAATTCTCATCGGCTATTTCATCGAATCATTAGCCAAATTCAACTATAGTGAACAGATTCCAAAATATTCCATTCTCACATCTCTTAACAACCTCAAACACATTCCTAAGTGGACTTTTCAACTTCTCACTTCGTTCAAACTCTCTCTCAAGAATGAGACCACATTTTCAACTAAATTTCAACCAAGAATCCTATCAAGTTCAAATCTTTTCAAGATGTTCAAGCATAACAAGGTATGTTCAAGGTTCTCTTTTGAGTTCATTTTGGTTAATTTATATTCTCTTTTTCTACCCCTTTCTTCACTCAGTAACAAATTAAAGCAAGAACATACCATAGGGTCTAGTATGCGTCAACAATTGCAAGAATAAACCCTAAATCTAAGGTATTAAAATTCCCTCAGTTTCATGTGAAAGAGCATGTTGTTCACTAACCACGACCCGCAACATGATGTTTTAATTTACCCCATGCTTAAATTAATCAAAAAAAAAAAAATAGGTCGAGCTCTTACCCAAATCAATTGAAAAACGAGACAGATTGAAGGGGTGGTGGTAGATCGGTGAAATCCAGTGTGCACTAGTGATTTGGAGTGTTGGCTATGGTTAGGAGTGGTCGGAACAGTGATTTTCAGCAAGTGGGTAAAAAAAGTAATTTATGGTTGGAGTGTGAAAATAATTTACCTGTGGCCTTTTATAGTCGGTTGACCCAACTGGGCCCATTGAAGTTGCGGATCGCCGATTGTTCGGCGGATCGCCGAAGCTTCGGTGCTGTGGGCATAACTCTCATTTTTTGCTCAAAAGTGGATGGACCGCAAGGCATTCGGCGGAGTTGGATCTGTGTCCCGCAGTTTGACCGGCTGGTTACCTTTCCAACCCGTAGAAAAAAAATTCTTTATGTAAGGACCGGCGGCCCACATCAGTTTTGGCAGACCGCATAACTCATTTCGCACTTCCTTTGACGGTTCCTTCCCATATTTCAACTTCCTTCCACTTTCCTTGGGGTTAAATCCATCCTTTTCACACACCTTCTTGCATTGTACCTGCACTAACACCACTCAACAATGATTAAATGCAACTATCAAAGAACTTCAGATGTAACTTTTACACTAACTATAATACTAAAAATAAAAATGCTAAAAGTAAAACTTGGGTTGCCTCCCAAGAAGGGCTTGATTTAACGTCGCAGAACGACGGTGTTATCTCAATTCATCGATGATCTGTGAGATAGATGCAAGCAATCTCTTTAGGTTCGGTTTCACATCCCAAGTAATGCTTTACCTTTTGGCCATTCACTCGAAAGGTTTTGAAACTTCCTTTCTCTTGCAACTCGACCCAACCATATAGTGATGTGTCTACCACTTTGTAGGCTCCACTCCATTTGGATTTCAACTTTCCAGGAAATAGGTGCAACCTTGAATTGAATAGCAGCACCATATCTCCCGCTTTGAATATGTTGTTCCAAATTTTCTTGTTATGAATGATCTTCATCTTTTCTTTGTAAATCTTTGCATTCTCATACGCAAAGAACCTCATCTCATCAAGCTCGTGTAATTTCTCCACCCATGACTTGAGCGCTTTTTCCCAATTCATGTTGAGTTTCTTCAATGCTTATAATGCTTTGTACTCCAACTCTACGAGGAGATGAAAGCTTTGCCAAAAACTAACCGGAAAGGTGACATCCCAATTGAGGTCTTGAATGCCGTGTGATATGCATAAGGCATCAGACAACTTTTTAGCACAATCCTTCTGGTTCACATTAACCGTCTTGACTAAGATTTGCTTGATTTCATGATTCGACACTTCCACTTGCCCACTAGTTTGAGGATGATAAGGTGTACCAACTTTGTGTCTCACTCCATACTTCTCAAATATGGAACCAAAGGTCTGATTGCAAAAATAGGTTCCCCCATCACTTATGATTGTGCGAGGGGTGCCAAATCATGTGAAAATATTTTTCTTGAGGAAGATGGTGGCACTTCTAGCTTCGTTGTTTAGTAAGGAAATTGCCTCAACCCATTTGAAAACATAATCGACTGTCGTAAGAGCTAGAAAAGGGGCCCATGAAATCGATCCCGCATACATCAAAGAGTTCTACCTCCACAAAAGGGTTTTGAGGCATTTCATGCCTCCTTGAGATTCCCTCAATTCTTTGACATTGGTCACAACTCTTTGTGTAATAATAAGCATCCTTGTACAAATTTGGCCAAAAGAAACCATATTCAAGTACCTTTGCTTCCGTTCTGACACCACCATGATGCCCTTCATAAGGAGCGGAGGGGCATCCTTGAAAAATAGCCCTTTGTTCGGCTTTGATAACACATCTTCTTATCATCCCATCGACACATACTTTAAAGAGGAAGAGATCATCCCAAAAGTATTGTCGGCTATCTTTCATCAACTTCTTCTTTTGATTGTAGGAGAAGTCCTCCAGGACCTCTCCACATGCAATAAAATTGGCTAAGTCCGCGTACCACAGGATTTTTTCCCAAGATACCCCCAATATTCTCTCATCGGGAAAAGAATCATTGATCTCAAGAGTTTTTTTTTGGGCGACACTCCTCCTCCAAACGAGATAAGTAGTCAGCCACTTGATTCTCGGTTCCCTTTCTATCAAGCACCTCGAGATCAAACTTTTGTAGTAAGCGTACCTATTGTATCAACATTGCTTTTGAGTCCTTCTTTTCGATCAAGTACCGGATGTCCGAATGATCGGTGTGTACAATGACTTAAGACCCTTCAAAATAAGATCGGAACTTCACAAAAGAAAAGACAATTGCCAATAACTCTTTCTCCGTCACCGTATAGTTTAATTGAGCCTCATTCATTATCTTACTAGCATAGTAGATTGGATGAAACATCTTCTCAACTCTTTGGCTAAGCACGTCTCCCAATGCTATATAGCTAGCATCACACATAAGCTTGAATGGAAGATCCCATTTGGACTCACTATCACTCCCATTTACATCTTCAAAGCTTTCAAGCATGCTTCATTGAACTCAAACTTGGCATCCTTCTCTAATAGCTTGCACAATTGGTTCATAATCATAGATAAGTCTTTCATAAAGCGATGATAAAGGCCCGCATATCCCAAGAAGCTTCTCACTCATTTGACGGTTGTTGAAGGTGGAAGTGTGGAGATAACATCAATCTTGGCATGATCCACTTCAATTCCATTCTTGGACACTTTGTGTCCTAGGTCTATTCCTTCTTGAACAAAGAAGTGACATTTTTCCCAATTAAGCACAAACTTTGTCTCCTCACACCTCTCTAAGACTTTCTCTAGATTGAAAAGACAATCTTCAAAAGAATCTCCAACTACCGAGAAGTCATCCATGAAGACTTCCAAAAAGTTGTCCACGATATCATGAAAAAGTGCAAGCATACACCTTGAAAGGTAGTCGAGGCATTGCAAAGTCCAAAAGGCATCTTGCGAAGTGCAAAAGTACCATATGGGCATGTGAAGGTTGTCTTATATTGATTATTTGCTTCAATCGAGATTTAATTGTATCCCGAGTATCCAGCAAGAAAGCAATAGTAAACACGACCCGCCAAACGATCAAGCATTTGTTCAATGAAAGGTAGGGGAATTGATATTTTCTAGTGGCATTGTTGAGCTTACGGTAGTCCATGCAAACTCGCCAACCGGTCACGGTTCGAGTTGATATAGCTTCACCCTTCTCATTGTGAACTACCGTCGTCCCTCCTTTCTTGAGCACTCATTGAATGGGTCTCCTCATTGTGAACTACCGTCGTCCCTCCTTTTTTGAACACTCATTGAATGGGTGAGACCCATTCACTATCGGAGAGTAGAACAATCACCCCCGCATCTAACCATTTAATGATCTCTTTCTTGATAATTTCTTGCATTGAACGATTCAACCTCATTTTGTGCTCCACCATGGGTTTGCAACCTTCTTCAAGTAAAATTTTGTGGGTGCATATTCCCGAATCAGTTCCTCTTATATACGCAAGAGTCCACCCAATTGCTTTAATCTCCATTTCACCACTTCAACTAGTTCGTCTTCTTGTTCTCTGGTTAAGTGGGAAGAGTGGAGTTTGGGTCAAGCACTACAAAAAAATGGTGCAAATAGCAGCGATTTTAATGATGGTTTAGCGGAAATTATGACTACTTTAAAAAAAGTTTACTAGCGGTTTGGCCAATATGCCTATGAAGCTATACTAATATTATTTTGCCACGATTTCAAGCACCCGCTGGCAGAACCGCTGGTATTATGAATTTAGCAGCGCTTCGTGTTATGAGCTGCAGTTTTAGAACTGTCGCGGTATATAAATTCAAAATTTTAGTTGAAACCTTGTAAGTTCATATTAAGGGGTGGGGGTAGGCTTAGAACGTCTGTAGTGGGCTCTGGCTAATCCTAGGTCAAAGCTCACTGGGCTAGAACTACGCATCAACTTGAATTGTGTTAACGCCACCTGCCTTCATATGTACTTGACACAAGCTGCTTGCCTTATTACTTATATATGCAAAATATTCATTCTTCATTGTCGATGTGGGACAACCATTGTACCGCAGGAAAACTTAAATAAGCTGCTGCTTAATCTACCTATTTACAAAACCGCTGGTATTCGAACCAAAACCTCCAGAAATATCTACTCGCCTGGAGCGGTTCCTCATAAACGCTTTTAATCCACACAAACCGCAGCAAAATGTATTTGTTAAGTGCAGTTCAATTAGACGCTGGGAAAATTTGAATTTTGCAGCGGTCTGCATCAGTGCCGCGAAACCACCACTGCAAAGCTCCTTTATTTTGTAGAGTAGGAAGGTGTATATCAAGTGGGTTGGAAGGACTTTGAGTTCAAGAGTGGGGAGTTCTTCAATGGATGGCTTTTAGGTAGAGTGATTCGGTTCTCAAAATTCACTACAACAAATTAGGCCTACGGCCACACTAATTTTAGACAACACTTAAAAAGTGTTGCTAAAAATATTTATGAGCACACTTTTTAAGTGTGGCCTTTGGTTAGAGCCTATGGCCATACTTTTTAAGACAACGCTTGAAAAGCTTAGCTTTTAATTGTAAAGACAACGCTTATATAAGGTTGCCAAATCATAAAGTTTATAGCCGCTTAGTAATTATTAAGCAATGCTTTTGAAAAGTTGCTATATACTCGTACTAAAGGATACCAAGAGTATCCTAAAAAATTACGAAATTTTTTTAATTAAAATCCCCCCCTCCCCCCACCAAAAACGTTCTCCTAATTTTCAAGGATTAAATTTACATACCCGCGAAAATATTTTGGCATCACTTTTCCCTCCTTTGCCTTTAGGTTTAGTTCATGAAAAATAACCTTCACCTTGTTTTTCACAAGATCCACAGCAGGTTTTGAAATCTTTTTAGGTCTTCTTTCTCTTTGATTTAGTTTTATAGATGAAATAAGTCATCATTATCTTGTGATTGTCCATCTTTCCCTTTGTTTAAACACGAACAGAAAATAGGAAAAGCTAAAAATCCTTGCTTTCCTTTCAGTACATCTGTACTTCTTCCTCGCGACTCTACTATGACAGTCCATCTCCTTCAGTGCTTCACAATTGCTGCTGGTAAGTCTCTCGTGACTGTACAGCAACAGTCCCATTCCCCTTCCACCTTAAGTGTAGTCTTGAGTTGTACTTCGTGTAGTTAATTGAAACCTTTTCGGGTCTTGATGGATCTGTACTAACTTTTTAGAAGCTGATTTTACGAATTCCAACAAAAATTGAGAGGGTTCTTCCCTTCCTAATACTTGTACAATCAGCACATGAAGAGTATGCTTGCAACGTGTTCGATAAAATTCCTAAGTGATTAAAAGTTTAAATTTTTCGAAGTCTTGCGCAGTAAAAATATTAGCAGGCAGTATTATCAATTTGATCAAGTTTTAATATTGAATATGTCATGTTAATGGTTTCTGTCCCATTCTCATATATTTTCAGACTGCTCCCTTTGTTATTTGCTAAATATTTTGATTGGGTACTCTTAACTCCTTTTAATTACCTAATGTGTTATATGTGAAAGTATTTTTTTTCTTATTTAGTTGCGTAACGAATATGGTTACTATCAAACGCACTTCAAGTTAGTTGTATAACTGAAGAACAAGAATGCCTTATTACCATATGTGGAAAGATGTATAACGTCCTCTTGCCATAGAAGTGAAAGAGATAAGTAGTTTCATTCTTTTGAATTTGTATACGTAAGCGTATTATCTCGAGTGTTAAGCTTCGAATGAAATAATAATTTTTTTCCGAATTGTTATTAGGTGGTGATAATCTTTCTTCCCTTGTCAAATCTTCTGTATAAATTGTCTCAAATGGCTAACCAATCATCCAAGGAAGCACACCATACTTAGACCAAACTATTTCAGCTCAAAATTTTCACTTTTTTTTTCTGAGCTCATGAACCAGGTCCTCCTTGCTTTCAACTACCTTATGGTTGCATGCAGTGCTAAGGTTAAGTCTGTACTGTAAGGGGAATGATCTGGGTCATCTTGATACCAAACATCGGTACCTGCAAATTCATCATCTGTTAAGGTGGAAATGGACTGAAGGTTATTTGTGGTTGAATCATGCTTTTGCTTAACTCTTTTAGGTGCTATTTAAGAGTTTAGTTTATTAAGCCGTAATATAATACCTGGAAGCATATGGAGCCATTTTTTTGCTTTATATATGAAATTGACACCGCCTTTTTGAGGCAACAGGTGAAAGGTATTCTTTTTTAGACGTGTTTTTTAATTTACTTACATATATGAGCAACTCATCTTCTTTTTTGGTCTTATGTATTAATCTACTTGTGAATATATGAGCAATTCTTTTGGGTATTGCTAGGTAGCAGGCAAAAATAGCAAATTGTGACCATAATGGCAAGATTGACTTCCTTGTTCTGTCAATTGCTTAATACACTATATATTCTTCTCTTTCTGTTTTTGTTTCATTTTTTGGGTGCTGCCATGCGAATCAGAAACTGTTGGTATGACTATTTGCCTGCGCTATATGTGGTGTTGGAAACAAAAACCTTCAGAAGTCATGTATATAATTCTTATCATGCATATATTTTAGTTTACAAATATAAGCTTTTCTTCACTACTTCCTCACCCAACTCCATGTTACCTTTCTTACGGAATGTAGTGGAGGCTGTCTTTGTTGACATATCATTTGACGATTATTCTTTTTAGTGCTATCTTAGTCATAATATATGATTGTATTTTAGTCTCATTTGAAGGAGTAGAAAAGGGAAGGCTTATTATATATTCACTCGCATTTATAATATTTTTTAATACTTAAAATAAACTGGAGGAGCAAATGAAGTTCAGGGCTATAACATCTTTTGTCATTAGGTATAAAGCATGGAGACTATAACATCTTTTGTCATTAGGCATAAAGCATGGAGAAGTTGCATAAGAGAAGTGGGGACATGTGGAAGGTTAAGTATTCTTGTAATTCTGCATCATACTCATGGATCTTGTGTGACATGCATTGTTCCAAACCAAAAATAATGATCGTTGTCCCAAATCAGAAGTACGGAAAAGAGGTGAAGAGTTCAGTACTACCCTACTTTTTGTTGTTTCATTATTGGCAAGAGATTGAAGTATGGCCTGCATTTCTAGGGTAGTTCCTGCTTTGGAGCTTAGTCCCCGACATCAGCTATATTATATTAAGCTGTCATCTTTGAATTAAGTCATTCTGTTATGATTTACTTTTCCATTCGTTTCTCGAGTGATGTATTAAAATCTACTTTTGTACTTTATGTTGTTCTGCATAGTATTTTTTTGATCGGACATCTATCATTTCACTAAGCCTCATCACATCAGCCTAGCCCGTGCGAAAGTCAAGTCAGTAAGGTTTCATTCATGAGTAAATAAATTTAAAAACCATGAGAAGTCACTTACTCTTTATTTATTGTCCACGTGCATCTTAGCAATCTGGAAGGAATAGTCTGTGTTTGCTTTTATTTCTACATGTGATGCCATAATATTGTTGATTCAGCACTCTTATAATGAACCATTCTTTGATACATTCACATCTTTCTTAGGTTTACCCTTATCTGAATATTTTGGTGAAACTTCATAATCCTATGAAAGGGTAGCACTATGTGACTTTGTACTTTATTTCTCTACTTCAGGATCAGGAAGTAATACACATTGGCTTAAATATTGTATTTGTTGTTTAGTGTAGTTGCTGAATTTCTGCTTGTGGGCAAAGCTTTAACTGTTTATTTTATTTTTAAATGTCTAATGATGTACCGTCTTTAGGTTGAGTCATTCTAACTTTTTAGGGGAATATATCATGATGATTTTGATGTCCCTACTGAATCTCTATAATGATCATGGTCAATTATTGCATGTTACATTTCTGTTCGATCTTTATGACACTTTCATCAGACCATGATATTTGTCTAAGATGTTTTAGAAGTTCAAAAACTAAAGGTAATAGAGTATTATTAGGCTGTGTTGTTTTCTTTCTTAATCAATATCACAGTCATAGTTAGATGCAAATTAATGGTGTTGCTCTGTTCAAGATAGGAACAAAGCATATCTTTTTTATCAATCAAAGAGAATAAGTCTTCTGTTTCATTGTTGAACCCAGTACTATCCAAGTGAGATAATGTGGTTGCGTTATATATGTTTTGGTTTAAAAGACTAGTTTTTAGCCTTAGAATGAGTTTGGACTTGCATAATGTTGCTTTTTATTTAATTACTAATGAAAAAATTATCCATATTTCTTTGATTTCGTACTTACATACTACTGCTTTCTATCTAATTACTAATTTGATTGTGCAGAAAAATATTGACGAAGCAATTGGAACAAATCGAAAATCTGGACGGAACAAGTTAATTTGAGCTTTTGGAAGTTAACGATGATGACATTTGGGCAGTTACAATATTTATTAAATGGATTAAATACATTTGATTTTGTAAATTTCATTTCAAGCACCTTCAAATAATATGTTTTATTAATTGATGTAGTACACAAAATATATATTGGTTTTTGAAGTTTATTGCAAGTATATATTTGAATTATTTGTTGTTTTCTATTTATTAGCTAATTTGATTATAATATTTTTGCTGAAATAAATGTGTATACATGATATATGAAAACCACAAAATTGGGATTGTATAATATAAGTGATAAAAATACTTTATCAGACAAAATACCACACTTCAAAAGTGTGGCCATAGGAATTGATGAGTCGGTGCACCTACATTAGGAGCCACACTTGAAAGGTGTGGCATAAAACTTCACGAAGGCCACGCTTGAGAAGTGTAGATATTGAAATAATAAGTGTTGCCATAGAGTATACTATAAGCGTGGCCTTTGGAAATAAAAAGGCAACGCTTTGTTTCTACCGTTGCTTTTGCCTCATGTAAAGCGTTGCCTTAGGTCAAAGGTTACGCCTCTTTTGGCCACTCCCAGAAAAGCGTTGCCTTAGGGCTGAAAGTGTGGCCTTTGGTAATAAGCCACGCTTTTTGAATGCTTAAGCTACACTTTTGGGGCGTGGTTAAAGGCATTTTTTGTTGTAGTGATCAAGGAAAAGTTTTTGGGGAACATAAGTTCTAGTGCCCATTCCTTCTAACACTTTCACACACTCGGCAACGGTCTCCTCATTATCAATGTCCATATTCCAAATCACCACAACCAATTCGTCTAGTTGACTTACTAGGACACTCTCTTTCTCTTCAAGTGCACCCACAACTATATCCACATAAGAACAAATAGTTTCCTCCTCCATATGTTGTTTCAAAGTTTTGCAAATATGAAACAACACCTTCTCTCCATTGAAATGGAAAGTAGGTTCTCTTTTCTTAACATCACACAATACTCTTCCGGTAGCTAGAAATTATCACCTAAGAATGATAGGGACATCAAAGTCCACCGGGCAATCAAGAATCACAAAATCCGCCGGGAATATGAATTTCTCCACTTTTACTAAAACATTGGTAACAACCCCAATTGGTTGCTTCATGGATCGGTCGGCCATTTGCAAGTTCAAGGTTGTTGCTTTTGGAACCTCATTAGTAGTCAAAGTCGTGTACACTGATCCACACTCAATCTTACACTCAAGGTGAGGGGCGGTCGTCAAAGTATAATACCCGATGTGAGTCGGGATCGATTTTCCAAGGGAACTAGCTTGTCAAGTAAGAGAGTTGCAAGTAAAAATTCAATTGAAGTTTAATGTTTAGTCCTAGAGATGGGGTTTGTTTTATGTAACATAACAATTAACTACAAAGTATACAAATTAAGCAAGTAAGTTGATTCGATAATACGAGACTAGGAGTGTAAACAGCTAATAGTATTTTCCACTCAATGGGTGTAATTACTTCACATTCACAATGCAAGTATAATTATGGTCGAGTCTTCCTATTATAATCTCTAGAATCCTTCCGGCCTAGAAGAGATCTTTCACAACCCGCTCGTCAAAGCTTTAGTTGAATGCTTAACGCACTACTCAAAGACCCGAGGAAAGGAGACCTCTTCCGAGCGTAACTCCTTTTAGATGGGTTAGTCTATACAAATAGCCTATCAACCCAAATCCTTGCCAATTCCACTATTCTACACTAACTAATCTCTCCCAAGTCTTTAATTAGTAAAGTAGACAAGAAATCCAAGATATCATGGATATTGAAATTTTGATATTATTATAATGGGAAATTGGATAATTGATACTTGTGTTATGGGTAATGAAATGGAACTACACCCAATGATTTTCTATTGCTATAGCATATTTACACCCCTAGTTATGAATTTAGCTACTAATAACTAGGGATTGAATCAAAGCAAGATATATGTAATGAAACAATGTAATGGATTCAAACATGGATCTTGAATTGATATAATAATTACGATTCAAAAATACAAGTTAAGAAGCTTACAAATTGATGTAATGACCTCTACTTGGCTCTCAAAATCGCTTCAAAACAAGTAACAAATGTAATATCTAATATGTTTGTTAAACCTTAGCTTTTAACTATTTATACAAGGTGAGAAAATGCAGTCACAGTAGCTGAGGCGGAGCGCCTCTCAGAGTAGGCGGTCCGCCTCTTTCTGGGCCTCAAAATGTCAATCTTCAGGACTTCATTCAGGCACCCCGCCTAAAATTTTAGGCGGAGCGCCTAGTTTCAGCTTACCCAATTATCCTAAAAGGGGTTAAATTCGTTCCTATAATATGAAATCAGCCTACATGTGCAATCTTGTATTTTCCTAAACTAATCCTAAGAAAGGGCTAAATATGTTCTTAAATTTCAATTTAGAATCATTTCTGCAAAGCCCATATAACACATATACACACAACCAACCATTCATTCATCTTCCCCTTATCCCAAAAATCCTACACCCATTTTTATTAATCTATCAGCCCCTCACCCCTCTCGGCTTCTCCAAAAAACAAAAAACCCCCGTCTCCATCATCTCCAATTCCCATTTCTCACACGAAAACAAAACCAGATCTGAGACAGAGGGAGATCAGGGGTGGGGCATGGCGAAATCAGGGTGGAGTTAGGGGAAGGTGGAAGCGGAGTTTGTAGCGACACCACTGATGTTTCGTCGGAGGCGTTGCTCCTCTGATTTTCCGTTACTATCGCTGTTGGTTTGTTTGTTGCGATCTTGTTTGTGGCCTGTCATTATTTCTCGTTATAAAGACTGTTATTTGGTTGATGTTTCCTGATGTTGGTGTCGCCGGAATCCGTCGTGGTTTCTCAGCCGGCGATACCATTTTATTGTTTTCCTCTATCCATTATTACTGTTTCGACTGGTTGTTCGTTGATTGGGTTTGGCTCAATTGGTTTTGATACCACTGCCTCACCAGAATTTGACTTGTTTTATTTTTCTTGATCAGCGATGGTGACTGGGTTTTTGGCGTAGCAGACGCTGCTCTGTGATCTGTTAATTACATTGACTAGTTGACTCTTTCGTTGAGCCGTTGCATACGCTGCTACCTGGTCCCGTTTTGCCATCTGGATGATTATTGTGCTAATAAGGCTATAATTTTGGTCTGGTCTGCTATACATCATATTCGACTTTGCAGATGCTAATTACTTACTGGAGCTCTGTTTATTGTTGCTTATGGCCTTGTTTGTTGTTGTTCTGACTATCACTAATCGTTGTTTGTGAAGAAGTTTTTGCAGATCCTTACACTGTGGACCCTAATCGGGACAGTCATTGTGACAAAATGGACTATAAAAATTACTAGTTTTGAGGCATATGGACTGATATAAACACGATGCTACATGGCCAATGAAAAAATACATATACACGTATTGAGGCTTCGGGATTGATTTGGACATGATACTACACTTGAACAGTCCCGTCCCCGTGTTCCTAAAGCAAAAGGCGATGATGAATATATGAAATTAATGTAAAGCAAGTCGAATAGAGTGGTGGGTTTGGTATTTGGCATGGCAACCGGCCCGGGCTCCATGTTTGCAGCCGTACCAAATCCCGAGCCTCTATTCGATGCGTCATACAAACCTGAGCCTAAATTTTGCAAAAAACAAACGCCTTTACTATTATTATTATTATTATTATTATTATTATTATTATTATTATTATTATTATTATTATTATTATTACTATTATTATTAATATTATTGTTACTTCATTATTATTATTTTATTTTCATTAGTTATTACACTTTATTATTGTACTAATCCAATTTTATTTTCATATTTTTGCGAGGAACATTTTGGTACGAATAATTCGTGGACTAACTTACAAATGGGAATATGCATTGACATGGAGTCATTTGAGATCGAGCTCGGGCTCGAGCGTTCAAGAAATAAGACTTAGGAATTTTAGAAAATTCAAGGCTCCCGCGAGTTGACTAATTTCCCGGTTCTATCTTTAACTTCGCATACTTTCCTTGGATATTTATGCAAATAAATGTGTAAAATATTTTATTTATCAATAATATTTGATTGTTTGGTATATTGATTTACTTTATGTGCATTACCCTTTATTGTGAAGTCGTTATTTAATTTATTGCAAATTGGGGCCATCTTAGCAAATGCGTGCAAGTAAAATATATATTTTGCAAATAAGCTTTTTTATTCAATTGATTATTATTATTATTTATTATTATTATTATTATTATTATTATTATTATTATTATTCAAATAATTCTTTCCGAAAGAAAAGCGCACTTGTAAATATTTAGAAAACCTGTCGGATTAACCGTTTTTAACGGAATTTCGGAAGTGCCTTAAAAACCTTCTTCCGAAATTAATAAAACCTCTTACCTTTAGAATCTCTGAAAGAAATACCGTCTTTTTATAAAAATGGAGTTTTGCGCGCATTTGCTAATTTGGTTCCCTGTTTTTCCTTAAATTGGGTGGCGACTCCAAAAACTCCAAAAGAGATAGTCCATCCTGTCGATATTCCGGAATTTATCCTTTTCGGGGTAAATTTAGGGGTTCAACAGCATGGCGACTCCGCTGGGGAGCAATAAAGGTTTTGACCATAAAGGTTTCCAATTATTTGCAACTAGCATGCCTAATTTATTCTGCTTTATTATATCCGTTTGTTTGTGTGTCACGAAAAGCATGTCACTACACTCTTATTTGTGCACATATAAACTGGCATTCCGTTCATACTTCCCCCACTCCTGGGAACCTCTTGCATTTTCACCCCAAATATCCGTGAGGTACGCTCATGCGTATCCGCACTTTCTTCCACTAAAGAACCCTTCTGACGAGTTGGTACACCGGCGGTTGTCATGGGAGTAATTCCACTGCGAGGCCGCTTGTCACTCACCTGTTAGCCTCAACCGTTAACCCACTCTTAGATGGAGCTCTTAGGAGCATGCATGCATTTACACCTTAGTCTGGACCCGGTCCTTGGTACCGCCTCCATAGTTAGGAAGCCGCCCTTACGTTAACGGATTTTTGAAACCCAACGACAATGCATATTATGTGCTATGTGATAACGAATCCTCAGTCCTAACCGTATTTTGAGCAACATCAGATTTAGAATTTGTCTCCTTTTTGTCTTTTAGGTTAAAAAATGGAAGAATTTAGCAGAATTGAGATCATAGACAGAATTGCAGTCCGGGGGAAAGTTAGGCAGATTTGGTTGGTTTGTGTTTTGGAGATGGCCTGGTGTAGTGAGATCTAAGAGGCGAAGCCCCTGGTATCTTTAAAAGGATCAGTGGGGTCCCTCTCGTGAATGGCTTTGCGTGTGTGCAGGCCTATGTTGACTGTCCAGCTGCATTCATGATAATTGAAGTATGCTTGTCACATACTAGGAGAGTGAAGCCCCTATGTCTATAAACGACCAATGGGGTCCCTCCTTGAAAACCAGTGCGGTCTTGGCTACCTAGGAAACTGAGAGGCTTGATTAAAGGCGAGGACCAGTGAGGAACCCTATGAACAAGGTCTGTGAGCCTTGCAAAACCTAGGAAGCTGAGAGGCTTGACTGAAGCTGAGAGGCTTGACTAAAGCCTAGGACCAGTGAGGTTTTATTTTGAAAGGCCAATTGGCGCCTTTCATGATTTGTAGTCTGGTATTGTGAAGGCAGTTGGAAATCTCACCCATGGATGTTGTAAAATAATTGGGAGTTGTGCTTGGAAGAGTGTGGATGTTTGCAAAAGGTATGGTGGATTGTTTTAGGTTTTAGGCATTTGAGTTTCGAATTTTGTGCAGATGTTGTGGAGAGCATAAGCTATGTTAGAATTTCGAGTTGACACCAACTTTTGAAAGATAGTTGGGATAACGGAATTGCAGTGTCAAGGCGGAGAGATGATTGTTATCGATTATTGTTATTATTTATTGCTTACTCTAAGTCTGAATTGCTCAGAACTGTCATGAACTATTTTTCGTTACCACTTGTTTGCGCGATAAGGCTTACCTCTAGCACAAAGAGGCACCTTACAGGGTAGGACGTGTTTGCATATTTATTTACGCTCAACTACTTGTGATTGTCACATGTTAACTGTTGGCCTTGCTTTATTTGCTCAAAATGCGTTAAATACTAGGTGTTGCTTGCTTGTGTGAAATCCTATGAATGACATGCAAACTATCTTAGTTACCCTTTGAGGTTTATTTGTTTTGTTTATTTCTCTAGCAGAAGTTTGATTTGTAAGGTGGTTGACCATCCAAATCACGCATGATTCAAGATCTGATTGATAGTAGACGCTCTAGCTCGTGAACGATGCAGTACCAGAAGCTAATGGCATTGTTTGAAAGAACTTGGCAATTGAACTTAGTAGCATTATTTTTCAATTTTAATTCAGGTTGAGGCCCTGAATTGCATTGTACTTTAAAGCTTATGTTAATCTGAATCAACTCATTTTGAATTTGTGAAAGTTGAAATAAAATGCATCTCATTCTTATTATATTATTTACGCTTGTATTTGTTTCCATTTCAAAATTAAAATTGATAAACCTGCTAAAGCTTTGCTTGTAACGTATGGCAAAACAACTGAACAATTTAAATCGACGCACTAAAAAGTTATTGTCTGCGCTCTTTGGATATTACACTACTGTTAGAACTTCAGCTGGGGCAGCTTTTATTTGTTGGTATATGGCATTGAAGTAGTGATGCAGAACTACACACGGTCTGATTCCCAAGGAGGGATACGTAGGCTCCCCCATCGGGCTCGACCCTTTAGCATTTAAGTTTTCATTTCCCCCAAGAAGGACAACTGGGGCAATTTTGCAAAACGAGTTAGAGATGCGGAAGATAATAGCTGGGGCAGAATTTTGCAAGAAGCGGCGTTGGGTATTAAAGATGAGTTGGCAAGAATTTTGAAATTGGTTAAGCAAACAATGTAAAGTCTAAGACAAAGGACGTTCAGTTTGTTTTCAAATATGTTACAAGTTTAAGTCAAGGCAAAATTTTCAAAATGCATCTTTGACTTCATTTGCATGCTTATTTCACTTGCTATATTGCATTAAAACATTTTATCTTGCCTTTATTTTTCGAAAATCTATGCTATTTGAGTTCATGAGCCAAGTTTCTGAAAGCAATTCGCAAATCCAAGTCCAATGAAGACGAGGGAGCAGCAAAAGCAGCAAGATCAGGATGAAGTTTGCACAAATCAAACGCTTCCTCCTCCCTCTCCAAAGCTAACAAATTTTTCTTTGAGAGCAGGAACATGAAAGCTTGCAATGAAATGATCATTCACACTATGGATGAACAATTATTTGAACACGCATCCAAAGTTGCCTTGCAAATTGCGTCGCATTGCACTTTTCACGACTTAAAGCATTATGCTTTTTCACGAGTTATTGCCGAACAGGCGGCATTTCTACCTCTATGACTTTCATTCCTAATGGGCGACAAAGCCGAGGCTTGTTTTGTGTTTTTAAAACTAAGCCAAATAGAGCATCGCTTTGTTTCAGGTGATAATCCGCACAAGGCTATCCTTGCCAGATTGTCTCGCCAATTGATTTATCAATGGCTATCGCACTGACTGCATCTCCGCATTACTTTTACTTTGCATTTGCTTTGAATTATGTCTTTGCACTTGCTTCAAAATTAACGCCTTGCTTTACCCTTTCAGGTAGACCATCGGCTACGAGAATTCTCTTTGTTGGACTATCTCACCTATTGATTCGCCAAATGGCTCTTGCATTGCTCTACATTCCCGCACTGCTTTTCTTTGTACTTGCTCTAAATTATGCCTTCGCACTTGCTTTAAAATTGATGCCTTGCTTTATGTTTTTCAGGTTGACCACCAAGCGGGGCTACTCTCTTGTTGGACTTTCACGCATGTTGACTCGCTAAATCGCTTTTGCGTTGCTTTACATTTCACGCTAAATTGCCTTGCACTTGCTTTCAATTATGACTTTGCACTTGCTTTATATTATGAACCGCTTTATTTTTAGCTTAACAGGTTAACAGGTCAGCCCCGAGACCCTCCTTGCTTTGTGCCGGACCGGATTGCCAGCTGATTTGTCGACAATCAACCCCAAGACCCTCCTTGCTGCGTGCCCGACCAGCTTGCCAGTTGATTTATCAAGATTGTTCGAATTGCTTCGCACTTGCTTTAAATTATGCCTTCGCATTTTCTTTGTATTACGTCTTGTTTTACTTTTCAGGTTAATAGGTCAGTCCCGAGACCCTCCTTGCTTCGTGCCGGACCGGTTCGCCAGCTGATTTGTTCGACAATCAACCCCAAGACCCTCCTTGCTTCATGCCCGACCGGCTTGCCAGTTGATTTGTCAAGATTGTTGAAAATGCTTTACACTATGCCTTCGCATTTGCTTTATTGCTTCGCCAGTGGATGGGAAGACAATTTATCAAAGATATTGTAGCTTGCACTTACAAGTTACGTCATGCCTACCGTAAGCAATCGGGGGCCTTATTATGAGTCTATCGTGAGCAAGCGAAGACTTCATTAGCATTGAAGCCTACCATAAGCAATTGGAGGCATTATTATGAAGCCTATCATAGGCAATTGAAGGCTCTTTTGTTATTGATCCTACCGTAAGCAATCGGAGGTCTTATTATCAAGTCTATCGTGAGCAAGCGAAGATTTCATTAGCATTTAAGCCTACCATAAGCAATTGGAGGCCTTATTCTGAAGCCTATCATAGGCAATTGAAGGCTCTTTTGTTATTGATCCTACCGTAAGCAATCAGGGGTCTTATTATCAAGTCTATCGTGAGCAAGCGAAGACTTCATTAGCATTGAAGCCTACCATAAGCAATTGGAGGCCTTATTCTGAAGCCTATCATAAGCAATTGAAGGCTCTTTTGTTATTGATCCTACCGTAAGCAATCGGGGGTTTTATTATCAAGTCTATCGTGAGCAAGCGAAGACTTCATTAGCATTGAAGCCTACCATAAGCAATTGGAGGCCTTATTCTGAAGCCTATCATAAGCAATTGAAGGCTCTTTTGTTATTGATCCTACCGTAAGCAATCGGAAGTTTTATTATCAAGTCTATCGTGAGCAAGCGAAGACTTCATTAGCATTGAAGCATACCATAAGCAATTGGAGGCATTATTCGGAAGCCTATCATAGACAATTGAAGGTTCTTTTGTTATTGATCCTACCGTAAGCAATCGGGGGTCTTATTATGAGTCTATCGTGAGCAAGCGAAAACTTCATTATCATTTGAAGTCTACCATAAGCAATTGGAGGCATTATTCGGAAGCCTATCATAGACAATCAAAGGGCGCTATTGTTATGGAGCCCACTGTAGGCTCGACCATGAGTTATTGCCGAACAGGCGGCATTTCACCTCTATAATTTTCATTCCCAAATAAGCAATGAAGCCGAGGCAGGCATTATGTTTTCAAATCACGCCATAATAGGCATTGCCTTATTTTAAATTGATAATCTGCCTAAGGCCATCATTGCCCGATTGTCTCGCCAATTGGTTTATCAAATGACCGTTGCGCTGATTACATCTCCGCACTGCTTTGCTTTACACTTGCTTTAAATTCTACCGTTATATTTGCTTCAAATTAATGCCTTGCTTTACTTTTTCAGGTCAACCATCAGTTCCTCGACGAATATTTGCCTTGTCGCATATGCAGAACAACACTATTTCTCTCTTTGTTATTTTAGCTTTTGTTCGATTATCGCATTACCAGCACAAGCCAGGCGATTTCAGATTTTGCAAGATTCAGGGTTTATCCACCCACAAATAGGATATTCGGGTCCTTCCACCCACAAATAGGATATTCGGGTCCTTCCACCCACAAATAGGATATCTCGGGTTCTTCCACCCACAAATAGGATATGCAGTTTTCTTTCAAGTAGATGATAGCTAAAGACAAGTCGGCTGAAACACCACTTTCGGAGTGTTTTCGCGATGTCGGTTGTCTTGGAATATTGGCATTTCATATTTAAAGTAGATTAATAGTCTAAGACAAGTCGGCTGAAACACCACTTTCGGAGAGTTTTCGCGATGTCGGTTGTCTCGCAATATTGGCATATTATATTTGAAGTAGATGATAAAGATAGACAAGTTGACTTGAGACATTATGTCCCGTTAGTCGACTTATCCTATGAAAGCCTTTCATTCTACAATTTATTCCCGCTTTACTTATTGTCTTGCTTTACTGTTTCAGAATAAGGATCAGCCCAAAGGTTCTCCGGGCAGAGCGCCTCGTCAGCTGATTAAAAGAAGGACTTATTGATGATATCGCAACCCCCATTTACAATTTTATCACCTTATTTATTTTTTATTCTACTTATTACAGTTTATTAGCAGTTGCACGCTTACCGTTTGTTGAGATTATTACAGAATTTTTAGCAGCACTGCAGCAGCGTTTGGAGCATAACATGGAGCTTTTCTTAGCGACGAACCGGGGCAATCGTTGATATGAGCTAGACTTGTCAACGAAGACCTGAAGAATCGCACCCGCATAAGTCATCAACCCTAGAGGTAAGTCTCTTGTTAACCCATGTTTGAGATTGAAGACAAGATGGTTCGGTTATCAAGATGCAGTGGAAGCTATGTCTGTGTAAACCCCTCTTTATGGGTGTGTCGTCGACCACATTTTCATAACTTGGTGATTACAAGCCTCTTTTCCCGCGCTTGAGTAGTCGTTACTATCTCGTCTTTGATTTTCAAATCGCGTCGAACTACATATGACCTGATTCTCTTTCAGCCCGAGATATGTAGGCAACTCGGAAACCGGAGCTCGGCCATATCCATAAGCCTCGCCTTTTGGTCCTTGGAATCAAAAGCCTTGGTTTTATCGGGACAAAATTGGTTTCTCGTCAACTTCTTTACCCTGAAAATTCTTTCATCCTTTTCGGGTAAAGAGGGACAGCTGTTGACACCCAATTTTGTTCCAAAATTTTCTAATTAACGTCTAATTATTTTAACAACAAAGGCTAATCAATTAATTTTGAAGAAGAAAGGCCAAAATTGCAAAACATACCCTAGTTTCAGCTTACCCAATTATCCTAAAAGGGGTTAAATTCGTTCCTATAATATGAAATCAGCCTACATGTGCAATTTTGTATTTTCCTAAACTAATCCTAAGAAAGGGCTAAATCTGTTCTTAAATTTAAATTTAGGATCATTTCTGCAAAGCCCATATAACACATATACACACAACCAACTATTCATTCATCTTCCCCTTATCCCAAAAACCCTACACCCATTTTTATTAATCTATCAGCCCCTCACCCCTCTCGTCTTCTCCAAAAAAAACCCCCATCTCCATCATCTCCAATTCTCATTTCACACACGAAAACAAAACCAGATCTGAGACAGAGGTAGATCAGGGGTGGGGCATGGCGAAATCAGGGTGGAGTTAGGGGAAGGTGGAAGCGGAGTTTGTAGCGACACCACTGATGTTTCGTCGGAGGCGTTGCTCCTCTGATTTTCCGTTACTATCGCTGTTGGTTTGTTTGTTGCGATCTTGTTTGTGGCCTGTCATTATTTCTCGCTATAAAGACCGTTATTTGGTTGATGTTTCCTGATGTTGGTGTCGCCGAAATCCGTCGTGGTTTCTCAGCCGGCGATATCATTTTGCTGTTTTCCTCTATCCATTATTACTGTTTCGACTGGTTGTTCGTTGATTGGGTTTGGCTCAATTGGTTTTGATACCACTGCCTCACCGGAATTTGACTTGTTTTATTTTTCTTGATCAGCGATGGTGACTGGGTTTTTGGCGTAGCAGACGCTGCTCTGCGATCTGTTAATTACATTGACTTGTTGATTCTTTCGTTGAGTCGTTGCATACGCTGCTACCTGGTCCCGTTTTGCCATCTGGATGATTATTGTGCTAATAAGGCTATAATTTTGGTCTGGTCTGCTATACATCATATTCGGCTTTGCAGATGCTAATTACTTACTGGGGCTCTATTTATTGTTGCTTATGGCCTTGTTTGTTGTTGTTCTGACTATCACTAATCGTTGTTTGTGAAGAAGTTTTTGCAGATCCTTACACTGTGGACCCTAATCGGGACAGTCATTGTGATAAAATGGACTATGAAAATTACTAGTTTTGAGGCATATGGACTGATATAAACATGATGCTACATGGGCAATGAAAAAATACATATACACGTATTGAGGCCTCGGTATTGATTTGGACATGATACTACACTTGAACAGTCTCGTCCCCGTGTTCATAAAGCAAAAGGCGATGATGAATGTATGAAATTAATGCAAAGCAAGTCGAATAGAGTGGTGGGTTTGGTATTTGGCATGGCAACCGGCCCGGGCTCCGTGTTTGCAGCCGTACCAAATCCCGAGCCTAAATTTTGCAAAAAACAAACGCCTTTACTATTATTATTATTTTTATTACTATTATTATTATTATTATTACTTTATTATTATTATTTTATTTTCATTAGTTATTACACTTTATTATTGTACTAATCCAATTTCATTTTCATATTTTTGCGAGGAACATTTTGGTACGAATAATTCGTGGACTAACTTACAAATGGAAATATGCATTGATATGGAGTCATTTGAGATCGAGCTCGGGCTCGAGTGTTCAAGAAATAAGACTTAGGAATTTTAGAAAATTCAAGGCTCCCGCGAGTTGACCAATTTCCCGGTTCTATCTTTAACTTTGCATTACTTTCCTTGGATATTTATGCAAATAAATGTGTAAAATATTTTTATTTATCAATAATATTTAATTGTTTGGTATATTGCTTTACTTTATGTGTATTACCCTTTATTGTGAATTCGTTATTTAATTTATTGCAAATTGGGGCCATCTTAGCAAATGCGTGCAAGTAAAATATATATTTTGCAAATAAGCTTTTTTATTCAATTGATTATTATTATTATTATTATTATTATTATTATTATTATTATTATTATTATTATTATTATTATTATTATTATTATTATTATTCAAATAATTCTTTCCGAAAGAAAAGCGCACTTGTAAATATTTGGAAAACCTGTCGGATTAACCGTTTTTAACGGAATTTCGGAAGTGCCTTAAAAATCTTCTTCCGAAATTAATAAAACCTCTTACCTTTTGAATCTCTGAAAGAAAGACCGTCTTTTTATAAAAATGGAGTTTTGCACGCATTTGCTAATTTGGTTCCCTGTTTTTCCTTAAATTGGGTGGCGACTCCAAAAACTCCAAAAGAGTTAGTCCATCCTGTCGATATTCCGGAATTTATCCTTTTCGGGGTAATTTTAGGGGTTCAACATTTACCAGCGTGTCACTTGGTAGTGCTCCTTAAGGTATTTGATTCACTTGGTGAGATAGGCTAGTCATTTGAGATTCAAGAGCCTTGAAAGAAGTATTATGAGATATGACTGTTTGCTTGATATCTTTGATGTCACCGGAGTAACTTTCTTGGTTCTTGAACACTTCTCCCATCATTTCTTCCAACTTGGATGGACTATTTTCTTCATTCTCACCTTGTTTGTACGGAGCTCTTAGTACATAGCTTTGACAAGCACCAACTCCTCTCCCGTCTTGATTATTGCTCCAATTTTGTCTTCCTCTATCTTGACTCCATTGGCCTTGTTGATATGGCCTTTAATAACCTCCTTGATAATTGGAAACATAATTAGCTTTTTTCTCTCCATGGATATTGAAACATTATTTCGAGATGTACTCTTCTTGTCCATGTAGGAGAAGAGTAAGCGGTGCTCCTCCCGGGGTTGAATAACAACAGAAGCCACTTGGTGACTGGCATTTGTAACTTGGAGATTTTTCACTTTACTCACTTTCTTCTCATTATCTTCTTTTGCACCCCTAAGAAGCTCAATGTTGGTAAGAATCCGAACCATTTTTTCTTCTTGATCTTCAAACCTCTTCATCATCATTGGACTCATTCCTCCATCACTACTTGGGTTTTGGGCCCTAGATTGTTAATCTTGAGATTGCTTGGTAACCTTGTTGAGAATTTCATTGACTTCTTGATAAGTCTTGTCCACGATAGCACCTCCACGTAAGTTGTTCACGGGCGATTGGTTTATCTTGTTAAAACCTTGATAGAAACATTGTAAAAGCATCTCCTCTCCAAAATCATGAGTGGGACAATGGAGAAAAACCTCTTGAAAGACTTCCCAAGCTTCGGATAATGAATCGGTAGGATCTTGCTTGAAAATATACACATTGTCCCTCATTAAAGCTTGTTTACCCTTAGGCAAGAATTTTACTAAGAACTGCTTCACAAGTTCTTCCCAAGTGAAAATTGAGTTCTTGGGTAGCTTGTTTAACCATGTCTTCGCTTTCCCGGATAGAGAATAGGAAAAGACACTTAGGTGCAAAGATTCTTCCGAACAATGGGCCGACATGTGGAGATGGCATGTTTGGATGAAATTCCTCAGATGCTCATTTGGATCTTCATGCTTGCTTCCACTAAAGTATCCATTTTGGTCAAGACCATGTAAGATCACTTGTGAATTGTTGAAAGTAATATTACCACGAATGGGTGGAGGAATAAATGCATTAGCAAAACTTTCCATATTCCCTTCTTCATCGGACGCTTCACATCTTGTACCGGTGGATTTGCATTATGGGCACCTCTTGTATTTCTTTGGTTCCGGTTGGAATTGCGAATATTCACCCAATTGGCATTGCCTCTTTGCTTAGCTTGATTAACACGAGCACCTCGGTTTGCAGCTTGACCTCCTTGGTTAGCATTGTTGCTTTTTCGGTTTGCATAGCCCGCAACACCAACATTAACTCCCTTACTGGCTTGATCATTACTAACAGGGTTTTCATCAATTAGGGCACCATCTTCAACTTGAGGTTTATCATTCTTCTCAAACACATCATGAATTCCATAGCTCTCCTCACTAACAGAAGTGTTATCATAATCTTCATCGGTTTCTCCATCATAATCATTTGGAGCCATCAGAGCATTTGGAAAGGAAACTCCCTCGTTTGCACGATTGCAGAGGGAATTCCGCATAACTCGATTTGAATTTTGTTTCATTGCTACTATTCACCTACACATGGTAAAATCAAAGCAAGCGGTAAAATAGTAGGAATAACTAACAAAACAAGAACACGGGATATTCAATCTAATAGATATACCGTAGCACCCCGTCAATGGCGCCAAAATTTGATCCACGCTCAAGAACACGGGTTCTATGAGTTGTTTGTATTGAACTAACTACAACTACAATTACGGTAAACAACAATTAACAATAAAATCATACAATCAACTTTTCACTTTAAATACTTGTAAAATATGGAGAATGAGCTAAGGGTTCACTCATTCCGATAAGGTTTAATTAACTTAACACTTCCCTTAATCTCACAAATCATATGGGTAATGTAAATGGTCAGACTGCAACTATAATTTTCAAAATCCATTAGGAAAAGAGAAGATCTATCTTATTAAGCTCGTTGGGGTCAATAACGAGACATATAAAATCCTAGTCCAAAGACCCGAGCGGGAATGACCTTTTTAGATCTTTCCCTTTAGATGGGGTAGGCTCGTGAGCCAATACAACCCAAATGCTCACTAGTTCCTATAAACCTACGCAATCAACCCTGTTTACGGTGATGAAAGTAAAGTAGGGTTAGGTTCAAGTACGGTCGTGCCTCAAACCCTAATCAAGAAAAGTGTGATAGAGAACTAGATTCACTTTAACCCATAGATTTTATGAGATTAAAAACAGGTTTTAAGTTAAAACAACCAAGTCATCATGAATAAACCCCTAGTATGAGTTCAGCTACTCATACTAGAGTCCTACACAATCATAGTAAAAATTGAAATGACAAGAAATATGTAATTGAATATATAAAAGATGAAATCCTTACAAAGTTTTGTAGTTGAAACCCTTGCTCTCCTCCAAAAATATTCAAAAGTGCGCAAAGTATATTCTAAAGATGAAAATAGGCTTAAGTTTAGGTATACATGCCTTGGAGTAATAATGGTCTATTTATAGGCAAGGATTTGAAAACTAGTCTAGTAATTACAAAATTACCATTTTCGTCCTGTTTCCTTTAGGCCCGCCGCCTACTAAAGTGCGTGACCGCCGAAGCAACTCTTACTCTTCTTTATTTCTTGTTCTGCGGTGAAGGTCCGACGGGGGCGCGAACCAAGCGGCGGAGTCTTCCACCTTCCGCAGATTTTCTGAGCTTACTGTGAAGACTGGCGGAGTTGCCTCTACTTCGACGGAGCTGCCGAGTGCTTTCAGCATCCAATCCAGCGGTCCGCACTTTTGGTCGAGTAGAATAGGCCTTGAGCTCTTGAACTCTATCCTCCTTCGGCGGGTGGCTTCTCCTCTTCAGCCGATGATTCGGTGAGGCGCCGATTCTGTTGCTGCCCTATCTGCTTGTTCCTCAATTGTAGCCAAAGTTTATTTATTTTTGTTCTTTTCTTATTTCTTTTGGCAATTTACATTGATTCTCATTAGTTTCCTGAAACATGGAGAATAACTTAAGATTTATACAAATAATAAGGCTCAAGGACATTAAAATTAGTCTAAAAGAGTTGCATTTAAGCGTAAAATCTCAATATATCACATACTATATATAAATTTCATTAAAACCATACAGATAAGGGATTTACCCCTCCCTTTCACACTGATGTGGTCACTGTGTTGCCACCAGATTCTTTTTTATTGTTTTTATCCGAAAAAAAAAAAGATAAAGAATGCATAAACATATAAAATACGCATTCATACTTAAAAAATAGTAGATTTAACCTTTGAAAATACATAAATATATATATAATTAGGTTATACAAAATGTACACTTATATACACCACACATACAAGATATACAAAGGATTTATGAATAATACACAAAGATTTATTGGCATACATGTGACACTCATAAACATAAATACTAGAATATAAAAAAATGTACAAATCGACATACAAATATATTTTGGAAAGCATTCACTTGAAATACGCATACATAAACATACAACATATATACAAAGAAATGTAACTAAATATTCAAAAGAATATAAATATACTATGCACCAAGACATACACACACACATACACATAAAATAAAGGTTATACATATATATATACATAAATACATATATAAAACAAAAGAAAGAAAAACAAAAAAAAAGGGACAAGCAGATAGACGGCAGCAGCTGCGGCCGCCGCCGCAGCACATAATATTTGTAGCGGCAGAACGTTGTAGACGAGCAGCAGCAGTGCTGCCACTCCAATGAAGAAGTAAAGCGGCAGTAGAAGTAAAGCAGCGGTGGGTCGCTGGAGAACATATCGAGTCGCCGAAAAAGAAATTGGAATTAAAAGAATAAGAGCCACCGGAGTTAGTATAATTTCTGGAAATTATAACTTTCTTGTTATGATGGTTGAAGTAATAGGACTTTTGGGTGGAAAACATAATGTATGTGACATTTGAGCAAAACAATCAGAGTTATGTGATTGTTTTTAAAAAATTACCCATTGAAAAACTAATAAAGTAGTAAAAATTTTGCCCAGTGGCCAATTTTAATACTGGTGTTTGGTTTGAGGCCACTATTTTCTTTTATTTTACACTAGAGGCCATTTTTGGGCCTTTACTAAATCAACATTGACTTAAGTTCTGATCATTGACTGAAGTTCTCTCCATATGGCCCTGGACTGAAGTTCTATCTTTTAAGGACTGAAATTCAGTAAACATGGCCCTGCACTGAAGTTCTATCTTTAAGCGAAAGTAGCCACAAACTAAATATTTTGGTATTAATGGCATGAACCCAAAGACCAGTAGCAACAGTGATCTTTCGTGCACTTATCCCGACAAAGAATCTTAAAGCTTTACCTCACACCTATAAAAGGGATATCATATTCCCTTGAAAAAAGGACTCTTCCTTAAGCTCTTGAAAGATTCACAAAGAGTTCAAGACAAGCACTTCTTTTTTCAAGAGTTGGCGAACTGGTCAAGAGAAGTTCTTCCTAGTGATCAAGAGCAACTTGAAGTACGGCCAGCCAATTACTCGTAGATCAAATACATCACAACGAGATCTACATTATCCTTCATTCGGAAAACATGCTACTTCAACGCTCAAATCAAAGCAAACCATTTGGAAAGAAAGAACCAAAGAATATATAGTTATACTCACTTTTTAATTAGTAAATTCAATTTTCTTATACTTCCTCCCTTCCAAATGAAAATGATGGCACTAATTCGTTATTAGTTTATTTCAAAAAGAATGATGCAATTGTAAATTTGAAATAATTTAAATCTCAAGCTTCTGGAAATTTTGATGCGTAGCCATTTTTGGACGCACTCAAAGAGTTTTATCCACCGTTTCAAAATTAATTGAGAAATAGAAATTCGCGCGCACTCCAGACTAGTCCCATAACAAAATACTGGGGCTTTAAACAAAACTTGTTCAACTTGTTTAAAGCCCCGGTATTTTGTTATGGGACTGAAGCTTTATACAAAGTCCCATAACAAAATAATGGACCTTGAACTAACATGTTCAAAGGTCATAGTTCAAGGTCCATTATTTTGTTATGTGACTTTATCCCATAACAAAATAATGGGATTTGTCCTATAAATCCCATTATTTTGTTATGGGATTTCATATATAAAGCTTCAGTCCATAACAAAATGTTGGGGCTTTGAACAAGTTTTGTTCAATGCCCCAGTATTTTGTTATGGGACTGAAGCTTTATACAAAGTCTCATAACAAAATAATGGGGCTTTGAACAAGTTTTGTTCAAAGCCCCAGTATTTATATTAGGACTTGTCCGGAGGTGGCTATTTCTCAGCGAATTTATTTTTGAAGTCTACAAATCAATTAGCACGCGCCAAACAGGCCCCTACGCGAAATTTTTACTCAAGCTTTCACTTTACCCTCATATATGAGATGATTTATAGCTAGATAAATATCTATGATTTATTTTAGGTCACAAATTTAAAAAAAAAAATCTTTCTTTCTTTGTTAAACTCCGATCCAAGTCGGACTATGTTATTCTTTGTGGAAGGGAAAACATATTTGCTTGTGACTGCAATTGTTTAATTTTCATACTCGAGAACACCAAAACGGGTACAAACTACTGCTATATTTTTATACTTCAATAGACTGGAAAATAGAATCATTTGCCTTCAAAAATCAAGCCCGAGAGATACAACCTTGTTGAAGAAAAGGAGAAAGGAGAGAATATCTATCAAAACAAACTATAGGTACTTATTGCGTAAGATTTCACCTACTTGGTAGAACACAAATGAAACAAAAGCACAAGGAAAGCTCCTCAAGAAGTCAAATGGTCGGTACAATTCATTCTAAGCTGGTCTTGAAACCTGTAAAAAAGATTTACAATCTTCATTAGTCTCCTTTAAAAAGGAATGCATAAAAAAAACGATTGGTATTTCTCTTGAGACCAGTGCTATTCTAACTAACGTTCTTAGTATAGCATGCCATCTAGGATGTAACATTAAACGACATAAATCATACTTATTACTCCCCCGATCTATTTTATTTGATCACTTTTTTTTAAAAAAGTCAAATAATGTAAACTTTGTCCAATATTTTGAGATATAGTTCTTCACCATATTAATATGACAAGAATTGCAACATGTAGTACTTTTCATGTAATTTTTAATATCTAAATTATAATTTTAAAATATTGACTAAATCTAGTTTAATTTGAATCCAAAAATTGATCAACTTGACTCTCGAAAAGTGAAAAACATCAAATAAAGTGAACCGGAGGGAGTAGTCAATTAATTGCCCTAAAAGATAAAATGAGAGAAGAATTATCTCTTTCTGATATACCGTGAAGTTCGGTCACAGCATTGCGTCATGGTATCCAGAAACATAATCTTGTTCTTCAAACATATAACAATACTTTTATTGATTGTCCAATGAACATTGGTATGGAGGAAAATGTTTTTCGTGGGGAAAGACCCTTCATATATCAAGATGCTCAAATGTAAGAGAGGACTGAAGATATTGACAAGGAAACAGAAAATATTGGCAGGAGAGAAAAGAGTGAGTGATCTAAAAATAGCCATGCTGAAAAATAGCCCCAAAGTAGTCACTTTTTGACAAACTAGCAACTTGACACAATTACTGTCGAGTTACTGCCAATCTAATTTGTAAACTATGAGTAAGATGTTGCTATTTTGCAAAAACTCGGCAGTGCTGTGTTACAGTGATGAATTCGGATTTACATTCTTTGATTTAAGAAGTCATCATCAAAGAAAGCTATAAATATTTCGAAAAATAATAATCCCAAGTAGTAGTATTCTTTTTACAAGCAAAATCATGATAACAATAATTAGTTCATTTACAGAATACTTAATTAGCTATACACTTTTCTTTTTTCTGAATTATATGATGTTTGGTGACAATTAACCTGAAAATAGAATAAGGGGTTAGGGTTACCAGGAAGTAGCTTTCGCCTTGCTGCAAACTCTGAAGTATGAAGCCATATTCATTGACTGGTACTGGAACTCCAGAGGAATGATACAAGGCTAAGTCTTCTTGGCCGAACATAGCTTTCATGTCAATTGGTCCCCTTGGCACCTCTGTTGCTACTCCATTTATATAAACTGTGATATACCCTTTAACAGTAAGTCATACTACTTCAGTAAATATTCAAGAAGATAAAGTTTGTTGGTATAAAATGTCAACTCAAATATTTATTTATTTATTTATTTTCCTTTCAGAATTACTGCCATGCAAATAGTTCAAGTGCAGTGTTTCCCTATACTCCAGGCCAAGCAAGAATTCCACCATTGTGAGAAAATAATCTTGATTAAATTCAAATCTGAGCAAAGTGAACTAAAGTAGCAATATTTAAAGTAACTTTGTAAGTTTTTTTAAAATATACTTCATTTATATATTTAAAGAAATATTATAAATCGCAATAATTAATGGAGTAATTCAGAACATTTAAATGATGTAGGGAAACATGGTTGTTAGCGGCTAAGTCATTTGACCCTCAAAATCCAAATTGTGTCAAACAAAGAGTGGAATGGATGAAGTACTAATTATGATCTTAAAAAAGAAACTACAGAAATGATCCATGGTTGGAACTTGAAATATATACCAGGTTGATAGTGCAAGCTGTCAGCATTGTCTGTTGGTGAGCACAAAATTGAAGAGTTTTGCTCAATTTCCGGAAGACCAGCAGTTTGAACAGGAAAGGAGTAGAGCCCATCATTTGCATTTCCCACAACTCCACAAGAAGAAGAAGAAGCAAGAGCAAGACAATTAGAAGGTGCGGCCACCATAGGAAAACTAGAAAATGATGAACTTGGGCCAGTATTAATCTTGTCAAACTGAATTGCACCACAGCCAGTACTAGTACTAATACTGCACCTTGTTTGTTGATCTCCTCCACTAAGTTGGCTAGCTTGAATTTGTCGTTGGCGACGTCTAGACCTTGAACGACGGTTTTGGAACCAGTAAAACACATTTGCATCACCAACAGCACCAAATTGTTCAAGGACTTTTCTTATTCTCACCGTCTCTTCTTTAGGTGGATTTACCATGCCACTATTGAAAATGGACTCAAGAATGAGAATTTGTTCTGGCTTTGGGTTCCACCTTGATCTCACAGGTTCATTTCTTTCTGAATTACTATTAGACTGGCTGCTGTTTGATGAGCTAGAATGATCTTGTGCTTCATCTTCCATGGAGGAGGAGAGAGACGGTGGAGATATATATAAAACTCAAATGTAAGGGTAACGTACACACAAAGTGTTGTCCACATCAAGGAGATTCTTTGGTGAGTATTTAAAGGTAGAAAGGGAATGTTACTGTCGAAATTACTGTCCTATCCTTTTCAACTCCGCGTCGAAGACAACTTATGCACGAAGTACTCCCTCCGTTTTAAAATGGTTGTCTTGGTTTGACTTGAAGCGGAATTTAAGAAATAGAGATTTACAAATATATACCATCATAACACCAAAATTAAAAAAAATATCAACATTATTCTTTTACAAAAAATACCAATATTTTTTTATACATTATATAGAAAAATCAATAAAATTAATAAATTAGGGTTCCTCCTTCTTCCTATTGCCCCCTCCCCCACTGCTACCACCCCAGGCGGCGGCGCCGCCTAGTCACTGCCGGCTGCCGCCGCCACCCACCACCGTTTTTTTTTTTAATCTAAAAAATGAAATACACATATAAACATTGATTATTTTTTTTTTTGAAATTAAAGTTGGAAAATACATATAAACAAAAATACATGTAAATACACAAAAAAAAATTGTGTTATACATATACTAAACGCACACGTACATACACGAATCTACAGATCTACAAACGAAATATACAAATTTATGTGTTTGACATTTATTACTTGACATACACACAAAAATACATACAAAAAATACAAATAGATGCTCGGATATACACGTTCATACAGTGATATACACGTACATACACTTGTGTGCTGAAAATTATTACATGTATATACACGAACATACAGATACATACACTTGCATATCTAAATTTGAATGTGTATATTCAAATGCAAAAAAGAAGAAGCAGAAGCAGATCTGAACTTGTATTAACAAAATACATATGTATACATAAAAATACACACATATACACGTACAAAATTTAAAAAAAAAGAAAAAAAGGAGAAGATGAAAAAAGCGGAGCAGATTTGCTCCAATTCGCCGCGGTGGAGCCACGCAGCGGCCGCGACCTGCGAGGGGGGTGGGGAACGGCGGGAGGGTGGTGTGGATGCGTGGGTGGAGGAGAGGAGAGAAAGAGAGAGGGAGAAGTTAGGGTTTTGGGTAGAGAGGGAAGAAAGGAGATGAAAAATTATATATTTTGTAAAATGTGAAAAAGTGTTGGTATGTAGGGTAATTATTTAAAAGTATCGGTATTTTCTGTAATTAAGTGATTTAATATGTCAATTAGCGTAAAAATGTCTTTAAAAAATGTGGTAAGACTTTTGGAACTTGTAGTCCAAAATAAGCCCTACATAAATATGTGGCTATAAAGTATTTCATTAAGGGTAAAATAGTAGTTTCAACTCAAAAATATTTCCAAATTTAGAATTGTGTCATTCTTTTTAGAACAGACTAATAAGGAAATAATGTCATCTATTTTGGAACGGATGGAGTATGATATATGGATTAGTTATACACGAATTAATCATATAGCGATTATTTTTTATTGGATGTTTAGTTTAGTGTATTAAAAATTGGAGTAGTCTAGGAGTCTAGGTCTAGCAAATTTGTTTATTTTTAAAGTTGCAAGAAATGTTTTCACGGTATATCCTAGAATCTTTTGATTTTCATAGGTATTACGGAAAAGACAAGCGTATATTTGTACTTTAGGTGCTTTCTATATATAATAATTTACGCATCAATTAATTATTTCATGTTAGTGGTAATATAAAATAATATTATAGAGTGAATTTATACAAGAACTACCTATACAAGTTTCACAAACAAACCAAGCAATAAATAAAATATATTTTACTATGATTATTTCTCTTCATAGCTCCCACAAAACATGCTCTTAATTAGTTCAAATGCAAAAAGGGGTATGAAATAAAGACAAAGAAGTAGGGATTTCGGCGTGAAAGCGAGTGCATGTGAGGCTATGCATTGGAAATCAGGTCGCTGTCAAGGCAGGAGATAGTAATAACAAAACAAATACTGTAAACGCCAACTAAGATATACAGAAAAAGTAGTTAATTAAAGTGCCAAGAAAACTCCAAAATTTGGTCAAGAAACCATGCAAGAATTTCATATTCCAGTGACGCAAGGGCTGGAGGCAAGTGTGAGGAAAGGGTTCAATTGAATCTTTTTGGTAAAATGTAGAATGTGAGCAAAATAATTTTTGTATTTTATATTTATATTTTTTACTTCCTTCAGATAAATGACAGACGAGTTTAAATCACGTTAATATATGATATGAGTTTAAATTTGATGTAATATAACTCATACCATCAAATCAATATCTAGTAAAATAGGTAATTAAATATGACTTAAAAATTCAAATATAACTTAAACTCATGTGATACTAGTAGTACTAGTATTTTTAAAATTCCTTATTGGCTCTGCCCCTGCTAGCTGTGACGTTAGTGCAGAACGGAAAAATAATAAACGAGAGGTTCGTAAAGAATCAGAGGCGGAGCTAGTGTACTAAGTGGGGGTTCGGCCAAACCCTCTCACATTGATTCAAACACTGTATTTGTCTTATAAAATTTATTTAGTCTTATACAAGTTATTAATTTAGAACCTCTAAATTTAACTAGACTAGAATCTTGAACTCCTAAATTTCAAATCCTAATTTCGTCTCTGTAAAGAATGGCTAGGACTTTGAACAGTTCACCACGAAGAGAGAATTCCATTATTAAACTCTGCAAAGATTGGCAACACAAAAACAGAAAGAACCGACTTCACAGAGACGCGTTTTCGTGTCCCTCTTTGCTTTTGGCTTCTTCCTTTGTAAGGAATACTTGTACTGTGGGTTTGGGATCCAGCTTACCCGGTATTTTAATTTAATAAATAAACAAAGCGCTTAGGTTTTTGCTACATAGTTGTCACGTCCATTATTATATTGCCTTATCATGGTCTCTTGTGCATGTACCTAGAGACCCATTTGAGGAGGAAAAAAAAGTAAAAAATAAAAAGATATAGGTTGTCATCTTAGAAAAGGCGAAGTGTAAAAATAACTTGTTGTTACAAATACATGTATGTAATATAAATGTGGATGACCACTACTCTCCACTACTCTCCATTTATTCACTTGTAACATATGATTTACTACCCCACTTTCTTCCCCACTTTCTCCTACTTAATTTCACCTCACTTTCTCCTACTTAATTCCTCATTTAGGGATGACTTGTAACTTCCTATGTATTGGAGTCCTATAAATAGAGGACACTTTGTCTATGGAAGACACACTTGAAACACTTTGAGAATATAAGTTCTTCCTTCTCCTCTCATATACTTTTGTCTTGTTCTTACTTTACTATTTATTTTACAACACGTTATCAGCACGAAGAGCTCTAATATTCTACAAGTCAAGTTTCAATCTTTCCCAGCGGTAAGCCTAGGTATAATTCCTACTAATCTTTTTCAGCTTCATGTCTCTAAGTATAATTTTGTTATAGATTAATATATAAATAAGAAAAGTGAACTCCTTATGTTACAAATGAACTACGGCTAGCAACTTGCTTGACCAATGAATTATTTAACATTTTTTTATCTTCACATATATATATATATATATATATATATATATATATATATATATATATATATATATATATATATATACATATTCCTATTATGCACTATAGCATATTTACATTTAATAAGAAATAGTGTATTAGACATTCTTGTTTTGATTAATAATAATTCTAATCTATTTTATTTTCTTTGATAGTTTTCATTATGTCAAATTTATCAAAGCTTGAATTTGTGGCACTCGACATATCTGGCAAAAACTATTTGTCATGGGTGCTTGATGCCGAAATACATTTGGATGCCAAAGGTCTTGGTGATACTATCAAAGAAGGAAATGAGACATCAAGCCAAGATAAGGCTAAAGCCATGATTTTCCTTCGCCATCATCTTGATGAAGGATTAAAAACAGAATATTTAACCGTGAAAGATCCACTCGAACTGTGGACTAACTTAAAAGAGCGGTATGATCACCTTAAAGCCATGGTACTACCAAGGGCTCGGGATGAATGGATTCATTTACGGTTACAAGATTTTAAAACTGTAACCGAATATAATTCTGCTGTTTTCAGGATCAGTTCTCAACTGAAATTATGTGGAGAAAATATTAATGATGCTATGATGTTGGAAAAGACACTCTCCACTTTCCATGCATCGAACATGGTGTTACAGCAACAATACCGTGAAAAGGGATTTACAAAATATTCTGAGTTGATCTCATGCCTTCTGGTGGCTGAGCAACATAATTCCCTGTTGATTAAAAATCATGAAGCCCGTCCCACTGGATCTGCTCCGTTCCCTAAGGTGAATGTGGGAGCACATGCTCCATTCCCTGAGGCGAATGTTGTAGCAACAAATAATGTGCCTGAAAGAAGGCAAAATAATTACCGTGGTAAAGGCCATGGTCGTGGGCGCGGCAAGGGACGAAATAATACTCGTCGTCATGGTGGAAATAAATATGAGAATAATAAGGGTTCTCAAGCTAATCCTTCAAAAGGCAAGAATAATAATATTTGCCATCGATGTGGTGGGAAAGGTCATTGGACGAAAATTTGTCGTACGCCTGAACATCTTGTCAAGCTTTATCAAGCTTCTCTCAAAAGAAATGAAAATAATGTGGAGGCACATTTGACCTTTAAGAATAATGAGAATGAGACACATCTGGCACATCTTGCTGACAAGCATGATGAGACGGAGGCGTAAAAGATGATGATCTTTTTGAAGGCCTCCCAAATATTACCCATTTAGAAGCTGAAGACTTCTTTGAGAATCGTAACTGAAGAACTGATGTTGTAACTGGGGAATAAAAGTAATAAAGAATAATGTTGTCTTTATTTTATGTTTTAAAGTTAGAGAAAAAAATGTCATCTTTATTTATGTTCCAATGTTTAAAAGTACTTTTCTTGCACTTTATTTTTAGTATTTCTTACTATGTAATTTTTATCTTTTTATGAAGAAAATGGAAATTCCCCAGTCTTCAGTTGGATTCAAGCTCTATAACAAAGATATATGTCTCTTGGATAGTGCTACAACGCACACAATTTAAAGGATAAGAAATATTTTTCTTATTTGATTAATAAAGAGTCCAATGTTAGTACAATATGTGGTAGTACAAAGTTGGTTGAAGGTTATGGCAAAGCCAATTATTATTACCTGGAGGAACAAGTTTGGCTATTGATGAAGCCATGTATTGTAGTAAGTCTCAAAGAAACTTGTTAAGTTTCAAGGATATTCGCCAAAATGGCTATCATATTGAGACTAAAACTGATGGAAAAATTGAATATCTTTATATTACTACAATAAAGTCGGGTGAGAAATATGTTCTTGAAAAGCTCCCCGCTCTTTCCTCTGGTTTGTACTACACAAACATTGGTACAATTGAATCATATGCCATAGTAAACAAAGGGTTTACTGAATCAAATGATTTTATTATTTGGCATGACCGGTTGGGCCATCCCGGTTATAATATGATGCGCAATATAATTGAGAATTCAAATGGGCATACATTGAAGAACCAAAAGATTCTTCAATTTAAAGAATTCTCTTGTGCTGCCTGTTCTCAAGGAAAGCTAATTACTAGAGCATCTAAAGTTGGGATCAGGATCCCTGCATTTCTGGAACGTATACAGGGTGATATACGTGGGCCCATACACCCTCCATGTGGACCATTCAGATATTTTATGGTTTTAATAGATGCATCTACAAGATGGTCACATGTGTGCTTATTATCAACCCGCAATATGGCATTTGCGAGGTTGCTTGCTCAAATAATAAGATTGAGAGCACAATTTCCAGATTATGCTATTAAGACAATTCGTCTTGATAATGCTGGTGAGTTTACATCTCAAGCATTTAATGATTATTGCATGTCAACTGGGATTACAGTTGAACATCCAGTTGCTCATGTTCATACTCAAAATGGTCTAGCAGAATCATTTATCAAAAGCCTCCAATTAATGGCTAGACCAATGCTTATGAGAACTAAATTACCCATTTCAATATGGGGTCATGCTATTTTGCATGCGGCAGCTCTTGTTCGGATTAGGCCGACAAGTTATCATAAATTATCCCCACTACAATTGGCTTTTGGTCAGGAGCCAAATATTTCCCATCTTAGAATTTTTGGATGTGCGGTATATGTGCCAATTGCTCCACCACAACGCACAAAGATGGGACCCCAAAGAAGGTTGGGGATATATGTTGGGTATGAATCTCCGTCTATTATTAAATATCTTGAGCCCATGACGGGAGATTTATTCACCGCAAGGTTTGCTGATTGTCATTTTGACGAATCAGTTTTCCCAACATTAGGGGGAGAGAATAAGCAGCTGGAAAAAGACATTGACTGGAATGTATTAACACTATCTCATTTAGATCCTCGTACAAATCAATGTGAACAAGAAGTTCAAAAGATAGTGTATTTGCAAAATGTTGCAAATCAACTGCCAGATGCATTCACTGACCTACCAAGGGTTACTAAATCCCACATTCCAGCTGCAAATGCTCCTGTTCGAGTTGATGTCCCGGTAGAACAATCTATAAGTGCAAGTGAGTCTAAGGCACGCTTGAAGCGTGGTAGACCACCCGGTTCCAAAGATAAAAATCCTCGAAAAAGAAAAGGAGCAATTGATCAAAAAGATCAAAATATGGAGGTAATTGCTCAAGAAGAGCATAGAGACATAACAATTGATAAGTCCTCTTCAGGAGAGGCTCAGGTACCTGAAAATGCTAAAATCGAAGAGATCTCAATGAATTATGTCTCTACCGGAAAAATATGGAACCGAAATGATATTGTTGTCGACAACACTTTTGCATATAATGTTGCTGTTGATGTGATGCAACATAATGAGGATCTTGAACCAAAATCTGTCAATGAATGCAGACAGAGAAATGATTGGCCAAAATGGAAAGATGCAATTCAATCAGAATTGACTTCACTTGAAAAACGTGAAGTTTTCGGACCAATTGTCCGAACACCTGAAGGTGTAAAGCCAGTGGGTTATAAGTGGGTATTTGTGCGAAAACGAAATGAGAAAAATGAAGTCGTTAGATATAAAGCACGACTTGTGGCACAAGGATTTTCGCAAAGACCTGGCATTGATTATATGGAAACATATTCTCCCGTGGTGGATGCAATCACCTTCAGGTATCTCGTAAGTCTGGCAGTACGAGAAAAACTTGATATGCATCTAATGGATGTTGTCACAGCCTATTTATATGGTTCATTGGACAACGAAATTTTCATGAAAATCCCCGAAGGGTTCAAAATGCCTGAGGCATTTAAAGGCTCCCGAGAAGCTTGTTCGATAAAGCTTCAAAAATCCTTGTATGGGTTGAAACAATCGGGACGCATGTGGTATAATCGCCTTAGCGAATACCTGTTGAAACAAGGATACAAAAATAATCCAGTTTGTCCTTGTGTTTTTATAAAAAGGTCTGGATATGAATATGTCATAATAGCTGTGTATGTTGATGATTTGAATATTATTGGGACTCCTGAAGAACTCCCAAAGGCAATGGAATGCTTAAAGAAAGAATTTGAGATGAAAGATCTTGGAATGTCTTGGCCTACAAATTGAGCAATTGCCTAAAGGAATATTTGTTCATCAATCTACATATACAGAAAAAGTCTTGAAAATATTTTACATGGATAAATCACATCCGTTGAGCACTCCAATGATTGTGAGATCACTTGATGTGAATAAAGATCCGTTTCGACCTTGTGACATTGATGAAGAGTTTCTTGGTGCTGAAGTACCATATCTTAGTGCAATTGGTGCACTGATGTACCTTGCCAACAATACTCGGCCAGACATAGCTTTTGCTTTAAGCTTATTGGCAAGGTTTAGTTCTTCCCCAACTCGAAGACATTGGGATGGTATTAAGCATATGCTTAGATACCTCCAAGGCACTATTGATAAGGGTTTGTTCTATTCAAATGAATCCAAGTCACAATTGATTGGTTATGCCGATGCTGGTTATTTATCTGATCCACATAAAGGTTGGTCCCAAACGGGCTATTTGTTTACATGTGGAGGTACAGCCATTTCATGGCGTTCAGTGAAACAAACTATTGCTGCTACTTCTTCAAATCATGCAGAGATATTGGCTATTCATGAAGCAAGCCGGGAATGCATTTGGTTGAGATTAATGACTCAACATATTCAGCACATTTGTGGTTTTCCTTTGAAGAAGATTCCAACAATATTATATGAAGACAATGGCGCTTGCGTTGAGCAACTGAAAGAAGGATATATTAAAGGAGACAGAATAAAACACATTTCACCAAAATTCTTTTTCACTCATGATATTCAGAATATTGGTGAAATAGATGTTCAACAAATACGGTCGAGTGATAATCTGGCGGATTTGTTTACCAAAGCATTACCAACATCAACATTTGAGAAGCTTGTTTACAAGATTGGGATGCGTCGTCTTCGAGATGTCAAGGAGTGTCTTCATCAGGGGGAGTAAATACGCGCTGTACTCTTTTTCCCTTAACAAGGTTTTATCCCACTTGGGTTTTACTTGTAAGGTTTTTAATGAGGCAGCTCTAAAAGCGTATTACAAGATATGTGTACTCTTTTTCCTTCACTAGGCTTTTTCCCACCGGGTTTTTCCTAGTAAGGTTTTAACGAGGTACATTATCTTCCAAATGGTCATCCAAGGGGGAGTGTTACAAATACATGTATGTAATATAAATGTGGATGACCACTACTCTCTACTACTCTCCATTTATTCACTTGTAACATATGATTTACTACCCCCACTTTCTCCTACTTAATTTCACCCCACTTTCTCCTACTTAATTCCTCATTTAGGGATGACTTGTAACTTCCTATGTATTGGAGTCCTATAAATAGAGGACACTTTGTCTATGGAAGACACACTTGAAACACTTTGAGAATACAAGTTCTTCCTTCTCCTCTCATATACTTTTGTCTTGTTCTTACTTTACTATTTATTTTACAACGGTTTTTAGTTATTTAGCCGCAACTACTTTTTGGGGAGCTTTACAAATAGCACTGATATTAGGACTGAAATTGGACTATATTTAAGCTTTGCTAACAGATATTATGTGATGCTTCAGAAATCAGTTGGATTTAGGTAGGAAATTAAAAAGCAGTCCATATCCTTTTTTTTTTTTTTTTGCTCCGTATGGTTTATGTTACGTTGCACATATATGTATATGTATGTGTGCGCTAGCACGCTTGTATATCTACAATTAAATTAAACCTGTCAGAATAGGAGTTTATCCAATGTTTGATTGGTTTAATCTACTCTGCACATAAAAATCAAAATTTAAGTGTATTTGATGTTTGGTTGGTTTACTCTTCAGATAGAAATCAACATAAGTTAAGATGATACTAGCTACAAAAGGTGAAGGTAATTTGATAGATTATAAAATTAAAGAGAAAATATTGTAACAAAGTTAATTACTAGGAGTAGTACGTAGCACTATATTCATTATTTTATTTTGATAAAGTCAGCACTTTATATCCATATAACTACAAGTACAATTACTCTAAATTATTGTCCCAAGTCTACTCATTTCCATGCATGTGATGTCTTACAAACGTAGTTGAAGAAATTAAACATTATCTCATCCTCACAATTTCTTAAAAAGAAGATGAACTCCATATTGAGGCTCAATAACCACACGATACGTAGGTGAATGAATGTATTTAGGTGAGAGGGAGAAAGAAAAGTGAGATAAAAGAAGTGAAATTAGAATCTTGAGTTCTAATAAAGCAAAGTTCTGTCCCACACACACTCTTACTCCAGCACCAAATGGCATGTACAAGTATGGATGTGTGCATGCTCCAGCCACTCCATTTTCAAACCTATCTGGATTGAATTCATTGGCATCAGGTCCCCATATTTTTTTATCTGTGTGTAACATCGTGGCGAGTAACCAAATATTTAAGCCCTTTGGTATATAAATGTCCCCAAACTTCATGTCAGCAAATGCTTCTCTTGGATGGAGTGGTACTGGTGTATACAGGCGCAATGTCTCATTTATCACCTTTGTCAACTGTCAAAAGACTCGGAGATAAAATAATTAGAGTAGTAGTAATAGTTTTCACTTGAAGCCATCTTTCGTGTAATTAGTTTAACCTACGGTCGCCCAACCTTTTTCATATTATAATAGTGAGGTGATAAAATGTCATATTAATTTGTCACAAAACTGAACTTTATCCACAACTGTAAAATCGTAAAACTTTTCTTTTTGTCTCATCAAACCAAGTGAATTCTTCCTACTATATATGGTTATTAAAATACGAAATTATACCCACTATAACGAATGTTCATGGGAAAGTTGTCATAATAGTGAGCAAATATTAGTGATTTTACGTAGTATGGGTAAAACCTGGTCAATATAATGTCAAAAATATAGTATAATTTTGTGATCTTACCATTATAGTGGACAAAACTTTGTAATTGTAGTGTTATAGTGGACAAAACTTTGTAATTGTAGTGTTATAGTGGGTAAAGATCAATTATTTATTAAAAGTGAGAAGATAATTTTGTGACTTTATTAATAGTAGGTAGATCAAGTTAAGCATACATGAAATTAACCCTATTTTTTGCGTGATAAACACAAAAACACTAAACTTTCAGAATTTTCTTGTTGAGAACATTACCTGCTTCATTCTGGACACCATATCATGATCAGGAAGTTGTCCTTTACAAACTTCAATTACCTCGGAACGAACACGATTTTGCCATTCTGGATATAGAGCTAGTAGCATGAGACACCACTGTGCCGAAACAGCAGTAGTTTCATATCCAGCCAAATAAATGTTTTTGCAGTTATCCACAATGAATTTGTTCATAGAATCTTTTCTCAAACCACTACTCTTGGCAGCTTCAAGGACTGTTTGTAGCAAATTTTTTTCAATTCCAGCTTGTTTCCTTTCTTCTATCACTTGTAAGATCGATGTTTGAATTTCTTGTTCCGATGCACTGATCTTCCTGTTGCTCTTCGTAGGGATATGCCTGTTACATTCAAGAACAATTAAATATTCTTAGCATAAAATCATCATTGTAATTATTGTTGTTGTCGTCGTGGTAATATTATGACTATTATTACTGTCATAGTAGCCTCTGAAATTTCTAATCAAAATGAAATAATGTAGTAAACCTCAATCCTGGAATTGAATTAAACACAAGACTCCTGGATACAGTCAACCATACAGCAGTAAGCTTTGAGAAGATCTCTTTGCCTTCACTGTAACTGCTTCCAAAGCAGGCCCTAGATATCACCTCAGCTGAAAACCTTCTCATGTGTTCATCAATGTGTATTTCTACAATTCCACCTTGAGCCTCCTCAATCTCGGCCTTCCATTCGTCTACTATCATAAGTGCAGCTTCTTGAATCAATTTGAACATTCCCTAGAAAGCAACTCAACAATATACATCATTCTGTGTAAATATTTTTTACATTCGTGTACATGACTTAAACTCGTTGCTATTTCATATATACCTTAAGTTTCTCCAAGCGAAATTCGGGGGCAAGAACCTTCCTCTGGGAATTCCATGTAACCCCAGATGAAGTTATAATACCATCACCAAACAAGGGCTTAAGTGATTCCATATGATAAGGGGGTTTGCCAAAATTTCGTGAAGTGTTCATGATCTCTCTCACCATCTCAGGTCTAGCCACTACTAAAATTTGGGTACTCCCAATTGAAATCGTGAACAATTCACCTATTACATATTCAAGGTGCAACAAGCTTTAGAACTAGTATTTTCACAATATAAAAGAAAAAAATAGAAGCGATATGATCATGATTCTTGAACATATTTACCGTATTTTTTGAGCCATCGATCTACAAATGGAAAGAGGTTCGATTGAATATCGTGAGAAATAGGGAGTCCATTGTTTGTTCCACTCACTATTGATGCATGACTAAAAGCCCTATGGATCTCCAAGAGGTTCCCTAATAAAAGTGTGCCTGGAGGCCCCTGAATACCCTGCTTTCGTAGAGCTATTCGGAGCTTCAACGGCTTAGCCACAAGTGTATTATATACCTTAACAAACAATGCAAATAACCATATCAACATCACGGACAATAGCACTTTGAAGAAATAATTGATCTCCATTGCTAATACTTAATCAATTAAAATCTCCTTCTGTCCTTTACAAGCGTATAGTGATATGAAGATACATTTATATGTACTTACTAGTATGAGAAACGAGCACAATTCGGTAAGCTGGACCATAACTATTGCATTAATTGGCAGAGGCATGTAGGAAGATCCGAAGATATGAAAATTAACTGTAGTTTCCTTTTTAAGAAAGTGTAGCTAAACATGTTTACATCTTCTTCAACTGCCTATCTTCTTTTTTAATACTACATCGTGTAGACGTCTATTTATACATAGAAAAACTGACCAGGAATCTCAATTTTGGGGACGATTATTTCTCATTTACATACTCTTTTTTGTGATCATGAGGATTGCATAGGTAGGTAGTTTAAGATTCAGGCTTTTAATGTTTCTTTGAAAAATGAGAATGAAGTTGGAAAGATAGCATCAAAGTAGATGGTTAGTCTTTCTCTACTTATTCACGAAACTTGGTTATAAAACTACAAAAAATGTCACATGGAGTTATCAGCATGGGCATTTGAAATGGTTATATGTCTAACTATATATTTACTGAGTGTTTGGTACGAAGGAAATATTTTTCAGTTCACCCATGTTTGGTTTACTGAAATCTTTAGATAAGTATATTCCTTAAGAATACATTTTCTTAGAATTTCCAGAATATAACTTTCCTTGGAACAGTGGGGAAGTCATTTTCCAAAAGTACCATGTTTAAGACTCAAAGTTCGGCTCCAAGATAGGGAAAAACCAAATTGAACAAACTAACATTTTGGGGTTAATCTATTATGTATGGATCGTCAAAGAAAAAAAGTTGATTGGTGAAAATAACCTCAAAATAAGGACGGACTTTTACACCCTTCAATATCTATTTTTTCAGTTTGTTGATTTTCCTAATGAGATTATTTTCCTTCTACAATTACTAATTTACTACTGAACATGGTGATGCATCTTTATTAGGGCTAAGTGCACGAAAGGCTACTTTTGCCACTGGTCTTTGGGCACAGGCCACTAATACCAAAATATTTAATTTGTGGCCACTTTTGCTTAAAGAGATTGAACTTCAGTCCAGAGGCCGGATTGAAGTTCAGTCCTTAAAGATTGAACTTCAATCCACGGCCATATGGACTGAAGTTCAGTCCAGTCCTTAAGATGGAACTTCAATCTTCAGTCCATGGCCATGCCATGGACTGAAAGTTCAGTCCTTAAGAGATGGAACTTCAGTCCAGGGGCCGTATGGACTGAACTTCAGTCAACTATCAGAACTTAAGTCAACATTTATTTAGTAAAGGCCCAAAAGTGGCCTCTAGTGTAAGACCAAAGAAAATAGTGGTCTCAAACTAAATACCAGTGTTAAAAGTGGCTGCTGGGCGAAATTTTTACTCTTTATTAGGATCCGCTCATGTTTGCATACTGCAATAACTACACACAAGTTTGATGCAAAAGTAGAGGCTCGACTATTTTATATACTCTCACGATTGCCACTTGCCATCAATGAAAATGTTCTATCGAAAGTACTAATAATGTATTCCTAGAAAAAAAAAATAGTTTCCCAACTTACTTTCTAGTTTCTAGTGTTACTGGCGAGTGAAAACACTATTTTGGGAAAATATTTGCATTACGTGGTTGGTAAGTAGAAAATATATTTCTTCGGAATATAAAAAAAAAAAATAGTTAGTTTAATTTCCTAATAGTAGGACTAAACTATCAACTCAATTTGCAGTAAAATTGTATTTCAAGTCCTCAACATGGTTTTTATAAAAAAAAAAAAAAAAAAAAAGGAAAAAAAAACACTAGTTAGTTTAATTTCCTAATAGTAGGACTAAACTATCAATTCAATTTGCAGTAAAATTGTACTTCAAGTTTTCAACAATGGTTTCCATTATTGACTCGGAATAACAAAATAATATAGAAAACTTGGGATCATGACTTAGGAGTTAGGAGCATCTAACTGGAAGCTTCACTCGATGTCCTAAAATTTGATTTTGTGAGTGTTTGTCCCCACTTTTCATGGTTTGACGAAATGGCCTCCTCTTTAGTTCTTCTTCTTCTTCTTCATTTTTTTTCTTTTTAAATTTTAGAAGTGTTGTTTAGGCAAGACTTAAAGGGAATCAGCTATGAGAATGCGGGAAGGTCAGGAACAGGTACTGCCTAGGCCAAACTTTTAGACGGAGAAAAGGGAGAGAAGGAATACCGATGTCATTTATAAAATTCATACATGTATTTTTATTTGAAATTTATTCATTAAAATAAATAGATATCATTTTTTTGCTAAACCACCATAATGAGGTCAAAAAGGCAAATGATCAACTAGTCTCATAGATCTGATTACCACATAGATATGCGACATCACAACCAAAGCAACAATATAAAGTTGAAATAAAAGGTTACACGTACCTTGAGCAGAAAAACATATTTACATGAGAGAGACTTTTGGTGTAGAGTGATTGGGGAAGGGGGAAGAACCCTGGGGTGTGGGCCACTAATTTCAGCAATGTATGTGGTGACACAAATTTCATTTTTCAAATATTCAAGAGAAAATATTACAAATTCTAATATTTAATTCAAGGAGATAATATGAGCTACAATCTTTAGTATATCACTAGATCCACAATGTCGTCTTTTGACTCTTCCCTTTACCGACATCGATTGAAGAGCTCTTGGCTTGTTCTTGAATGAATTGAGTTCCATCACGAGCAGTTTGATGGTCGTCACGAACTAGAATGTGAAATTCAATTATCATACATATGATATTTGAATCGTCGCTTGATCACCGATATCAAGAAACTCTAAAAAAAATTCATGGGATCTTCTTTGACTATCATTAACTTTGTTTGATGTTTTTCTAGTTTCTTGGGGCTTATGGGGCCTCTATATTTAATTGGTCGAATAGATGAGTTGTCATAAAACGGAACTCATTTGCTTTACTTTTATTGTATCGTCCACTCACATTACTAATCAATTTTATTTATCTTCTGATAAGCTTCCATTTAATTTGTAGAGTATAATGTTTACACATGTGACAAACTCGTATTTTCAAATTGACTTGATTTGGTGCCACATTGCTCTTGGTGTTTACTTCGTTTGACTTGAAGTTACATAATCCAACTTGTAGCATTAACCTGGGTTTTAAGGTGAATAAATAACTATTTGGACCTTGAACTATTGAAATAAACTCATGATCTTTTGAAGTCTGACTAAATAGACTAACCCAAATAAAGTTGTCTTTAGTTTAGATGAATTTATTAATAATTCATCTTCATATGGGTTTGATGTTTTCATAGATTAAGTTATCCAAATAAAATTTGGACTTTAATCCATAAAATCATACTTGTTAATTTTGCTAACTTATAGGGAACTATTCTTACGCCTGTTATTTATGTTCACAAAAAAAATATACTCATATAAAGATAAGATTAACAAGTAGTTTTTAAAATTGAAGTTGTGAATTAAAGTGAAACAATGAAAATATGTAAAACTTCAAGTTCTTCTTGTATAGTAAAAAAGATTGAAATTGAATGAAAGAGATGACAAATAATGATTTTTGAATGAATATAAATGCATAACTTCATAACACTAGCAGAAAGTTTGCCAAATGGTTGTTCAGATTTCAGGCGGAAGGCCACCCGCCTGAAGGCTTGAAGCTTGAAGTTTGAAGTTGCTAGAAGTGAATTTTAGCACAGTGAGCCAGATAGCATGCATAAAGTTGAATTGCATGGCTAAACTTTACGACAACATATCTAAAGTTCAAATTCCATAGTTGAAACTCCAAGCATGTGTATTGATGTTTAGCTGAACTTCAGAAAAACATGCCTAGAGTTAAATTGAACTTTAGCTTCATTGTATTGGATACAAAAATAACACTATAATTGGAAGAAGACTTGTGGCACACATATGCTCTAGCAGTCCAAGAGTTCGGAAGACTGAATATCGGACAGTCGTGAGTAATGAGCTAGTTACGACAAAGAAGAAGTCTTGATATCAACCGTTATAATGACCTAGACAAAGTGATGATAGTTACTATGCTCGGATGACATCGAGATTCAAGGGATCAATCATTTTCAACATTAACTCTTCAAGATCGAATCTATAACCATTACGCCCACCAAATTCGTAACTGATATCAACAAGGAATTCGCAAGGGAATTATAAGGCCTAGAAGCTGCGATACAAATCTCCTTTAACCCATCTGATTTTGCACAAAGCAATCACATTTTCTCTTATTTGTTCTAATTATTTACGCTAATTTTGACCGATGACTCGTGCAATTAAACCAAGTTTGTTCAAGCATCACGAATAAGTTCCCCTTGTCTCATTTTACTTGGCCTTTGATTATTTTCGTAATTTTTTTTTAATTTATCTTGATATAATTATATTGTTTTGTGGTAAATTTAATTTTTCGGTTAACAGTCATGGTGTTTGAAGTGTCACTCAAATTAGTAGTGACTACAACAACATATCAAGTATAATCCCACAAACAGGATCAAGAGAAAGTGAGATGTATGCAGATCTTTCCCCTACACATAGTTTTGGGGTGTAACATTATGGTTATTCCCTCTCTTTTCATTTGAATGCTGTGAGAGGTAGAGTGGCTCAATAGTAGAGACTATTTTTAAATAATTTGCCAACTCTAATTAAAACTTAAATAAAACTCAAAAACAGGATAAGGCTGCAAAATCACATAAACTTACATCTTTATCTCTAACAAAAGTAACATTTAAGTTTTAGCACTTTATGGTAATAATCCATCAGGATCTTTGCCAGGAATTTCTCGAACTATAATCCTATGCTACAAGTTCTTGCAACGAGGACTAAAAGTTAAACATTTTAATAAGGAGGTCAAAAGTAAAAGGCATGCGCTGAAATATTCTATTTATGTAAATCTACCTGTAAATTACCCGCCAATTGAGGGCTCTAGGGATTTCAACTCCAAAGCCCAAACAATTGAATTCTCTCATCGGCGAAATTCGATTTCCTTGTTCCCTTCTCCATCTATTGTATAATTTTTCTTCTTATGGCACAAAATCCCTAATCACTGTTTAAATATAGCCTTAAAATCAGTGTTTTTTTTTTTTTTTTTTTTTTACAGTTTGTTGATTAATGTATGGTTTTGGTTGTGAGTTTCTACGATGTTTGAAGGCCTCGTTAGGCAACTGATATTGGGTTACTTAGGTCAATATATAAAGGATATTCAAAAAGAGCAGCTGAAGATCACCTTATGGAATGGTAATATCAACTGAACCTCACTTTACTGTGTGCTTATAGTGATTTTATCGTAGAATTTTTTTAATATTGTTTATGTTAATATGTTCTCGAGCAGAGGGTCTATTGGAAACAATCTTTCTAACTCACTCGAGGTAAGGGTAAGGTCTGTGTACGCCCAGACCCTCCTTAGACCTCATTTGTGGGATTATACTGGATACATTGTTTTCGTTGTTGTTGTTGATATAATATATGAACTTCTAACATGTGTTTGAGAAATAAATGAGAAAATTTAAGAGATTATATAGGTGATCATGGAATTTAGTGGAATAATCAAAATATTGTGGTAATGCTAGTTAGGTGGTAATCCTCTCAGGGCTCTTGTCTAGTGGTAAGAGTGCAACTTGCAATGTGTAGGTTACGTGTACGTCATGTGTTTGAACCCTGCTGTAGACAAAGCCTTGTATTCAAGTAAAGAAGGGATTTCTCGATTACCAAGAAAAAAGAGACATAGTTGGTAACGGGATTGCTGGAACAATTTTGGGTTTAATCCGAGGTTTTTAAGAGAGACTAGGTAAGTAATTAATGGGGTTGCCACTTTGACAATAGAATAGATGTTTGTATAAATCGATAACGACTTAAAGTTTCCTCTAGAGAAGTTTGAGAAAAACTTAAACTTTATAGTAATTGGTGAATGAATTATGGGCTTGAAATTGAGTGATGTGGATAGAGTACTATGGTCGTATGATTAGATAGTCTTGTATTGGAAAATTACCTGGGCATCTTATGAGATATCAATAGGCTTGATACTATATTGGTAAATTAAATGGTTTCTCGAGGGTATGTTTTTTTCTCGCGGGAAGAGAATAGAAAGCCCCTTAACGTGTGCAGATATGAAAATGAAAGGCTGAACTGTACAAGAAGATCTAGGGCAATGAGGGGCTTCACAGACACAATTATAGACTTGGAACTCATAGATCCTCATCTCCAGGGAGCCCAATTCACTTGGTCAAGAGGGGAGGACTCTCAACAGGCATCAAGAATAGATAGGTTTCTATTCTCCACTGAATGGACTGAAGTGTTCAAAGATGTGAAGCAACTAGCACTGCCAAGAGTGGTCTCTGATCACAAGCCAATATTGCTTCAATGTGGAGACTGGGAAGCCTCGCCATCATATTTCAAGTTCCAGAACATGTGGCTTCAACATGAAGGCTTCCTAGAAATGATAGGGATGGTGGCAGTCCTACATAGTGACAGGTAATCCAGATTACATCCTCACCCAGAAATTAAGAAGGCTAAAAAAGGACTTGACAGTATGGAACAAAGAGATATTCGGCAGAGTTGAGTCCAAGAGAAGCAAGGCCCTTGAAGAATTGAGTAAACATGAACTTATTGCTGAGCAAAGGGCACAATCCATAGACGAGAAAACAAGGATTTTCAACCTGAAAATTGAAATCCAACAGCTTGCTTTAGCCGAAGAAATTTCCCGGAGACAAAAGTCCAGGTGCTTATGGCTCAAAGAAGGGGATAGAAACACCAAATATTTTTAAAGAATGGCCACCTCTCACCGGAGAAACAACTGCATTGATAGATTAAAAATTGGTGATGAAATTATTGAAGAGAAAAGTCTCACAAAAGATGAGATCTTGAATTTTTATCAAAAGTTGTATACTGAGAGCCTTGGAGACCAAGAACTAGCTTTGATCAGCTTCAATCACTTTCCCATTCAGTAAGTGATGATCTTGTGTCTCCATTCGAAGAATCATCAGAGGTCTTAGCTGCCTTAAAGTCATGTGCCCCGACAAAGCCCCTGACCCAGATGGGTATACTATGGCTTTTTTCCAAAGGTCCTGGGAGTTCATCAAATCAGACATCATGGCTGCTCTAAATTATTATCATCATCACAACCAAATAGTCATATGTACAAATGCCTCTTTCATAGCTCTAGTGCCAAAGAAAAAGGGAGCTATTGAGCTCAAAGACTATCGGCCTATTAGCCTAATAGGCAGTGTCTACAAATTGCTAGCTAAAATCTTGGCTGAGAGGTTAAAAAAAGTTGTGGGGAAGCTGGTTTCTAATACGCAGAGTGCTTTCATTAAAGATAGACAAATCACTGATGCCTCTTTAATTGCCAATGAGGTCTTAGATTGGAAGCTAAAACAGGGCAACACTGGCATCCTATGCAAGCTAGATATTGAAAAAGCATTTGATCAACTAAGTTGGTCATATCTTTTAGACATATTGAGAAACATGGGTTTTGGTGAAAAGTGGATTAAGTGGATAAAATTTTGTTATACATCTGTGAAATACTCAATTCTGATTAATAGAAGTCCAGTAGGTTTTTTCTCCCCCCAAAAAGGCCTCAGGCAGGGAGACCCCCTATCTCCCTTTCTGTTCATTTTGGCTATGGAAGGTTTGATACAAATGTTGGAAAAAGCAAGGCAATTACAGTGGATTCAAGGCTTCCAGGTGGGGAAAAATCCTGCTACTGCAGTCACAGTCTCACACTTCCTGTTTGCCGACGATACTCTCATATTTTGTGGGGCCGAGAGGTCTCAAGTTGCTAACTTAAGCCTTACCCTTCTTATTTTCGAAGCACTCTCAGGGCTTCACATCAATATGCAGAAAAGTGTCATCTACCCTATCAATGTGGTCTCATACTTACAGGAGTTGGCCTCAATTCTATCTTGCAACATTGGTTCATTTCCTACCACATACCTAGGCCTTCAAGTCAGTTGGTTTATGGGATGGTATCATTGAAAAATTTGTGAGGAGATTAGCAACCTGGCAGCGGTAATACTTATCTTTGAGAGGGAGGCTCACTTTAATAAATAGTGTTCTTGACAGCTTGCCTACATATTATATGTCACTCTTTCCAATGCCTAACTCTGTTTTGAAGCACCTAGACAAACTTAGGAGGAAATTTTTATGGCAAGGAAATAGCACCAATCACAAAAATTTGTAGCATATATTTCCAGAGGGATGATGATATGTGTCTCTTTAAATGAATTCGTATATTCTCCCCTGTTTTCAGGTGGGTTGGGGATTAGAGGAAATTTTTATGGCAAGGAAATAGCACCAATCACAAACTTAGCACTCAACCAAAACACCAAGGTGGGTTGGGGATTAGAGACCTGAAACTCCACAACAAGAGCATTTGATGAAGTGGCTTTGGAGATATGGGCAAGCTGAAACGGGACTCTGGAAAGAGATCATTGATGCCAAACATGGAACTCATAACCACGGGAGAACCAGGAGAAGCAATGCTCCCCATGGTATTGGTTTATGGAAACACATTTCTAGCAACTGGGAGGAATTCTTTCAGAATGTTACACTCAAAGCCGGAAATGGTGCTCACATCAAATTTTGGAAAGACAAGTGGCTTGGAGATTCTCCACTGGCAATCACATACCCTGGTTTAGCCCAAATTGCTTGCAATCTTGACTCCACTATTGCACAGAATAGAATGGGTAACAGCTGGTGCCCTCAATTCAGAAGAAACTTATATGACTGGGAACTTTCAGATTTGCTCTCTCTTCTTTCTACTCTAGAGGACTACAAAATGAATGACCAGGTACCTGACAGTATCATTTGGGAAAACTCTAAGAAAGGGAAGTTCACAGTAACTGATTGCTACAACTACATGTACTCTCAGAATAGTAAGCTTGACAATTGGTCGTGGAAAATTGTGTGGAGGACTAGAGTGCCTCTTAAAGTGTCCTGCTTCACTTGGACAGCTTTAAATGAGGCATGTCTAACACAGGACAATCTTACCAAAAGGAACATAGTCTTGGTTAATAGATGCTACATGTGTCAGAATAACTGTGAGAGTATTAACCATATTTTCTTGCATTGTCCAGCAGCTGCTGCTATTTGGAACCTTTTCTTATCTATCTTTGGTCTTAAATGGGTCATGCTGCTATTTGGAACCTTTTCTTATCTATCTTTGGTCTTAAATGGGTCATGCCACAAACAATCAAACAAGCCTATGAAAGCTGGTGCTTTATGAGAGTTGATAAGGCTATCAAAAAGATTTGGAGAATGATTCCAGCTACAATTTTTTGGTGCATCTGGACCGAAAGAAACAGACGATATTTTGATGGTAACTCAACTCCTTTTCACTCTTTAAAAGCTAGATGCTTGGTCAGTTTGTTTAGTTGGAACTTTCTAAGCCCTGCAAATAGCACTGATGTATTCTTGGACTTTATTAGCTCTCTAATCTTAACATAGCCTACTGTAATAGAGCTAACTTTTGTAACAACTTTTGTAACTTTGCATCCACCGGATGCTTTTAACTAATGAAATCCTTCATCAAAAAAAAAGAAAGAAAAGAAAGCCCTCCCCCCACCTCTCCCCCCCCCCCCCCCCCCAAAAGAAGAAGATAAGAAATAGAAAGGAGGATGATGTCTTCGGCTGTTGTAATGTGTGGGACCGAAGCTGTAGAATAGGTATTTATGTCTGTTCCAAAGGTGGTTGGTCACTGAAGTGCAAAAGAGAGGGCATGTGCCTCCGTTGCCTGAAAACAGGGGAGAATATACGAATTCATTTAAAGAGACATATATCATCATCCCTTTGGAAATATATGCTACAAATTTTTGTTTCTAGGGTAGAAAGATAGAAGCTTTCAGTCCTTCTTTTGGAGTTACTTTATAAGCAGATCACATCAGCTTATAATCCCGACTTATGGAGGTGGGGTTAAATAGTGATGAGATATTCACAGTGAAGTTGTTTTATTGAAAATTGTTGGTGAGAGAGGAGATATGCTTTCCACACTTGTCAGTTTGGATTCCCAGGGTTCCGAGGAAAGCGTGCCTTTTTGCTTGGTTAGCTGCAAGAGGAGTGATCCTAACGGATGAGAATTTGAGGAAGAGAAATATTACTTATGTCAGTTGGTGCTATAGGTGCAAATGCTCGAAAGAAGACGTTGATCATCTTTTGGTGGTGCTATAGGTGCAAATGCTCGAAAGAAGACGTTGATCATCTTTTGGTGCATTGCAAAATGGCGTTGGATCTATGGAGGGTGGTATTGAATTTCTTCGGGTTGCAATGGGTCATGCCACATAGTGTTAAAGATGTCCTACATAGTTGGGCATGTAGAAGCAAGAGAAGAAAACGTAGGGCATGAGAAGTTCACTAGCTCTTATGTGTATAGTTTGGAGAGAGAGAAATAAGAGAGCGTTTGATGGTGCTGAAAATGATTTATTACATTTGAAAAGTCTTATGTCTTTGATAGCTTTTTGGTGCATCCTTAAGATTCCAATATGCATAGATGATTGAGTGTCTTTTGTAGAGAATCATATTTTAATGTAGATTCTCTACCTTTTGGTATACCTCTTGTATATGGGAGCTTTCCCAATATCAATAAAATTGTTTACCTTATCAAAAAAAGCATTCAGTCTTGTTCAGAAGAAATGATTATTTATGTTTTACATGTCTTCGTAGTTGAAGTATGGCCTTTCGTCCAGTATATGCATCTTTTACTAATTTCTTTTTTAATTTTATTTTCCATTATCATGTCTATAGTGGTTTTGGTTAAGTGGCGCTAAGTGAATTCTAATCTGTGTAATGCAGAAGAAGTATTGCTAGAAGATGTGGAGCTTATTCTCGAGGCTTTCGATTATCTTCAGTTGCCATTTGCTTTGAAGCAAGGTAAAAGTTTCAAACCTAGTAGTCCTGCTACTTCAAAGGTCCACCATATTTTCCCCTCTATTGGGGTTATGGTAATCATTGATTAAAAACAAAGGTTTAGTTCATTTACTTTTTTTTGATAAGGTAAAAATATTATTAGGTTTAGTCATTTACTTGTAGCTTTTTTCTATGTTCTTACATATTTTCACACAAGTTACATATTGAGTGGATATATTTAATTTTCTTCTGTGGTCTTTACATCAGTATCCTTCATCTATGCCCAAAATTATCAAATGCTTTTTGATTGATCAAAATATTCAAATTCAGTGATGAATGAAAGATGGTACTGCGCAGGCATTATCAAATATGTGCCAGAATTTCGATAGTGGAGGAATGCTGTTCCAATTCCCAGTGAAAGCAAGTTCCTTGTCCCCCAAAAAAATGTGGGAGAATTTCTGGATTATCTTCGTGCATTTTCAGAAATTGGAACTGATTCACATATTCTCATCTTTTGCATAAGTAAATTTGTATTTGCGATTAAAGTTAAAATTCCTTCCAAAGAGCTGCGTGTCAAAGGCTGGTCCGGAAGATAGAAATCCTTTACTGTACTGATGAACTTTGTAAAATTTAGGCCACTTCTGTACTTACAGGAAATCGATAGGCTGTTTTTCAGTCATTGTATATCCAAGTTTTCTCTTCTTGAAGTCATCCTATGTGTTTGCTCTTGTAGGTCGTGTTGGCAAGCTGAGTATTAAAATTCCATGGAAAAAGCTTGGCTGGGATCCTGTGATCATCAGTTTAGAGGATGTTTTAGTATGTGCATCTCAGCGGGATGAGAAAGAGGTATTACACGATGATACATTGTTACTGGATCTCTTTGTGTATCTTAAAAATTTTCAACATATATAATTAGGAGCGTTCAAGAAATTCAAAAAATCAAACTGAACTAAACTAAACGGCTGTATCAAACTGGCTTCATGCATTTGGTTTGATGTGAACTTAAAAACGAACCAAACCAACATAACAACACATTTATTTCAGGGACCTGTCCTCTGGTTTCACATTAACGCTAACCTCCCCAGTGGTTTACGATAGTAATCTTGCCTTCTTTTTTTGGATAAAGGTAATAATTTTATTAATAAAAAAGGGGAAAAACCCCGTATACAAGAGGTATACAAAAAGTAAAAAGCCTACACCAAAATATAGTTCTCAATAAAAGAAGTCCACTCATCTGTACACATTGGAACCTCATGGGTACACCAAAAAGAAATTAAAAACAAAAGGCTACTATGCAATCTACTAAAACCGCTCTCTATTCCGTTAAAAGCCCTCATATTTCTCTCTTTCCACAGAATCCACATAATAGCTAATGGAGTAACATCCCACGCTCTGGATCTTTTCTTCCTTCTTCTGAATGCCCAACTATATATCGCCTCTTTCACAGTGCTCGGCATCACTCCCTTCCCGGAAGATAGAGGGAACTTAGCCTCTAACAAAGTAGTAGCTGACATAGGAATTGACATAGGAATAGCTGGCAAAGGAAGAGCTTCCACTAAGATTCTGACTTATTTGGAAACTAGATTTGCTGCCCCTGCAGACTCTTGGCATCACCCATTGAACTCCAAACAAGTTTAACGCCACTGTCCACAAACGCGACGCTATGTTGCAATGAAGTAAAAGGTGGTTGACATCCTCTCCGGAGCATCTACACATGAAGCACCAACATAATTGATCCTCCGCTTCCGCAGATTCTCAGCTGTCAAAATAATTCCCCTAGCTGCCAACCATGCAAAAAACATATCTTCCTCGGCACTCTCGGAATAATTTTTCCATAACAATTCTTTTTTTACCTGTTTCTCATTGATATAAGTAATTATAGTGTGACTAATTCACACTTACTAAATCTTCTTTTATTTAACAAATTTTTCCGGGACAGTTTTAGGTAATTGACATACTATATTACTTTCTTTTTGAGTTAAAGCTAGACTCAAATTGAACATGGACATCCCGCCAGTAGATTGTAAATTGATGTTCTAACTGTTCTAATTCTAATAGGCTAATACTACTAAGCATCATGCACTCAATTGTCAGAAAATAACGTATATGTTATTCTCCAGCCAATGGCATGTGCAGCCGCTATGCCATCGAAAGCATTCGAGAATGTCACCTAGACGTTCCCCATTTAGCAAACCTTTTCAGGAGAAGCCGTTTTCAAATTTTCTACACTGAAATTGAAGTCATAGATCAGCAACAACCAACGCTAATTCAAATAAAAATAGTATGGCTATACCCACAATGCCATTGCCAAATATTGGACCCCATGGCATTGCTAGAGAATCACTTGCCATTGCTTTCACAAATTGGTTTTGACTTTTGACTGACTTTATTCATAGATGTGTTAAAAATGTTTTCGATTTCAGAATCGTACTTTGCATATTGTTTTGATTCTTTAGTTGGTGGTTATAGATTATTGAAGAAGAACGTGAAACTGAACCAACATTTGCAATTTTTCTAGAACTTTTTTTAACTTATTAGCAATATATATATATTTTTGATAAAGTAAATGATTTTATTGATAATTAACTAAACTATCTGTATCTCTTCAAAAGCTCTCATGTTTCTCTTCGTCCAAGTATCCACATAATTGCTAATGGAACAATATTCCACGCTTTCGGTCTTCTCTTCCTTCTTCTGAATGCCCAACTATAAATCAATTCCTTTACACTGGCAGGCATCGCCCATTGAACTCCCAACCAATCTAGAGTCACTGCCCATAACCGAGTCGCTGCCTTGCAATGAAGCCAAAGATGTTCAACATCTTCTCCCGAGCATTTCACATAACACACTAACATAATTGATCTTTCGCTTCTTCAAGTTGTCAGTTGTCTGAATCACTCCCCTTGTTGCCAACCATGCAAAGAAACAAACCTTTTCGGCCCTTTTTGGAATCCAAATGGCACGATATGGAAATTTTTTGCTTTTTCTCTCACCAACAAATTTTGGTAATAAGATCTAACAGTAAACAATCCATCTATGCTCCCCTTCCACCTCCGCATAACAGTAATGTTCTACAATGGCCTACGTCAATACATTGACTTAACAAGGTTCTGATATTCATCCATCTCCTAATCCTCGAGGCTCCTCCCTCAAATTCCAAAGAACTTTCCCCGCATGGACTCTACGAATTTGTTGGACAATCACCTGGCTCGATAGACTAAACATATTAGGAAAGACAATCTTCAACCCACTCTCACCGCACCACTTGTGCTGCTAAAAACTAATCCTACTGCCCCTCCCGCCCCTCGAACTTAATATGACTACTAAACTCGTCACACTCAATAACCCCCATCCAAAGGCCACACCCATATGGAAGAGTGATATCTCAAGTCCTGCAACCCCCTTGTAATACTCCATATTTCTCAACAACCACTCCCCTCCGTACCATATTCTCCTCCACCCCAAGCCTCCAGACCCATTTACCTAAAAAAGCTTTATTGAACGTCTTGAGATCTTTCACTCCCAGTCCTCCCAGTTGGGGGAAGTGACCGTTTTCCAATTCACTAAATTAAACTTGCTCGAGCCATCTGTAACATCTTACAAAAAGCTACTCTAAAGTCTTTTCAACTTTTTAGTCAAAGAATTCGGAATTTGCAATAAAGACATGAAGTATGTAGGGATACTTGAGAAAGTACTTTTTATCAACACTTTTTTCCCTCCTTGTGAAAGATACGTCTCTCCTTCTATCTCAGTTACTAGATTCTACACTGCATATCCCTACTGCAAGCAGCCTACGACAGACCCAAATACGTAGTATGCAAAGTACAGTTCAACACCATTGCTAACTCTTCCACGTTGTCCACCTTTCCCACGGGTATGATCTCACAATTGCTTAGGTTGATCTTCAAACATGATGCTGCCTGGAACCAAATAAGTGTGTCTCAAGTATGATAACTGAGAAGCCTCAACATCAAACAATACCAAAGTATCATCAGCAAATAAATGATGGAAAACCCTCAAGTCACTATGCCACCTCATCGAAGCTGAGAACCCCCTTAAAGGACCTCCTAAAACAAGCTCGTCCATATTTTTCTCAACGCCTCTATCACTAATATAAAAAGTATCAGCGATAACGGGTCTCTCCTGTCTCAACCCCCTTGAACTACTAAAGAACCCACACGGACTCCCATTCATAAAAATAGAAAAATTAGCGATGAGTACGCAAAACATGATCTACTTCCTCCATTTGTCTCCAAGACACATCTTCATCATGGTGATCCCAATTGACATGGTTGTAAGCATTTTCAAGGTTAAGCTTACATAAGATCCCCGATTTGCCACAAGTGATGCATCAAAATTTGCCTTCTTTCCACGAACGCATTATGAGAAGATGAAACCATCTTATCCAAAACCCTCTTAAGTGTCTTAGAAAGCACCTTGGATATAATTTTATAAATGCTTCCCACTAGACTAATAAAAAATATAATTTTATAATTTTATAATTGTTTCTACATTAATGAAAGAAAAAAGGTAAAAAGAACAACAACAAAACATACCCAGTGATCCCACACAAGGGGGTTTGAGGAGGGCAGGTGTATGCCGACCTTAAAATATTTGTTTCCGATAAACCTTCGATTCAAGAAAAAGCATTTTTAAAAAATATAAGAGTAAAACGTTAAGATGAAAATACTAAAGTACAGGAAAATAATGACATGAAAATATCAAAGATATCCAAAATAAAAGAAACAACAATAATAATAAAAGCGAAAAATAAGATATTTTTGGATAATACAATAATTGATAAGGAAAGGAAGGGACAGATAGGGTGCTCTACAAACTCCTTTACTAGGACCCCTGCTCTCCCATAGAACTGAGAAAAATCGCTCGCCTACCTTCTAACCTTCTACCTTGACCTTTGACATCCATAGACTTTTATGTTATTCTGTCCAGGGCCGTATGTCCTTGGTGAGCTAAAGATGTGTTATGTTTTGTCTAAGCATCTCACCCCAATTCATCCTTGGTCTATCTCTACCTCTAATACCTCTCTGTAGACCCAACACCGCTAAACTCTCGCACCTCCTTAGCGTGGCATCTGTGCTCTTCTTCACCTGCCTGGACCATCTCAACCTCACTTCCTACATCTTGTCCACCACTGAGGCTATACCCACCTTATCTCGTATATCTTTTATAGTTTATTTGTAATCTTATCTCTCCTAGTATGCCCATACGTCCATCTAGATAAGGAGGTAAACATAATATTGCAAACGCTAAGGAAGTTAGTGATATGAAGTGAAACCCGATGGGAGGTTTATGAAATTCACATGACATAAGGCTATTGAGTCTGAAACAACCTAACATATACGTAGACACTACCCACATAATTATTTGAAAGTTACAGGTACATTACTTATCTGCCCCTCTTCTTTTTTTGCTTTCTGAAAGTTTTGGTGTAAATTTCTGCTCATGCTTGTGACATGACAGTGGAAGATGGATGAAGTTGAGAGAAGAGAATTTGCTGGCAAAAAGGCCAAACTTGCTGCTGCTGAACTTGCAAAATTATCAAGACGTGTATGTGGTGAGTGCTTTAACATCTTATATGTCAAAACAATGAGATTGATTATTCTTTTTCGGAAAATTTCAATTAAGCATTAGACTTAGAGCCTTTTTGGCCAAGTTGCCAAAATCAGTTTATGTAGAGAAGTACTTATCAAAAACAAAAAATGAAGTGCTTTGAGAGAGCAACAACTTGTATTTGGATAAATTATTTGAGAACTGTTTTTGTTAGTAGTTTGTGGCCGATCAATATTTTCAAAAAATATTTTTAAGTATTCAACTCCGACAAAGAATGGAAACAACATCTCCATCTTGGTGGGGGTAAGGTCTGTGTACATCGCACCCTCTCAAGGACTACACTGGTTATGTTGTTGTTGTTGTTGTTGCAACTACGATAAAGAATAAGTTGTCGCCTATTTATCAATTTACAAGATGACTCCCAAATATTGGTCAAATACTTATTGTTTTTAACAAACAAATGTTAAATTTAATAACGTATGGGCATCATTTAAAAGATTAATATTATTTAAAAAGATAAATGAGCTTTCATATTATGATTTGCAATTTTTAGTCTAGTTGAAAATTCTTAAAATTAACTTAGTGGAATATCCCTTCCAAAAAAGCAGAGAAACTAATCTACACCAAAAAGAACTTAACCATTTCTCCGTTATTGTCCGTATAACATTTGTTTTGTTTGATAACCATTAAAAACATGTATATAATAATATTTGGATAAGGTAATAAATTTTATTAAAAGAAAAGGGCATATGCCCGTATACAAATATAAATATTTTAATGTATAATTATGAAAACTAGAGAATACTACTGATTAGTTTAGTTAACATGAACTTTTTTATAGGGCATTGTTGTCCTAAAAAAAATAAATCAAAAACACTTAATTTTTTTTTAGAAAACTACCTTTTTTAGCTTCTGCTTAAAAGTTGAAAAATAACTGTTTTTACTCAAAAGTACCTATATCGGGTAGAGTCATTGAACTCCGAATATTATGTGTCAAAAGTCTTTTAATAGCCTTATGAAATTCCCATGACAAAAGTTAGTGCTTATGTTTCAATTTTTGTCGAAATCCATGACAGAGATATTGAGACTCGATCTTACCCCCTAGCTTCAGTAGCTTTGCCACCATCTCCGCCGAAAACAATTTCTTGTCAAATCTTCCAACCAAGCATGTCCTAAGGAACTCCTTTCTTGTCGAAACATCCGTACTAGTAAGTATGAATTTGGGTTCAAGTCCGAGTCTCACTTTCACGCTCTCACCATCTATCGTTAGGGCATGATAAGAAATGACTTCCTAGAAAAACTGAAAGGACTTCAACAAAAGAAACACGATTCACAAGATTAACACAAACACAAAATTTTTTCACCGAGTGGCAAATGCTCGTAGAAGGTTCAATCAGATTGACAAGCTCATGGTTAATGGGGTAGAGATCAATGATTGGAGGCTATCAAACGTGAGGCCGTGACTTTTTACCAAAATCTTTACTCAGAAACAGAATCTTGGAGACCAAAATTCACTCTTTTGAATGGCCAATCAATTTCTCAAGAAGAACAGGAAGAAATGGAAAAAGATTTTGGGGAAGAGGAGGTGTTTAATGGATTGAAAATGTGTGCAACAGAGAAAGCTCTAGGACCAGACGGATTTTCGATGGGGTTCTTCATACATTGCTGGGATGTAGTGAAACAAGATATAATGGACACTATGAGAAATTTTCACAATCAAGAGTTTTTTGAAAAAAGTTTTAATTCCACTTATGTGGTTTTGATTCCTAAGAAGAGTGAAGCAAGAGAGTTGAAAGATTACAAACCAATAAGTTTGATAGGAAGCATATACAAGATTATTTCTAAAGTCTTGACTGAAAGAATGAAGAAAGTGATGGACAAGTTGGTGAACAATCAACAAATGGCTTTTATAAGGGGAAGACGGATCATGGATGCAGTTCTTGTGCAAATGAGTGTGTTGATTCAAGAGTGAAGTCCAAAGAACCTGGACTTTTGTGCAAGCTAGATATTCAAAAGGCTTATGACCATGTTAATTGAAATTTTTTAATTGAAATAATGAGAGACATGGGGTTTGGCAGGAAATGGATAGGCTGGATCAAATTCTGTATTTCAACAGTTAAGTTTTCTGTGCTAATTAATGAAAGTCCTGAAGGTTTTTTCTCCTCTCAGAGAGGACTTAGACAGGGAGATCCTCTATCTCCTTTTCTTTTCATCATAGCAATGGAGGGTTTTAACAACATGATGATGAAGGCAGTCGACAATGAATGGATCAGGGGTTTTCAAGCAAATAACAGGTTGCAAAATAGTGTCACCATAACGCATTTGCTATATGCAGATGACACATTGGTTTTTTGCGAGGCTACTATGGGGAATGTCATGCATCTTAGACTAATACTAACTATTTTTGAAGGCATTCCTGGATTACATGTCAATTGGGAAAAAAGTACGATTTATTCCGTGAATCAAGTTGATGATATGCATATTATGGCAGGGATACTAGGGATACTGGGGTGCGGTGTGGGTACTTTACCCACTACTTATTTGGGTTTGGCTTTAGGAGCAAAAAACAAAGCAATGGAGATATGGAATGGGGTCATTGAAAAATGTGAGAAGAGACTTGCAACATGGAAGGCACAATATCTATCTCTCGGGGGCAGGGTGGTTCTTATCAATAGTGTGTTGGATTCGCTCCCAACTTATGTCATGTCACTCTTTCCATTACCAGTCAACATGGAGAAGAGGCTCGACATTTTGAGGAGGAATTTTTTATGGTAAGGAAACTCAGGAAAAAAGACTTTCAACTTGGTAAGATGGTCAAATGTTGTCAAGACAAAGAAGGAGGGGGTCTAGGCATAAAAAACTTGAGAATCCATAATGAAAGTTTATTGTCTAAATGGTTATGGAGATTTACCAGAGAGGAGCATGGACTCTGGAGGAATGTGATTACACAGAAGTATGGAAACGAAGATGAGTGGCACACAAAATCAGTTAACACACCCTTTGGTGTGTCAAACTGGAAAGCAATAAGAAGGCAATGGGATGATTTTTCCAAGCACATCAGATTTAAGCATGGTAATGGGAGAAAAATTGCATTCTGGAATGATAATTGGTTAGGACACGGACCTCTCAGAGATACTTTCCCAGAGATATATAGCCTTACTAATCTCCCTGGACCAAAGCTTTGGGAGGTTAGGGATCAACATTGTTGGAACCTTTCTCTTAGAAGACCTCTAAATGATTGGGAATTTTCAAGGATAGCTGAATTGTTCAAGAGTCTTGAAGAGTTTACAAATTTCAGTGAATGTGAAGACATTATGGATTGGAATGTAAGTAGGGGCAAGCCATTTACGGTGAGAGCAGCCTATTCAGCTTATAGCAACCGTGAACAACAGGAGGCCTCATGGCCATGGAGGATGATTTGGAAAACTCAAGTTCCGCTAAAAGTAGCCTGTTTCTCTTGGCTAGTCAGTAGAAGAGCAGAGCTTGCCTGACACACGAAAATTTGCAAAGAAGAGGATTTCTACTAACTTCAAGATGTTTTCTATGCAATAACCATTCAGAGGATAATAGTCATCTATTCCTACATTGCCCTGTCACCTATAATCTTTGGCAATTTTTCTTATCTTTGGCTGGAGTCAAATGTTGTATGCCTAAATACACTCAGGATATGCTAGCAGCTTGGAGTCAATTGGGAGGAAATATCAGACACAGAAAGTGGTGGTGTGCAATACCTCACTGCATATGGTGGACAGTGTGGAAGGAAAGGAACGGCCGATGTTTTGAAGATACAAGGAATCCTATTCAGAAACTGAAACTGAATTGTATCTTGCTACTTCATTTTTGGTGCAAACATCAATTTGTAAATGAAACCGATTCTCTGATTCAGTTCTTAGAATCATTATAGATAGTTTGGTTTTATCTTAATGTAGGACTAAGCCGCCTCCTTGTACATTTTTTATGTTGCCAACACAATTTGTGTTGATGAATATATGTTACCATTATCAAAATTCAGGCTTTTCTTTTAAACATGCAAAGTTGGAATGGAATGGAACACACTTTCAATCTGGTTTTTTTCATTTTTCTGAATATCAATGGTTGTTTTCTTTGCTTTGGGGTTTCACAATGGATTTCTCACAATACTTGAGTAGACTCACCAAACAAATAATTCAAACTCAAATGATGAGTTTTGACTTATGCAACGAAAACTAGTGTTTCTTTGCAGGGTAATGGATTTTTCGATTTTTATGGGTTTAAAAGATTCAACGTGCTCAATAAACAATTACTAGCACAATGATGAGCTCTGATGCCAAAAGTTTAGTAAATAGAGACAACCTTAAACAAGCGATTACTTAGGTGGGTCTTGAAGGTCTAATAGCTAGTGCATATCCAAGCATGGTAGCTTGAATGCTTGTGTGAGAAACTGAGGAAACTATTATTGATACACCACAAAAGAGTGTTTACATAGAATCCTATTTATAACTATTATATATGCTAACTACTTATCCTTTTTCAATTGGGACTACTATGTCAATCCTAGTTATATACCCCCTCTGTTCCACTTTATGTGACGCACTTTTCTTTTTGATCTGTCCCAAAAAGAATGACACATTTTCCTTATTTGACAACTAATCAATAACATTTTCTCTATTCTACCCTTGTTCGGCCCTACTGACATTAAAAGCTACCAACTAACTTTTTAATTACTCCAATCTTATTTCTCTTATTTTTTCTTTACATCTTACAAGGCAATTTTGAAACTTTACAAGGTCAATCTTTATTTCTTAAACTCCATGCAAAATCAAAGTACCTCACATAAATTGGGACGGAGGGAGTACAACTTAAGTTTTCTTCACTGCCCTTCAACCCAACGCATATAAATTATATGTATCGAGCTTATTACAAATATAACCAATACATAGATTTGTAAGAGACTTTGTGAAATAATCTGCAAGTTGATCACATGATTTCACAAATTTTGTAACAATGTCTCCTGAGAGTATCTTCTAGCGAAGTGACTGTCAATTTCGATGTGGTTAGTCCTTGTATGGAACACTGGATTTGATGCAATATGAATAACAACTTGATTATTACACACAAGTTCCATATGATTGATTGCTCCAAACCTCAATTCTCTAAATAGTTGTTTGATCTAAATTAATTCGCAAGTAGCTACAACCATTGCTCGATATTCCGCTTCTGTACTAGATCGAGCAACCACATTTTATTTCTTGCTTTTTCAGGATACCAAATTTCCTCCTACCAAAACACAATAGCCAGGCGTATGTGGTCAACCAAACTTACGTTTTCTAAAAGCTTGTATTGATCAACCAAACAATCAAATCTCAAGAGAAAATTATATAGCCTAGCCCTTTCACTTAGACCAAGGACAAAAGTACTAGTTAGGCTATGAGAAGAAGGATTGTTAAGGGAAGAATGATTGGTATGGGCATTCATAGAAAAAGGATTGGTAAAGGCACTCATAGAAGAAGTTGCGTATTCGAGCGATTCAAGTGAAGTTTAAGTAGAAGAGAAGAAAGGCAACATTAATTACCTCACAAAAGAGATTTCCTTAGCTCATTTCAATCTTTAATCACCCAAGAGCTTTCTAATTACTACGAAAACTAGTGTCATATCGTCATGCAAAGGTCCTATGACATTAGGAAATCGTAGAAGTCATTGATTCTTAAAACATACTTAAGAATAATAAGATTCACGAGGTTCGAAATTAGGAAGGAACTGGTCGTGGTCGCATGTGGGAAGGAGTGCGATCACATAACTGTATTTGCAAGCCTCAGGAAACTATCATGGTGCAGAATTAGGAGGGAAGCACGGTCATGGTCACGCATGGGAAGGATTGTGACTGCATTACTCAATTTTCTAGCCTCGGGGAGCTGTCCGGTTTAGCTATGCAAACAGACAAAGGGATCATGCAGTCATAACTCTAGGCTGTAGCTCAGGGTGGTCAAAATGGGTGAGGCGGCGATCACATTAAGGCAGGGTGCAAATGCATCTCATCTCTTATTCTCGAGATTTGGCATCAGCGACTGCTGTTGCAGTGGCATCTATTTGTTGTGTGAGGGCATCTTAAAAAGACTCGCTTTTGTGTTTCTGTTTTGCTAGAGTTTGAAACAAATTGATCTTCAATCCCCTTCCAGTCTTTTTGAATTACATAGGTCGAAGTTGATTCCTTTGAGCACACCTCTTAATTTTGGAAGACTCGACCTTTCCGGATCTACATAAGTTTTCAGCTCTAGTTAGGACAACAATTGTTTTCTCGGCATCACAGTGGTGTAAGGTGGGATGACTTTTACGCTGAATTACATTCACATATTACCAGCAAGACTTTCTTGTGGGACTACACTCTGTATGTTGTTGTTGTTGATTACCATCAAGACTTCCAAATTCTTCTGTTTAGTTCTTTTCGTTGTTTTAAGACATTTGTTACCGTCCTTTTTATTTTCCCCGTACTTAATAATCATTTCTTCTGAAGATAGTAGACCTGCTACATTACTTTGATGGACTGCGAAGATTGTCCAAGTTTCTTTCAAGTCCCAATCCCAGTACGATCCCCATGTCCAACCATTTCGGAAAGGTTCTATGGTTCAGAAGTAAATCTTAAGCTAAGCATTGATAACAACTGCTTACCTTCATTTCGATGAAAAATGAATTTCTCAGCAAACAATTTCTTTTAGAAATAGAAACGCGGTGGCATCTCACTGTATTATTCAGTTTGCGGCAGCAAAATAACCGCAAACCTGTAAGCCCTCTCAGAACTAGGGGACACTTGGAAATTTTTTGTAGGGGCACAGGGCACTACATATGGTTAGATGACTGAGGACAAAACTTAAGCTGCTACTCTTCCTGATTTAATCTCACTACTGGATGTCTATGTTTTTTAAAGTTTGCATAGCAATCTTTTTCTTACAGTTTGATGTTAAGCTTGTTTTTCCTGCACTGTACCTTAGTCTGCTTTCTCAGAGCATTGATCAACTTGTTGGTGAAATGCACCTAATATTTTGTATGTTCAACTTGCTATCTTCTTCTGTATACTTCTTAAATGATTTTGGGTTTTTGCAGATAGTCGAGCTGGAAACTCATTTACGTCATATATTACTGCAAAGGTTGTATTATTTATTTGTTGAAGCCACTGATTGAACCTGCTGGGTTCTTTTCCTTTTCACAAATCTCTTTGGCTTGGTTGTGCTATTTACCTGTGTACCCATAGATTTTCATTCTTCCTCTAATACTTTGCTCCTGATTTCCTTCTTCAGATCCTTGACAGCATCCAGTTGTCCATCAGAAATGTTCATATTCTGTACCGTGACATGGTTACACCTTCGGTATAGTTCTACCTAGCTGTCTTTGCTTGTGTACTCGTTTTGTATTCCTCTTTGATTCATGAGCTTCTGGGTTTGTCCCTTGGTCCTTAGCTTTGAGAATTTTGCGATTCTTCATTACTAGTTTTCTACGGGCTCTCCCTCATCTCATTGTCCCACCTGTCCCTTGTTGGTCAAATGCACCTAATATCTGGGATGAAGCACATAGATTTGGCCATAAAAGGAGTTACTCGTGATAAAAGAATTGGAAAGACACATATATGAGTTTCTCAAGGAAAGAGGCCTTTATGTGCTTTTCAATGTGTCGACTTTAGTTGTGGGAGATGATGTAAACCTCATGTCGAAGGAACTTGATTGATGTTATAGGCAGAAGTGCAATGTGAATTTGCTTAGGGTTATTTTATTTGCACATTGATGTTATATAGGCTGAAGTGCAATGTGATTGGCTTAGTACTCCCTCCGTCCCAATTTATGTGAGGTACTTTGACTTGGCATGGAGGTTAAGAAATAAGAAAGACTTTTGAAACTTGTGGTTTAAAACAAACCACAAAAAATTTGTATGGTTGTTATAAAGTTGAATTGTTACTAAATATAAAATATGTCATTCTTTTCAGGAATGACCAAAAAGGAAAGTGTGTCACATAAAAGTATTATTTTATTTGCATGTTATAATGTTTTGTGATAACATTGATAAATTCCAACGCAGAAAGTTACAAATCTCTTCTTTGCATGTCGTTCTGCATACTAGTTCTCGTCTTATATCTACAGCTTGAACAAATGTGGTATTCCAAGGCCTTTAGTTCAAACAAATCATAGAATGCAGTGAATCATAATAAGTACGTGCTGTTCAATTTTATGGCAAATGGTGGGATTGCTTGTTATAGCCATTCTCCATTTTCAGGAGATGCAATTGATTTTTCAAGTAGCTCGATAGCTCTAGTTGCAGAATGTTATCCCTTTTTTGATCATTTACAGCTATACTTTACCTTTTTTCATGCACAAGGACCCCATGTGTTAGATATTGTGTTACTCTGTATCATTTTGAATAAAATCTTCTTCTGTATAAACAGAAAAAGAAGAATAACCTGCCTAAGTCTTCAATAACATCTTTTTCCTGTGATGGGTATCTTTGGCCATTTCTTGGCGTAGCTTAAGAAGTTTAACTGTAACTTTGTTTTGTTCAGGTTACCTCTAAGAATTAAGTGAAGTGTCATTTGTTCCATTTAGAGTTTGTATTATTCTAAAGTGTTATGCATACTAGCATCATGTGAGATTCCAAGCAATTACTCGTTCTCGTTCCTTCTCTGTCAGGCTGTAACTGTGTTTGGTTTGAAGCTGTCAAGTTTGACAATTATGAGGCAATCAGTTAGGTATGAACTCTGTTCTAGTTTTTCGAGTTAATAGGTGTTGTCTCTTTTTCGTGTTCTTTTCGTGCTGTCACTTAGTTAATGAATTTGCTATGCTGGAGAAATGTACTATTCTTTTAACTCATATTTCTCATGCATGAGCAGTCTATCTGATAGCAGGAGAATTTTGTGTTCCTCCTTTGACTTGGATTCCTTGAATGTTCAAAAGGTGGACTGTGATAATACAGGAATATTAGGCTCTTCATACATTGCCAGCAATTATTTGGTTGATTTGTCTGTTAATCTTCACGTATCTCGGGTCAGGCTTCAATCTAGAGTAGTTCTTTGGTAGAAACTTGCTTCCAGATCGCAATGGGTTGGGGATCTGTTCTGTATAGTCCTGTATTTGAAATGTACTAAAAGGTGAAGTTGTCATTATCTAATGTACTGTTCAATCTTCTTAGAAAGTAAACAGATTCTGTTCTCGTGTGAGTGTACTTTGAAATCCCGGAGATAAGTTCTTTATTTCCCCAAAAACAAATTGCTATCTGTCTAACAAATGGCATGTATGGGTGTTTCTCCATTAATAAAGATCACAAAATGTGCATCATTTGTACAAGAGTTGTTTCCACAATATGCAAACACTTCTGCAAAGCATTCTTTGGTTTATATAAGTCAACACACCAAGCCTTTTAATTTAGATTGGGATGCTTTGATCCTCCTGTAGGTATAATTGATTGGGTGTCGTTTGCAGAAAACCATATCATTTTGTAAGGTTTTCTACCTTTTTTGGTACACTTCTTGTTTACGGGTGTTTTCTTACCCATTGTGAATAAAAATATTATTACTTGATCGAAAAAATAATTGGGATGCTTTGACCCTTACTTGTCCTTTGTCCATCTTCTAGTGGGAAGATGAGAGATGGGCGTGTCAACAAGCTTGTTGAAGTCAAAGGATTGGAACTCTATTGTAATACATTCCAAAGTACTCATGAGGTGATGAGAGACAATGTAGTGGATTCTAACTGTCAGGGCAGAGAATCAGAAGCAAATAAGGACATATCTGTGTTGGTCCCACTAGATGTATCTTTGTCTCTTTCGGTATGTGAATCTGATACTCAAACCATTTGTTGTTAGTTTGTCTAATTCTTATGTGTTCTTAAAAAAAAAAAAACCCAAAAGAAGTCATACTTAGAGTCTTTAATAAGCTCTACTCTCTTAAATAACTTACTTTATTGCTTTCCTTATTATTTGTTTTAGTAATGCAAGTATTTCTATTAATAATAAAAGTGGGCAAACGAGTGGTTCCACGCCCTCTTCTCAGGCAGTACGTCCTCCATAAATTACTTCCTGGAAGAGCAGCTTTTTTCAAAATTACTTTAACCTCAATCAACTATTCCTCAATTCCAAATTAGTTGGTGGGGGGGGGGGGGTGGGGGGGGGCTATATGAATCTTTTGTATCTATTCCATTCTATTAAGGTGGATTTAATGAGTTCACAACCTCCCTAGGATGACACTCCATCTCCATAAATGTAAATATAATGTAAGGCTGCTTCTGTTTTGATGGACATCTTTTCGTCAACTTCTCCTGTTACATTTGAACAATTATAATTTCGAGTGGTAGAAATCCCTCGAAGCTTTTTTTATTACTGTGCTAAGTCCAATCGTTCAACAACAATTGGACTGAAGAAGTAGCAGAATTATCATCTTATTTTCCATCTGAAGTCGAGCCATATATTTTTCTATATGCAGATGAAATTTGCTTATCAACGGAATATTTTAGTTGTGCCAAAACTGGATTTGATCCCAATCAAAGAAAATGACGTGTACAAAATCCCCTTCTGAGATTCAAATTGAAATCTATGTAACATGGAATAATAGGACCCGAGAAATCTAGTCGTCATCAGGCTAGAAGAAATGATTTTAGTTCTGAAGATTTCTCCCGACTTGTGGGATTATACTGGGCATGGGTATGTTGTTGTTCTGAAGATTACTCAAGTGAATATCACATAAGAGGGCTAGAGCCCTATACCACAGAAAGCACACAAACTACTCTATTGCATATGCTATGGTCTAAGAGAAGGTGATCTTTAAAAGCTCTAAAAATACACCATACGACGGGGTGAAAAACCATTCTATTCCTTAAAACTTTTTCTTCTTATATAGTGTTAGTTTTTTTCCCCTTAATGCAATTTGCTTTAGACTTAAATCTTTTTTCTTTTTCTTTTTCTTTTTTTATTTATTTTTTTGGGAAGAAGGTAACAGTATATTCATCAGCATTAAGGAAATACTGGAAACCATATTTACAAAAGTTAAGCAAAAATCTTGTGCTTCTTACAACGATTTGTAAAAGATCTAACACATCTTCAGCTTCTTCTACAAAACACCCTTTACACCAAAAATATAAATACAATATATAATTCGTCTTAATTTTCTGTATAGTGCTACTCTTGTCTTCAAGACATCTGCTATTCCGCTCCCTCCATATAGTCCACCAAATGCACCTGGAAATAGCTTTGCACAACTTCTTTTGTATTTCGCTGCCTCCTGGTCTGTACCGACAGCTAAGCAACTTTACATGTGGTCATTGGCATAGTTCATCTCTGACCCATTACAATTGCCACAGCTGCAAAATTACTTTACAGTGAATGAATAAATGTTGCTTGTCCTCTGCATTCTCCCGACACAAAAAACATCTAGAGCAGATCTGAATTCCCCTTTTTTGGATATCTTGAGTAAGACAAGCTTTTTTGGCTATCAACCGGCTGAAGCATTTCACTTTAAAAGAAACTTTTGATTTCCATATATTCTTCCATGGCCAACAAACTTGTTATTGACCTAAATCTAACAGTAAATGACAAGCAGAAGAGACTGAAAACTTCCCACTGCCATCACCCTTCCATTTTTAGTAATCTGCTTCATTTGTTGTTTCCTGAAATAGCTCTAGCTAATTGAGAAGTTCAGCAACTCTTTCCACCTCCCAATCATTCAAAAATCTTCTAAAACTTAGATCTCATCCCTGTGGTGTCCAAATTTGATCATAGCACTATCTGGTGCCATAGTTAGAAGGAAAAGATCAGGAAACTTGTCTTTTTGAGGGCGATGACCTATCCAAATGTCACTCCAGAACGATGTTTTCCTCCCATTATCCACTTGGACTTTCACATTGTTAAAACTGCCCATTGAGATCTAATTGACTTCCAGACACTTACTCCTTAACTAGAAGAAACTGGTTTTGTGCACCAATGTCCCTGATCTCCATATTTATAAGCGATCACTTCCTTTTGGTGTACCAATGAGGTTCCTATGTGTATAGATGATTGGGTTTCTTTTGGAGAGAACCATGTGATGTAGGTTCTCTACTTTTTGGTATACATCTTGTATATGAGGGTTTCCCTTTTCATTATCAATAAGATTATTTACTTTATCAAAAAAAAAAAAAAAGCGATCACCTCCTTCCAGAACTTGTGATGGTTCCCAAGGATCCAATATGACCACTTAGGTCTACGTTGCCACGATATTGTTCTATGGAAGCGGGCGGGTTAGAAGTTCGGCCCAGTGTTCCTCATTAATATACATCCATAACCACTTCATAAGGAGAGTTTCTTTGTGAATTGTAAGATTTCTAATGCCTAAGCCTCCTGTTTTCTTTCTAGAAATCTGTACTAGATTTTGGAAGAGTTGATCAATTATTTAACGGGCTCATACAAACTGTTTTATATTAAAGGTCAAATTAATGCGTCTTTTGGTCTGTAAACTTTCTGTTGCTTTCATTTTTGTTTTCTAATGATCGGTTACCAATTCTGGTATAGGTGAATCGTTCAGGAAGGCTTGAGAAAGATGTTCCTCAATACTTCATAAGTGTAGAGTTGAATTATGTGGTTTGTACAGGATACTCCTACATGTTAAAGAATTTCATTTGTAATTCAGTTTCACAGTAACATAGTTGTTGATCTCCTTTCTCATTGCATTTTAGGTTGTGTCTCTGGATGAGACTCAAATGCAACAAATGTTGAGCATTTGCGATTATTTGCTGACATGTCAATTGAGAGAGAAGTAAGATGTTGTCACCTTTTTTCCTCTTATAATTTTTCGTTGATAAGATTATATCTGCTGAGAAAGTAATCAAATTAATAAAGTGTACCACATCTACCAGCTTAAGCTTTTAGATGAGATGGTCACACAATTACAACAATATCCAACAGTTTCTTGTGTGTATCAGCTGTTATGGAGAGAACGGTTGTTGAGGAGCTCAAATGTTTTATCTTGAACTTTGTTTCACGCTTTGACATTTTGAGATTTACTTTGGCTTTGTACTGTTTCCCTTCTCATCTTATGTTGAAGAGTATTTTATTTATGAAAAAATGAAAGAAGGATTGGGAACTAGATGTGCTCAGCCTAGAAGAAAGATACAAAAGTTATGTTGCATTGCTGTTTGTCTATCTTTCAACTTTTCTTTAGTATCTATGATTTGTACATATTCATTCCGTGAGCTTCAGCTTTCTCAATGGATGTTTGGCTTGTTAACAACTCAAAGCGGAGTCTGAGTAATGTTTAAGCTGTACGGCTCGATATATTATTTCACGATTAGCTGAGCTGCTTAAATCTTGTTTATGGAGAATGAAGGATTCTTATGCGAATGGAATAGTGTGCTAAGCTGTTGTATCACATTTTTCAAACTGTCTACGGGGAAAGCTGCCTTGTCTGTTGATTTTGCAATAACAGAAAAGGTATACTCCCCCAAGGCATGTTAGTGTGCGGGTAAGAATTGAGCTATACAAATATATTATTATCCAGAAAGGCCGACAGTACCCACTAGTATAGATCTTGTGGTCCACAAGGAAAAAAAAGAACAGCATGATTCCTAGAACAGTTCCCCTCTTTATTCATATTGACCAATGCTTCTGTATGCTCATGGACTGAAAAAAGTGATGTGCTATCATTGGGAAGTTAAACCCAACTTATTGGGTAAAGCATGCAGCTACATCTCTGTATTCTGCTTTTTTCGGTTTTTAATGACATTGCCACATATTCTTTTTCCTCTTTTTTCTCCAGTTCGAACAGCACATATATCTCAATTAAGCTTAACTTCTGCTAATTGTGTGCAAGATATAGGAAGTGATGTTTCTCACTAGAAGTGCTTCATAGCTTGTTGCACTCCTCAATGTTCCTTGTATTGCATGGTGTTAGAAACCTAGGTTGTATATAACTAGGTTAGCGTAGTCTGTTCCATATTGGGAAAGGCTTTATAGTGTAACATGTATAAATAGGACTTATTGTATAGGCTCCTTTAGATATCAATAATATTATTCCTCTGTTTCTCACATGGTATCAGAGCATCTGTGAGAAAACTATTCATGAAGAATTTAACAGCGACATCTGACACCACCGTGCAAATTCCGGTGGCTGTTACCAGTGTCTTTCTTTTCTGGAAGTGTTGTGCGAAAACCAACACTACCATTAAGTCCGCCGTGTTCCGGCGACAAAACCCCAGCAAAGACCTCCGGCAGAAAACCTACCACGCGCTTCCACGCGCCCCCAAGATCTAGGGTTCCGGCGCGCGTGTAGATCCACGCGCCGGCGCGTGAACAGCCTTCTGACAGTTTTTTGCCACAGATCCATCTTCTCTCCTGCTCGGCCAGTGTTTCCGACCTCACCCATCAACTTTCTGTTTGATTTCCAAAACTCCGGCAACCCCAGTCATTGTTCCGGCAGCTACAGTACTGCTGCGATTTTTCTGCCACTTTTTTGCTGAATTGGTGACTGTTCCTCAGTTCTATTTTGTAGTATTTTGCAAAATTTTTGGTTAGAGATCTTTAATTACAACCATGTCTCTTGGATTTGATGCTTTTGGCTCCAAAAACTCCGGTGTTGGACACTCGAATCTTATGATTACTTCGGAACCCTTGCTTGGAAGTTTGAATTACTTAGCTTGGGCTTCATCAGTTGAGCTATGGTGCAAGGGTCAGGGTGTCCAAGATCACTTGACTAAGAAAGTTAGTGAGGTTGATGAGAAAGCTAGGGAAAATTGGGAGAAAATTGATGCTCAGTTGTGCAGTCTTTTGTGGCGATCCATTGATCCTAAATTAATGCCTCTGTTTCGTCCATTCCAGACATGTTATTCAGTTTGGGAAAAGGCTCGCACCCTATATACTAATGACATATCTCGTTTCTATGATATGATTTCTCGGATGACTAATTTGAAGAAACAAGAACTGGATGTGTCCACTTATTTGGGACAGGTACAGGCAGGCAGTCATGGAAGAATTTGAGACGCTGATGCCAGTCACGGCTAGTGTGGACAAACAACATGCGCAGCGACAGAAGATGTTTCTAGTTCTTACACTTGCTGGCCTTCCGACTGATCTTGATTCGGTGCGTGATCAGATTTTGGCCAGTCCTGCGGTTCCTACCATAGATGATCTATTCGCTCGATTACTTCGACTTGCTGCGCCACCCAGTCACACAGTGGTTTCATCACCGGCCGACTCCTCTGTTCTAGCTTCACAAACTCGACAGAATCGAACACCTCAGACAATGGGCAATCAGACATCTTATAATATGGGGAATCGAGGTCGAGATGGAGGTTTAACTGGGAATCGGGGTGGAGGTCGTTCTGGGAGAGTTCGACCCAAGTGTAGTTACTGTTCCAGGCTCGGACACACCCGTGAAACATGCTACACTCTGCGTGATGATATTTTATGAGAACAGAATGCTAATGTTGCTCAAACTGACACTGCAGGAAACCAGGGTGTTAAATTATCTGAAGGAGAATATAATGAGTTCCTTCAGTATCAGGCAAATAAGCAGACACCATCTCAAGTAGCTTCTGTTACTCAGACTGGTAATCAGGTTGCTTGTGTCTCACAATCTAGTACTCTTGGACCATGGGTCATTGACTCGGGTGCTTCTGATCATATTTCTGGTAACAAATTTCTTTTCTCTAGCATTGTTTATTCACCGTCCCTTCCCACTATCACATTAGCGAATGGTTCCCAAGCAAAAGCAATAGGCGTTGGCCAAACTAGTCCTCTATTCTCTTTGCCTTTGAAATCTGTGCTTTATGTCCCGGGTTGTCCCTTTAATCTCATATCTGTCAGTCGTCTCTCTCGTACCCTTAATTGTTCCATAACTTTTTCTAATGATTCTGTTGTTATACAGGACCGCAGTACGGGACAGATGATTGGCAAAGGGCGTGAATCACATGGTCTTTACTATCTTACCTCTCCAAACTCCTCTACAGCATGTCCAGTCACAGATTCTCCAGAATTACTTCACAGACGTTTGGGACATCCTAGTTTATTCAAGCTTCAGAAGATGGTCCCTAGTCTATCTAGTTTGTCCACATTAGATTGTGAGTCGTGTCAACTTGGGAAACATACTCGGTCTACTTTTACGCGTCGTAGTGAGAGTCGTGTAGAGTCCATTTTTTCTTTAGTTCATTCTGATATTTGGGGTCCTAGTAGAGTCACTTCAACCTTGGGTTTTCGTTATTTTGTTAGTTTCATAGATGATTATTCCAGATGTACTTGGATATTTTTAATGAAAGATCGTTCCGAGTTGTTTTCTATATTCCAAACCTTTTGTGCTAAAATACAAAATCAATTTGGTGTTTCTATTCGCACCTTTCGCAGTGATAATGCTTTAGAATACTTATCTTCTCAGTTTAAACAGTTTATGGCTTCTCAGGGCATTATTCATCAGACGTCTTGTTCATATACTCCTCAGCAAAATGGGGTAGCTGAGAGGAAGAACAGGCATCAGACTGCTCGCACTCTCCTTATTCAATCTCATGTTCCGCTGCGTTTTTGGGGCGATGCAGTTCTCACATCTTGTTATTTAATTAATAGAATGCCTTCTTCTTCCATCCAGAATCAGGTTCCCCACTCCATATTGTTTCCTGAGTCACCTTTGTACTCTCTTCCCCCACGTGTTTTTGGGAGCACATGTTTCGTCCATAACTTTGTCCCTGGGAAAGATAAATTAGCTCCCTGTGCTCTCAAGTGTGTATTCCTTGGTTATTCTCGTGTTCAAAAGGGATATCGGTGCTACTCACCCGATCTTCGTCGTTATCTTATGTCAGCAGATGTTACGTTCTTTGAGAGTCAACCTTACTTTGCGTCTTCTTCTGACCATTCTGATGTCCTTGGGGTCTTACCTTTGCCGACTTTTGAGGAGTCCGTAGTTGTCCCTCCTACAGGTACCCCTCCTGCTCCTCTTACAGTTACTCCTCCTGCTCCTCACATCGTTACTGCAGCCCCAGAGCCACCACTTATCACTTATCATCGTCGTCCACGCCCAGCATTAGAACCAGATGATTCACGCTCAGCACCAGATTCTTCACCTACTGCGGACCTGTCTCCTCTCAGTTTACCGATTGCACTTCGAAAAGGTACGCGCTCCACGGCCAATTCTAATCCTCATTATGTTGGCCTGAGCTATCATCGCTTATCATCACATCATCAAGCCTTTGTGTCGTCATTGTCTTCTATTTCTCTACCTAAGTCTACAGGTGAAGCACTTTCTCATCCAGGATGGCGACAGGCTATGATTGATGAGATGTCTGCTCTACGTGCTAGTGGTACTTGGGAGCTTGTCCCGCTTCCTCCAGGTAAATCTACTGTTGGTTGTCGATTGGTTTATGCCATCAAAGTTGGTCAAATGGCCAAATTGATCGACTAAAGGCTCGCTTGGTTGCAAAGGGTTATACTCAGATATTTGGGCTTGATTACAGTGATACTTTCTCTCCGGTTGCTAAGATAGCCTCTGTTCGTCTTTTTCTATCCATGGCAGCTGTTCGTCGTTGGCCTCTATATCAGCTGGACATTAAAAATGCTTTTCTGCATGGTGATCTTAGGGAGGAAGTTTATATGGAGCAACCACCTGGTTTTGTTGCTCAGGGGGAGTCGAGAGGTATGGTATGTCGATTGCGTCGGTCACTCTATGGTTTGAAACAGTCTCCTCGCGCTTGGTTTGGTAAGTTTAGCACAGTTGTTCAGAAGTTTGGCATGATTCGCAGTAAAGTTGATTACTCCGTCTTCTATCGGCATTCTGCTTCAAACCTGTCTATTTACTTGGTGGTCTATGTTGATGATATTGTTATCACTGGGAATGACCATGATGGTATCATTAAATTGAAACAACATCTCTTTCGGCACTTCCAGACTAAGGATCTAGGTAGATTGAAGTACTTTCTAGGCATCGAGGTTGCTCAATCCAAGTCAGGCATTGTTATCTCCCAGCGGAAGTATGCCCTAGACATTCTTGAAGAGACAGGAATGAAAGGTTGTAGACCAGTTGATACTCCCATGGATCCGAATGTTAAGCTTATGCCAGGACAGGGGGAGCCTCTTAGTGATCCTGCAAGGTACAGACGATTGGTTGGTAAGTTGAACTATCTCACTGTGACTCGGCCTGATATTTCCTTTCCTGTGAGTGTTGTAAGTCAATTTATGAACTCTCCGTGTGAGAGTCACTGGGATGCAGTTGTTCGCATTCTTCGATATATAAAGTCATCCCCAGGCAAAGGATTGCTCTTCGAGAATAGAGGCCATGAACGAACTGTTGGGTATACAGATGCTGATTGGGCAGGATGTCCATATGATAGGCATTCTACATCTGGTTATTGTGTTCTAGTAGGGGGTAATTTGGTGTCCTGGAAAAGCAAGAAGCAAAATGTGGTTGCCCGATCTAGTGCAGAGGCAGAATATCGAGCAATGGCTGTAGCTACTTGCGAACTGATTTGGATCAAACAATTACTGAGAGAATTAAGGTTTGGAGTAATCAGTCTTATGGAACTTGTGTGTGATAATCAAGCTGCTCTTCATATTGCATCAAATCCAGTGTTTCATGAGAGGACTAAGCACATTGAGATTGACTGTCACTTTGTCCGAGAGAAGATACTATCAGGAGACATTGTTACAAGATTTGTGAAGTCAAGTGATCAGCTTGCCGATGTTTTCACTAAGTCACTTACTGGTTCGCGTATTAGTTATATTTGTAGCAAGCTCGGTTCATATGATTTGTATGCACCGGCTTGAGGGGGAGTGTTAGAAACCTAGGTTGTATATAACTAGGTTAGCGTAGTCTGTTCCATATTGGGAAAGGCTTTATCCTCTGTTTCTCACACATGGCTTAGTATTGGAGAGCATGATTGTACAGTAATTGCAGCTAATCATCAATGAATACATAATCAGGAGTTCTCCATTATATATCAATGAATACATTATTTTATCCAAAAAAAAAAAAAACGAGATAGTTTCGAATATCTGTTTCAGGCATCTGTGTGTGTCGTTCTAATTCAGTTTACACATGTTTCTCCTGTTTATCATCCTATTCATTTTTACTTTTTGGTAAAACGTCCATCGGCTCCATCAGAAAAGCATTCTCCTTTCTAAATTGTAGATGTTCTGGTTAATGATTTTGTCGTCTGTACATTGTAGGTATGGGCGGTTTCGTCCTTGGTGGAGTCCTTTAGGTAAAAAGCTTAAAGGCTGGCAAATAGCATGGTGGCACTATGCACAACAATCTGTTTTACTGGATGTTCAACAGAGGTTGAGGAGAACTTCTTGGAAGTACCTTGGAGAGAGGCTGTACGTTGACCATCTCAAGAATTTTTTCCTTTTTTGAGAGTGAATCATCTCAAGAAAATGTCCTCCCAATCAATGTCGCATTAGCAGGCCTTATTGTTGACTGTTCATTGGCATCTGTTTGGTTCAGTCAATTATTCGACATTTCATTTCTTTATATTTGGTTGAGGTCATGTTCCTTTGCACCTTGTCAATGCTAAAACCCAATTTCTCCAGCCTAATTATTATTAAAAAACAGAACTTGCTCACCGGCTGATTTTATGATATTTGATACCCTAGCCCGCATTTTAGTCTTGGCACCATGTCACCCGTGTTGGATGGCCAATCTGATGTAGTTTCCAGATGACCTACACTATCTTGAAACTAGATATGCTAATCTCTTCACGTCTTGTCTGTCAGAACAATGTAACATTCTCAGCATTTTCTTGTTATTTAGGCGTAACGATTCTACCTAGTGGTTAATCATTTTGGTGGTTCCCTCAATTTTAATATTCTGCTTCTTTCCATTTTTCTTTTCTATTTGGTTTTTGGTTGGGGGAGTAGAGAGAATCATAGTATAATGTCATTACCTATATCTAGTACTTTGAGCCCTTTTTATCCCCATTCTCCTTATTGTAATGTGATATCCATTTTTTATTTGTGTATAAATTTATCAATGCTCCCATTGGACAATAAGATATAGATCATGATGTGAGGATTGTGCAAGGCCATATGAGGAGACAACAACCCATCCCTCAATCACTGTGCGACACTCTGCACGAACTATTCATAAATGACAAGACATTTGGCTTGTCCCTTTCATATTTGTTTAGTTTTGCTTATAGTTAATTATGAATGTAATTGTACTTAATTTATCATGCTAGAAATCGCCGCCGGAGATATGTGAATTTGTACAAGATAAAATTGAAATGCCTTCGGGAAGATCAGGTTAGTGACTTCAAATCTGTTTGCCCATCAGTTTTCTTTTCTTTTTTTTTTTTTGTTTTCCAAAAGTTGAGATACCCGTGTTATGCATTCTTTAAATGTTAAAATTTTCCCACTAAAGAGGAACTCATTAGGACACAGATTAAAAAATCTGGAGAATTCTATGAGTAACAAGAGTTGAAGAACAAGGGATATCTCATATAATGGATAATTGCCTAAAATTGTATCTCCAATTGCTTGTAGTGTTTGTATCCCACATATTCCTTGTGTATTTAGTCAACTGGAAATCTTTTAACAATAAGTAAGAGTCAGGGTGGTCTGGGCATCAAGAATTTAAAAAATCAAAATCTTAGCCTTTTAACTAAGTGGTTGTGGAGGTACAATCGTGAAGAACAGGCTTTATGGAGGCAAGTTGTTTATCAAAAATATGGAGAAGAGTCTCGCTGGTGCACTAGAGATGTCGATTCATCTTTTGGGGTAAGCAATTGGAGGTCTATCAGATCTTTGTGGCCTTATTTCATCAAGCATGTGGGGTTTAGAACTGGAAATGGAATGAAGATTTTCTTCTGGAATGATGATTGGGTTGGGCATGGTCCACTTAAAGATTTATATCCTGACCTATTTGTTCTGATATCAAATCCAGCAGCAAAGATAGGAGATATATGGAGCCAACAGGGTTGGAATTTCAATTTCAGGAGATTATTAAATGATTGGAAAATAGACAGAATGGCTGAACTTTTGAAGGATTTGGAGAGTTCTTAAGGAATTACAGATAGAGAAGATCAGTTGATATGGAAAGGAAATAAGAAGAAGACTTTCTCTGTAAGCTCGACTTATCTCCTTTTCTCAGGTAGCAGTCAGGTAAACGCTGAATGGCCATGGAAACAAATCTGAAAAGTTCAAGCGCCTTTTAAAGTTCTTTGCTTTTCATGGCTAGTGGCAAGACAGGCATGTTTGACACAGGAAAATCTTATGAGAAGGGGATTCCAGCTGAGCTCCAGGTGTTACTTGTGCAACAAAGAAGCAGAGGATAATAGTCATTTATTCATTGTGAAACTACTTCACAACTGTGGCAATTGTTTCTTAACATAGTGGGGCTTAGGTGGACAATGCCAAAGTCCACAACTGATCTACTAAGTTGCTGGAATCAAGTGGGTAATGCTGTCACAAACAAGAGATGGTGGAGAGTGATACCAGCTTGCATCTGGTGGACTGTTGGAGGGAGAGGAATGCCAGGGTGTTTGAAGAAAAAAACAGTTCTTTACAGAAGATAAAGATGAATTATATACTGCTTTTTTCATTTTTGGTGTAAAGAAAGTTTAGTAAATGATGGGGATCCCATAATAGATATAATGCAGGGACCCCTGTAAGTAGAGCAGAAGTACGTTTTAGTTTAGTTTCTTCTTCTTTCTTTTACCCTAGTTATGCCTTTTTGGCATCTTGTAATTAAGATCCTTAGCACATTTTTGTGCTAATGATTAATATATATATATACTCAAATGTTACCATTTAAAAAAAAAAACCTTGTCTGAATGCACTTACACTTGGTCATCACGATAACTGTAATTCTAGAACAAAGCAAGGAGAACTAGGAATCTTGTACAAATTAGATCTTGAGAAAGCGTATGATCATGTTAATTGGGAGTTTCTCGATTTTTTAATGTTTTAGATGGGTTTTGGTGCAAGGTAGAGAAGTGGACTAAATTTTGCATTCTTCAGTCAGGTTTTCGGTTCTTGTAAATGGCAATCTGTGTGGTTTTTTTTAATAGCTTGAGAGGACTGAGACAGGGAGACCCACTTTCTCCTATGTTGTTCATTCTACTTATGGAGGCGTTGAGTATGATGATGGAAAGAGCTCTGTTAGGTGGTTTCTTCAGGGGCTTCTCTGCTGCACTAGATGGGAATGGGTCAGTCAGGGTGTCACCTTCTATTTTCTGGTGATTCTTTAGTGCTTTGTTATGCAGATAGATATTAGTTGGAGCATTTGAGGCTAGTATTGATATGGTTCAAAGTAATGTCAGGTTTAAAGATTAATATGAGAAAGTGCGAGATCATCCCCGTCAGGGAGGTGGAGAATATGGGAGAGCTGGAACTGGTTATAAATTGCAAAGTTTGCGCTTCCTACTTCTTACCTGGGGCTTCTGTTAGGAGCTCTCACATGGATTAAGCAGTGTGGTATGTGGTATCCGGTGTTAGAAAGGGTAGAAGAAAGACTTGCGAGTTTGCAAAAGAGGTATTTTTCCAAATGGGGGAAGGAGGTCGTAATAAAGAGCACTTTTTTGAGCAGTCCCACGTATTTTATGTTCTTATTGGGTGCTCCAACCTGTGTTATAGATAAGTTAGAGAAGATTTAGAGGGATTTTTATGGGATGCCCCAAATTGGGGGAAAAAGTTTAATTTGTTAAAATGGGATACTGTCATGACAATTGGTTGGAACAAGGCAATCTTAAAACACTATTTCCAGATATGTATAATTTAAGTGTTCAAAAAGAGAATTTGATTAGCCAAATTTGGAGTTCACAAGAATAGAATCTGATGTTTAGAAGACCTCTAAATGACTGGGAGATTGAGAGATTCTCTAACATGCTTTCATTGCTATAACAATTCAGAGGGCTATCTTGAAATAAGGACACGTTGTTTTGGATCAACAACAACAAAGGAAAATTTACTGTGAAGTTTGTCTATAGGAGTCTGAACCAGCAAGTTACACAGTTAAACATGTGGCCTTGGAAACTTATATGGAAAGTTAAAATTTCATATAAAGTTTCATATTTTACATGGCTGGTTGTTAAAAATGCATGATTAACTCAAGAAAACTTACAAAGAAGAGGCTTTCAAATATGCTCTAAGTGTTTGTTATGTGGTGAACAATTAGAGAGCAATAGTCATCTTTTTCTTCATTGCAAAACTACAGGGCAGCTTTGGGATATATTTTCAAACTTTTGGGAATCACATGGACAATGCCAAGGACAACTCTAGAGTTTCTACTCTGCTGGAATGTTTTAGCAAAAAGAATGGATATAGTGAGGAGTGGAGAATGATTCCAGGATGCATATGGTGGATAGCTTGGAGAGAGAAATTCAAGATGTTTTGAAGATAAATATAGTGCCATCCAGAAAATTAAGATGAATTGTCTCCTTTTATTTTACTTTTGGTGTAAACAAGATGTCATAAATTATGTGGGAGAATTACGATTTCATAGGAAATTTGTAATAAGTTTTTAGAGCAGCTTACTTTTTGATGTACATAAGGAACTTAGCACCACCTTGGTGCTGATTGTGGGGATATTTAATAATATTGTTACCTTTATCAGAAAAAAAAAAAAAAACCCCAAAAAAGTGGGACAGGAGAAGGTGCTTAGAGGAAAGTGGTTGTGGAGATTTGGGGTAGAGGTACATGCTTTATGGAGGGGGTAATTGGAGAGAAATATAGGGTCAAGGTAGGTGTGTGGAGGACTAGAAGCATTACTTTCCCTTTGGGTTGGGCTCTAGAGGAATATTTAAGGAGGGTGGGAGGAGTTTACTGTTATGGTGGGAAATGGGAGTATAGTTAGCTTTTGGAGTCATAGGTGATGCGGAGGCAAATATTTGCTACTTTCTTTAAGTTTAGAAGTAATTTGCAAGATTGGAAGATGCCAGAATTTCAAAGGTTGATTGAGCTTTTTCACAAACGAAGAGTTACATATGATAGTCAGGATCGTTGGTGGGGGGCGTGGAATAACAACACATTTTCTGTCAAGTCGCATTATGAGAAGCTTCTGGTTGGAGAGGAGTCAACTTTTCCTCATTGTGCAGTGTGGTTTCCTAGGGTACCGAGAAAGGTGTGTTACTCCACTTAGTGTGCAGCGAGATGAGTGATTTTGATGGCGGAAAATTTGAGAAAGAGGAAGAGTACTTGTGTTAGTTGTGTTCCCTGTGTAAATGTTCGGGTGAAGATGTCAACCTCCTCCTCTTACATTGTCACTCGCTGGTGGGGTGGAAAGTTTTTGGATGGTCTGGTGTTCAATGGGTTATGCCAGGTACGGTCAAAGATGTCATGTTTAGTTGGATGTGTGGAAAATGAAGAAGAAGACACAGGGCGTGGGAGATTGCTCCTCTTGCGTTGATGTAGATTATATGGGTAGAGAGAAATATGAGAGCGTTCGATGGAATAGAGAGTAATTTTAGTTATTTGAAGAGTAGCCTTTTTTTTTGGTGTACACATATAATTCCTACATGTATAGTATGTATAGAAGATTGGACAGTGTTTATAGAGTCCAATTTCATTTTGTAAGAGTCTACCTTTTTGGTGTACTTGGGTATTTTTATTACCTTTCTTTAATACAATTATTTACTCGATCAAAAAAAACATCATACTCGATCAAAGAAATGATCACGACAAAACTGACGTAGTTTTCCGTCCAAATATAGACCCATATCTAACATAAGAATTCAAGATTAACATAAGAATTCATTTTTTTGTAGCATTAACACATGCTTAACTGTAAATTTTACTTTTTATGAGGTAAATAATTTAATTAATGATAGAGTTGGGCCAATACAGAAGTGCCCGTGTACAAGTAGTAATTCCATTTGATCACTGTTCGTCTTTACTTTGATCGCAGGTGATTGATGCAGATGTTGTTCAGATGCTTGAGGAAATAGAGAAAGAAACTGAAGTGGATGACATCCTAAATTATAGGTCTACTGCTGAACGGGAGTTACAGGTATTTTTTTAAGTTTGAAAAAAACTATTCATTATAACCAAAACTATGTAGCATTGCAAATCCGTCTGCAGTTAAAAGAACATTTAGCTGATATGATGATATAATAATGTTAAATAGGAGAACTTTAGATGGTATAGAGAAGGATCTTTTACACTTGAGGAATAACCTCTTATTCCTTATTTTTTTGGTGCACCCACGGGGTCAGTCTCTCTCTTTTTAATTTTTTTTCTTAATATAAATATGGCTATTAAATTAACCTAGTCACTTTGATCTTCTACCGTTTCTCTTCATTTCATTTTTGTTTAGTGGAGGGGGGAGGGGGCTGAGAGTATATTAGTTCATCGCTTTGCTTCTTTTTATTTTATTTCATTTTGCAGTGTTCCGACACTTACTATCTATTAGCAGTAGGCGTCCTTTTTCTGTTTTTTTTTTGGGGTGTGGGGTTGTGTGGTGTTCAACAGGTTTTTTTTTTTTTTGGGGGGGGGGGGGGGGGGAGGGGGGGTGTAAATAAGCAGCTTGTTTCAAAGCTCCCTTAGCATTTTCTATTCCTTTTTCGTTGAAATAAAGACTCCCTTGTATGCACAGACTCAAATAAATACATAAGAGTTTTGGATTGCTGGTTCTACAGGATATTTTGCTGATTTCATCTTCTGGTAATGGAAGCAACAGTATAAATACTGTTAAACCTCTTGAAGATGAGCATCTATCCAGCAAGCCTCGTGGATGGTTGAACTGGCTATCACGTGGCATGCTTGGTGCTGGAGGAACTGATGATTCTAGCCAATTTTCTGGTGTTATTTCAGATGATGTGGTCAAGGTGTGCCTTATCACTCCTTTTTCCTTTACTTCGTGCATCTGCATTGCGCGCGCGCGCGCGCACACACACACACATATATATATATATATATTTGTTATTTATAAATTACTGTTTAGTTCATATTACCAAGATTCAATATGATTAACATACGGTTAGCATGAATAGAAATAGGCATTGAACTTGCTCGTTTTTATTTATTTTTGTTACACTTATCAATAATGAATGATGAACTTTAATGTTTGTTTGACGGGTAAGAAATGTAGTAGCGATATATTCATTATTTTTTTTAATCAACTTCTAATATCCTTGTTAGTGATGAGATTCATTCAATTGAGGAATAGTCATCTGTCATCCCTTATTTCTTTTTGGTTCATCCATAAAATTCCTGTTTAGTTCATATTACCAAGATTCAATATGATTAAATACGGTTAGCATGAATAGAAATAGGCATTGAACTTGCTCGTTTTTATTTATTTTTGTTACACTTATCAATAATGAATGATGAACTTTAATGTTTGTTTGACGGGTAAGAAATGTACTAGCGATATATTCATAATTTTTTTTAATCAACTTCTAATATCCTTGTTAGTGATGAGATTCATTCAATTGAGAAATAGTCATCTGTCATCCCTTATTTCTTTTTGGTTCATCCATAAAATTCCTTGTTGTAGATGTCCTTATATAAAATTAAAAAAAAAATCCTTTTTGTGCAGAAGATTGGGTGTCATTTCTTGAGAATTACTAAATTACTCGGACTTTTCAAAAGTGTCGTCGTACCCGTGTCGGACACGACACGACACAAATAAAACATGAGATTCACACCGGGTATGGTCAAACAAAAATTGATACTTTGACCAAAATCCATAGAAAAAAGAAGATTTTTTTTACCAGTAGACTCTCAAGATAAGGTTATTACAGATAGGAGGACATTGGAAATGACATACCTTCAAAATTATGCAGAAATTTATACTCTTTTTGTTTCTATTTCATCTTTTATCAACATTCTCTGATTTTGTGTTTGAGGGTAACTTTGGGGAAGGCGACATGAATGGAGAAGAAACAGAGATTCAGGGAAGAGGTGATATGATTCTAAAATCTAATAATCGAAAACAAGCAACCAAACGATAAAATCAACGACAAAAAGTCTAGATAGAAGGAAATAGGGGGATAGATAGAAGAAAAAAAGAAATCAAATCCCACAATTGTAGGTAAATTAGAACACTACAAACAAATTGTAATACTCTAATTTAGACAATCAAAGATCAATATTCGGGGGAAAGAAACTTGAACACAAGGAATGGATGAGAATCCAAGAGAGATCCAAGAAGAGGGAAAGTAATACAACCCATACACACTCTCACAAGAGTATTCTCAATCATTCATCATCCAAAGTCTAACTAATTACTCCTAATGACACTATATACAGTAATCCCTAAGTTTATTACAGAATGACTAAATAACCCCTAGTACCAAAGTAGTAACACTGCATGAAATGTCTTCTTCGCTAACGCGTCACTGGCCACGCGATCGCGCCCTGCCCCTGAGTCCTTCTCCGCGGTCGCGCCACTCAACACGCCTTCGCAAAACTCAGATTGTTGCTTCCTCGGGACCGCGCTCCGAGTCTCGTGATCGCGTCCTGCAGTTACTTCTTCTTCGCGACCGCGCTGTGAGTCTCGCGATCGCGTGCATCCAGATTTCAGCAAGCTCTCATTTGCTTGTTTGGCCATTCCTTTGGCTTGATTCTTGGCTTCTAAGTCCTTTTGAAGCATTTCAAGCTCATGATGTTGAGTGTGAACCCTTTATGGCTTCGAGTACTAATCCGGATCGCATCAAGAGGACTTCTCTGGGAAGAATTGAAATTAAGGATTATGAATTTATTTTTAGAACTTTCAAATTTTTTTTAGCCGGATCCCCGCATCCGTATTCGTAACCTCGAATCTCTAAGTTTAAATTTTTCCGAATCCGACCTCTAGATCCGTACCCGTGTCGGACACCTGTACCCGAGTCCGAGTAGCTTAGGAGAATTATATCTTTTTATAGTTTTTTTTTTTGGTATAGTTAATGCCTCAAAACCCGCCTAAAGTATCACCCTTTTTAAGTTTCATACTGTTCCTTGTTTCGATTGCTACCCTAGATTCTCACTTTCAAGCATTAAGACCCCCTTGGCTGAATATTTCTTCTTCTGTGGTTCACATTACCAATTTTATTTAAAAATGTACTAAGTGGCGCCATGTGTAATTTTTTTTTTATTAAAAGATATAGATTTTGTTATTTTTTTCATTTAATTTCTTTTTTTCATCTTTCTTTTGTTGTTCTTCTTCTCCCTATCATTTTCTGGGCCACTTTCTCCATTATATAATTTTCTTCTCCAAATGAAACACAGGATTGTTAGAATAGTGTCAATTTTTTTTCCTTTTTCCACATACTTCGACACCAAACCCCTTTATATCGGAGAACCAAGTCGGCAATACTTTGTGGGTTTGTCAAATTTTTGATTGAAATTTTCAGAGGTGGTGGATACTAAAAGATTAAATTGGCAGTCTTTGCCGGCGATGGCGTTAAAATTGTGGCGGGTATGGTAAATTTTAAAAAAACTAGAAAAATAAATGGAAGAAGAAAGATTAGTGGTTGATTAAATTAGTTGTTTGAGTTGGCGATTTTAGTGGTCTTATCGCTGGAAATTTTGGTTGAAAGATGAAGATTTTGGCTATGGAAGGTGAGCCCTTTTTTGGGCTGAAATGAAGAAATGTTTGCTATGGAAGCTTAAAATTGTGGTTGAAAAAGATGAAATTTCTGTTGCCTTTTTCCGGTGGGTTTTCTTGTAGTGGAATCGGTGAAATAGAAAGGAGATGAGATTTGTAATTTGTAGGGGTGGGTGGTGATGGAGATTGTACTATCGGGAGAAATAGATGGAAGAAAGAAAAATAAGGGAAGGAAAAGCTAAAAATTAAAGGATTATGAAAAAGATTTGTGTTATTCAAAATAAATAAAAAATGCTTTAATTTTGGCTTAAAATACTCCTCTCACTCGCTTCTAGCAAGTGTAAATGTGAGGCTGGTTGTTGGAAATGGACAAAGAATTAGGCTGTGGAAGGATAATTGGGATGTCATTGGCTTGTTGAAAGATCAGTTTCCTAGTCTGTCCAAGATAGTTCAGAATACCAATGTTTTGCTTGCTGAGGTATTTGAAAATAATAGATGGAACTTCCGCTTTAGAAGGAATTTTTTTGATAGGAAATTGCAAGAAGTGGACCTTTTTCTTCAGAAATGAGCACAGTAGAGATTCATCAGGAGAAGGATGATACTATGCAATGTATTGCTAATAATAGTGGTATCTTCACAGTTAGTTCCTATTATAGGAAAATCACAGGATCTGCAATTACACAAGAGGAGTGGCCTTAGAAAGAAATTTGGAAGACTCTTGCACCTACTAAAGTAGCGTGTTTGGAGTGGTTGGTGGCTCATCAGGCATGTCTTACCTAAGATAATTTAATGAGAAGGGGTTTCATTCTCAGCAGTAGATGCTACATGTGTGAAAGAGCTTTTAAATCAGTTGAACATCTCTTTATTCATGGTCAATTTACATGGCAGATTTGGAGCATTTTCCTAGCTATTTTTGGAGTGCAGTTGTAGTACCTGGGAACTTTAAGACTCTGCTCTGGTGCTGGAACGCAGCCTATCCGGGGATGATTCATCGAAATCTTTGGGCGTCCATTCCTTTAAGTATTTTTTTCTCTTTTTGAAATGAAAGGAATCGGAGATGTTTTGTTGGCAAATCTGAGCAGATTCATATAGTAAAATATAGAGGTATTCGTAATCTCTATTATTGGAAGAGGGGAAGCACTGTCTTACTTTCCAGGACTTGCTAGATTTTATAGAGTTGTAATGTAATCAAGTCTAATTTTCTTATATCTACATTGCTCTCCAATATATTTGGAAATCTATGCTTTCAACTTATAGCATCTTCTGTTGATTTTGTTAGTAAAATGGTGAATTTATAGGACGTGATCTGTGTTCAGTGTTCAGTGTCTCACATTGGTTGCGGGAATGACCTATTGTCTCTTTATATAATCTTGAGCTTTTCGTAGGTTTTTCCACTTTTTGGTATACCTTTTATATAGGGGCTTTTTCTTGTCCCTTTTTGTTAATAAAATCATTTACTTTATCCAAAAAAAAAAAAAAAAAAAAACTTGAGTAATCCTCACATGCTGCGGTTGAGGTAGACCTAAATCGATTTTCTTAACATAGTATCACAGTCAGACCCATTATTCTTTGTTTACGCGATATTGAGCACCGTGATATATAATTCTCGTTCCAGATGTCTGTATCTCTGGACTCCGATTAAATGCTAATAGATTACTCTAGTACGGACATTTAATACTGCATAGTCATGCTTGATAGCTCATCCATTATTGGAATTTATGTTAGTTTTACTATTGTTTGCAGAGAGTTGGTATTTGTGTTAACATGATTGCTATTACTTTCAGCTTCTGACCAAAGATATTCGTTGACATTTTGTTCGAACAGGATATATATGAAGCTACAAAGTTCCAGCCTGTTTTATCACCGAATGATGATGCTCCTGCAGACAATAAAATCTATCTCTCTTCATTGAAGTTCACCATTAAACAAGTTACTGCTACTATACGGAGCATGTACGCTGTCATGTCCCTCCAGTAGAAAACAAACAGAGCTTAGCGCTTTTTTGCGCTTATATGAGCATAAGTTTTTTTTTATATCCTATTTTAGGGAAGAGTATATCAGTTTGACCTGCAAAGATTGCTGATATGCCTGTGATGTCTCTGGGTTTATTACATACGCTCAAGACTCATTACCATATGTTTTTTGTGAACTTCTATTGACCCTTGAGCTGATACTTAATTTTACATTGATTACTGTTTTTTGTTATGGTGAACTTATAAGTTGCTACTTTGCTTTATCTTCTAGGAAGCTGGGTTATGCCATTGCCAATGTGGTACTTGAGGGAATTTCTGTTGGGTGTGAGACTTGGGAGGAGGCTACCGTTGTCACTGCTGAAATAAACTCGGCTGAGATGCTTAATCCATTCAACAAACAAGTTGTTTTACGAACAAGGGTTAGTCTCTACTAAGGAATTTAGTAATTCTAAGTTGACATGTCCAGATTCGCATCAGGAAGATTACTATCTTGATAACAATTTAAAAATTCTTTTTCTGATACTTTCTTAGTGCTCGCGTGGCTCATAAATTTTAAACTACTTATCATATGTTGGCTAGTTAATTGCTGCTCTGTTGACGAGTCTTGGAAGCATTATTTTTTTCTGGTGCATTGTTTTGAAAATCAAGATGCCGTTTCTTTTGGGGGGACATTTCAAATAAAAGAACATGTCTTTTGTGGTTTGTTGGTTTCTATGCATATTTAGGTATAATGGTGCGTTCCCTTCTTATCTCAACTGCAAAAAAAGATGTTCGTTGTGATAGAATACCAACAGTTCTTGCAGCCAATTGAGCTTGCATTTGTTTGTACACTGTTATTGCTTAAAATGCTTTAACTAACCATTAAGTCATTTAGGTAAATTCTGATGGGGGCAAGCCTAAAGTTCATCAACCTTCTCTAAGTTTCCAACTTGACATTTCACATCTACAACAGGATGCTACTTTATCTTTGAAGGTATTAGTATCTTCTTTGCCTTTACAATAATTAGGTTAATTGCAAATTTTTAAGTATTGCCACTACATTTTCCAGCTATCATGAAATGTTTAATACTGAACAGGAGTTTTCCCAGAGACTGACATACTATAAGTTTCTGTAAACAGGCTTCTGTCCAGCCACTTCACCTAACCTGCGATTTAGAAAATGTCAAGAATATCATGAGTTTTTCTTCCCTTCTCGAACACTATTGCTCTCTTCATGACAGGGTAAGTATTCAAGCTTTTGTAATTCTTATACTCAGAGATCCATAAAATCTGATATTATTTTAGATCAATTGATCTGGAGTCGTCTTAATTCCAGTAGGCCTCCAGGTTAACCCACTGATCACCAAAGTTACATTTCACCGTGTCATTTTTTTATGTAGTAATTATTTTATTCATCTTTGGGCTAGAAACAAGCCTGAAAGTATATAAAAAAAGTATAAAACCTATAAAAAGAGATAGACATCTTCTGTACAAATTGGAAAAAACCTATGAGTGCATCAAACAGAAACATTTCATTGTATCAAATACAAGGTAATATTAAAAACATGACATTCTGTTTAGTGGTGATTAACATCATCGTCTTACACTCGTTCGATAATTGATTTCTGATTGCCTCATTTTTGCATGAATATTTCTTATCATAATGCATCCTTTTTTATTTTGAAAATAAAAAAGTTAGTGCAGCCAGAACACTTCTATGAAAAGTTTGATGATAATTAAGAAAGTGTTTGTGATAACTTAACGTTGGAGCATACCCTCAAATGCAATCAATGAAACAAATTTGATTACTTTGAAACCAGAGTAAATAGTCGTCAGAATAGTACTGACTGAGCACTGGGTCACCTAAAGGAAGTGCTTTGTCACCAAAAGATCCATTGGAAACAGATGCATTGGCATCTCTAGGTCACTAGAAAGAGTCACCGTGCCTTCAGAATTATCAAAGAAAAAGAGGCGTGCTGCTGGAATAGTCCATAGAGCGAGCAAGTTTCATCGGAATGGTTACCTTGACAAGAAGCAACTCCAGAACAGTCACCAAAAAGGAGAGTAGTGAAATTATGAAAAAGGAGAAAATTCTAGGCTGCCTGATCGCTGACAGATGTTATTATTCTTTGCTAAAATTGTAAATGTTCTGATACCTAAGGAAGCTAGAAAAGAGAAAAGAGAAAAGAGAAGAGACATTGATGATATGAATCTGAACCATCTCTTGTTACATTTTCAAATAGCCTCGCAATTGTGGGGAGTAGTGCTTAGATGATTTGGAGTTGATTGGGTGATGCCGGCTACTGTGATGTAGGCGATGTATAGTTGGGCCTTTAGAAAGAGGAAGAGGAGATCGAGAGCATGGGATGTAGCTCCATTAGCAATTATGTGGGTTATTTGGAAAGAGAGAAACATGAGAGCTTTTGAGGGGGTTAAGAGTAGTTTTGCTAAGATGCTTAGTAGTCTTTTGTTTCTCATTTCCTTTTGGTGTCCCCATGAGGTTCCAATGTGTATAGATGATTGGATTTCTTTTGTAGAGAACCATCTGATGTAGGTTCTCTACTTTTTCGTATACACCTTATATATGGGGGTTTTCCCTTTTCATTATCAATAAGATTATTTACTTTATCAAAAGAAATGATCACTTGATAACTCAATTATAGATGTAAAACACTAATACACTATAACCCATGATATTTTTCAGATGGGGGACACTATTTAGCTTTATAATTTAACTCACTCTTCACATTGCAGCATTAATACATAATAATGCAAGGTTTCGACAAGTTAGATGACGTCGTGACTTGATGCTATTCTGTGTTTCAGATTCTATCGTCCATCAATAGAATTCAAAACACCAATGCACGACTTCAGACGAAAATTGAGTAAGTATACGGACAAGCTCATCTATTTGATAGATCTCCTTGACTCCTAGTCAAACACATGGATTTTACTTGTATATGTAATATGATAAAACTGATGCAAATCAATTGGATGTCTATGTTAATCCTCCTGCTTCTGCTGCTCCTCTTATTTGTTATATTTTCCACAGGCATGTCTTATCAAATCGCAAGATTGTTACATGGAATGTCCATATATTGGGTGTTACCGTCCTTGTTCCAGGTGGAGATGCAAACTCCTGGATGCAGAAAATGGTAATTCATTCCATGCCATTGTTGGTGCATTATCCCCATTCCCCATTATTAGTCTCCCCTTCGTCTTTCAGCTCTTCACTTGCTCCAGGCTTTTCCCCTACCTTGATATTCTTTCATGTCTGAAACATCTGATATGCACAATTCAATTTGGGTGCTTATATAGATATATTAAATCATGAGAGTAGTTGCAATTCCTGATCATATAGAGTGTTCAGTTTCCTAAATGAAGTTGTAGTTTAGCTTAACCGTGCAAAATATGCTGAGATTATTATGGGGTAAGGTTGTCGATGGTGTTCCTTTCTCTGTATTTAAAATGTTTGTTTTATCTGGTTGTCAAGTAATTTTGCCTTGAACTTGAAATATAGTAATGTCACATTACAGGTGTGAAGCATTTTTTTTTATAAGGTAATATTTGTTGATGTGTCGGCGGCAAAGCTGTACAAAGTTACATCCAAAAAAGAAAGGGAGTTATTACATGTCGTGTAATGAAGTAAGAAAATCAAGTATGGTCTCGGCTAACAAATTTGCCACTACGAACTTGCACCAAAAAATAAGTGAAAAAAATACATGACTTGAGATTGAGAATGGAATCTTTCTTGCCCTAAAAATTCTAGCATTCTTTCCCTCCCAATAACCCAACATACCACAGCTGCAATGGAGTTCTATGTTGATATAAAATCTTTAGCTATGCCTATTCTTTGCCAAGCAGAAAGAAAGTCCAAGGTAGAACTAGGCATGCACCATTTGATATTTAGAATGTTGAGAATCATGATCCAAATGCTGCTGGAGACTTTGCAATGCAAAAACAGATAGGTTAACATCTTCGGCTTCTTTTTCGCATAGAGAACATCTATTGCATAACTAGAAGCCTCTCTTTTGAAGATTGTCGATTGTAAAGACGTTTCCCTTGAGCCAATGTACACATGAAACATTTCACTTTTGGGGTGCCTTACTCCTCCAAATAGTCGTCCATGGCCAAGCGTTGGAGTGAGGGTAAGAGCCAGTGAAAAAGGAATAGCAGCTCTTAACTGAAAAAGATTCTCTTGGTGTGTTGGGAGGCTGTTACAACACCAAAGAAGTGGGGCGGACTAGGAGGGAAAGATCTTAGGGTTTTCAATAGAGCACTGCTAGGAAAATGGATGTGGAGATTTGGCGTTGAGGAGCGTGCTTTATGGAGGGAGGTGGTGGCAGAAAAGTATGGCACTTTAGAAGGGGGTGGAGAACTAGTAATATCAATTCTCCATTTGGGTGCAGTTTGTGGAGAAGTATCATGAAGGGATGGGAAGACTTTAATGGCCATATTTCTCTCAGGGTAGGAGATGGGAGAAGAGTTTATTTTTGGAACCATAAGAGGTGCGGGGATGACACATTAAGGGTCTCCTTCCCTAATGTGTTCAACCTTTCGAGCCAGAAAGAGTCGACTGTCCAACGGATTCGTAGGGTGCATGATGGGGAGGTGCTATGGGATCTAACGTTCAGAAGACATCTTCAAGATTTGGAGATAGATGAGTTCTAAACTATGTTGGAGTTACTTTATAAGCAGATCACATCAGCTTATAATCCCGATTCACGGAGATGGGGTTAAATAGCAATGAAATATTCACATTCAAGTCGTTTTATCAAAAATTGTTGGTGAGAGAGGAGATATGCTTTCCACACTTAGTCAGTTTGGATTTCCAGGGCTCCAAGGAAAGTGTGCTTTTTTGCTGAGTTAGCTGCAAGAGGAGTGATCCTAGCGGCTGAGAATTTGAGGAAGAGAAATATTACTTATGTCAGTTGGTCCTATATGGGCAAATGCTCGGGAGAAGACGTTGATCATCTTTTGGTGCATTGCAAGATAGCGTCGGATCTATGGAAGGTGGTATTGAATTTCTTCGGGTTGCAATAGGTCATGCCACGTAGTGTTAAAGATGTCCTACATAGTTGGGCATGTAGAAGCAAGAGAAGTAAACGTAGGGCATGGGAGGTTGCACCACTAGCTCTTACGTGGATAATTTGGAGAGAGAGACATAGGAGAGCGTTTGATGGTGTTGAAAATGATTTTGTACAATTTGAGAAATAGTCTTATATCTTTGATAGCTTTTTGGTGCACCCTTAATATTCCAATATGTATAGATGATTGGGTGTCTTTTGTAAAGCATCATATTTTGATGTAGATTCTCTATCTTTTGGTATACCTCTAGTATACGGGAGCTTTTCCCAATATCAATAAAGTTGTTTACTTCATCAAAAAAAAAAAAAAAAAAAAAAAACTGGAAAGATACCTTTGGAGTCTAGCTCCCACTTATAATGATCAGGTTTGTGGATGAAAGAGGGTGTGTTATGGATGAGTTGAAGCAACTGCACATAATCTTCAATTTCCCAATTGTTGAGATTTCTATGAAATGGAATAAACCACACATCTGCTTCCCTGAACTCTGACATTGAGGCATCCTGATGGGTGGAACAAATGTAAAGCACAGGGAATAGATCTTTCAAAGGAGAATGGCTGAACAATGTATCTTGCTAAAAACGAATTTTCCTTCCATCCCCAACTTGTGATGATACATGTTCCACAAAGAAGTTCCATAGTATCCTGATGTTTTTCCACACACCAAGCCCAAGGGGAGAGGTGGGTGGGTTGGAAATCCAGGAGCTCGACAACCCATATTCGTGACAGTTGACTTTTTTCCATAGTGCATTCTCTTCAAGCCCGAACCTTCATAACCGTTTACATCTCAAGCAGGTGTGAAGCCTACATGTTGCAACCGAAAACATTAGTTCTGATTTGAGTGTACTGAGAAAATATTGGGTCACCTCCAGTAATTGTATTCTGATCCTTTGCACTTGTTTGGTGTCCCAAACCAATTTATTTTCGATACCTTGAGTGCTTTATTATTTTAGGCTACCGCATTTCAGTGGCCTGAAAATTCTAGTTTGCGCAGGTACTGGAAGCAGGGGAATTAACCTTTGCATCAAAAAGTGACAGAGATGCTTTATTAGCATCACCATTTTGCTCCAGTAATGTTGTCTTGGGTTGTCAGCCTCAGGATCTTTACGAACACTTTGAGATTAACATTAGTGATGTTGAGGTCAGTCATTTTGCACTCTCTTACTCAACGTCCTCCTTGTATGATGTAAGTTAAGTGTGATTCTTTGCTGCAGGTAAAAGTTTTGACTTCATATTCCTCGGGAACAGTGCCCCTCCTGGAGAAATTTAGCGCCAATATCAACTTGACATTATGCATTGTTCCCGATGAATCAGAGTTGAAAAATTGTGAGGTAAGTGAACCATTTTTATGACTGTATATTTTGTGATTGTGATCTAGTTTTGGGTTTTTTAATAATCTTTTGCTTCTCTTGAAGTCTTAGGTTCTTAAGTTTTTAAGCCTTGAATTTGTTATGTAATTAAAATTTATGATATTACAAGTGGTGCTAGGGTCAAATTTAATTGACAAAGTATTGTTTGCCTCTTTGTTCTTGACTATTTCACTTTCAAGTTCATTTTTTCCTTGTGTTCAAGATGTTGAAGATGCTAGTTTTTTCTTACCCTGAATTGGGTGGCCGGATACAGGTCAGATAAGAAAAGCTAATGATCCTAGCGGAATTGAAAGACTAGCATTTAAATTCAAAGAGAAATTGAAATGATATATGGAAAGAGAGAAACATGAGAGCTTTCGAAGGGATTGAGAGTAGTTTTGCTAAGATGCATAGTAGTCTTTTATTTCTCATTTCCTTTTGGTGTACCCATGAGGTTTCTATATGTATAGATGATTGGGTTTCTTTTGTAGAGGACCATGTGATGTAGGTTCTCTACTTTTTGGTATACATCTTGTATATGGGGGTTTCCCTTTTCATTATCAATAAGATTATTTACTTTATCAAAAAAAGATTATATACTTTATCAAAGAGATAGAAATAGAAGAAGGATCAAAGACCCAAATAATGAGAAAATAGGAGGTAACCCCTACATACCCATAGAATGAAATTAACCAAAGATATAAAAGTTTGAAGAAGATTACCTTCAAGTACACTCACTTAAAGAGAACCTTGATAGTCACTTGAGAGAGAAGTAATTTTACCTTGCTTTACGAGTTCAAGTCATTAAAAGTTGAGGAATTGAACAAGGGATTATGTATTTATAGTCTATTACAATTTAAGGCTGAGGTCCACAAGTATATAGCTTAAAACCTAGGCTAAAAGCCCAAGTCAATGGTGAACTCTGTTCGCAATCTTGTTGTCATCTTCAGTGCATCGACCTGGCTGCCAGGTCGGCGCACGGGATGAATCAGAACTCTCAAAGTTCCACTTCTGATGGTTTAACCCTTCTTCAAATCATGGAACAATTCTGGCATCAATCGTGCATGCTCCGAACCTTTATCCTAGTCATGTTGTAGTCTTTGTAAGCCTCTTCTTTTCCACCCCAAAGATGTTCATCTGCTTTAGTTCTTGTACAAGTTGTAGAGCTCCTTTTTTTGACTTCTTGTAAAGGGTCTTTGTCGCAGAACTTGAGGTTTCCATTACTCCTTCCGCCCTTTCAAGATATACCTCTGTTCCCGCACCAGTGAGAAAGTGTCATTTTTGGCGCTTCCACCTACCATTGCATCATTACCATCCCTTGTCCCTGAACGGATAAGATAGAAATTCAATTCTGGTGATAACCATGGTTTTTGTGGTTAGTGGGGGTATGTTGACGTAATTAATGCTTCATTTCCGATAAAACATGGAAACTGTTTTGGTATCAGTTACCAGTTTTTTTTTTTTTTTTTTTTGTTATAAATTTTTTATAAAAAGGGCACTAAAAAACCATGTACAGGAGGGGTATACCAAGAAATAGAAAACCTTGCAAAAAGAAATGGTTTTCTACAAACACCGAATTTCTTTACATATAGGGATCTTATGGGTTAAACTGCATAAAATTGGGTTACATGGACAATCATAAAGGTGTAGTAGTTTAAGCGTGATAATATATTCAAGTTGGGATTTTCACACGATAAACTGAAACCCATGGCGACTTGAGTGGTTTTATGGAGCAAGTACTGTTAGACTGCTAAACTGCTACTACACTTGCTATTTTTTGTAATTTGCAAAGTATGCCTTTATGTTTGATCAGTTTATAATGTAGGTTTGGTTTCTCGCTTTCAGGTTGACATAGAGGTTTCATCAGTTCTTGCTCACTTTTCACCGTCTCTATGTGGTGCAATTATGGAACTTATTGCGGAATTTGATATATTGCGTTTATCATCGGACACTTTAGCCGCAACTACAGTTAATGGATGTGGGACATCTGCTGTTTTTTGGTTCTCCGGTGCGGCAAATGTGAAATCAATTGGTTGCTTGATCGACTTTGAAAGTGATGTAGAGAATGCTTGCAGTCTCATGTTTTTGCTTCAGATATTAAACGTCAGGTATATTTCTTCTTTATTTTTCCTTCTTTCATCTACCAGAAAAGGTTATACCATTAATAATCGAGAAGATACATAGAAGACAAGATGTTACACAAATGCGGAAGTGAAATAGTGTTGCAGATTTTACTCCTAGGCAGATCGTAAATGTCCAGTCTGTCTATTAACCCTTCTGCTTTTCACCACAACAATTGCTACAGCCTACAAGAACTGCTCTAGTGCATAATCATCATACCCTAAGTTTGGACACGGATGCGAGTGTCCGACGTGGGTGCAGATCTAGAGGTCGGATCCTTTGAGATTTAAATTCTGTGATTCGGGGATATGATACAGGTGCGGAGTTCGGCTAAAAGTAATTCAAAAAAATAAACCTAGAGTTATATAATACAAATTCAAGCACCAAAAGAAAAAGTTACATTAACATTTGAACTTTATAAGTGTATAGATGAGTGGGCTTCTTTTGTTGAGAACTATATTTTGGTGTATGCTTTTTACTTTTTGTATACCTCTTGTATACGGGGGTTTTCCCCTTTTTTATTAATAAAATCATAACCTTTATCCAAAAACACATTTGAACTTTATAATTAATAATGAAGCAGGAATTATGAGTATTATCTAACTAGAACTTGTAGGCCTACTACATTTTGATTCGAAGCTTTCTTCCTCAATATTTTTGCCTAGCTTTGGTTCTGGTTTCGGGAATCAAACTAATTGTTTCGTCGCTCGTGGTCAAAGTACCCAAAAATGTTTGACAAAATCCTGTACGGATCCCATACTCACACCCATAACAGTGTCGTGTTGACACGGGTGTGGTACCGAATGTGCCGTGTCCGAGCAACTTAGATCATACCAACGTGATTTTGAAATCATTCCTGTTTGTTGGCTGTCAGTTGTGATCTCTTGACATGCATCACTAGCTTTGCTGTTTATTTCAAGCATGTTTGATAGTTGACAAAAAGTCGCGGAGTCATAGCAGGTCATTTTCTGCTCTCATATCAATTGCACAAGTTTTGTTTGTTGACCTCAAGTCATTCTTGATTCAAACCCAAGTTTAGGTAAATCGGTCATTACATTCGCCATGGTGGGGTCAAAACTGTAGCAATTGTCAAAGCACAGCCTTGAGATTTTATTAACATTTTCATAGACCTTTTGAAGCTTTTACTTCTAACGGTAGGTTTCCAGGCTAGCGTGTGCTGACCCGGACTATTCTACTGGGTATCTGTGTCCCTCACTGGTACAGGTACTGTGTGATTCTCCCCACCAAGAATTAAGCAGATGAAGAATTGACCTTACTTTTTTGTCAGCTGGGATCCAAAATTTCGTATCAGCTCCATTGAAGGCTAGGTTACACACTTGGGTGCTGAATTTATTTTAGTTTTATTTTATTGATATCCGGCAGCAAGTGAACATGATTACTTATCTGGTGAAGGAAAAGAGGCAAATGAATTTAAACTGAATGCACATTTTGAATTGTGGCTGAAATAGACTTATTTCCATTTAACCTTTAAGTACTCAATGTAGAGAGAAAAGTAGGAAAAATCACGTTCTGGCATCTATTCGTGAATGATATTTATTTGCTTGTGTGCCAGGAGAGTGATCCGTTTCAATTCATTTCTGTATTAAGTGTTGTAGCATCACTTTTGAAGTCATGAATGAAAAGCTGCAGGTTTGATGGGAACGAGTCTTTTGACGGTAGGGCCTCAGTGAAGGGAATAAGCATCCATGAATATGGTGGTAAAAGTGAAGGGGAAAGCGTCATATTTTGCTTATCTCAGAACTTGCCAGGATCTGTGTATCAGGATGATAATGGTATCAGAATTGGTCGTCAAAATGGAGATTCATATAAGAAAAGTAGTACCAGTGATCCGTGCCTTCTATTCCATTACAAAACCTGTGGGAGTTCAGGATTCATCAGTCATGAATGTAAATTGAGTATATCTGGTCTTGAAATTCACTATTACCGTTTTATAATTGGAGTTTTGGTAGGATTTATTGATAAACTATCTAAACTCAGAACTTCTGCCCGAGTTGCGGGCAAACCTTTAGTGAATGGAAAGACTTGCATTCCAATTTTTGTTTCCTCGCTCCAAAATTGTGGTTTCTCCAACTTATTTGAATCCTCTTTTTCTGATTGGGCAAGCGTTTCGTTGGATCAGTTCCCTTTCATCACCCTAAAAGATGCTGGTTCTTTGCTTAATCTTGGAGGTGTCTCAAACATACAGAATAAATCTAATGGTCAGCATCCATTTTCTGTCAAGTCTTCTTCTCAAATTTATGATGCTAAAAAGTCATGTTTCGTCGATTTGGAGATTAACAACTGCAGAGTTCATTTTCATGAATCATCTTGCATAATTGGAACTCTTTTGTTTCCAAATGTCAAGTCTGCATTGTGTATGTGTGCCGACTATCTTGATATATGTTGCTCTGTTGAGGGGTTGGTTCTTTCTTCTTTACTGTGGACTCAAAAAATGCAGGATTTCCTTTGGGGTCCCTTGACATCCACTTCCTCTCCAGCTTTAAAGTTACGTATCAGGAGAGAAAGTGAGAAGTCACAATTGGAAATGAGTTTCTGTGTCCAGCATGTGTCTTGTGTTTTACCACCTGAGTTCCTTGCAATTATCATTGGTTATTTTTCCGTACCTGATTTGGGCTCTAGTCCCAGTGGATTAGCTATTACAGAAAGCTCCGACTGTAATACCTCAGAAAACAATGTAGGCATGGCATTTATATTTGAGATACTGGACTCCAACTTATTTGTACCGACGGGGACCACTGGCTCTCAATTTCTTAAGCTTGACATACAGCGGTTATACTGTGGGTTCACACAAAATGGTGAACCAAAGATTGTGCTGAACGATATTCCTACGGAATGCTTGGTTACAGAAGATGAAATTGCCCACAGAAATGATTGTATAAACTTATTTGGATATGACTTGTCTCTATCTGTGATGCTATTAGAAGAAGAAGCATCTAATTGCCCAGGTACCTCTTTTGGCCCCAGTTGGGCAAATGTCATATTGATTGCACCGTTTAGTGCTGACGTATGGGTGAGATTACCATCCCAGTGTGAATGTTGTGATGTCATATCCAATTATCCAAGCTGCATTATGACAATAGTCAAGGACTGTCAACTCAATGCTGAAGGTAAGGATCAGATTTCTGTCAATAGGTATTCTTGAATATTTTAAGAAAACTTTTTGCATCTCAGTGTTTGCTCTGTGACTGTCCACAGGTGCATCGCTCATGATTGGATGTGAAGCATTGATCGATGTGATAGATCAGTTTTCCTTGGTTAATAAACAAACTGAAGCATTCAAATCTGACGGCTTACAGTTTTTTCTACGCAAGGAGGGAAAAGAGGAAAAAGCCACATCTCCGCCTCAAGCCTCTCCTGAAAATTCCATGATAATCCGAGTGTCTTTGAGGTCAATGTTAGTAAAATTGCGACAACAGAGAAGAGGATCAATTGCGTCTGACCTCATTGGGGAGGCTAACATGCAGTTTCTGTGTTCTGCGTATTTAAAAAATGATGAACTCTTAAGGCTGAAGATCTCCTTCTCTTATCTACAGCTATTCTCGTCTCTAAACTCCATTTTGCTTGCAGAATGCCGTTCCGACTCTGGCTTACCTGTTATTGTGACAACCTTTTCATTGTCTGATCAGGGTGACAATATGCTTTCTGTTTCCATGTCTTTGCTGGATGTTTGGATACATTTGTCTGACTGGATTTCAATCATCGATGTACTCCAGTCTTCCTCTACAAAACAACCTAAGACCTTAATAACGAACTCATTATCAAACAATATGGCATATGGCCCTGTTGACCAACTCAAGGATAGTGAAAATGATGGCTCACAAAATTCCTTCGCATGTCCAAATGTATTGACTTCTGATGTAAATGCTAGATTTGGTTCTGGAATTCACTCTGTTGAGCTGGAAAGTGTTGGTGTCCGAATTCATGTTCCTGCTTGGGTGAAAAATGATGCTTTTAACATATCAGAGGCGAAGCAGGGTGACATGCACATGAATGATTTACGTAACATGATTTACGGAAATCGACATAGCTTTTTTACTGTCGTATTCCAGGCTAGGAATACTAAACTGTTCAACTTTGGGACCATTATGAGGCTGGAAATTGATTTAGATAAAACCTGGGGTGCAGTGGAGCTAGTCAAGGATGATAACGCACGCACATGGCCCCTGTTTGAACTATTTCAAGTGAAGGTGGAAGTTGTAATTTGCACTAGTTGCATTGAGCATATCCATGCGAGAGTGGATCTTCAATGTCATTGTCTGGATGTCTGGTTGTCGGATCACATTCTTTACTTCTGGCAGTTTGTGGATTTTGGCGGACAGTTTGTGGATTTTGGAAGTCCAGCAGCTGGGCCTTCTCTTAGTCTCAGTCATGTGAACTTTGATATCCAACTGAGGAAGTTTTCTGTTCTTTTGGCTGATGGAAAGGTGATTTCCACTCTGTAGTACTATGCTTATTTACATCATTTCTGCAGTTTACTTGGGCTAGATTGGAGTTAGATGAGTGCTGATAACATGTTCTCTTGATATCTTATTGTCTTAAATTTCATAATCATCCTTAAAGTATTCACTGGCATTCGTATCTTCTTAGTTGCTACAGGGAACATTGCTTACAAGGTCTCATATACCTTGGATGTCTTTTCTCGTTGATATTGAGTGGTCGAGTGATGTTATGAACGGGCATGCTGCTATAATGTGTTTTTACCTTCGCTCCATCATTTCAGTTAAAATGGGAGGAGCATGTTGGAATTATTTCTTTTCTAGAGAAGTCTAGTTACGGGAAGCTCACACAGATATAGGAAAAATATTACTCCCTTTGTCTCAATTTATGTGGCATACTCTCCTTTTTAGTCTATCTCAAAAAGAATGTCATGCTTCCTTATTTGACAACTACTTTTCTATTTTACCCTTATTGGGTACCTTAAAAGCTATTACCAACTTTTTCATTACTCCAACCTTCTCTTTCTTCCTTTTCCTCTTTCTTTAACAAGGGTTGTTTTGGGGTACTGCAAAGCAAACATCTATTTCTTAATCCGTGCAGAGTCAAACTCCGCCACATAAATTGGAATGGAGGGGATACTAAATAGGATTTGGTCTCTTGTATTTTTGCGTGTGTTATAACTTCTTCTACATCAATATTTTTTCATCAGTATTACTATTGTTATAATATCTCACATTGGTTGATGGAATGACTTGTTTTGAGACACATTCTTGGTTAATGTATTTGGCCTCCATTTTATATTGTCTATGCTCCAAATGGTCCGGTCCTCGGCATATGACGGAGCCTTAGAGTGTCCCACATTTGTTGAGAGAAGGTTTTTTATCCTTATATGGTCATGAGAATTCCTCGTCTCTTGAACTAGCTTTTGTGGCTGAGTTAGGCTTAATATCCATTTTCTTTACATTTATGTTTATATTTTCATGAGGAAGTGACATTATTTCATTTATTATAGCAGTCAAACCTCCTTTGCCCTATTGTGGGAAGAGCTTTTTGTTGGTTCTTTCTTTCTAGCCTTGTGTGGTTGTTTTCTGATTTTGTGTTTTTGTGGGGATGGGGTGTTGTAGAGCGCAAAATGTATCCTTGTGTTCTATCTTATTCGATCTTTCCTTTTCGGGTCTTGTATGTGGTTAATTGCATAGTTTTTTTGTTTTTTTCTTGTAGACGGGTGTTTTATTGCCTTTTATTTATAAATATGATTACTTTATCCAAAATAATCCTGTTTATTTCTTGCCACTGTTCTCCTTGATCATTTACTGCTAATTATATCCCGTAAATTACCAGTTTTCTTCAGCCACATACATTTTGCTAATGCCTGTATATTTTTCTATAGTGGAGTTCAAGTGGACCTTTGCTCGAGTTACTGATGACAAACTTGCTTCTTCACTCGACGATAGCTAGAAATGAAATGGAGGGTTTAATGAAGTGTGAAGTCCAAGTGAACTACAACAACCTTGATAAGGTAGAGATAACAAAAGCATTATATTTTCTTCTATTGAACTTCTTGTTCACTAACTTTAGTTCTCCATTTGGGACATAGGTCTCGTGGGAGCCTTTCCTTGAGCCCTGGGAAGTCCAACTAAGCTTAAGAAGGCATGATGACAGTTCCCTTCTGAGTGGTGACATTACTGGCAATCTTCATATTGAATCGACAGCTCAACTTAACTTGAATATTACTGAGCCTCTCATTGAGGTACTGTAGTTTCAACTTTCTGCTGGAAAACTCTGTTACATTTGTTGATAAAATATTTTATTAAAAAAACATTTGTTGATATAAATAGTGTTGAGAAGATGGAATCCCTCTTGGAACTTTCTGTTGGAAGTGCTGCTAGAATCTATCATGTTAACCAAGGAGCTGATAAAACTGTTTGAAGCTGCCCTAATTTTTAATCCTTTATCAGGCTATCGATCTGCTGCTTGTTCTTGACATTCATTTTGGAATCAATAATAAGTTAATAACCAATGAGTTTTTTCAATTTTGTATTGATAGAGTCGAAGTTACGGGTTTTATAGTTTCTTTATATAGTTTTGGGCTATTCTCATCTCATGAGCTAACTTTTGGGTCGAAATAGGTCCAAGGTCTATTTTTTTAAGGTATCAGGTATAAAGTCATTCTTGTTTTTCCATTTACCCACTATGGACCCCATGTTATTTGTTCACACTCCAAATGTCAGTCGTGGGCATCCACATAGTTAAGTCTATGATCCAATTTTCTTGACAGGAGTGCTTCGATTGGTTTAGTATATGTCATTCATTGGTTATATTTTTCAATATCAAAGGAAGTTAAAAATTAGCCTAACCAACCATAGTAACCATTTGCATTCTATAATTTACGAAATAGGAGGAGATAATTACATCCATAGCTCAACGGCCAACATGAAGGAAAGAGAGTATCCACTTTGGTTAGGGCTCTATCAACTCTAATGTAGTGATTGCTATTGTTCTTTCTTGGGTTAAAACTCCAGTTTTTTATTTAGATGAATGAGTTATGTTAAATAGACGAAAACTAGTTGTGTTTTTTTTATCCTCGCCTTTCCCAAATTATTTATTTTGTGATATCTGTAAATGTTGAGGAGGCAATTCGCAAGATGAGAACGGGTAGAGCGACTAGGCCTGATTAGTAACTCTGGTAAAGCAGGTATGGAATGGCTAATCGGGTTGTATAATATCATCCTTCGGACTGACAAAATGCCCGAAGAATGGAGGTGGAATACCATGGTGCCGTTGTATAAAAACAAAGGTGATATCCAAAACTGCAACAATTATAAGGGTATCAAACTATTAAGCCATACGATGAAAGTTTGGGAGAAGGTGGTAAAGAAGAGGATGAGGAGGGATGTAGCTATTTCCGAGAACGAATTCGGATTTATGCCTGGCCAGTCGACCATAGAGGCCGTCCATCTTCTGAGGAGGTTGGTGGAGCAGTACCGGGACAAGAAAATGGACTTGCATATGGTGTTTATTGATCTAGAGAAAGCTTATGACAAAGTCCCAATGGAGGTATTGTGGAGATGCTTGGAATATAAAAGTGTTCAGGTAACATATATCAGAGCAATTAAGGACATGTATGATGGAGCCAAGATCCGAGTGAGAAAAGTGGGAGCAGCTTCTGAATTCCAGTCGAGATGGGGTTGTATTAGGGGTCAGTACTTAGGGGTCAGCATTGAGTCCGTTTTTATTTGCTCTGATAACGGACGAATTAACTCAGAGTATTCAAAGGATGGTGCCTTGGTGCATGTTATTTGCAGATAATATAGTTTTGGTTGATGAGACTCGCAACAAAGTTAATGATAAGCTGGAGGTTTGGAGATGGACTTTGAAGTCGAAAGGTTTCAGGCAGAGCAGGACGAAAACGGAGTATATGGAGTGCAGGTTTAGCGGTACTTCTTATGCGTCTGAGGTAGAAGTGACGCTTGATACTCTAAGTCATCCCCAAGAACTGTAGCTTCAAGTATCTTGGGTCAATAATCCAAGGAAATAGAGAGATGATGAGGATGTCACACATCATATAGGAGCGGGGTGGACAAAATGGAGGCTCGTTTCCGGGGTCCTATGCTATAAGAAAGTGCTACCTGGACTTAAAAGGAAAGTTCTATAAAGTAGCCATAAGACCAGCTATGTTGTGTGGAGCTGAGTGTTGGCCGGTCAAGAACACACATGTTCAGAAGATGAGAGTAGCAGAGATGAAAATGCTTAGATGTGTGTGGGCATATTAGGATGGATACGATTAAGAACGAGGTCATATGTGACAAGGTAGGAATGGCATCGGTGATGGACAAGATGCGAGAAGCGAGACTGCGATGGTTCGGACATGTGAAGAGGAAGAGCACAGATGCTCCAGTGAGGAGGTGCGAGAGGTTGGAAGTGACGGGTCTACGAAGAGGTAGAGGTAGACCGAAGAAGAATTGGGTGAGGTGATTAGACAGGACATGGCTCACCTCCAGAAGATAGGAAAGTGTGGAGATCGAGGATTCGGGTAAAAGGTTAGGTAGTACTTGCACGATTTCTGGGCATATTAGCATTAGTATTGTCTGTATATATGCTACTTTTATTTCACTTTTCGCTTTTATTATTGTTCGTGTTTTGTGTTTATTTCGGTTGTCTTTAAATCTTGTGTTGTTATTTTCTTTGCACTTATATTGTTATTGTGTTTTTTTTTAAAAGCATTTTTCCATAATTATATTTTCTTTTAGCCGAGGGTATATCAGAAACAGTCTCTCCACTTTGGTGGGTGGTAAGGTCTGCGTACATCTCACTCTCCCAGACCCCACTTGTGGGACAACACTGAATATGTTGTTGTATTATATTTGTAAATTTCCCTTAAGGTTAATTTTTGGTCTTCATGAGAAGAAATAACGGATATTTATCATAGCCCCTTTTCCAAAACAAATATTTATATTTGTCTATTATCAAACATGAAAGTATGTATCAGTTAATGTCTAATAACAAACCATGACCAGTCTTATCCATTCATATCCTCGTCTTTCTTAGCTTTAATCAGATATGCTCAACCTTTGCTGGTAAAATACTACTAGTTTATGTTTGCTGCATTAGTGAAAATATGAATAAGCACAAATTTGCTAGGTCATCCTTGGAAGAAATTTTCCGGGTTAGCAATATGATAGCAGTTCAGTATGCCTCAATCCAGAATTTGTTTGTGTTAGCTATATGAATCACCTCAATCTATATTCAAAGGATTCATCATAGTTCGAACTATTTAATGCTGGCTGTTAAGCTAACGCAACTGTCCTCCTCTATCCAATCATGGAAGCCTATGGTTTACAAAGCTCACATTGATGGAGTTCCTTTGCTGAATGGATTATGCCGACTTCTTTAAAAAAAAGTTATTTCTGATTTAGGATTTAAAGATGAATTCAGTATACTTCTTGTATACAGGGTTTGTTCCCCTTCATTATTAATAAAATTATTTACCTTATAAAAAAAACAAAATAGGGATTCATTTGTTTTTTAGTACCCTACCCCTATTTAGCTTTGTGTTAAAAAAAAGTCTCATCCTTAGTTTGCTTTCATCTGATCAGATTATAGGAATTCTTGCAGTGTGCATGCAAGATCTAGAAAAAGATAATGACAAATTGCACACTGTAGAACTTTGTACATAGCCCATTTCTTCAAGTACAGTCACACAAGTTAGCTGATGCATTATTCTTTGTGTTTCCCTTTCCTTTGATGAAGGTTGTTTCCAGGACCATTGAAATGACAAAAAATGCATGGGATTTGAGGCAGATGACTGTTTATTCTGAAATCCCACCATTCTTAAATTCTCCGATACGTGAAAATCTGGATTCTCGGAGTACTCCTCCTTATATACTGCAAAATCTGACTTCACTGCCTTTAAAATTTCACGTCTATGAACAGCGGCAGAGTGGTTATGGCTTAGAAGTATCCTCCATGAAAGGTGGAAAGAATTTACAACCAGGATCTTCTACTCCAGTTTATGTTAGTGAAAGTCTTGAGGATCAAATTTTACGGTATAGGCCCGCCCAATCCAGTGACCAACTTGGTGACAAAAAATCGGTGGAGCCATCACATCATTATATCATTGTTCAACTTGAGGGAACATCGTTTCCTTCTGTTCCTATTTCAATGGATCTTGTTGGTCTTAGATACTTTGAGGTCGATTTTTCTAAATCATCGAGGAAGTCCGATGTTGATACAAGTAAGAATGTTCCAAACAGTATTAATGATGGAAGAAACAGCAGAATAGAAGAAAAAAGTGGCTTTGTTGTTCCTGTAGTAGTTGATGTGTCCATACAGAGGTACACGAAGATGGTGCGATTGTACTCGACAGTAAGTGCCAATGCAGGTCATATTTCGTGCAGCTTTAATTATCTATGCTGCTTTACCAATTTTTTTTTTGTTTTAATTACAGGTAATAGTATCCAATGCAACTTCTGTACCTCTTGAAGTACGGTTTGACATTCCATTTGGTGTTTCTCCAAAGGTATATAGGCGGAAGGAATTAGTAGAAATCTCAATTATTTTTATTGGTTTAAAGAAAAAGAATATCTGTATCTGTTAAGTTTCGGTTGGATTTCTGTCCTTCACTTTTGTGTAACTTCTGTCATTTCCCTTCTTTGTCATGTCAGATTATGGACCCCATATATCCTGGTCAACAGTTTCCTCTTCCATTGCATTTAGCTGGAGCAGGACGAATGAGATGGCGTCCTGTTGGTAATTCTTACTTGTGGAGTGAAGCCCACAGTATTCCAAATATTCTTTCGAATGAAAATAGAATCAGCTCTTTGCGCTCCTTTGTCTGCTATCCATCTCATCCAAGCAGTGACCCATTCCGCTGCTGCATATCTGTCCATGATTGGTGCTTACCGTCGGCTATGTCACCAGAAAAAGGCTTTTCTTTGTCAGACAATATTCTGAGACAGTCCCTTAAACCTTATAACAATGTAACTTACATGGTTAAGTCCGAGAAGAGGAATGTACATCAGCTGACTTTAAGCAGTCCATTAGTGTTGAAGAATTATCTTCCAGAGACGGTGTCTGTGACTATAGAAAATGCTGGTGTTTGTCGTTCTGCAGCTGTATCCGAGGTTTGCACTGTGTTATAGCAACTATTGTTCATGAATAAGTTTTTTTTATTGCATCTCTTCACTAGCCCAATTTTCCCTCCTCTTCCAGGTTGAAACTTCTTTCTTCCATGTTGATTCTTCACATGACCTCACAATAACTTTCGACATGCATGGATATAAACCTTCAGCTGTGAAATTTCCACGTGCTGACACATTTGGTGAAATAGCCAAGTTCAGCGGAACAAGGTTCTCTTTGTCGGAGACTATTATGTTTGATCCTCAATCATCAGACGGTATTTTTTGAATTTTGCCTGCCTGTTCTTTGTTACTAGTGCCAGCATTATTACTTGTGTCTATTTTTATCGTTTATTATAATCCTCCACTTTCTTAGGTCCCCTCTGTGTTGCAATTGAAAAAGTTATGGATGCATTTTGTGGAGCTCGTGAATTATGCATTTCGGTTCCATTTTTGCTTTACAACTGCACTGGTTTCCCCCTTGTTGTCTCTGACAACTTGACAAATGGCCACTTTAGTGTTATTACTTCGTGCTATGATGTGGACGAGCAGGATGTAGTTCTCCGCAAAAAAGGTGGTCTAGGCATTTTGTCTTCTAATCAAGATACGGATACAGCTGCGAAAAGCATCCTGCCGCTTGCTCCCTTGAACAATTACCTCGTCACAAAATCGCATGACAGTAAATTCTCTGAAACACAATCGATTGAGTTCGATAATTCGACAATTTTTCATCGGGGTTCACAGAAGCATGATATACATGCTTCAAAAGCATCGCTTCACAGGAGCAGGTCTTGTACTAGTAGTCAATCCAGCTTGAAGTCTTGTGGCTTAACAGAAGGTGATGCTTGGAAGGTTAATTGCCGGATGTATTCACCTAACCCTAGTTTATCTTCAAGTGAAATTATGGTCAGACTATGTAGATATCTACCTAATTCTCTGATGGATAACATTCCCAATGATTCTTGGTCTGGTGCTTTTGCACTTGTGCCGCCTACTGGTTCTACCAGTGTAACAGTCCCACAACCATCCAGGAAATCAGGTTATGTTGTTTCTGTTAGTGCTGTTGCAGCACCATTTTTGGGTAGAACAAGAATTATTACCTTTCAGCCGAGGTACGCTACTATGGCATAATTATGTCGTTTACTACCATTTTGAAGATTTTTGTTTAAGATCTTCCTGCCAGGAGTATACCTATAATTTTAAGAACTCATAATTTTACAGATATGTAATCAGTAATGCATGCAACAAGGACTTGTATTACAAGCAGAAAGGGACAGATGATGTTTTCACATTGGAATCTGGAAGACATTCTCATATTCAGTGGACGAATACAACGAGGTATATTGTGATGGCATTGGTATTGTCATTGCTGATTTATATCTCAAGTTACCTCTAAGTCTGCACATATTACAAATGCACCTCATTATGTTAATTAATTCCAGACTAAGTTCATTTGTAGGTACAGATGGAACTCCAACACCTAGTAATTGTAAGTTAGTATGGTAGGAGCATGGGAGGAGGATAATACTCCAATGGATGTAAAGCCCTATGTCTGAAATTGCAATTAGGGGCTTTTCAAACTAATCATTTAAGTTCTCCTGCATGACACAGAAGAAACTATTTTTCAATCACCCGTTCCATGCCATCAACTTCTTATTTTGTCACCATCATTCCCTAGGTGTTAGTTGAAACACTTGAATCTCTTTATAAATCTACTGCTTGAATCTATAAAGGGTAGTTGAAAAGAGAGCGCCTATTGTGGGAATAATTATTGTTAAGTTGTCTTCTCTGATACATTAATTCTTATGATGCTAGTTCTTAAATATCTTTGGGAGGCAATGTTTTAAGGTTGGACGAATGTAAAGCGGAGCTGTGTTTCTGCAATGATTTCATCCCTGGTCTCTGCTCCTTATTCCTGTTATTTATTATGTGTCAATATTTTCCAGGGAGTTGCTAGTCTCTATTCAATTTGCGGAACCTGGATGGCAATGGTCCGGTTGCTTCTTGCCAGAACATTTAGGTGATACTCAGGTGAAAATGCGAAATTTTCTCTCTGGTGCCGTGAACATGATACGCGTGGAAGTTCAGACTGCTGATGTCTCAATTCAAGACGATAAAATTGTTGGGAGCCCTCATGGTCAGTCGGGGACAAACTTGATTCTTGTGTCAGAAGATGATACTGGCTTTATGCCTTACCGAATTGACAATTTCTCCCAGGAGGTATCTTCTTTCCATGCAACACAGTAGTTTTTGACCTTGTATTAGAAAACGGCAAGATGAGTAAAATTTTCTCTTAGGATTTTGGTTACCTTAAAAGACTTGCTTTCAAGCCACCACTACCCCCATATTTAGTGGCAAAGTTTGATTGGGTGCAGATAAAGAGGTCAGTATTGACTAGCATAGGATACTAGTAGCGTGTGTGAACAAATGCAAGGTTAGACAAGGAGACATGAAGACCAAGAGACAAGTAAATGTTTAAAATTAGGGAACAGTTGTGGATATTCTAGCATATTTTTGTAGCAGATCTTTACATAGATGTTAGCTACCGAAAAGGAAAACATTAAGACATTCTGGGTGATCTTTTACGCAGACGTAAGCTACTGAAAAGCTCGATATTATAGTGATGTATGTGTCCCCATGTTACAAACCTTGCTCAATCCTCAGATTTCGATTAGCATGACAAATATCAGGTTTTCAGCTTAGTTATTGATCTTTGACTATTCACCTTTTCCCTTCTTTGTTCTAGAGGTTACGTGTTTACCAACAAAGGTGTGAAACTTTTGAAACTATGGTCCATTCCTACACTTCTTGCCCTTATGCGTGGGATGAACCCTGCTATCCACATCGTCTCACTATTGAGGTATGTTTTGCTATATTCGGAAGCTGAATTGTTTTTAAGCATGTCTCTGTTAGTAAAGTTTGTCTCTGGAATTTTTAGGTTCCAGGTGAACGTGTTATAGGATCATATGCTCTAGATGACGTAAAAGATTATGCACCTGTATACCTACCTGCGAGTCCCGAGGTACTTCTCTTTCTCTAATTCGGTTCGTAAAGTGTATATGGAGCTTGTGCTTACCATAGTTATTTTTTCATACTTGACCAGAACCCTGTTCCTGTTATTGGTATAGCCTGATACCAGCTGTCAATATTGTGGATTTCCCGTGTAATAGAAAATATCTGAAGTCTGTTCTCGAGATCATAATTCTAAGACTATGTTACTTAAATTTCACTAGTCAGACCAATGTACACCAATAACCTAATTCAATCAGAAAAATTTGCTCGTCACAGAATGGCAGGAAATTAACCTAAAATGTAGCTACAGTCTCTAATTCGGTTCGTAAAGTTTATATGGAGCTTGTACTTACCATAGTTATTTTTTCTTACTTGACCAGAACCCTGTTCCTGTTATTGGTATAGCCTGATATCAGCTGTCAATATTGTGGATTTCCCGTGTAATAGAAAATATCTGAAGTCTGTTCTCGAGATCATAATTCTAAGACTATGTTACTTAAATTTCACTAGTCAGACCAATGTACACCAATAACCTAATTCAATCAGAAAAATTTGCTCGTCACAGAATGGCAGTAAATTAACCTAAAATGTAGCTACAGTCTGTTTTTTTTTTTTTTTTTTTTTGATAAGGTAAAAATATGTATTAATATGTACCAAGAAGGTACTAAAAAGAACTACATAGTTTGATCACATGTTACATCCCAAAAAACTCAAGTAAATCAATGTATTGAGCCATATTCTCTACCATGGCATTCCTACACCAGAAATATAGATTTTGCAAAGCACTACTTTTTACAACTGAAACATGTTTTTTCTGATCTTCGAAGCATCTCTTATTTCTCTCCAGCCAGATGGTCCACATGATGCAAATAGGAATAGTTTTCCAGATCAACTTAAACCTCCTATCAACTGCCTGAGAATTCCAACACTCCAGCACTTGTTTAACTGAAAAAGGCATTACCCAATCCACATTACAAATGCCTACAAACAGCTCCCAAACTTTCCTGGTAAAACCGCAATGCAGTAGTAGATGGTCAGTAGTTTCCTGTTCTTCCTCACATAAGTAGCACCTGCTGTATAACTCAAACCCTATTCTTTGCAATCTTTTGTGTGTTAAAACAGCATCCTTTGCTGCAATCCAACCAAAGCAGACAACCTTAGTTGGAGCTTTTGTCTTCCATAGCATTTTCCATGGCCAATTAAGATCCCAATGCGCAGCTTGCACCTGCAAAAGAGTATAGCTGCTACTAACTGAAAATTTTCCATTATTAGAGACTGTCCAGACTAAGGAATCCCTGTTGTTATCTTCCAAATTAATAGTCTCCAGAATTTCTAACAAACAGCTAATTTCATCCAGCTCCCAATCGTTAAAGTTTCTTCTAAATTGCAAGCTCCATCCCTGCTCTGTTAAACAGTCTGCCACTGTACTTTTGTTGTTTGAAACAAGACTATACAAAGTAGGAAACTTATGCATAAGTTTCTGATCCGCTACCCACCAATCTGTCCAAAAAGCAGTTTTACTCCCATTGCCCACCTTTATTTTGGTTAATGGATAAAAGTCATCCCATAACTTCACAATCTGCTTCCATATCCCACATACTGAGTTTCTTGAAACTTTCCTTGGTGTCCAATTATTCTCCTCCCCATATTTTACCTTAATGATTTTAACCCACCTATCCTCGCTCCCTTCATTGTATCTCCATAGCCACTTAAATAATAAGCTCTTATTATGCAACTTTAAATTCCTAACTCCCAATCCACCCCATTTCTTATCTTTCATCACCTCATTCCATCTCACCAAGTGAATTCTCTTTTTTTCTGAGTTTTCTTCCCATAAAAATTGACTTCTAATTGAATTTAGTTTCTTTTCCACCTTAGCAGGAATGGGCAATAGAAACATCAGGTAGGTAGGCATCCCATCCAACACACTGTTAATTAAATTGAGCCTACCCCCCATAGATAAGTATTGCTTCTTCCAAGTGGCTAACTTCATGGTACATTTATCAATAACTCCTTGCCATATGCTATGATCATTCTTCCTAGCCCCCAACGGTAGACCCAAATATAATGTGCGAAATTTCTCAATTTTACACCCCAAAATCCCAGCCAGACTTTCTATTTCTTCTTCTGCATTCACACTGTATATGCTACTTTTTGCCAAATTAACTTTCAATCCTGAGACTACTTCAAAGGCCAAGACGATACCCTTCAAATGTAGGATTTGCTCTTTTGAAGCTTCACACAAAATTAAGGTATCGTCAGCATAAAGGATGTGTGACACACTTATGCTATCCGCACCATTGCCTTCTATTTTAAATCTTTTTATCCAACCCAGACTCTCGGCCCTTTTTAGCATCAAGTTCAAAACCTCCATCACTAAAACAAAAAGGTATGGGGAGAGAGGATCACCTTGTCTTAATCCCCTATGAGACTTAAAAAAACCTGCAGGACTGCCATTAATTAGAATCGAGAACTTGACTGTAGCTAAACAAGTCTTTATCCAGCTCAACCATCTTTCACCAAAATTCATCTGTTGCATTATGTTCAGTAAACATGACCAATTGACATGGTCATATGCCTTCTCCAGATCTAACTTGCTGACCACTCCAACCGTTTTTCTGCTCATGTAATGATCTATGCATTCATTCGCCACTATTGTTGCATCAACAATTTGTCGTCCCCTGATGAATGCATTTTGACTCCCTGACACTAACTTGTTAATAACCTTTTTTAGCCTTTCAGCCATTAGCTTAGCTATTATCTTATATATATACTCCCCAACAAGCTTATTGGTCTGAAATCTTTTATTTGAACAGCTCCAACCTTCTTAGGAATCAAAGCAATGAATGTTGCATTAAAGCTTCTAACAAAGTCTCCTGTCTGATGAAAAAGCTCCACTGTTTTCCACACATCTTCTTTGACAGTTTGCCAACATCTCTGAAAAAATGCTAGATTAAAACCGTCAGGCCCTGGTGCTTTATCCCCATTAAACATCTTTACAGTATCTTCTAATTCCTCCATGGTAAAAGGTCTTTGCAGCCATTCCTTCTCATCATCTGTAAGCTTCTCCAACTCCTCTGCTCTCCATTCAGGCCTCCATACCTCCTTTTCAGCAAATATATCTTCATAAAACCCTATTATATGTTCTCTGATTATTTTATCATCCTCCACTAGACTCCCTTCGATCAACAGCCTATCCACACAATTAAATCATTTATGCGCGTTTGCTTGCTTGTGAAAAAATTTGGTATTTTTGTCTCCTTGCCTCAACCAAAGACATCTTGATTTCTGTCTCCACGAAGTCTCCTCAGCTTTTGCAATATCCTCTAACTCTTTCCTGATAGATCTCCTCTCACTTTCTTTCTCCGCATCTTCTCCAATATTTGTATTTTCATGATCCAATAGCTGCAGCTTCTCCATAGCTCTGCTCTTTCTTTCCTCCAAGTTGCCGAAAGCTGTTTTGTTCCATTCCTTGATATCATTCTTTAACAGACTCAGCTTTTTAGCAAGTACCATATCTGATCTGCCTTCAATATTGTACGATTTCCACCATTCATAAACCTTCTCCACAAAACCTTCATGATCTAGCCACATATTTTCGAATTTGAAGTTTCCCTTACCCTTTGAAGATTTTTAGAGAGAAGTAAAACTCTTCTATTATTTCTGAATGAATATTACAACCTATGAGGAGGTATATTTATACAATGAGTCCTAGGACTAAACAAGAAAATATAACTAATTACAATACAATAAGGAAAAGGATAATTCTATAATAATAACTATCAACACTCCCCCTCAAGTTGGTGCAAAGATGTTGCGCATGCCCAACTTGCAAACCAAAGTATGAAAATCCTTTTTGCTGAGACCTTTTGTGAGCACATCTGCCAGTTGTTGTTCTGATGGAACATACCACAAATTCAAGGTACCATTAGCAACCTTTTCTTTAATGAAGTGTCGATCAATCTCAACATGCTTTGTTCGATCATGCTGGACAGGATTTTGAGCAATACTGATTGCAGCCTTGTTATCACAATACAAGGGAAGTTTTCCTTTTCCAAACATTCTCAATTCCTTCAGTAACCTTCGTAGCCAAAGAAGTTCACAAACCCCTTGGGCCATAGCTCTATATTCAGCTTCAGCACTGGATCTAGCAACAACACTTTGCTTCTTACTTCTCCAAGTAACTAAATTCCCTCCTACGAAAGTACAGTAGCCAGTGGTAGATCTTCTATCATCTAAAGATCCAGCCCAATCAGCGTCTGTAAAGGCTTTTATTAGGAGGTGATCATGCTTAGAGAAAAGTAAACCTCTCCCTGGAGCAGACTTCAGATATCGTAAGATGTGGAAGACAGCTTGCATATGAGGATCTCGGGGATCATGCATATACTGACTAACCAAACTAACTGGATAGGCTATGTCTGGTCTAGTGTGAGAGAGATAAATAAGTCTTCCAACCAACCTCTGATATCTCCCTTTGTCAACTGACTCTCCAATCCCTGCTTGTAACTTGTGATTACTTTCAATGGGCGATTCAGCTGGCTTACAACCTAGCATACCGGTTTCTTTCAAGAGATCCATAATATACTTCCTTTGAGAAATAAAGATCCCTTTATTTGATCTAGCCACCTCGATTCCCAAGAAGTATTGGAGTTTTCCTAGGTCCTTGATTTCAAATTCCTTTGCCAACAGCTTCTTCAATCGGGTCATCTCCTCTTTGTCATCTCCAGTCATTACATTACAATGTCATCAACATAAACTATGAGAAGAGTGAGTTTACCCCTTTTATGCCTTATGAAGAGGGTATGATCAGCATTACTTTGTCTGTAGCCAAAGGAGATCATAGCTTTGCGGAATCTGTCAAACCACGCTCTAGGCGATTGCTTCACCCCGTACAAGGCTTTCTTCAGTTTGCACACCTTTCCTCGACTCTGTTCAGTATTAAATCCGGGAGGGATCTCCATATACACTTCTTCTTTTAAATCTCCATGAAGAAATGCATTCTTTACATCAAACTGTTGTAAGTCCCAATCCAGATTAGTTGCACAAGACAAAAGGATTCTTATGGTGTTCATTTTTGCAACTGGAGCAAAGGTCTCCTGATAATCCACTCCATAAGTTTGAGTGAATCCCTTAGCCACCAATCTTACCTTGAATCTCTCAATCGAGCCATCAGCTTTATGCTTCATAGTAAAGACCCATCTGTAACCAACCAGTTTCTTGGCCGGTGGTTTAGTGACAAGTTCCCAAGTGTTGTTTTTCGACAAAGCCTTCATTTCTTCAATCATAGCCTGCTTCCATTTAGGATCAGCAAACGCTTCCCTCCAATTCTGGGGAATAGACACAGAAGAAATAGACAAGACAAAGGCTCTATAGGAGGGAGATAAGGAATCAAAGGAGACAAAATTAGATAAGGGATGTTTGGTAGTGCAAGTTCTGACACCTTTTCTGTGAGCAACAAGCAAATCTAACTCATTAATAAAAGTAGGTAACTCACCAGTAGAAGAGGATTCAGCTTCAGCAGATTGCATGATGGCTTCTTCTGCTTCTTCAGCTGCTTTCTTTTTCCTCGAGTAAGTTTTCAAACCAGGTACATCCAAAAGCCCATGTAAACGCCCAACAGTCTCCCCCTCAACAGTCTCCCCCTGAACTCTATCTGTGGTATCAACCTCAACAGGATCAATACTATAGCTGGGAAGAATCATCTCTTCCTCCTTATTACTCTCCCCCTGAAGAGGTGATGGTGTAATACTAAAATAGGGCTCCCATTCCCGAAAGGTAACATCCATACTGACAAAGGTTCTCCTAGTGGGAGGATGATAGCATTTGTACCCTTTTTGGGTTGGGGAATACCCAATAAACACACATGTAAGAGCTTTAGGATCAAGTTTCCCAGAATTTCTAGTGTGAACAAAGCAAACACACCCAAACACCTTTGGAGAAACAGTATATTCATTTTTTCCCTTTAGAGCTTCTAGAGGACTTTGAAAATTCAGGGTTTTAAGTGGCATTCTATTGATAAGATAGGCAGCTACAAGTACAGCATCTCCCCAATAAAGTTTTGGAAGATTCATTGTAAACATAAGAGATCGTGCCACTTCTAACAAATGCCTATTCTTTCTTTCAGCAACCCCATTTTGCACACTAGTGTAAGGACAACTAGTTTGATGGATTATCCCATAAGACTCTAAATAAGACCCAAACCTTTTATCCATATATTCTGTGCCATTATTAGTTCGCAAGATTTTTATCTTACCCTCAAATTGAGTGCAAATCAGTTTATGAAACAATTGAAAGCATGAAAACACTTCACTTTTGGCCTTTAATAAATACACCCAAGTCATCTTAGTACAACAATCAATAAAAGTAACAAACCGTCGACTTCCAGACAAAGAAGTTGTTTGAGTAGGACCCCATACATCAGAATGAATAGTCGTAAAAGGAATTGTACTTTTATTATCACTCAAAGGATAAGAGTTTCTTGTATGCTTGGCAAATTCACAAGCATCACAAACCAAAGATTCAAACTCAGTCTTTGAAAACAAACTAGGATATAACTTCTTTAACACAAAAAAAGATGGGTGCCCCAACCGCCTATGCCACTGAACTATTTCTTGGTTGACAACCTTATTTCCTCCAAAAAATGCTTTACCAGAGTCTCTACTTTCATCAATCATGTATAAGCCATCATGCAATCTACCACTGCCAATCCTCTTCCCTGTTTGAAGATCCTGAAAAACACAATGATCAGGGAAGAACTCGATTTTACAGTTTAGGTCTTTGGTGATGGAACTAATAGATAACAAATTGACAGGAAACTCAGGTACATGGAGAACAGATGATAATGTAATATTGGGTGTACAGACAATAGAACCTGTTCCAGAGATAGGAGTTAAAGACCCATTGGCTATTCTGACATAATCCCTTTTGAGACATGGAGAGTAGTTTTGAAAGCCTTTAGAGGAGCCTGTCATGTGTCTATTCGCACCAGAATCAATAATCCAAGAATTTAGGTGAGCAGTAAAGGCATTACCTGATTGCACATAATTGGATGTTGCCGCAGATGGAAAGTCAAGTTTGGACAGAAGTCGACGAAGGTGTAGAATTTCAGCCGAGGACAATGATTCTTCAGAACTCGTGTCCTTAGATGTCTCTATATTTTCAGCAACATTAGCTTGACCCCTTGGTGGACCTGCTTGTTTTCCTCCACGACCTCTACCTGATTTACGTTTCAGCTTCCAACATGTCTCCCTAGTATGCCTGTAAATGCCACAATACAAGTGATCCTTATTAGAAGTAACTGCCCTTGGTTGCTCCTGAGAGACGGCTAACCCAGACTTCTCGATTGGTGCAGAATAAAGTATCACCCCTCGCCGACTCTCTTCCTGTTGGACATAAGAATATGCATCCTCAAGAGAAGGAAAAGGATCTCTGCTAAGAACCTGAGCCCTGATCTGATCATATTCTTGATTCAAACCAGCCAAGAAATCATAAACCCTATCTTTTTCAACCAATTTTTGGAATATAACTGCATCATCAGTACACTTTGCTTGGATATCCTGATACTGTCAATTTCTTGCCATAAGCCACTCAACTCAGAATAATAATCAGTGATAGTCAACTCACCTTGCTTTGTAGCGTGAATTTTATTCCTAATTTCAAAAATCTGAGCATCATTCCCCTTGCGAGAGTAGGTGCGCCTAGTTGAATTCCAAATTTTTTCCGCAGTATCAAGTAATAAATACTGTTTAGAAATTCTGGGATTCATAGTATTCAAAAGCCATGTCATTACCAAGGAATTATCCGAATCCCATTGACTATAGCTAGCATCAGTTATAGCAGGGGCTTTCTTCTCTCCGGTAATATAGCCAAGTAGCTTTCTAGACTTGATAAAAAGCAAACAAGATCTTGACCAAGCAAGATACGTAGCAGCCCCGTCCAATTTCACTACACTAATTTGTGAAATAGGGGTATTATCCACCATCTTTGTATCCACAACCTTTGTGTCTCCCATAAGTCAGGTATCAACCAAGCAAATTTGCACAAAAAAAAACTGTCTAGGACTAGATCTGAAAAAAAAACAGTGGCCGGAAAGTGAAAATTCTCGCCGGAAAAATACTGTCTCGCCGGAAAATAAAAAGAATTGGATGGGTAGGCTCGGAAAAAAGCCCCCGATGATAACCCAAAAAGAAACTGCAAAAAAAAACAGCCGGATCTGGGCTCACGCGCCGGCGCGTGGTCGCCGGAGCTGAAGCTTCGAGCGGCGCGTGGCGGCGCGTGGAAGGGTATTTCCGGCAGAGGGTTGTTGGGGTTTGGTCGCCAGTGTGAGCAGAAGGCCGTGGTGGTGTTAGTTTTCAGAAAAACCCAACCGGAAAAATATCTACGCGGACAGCCACCGGAGGGAGGAAAAACTCAACCTCTTAGAGTGACACGGAAACCCTAAAGCTGCAAAAAGGCAGCGGGCTCTGATACCATGAAGATTTTTAGAGAGAAGTAAAATTCTTCTATTATTTCTGAATGAATATTACAACCTATGAGGAGGTATATTTATACAATGAGTCCTAGGACTAAACAAGAAAATATAACTAATTACAATACAATAAGAAAAAGGATAATTCTATAATAATAACTATCAACACCCTTTTTCCAATCACCGCACTCCAATAAAATAGGGCAATGATCAGAAACCACTCTAGGCAAAAAAAAAAAAAATTTATGAACTTGAAATGTTCATCCCATTCAATTGAGGTTAAAAATCTGTCTATCCTTGATGCACTATTACCCCTAAACCAAGTAAATTCTCCTCCATGAAGCGGCAGATCTATCAGAGCCAAGTCTTGAACTGTTTTGCCAAAATCTCTCTTGTATATCTAACACTTCCCCTTCTTTCTTCGTTAACCAAGGTCACATTAAAATCACCCCCTACGACCCAAGGAATAGATGCCAGACCATATATGGCAGCCATCTCCTTCCAAAGATCTTTTCTTTGTTTCCCCAAGCATGGCCCATAGACACCTGTAAAGATCCAATTAAAACCAGAAGCTGCTTCCTCCAAAAAAATTGAAACAGAGTGTTGTCCCATATGTTTTTCATAGCAATTCCATCTTCTCTTATCCCAAACTACAATAATGCCACCACTTCTCCCTTGAGCTTCCAACATAGCCCAATCTGACCACCTATTCCCTCCCACTTGCATGATAAGAGACCTACTAATCTCCTTAATTTTAGTCTCCACCAAGCAAAAGATGTCTGCATTCCACTTCCTAATCAACATTTTAATTAAATTTCTTTTTTCTGTATCATTGATTCCCCCAACATTCCAACATATAATTTTAAGATTCATTTGCGCGAACCAGAAACCCTCCTACCTCTGCCTCCATCAGTGACATCCTCTCCCCCTTTCATATCTATTTGTAAATGCCTCATCTCCCTCACATATTTCTTTTTTTGAGATGGGCTCCTGCTTGTACTTCCCCCAGAATTGTTCCTATTATTTTCAATTCGCAACAGAAGGGCCAAAAGGTCTTCCTCATATTCCTCTGTCCGGATACCCAATTGTTTGCACATTCTAACCATGTTTCTTTGTACCCATCTAGATATCTCTATTCGATTTAATTCCTGCTGATAATTACTCACTTGATCTTCATACCATGGAAGCATCAGAATGTCCTGTGGCTGATCCACTGCAAGCATCTCTAGACCACTCCCTTCATCCTCACAAAAGACTGAAATTTGCTGCTCGTCATTTTCATTATTTGTAACCTGGCTCAACTCTAGAGGCTGCAACCTTGAAACTGTATCTTCTGAAGGATTTACAACAATTTCATTCGGTTCTCCCAAAACTTCTACACACACACTCTGCTCTTCTTTTTCATCATCTTGAACTTCAGTTCTTGTAGGTTCCAAAGCAGTCGTTGACATCTGATTCTCTTCCCCCTTCAGGTTCACCCCATCTTTTTCATCTTGAACTTTAATTCTTATATGCTCCAAAACAGACGTTGACATCTGATTCTCTCCCCTCTTCAGGTTCACCCCAGTTTCTTCATATAAGGGGTCTTTTGGTGATGAACTGTTCTGTTGAGTTATAATTAAATAATAAAAGTGTACCACATCTAATAGCTTAAACTTTTAGATGAGATGGTCGCACAATTCAACATGGTATCAGAGCAGGCAGAAATCCTGGGTTCAAATCTCGCCGCCACCCAATATTAAAAAGAATTTCCACGTGCTTGGCTCATGACAAAAGAATCAAGCCCGCACGTGAGGGGGCATGTTGAGTTATAATTAAATAATAAAAGTGTACCACATCTAATAGCTTAAGCTTTTAGATGAGATGGTCACACAATTCAACATGTTCTCAACTTCTATGATAGGGAGCTGAATTTTCACACATGGGTCCGTTAATTTGGGTTTATAGGTTACTTTTAAATTGGGCCTTTTAATTCCTTTTCCCTTAAAGTGCTGATTTGGGCCTTTAAAAATTTTTGGCCCAACAATCTCTTTTTGCCCAGAATAGCTGGTTCCCACTCCATCAGTTCTCACGTGCAATCCCTCGTGTGGAATTAAGTTAGTTTCTTTAGCCTGGACGTGCTCCCCACGAGTAACACTTCCCAAAGCCAGTTGTTCCTTGGAACTCTGCCCCTCCACCTCTTCGACTTCTCGCCTCTTCAAATTCTCTGTTTGAATTTTCCGGCGATCTGTCGGCTGTTTCTGATCAATCTTCTCTACCCAGGCTGATGATTCCACCCAAATCGGCACTGTAAACATCAAACCATCCACTATTAATTGTAAATTGTTAGGAATTTTAACTCCAGAATTTCTCACACAAATTCTCGGCCATCTCAGGTGGAATCTTGATTTTGTGTCATCATCCATCTCTATGAATCCTCCCAATCTTTCTCCGATTGCTTTGAAGACATTTTCAGACCAGAGATGTGCAAGGAAACCCATTAATTTCGCCCAAACATGATCAGGTTTGGAATTTCTTCGATGGCATAGGCTAATTGCCGACCACCATTCTAGACACAGCCAATTACCTTTGAAGAGCCATCTTCCCATTTTTATTCTTTCAGCTTCCATTCGTGATGGGAACTCTATCAAGAAGTATTCGCCAGAAAGCTCTCTGATTTTTACCCCAGCTGGAACTTTCCATACCTTGTTTGCCCATTCTTGTAGTTGCTTGCAACTAGGTGGAATAGTATTGTTATCAAGGGAGCCAATTAAAGAACTTTGAAGATGTTCCACTCTGCTCTTTAGAGACTTTCTATCCACCATGAACTGATTAAGCTTTAATGTGCTTTCCTCAACAAAATTGATATCATCATTTGGCCATACTTTCAGCTGAGCCACCTGCGCAAAACTCCCTTTGTTATTGTTATTGTTTATCGCTTGGTTCACCCTCGGTTGTTCTCCTTTCTCCAGAAACCTGTGAATTTTGACGGCATAATCCATCCATCCAGCATCCTCACTAAACTCCGGAATAATAATAGATGATTTGCTTTCTCCTTTAATGGCGACAACCCTGATGTATCTCCCAAAAGAGTTGAAGTTCTGGAAAATATGATATACATAAAACTGACTCTTGTGCTTCCAGCTCTTGCTCACCTTGCCTTTGTTCTCTGAAGCAATCTTCATGCAGTGACACAACCCCAAGATATTACTTCTATCAATGGTAATTCTGCTAACGAAATTTTTCTTTCTCTCCACCAGTTCATACCAAATCCCGTGTAACTCAACCATCTCAAAGCTTTTATAACTAGCAGTAAATATCATGCTTCTCCCCATTTTCTCACGTCAACCTTGCACCAATCACTTTTCTCGTCGCCGTATGATAGGCTTAAGTTACTCAGTGATTTGTGCTTGGTTAACAAGATGAGAACAGAAGATTAGAAAGAAAATTTGACAGAAAAGTTAATCAGAGAGGGAGAGAAAGAATAGAGAAGTTTTTAGCACAAATCCCAAGAGAGAGAAACGTACAAGATAAGGGAGTCATTCAAGAGTATTTAAATTATATTCTCAATTCTTAAAGTAGAAAAGGTGAAATTGGGGGGGCATTCTTCTTCAGGGAGTGAATTTTTTTTCTTCTTATACTAATTGTTCGTACACCATCTGAAAACTTAGCTGCTAGAAGGTGGGTGCTTTGATTCATTTAACTGTGTCCTGATACTTATCATTTTCTTTCACTTAAATGCACTGTTTATTTGTTTCAAAACATAAAAGAATGAATTCTTGACCTTTAGAATGGTGTATGATTTAGACTGTTGGATAGATCCTTTAAAAGTTTAATGGTCCATACAAAATCGTAAATTCTTTTATTTCATCTTGGTGCAAGGTAGTGAATTGATCTGTGGACTTCCAAAGAAAAAACAAACAGCCTAGCACTTAGATGCCATAACTGTTAGCATCTTTGTAACTATTGCATCCGCTTGATGCCTTTATTGAAATTACCTCTTATTTCATCAAAAAGGAAAAAAATAAAAATAAAAAAAAACTGATGAACGGGTAGATTGTTTCTTGAATGATTCTATGTAATTGAAGAGGAGATAAAATATATTTTGCTGAATTGGGTGTAATAAAGGATTTGTTTCAAAGTCTTTGACGGCTGATGAAATCAATAATAGGAAGTTATTTCTATAAATTTTTCTCAAGCCTAAATAATATGTTTTTAGTGGGTGAATATTCTATTTCTTGTTTCTTTGGCTAGATGGTTCTTTCTGTGTTTGTGCGCTCATAGAATTTGACAATTTTTTTCTTTGATATTTGGTGCCTTTCATTGATTGGAATATGAGAATGCTCTTTCAATTTGGAGCTTGAATGGCATGGTGCAGATAAGTCTGCAATTTCTTTGAAGACGTAAAGATGCCATAAGAGATCCTTGACTGATACATTTGATCTAGTATTTGCCCTCCATTGTTTTAATTATTTGCTCGGGGATAGTTTCGAAGATGACATCAAGTATGATCTGACTTTGAAATGTGGCATCTACAATAATAATCAAAAGAATAATCAAGTACAATAATTTCTATTTTATTTAAATTATATGTATTTATAATTAAATAGATAAATTACATACATTTAGATGTTAAAAAAACAAACAGAGATCCATATACATTATCTTATTCAGATCTGCATCCAGATTCTGACGTCTTAATCTTAATAAAAACAAATGGCCCCTAAAAAAACTCTGAATTCATTGTGTTAGAGCTATCGTGAGCAAGAGACGAATGGATGAGTAGAAGTAATTCAAATACACATTAAAACACAATAATACCTCCCGTATACATTAAAGCACAATAATAAATAGCAGTTTTTTTTTATTAATATGGGTTATATGGAGAGAGAGAAACAGGAGAGCTTTTGAAGGGGGTATAGCTCAGTGGGGTGGGCACAAAACCGAATAACCGAACTAAACTAAACTAGTTCGGTATTTCGGTTTCAGTTTTTCGGTTCGGTATTCGGTTGTCTAATCCACGTAATTCGTTATACGGTTTGGTACTCGATTCCGGCGTACCAGTAACCGAAGTACCGAACTTTTCTTATAACCTTTAGTTTACTACGTTTATTTTACACTTTACAGTGTAGACTTGTAACTTGCTACTTGAGCTCAAATATACTAACTTAACAGATATATTAAACTTGCAAATTGAGGTTTAACTTGCGTACTTATAAGTACGCAAGTTATTGCTCAAGTTTATTCTCCAAGACATTATTCTTTCTGAATTTTTCTTAATTTACTATTGTGTAGAAATAGTAGAGAAGACAAATAGTGTGCTAGTTTCTTATAGGCAGAATTATTTTGATACTAACTTCAGTTCTTTCACAATTCAATTTGCACTGGCTGTGTAGAAAATCTTGTGCTTTTGGAGTCAATGAGACAATTTTGAGAAAGAGTTGTGTAAATATTTTTCATTCTACGTTTGATCATTTTCTGGATATTATGAGTCAAACAGCTGCTGCTGCGGCTGTTAAATAGCTTGTTTGGCTCAACGTTTTTTGGCATAGAAATTTGGTATAAACCAAAAAAAGGGGCAAACTGAACCGAAACCGAATTAAAATAAACCGAACCAAACCAAAGTATAAGAAGTACGATCTTCTTTCGCTTCACCTCCAAAGAACCGAATACCAAAATACCGAACCGAAGTTTCAAAAAAACGAACCGAAGTACCGAGCATCCACCCCTTACTTAGTTGAGGAGTAGCCATTTTGCTCTTATTTCTTTTTAGTGCATCCTTAAAATACCTTGTTGTATAGAAGATTGGGTGGCATTTGTTGAAAACCATATGTTTCTTTAGGTGTTTTGTTTGTTGGTTTTGGTTTATTTCTCGTATACGGCCACTTTTTTGGGTCACCTTTATCATTAATAAATTTATTTAAATTTTTTTAAAAAAAAGAGCTAAAAATATAAACGGGGATATGATTTTGAATCAATTTGTGACTTGGCAAAACCTGGCTTTTTCTGCCAATTAATAAATTGGTGATCTTTTTCAATTTTGAAGCTTTATTTGGGAATTAGGGATCAGTATCTGAAAGTTGTGTATTACTGATACCTAATTTTTGAATTAGCTGGTCTGTAGCATTGAACTGCAGTTTCCAGGTTGTTTTAAAATCGTAACACTGAACTGCTAAGGGACTTGTGTGCTATTTCTGTTCCTATTAAATAGATCTCGTCCTCCTTTCTAACTCTTTGTTGTCTTCTAATGAACTATATCTTCTATAAAAAGAATGTTCAAACCATTCATTTCTTAAGGGATCCGGTATTTTTCTAAAATTGCAACATCTAGCTTGATCTGGTTGTTTGATTGCTATAGTATCTTTCCCCTCCATTTGGATATCCATTTGTGTCCTGCGTGTTGTAAACAGTGTATATATGCAGTCTTCCTTCTACTTTTCTAAACTCCTTTACTTGGAAAAAAATTGAAGTTTGTGAGTGGGAAAAAGTATTTTTCCCAAAAATTCCCAGTTTTGGGAATTTGAAATCTTAGTTTTCAGAATTTGGCAATTTTATAAACAAACAATTGTTTCCCAAAAAATGCTCCCCAAAGTTTTATAAACAAAGGGGAGTTAGTCTCTAGAGTCCTTTCAAAAGTTCAAGCTTTTGGTTGCCACACTCACTGGTTTCATCAATTAGCACATAGCTATACACCATGAGCCCCATTATGAGTAGTGTTTGCTAGCTCAACCATAACTAGGGCAAACAAGTACACACTCAATGGCAGTCCCCGGTATATCTTTTCTTTATTGGTAATGGCAATGGAAATCCCTGGTATAAACCACGATTATGGACAACTCCTTTTCTTTCCTACCACTATTCTCACAATAGTGCGACTTCTTCATACATTCTCTTTATGGCATTTATACATTTAATGAGAATATATATACACAGACAGAGAGAGAGAGAGAGAGTTAATAATCATAAAAGAATTAAAAGAAAAAGAGAAGTGTTACTTTGATCCAAGATCATGTCTAATGCTGTGTGGAAAATAGAAATGGATATCCAACCTTTTCTTCGGATAAGGTAAAGTATTATACTAATAAAAGGTAGGTCGTTTGGTTTAGAATCAAGTTATGCGGTTAAGATAATAATACATGTATTAATAATACATGGTTTAGTAATACATAGAGAGGTCGTTTGGTAGAAAAACAATTATACATGGATTAACAATACAGGGATTAGTAATGCAGGGATTAATAATACAGGGATTAATAATGCAGGGATTGTTTTTAGTCACGTGTTTGGTGTATTGTATTATAACTTAAACTTTTCTTTGGTATAAAACTGTATAAAGTTTTGTTTCCAATTATACCCTTGAATTCTTATCCATATATTAAAAACAAAGATTTGATGGTGGGTATTTTTGTCATTTCATGGTTTATCCATGTATTAGTAAACATGGTATTACTAATACCATATATACCTTGGTATTAAGTTATACCATATTTGGTGTACTAAATAATACATGGATTACTAATACTTCATTGATTTTTACTACCAAACAAGAGCTAAAACTTAATACATGGATTAAATTAGTCAATACCTTATACCAAACGACCTCAGATTGTAATATATGGATTCTTTTTGTCAAGTGTTTGGTTCAGCGTATTAAAAGTGAGATTTACAGGGTATAATTTAAATATGCTTTTGGTTATAAATTGGATAAATATGTGTTTCCAGTTATAACCTTGGGCTCTAAAGAAATAAAAATGTCCAAGGGAATTAAAAGGTTTGGAAGAAGGGCAATTTTGTCAATTTGATTGTTATCCATGTATAGATTAGTTATCACACATAGGAGGTTTATAAAATAATGCCCCAATTCATGTATAAACTTAATACATGTATTACTCATGCACGGAAGGAAAATAGTAACCAAACTTACAGATATGACTTCTGCTCACTTTTTTTCAGAAGCCTCAAAGGACTCTGATTGTTTCGGTTCACTCTGAAGGAGCAGTCAAGGTGCACAAATGATGCTTTAAAATTTCCATACCATCTTTCTTTTCCTGTATCCTTTATAATGAGACTCTCTATTTTTCAAATACAGATTCTGAGCATCATTGACTCAAGTTACCATGTAATGAGTGGTTATAAGAGTCCGCACATTTCTCAGTCCAAAGATAGAAAGAAACATGTAATGAAGCATGAAAATTCTGCTGACTGCAAAGAGAGAATATTGGTGGACATCCCCTATGTTGGGATCTCTCTAATAAGCTCTACGCCAGAGGTACCTTAAATGGTTCTAAGTGAAGATCATTAAATTGTAAGCTTCAATGCAAAATGCTTTTGAGATGCCATACTGTTTCTTCTGCAGGAACTGTTTTTTGCCTGTGCAAAAGACATTACAGTTGATTTTACGCAGAGTGTAGATCAACAGAGATTCTCCTTGCAAATCACATCCTTGCAAATTGATAACCAGTCAACATGTACACCTTACCCTGTCATCTTGTCTTTTGATGTTGGTAAGACTATTACTAGTGGAGCAAGGACAGAAAGTGCTTTGGAAAGCTCACGGGAACCGGTACTTTCATTGATGGTGACAAGGTGGAAGAATAGATATCTGTCACTGGTTTCCTTTGAGTACATAAGTCTAAGGTCTCTAACTGATTCCTTTCAAATGTATTTGTCAAGTCCGAACTCTATCAACATCGTGTTGTATCACTGCCTAACAAGATTATTTTCTTGCAGAGTAGCAGATTTCCATCTTGAACTTGATCAGGATGTGATCTTGAGTTTGTTTGATTTCATTAAAACTTTATCTTCAAGGTTGCAGAGCAGAGTGTTACAGAACTCTAATCCAACAGACCATCCTCTTCTTGAAGGTGTTTTTATTATGAACACGCCTAACTCCATGGATCGGGCACCCAAGAAATCAAATGTGAAGGAATGCTACTCAGTTAATATTCCCATGTTTCATGAAAACAGCAATAGGACCTCTCTGCTACCTTCGATAGTCCCAATTGGAGCTCCATGGCAACAGATTCACCTTCTTGCCAAAAAACAGAAGAAGCTTTATGTTGAATTGTTTGATGTGGCTCCGATCAAGTTGACTTTAAGGTAATTCATACCGTGTTTGATGCGACTTTACTGTATGTTTATAACGTTGAACTTCTTCTTGCAGTTTCTCCAGCAGTCCCTGGCTGCTTCGGAATGGAGTGCTTACATCTGGAGAATCCCTTATACATGTAAGTAAGGCTAGATGAAGGATGCTGGAATATGCCCTGATTTCATAAATTCTTAAGCTGTTCAATAGTGACAGTCAGCTTGAGAAACCGTTTTACAATGATACTGTTTTTTGCTAAATTTCACTCAGCAATTTCATTCTTTTATGTGCTTCTCATGCCATACAACACTGACTATCACAGAGGGGTCTTATGGCACTTGCCGATATCGAGGGAGCACAAATTCACCTTAAACAAGTAATCCTTTCACATCAGCTTGCTAGCTGGGAATCCATTCAAGAGATACTTATAGAGCATTATACACGGCAATTTCTTCATGAGATGTACAAGGTAAATGTCTACACACCTCAACTTTTTTCCTTCCCTGTAGCAACTTTCAATTTCAATTCAAACATGGACACTCACTCCATATTCTGAGAAGTATTTATCAACTGAAAGAAGAAAACATGGAGTACCGTCTGTGCCTCCTTCAGTAGATGGGGAGATGGAGTATCTCTCCAAATTAGTCCCTCTTGTCTAAGTCAACTGACCTGACTCCTGTCACAAGTGTCTGCAGCAGTCTGTTGCAATATTACCACCTGTACCATCTTTGAGTCCCTTGAAAAGAAAATTTGTCTACTTTCGACTCATCGGGCTGTCAGTAACCGGGATTCATCTCTGCTAGAAGACTTAAATGGACTAGTATCAGTAGAAGTATCAGAAAATTTGGAGACTCGCATCCATTATAAAACCTGCAAGAAATCATTCTTAATACTTCTCCAGACAAAATCAAAACTGCACCTCGTCCGTGAGGTCCTGGCTTGAACATCCCAGTTCTTACTCCTGTTCAGTTCTCGGCAGAATAACATAATATGAAGTTAAACTTTCTTTTAAACCAGGGAACAATCAGCTGCTGCTTTTTGAAATATCAAGGTAATTGCTATAAAGATGTCATATCTGTAATGGTTCATGAAATAATCTTCCCCTATTATCTGTTTCTTAGCGCTCGGAGCTATTCAGATGGATCTAAATTTGTTTATTAGACTCTAAATATCCATTTTCATATGTTTGTAAAATATTTGAAGAGCCAAGCAGTTAACTATTAGCTTCAATCTGATAGTTGTTCATTTATTAACTGGACGACTTGTTTCTTGCGCTGGTCTTTTTAGTGGTCATGGACAGTAAAATATGGTCGTTTTGCTGCAGGTATTTGGTTCAGCAGGAGTTATCGGCAATCCTATGGGGTTTGCAAGGAGCATGGGTCTTGGTCTTAAAGATTTCTTGTCTGCTCCTGTTCAAAGTGTTTTCCAGGTACCTTCTGCATTACCTACTCTGTTATCCTTCCCACTAGATGTAAAGTCCAGTTCTTTCTGCAGACTCGTGCAGGATTTATTGAAGGCATGGCACAAGGGACTTCTAGTCTTTTGAGTAACACAGTCTATGCCTTAAGTGATGCTGCCACCCAATTCAGCAAAGCTGCGCACAAGGTACTTTTGCATTAAACAACATTGCAGACTCTGTATGTTAGCTGAGCCTCATGTTAATTCATTTCATCTTGTAGGGTATCGTTGCATTTACATTTGATGACCAGGCTGTCAGAAATATGGAAAGGCACCAGAAGGGAATATCCTCCCACAGCAAAGGGGTGATAAGTGAATTTTTAGAGGTATGTTATTTTTAGTTCTTTGCTCCCATGCGCACTGGCCTCTTTCCCATCCCATTTTAGCTCCCTTTGACTTTTCGTGGCGTTAAGAATACTACAACTTCTAGGAGTCTCCCTGTATCTCATGTGTCGAGATGTCACCTCTGAAGAAGGAATAGCATGTTTACGAGTTAAATGTCCTGCAATTTTGGTTCTCCCCCTTTTCATAATTGGTGCCTATTCGTGATTTTCAGGGTCTGACTGGTCTATTGCAGTCACCTATTAGAGGGGCAGAGAGACATGGCCTTCCAGGAGTCTTCTCAGGTATCAAATTTATCCATGTTATTCTTCTGGTCACTATTGCAGGAATTGAATCTCCAGGGAAGTGAATTCTGTCTGTTAATTTGGACTATCGTAGCTTCAAGCCTTCAACAGGAACTTTTTGCATGGGCGGGTAATATCTTTCTTCTTGCAGGCATAGCTCTAGGTGTGACAGGACTTGTGGCAAGACCAGCAGCCAGTATCCTTGATATCACTGGAAAAACCGCACAAAGCATCAGAAATCGGAGCAAACTCCATAATCGGGGATCTCATCGCTTTAGGGTCCGATTGCCAAGGCATTTAAGTAGAGAACTTCCTTTACAGCCTTATTCTTGGGAAGAAGCAATTGGAGTTTCTGTACTTAGAGAGGCTGAAGACCGTGTTAAGCTCAAAGACGAGATCTTAGTCATGTGTAAAGCTCTTGGACATGATGGGAAGTTTGTTATCCTAACTGAGAGGCTTATATTAATCGTCTCCTGCTCCAGTATAGTAAACTATGGGAAGCCTGAGTTTCGAGGAGTGCCTGCTAGCCCAGAGTGGTTGGTAGAAACAGAAATCGGTATGGATAGTGTAATTCATGCTGATAATGACGACGATGAGGTACATATTGTGGGAAGTAGCTCAGATGGATTGTCAAGGCAGAACCAGATTTCACATAAAAGAAGCTGGGGAACGAGGGGAAAGAGATGGACCAACAATCCTCGCACTTCGCTTCCACTCGTCCAGACCAATTTGTTCTTCGCATCAAATGACGAAGCAGAGGACTTCTTGCAGGTACTTCTATCTACAATTGACAAGGCAAAAGAGCAAGGTCGGAGCTCTGTGCATCTTTTACATCAAAGTAGTCTCAGGTAAATATAAAAAAGATGTAACAGTTCCAAGTATTTCGCTATCTGTAGAGTGTTACAACTTTTTTGCAAGCTGTACATAGTAGTATAGTACGTTATGTACATTACTCTACTTTGTATATTTTCTGTATATTTTTGTTCACAACTATTCATTTAGTCCGAGGGGTATCATTCTTTAAAGGCACAGCAGTTCAACATAAATTCATCCAATTTGATTTGTTTTTTTTTCTTATTACTTAAATTCTTGGATTTCTAGATTTTGAGGTTTCAAACCCAACACAATCAAGTACCACAAAAATAGTTATGTAGCTCGAACTGTCCAAAAGAAAGAACGAGAGGAAAAAACATTATGAGCATACGACATAAGACCGCCAATTGGCACACAAATTTTGCTTGAACCATCATAGACGCTCTAAAATTATATGATAGATTAACAAAGTAGAGAAAGGTTGATTAATGGATGATTTAGTGAATACAAGATCTTCTATTTCTAAGTTGTAACAAATATATGATATTTGTCCAATATAGGCTAATATATAAACCTAAGAACTTGATTCATTAATTTTTTTTTTCCCACATTGCTCGTGAAACCCGTTTGGTATCATAGCAAAGGTCGATATTTTTGTCTATTTCCTTTTTCTTGCTATGAAAATATTGGAGTGAACATCAGCAGATGGTATAATAAAGAGTAAAAGGTATTACGGGTACATTTTTTGTACAAACAAAGAACCAAGGAGTAAATATTTAGCAAGAGGGTTGAGGATAACTTTTCTCCATACAAACGATTCCTATGTTTGATTCTTGCATTGCGAAGGCACTCCAGTTAAAAAACTACGAGCCTCATTAGTGTGACACTCCTATAAGGGCTTCTCCGTATTGACTTGAATATCCAATCTACAACACCTAGCCAGACCAACCATTTGCATCAATACCTTGATAGAGTTAGAACATGAGTGATCTTCGACAGTAGAAATGATGATCAGTTCTCATTTTCAATCCAAGTTTCTTGCGGATTCAATGAGTGTTCTATACAAGTGAGGGACAGAACAGCAGAGCACGATCGGGTCATTGCAAAATCAAAAGCCTCTCGCCTTCTGTCTTGTTTCCAGGTTCTGTGCTCCCTTTTGCAGGATTCTAAGTCAACATTGATGGCACATCATGGAGTGGATGCCCTTTACTATTTCTATCCATTATCTTTCGAGCAAGAGAAACTTGCTTACCAACGGCAAATATGAACGCCTTACCTTTTCCCCCAGCACCCCTGGCAGTTCTTCCAACACGACGTACATATTCACTAGGGTCTCGAGGATAATCAAAGAGGACTACGTGGTCTACACCTTCAAAGTCAATACCTCGGGATGCCCTGCAAGATATCATAGAAGACATCAGTTCAGATCTCTTCTCCCCTTTCTTCTTGTTGATTAGAAAGGAGAACAACTGAAGAACTTCGTCCAACTGACTCACAAATAACCATCTGGAAATTCTAAAAAGGACTTGTGTTTATAGTATACCTGTCGGTGCATACCAAGAACATGGAAATGTTCTTCATCTTTGAGCTGCGAAACTCCTGCATATTCGCAAGTCTCCTTTCTTGGTCCAGTGCAGCATGGAATGGTAATACTTTTATGGAGAACCCTTTCCTATCAAAGCGATTTAATGCATTTTCAACTTGTCTGCAGCTATCAATCTGCATATGCATGCAGGATCTAATTAAGGATTAGAACTGTCGTATTAATATATACAAACCAAGATGATAAACATATTTGCAGAAGGAACTAATCTTATTCACCTTGTTACAGAAGACAATCGTTTTTGGAACTGGATGATCCTCCACCAGCTGAAGTAGGGCATTCTTCTTGTTGAGAAGAGCTGTATCAGGACTTTTCTCGGCTGTTTCATCTCCACTGCAATCTACAAGGACCTGGTATTTCAAAAAACACAGACAGCATTAGTGTCATACTTCTGAAGACATGACATGACTCTATGCCCAGATTGGTGTTTATGAGTGTATCCATGGAAGTTGCCTCCCACCTTTTCACTAAAGGTAGAGAGGCTATTTCGACAAACTGATGAAAGAGCTAAGGCTCTAAAAAAAACTTTCTGATAATCCACAAGGAGGACAAGACACAAAATAAAGACCTAAAGTTGTTCATGAGACTAGCAACCAAAAGATGTTTATAAAGAGCGAGTGGGACTGCCTGACGAGAAAGCTTTTCGAGTGGCCCTGAATGGAAGGAAGGAAATATATTTAGAACTCTTTTCTAGCTACAGAGGAAGGAGAGAGGATACCATAAGTACATCAAACTAAATAACTTCACCTCAAACAATGACCTTGGGCTGTCTTGTCCATTGAGGCTATCACATAGTACGTCATTAAGCATGGGAGTTCTATAGAAGAAACTGCTAAACTGGACTAGTAATATTCTGGTTGTCAAATGGTAAGTAAACGCTTCAGGATAAAATAAATAAAACACGTAAATCTCCCATGTGGTGCTTGAGGATGTTGTGGGCTTGTGGCATAAGGTAGAGTAGTCCTCTTCAAGAAAATCTACTCTGCCTGTTCCAGCCGGCGTGTATATAACTTACAGGAGGAGTGCCAACTGTTGTCAAATTGGTGGAGATTTATTGTTTTCATCTGAACTTTTATTGTAATTATCAATTGGGGAAAAAAAATTAACAGTTTACCATTCACTGCTTGTACACTTTCATATGGATAAGCTTTTTCTCCTAGAATGGAACATAAATGTGAAAATTTCAATTTTGCTAGGATACAGACTGAGATGCAATAAGCAGATTGTTACTATAGTATGAATAAAGAAAACAATAAAGTTCAATTGCCGAAAGCAAATATCAGAAGGTAAAGCAAAGACGAAGAGAAGGATATGGGTGGAAGTGATGATAAATCCATTTCAAAAGCAACACATCCTAGAACTGCCTAAAATTTCCAACGCTCGGCCATCATGGACTGTACAATCAACTCTATGCAAATCCACTAGGGGAGAGAAGGGTCGGTACTAGATATCTATCCGAATCTCGCTTGACTTAAAAAAAATGTACTTGACCAAGGAAATCAAAGCAGAAATGACAATTAGATATATCCTCTAGTTGAAACAAAAACGTATCATTTCAACTTTTCTTAGGTATTCCGGGGATTAAATGGGTTCTAGCCAGAAGCTTCTACATTTCTAAAGGTGCTCATATCAACAAGCTTATGCAAAATAATAGTTCGCATATTTGACAAAACAATAAGGTGACAACCAGAAACAGGTTTTGCCTATAAATAAAATTTGTAAGTGATATATAGGAGACACATAAGAAGGAAAAAGTACCTCCTCCAAGCCAGGGCTAGTACGATGCATACCAGGACCAGTCACTAGTTCACAATCAGGAAAACTTTCTACCAGTTTGTTGTATATGTCCATGGGCAAAGTTGCAGTCACAAACAGATATTGTGTGGTAACAGGTGAAGAGTTAACCAAACATTGAAATGCAGTCTCAAAATCCTCATCATTAAAGAGGATGTCCACCTCATCCAGCACCGCACTGAACAAAGATAAACATGGAAGTGTTAAAACTGTACAAGCAACTGATATCTGATTTCTCGGTTACTCGTAATAGAAGGTATCTAGATTTAGCAAAAGACATGAAGGATCACACAAGTGTATGGCCTAGCGGTCAATGAAGCTGTAACGAACCACGAGAGATGGTTCAAATCCTAACAAGAAAAAAATTTATAGGAGATTTTTTTCAGTCTGTCCAAGCCTTCGTGGTCAGAGCTACTCAATACATACAAATGGGAGGTATATACCCAGTGGACTATAAAGGTGTAGCAAACTATCCAACACGACTGTTATAAAAATCATGAAAGATCAAGATAGAGGGGCAGGTTTCCTCCTTTTTTGGGTGGATAAGTTAGTAAACTAAGGGAAAGGTGCAATTATTGAACATCATAAACATACAAACCAAGTGGCAGCTTCTTTAACTTCATTAATCATTTTTCCCACATTACTTTTCTAGATAGAGTAGTTTTTCACATCCTGCGTATTCATTTTGATCTATCACCTGTTATTCTATCTCATCTTTATCTGGCACGATGCCAACCTCTCTTCCTCCCATGCCCCCAACAAAAGTAACAGAATTCGACAGATGTAGTAAAAACATTACAATTCGAATTCTCGTCAGATGTAGTCAGGGAAAAGGCAGGAGAGTCCCTTCTTTGACGTATAGATGAATCTCAAAATCTTGTCATGGAATGTTAGAGGGCTCAATGATTCAGATAAAAGGAGTCTACTGAAACTTCCTTTACGAAAATGGAAGGCTGATATTTTATGCCTTCAAGAAACTAAATTACAACACTTTCCATTACAACATGCACGCCAACTGGGACCTGGCAGAAAGGCAGATTATGTCGCGTTAGAGGCTGACGGTACAAAAGGGGGAATTGTGATAATCTGGGACAAAGAAATTTGGAAAGGAACTGAAATCCTTAAGGGGCAGCATTCTTTAACTGTCCACTTCAATAATTGTATCTCAGGTTTTGAATGGGTTCTTTCCGGAGTCTATGCACCTACAAACAGAAGGGATAGGTCATCCGTTTGGATGGAGTTGGCAGCCATAAAAGGTTTAACTTCCAACCCTTGGGTAATTTGCGGCGATTTCAACACAACTAGATTTCCAGGTGAAAGAAAACACAACAGTAGATACACAAGGTCTATGAAAGAATTTTCAGATTTCATCGAAGAACTTGAATTATTGGATCCTCCGCTTTCCGGTGGGAAATTCACCTGGTCAAAGGGCTATAATATTAATGCTGCCTCTAGAATTGATCGGTTCCTGTTTTCAGCGGATTGGGATGACATCTTCAGGAATATCAGTCAAACTAGAATGCCCAGACCTGTTTCAGATCATTTCCCACTACTGTTGCAATGTGGACAGTGGTCTAGAAGGTCTTCTTATTTCAAGTTCGAAAATATGTGGTTGAAGCATGAGGGCTTTCATGATGCAGTAAAAGGGTGGTGGGAATCTTTCCAGATTCATGGCAACCCGGACTTTATCTTTGCTAAAAAGTTGCAGCAACTCAAATTAAAGCTTAAGGAATGGAATCAAAACATTTTTGGGAGGCTTGAACACAGGAAGTCAGAAATACTCAGGAAGATGCAATTATTTGATATAGAGGCAGATCACAGGGAGCTCAATGAGGAGATGATCCAAAAAGCTGAACTTTCTATGGAGTTGGAGGAAATCGCCAAATTAGAGGAAATCTCTTGGCGTCAAAAGTCAAGGTGCTTATGGCTTGAACTTGGGGATAAAAACACCAAGTTCTTTCATAAGATGGCAAATGCACACAGAAGATTTAACCATATAGAAAAGTTGCATTCAAATGGAGTTGTTTTGGAAGAAGAAGAGCACATAGATAACGAAATTTTGAGGTTTTATGAGTCACTCTACTCCTCCTCAGACCTTTGGAGACCTCGTTGGGCACCTGAAGACAATCCTTCCATCTCTGAGGAAGAAAGTCAGTGGATGCAAAGGATGTTTGAGGAAGCGGAGATCTTGGAAGTGATCGAAGATTGCAATGGAGACAAAGCACCGGGTCCGGATGGTTTCACCATGGATTTTTACAAGGGCTGTTGGGATATTATCAAGTTTGACCTTATCATGGCTCTCAATCATTTTTATTCTCATGGAGAATTCGAAAGGAGTCTTAATGCGTCATTCATTGCTCTAGTTCCAAAGAAAAGCAACGCACTTGAGTTAAAGGATTACAGACCAATAAGTCTGATTGGAAGTTTCTACAAGGTGCTCTCTAAGCTACTTGCCAATAGACTTGGGACTGAGATGGAAAAATTGGTAGCGCCTTCTCAAATGGCATTAAGCAAATCGTCGATGCTGCACTTATTGCAAACGAGTGCCTTGATTCTAGGATAAAGCAAAGGAGTGAAGGCATTTTATGCAAGTTAGACATCGAGAAAGCTTTTGATAATGTACATTGGGATTTTCTTGTAAACATCCTCAAGTTAATGGGTTTTGGCGATAAATGGATCAAGTGGATTCATTTTTGTATCTCCACTGTCAAACTATCCATCATCATAAACGGAACTCCTAAAGGATTCTTCGCAACACAAAAGGGATTGCGACAAGAGGATCCACTTTCACCAATTTTTGTTCACTTTGGTGATGGATGGATTGAGCAGAATGTTAACAATAGCTGAGCAACAAGGCTGGATAAGGGGGTTCAATCCAAACTCACTCATTTGCTTTATGCAGATGACTCCCTAATTTTTTGTGATCCTGATAGGGATCAAATCTTGCATCTTAAAATGATTCTTCTGTTCTTTGAAGCAGTGTCTGGGCTTCACATAAATTATTCAAAAAGTGTTCTTTATCCTGTGAATGAGATCCACAACATACAGGAAATTGCAGAGACTCTAGGGTGCAAAGTGGGGACGCTGCCAACCAAATACTTGGGTCTCCCTCTTGGTGCGAAAGCAAACTCACAAGCAATTTGGGATGATATACTGGAAAAGTGTGAAAAGAAATTGTCTTGTTGGAAGAGAAACTATTTGTCACTTGGCGGAAGGCTAGTTCTAATTAATAGCGTCATGGACTCGTTGCCTACTTACACTATGTCTCTGTTTCCCCTGCATGTCTCTGTGGCAAAAAGACTTGATAAATTGCGAAGAGATTTCCTGTGGCAAGGGAACAGAGAACATAGAACTTTTAATTTGGTAAGATGGGGAAAAGTCACAACAGAAAGGAAAATGGGGGGCCTTGGAGTAAAGAATGTGTTGACTCAAAACTCGAGTTTACTGCATAAATGGCTTTGGAGGTTCAGCCAAGAAGAGAATGCGCTATGGAGATCCATTATTGCAGCAAAATATGGGATCCTCAACCCATGGACTACCAAACAATCATCAACCCATGGGCCATATGGTCCGTGGCGGCACATTAGAAAGTATTCGGATTCCTTTCATCCTAACACCTTCCTGCACCTTCCTGCAAACTGGAAATGGAATGAAGATATCTTTTTGGAAGGACATCTGGCTTGGAGAATCATCCTCAATGGATCAGTACCCAATTCTTTTCAGCATTGCGCAAAACCAGGAAGCCACTATCTCTGAGTACTGGAATGGACACGGCTGGAATTTTGATTTTCGACGCAGCATCAATGACTGGGAATTGAGCAGCGTATCTTCTATACTGCTCCAATTGCAAAGTTGCACTCTTTCACCATCCAAACAAGATACTCTTCATTGGAAAGGTGATCCACAAGGGAAGTTCACTGTTAGAGGCTGCTATCAGTTCTTAAGTAGAATAAATACAAGCATCCCTAATTGGCCTTGGAAGTGCATTTGGAAAAACAAAGCTCCTTTGAATGTGGAGTGTTTCACATGGGTGGTGGCACATAGAGCATGCTTAACACATGATAATCTACAGAAAAGATGTGTAAACATATGCAGTAGATGTTCACTCTGTGAGAGGCAAACTGAGGATGTCAACCATCTTTTTATTCATTGCACCTTCACCAAACAGTTATGGGACTTTATTTTGAGTATTGTGGGGATTCAATGGTCAATGCCAAGAACAACAGAAGAGTTGTTGCATTGCTGGTCGAGGATAGGTCTTGGGAAGGTTAAGATGAAGATTTGGAACACACTCCCTGCAGCAGTTTGGTGGAGCATATGGAAGGAAAGGAATGCAAGAATTTTTGAAACCAAATCTGAATCTGTAATTACTGTTAAAGACAGATGTATTTCTCTCTTAATTATTTGGTGTAACATGGCAAATGCAAATGATACCGAGGCCATGATAGACTTTTTGAGCTCACTACATGACATGTAGTGATGCTACCCCCTGTATATAATTTTTAATTTTTACAGCACACTTTTGTTGCTGGATTTCAACAAAATTTCTTTTAACGATCAAAAAAAAAATATTACAATGCAAGATATTGAAAAACAATTTTAGGGAATGGCCCACACATAGGTTAAGCAAATGCAATGTTTTCTCTTTATATGGTTTTGGTCAATCCTCGCCTTATGAGCTAACTTTTTGGGGTTGAGTTAGACGTAAAGTTCATTATTTATGGCATCTGAGCCAAACTCATTCTTATTCTTGGTTTACCCAATGTTAGGCCTCCCATGTTACATTGTACATGTTTACAAATGTTCAATCATGGGCGTAAGGGGGTGTGTTAGAATGTCCCACGGTGAGGAAATGGGTCGTCATCTCCTTATATGATCCTAACAGCCGAGAATTTGAGGAGGAGGAGGAGGAATATTACTCATGTCAGTTGGTGCTATATGTGCAAATGCTCGGGAGAAGATGTTGATCATCTTTTTGTGCATTGCAAGATCGGCGTCGGATCTATGGAGGGTGGTATTGAATTTCTTCGGGTTGCAATGGGTCATGCCTCGTACTGTTAAAGATGTCCTACATAGTTAGGCATGTAGAGGCAAGAGAAGAAATCGTAGGGCATGGGAGGTTGCATCATTAGCTCTTATGTGGATAATTTGGAGAGAGAGAAATAGGACAGCGTTTGATGGTATTGAAAATGATTTTGTACATTTGAGAAATAGTCTTATGTCTTTGATAGCTTTTTGGTGCACCCTTAAGATTCCAATATGTATAGATGATTGGGTGTCTATTGTAGAGAATCATATTTTGATGTAGATTCTCTACCTTTTGTTATACTTCTGGTATATGGGAGCTTATCCCAATATCAATAAAATTATTTACCTTATCAAAAAAAAGTTAATCTCCAGGTTCATTTTCTTTACATTAACTATTCAAGGAAAATTTAATACCACTTGAGGTTGGTTAAACAGTTCTAATTATTCAAAGAAAGCATTAATACCACTTGAGGTTAGTTAACTGCAAGTAGCCCTCTTTGATAAGATACATAAACCGACCAGGAGTCGCTATAAGAATGTCCAAGTCCTGTTTTAGGTTCTCCAATTGAGTTCTCTGGCGAAAACCACCGGTAACAACCATAGAGCGGAATGGAACACCAGATTTTGAAAATGAACGGCAAGTATTTAAGACCTGAAAAAGGTTAAACGAGCAAAGTAAGTTTGTTTTGTTTTTCCTTTTGACAAGTGAAATATAGGTAAGCAAATGAAAGTTCTTCGATAGTAAAAACACAATTCAATTTTCACCATAACCGATGCAATTGAGCATATGATGAGGGCATGAACTAGAAAAAGAAGATGTAAGGAGTGAAAGTGAAAGAACAAGCATGAGAAAAAAGCAATCCACCCTTGGAAGAGAGAATCAAAGAAACCAAAAATGTCAAATTACAGAAACAAGATCCTTTCGTCACACCAATAATCAGTAAAAGCCAAGCTAAAGAGAGTGCTAGTCAGGAAACATCTTTCAAATATGATAGCTTCACATTTTTTGAAAAAGGGAATAGGTGACTCTGATATCAAAAACATCAATTCTTGTTTAAAATGTACAATTTTGAATATATTGATCTATCAATCAATTAGAACTGGCAGGAGAAAATTGTTGGGATGACAAAGCATGGCGAAATATCATAACCTTCGCAATTTTTGATTCTCATGTGCTTTCCTTTCAAAGCATTAGACTTTCAATCAATACATACTCCAAATATACAGCTATCTCTTTCAAGTACTATTCCATTGCATTGTTGTAACCCAGTAAGAAGGGCCGAAAGAGTTAAAAAATCAACTACTCCTTAAGAAGAATGAGAAGGACAAAAAGGTGAATAAATGCCAGTGGTGTGAAGATATCAAGGCTGAATCATGAGAAAGGTCAACTTGAAACTATGCTAGGAATCAGTTTAGCACCTGTGTACATTTTCCCAATGGCTTTTATACATTTCGAGTGCGAACAAAGTACATTCCGTTCAGGTGCAACCCAAAAACATTTAGAATACAACAAAATCATAACGCCTAACTGTACTTTTCCCTTATAGATGATGGAAAAGCAGCAAATGTTACACACTGAAGGTATGCCCTAAGAGTTATGAAAACATAGAATGGAAACCTTGGCTAGGAAATCAGTTAAATCTATTCCAAAGCACCTATTTTTGTAAGGTTATTCTAAAGCACCTTTCCCAGATCTTTGACAATTAGGTGAAGTTGGATAAAAATAGCATCCACAAAGTTATTTGCTGGCAAGCAGCTAATGCTTTTTTTTTTTTTTTTTTTTTTGGGGGGGGGGGGGGGGGGGTTGGGGTGGGGGTGGGTGGTGGGGGTGGAAGTTGGGGCTATAAGTGGCAAGTTTTCCATTGATGAAGAGGAAATTAACAGACCTGAGAAGCCAATTCCGCTGTTGGTGCCAATACTACAACCCGAGGACTTTGAGATGATGGTTTGTTTAGTCCTTCAAGTTCTTCTTGCCTGAGACGTTGAATAAGTGGCAGTAGATAAGCCAAAGTCTTTCCAGATCCACTTTGATCAGATATTATGCAGCTCTTTCCAGAAATGACGGGTCCAAATGACAAAGCCTGCAGGTAGTCTATAATTACTTCTTGTAAGAAGTCACAATTATTCATGCAGAGCCATCTAAAAACAGATGAAGAATTGCCGTCACGAAAAAAAAAAATTAAAGCAGACATTGCCATAGCGTATTTTGAGGTACATGAAGCTTCATATGAATCGACATAAGAAATCAAGAATAGCTTGAAAAGATCCTGAAGAAAAGTCAAAATCGGGCTAGTCAAAAGCCACGTACTAGCCAATGGAAGCGGAGGTAATGATAACAAGATAGAAAATGATGATGCAGTTCATACTGGCATATCCACGAGACTGTTGGCATGTTAACCGCTATTATGCATCAGAACTGTAGCAAATCAATGAGGTGGCCCGGTACATTGACCATTCAATCCTTGAAACAATGTAAATAATCTACCTGAATATGTGAAGGGCGCGCGAAATGCTGATTCCTTAAGGATTCTATCATATAGTCACTGCACCCCAATTCTTGAAAAGATTTTCTGCTAAAGAAATTGTTCCTATCATCCAAATTTCGCCTTTCTCTTGAAATTTCTTCCCCCTTAGTTCTGTAATGGATTGATCCCCCACTGCCCCATCCACGTAAGGAAGAAGCAGAAGCTTTAGATCTAGGATCAACTAATTTTGCAGATTCTGCATCAGAATCACTACTATAGCCTGGGAAATGTCGGCTAACATTTTGGACAGCTACACTGCTATCTTCATCGTCCTTTCTAATTACTTTCTGGAAATTCTTTCTCGAATCAAGCTGTTGAACTTTGGCACGACCTCGAGGAACACTAAGTGTCTGTTGCTCGTTTAACTGATCATGTTCACTATACTGACTGATCGATGATTGGGAAGAGGCATCTCCAGCATGGTGCTCATCATGATCAATAACATTGCGTTCTTTGTTTTTCGTGTAGCTTTTTCGTACTAGATCTCTCATTCTACCGAATTTCAGTTTGCCAAAATTCCCTGTCGATCCCCTATTAGAAGCTGCAGATCGACAGAAAAGTACTTCACAATCGAGGAAAAGCAAAACGAATTGCCAATACATTTGCAGATTTATTAGAGGGATACCAATCTGGTTATGCTTTCGACTAAGAAAACAGAAAATAATACATGTCCTGAACGTTATGGCCGTTTTAATCCCTCAACACTCATGTTATAATCAGCAGGTGAATATGAACTTTCTAATAATATGGCACGGCAAGCACCTTAAAATATATGGTACTTACATTTCCTTCCCAACTGATAAATAATCTTAAGTTCTTAACCACAGTGAACTCTGCACTTTACTCTATAGGACGATAGATAACGAGATTAAACATATAAACAAAGGAGGATTGTTGCATTATGCAAGAAACGGAACCACAAACTCCTTTTCTCTACATTGTATAGCTCATTTTGGAAAGTATAAACCTAATACACCATAACAATATAAGCTTCAGATTCAATTAACATCATATACCCACAAAATTCTCCATTAGTAGAAAACACTGACTGAAACAAATTAAAGAACCCAAACTCTTTCTTTTTCTTTTTTTCCTTTCTTCTAATAGCTTACAATGGCTAGTAGACAAGCTCCAATTCACCACAAAAACCATTCTTATATCCAATAAGCATCATGCAATTTATGTTCTTTTACTTCTTGTATGTCCTCTTCTAAATTAAATAGGCCATTTAGCATAGCACAAAAGCTAACACGCCCAAAAAAAATTCAATCTTTGTGCTTCAATCAACAACATATACACAAAATTCTGCATTAGTAATAAAACATGACACTAAAAACAAATTAAAAAAAAAATACTAAAAATCCCTTCTTTTTTTTTTCTTTTTTGGTAATTAAAACACCTAAAAGATGGCCTCGGACTTTGGTCTAGTGACAAGAACCCAGCTTGACACGTGGCTTAGACACACATCACAGGTTCAAACCAACAAACAAAAGACTAATATTTAAGTGAAAAATGATCGAGGGGCGGGCCCATTATCTACCGAACTTATTAAAGCAGATGAAAACTAGACCTTCATTGCTGTTACCCTTAACAGTAGCCTGATTTTGAGGGTTCTTTTTGTTGGGTTTCCAAGAAAGGACGTCTTTAGAAGGGACAGTAGAATTAGAAGAGTCATCTCCCCATACTATGAATTTTTCACCAGTGTCTTTATCTATAAGTTGATAAGCTCCAGGTGTGTCCAAAGATATACGTGTATACGCTGCTTTAGTTGCAAAAACTGTTACTCTTTTGCAACTTCTACTATAACTACTGGTTCCTACATTTCTATGCAAAAGATTAGTGTTCCTAAGTGGGTTTTGGAGTTTGAGACTTGTGGTGGTTTGTAGTAGTGGTGGTGGTGGTCTTGGTGCAGCAAGCATGGTTGCTGAATTTTTTTGGATAGGAGTGGTAGTGTTGGGATTCTTGTTTTTATACTACTACTGGTGGCGTGAGCCTGGGCCAGCTCGGGCCAAGCTTAATATAGATACTCCAATGCACTATTTAAATTTTGAATCCTTAAAATAAAAATAAAAAATTAATTTTCATCGCTAGAACTTGAACACTTTTAGTGGATAGTCAAAAACATTCTTGGATGATCATCAGAAATTTAATTAAGAAAAGTTGTTAAAATTAAACACTATTGAGCAAATCTTTTTAATAATTTTATTTGTCGACATGTTTTTTATTTACAACTTGTGCTCGACACGAAGTTGTTTTAACTTCTAATCAGTAGTAGATATTCATATTTCTAATGCGACTTGCAAGTATATTTTTGTATATTGGATAAAAGTCATGGTTTTCTTTTCATTCCCACAATTAAGAAGGTATGTATTGTTGAGGTCGTAAGGTAACATGATATCCCTTTTATTCCAAAAAAGATATGATTTTTTTTATTTGTACGTTCATATGTGACTGGCCCAAGACTACACTGATAATTTATTGAATTTCTATTGTTTTTCCATTTTGTATAATACCCTTGCTTTTTTCTTTAAACTTTCATATGATTAGTAATGATTTATGTAATACTTCTAGCAATTTCAGTCTCATTCGTAAAGGGTATTACCAAAGTTTTTCTCCTCGAGAGTTTAACTATTCGAAAACAAGGACCTGGCAAGAAACATTACTTTGCTAAATTATTAAGTCAATCAAAGATATACAATCAACATAACTCACAAAGACAACCTGAGCTCTCATTATGGTCGACTTAGTTGCACGACTTTAATTAAGAACCTCTAGTTCTCTAAAACTTCAGGGTAATGCTTCACTATATTAGAGATTCACTTGTATAAGTTCAAACTCCAAGAGAGTTCCCGAAGTTCATCTTCAACTTTTATTTGTCCGCATTTTGAGTTGTGATTATCTTGTACCTATTTAATATTTTAGTTATATTCTAATTAGAAGTCCAAAGAGTGGCAACATAGTTGGCAAGTGATGCCTAAAAGTGGCTATGGTTCAAAAGATAGCACTAAAAGTGGCTACCTAGGGCCCGAGATAATTTATTGAAGTTTTGTTGTTTTTTTAAATTTTCTATAATAATCTTATTCTTTTTCTTTCATGTTAGTTATTAATGATTTATGTAATTTTTCTAACAATCTCAGTTTAATTTGAAGGTAATTTCTCGTTCGAGAGTTTAAATTTCTACTATTAAAAATAAAGACTTGGCAAGAAACATTACTTTGCTAAATCAGTAAGTCAATCAAGGAATTAATACAATCAACATAACTCACATTGACAACCTCAGCTCTCAATATGGTCGATTAAGTTCCACGACGTTTATTAAGCACCTTTATTTCTCGAAAAATTTAGGGCAATATTCCTAAAATGTAACTTTTTAGTTCAAAACTTCTGGACACTGTATTAGAGGTTTACTTGTATAAGTTCAAACTCCAAGAGAATCCTCGAACCTATTTTCAAAAACAATTGATTAGCAATCCTAAAAGTGGCCACCTAATTAGTAAGTTATTCTTAAAAGTGGCTATGGTTCAAAGAGCACCACTAAAAGTGGCTACTTGGGGTCGGCAAGGAGGACAACCCCAAGCTCCTCTAACTGTCGTCTATATAGTAGTAGTAAAGTAATAAAAGTGGCTACCTAGGGCACGAGATAATTTATTGAAGTTTTGTTGTTGTTTTTTTAATTTTCTATAATAATCTTATTATTTTTCTTTCATGTTAGTTATTAATGATTTATGTAATTTTTCTAACAGTCTCAGTTTAATTTGAAGGTAATTTCTCATTCGAGAGTTTAAATTTCTACTATTAAAAATAAGGACTTGGCAAGAAACATTACTTTGCTAAATCAGTAAGTCAATCAAGGAATACAATCAACATAACTCACATAGACAACCTCAGCTCTCAATATGGTCGATTAAGTTCCACGACGTTTATTAAGCACCTTTATTTCTCGAAAAATTTAGGGCAATATTCCTTAAATGCAACTTCTTAATTCAAAACTTCTGGACACTGTATTAGAGGTTCACTTGTATAAGTTCAAACTCCAAGAGAATTCTCGAACCTATTTTAAAAATAATTGATTAGCAATCTTAAAAGTGGCCACCTAATTAGTAAGTTATTCTTAAAAGTGGCTATGCTTCAAAGAGCGCCACTAAAAGTGGCTACTTGGGGCCGGCAAGGAGGACGACCCCAAGCTCCTCTAACTGTCGTCTATATAGTAGTAGTAAAGTAATAAAAGTGGCTACCTAGGGCCCGAGATAATTTATTGAAGTTTTGTTGTTTTTTTTTTAATTTTCTATAATAATCTTATTATTTTTCTTTCATGTTAGTTATTAATGATTTATGTAATTTTTCTAACAGTCTCAGTTTAATTTGAAGGTAATTTCTCATTCGAGAGTTTAAATTTCTACAATTAAAAATAAGGACTTGGCAAGAAACATTACTTTGCTAAATCAGTAAGTCAATCAAGGAATACAATCAACATAACTCCCATAGACAACCTCAGCTCTCAATATGGTTGATTAAGTTCCACGACATTTATTAAGCACCTTTATTTCTCGAAAAATTTAGGGAAATATTCCTAAAATATAACTTCTTAGTTCAAAACTTCTGGACACTGTATTAGAGGTTCACTTGTATAAGTTCAAACTCCAAGAGAATTCTCGAACCTATTTTAAAAACAATTGATTAGCAATTTTAAAAGTGGCCACCTAATTAGTAAGTTATTCTTACAAGTGGCTATGCTTCAAAGAGCACCACTAAAAGTGGCTACTTGGGGTCGGCGAGGAGGACGACCCCAAGCTCCTCTAACTGTCGTCTATATAGTAGTAGTAATGTTGGAGTGTAATTGATAATGTCTATGTACACTACGATGAAGGCATGGGTTTTGATTAGGATGAATGTCCTTTTAAATTCGTAAAAAGGTCAAAACTGCCCTTGACCTATTCGAAATGGCTTAAAAATGCCCCACCGTTAATTTTCTGCAAAGTTTGCCCTCACCGTTAAGTTTGTGGCTCATTTTTTCCCTTATTATTAACGGCCCTGTTATAATTTTTCTTTTTTTTCTTTTAAAATACGTGGCGCTCTTTAATTGGTCCATCCCAAATAAATATACCCAACCCATTCCAATACCCAACTGGTTCATACAACTTCCCCCCTCCCCCAAACAAATATAACCCATTTTCTTCCTATCTCTTTTTTCCTCATTCAGATCAATAAGCTGATTATATTGATGAAAAAGAAAATGGGAAGTCTATGAAAAATAATTTACATACAATTGAGATCTTACATAGAAAATGTCGGAAAAATTATCTTACTTTATACTATTAATGGAACACAAGATGCTTACATATATAGATAAAAATTTTATATTTATGTTTAACTTGAAATCCGCAGCAAAAACAAATATACGTAATTCGTAAGTAACTTGGATTCTACTAAAACAAGACTACACGAATTTTTTTACACATATTAATAATAATTTCAATTGAAATTTCGGTGTGACTCTAGGCTTCATTTATTTGTGCTTAATAAAGGTTTTGATCTTAATTATTTTAATTTGATTTATTAAGTGCATTTGATTTTATGAGGTTTGAAACTTAGACCAAAACTTAAAAAGTCTTGAATAGATCTAACTCACAACCAATTATTTTAGGTAATGAAGAAGACGAGTTATATTATTTGGGCGGGTTGTATGAATGGGTAAGGTATTAAAATGGGTTGGATATATTTATTTGGGACGAACCAATTATAGAGCATCACGTATTTTTAAAAGAAAAAAAGAAGAAAAACTAAAATATGGCCGTTCGTAGTAAGGTCAAAAATGAGCCACAAACTTAATGGTGAGGGCAAACTTTTCAAAAAGTTAACGGTGGGGAGCATTTTTAAACCATTTCGAATAGGTTAAGGGCAGTTTTGGCCCTTTTCCGTTTTAAATTTTACTTTTGTGGATAATGAAAATTTGATATTTAGCTTATCAATTTTTACAATTGTATTAGTATTTCATTAGGAGAAATGATAACTTACATAAAAAAGTACTCAAAACTTAGTTGGAAGCAAATTCATTTAGGCACTCAATTATAAGGGTAGTTTGATCGGATGTATAAAGATTATAATCTTAGGATAAAATGTGAGATTAAATTTACTCTTTGATCATAGTTATTGGATAAAATGAGATAAAAGCTATCCTACAGTTATAGGATTATCGTATCCCATATAAAGGGTGGATATTATCCTAAGTTTTAATCTCAAGATAAATTTGTCCTTAAATCATGGGATATCCCACTTTTGATGATCTCTAGTACTAAACGGCCCCTAACAGGTTTATAGCACAAGTTCATATGATACATTTTAGGAGCTCAATGTAGCGTCGTCCGAAAAACAAGTACATACGAACCTAAATTCACAATGGACAATACGTGTCATGGACTTTAGCTATAACAAATATGGTATCAGAGCAATGGTGTGACTATCTGAAACTTTAAGCAAATTCAACGTCAAAATGTGGAAAGATAGTTAGTGTTTATAAGGAAATAACACTTGGTTTGTGACAAAATAAAAAAAAGAAAGTATGTTGAGATTACTACTCATTATTTTTGGGGTAATATAATATATGTTCTATATAATTTTTTTAATGGTTTTAGTTGATCTTCATTGTAGTTCAACAAAAGGTTAGTTTAAAAACTTGATTTCTAATATCATGCAATTCTATGATTTATCGAGATATTAAATTTGACTGACCAGTTGGCTGGCTGGCTGCAACTAATTAATTATAATTAGTTAGAAAATTTGCTTTCTAATATCATGAATTGTTATGATTTATCAAGATAATGAACGTGATTGACCAACTGGTTGGCTACAACTAATTAAGTATAGTTGAGTTTAAGAACTTTTTTCTAAAATCATGCATTTTAATGATTTGCCAAGATACTAAATAGAATCGATCAGCTGGCTGGCTACAACTAATTAAATAACCGTATAATTTAGTCAACGTAATTATAATTTATAAACAAACATTGGATTGAGTAATAAACAAAAAGAAGTGGTGATGAATCCATAGAATATAGCTAATAAGTTAATTTCTCGTTGCTTTATATTTATATTGGATAAAGCCAGTTTAATATGTGCCATGGACTTTTATTGTAATAAATATGGTATCAGAGCAATAGTGCGGCACTTGGATAAAAGAATCATAAACCTAAAGTGATACAATTATTGGAATGCTATTTGGTTGGGTAATTAATTTTTTTTGGTGGGTTATTTTTAATTAACGGAAGAGTTACATTTTAAAACAATTACTTCGACACATTTCTATGTTATATTCAATATTATAATTTTATCAAAGGGTAAAAATGTTGATTCATATTTTAAAAAAATATTTTATTTCTAATATTTCAATCCCTAATACAATGAAATCTAAGCGAAAGGAAGGTTCAGATATTAGTATTATCATAAAGCTAATAACACCAATTGATTATTATATTACACTTTTAAAGTATTAGATTTATTTTCAGTTGTTTTCAAAATCAATGAAATATGAACACTGCCTATACACAAGAGCAATTTAATGAACTATAAATTATTATAGGCTACAAAAGAAAAATGTTGAAAACCACTAGTGGCATGATCAAATATTTTAATAATTAATAAATAGTACTTCATATATCCCAATTTATATGACACTTTTCTTTTGATTAGTCCCAAAAAGCATGAACCTTTTTATATTTAGTACTAACAATTTAACTTTATTGGACAATTCACAGCCACACAACTTTTTAAGGTTTATTTTAAACCACAAGTTACAAAAGTCTTTCTTATTTTTTAAATTTTGTGCCTAGTCAACCATCTTCACATAAATTATTAGGATGGAGGGAGTACATTTTATCTTTTGAGATTTCAGCTATGATTCTCATTTGAATGCTAGTAATTGGTACCAAAAATTTATGTTTTACCCAACACAACAAAGAAAAAGTAGTCCAAAAATCATTTTAGATGATCATATTCACGATCCATCTACGAGAATACTAAACGAAAAATAGTTAAAGTCAATTGGAAATATGAGCTATGAGTTGACCACCTCAAAATTCTGAAACCGAAAGACGAGGAAGAAGAACGAAAAAAAAAGGCAAGCCTAAAAAGTATAATTTCATCGTCTAAAGGGAGACCACTAATGTCAAAGCAGACAATATCTGTCCTAGACTTGACTAAATTTAATAAAACAAAATTATCTGAAAAATAATATATCTTTATAATTTATCAAGATACTTGATGTGATCGACCAGCTGGCTACAACTAATTAATCAAAAATATAATTTAGTCAATGTAATTATAATTTATAAACATACAAAATATTGATTAATAAATTAATTATAATTTATAAACATGTAAAAAATTGAGTAATAACTAAACATAAGTGATGATGGATTGTGAAGTATGGTATCAGAGCCAATACTCCTTCAGTTGGTTTCTTGTTTTGCACTTATGTAGGATATAATCATTTAGTGGCGACTTAGATCTATTATAAAAGACAACTTTAATAACTTAAACTCCTAAAGTGTCAATATATAATAATTTAAATATTTAATCTTAAACCTAAAGTGAAAAAATTATTAGAATATTATTTTGTAAAGTTATAAGTTATTGAAACTTGAAAGAGGGTTGGCTCGCACGAGAATTTTGGCGAAGAACCATAAATAATTTTGCAATTGGCAATTTTGAATATTACATATTTATAGTTGTACTCAAAATTATTGTTTTATCAAATGGTACAAAGATCGATTAATATTTTGCAAATACTCTCATCTCCCTACATTTATTTCCTCAGCAGTTATATTTTTATAATACTATAGAAGATAGTTAGATGAAAGTTTTTCAAACACAAATGACGATTTTGATATTAATATTATAAAAAAACTAAAACACCCCAGATTATCATAATATATTTTTAACTTATGCAATATTACTAATTTTAATGGAATAGTTTAACTTTACAAATTTAAAATAAAATCCCGCCTACAGGGATTTAAAAACTACACATTGCTATCAGCTACTGAAGCAAATTATATAAAAACATCTGGTGGCCCAAAAAAATTTACATGGTACCCTCCTTAATGATTGGTTGTGGGGATTAGCCCCGTTTTTAAATGTTTTAATAAAATATCCTCTACGCCATTATTTAATACGTGAAAGGACTAATTTATCCCTACCTAACTTAGTTCACATTGTGCGCCGTCTTCTTCTATCTTTCCTCCTCCTTTTCCTTCTTTCTTCTTTGTATTCTGCAGATTTAGGGCTCTAGGAAGTGAATGTCTTGCCTTTGTTGTTGGATCAGAGCTTAAAGTCTTGGCTATAGCCAACAACCTCCGCAAGTTGCGCAAGCTTAAAGTCTTGGCTATAGCCAAGACTAGTTAGTTGCATAGCCAAGACTAGTTAGTTGCAACTTTCTTTCCAAGTTGTTCATTGCACCAGATCTTAATATCTTGGCTATGCAATACCTGAGACTTCATAGATTTTTTACGAGTTAATCCAAATGAAAATAAGGAAATGAAATTATGTAGAATTATAATGCAAAATTTAGTAAAAGTCAGTAGAAATTTGAAGGAATCTAACTTTGAATATTCGTTTCAGTGGAGAAATCTATAAAAGTTGCAGATTTTTAGGGTTAAGATCATTTGAATGGAGAAAAGTGAGGGAGGATAGTACGAGTCTTTTTATAAGTTGCGAGGAATATTTTCGTCAAGAATATATTTCATTAAAATAGTGAAAGGTATTTATGCTGAACTAGTGTTATTAAGGACAAATATGTAAACCATTTGATTATGGTGTGATATTTGTACAATTCACCCTTGATAAGTAGTGTCGTACTATGTTATCTTATTAAAATTTAACTTTTTAATTCTCATTTGTATTAAACTGGTGGGCGCCAGAAAATCTATGTTGATGGACTGTTTAGGGTAAAAAGAAAAAGCAAAGCTCAGAAATACAAAGTAAGAACAATAGGAATAAAACTTGTTTATTTAGTTCTGGTACGCATAGAAGTTTCTTCTCTACAAGAAAACTTAAAAATGAAAGAGCCCCCAAAAAATCGCAAAAGAAAGACTACTATCATGACTCCGTGGAAAAGAAAATTACTACTACAGTACTACTACTTTGAATTGAAAGCAAAATCAATATCCTACTAATTGCAAAAGGGGGATAAAGGTAATGGCATTGTATGTATCTATTGTCCTCCTTTAAGCAAAGCAAGGGCTTCAGATTCAGTAGGAAGAGCTGGAATTGCTCCTTTCTTGGTAGTTGTAATGGCTCCACATGCACATGCAAACGTAAGCACTTCCTTCAACCTTGCTTCATCCTGCAATGATCATCTCATTCGTTAATACCTCAAAGATATATTTTGATAATTTGGAGATTACATTCAAACTTTAAGTGAAAAAAAAAAAGTACCTCGATGATGGATTGATCATCAACAATCTTTGTTAAAAGAGCACCAACAAAAGAATCACCAGCTCCTGTGGTATCAACTGTTTTGACATGGAATCCCTCAACCGCTCCTTGGAAATTCTGCATGTCCCAAAATATAAAATACAATTAAAATATTAGTGATATCATATATTTCTTGGAGAGGTAAATTATGAACAAAGAATTTGGAAAGTTTAAATCAGTTGTAACTTATATCTATTAGGCCATGCGAATACTTTCAGTAGGTGCGACTTCAATTACAATTAGATTTACAGGTTTATCATTTCCTTTAAGTCCTCAGTCCTCACCAACCCTTTACCACGTTACAACTACTATAAACTAAAGAAGTCAATGACAAGCAACCATAAAATATTGCAACGAATAAAAGACAAACAAGGGATTAGCAAAAAGAAGTAGAAACTCGAAGAAAATCTTATATTCAAAGTTAAGGAACATACCTTGGTGTAATATTTACAGCCCTTTGCACCAAGGGTAACAAGGAGAAGCTTCAAATTGGGATGCCACAAGGACATAGCAGACTCATCATCAATCTTGTCACTTCCAGTTAGGAATTCCAGCTCTTCATCACTGACCTTGATCACATCTGCCTTGTCCCAAATGCTTAGAATCTGCTTCTTGGCCTCCTCCGCCGAGGGCCACAGTGGTAGACGGAGGTTGGGGTCATATGACAGCAACGCCCCGGCCTCCTTTGCTACCTCCATTGCCTTCAAATGTGCTGATCTGCATGGCTCTACGATCAAACTTATCGATCCATAGTGGAATACCTTAGCCTAGACAAAGTAAAAAATGTCATACAACTAAATATTCAAAGATCATGGACATTTAACAAATATGCAGGCTATTAGAGACATAAGTACAAAACAATAACAACCACAATTACGTTTCAGTCTAAAGTTGAGGTCGGTTAAATACTCACTGATCAATTTTGTTCATTTAAATTCATCTTAAACCGCATTATACAAAACAAAATGAAAAGGCACTAATGTTCAGAGGCGGACCCACGATTTGATTACGATGGGGACACTACTGAATGTAATGTAGATATATCCAAAATACAGGGTGCCAAGTAATATATATATCCGATTTTTAAGATATTTATACCTATATATATAAAAAAATTGCCGATGTTACCGGGTGACGGTGCACCCGAAAATGGCACGTAGGTTCGCCTCTGCTAATGTTTCCACCGTCATATGATGAGGAAGGAATAACATATTTTTTATAAATAGCACTTATACAGAAAAGTATAAAAGTAGGGAAAGGATTACGAATTTCTATCCAATTTAAGTCAAATAAACAACTTCGTTACCAAAGAATTACCAGTTTCTACTTTCTAAACATAATGATGAAGTTGGGCGGAAAACAGCATCAAGTAGCTTTGGCAATCAGCTAGTAAAGGTAATTGTGGCCCATGTGAAATTAAGCATACAACAAATTTCTTTTCATAAAAAGACTAATGTAGCTTTTGTTTAAAGTTTTTAGAAAACTATACTCAGTTTTTTCACACCACTACAAACTTAGTTTTTGAACACTTCAAACAAAACAAACTCAATTAAATTAGGAAACTTCAACAAGGTCACCTTATTAATGGATGCAAAACATGTCTTTTAGATTCACTACTTCACCAGTTTGGTATAAACACGAACCAGATAATACATATGACATGTAAGTTGAAATAACATCAATCGACAACTAAAAAAAAGTCTAATCAGACAAAGCACGTACGTGATAAACACATACAATCACAAAAAACTTAATGCGAGTAGGAAACAACACAAATAAAAATCAATAATAACGCATACTTACAGATCTAATAACGTCAAGATTCAACTCTTCAGGCGTCAACAACATATCAGCACTTGGATTCCTATAAAACATGAACTCACGTTCTCCATCAGCACGTAGTGTCACGAACGCCAATGCAGTTCTTGCGCCTTCATCAAAGTTGATCCCTTCTGCATTAACACCATTCTCCTTCAATATTCCAGCAAGCATATGTCCAAACTCATCATCTCCAAGTTTTCCCATGAACGCAGATTTGCCACCTAGCCGTGTTACGGCAATGGCCACGTTAGCCGGTGCACCACCGGGTGCTTTAACGAATCCTGGAGCTTCCGCTAAGGAAACTCCAGAAACTGTTGGAACAAAGTCGATCAACATCTCACCGAAACTCACGATCAAACCACTACAATTGTTAACACCGTTAGTTGCCATGTTGCTTGAGTTGTATAGAGACAAATATTTTGTATGTGTATGTATGTTTTGTGTAGAAGAATCAATGTTTGAAGGTGTTTATATAGAGAAAAAAGGTGGTAGGATAGGCGAATTCTAATTATATTAGAAAATTAAGATAATTAGATAAGTTTACAATTTTATCCATAAATTTTCTCTACTTTGATTTGGATTATGATTATTAATAATAAGTCTTCGATGACACGTACTTTTATGTAAAATATGGGACCCAATTTACTTGATTGGTGGCAACAATATCCTATTAGGGTAATAAAAAGATTTTTCTTAAGAAATCAAAAGTGTGATAATGTAAGAATTAATTAAATAAATACTCCTAGTTGTTTTATATTTGAGTAAGGTTATTAAACTTTGATTATCACACTTTAGGAGTAAGCCTAATCAAAGTTTAATAACATCATTCTTTTGATTTCTTAAGAAAAAATCTTTTTACTCCCCTAGTAGGATATTGTTTGCCACCAATCAAGTAAATTGGGTCCCATATTTTACATAAAAGTAACGTGTCATCGAAGACTTATTATTAATAATCACAATCCAAATCAAAGTAGAGAAAATTTATGGATAAAATCGTTAAACTTATCTGATTATCTTATATTCCTAATATAATTAGAATTCACCTATCCTACTGTCACATGGGTGATTTTGATCACTTAAACTCGCCGAGGTTCGCCCCGTGCGGCGGCCACGTACCCTTGCAAAGCCCAGCCTTCCCAATGCTTTGTTTATATAATAGGGTCATTTGATTTCGTTTTAGTACTTAGCACAAGTTGTAACAGCAAGTTAAACGTAAAAGCAACACAACGATATACGGGAAACCAATTCCTAACCTTTATATTAACCCGAAAATACAAAGGAATGGCCAACCTTGGCCAAACGTCTCATTCCCTAAGGAAGACGTCAATTTTATGTGTTGTCTACATTATTTTTTGTCTAAGTTGTATACAATAAATAAAAGAATCAATATATACAAAAGGGGCAGCCAAAAGGCTTTACAAATGGGATAGGGCGAATTCCTACAAAGCAGCCCACGTCAGCCACGTTTTGAGCTAATTCAACCCACTTTTCGGCCACCTCAGCCACGTTTTGTCCATGTTTCAGTGCCCAACTTCTGCCCATGTGCCCTGCACATGTGCCCAAGCCATAGCCGACTCAGCTCACCTCACACAGCCGACTTTGCCTCACCGTTCAGCACATCCGCCCCAACTTTGGCCAAGTGTCATGCACCACACTTAGCCAAGCCAATGCTTGCCTTGGCATCACAACACCATGTCATGACACCCCATTGCCCACAACATCGTTTGCCCGCTGCTTCGTTCGTCTGCCACCCGACAACCGAAATCGTTCCATCATTGTCCATACTTAGACAACCACAAGACACTAGGCTGCCTAGCCGTCGTGCCACCAAACGTTAGACAATCAGCCCACACATGTTCTTGATCCCACCAAGCACATTTAGCCCGCACTTGTCCAACTGTTCGTCAATCATGTTGTATTGCAACCGTTTTTGCCCATGGCCGAGCCAACATGCCCAAACTCGTGCCATGGCCGAATCTCACAAAACCAAAGGTCTAACAAACCACCCGCACCACCTGAATTCGATGCCCTCGTCAAATAGATTCAACAACACCCCACAAAATACAAAGAAAATTGCAATTCAAGCCATAACGCCTGTTTCCTACACTTGCCCTTAAGTGCGGCGCCTTTGCTTGTCTTTTGCCCATTTCTCTTTGCACATTTTGAGTTGTTGCAACGCTATTGTTAAGCTCTCCAAGCCGTTCATCACAAATAGCCACCATGTGTCCGCTACTTACAAAGAAATCACAAGCCAACAACCTTGAGCCTTGTGTTAAATTCGTTCCCAATGCAGCCCCAAATTGTGCACAACAAATTCAACGCGTTTCTCCCATTTGTTCATCTTGTAGCCTTCATTTTTGCAAGTCCAACACGTTGCCATTCTAAAAAATTGAGCAACCATGCTGATTATTCCCGAAATCAGCCCACAAACGACAGAAAAATCACGTTTACTTACTTGTTTTGCCATTTCCAAGTACTAGACGGCCTCCCATTGAATCAAAGCCATCCCGAGCCCTCTCTTGATGTCTTGATCAGTCCGTTACAGCCACCAAACGAACCTGCTCGCTCTGATACCTGTTGTCACAGGGGTGATTTTGATCACTTAAACCCGCCGAGGTTTGCCCCGTGCGGCGGCCACGCACCCTTGTGAAGTCCAGCCTTCCCAACGCTTTGTTTATATAATAGGGTCATTTGATTTCGTTTTAGTACTTACACAAGTTGTAACAGCAAGTTAAACGTAAAGCAACACAACGATATACGGGAAACCAATTCCCCACCTTTATATTAACTCGAAAATACAAAGGAATAGCCAACCTTGGCCAAACGTCTCCTTCCCTAAGGAAGACGTCTATTTTATGTGTTGTCTACATTATTTTCTGTCTAAGTTGTATACAATGAATAAAAGAATAAATATATACAAAGGGGGAAGCCAAAAGGCTTTACAAATGGGATAGGGGCGAATTCCTACAAAGCAGCCCATGTCAGCCACGTTTTGAGCCAATTCAGCCCACTTCTCGGCCACCTCAGCCACGTTTTTGCCCATGTTTCAGCGCGCAACTTCTGCCCATGTGCCCTGCATATGTGCCCAAGCCACAGCCGACTCAGCTCACCTCACACAGCCGACTTTGCCTCACCGTTCAGCACATCCGCCCCAACTTTGGCCAAGTGTCATGCACCACATTTAGCCAAGCCAATACTTGCCTTGGCATCACAACACCATGTCATGACACCCCATTGCCCACAACGTCGTTTGTCTGCTGCCTCGTTCGTTTGCCACCCGACAACCGAAATCGTTCCATTATTGTACATACTTAGACAACCACAAGACACTAGGCTTCCTAGCCGTCGTGCCACCAAACGTTAGATAATCAGCCCACACATGTTCTTGATCCCACCAAGCACATTTAGCCCGCGCTTGTCCAACCGTTCGTCAATCATGTTGTATTGCACCTGTTTTTGCCCATGGCCGAGCCAACAGGCCGAATCTCACAAAACCAAGGGTCTAACACCTATCACCTTTTCTCTATATAAACACCTTCAAACTTTCATTCTTTCTATCTCCTTTTATAGCTAGCTTCACTAATATTTTAAGTATTATTTTATCTATCCTAATTTATGTGACATACTTTTTTTTACCAATCTTAAAAACAATGACTCCTTTCTATATTTAGTACAGTTGGGCGAATTCACAGTCACACAAATTTCTAAGGTTTATTTTAAACCACAAGTTTCAAAACTCTTCCTTATTTTTAAACTATAGTCAGCCATCTTTACATAAATTATTGGGACGGAGGGAGTACATTTTATTTATCTTTTGAGATTTCAACTGTGATTCTCATTTTAATGCTACTGGTGGGTGCCAAAAATTTATGTTTTACCCAACACAACAAACAAAAAGGAGGCTAAAAATCATTTTAAATGATCAAAGTCACAGTCCATCTGCAAGAATACTAAATGAAAAATAAGATGAACTATGAGTTGACGACTTTCAAAGTCTAAAACTGAAAGCTGAGCAAGAATAATAAAAAAAAAAAAAGAAGAAAAGGCTAACCTAAAAATTGCAATTTCATCATCCAAATGGAGACCATTAATGTCAAAGTAGACAATATATGTCATAGACTTGAATATGATAAAATAAAAAAATAGAAATAGCTAGAGAAAAATGCTCATTATTTTGTTGGTAGTATAATATGTACTCTATTAATTAAATCTTTTTTATGAAACCAATTTACTTTCATCTAGTACAGAAAAGTGTTAGTTTAAAACTAGCTCTTTAATATCATGCATGCCTATTATTTGTCAAGATACTGAATTAATGTGATCGACCAGCTGGCTGCAACTAATTAACTAAAGATATATTTTAGTCAATATAATTATATTTATAAACATATAAAATATTGATTAATAAGTTAATTATAACTTATAAACATGTAAAAGGTTGAGTAATAACTAAACGTAAGTGATGTTGAATTGTGAAGTATGGTATCAGAGCCAATACTCATTCATTTGGTTTCTCGTTTTGTACTTATGTAGGATAGAGTTATTTAATGGCAACTTAAATATATTGTCATAAAAGATAAATTTAAATATTTAATTATAAACTTAAAGTGACACAATTGAGATATTATTTGGTAAAGTTATTAGAAATTACAAGAGAATTGGTCGCAGAATAATTTGGTGAAGAAATCATAAATGGTTGCAATTAAAAATTTTGGATATGTAATATTTATAGTTATATTCTATAATATTGTTTTATCAAAGAGTGCAAAGAAGGATTAATATTTTGAAAATATTATTATATCCCATACTTATTTCCTTAACATTTGCATTTTTTTTAAATAATATAGAAGATAGTTAGATGAAAGTTTTCAAACGAAATGAGAATTTTGATTTTTTTTTTTTTATAGAAAGAATTTTGATATTGATATTATAAGAATGCTAAAAACACCCCCAGAGTATTACAATATATTTTTAACTTATGTATTTTCAAGTATTATTAATTTAATTGTAATAGTTAGACTTTATAAATTTAAATAAAACCCCGCCTATACACAAGTAAAATTTAAAAACTACATATCGTTCTCAGCTACTAAAGTAAATTATAAAAACATCTGGTGCCCCAGCCCTTAATAAGTAGTACTGTGTTATGTTTTTAGATATTAACTTTTTATTCTCATTTGTATGATACTGGTGGGTGCCAAAAATCTATGTTTTACCAAAGCACTAATATACGAAAAGGTTGTAATCATCCAAAGTTAAGTATGTATTAAGGAAATTTAATGTCAATTTTGATTCTATTAATCACTTCAATCCTCTTAAAATCAAATAGCAGTTTTTCTTCGATACAACTATAATACATCTGATTGATAATTCTTCACTGAAAAATAAGGTACCAAAGTACATATTCTAACAAAGAAAAGTTTCGTTTCCCATATAACTTTTAATCATACTCATTAAACAAACAAATTTGGGGGAAAAAAATATTTGGCAAACAATTATAAGTATAATCCCTTTTACACGAAACAAAAAAAGATCTTTTAAAATGCCACTGTCACAATTTGAAATATATATACTAACTTTTAACAAACTACAAACCCCAATTATTATCGTGCTACACTTTTCTTGTTCTTCTAACTTTGTGTTTACTCAGTTAAAAGACAAACGCTAGGTATGTTCGAATGGGTTTCTTACTCGAGCAGTGTCATAAAGAATTTAAATTTCCTATTAAAACTTATCATCATTAGTCATAAAAAATTGTTAATCCAATATGGACAATTATTTCATAATAAATTAATATTAATATTTTCGACTATAACTCTGTTAATTATGAACCAAGCAATGATTGGAAATCGACATTGTTGATGTAAAGCTTTTATACGTCTCCAGTCTTAAATAAATTGAGTTCGTCTAGATGAATCTTTAGTGACATTGAAAAGTCATTATTAAATGTTGAGGAAAGGTTTTGAAGAATGACAAACGAGAAGGACCCAGTGATTTTAGAGGAGAATCTGACCTTTGTATAGAAGGGCACGACTGATCGAAAAGATTTGAAGGTTGCAAATCCCTGCGGAACTAGGAGTAGTGGCGCGTGAACGAGTATGCATCCTAGTCAGACTAAAAGAGGCGGTGCCCAGGCTGTGTCTTCAAAGTACAAATATGAGTTGGACTTAAATAAGGAAAGAGTTACAAGAAGTCTTGTCTTACCATAATTACAAGGTTTCCTTGTGGAATTCAACTAGGGTTCTGATGCCCATATAAATACAAGTAGTTGAGGCAGCCATAACTCAGTTATTTACATTAAGAGAGTTGAGAGCATACAAAGGTGATTCAGCAACTTTCAACGTGAGATAACTGAGGAAGACAACTGGTGGAGTTAACAAGTTTGAATCTAGATATTTTGTCTAGGTTCTTGGTTTGTAAGTTGTCTTGGTTTTGTGCGATCATTGTTTTTACCCATTATCTTATCTTAGAAGCAATTGCGTTAGGTGAAATTTTGAGAGATTACTTTGTAAAGCTAGAGTTTAGCTTTGTTGAGTGATTAGGGTCTAGAGTGTAGTGGTTACAGAGTCTTGTAATCAGAAACTTGCTCTTTGTGTTAGTGGATTGAGTTCTAAAATCCCAGAGTGTGGGTCGTGGTTTTTCTCACTTGAGCAAGGAGTTTTCCACGTAAAAATACGTGTTCCTTGTGCCTTTTGTTTGTGTGTGCTGTGGTGTCGAAGTGCAAACTGGTAACTCAGAATAATTGAGTCCTTGCAAAGAAAAATCAGTACACACTATTCAATCCCCCCTCCTTCTAGTGTCCTTAGGAGGTGCTTAGATTATAACAAGTGGTATCAGAGCAGGTCTTCTCGTGCTAGGCTAACACCTTGAGAAGGATCAGAATCATGAGTGCACCACCTGCCATCACTGAAGGACAGTCAGTTCTAAGGCCCCCACAATTCAATGGGCAGTACTATGCTTGGTGGAAGAACAGGATGGAAAATTACATATGTGCTGAAGACTACCAACTATGGCTTATAGTATTTGAAGAAAATTTGACCCCTACCAAAATAGTTGGTGAAGGAGCTACTGCCAAAGAAGAACTTAAGTCAAAAGAGGAGTTCAATGAGGCGGACTATAAGATGATTGAAAAGAACCACAAAACCAAACGTTTGGTAATTTGTGGTCTTGGCCCTAAAGAGTTTAATAGAGTATCATCTTACAAGACTGCTAAGGAAATCTAGGATGCCTTGAAAGTTGCACATGAAGGAACCACTGAAGTGAAGGACTCCAAGAGAAGAATGTTGAAAAGACAATTCGAGTTGTTCTCTATAGGAGAGAAAGAATCAATCCAGGATATGATGACCAGGCTGACCATTATCACTAATGAGATGAGATCCCTGGATATGGATTTGCCTGAAGTAGAGATGGTGGATAAGGTTCTGAATGTGTTACCTGAGGCTTGGGAACCCAAGATGACTGCTATCATTGAATCCAAACCTCTCAGATCCATCAAACTTAAAGAACTAGTTGGAAGTTTGAAAATACATGAGATGATGAAAGATTCAAAAACTAAACCAGCTCTTAAGAAGGACAAGACCCTTGCACTCGAAGCAACTGATGAAACTGATGATTATGTTGATTTGCAATCAATTGAAGCAGCAATGATTATTGCCTTGAGACAGAAGTTTAACTTGGGAAAGTTCAAAGGTTTCAAAAGAAATAACAAAGAGAACTCTGGAAGAAAGAATATAGTTGACAGTCCTGATTACTCAGGATGCTTCAAGTGCTTCAAGAAGGACCATGCTGTCGTGGATTGTCCAATGTGGGAAATAGAATGGATGAAAAATAGAGCAAGAAAGGAGAAGGAAAAAGAGGCGTCAAAAGATAATGACAAAGAAAAAAAGAAGGTGAGACGACCTCCAAACTTCAGAGCAGAAAGAAGAAAAAGAAAGGAAGTTTTCTATGCTACATGGGACCTACTGACAGTGAATCTGATCATGAAAAGGAATCTTGAGATGAATCTCCATTAGCACTGATGGGATTGTCAGATGTTGGTTCGGATGAGGAGGATCCTCGGGAGTTCAGAGGAGGAAGAGATCCATCAAAGCCACTGGTGTTTAACGGGACAAACTACAAGTGCTGGAAGAAACAGATAAAAAACTTCTTTCAAGCAATGGATTACAGTCTCTGGTTGATTGTGAAAAGAGGACCTCATGTTCCTATAAAGAGAGCAGCAAACGGGGTTCTGGTCCCAAAATTGGTAAAAGAACTAGATCCTCAAGACCTAGACTGGTTACAGGCAAATTCCAAAGCTAAATGTTACCTAAGGAGAGGGCTGACTACTGATGTGTTAGCAAGGATACTTGAACACGAGTCTGCCAAAGAAGTATGGGAAAAGCTGAAAGAGATGTACACAGAAGATGACCAAAAGAAGGACTCAGCTCTTATGGCAACTGATGGAGAAGAAGTTGCTCATTCAGCAGAGGTATGTCTATCTGATCTTAAAGAATATTTACATACATACTCTACTGAAAATTTGATCTTAATTACTGCCATCTTGATTGAGGGTTATGAAAAGGAGAAAATTGAGAAAGATAAATTAACTGAACAGATAAGTGATCTCAGAACTAAGTACAAGAGTCTTCAAGAATAAAACATCAAACTGGAAGAAATCAATGCCATTTTGAAAGGGCAGACTCTTGTGTCAATCTCTAAGATCACAGAACTGGAATTGGAACTAAATTAGTTAAAGGAGAGTGTCAATGGTAAGCAAGTAATAAGTGAAGTTCAAACCTTTCTTGAAAATAAACTTAAAAGAACAAATGAGATCCTGTACCAGGAAACTAAAAAGAACAGGATTTTGAATCAAAAGGTAGAAAAATCTAACTAAGAGCTTACCAGATTAACAAAATTGAATAAGTCTTCTGAGGCAATAAATTGGGTCCTTGAAAATCAGAACAAGGGAAAACAAGGGCTAGGATTCAAGAAACCACTGCCTCCATATAATCCTAAAAGCAAGTATGTGGGTTTGCTTTATAACATATTGTGTACCTTCTGTGGTGAAACTGGACATTACAGACAAAGGTGCATGAATACAAGCAAGGCAAAGACCAAGAATAAAAGAAGTGTTCTACTTCAATGGGCTAAAAAGGATTCGATTTATCCATTTTCTCATAAGAAGGGACACAAGCTTGTCTGGTTTCCTAAAGCTAACCCTTAATCTATTTTGCAGGCTGGAGTGAGGGAGAACAACCTAAGCTGGATTCTTGATAACGGTTGTTCAAGGTACATGACAGGAGATAGAAGAAACTTTCTCTCGCTCGCAGTATTTCAAGGAGGCAGTGTAGCCTTCGGAGGAGGAAAAAGTGGTCAGATCGTAGGAATTGGAAAAATTGGGAGAACTCTGGATCATGCAATTGAAAATGTGTACTGTGTCGATGGTCCCAGACACGACCTGCTGAGTATCTCTCAACTGTGTGATAGAGGAAATGAGGTGAGCTTCTCCTCTGTAGGGTGCATTGTGAAGAACCTACAGAGTGGAGAAATTGTTATGGAAGGAAAAAGGGGGAACAATGTGTACAAAGCATCACTGAAATCACTGCCTGAAAACAACTTAACATGCTTGAACGTGCAAGAAAGTGATTCTCAGTTGTGGCACAAAAGAATGGGTCATGCAAGACTCTCACAACTCAACAAGCTAGTATCAAAGGAGCTGATTCGTGGACTGCCTAGTAAGAGATTTGAAAACATAAAAATGTGTGATGCTTGTGTGAGAGGGAAGCATGTGAGATCATCCTTTACATCAAAGAAGGTGGTGAGTACATCAAAACTACTGGAATTGATACATATGGATCTGTGTGGACCTATGAGAGTCAGGAGCAGAGGAGGAAAGAGATTCGTGTTCGTAATTGTTGATGACTACTCTAGGTATACATGGACCCTGTTCTTGGCGTCCAAAGATGAAGCTTTTGATAGCTTCAAAGATTGGGCCGGTGTTGTGCAGAAAAGGTTGAGCTTGGAACTTGTCAGCATTAGATCTGATCATGGAACAGAGCTTGAAAACTCAAAATTTTCTGATTATTGTGCAAAGTATAGCATTGATCATAGCTTCTATGCATCAAGAACTCCACATCAGAATGGAGTAGTTGAAAGGAAGAACAGGTCTCTGGAGGATATGGCAAGGACTATGCTGCTGTCAAGTGGTCATGCAAGAAACTTCTGGACTGAAGCAATAAACACTACATGCTATTTGCTGAACAGATGCTCCATAAGAGCTATTCTTGACAAGACCCCATATGAGCTGCTCAGAGGAAGGAAACCAAATATTGCACACCTGAGACCCTTTGGTTGTAAATATTTTGTCCACAATAACGGAAAGGAACCACTGGGAAAATTTGATGCTGGAAGTGATGAGGCAATATTCCTTGGTTACTCTACTCAAAGCAAAGCATACAAAGTGTTTAATAAAAGAACACAAACAGTGGAGGAAAGTATGCAAGTGGTATTTGATGAATCTGATAAAGCAGTAGATGAAAATGAAGTAGATGATCAAGCAATTGGCCTTACTCGAGAAGATGGTGTAACTAACTCTGAAGATCCAGAAGACGGGGAAGAATCATGTGAGGATTCAACTTCACGAGAACAAGGAGTCAATATGACATGGGAACATCAGATGAAGTTGATGATTCAACAAGTCAGGAAGAACCTACCCAAAGTGTTGCTGAAGGTTCTTCTCGTCATATCCAACCCAGGCCATGGAAGCACCAAAGTTCTCATCCCTTGGAGAATGTATTATCTGAATTGGATACTAGGATCATGACCAGATCGGCCTTGAAGAACTTTTGTGCATTCTTTGCTTTCCTGTCATCTTTGGAACCAAAGAATGTAAAAGAAGCTTTAGAAGATCCAGATTGGGTTCTCGCCATGCAAGATGAACTTCATCAGTTTGAAAGAAGCAAAGTGTGGCACCTGGTTCCTAAGCCAAAGGACAGATCCATAATTGGAACAAAGTGGGTGTTCAGAAATAAACTGGATGATCATGGTATAGTAACAAGGAACAAGGCTAGATTGGTAGTCCAAGGATACAGTCAGGAAGAAGGAATTGACTATGATGAAACTTTTGCACCAGTGGCAAGAATGGAGGCCATTAGAATGTTGATTTCCTTTGCTACATACATGAAGTTCACACTGTATCATATGGATGGGAAGAGTGCCTTCTTAAATGGGTATCTGAATGAAGAAGTCTATGTAATACAGCCACCAGGTTTTGTGAACGGTGAATTTCCTGATCGTGTTTACAAACTGGATAAGGCACTCTATGGACTGAAACAAGCTCTAGGAACCTGGTATGAAAGATTATCAGGATTCCTATTGAAGAATGGTTTTACAAGAGGAAAGATTAATAACACACTATTCTTAAAGAAGAAAAGAAAGGATCTATTAGTGGTTCAGGTATATGTTGATGATATCATTTTTGGAGTTACTAATGAGGAGTTATGCAAGGGATTTGCTGAATTAATGGGCAGTGAATTTGAAATGAGCATGGTGGGAGAACTCAATTTCTTCCTAGGATTGCAGATAAAACAGACGCCTGAAGGAACCATGATTCATCAACAAAAATATGTCAAGGAACTTCTGAAGAAATTTGACATGGAAGGAGCAAAAGAAATGACTACTGCTATTGCTCCTGGAATCAAGTTGGATATGGATGAACTAGATATTTCTACAAATGAGACAAAATATTGAGGAATTATAGGTTCACTCCTCTATTTCACAGCCAGTCGACCTGATATTGTATACAATGTGGGACTGTGTGCTAGATTTCAGTCCAAGCCTAAGGAATCACATTTGACAACTGTGAAGAGGATCTTGAGATACTTGAAAGGAACTTAGGATCTATGTCTATGGTACCCAAGGGGAGGTACTTTTGAATTAATTGGTTTTGCTTATGCAGATTATGCAGGTCACTTGGTGGACAGGAAGAGCACTTCAGGAATGGCACACTTTCTTGGTCCTTGCTTAATTTCTTGGGCAACAAGAAGCAGAACTCTGTAGCCTTATCTACTGCAGAGGTTGAGTATGTAGCAGCTGCATCATGCTGCTCACAATTGCTATGGATCAAACAACAGTTGGAGGACTTTGGAATGAAATGTGGAGCTGTGCCCATTTTCTATGATAACACAAGTGCAGTGAACATTTCCAAGAACCCAGTCCAACATAAAAGAACAAATCACATTGATATTAGACACCATTTTTTTAGAGATAATGTAGAAAAGGGTCTGATCACTATGAATTCGTGCAGGACTGAAGATCAAATTGCTGACATATTTACCAAAGCACTGAACAAAGTTCAGTTTGAGAGGAACATGTTGGAGTTAGGGATAACCAAAATATACGGATGACTCGGCATTTGTTCCCCAATAATTGGTTAGTTAAGTGTTCAGCAACCTGTTTGTAACTATTGTTTTTATTGTCAGTCTAAATTTTGTACTTTATTAAGTATACTTGTTCAGCTGATTAGCACCAAGTTGGGCTAATGTGTTCCCATGAAAGAACCTACAAGGTACGTAGAAAGAACCAAGGCAAGCATGAGGAACCATGTCCTGGTACAACTACACAGCTATTTATGTTAAGTGTCATAACTGAAATTGATTGTCAATTATACGTGTGTCAAGGAAGCTTTCCATGTTCTTGTAACCGTCCTTGATTATAGGAACAAATTCCTTTTTTGGTTAGATTTCTACTATATTTTACCAGACCCCACTCAATTAAAAAGACCTTATTTGGGTAAGTCTTTAACTGTCAAATCAATACCTTTTTTCCCAATTTTTAGAACTTTAAAAAAAAAGCTGATTTTCACCTTTTTAGCCATCATTAGCGTCTGTTCCCTAGTGAAACTCCTCACCGCCATTACTCCCTCTCACTTTCCGTTTGACCGAAACGAAACAAACATACTTGCAAAACAATTTCTCTTTATTCTGTCTATTTCTCTCTCTCTCTAAAATCAAAACAAGAAATCCCTTTCATCTTAATTTCAAAACCCTAACCATAATCACCATGCCTCAAGCACAATCTACATCAGCATCTCCTACTAAGACTTCAGAAACCCAAAAATCCAAGAAATCTACACCAAAACCCCCTCCTTCCACTCTCGCAGAGAGAATTGTCAAAACTAGGGTAAAATTCCTAAAAAGGGTAGGAAAGAAAGGGGTCAAGAAGTCGGTTGTCAAATCCTCGTCTCCTACGCCGGCAGAACCAGTTTCCTCTGAAAAACCAGTTGAGGTAACACATGACTCTACTCTATCTGATTCTACTGCTTTAGCAGATGTAAAAAGTCCTGGAAATTGAGTACTGAAACATTGATGAAAGGACTAGATAAAATCGTAGAAAAGGTAGAGCCTTGTGAAATATCTGATAGGAGGAAGGTAGTTGAGGAGAACTAACAGGTTGTTCAGGAGGAACCTAAGTCTAGTCTGCATGTGCCCTTAGTAACTGAGAATGTGTTGGAGGTTGATGTAGTTGAAAAAGTAATAGAAAGACTTAGAGAAGAGGATTCTACTGAACCCCAAAAGGAACATGTCGTGAACCTAGTTTGGGGGCTGTTCCTGTTAAGGGAGTTCAGGGGATATCTGTACTTGAAGGTCCAGTTGTTGGAGGACCTAGTTCTGCTGAGGCTGCAAAGGACTTGAGTGAAGAACCCGGTTCTCGCTCAGATTCTATTGTGGCTGATGATGCAGAACTCAAGTAGACAGATTCTGAAGAGGAGAAGGATGAGGAAATTTTAGAAGGCAATGGGGAAAGTGAGAAAGTCGTAGAGAAAGTTGAGGAAACAAAAAGAAAGAGTGTAAAAAAAGGTTTGGAGAGGAAGATGAACTGCTGAATGAAGGTGAAGAAGAAGAAGAAGTGGTGTTTGTAAGTGAGACTAGAGTGGAAACTGACAAGAGAAGAAGGTTGTTGAAAGGGGGAAATTCTGTGTCCAAGAGCAGACAGGTGGATGAACCTAGTGAGGACTCTCAGGAGGAGAGGACTGAGAGTGATGACAAAACTGCTGCACAGCCAGTTCCTTCCTCAAGAAGGGTGGCAACAAGGTCAGCCTTGAAGCAGCAGTTAGCAAAGGTTGTTAAGTTGGAAAAGACAGTCAAGAATGTGAGGGATGGAAAACTGGAGGAAAAGAAGAAGAATGAGAAAAGGGCTGCTGAAGCCAAAGAGGAAAGTGATGAAGCTGAAAGCTATGTGGAACCCAGTGACTCAGAAACAGACAGTGAGCTGGAGGGCAAGAAAAGGAGAAAAGAATCTGAAGAGGAGGTTGACAGAACAACCTTCTTTGCTAGACACCAGGTATTGGCTGGGAGCATCCTGGGTGATGTGAAGGAGCACCATATGAAACCTTTACTCAGGAAGGTAGGGGATCAAGGGTGGTTAGGTCTATTTGCCAATAAAGACAGGCTGTTGTTTTCTGATGAAGTTAGGGACTTTTATACAAATTGCAGAGCTGCTGCCAGGAGGGTGTTCTCTGTTGTGAAGGGGATTGAAATTGAATTTGGGAGAACTGAGTTGGGAGTGATACTTGATGTATCTGCTGAGGGTTATTGCAAGTATATTAAGTTGAAATGGCCAAAAAGAACTGATGGAGTGACTCCTCTGAGTGTTGTGAAGAAATTTTTAGGGAAAACAAAGCTCAGGAAAGAGGGAGGGTTGACAAAAAGGAAATGGAGCCAGCTCATCAGTTGCTTTTTGAGTTTGTTCGTCGGTTCCTACTGCCAAGGGGAGAAAGGAACAGTGAGGCTAGTGCTCTTGACTTAACCTACATGGACTTGATGGACAGAGGAGTGAAAATTAATCTACCTGGTCTGAGAATCAGACACATCAAAAGGATTGCAGACACTGATCAGAAGCCACATTCCTTAGTGCATTCCTACATCCTACAACAGGTTCTTGAGCACTTTGGGGTTCCTTCGGAAGCAGGGAAAAAGCCCACCATTCATCAAATGTTTGGGCTGAATGTGCTAAAAAGCTGTGATTTCTTCAAAGAGAAGAGAGCTTCCAAAAAACCAGTGCAGGAGCAGACTGAAGAAAGTGAGGACTATGGGCCAGAGGAAGCTATTGCAGCAGTCAGAGAACTGGAGCATCATGTTCTTGAAGTCAATATTGAGAATGCTGAGCTGCAAAGGAAGCTGGAGTTGAAGGATCAAGAAATTGATCGCTTGAAAATTGAGTGTCACAAGTATGAGGCCAAGCTGGTGATGGAAAGGGCTAAGAATACAAAGAACCTTGAGGCACTGGTCAAGCACTTCAACTTGAAGCCCTGAGTCCTACTTCTCTTCCTCCCTGTCCTTAATCATACTCTCCCTGATCCCTCCCTGTCCTTCCTTGATATGTGACTTTAAGACAATCATTTTTATGTTGTGTACTTTTAATAGGGCTGTGTGACTTGTCACGCCCTGGATAAATGGTTTTAAACTTTTTTTTCTTGAATTAGGTTTATTCTATATTATCCGGTTCTGCCTGGGCCCTTAGCCTTATTTCTGTGTGTTTAAATTTTAGCTGACTTGTTGCCTTGTGCTCTAGACTGGATGGTACTAACTGGATCCTGCAGGTGTTTGAATCTTTTCGATGATGCCAAAAGGGGGAAGAAGGAAATGTTGGGGTGTTTGTGACCTAACTCATCTGTTTTTAATTTTTCAAACTGTTATTTTTGTTTTTGTGTTTTTGGAAATTTTGTCTATTCAGGTTCCTTGGCAACATTTTGTTTGTCATCATCAAAAAGGGGGAATTTGTTGAGGAAAGGTTTTGAAGAATGACAAACGAGAATGACCCAGTGGTTCCGGAGAAGAACCTGATCCTTGTATATAAGGGCACGACTGATCGAATAGATTTGAGGGTTGCAAATCCCTGCGGAACTAGGAGTAGTAGCGCGTGAACGAGTATGCATCCTAGTCATACTAAAAGAGGCGGTGCCCAGGCGATGTCTTCGAAGTACGAATACGAGTTGGACTTAAATAAGGAAAAAGTTACAAGGAGTCTTGTCTTACCATAATTACAAGGTTTCCTTGTGGAACTCAACTAGGGTTCTGATGCCCATATAAATAAGCCGTAACTGAGTTATTCACATTAAGAGAGTTGAGAGCATACAAATGCGATTCAGCAACTTTCAACGTGAGATAACTGAGGAAGACAATTGGTAGAGTTAACAAGTTTGAGTCTAGATATTTTGTCTAGGTTCTTGGTTTGTAAGTTGTCTTGGTTTTGTGCGATCATTGTTTTTACCTATCAGCTTATCTTATAAGCAATTGTGTTAGGTGAACTTTTGAGAGATTACTTTGTAAAGCTAGAGTATAGCTTTGTTGAGTGATTAGGGTCTACAGTGTAGTGGTTACAGAGTCTTGTAATAAGAAACTTGCTCTTTGTGTTAGTGGATTGAGTTCTAAAATCCCAGAGTGTGGGTCATGGTTTTTCTCCCTTGAGCAAGGAGCTTTCCACGTAAAAACATCGTGTTCCTTGTGCCTTTTGTTTGTGTGTTGTGGTGTCGAAGTGCAGACTGGTAAGTCAAGAACAAGTTTCTTGACTCAAAAGAATCGAGTCCCTGCAAAGAAAAATCAGTAGACACTATTCAATTCTCCTCCTTCTAGTGTCCTTAGGAGGTGCTTAGATTATAATATTAAAAGAAATGATTTCAATTGTTGTGAATTTTTTCAGCTTATTAAAAGGTACATAATCAGTTCGCAAAAAAATTAACTAAAACAATTTTTCTCTTTTGTTAATAATTTGTTCTCAAACTAAATTCGTTCACAATGTTGCTAGTTAGTAGCTTGACGTGTTACCTAAGCCTAATCAAAGTTTAATGACCTTACTCAAATATAAAGCAACTAGGAGTACTTATTTAATTAATTGTTTTGGAAATTCTTACACTATCACGCTTTTGATTTCTTAAGAAAAAATCTTTTTATTCCCCTAGTAGGATATGGTTTGCCACCAATCAAGTAAATTGGGTCCCATATTTTACATAAAAGTAACGTGTTATCGAAGACTTATTATTAATAATTACAATCCAAATCAAAGTAGAGAAAATTTATGGATAACATGTTAAACTTATCTAATTATCTTATTTTCCTAATAGAATTAGAACTCACCTCTCCTACCACCTTTTCTCTATATAAACACCTTCAAACATTGATTCTTCTATATCTCCAATCTTCTCTACACAAAACATACATATACATACAAAATATTTGTGTCTATACATCTCAAGCAACATGGCAACTAATGGTGTTAACAATTCTGGTGGTTTGATCGTGAGCTTTGGTGAGATGTTGATCGACTTTGTTCCAACAGTTTCTGGAGTTTCTTTAGCGGAAGCTCCAGGATTCGTTAAAGCACCCGGTGGTGCACCGGCGAACGTTGCCATTGCCGTAACACGGCTAGGTGGCAAATCTGCGTTCATGGGAAAACTTGGAGATGATGAGTTTGGACATATGCTTGCTGGAATATTGAAGGAGAATGGTGTTAATGCAGAAGGGATCAACTTTGATGAAGGCGCAAGAACTGCATTGGCGTTCGTGACACTACGTGCTGATGGAGAACGTGAGTTCATGTTTTATAGGAATCCAAGTGCTGATATGTTGTTGACGCCCGAAGAGTTGAATCTTGACGTTATTAGATCTGTAAGTATGCGTACTTATTGAATTTTATTTGGGTTGTTTCCTACTTGCATTAAATTTTTGTGATTGTATGTGTTCATTACGTACGTGCTTCCTCTGCTATGTAGCTAAAGGGTTCTTTGTCTTTTTTAGACTTCATCCTGGTTGTGTAGATTTATTGGGGACAGTTAAATAATTTGTGTTCTATGATTCTGTTTAATTATATTCAAAGAAAGTATCATTAACTTGGTACTAATATTAGTTTTCAGATTAAGACCAGATGTTATCAACTAAAACAAAAATAAGGTGACTTTGTCGAAGTTTTCGAATTTAATTGAGTTTGTTTTGTTTGAAGTTTTCAAAAAGCGGAGTTTGTATTAGTGTAAAAAACTGAATTTGTATAGTTTTCGAAAAACTTTGGACAAAAGCAACATTAGTCTCTTTATAAAAAGAAAAAAGCTAAAATTTGTTTGTTGTACATTTACCTTTACTAGCTAATTGTCAAAGCTTTTGATGCTACTGCTTTCCATCCAACTTCATCATTATGTTTAGCAACTATGCTTTTAAAAGTTTGGTAATCAAGTTGCTTACTTTTACTTGAATTGGATAAGGATTGCTATCTACTTTTCTACTTTTCTTTGTAACTTATTATTTATGAAAAAGATATAAAATCTTCCTTCATCATCATAAGACTCTGGAAAAATTAGTGCCTTTTCTTATTCTATATAATGTTAAGATGAATTTAAATGAACAAATTTATGAGTCTTGTTTAGACTGAAACATAATAGTTGTTATTGTCTTGTACTTACTTCTCTCGTAGCTGCAGATTTCTTATATGCCCATGATCTTTGAATACTTAGTTGTGCGACATTTTTTACTGTCTAGGCTAAGGTATTCCACTATGGATCAATTAGTTTGATCGTGGAGCCATGCAGATCAGCACATTTGAAGGCAATGGAGGTGGCAAAGGAGGCTGGGGCGTTGTTGTCATATGATCCCAATCTCCGTCTACCACTGTGGCCCTCCGCGGAGGAGGCCAAGAAGCAGATTCTAAGCATTTGGGACAAAGCAGATGTGATCAAGGTCAGTGATGAAGAGCTGGAATTCCTAACTGGAAGTGACAAGATTGATGATGAGTCTGCTATGTCCTTGTGGCATCCCAATTTGAAGCTTCTCCTTGTTACCCTTGGTGCCAAGGGCTGTAAATATTACACCAAGGTATGTTCCTTTAACTCAGCATCTTAGATTCTCTTTCTGAATTTTTACTTCAGCTTGTGCTAATCCCTTGGTTTGTCTTTTATTCTATGCAATATTTTATGGTTGCTTGTTATTTACTTCTTTAACATAAGCTGTAAAGTGGTAAAGGTTGGTGAGGACTTAAAACCTATAAATCTAATGGTAATTGAAGTCGTACCTAATAGACTAAGGTGAACACTGCACCCACAGCTGAAAGTATTCGCATGGCCTAATAGAAAGTTACAACTGATTTAACAATTCCAAATTCTTTGTTCATAATTTACCTCTCCAAGAAATATATGTTATCACTAATATTTTAATTGCATTTTTATATTTTGGGACATGCAGAATTTCCACGGAGGGGTTGAGGGATTCCATGTCAAAACAGTTGATACAACAGGAGCTGGCGATTCTTTTGTTGGTGCTCTTTTGACAAAGATTGTCGATGATCAATCCATCATCGAGGTACCTTTTTTTTTTCATTTAAGTTTGAATGTAACCTCCAAATTATCAAAATATATTTTTGAGGTATTAACGAATGAGATGATCATTGCAGGATGAAGCAAGGTTGAAGGAAGTTCTTACGTTTGCATGTGCATGTGGAGCCATTACAACTACCAAGAAAGGAGCAATTCCAGCTCTTCCTACTGAATCTGAAGCCCTTGCTCTGCTTAAAGGAGGACAATAGATACAAACAATGCCATTACCTTTATCCCCCCTTTTGCAATTAGCAGGATTTTGATTTTGCTTTCAATTCAAAGTAGTAGTACTGTAGTAGTAATGAGTATTAATTTTCTTTTCCATGGAGTGCTAGTAGTCTTTCGCTTGAGAGGTTTTGGGGGATCTTTCATTTTTAAGTTTTCTTGTTGAGAAGAAAGATTACCAGAACTAAATAAACAAGTTTTCTTCCTAGAATATTCTTTACTTTGTTGTTTCTGAGCTTTGGTTTTTAATGTCTTTTCTACCCTATAGAAGTCAATACAGAACTAGTTTACTTACAACTACAAAAGGGGACTTTACAGGAATCAGTATTGTTACATTTAAAACAAGAGGTAATGAACCTTTGGCTGCTTCGATTAAGACCTTAATCTGACTACAATTCATTGAAGGGCCAAAACTTTACTTTCTAATTCTTCTTCTACTTCACTTTCCTCCTTTTAAATGCACAACATCACATCAGCGCAACAAAAGAAGGCAATAAGGAATCGGTTAGATAAATCTAGAACTGATATCCCATGTTCCTACCCATCTTTCAACTTCTCTTTCTCGTCTCATCATTTGAAAAAAATTAAATTAAACATGAAAAAGACTTGAAGTCATCGGCTTTGAAGCAATACTCTCCCACAGATGCACGCGAAAGGAGCCAAAGTTTTTTGGACATAAGCAAGTTAAATAAGATCATTCAACGAGTACATATGGATTGAATAATGTGACTTGACACTGATATTTGTCTGCTATCATATTTGGCGGTAACAAGAACTACGCCTCAATCCAAAATAAGTTGATATCGGCTAGACAAAACCTCACTGATCATGTCGCTCCATTTAAATTTATCTCAGACCAACATTATACCATGTGTGGCAGTAAATTGTGAATAAAAACCATATGCAATTATGTTTAGATCAAATGCATGGTGGCTAAGCACAACCAACAGAAAATTTCGACTTCTCTGAGTATTAACTTTACATCAGTTAGTGGCAACTTACTATAACGCAATTGCTTGTGGATAACAAGATATAACCTCCATTTGTAGGGATGTCCAAACATGGTTGCACCTTTCTTGCCTTGCCCTTATGCGGGTCAGAAATGTCTCCGCCCATGGTTCATTCATTCCCTCCAAGCTCAGGTCATATGGCACAGAGAAACTGACATGGAAAAAGTCGAGCACTATATTAAAACTAAAAGTAATGCCAAGTACAAATCAAGATCGAAAGAATGATTTGGTTAAATACCCGTGTATGAAGTGTGAAGCATAGAAATTATACAGGATGCTGGATGCTAACTCAGATGAAAACTACGATCTAGTTCGTGCTGATTGTCTAGCTTTAGAAACATTTAAAATAGAAATCAGGTCTGAAGATAGAGTTAATAGGTGGAATAGGACAACATAGGAAGCCTCTATTCAAACCTGAACTCTGAAGTAAGAAAAGCAACATAGCCAAGAGATGCAAGCCTCTATACGAACGTAAGCTGTTAGATGGATATCAGAAGGAAACCTCTGTGGCTTCAGTACCTCATTAATCTAGCTAAATTCTGGATATTGAGAGGACACTGTTATTTCATTTGGTGAATATTTGAGCTATGATAATTCAAGTAGTCCCTTAAGGTAAAATGGCTGAATCTCGGTTTCAGTGGTAAAAAGCTGCACAAAGCATCAAATATAGAGGGCCTCAGTTATAATTTTTCTTTTTAAATGAAGGGGGTCTTCTTGTCTTAACCTTACACAAATAGAGAAACATGCAGGTCTCCCATATTATTGCTGCAGTCTGAGAAGTGTTTTTCCCAGGAACAATAAGTAACACAAAGTGGATGGTGAAAAATCACCAATATGCTAACCCCACCTCTCCCACGAACACATACAACTTTATTGTTTTTCTATTAAGACTGTTGAGACACAAATTTTTCTTACAAGTCCTCAAGAAAACACAGAACTGGGAAAAAGAAGAAACAGAAGGAGAACATCATGATGGAAAGCAAGAGAATGTCTACTATCATCACACCCTTGAGATCCCTACCTCATTAGTTCCTCTTTTTGAGCCTGAGATACTCTGCTGCATCTGGCACTCCTACAAAAATTGAAAGTTAAGAATCAGCAGACTGCTGGGTGTTGCTATATTTCACGAGAACTGTATAAGGTAAGAAATCGGAATACTAAAGGCTGTTGACACTTGAAACATAGTCAAATTGAGGCAGGAAACACCCATAGGGTCATAGAAGTTAACACAGAGATCAATTCTTTCAGGTCATTAGAAGAATGAAATGCATCCCTCCATCCATAGTGTTATGCAGGAGAGTGATAGTTGATCAAAGAAGACAAGATTCACAATTAACAGTACTAATTTAAATCAATCCTGCATGCCTCAATCCCAAACTAATTGGGATTGGTAGTAGGAATCTTCTTAACAATTTGATAACTAAATAATCATCATGAAATGCAGATAAAAGAACTCAACAAACCTGCAAACAAGGACTTGGAAAAGATTCAGAGACTTGGTAGAGAGGTTATATATAGCATGTTCAATATGAGCCATCCCAAATAGGTAAACGATAGGGTAACCAAGCAGCCACCTGCAGTAAGATTGCAACTAGTTACATGAAAATCATTAGACGACAGTGTGTGGTTCTTAAGAAAAGAAGTCTTTCAATTTTTTTCTTTTTTAATCAAGAAAAATAACCTAGCAACAAAATGTTTGAATGATAGAAAATCAACTTTAATTATCCAAAAGAAAATAGCCCAATTTCAGAACTGAACATGCTGCATCTAATAAGCTAGCGAGCAAAACTTTAGATACTAGATCAGTTGACTACATGTCCATAGGCCATATCAACCAGTCATAAGCTGTCAACAGGTTAGAAGCCATGCGATCAAGCATCTTTGTCGCACATGAATTAGATTTAGAACCACACTGTACACATTTGGTATACGCTGGAACTTCATAGGACAAGGTAACCAATATCTGTCTTCTAATTATAACTGACTTTGTAGATGATGGAAACTTATAAAAGCAATAAATATTCTCAACAAGTGGAATACACACATGCTGGTTTAGAGAAGGGAATTACCCATTTAGAGTTGGGACGGTAACATGAGTTTCTTTAATGCAGTCACTGAGATCAATTACTTCAGCAGACTGAGAAGAAGTTGGCTCATAAACAGAGGAGTCAGTGTTTGCTCCAACTTCTGGTTTCTGAAGTTCTAAGTGATCAGTCTTTATTCCATTTTCAGAAAAGACAGAGGAAAATGTCTTTTGTGCCAATACAAGTTCTGCAGCCACAGAGCTATCTTCTGCTTGTCTTATCATCTGTAGTAATTCTATCAATCTTTGAACATGAGAAGAAAAGGATGTAAAACAAAAATGGTTCAATGCTATAGCAGGCCGCAGCCAATAAGGGAGCTACCTTTGGAGGATCCTGTTCAAGGTCTACAAAGATCAGTCTTGTCTCCAAGTCCAAACTAGACTTAACAAACTCTGCAAATGCTCTTGCATGAACCAAGTATATCATATCTTCTATAACCATAACGCGCAAAGGCTTAAATACTGAGCAGTCCTGAAAATGACATACAGATAACATACTTTTAATATGTGCAACTTCAGTTTCCTACAGCATAAGCCCAACAAAAACCAAGTAAATTATAATTAGCATCTGATATCAACCCTTATATCAAACCAGGTTTATACATATTGAGAAAAGACCACCATTTTCATCATAATGGAGAAAGGACCAGTGGTGTACAGTTCGAAACTCGGGTATAATTGGCCCACCCTCTACCCTTCTCCACTTAGTAGTCATTTGGACATAGATTTGGTTGAAAGTTGAAAAGAGCTTTTGAAGTTAAGTTGAAAATGGTATTTGGAAGTTGTGTTTGGACATGCTTTCACTTGACAAAAGGTTGAAGCTTTGTCAGTGGAAAGAAGATATTTTGTCGCTCAAAAGCTGGTCAAAACCAATCATCTTCAAAAACTAACAAAAAAATCATTCCAATGTATAACTAAACAATGTTGTGAGAAAAAAAAAATCTATGGCCAAACGGCTCCTTAAATACCAGGATTATGGCCAAACGGCTCCTTAAATAGCAGCATTATGGCCAAATGGTTCGAACCCATGATGTGCGCCTAACGCACACATCACAAGTTGCGCTCTAAAAGTGTAAGCACAAAGAAATAGCTTGAAACTACCCTGATGTACATTGGACATCCCAAACCTCTATATGTCCTATATCAAACGCTTTCAATGAGACTTTCTCAGCTTGTTAAACTTCCGCAAGATCGTTGATTCATGTAGGAAAAATCAATCTTTAACTCAACTTTCCAACCCCTTCAAGATAGAGCGAAAGAAAGTGAGCAAATAAAACTGCAATTTGAGCTTTTTAGCCTTTTTTTATAACCGAAAAATCCCTGAGGACCAGTAGTTCACAGTTCAAAACTCCTCGTGTATAATGCACCCACCCTCTACCCTTTTTCACTTAAATACCAGGTTTTTGTCTGCGACAGGGTTCGAGCCGTGGAAAAAACTCAAAAACTTTTTCTCAAATACACTTGCTAACCTGTTGGCAATGTTTAAGGAGAGTTGATAGCCGTTCTTGCAATTCAGGCATCTTGCCACCATAGTCCACCATTACAACTGGCCTCATTTCAGTACATAGGGCCAAAATATCTGTCCAAATTTCACAATTAGAACAAGACCACATATCAGAAAATAATCTCATTTTCAATTAACAGTTACTACCTCCGTTTCAAAAAGGATTAACCCATTTGACTTTATACGGAATTTAATAAAGAACCAACACTTTTGAAACTTGTGGTCTAAAATAAGTCATAGATGCTCGTGTGACTACTAAAAGTAAAAATTTATTTACAAATTTAAAAAGAGATCATTCTTTTTTAAACGGACTAAAGAGTAAATAGGTTCGTCCAAGAAATAAAGAAACAAGAAGAGTGGTAACCTGTTTCAAGGCGACGTTTTGATGAAAGTTTAAGACGCCATTTAATTGTGGACAAAGCTGATTCTAATGCTTTCTGTATCATCTCCACTTCTGCTACATCCATTACTGAGGACTTGGAAATAGTTGATTCCATTGAGTGCTATTTTTTGTAAACTAATTAAGGTTTATACTAGTTTAGGGAAATTATTGAATAAAAGTTTTAACGATTTTGGTAAAACAAAAATTGAGACTTTAATTAGATTAAAAATAAATTTACCTATTTAACTTAATTATACAAAATATAATTTTGTGATTTTATATTTACAACAAGTGGAGTCAAGTATAGTGGGACAAAAAGTTAGTTTATTGACTTTATTGATACAACAAGCTAAAACTTCAATTACTTTAAAGCCGGTTTGGGTGAACTTAAAAGTGTTATAAGCTCTTATTAGTAAATATTTGATAAATTAAAATTTATGAATTTATAAATTTTTTTATGTGCTTAAAGAAAAATAAAAATGTTAACTTCTTGAAAGTGGCTATTTTTGACCTTATAATCAACTTAAAATAAGCTGACCCAATTAGTGCGATAAATTTTTGTTTTGCGCACTTTACTTATCCAATGTGTAAAGTAGGTGATTTGTGTGAAATTAGTGCAAAACAGCATCATGTAGAGTATTCTTCTCTGTTTGATTGTTGAATTATCACGAGGTTGTAAGTAATTTGTGCATAGCCTAAATTGGAACCTTAGATTAGTAAGAGTTACAAGCAATTAATTATATCAAAATTAGGATTAATGAGAAGATAACTAAAATCAATAAGATTAAGAACAAAAACAAGAATTATGGAATTCTTATTGCTTCAATAATACGATTACAAATTGATAGAGTTTTGGCATATAATTGAGAATGTGATTACAAATGATCCAAAAGGCTATTTATAATGCTAAGTTGTTGAACAATAACTCTGTGTTTAAGTAACCACATTCCCCACATTGGATCGTGGAAGATGCAAAATTTGAAGTGTCTTTAATGCACAAACTTGATGGTTACAAACTCGAAGGGCGCCTCCAAGCTAAACGGACTCTCCATAAAATTTGCTCTCGGATGTATCTTACTAACTCTCCGTTATTAGACTTTCTCCTGCCTGCTATGTTACGAAGCTTCTTTCTCCAAACGTGTGGTTTCATCCCCGTATACCACGTATCTGTGTCAAGATTATACCAATACAATTTCGTATACTGTCATATTTTATGCACTTTTGTATTGCTCATAGATATGCCAAAAGTTTTACAAACTATGCAAAAAAAATTCAACACTTAAGAATATTTGAACATTTATAATCCAACCTATATTTTACTACTACTATATTCTACTAGTTGTTGTAAAACTAATAAAAAAGTAGTGCAAGAACAAGACAAAATATATGAGAGGAGAAGGAAGAACTTGAATTATTCTCAAAGTGTTTCAAGTGTATCTTCCATAGAGCCAAATGTGCTATATTTATAGGATACAAATGCATATGTTACAAATCAACCCAAAGGTTACAAAAATTAAGTAGGACATAGTGGGGAGGAATTATGTAGGAGAAAGTGAGGTAGTAAATCATAAGTTAGTGGTGAGTAGTGGTCATCCACATTAACACAAATACATGGATTTACAACACTCCCCCTTGGATGACCATTTTGAAGGTAATGTGCCTCGTTAAAACCTTACTAGGAAAAACCCGGTGGGAAAAAGCCCAGTGAAGAAAAAAGAGTACACACTTCCTATAATAAGCCTTTAGAGCTGCCTCATTAAAAACCTTACAAGTAAAACCAAGTGGGATAAAACCTTGTTAAGGGAAAAAGAGTTCAGCGCGTATTTTACTCCCCCTGATGAAAACATCATTCAATATCTTGAAGACGACACATTCCAATCTTGTAAATCAGCTTCTCAAATGTTGAGATTGGCAATGACTTAGTGGACAGATCCGTCAAACTATCACTGGAGTGAATTCTTCAGCATTAACTTCATTCTTTTTTAAGATCGCCATTGCAAAGTAATTTTGCTGGATAACCATTTCCTTTAGTTGTATCTTCATTTTAGCTGAATTATCCATGCAATATTTCATATAATATTGATGAATCTTCGTCTTCAAAGAAATGCCACATTATTGTTGAATATGTCGAGTCCTTGATCTCAGTCACCAATATTGTCGCATAGCTTCAAGCATGACTATTATCTCTTCATAAATTGAAGATGTAGCAGCAACAATTGATTTTATAAAATTTCACAATATAGGTATTCTACCACAACAAATGAATTCCAAGTTGATATCGAGCTTTGTGGATCAAGTAGATACCATGTATTCTTCTGATGTCTTCGCATTGAGGAAGAACTAAATCTTACCAATAAGCTTATAACAAAAGCTATAACCAGTGGACTATATTTGGTGAGATACTTCAACACACCAATTTCATTAAAATATAATATTTCAATATCAAGAAGCTCGCAAATGCAATTTTACCACATGTGGCCGGATTGTTTTAATCCGTATAAATATTTATGAAGTTTCATTGAATAGGTTTCCCGGGAACCTTTACATGCTTCTAGGATCTTGAATCCTTCAAGGATAAATATATTGTTGCTCAATGAGCCATATAAAAGGCTGTTGCAACATTCATATGCATATCAAGTCTTTCATGCACTGTCAGACCTATAACATACCTGAAGGTGATTGCATCCACCAAAGGAGAATATAGCTCCATATAATCAATGTCAGATCTTTATGCCTCAAGTCGTTCTTTATATTTAATGACTTATTATTATTAATATTTTTGCACAAAAATATCTTTGTACACCATTGGCTTTGCACCTTCAGGTGTTTGGACTATAGGTCCAAAAACCTCACGTCACTCGAGTGAAGCCAATTTTGCTTGAATGCATTTTGCTATTTTTGGCCAATAATTTCATGTATGTATTCCTAACAGACTTAAGCTCAAGATCCTCATAATCATATAAATATTGAGCTTTATAATATATATAAGATATCGCCGACGATAATTTCATATCTCGGTTCCCAATCCGACATAACATATTGAGACCTCTTTACATTCATGAATTTTCAGGTACTTGAACCTCTCCTGATGAGGTTTTATGAAGTGTTATGTCGTGGGCTATTTTAGAGCCATGCCTCCTTATTTGACCATCATAATCATTTGCTCATTTCCTTTTCAAGGATTTATCTTTGGAACCGAATGGTCTACCACGCTTCAGGCGTGCCTTAGACTCATTGACATAAATAGATTGCCTCACAAGGACATCAGGAGCATTAGCAGCTGGAATATAATATTTTTCTTTGGGTCAGTAATGCGTCTGGCAGTGACTTGCATTATCTTTATATGAGGATCATAATCAAATGATAATTTAATTTATTTATTCCTCAGCTGCTTTAATTCCTCCCCCTAATATTAGCCAAACTAACATTCGTTCCCAACCTTATATGGGATCCATCTTTGTGTATTGTGGTGGAGCAATTGATAATATACCGCACATTAGAATGATTAGATGGAAAATATTTGGTTCCTGACCTGAACCAATTATGAGGGGGAATTCATTTTGTGGCATGTCGTGCACAAGTGTTGCTTTATGGATATATCATACCTCATACCTAAGCATTGTTCTCATATGCATAGTTTAGCAATTGGAGGCTTTCAATATATGAATCTGCTAAATTTGCTTGCCAACATTATCAAGATAACTTGTCTTAATTGCATAATCTTGAAATATGCTCATAATAAAATTTATTTGAGCAAATACTTATCCTCGCAAGTACCATTGCGGGTTTGTAATAAACGCACATGTGACCTTATTATAGATGCATCTTTTTATAGTAATTATATAGTCCGCATGGCAGGTGAACGGACCCATATTCACCTTTTATACATTCCAGAAGTGCGAGGATCCTGATCCCAAATTTAGTTGGTCTAATAATTTGTTAATCTTGAGAACAAGCAGCATAAAAAGAATTCTTGAAGAATCCTAATTCTTCAGTATATACCCATGTGAATTCTCGTTTATATATTTTGTGCACCATATTTGAACAGGGATGGTCAAACCGGTCATGCCAACTTATAAGTTTATTCATCTAGTAAACTTCTAGTTTACTATAGCATGGGCATTGTAACAATAAACTAAAAGTTTATTGTGGTATGCACATATGATTTTACCACACTTATGTTTTGAGTAGTACATACTCGAGGAAGAGGCGAGGAGCTTTTCAAGCACATATATCTTACCCGACATTCTAATAGTAATATAAAGATATTCATATCTTTCAATCAAATTTAGTCTCTTAGCCATTTTGGCAAATGTATTTGAAACTTAACAAGTTTCTTTCGAGACATACTACAATAAATATTTCATCAATCTCATTCCTCCAGGTAGTAATATTTTGGCTCTTCCAGAGCACTCAAATAGCTTTATACTACCATATATTTTATTACACCAACCATATGGTGAATATCTCATTTCAAGGAGAAAATCATATTATTTTTCTCATGGTAAAATCATTATAGGCAAGATCAATTTCTTGCTTTACTTGCTCTTATGTAATTCATAATAATACATAATTACGACGTACGTTCTGTACGAGAGCAATGTCCATTTATGCCACAATAAATAATATATTTATTATAGTCGAACCTTTTCTAGAGGTGAGTTGTTGTACTTTATCAACCACACATGGGCACGTCCATATTCATCTTTCCCGAACATCTTTCAATGAATGGGTCTATATTCATAATTTTTTTTTATGAATTGTCTCATTCACTGCAAGGAATGGATCATAATCATCTGGACTTGCCTCATGCTCATATGATACATTGAAGGCATTATTATATTTATCGTTTGAACGGTTACTTTTTGAGAATCCTTAATGTTCTCTTATTTATTTCACAATGATAACTATTTTTCATCCCTTGCCACGTCCACATCCATGGTCTCTATTATGGTAATTATTTTATCATTTTTTAGACATAAAATTATTTGCCTTCTTTCAGACATAAAATATTGTGTCTTCTTTCAGACATAAAGATATTTTGCCTTCTTTCAGAGATATTATGTTGTGTCTTCTTTCAGACATAATGATAATTTGCCTTCTTTCAGGCATATTATGTATTGATACTATATTCACATCTGAGAATGGAGCATTATGTTGTGCTCCCACATTCACCTTATGGAATGGAGCTTGTCTTGCTCCCACATTCATCTTAGGGAATGGAGCATATATTGCTCCCACATTCACCTCTATGAATGGAGCATATCCATAGAACGGGCTTATAAGTCGTATAATTTTACCTCGGTCATCATATGTCATCAATATGATGCATTGGGACTTAAACCCAATATCCTTAACCAATATAAAGCCGATTCAGGCCATAGTATGTTGAGACCCGAATCCAAATATTTTATCCTCAATGATCCGATGAGGCTCTTACTCATCGTTTGAATCTCAATAAATGGCTTATTGTGCGAAAGTGTGCTGGTAGAATGTTACTATAAAAGTCGAGCATTAGATAGTACCAAATAATGTCTAAAATGTTAACATAACCATTCATCATATATTATAGGTTACTGCATTTGATTGAGTCAATCAACATACCTTAAAAGACTTTAAATGCATCTAGTGCAATATTGGTTATTCTGAATACGAGTATTGTATTATTATTTTATCACTTAAATCTAAATAATAGTCAGTCTATTAGACTTAAGTCATGTGATTTCATAAGCTAAATAGCTAAAATGTGAAAGATATGACATATTCAAAATCCATCAATTTTGACCTGGTAAGAAGTGCAAGGTCATATAAAAATAAACAAATATACCAGTTAGGAAAAATATGATTCCCAATTTTATATTTACCTTTTCAAACCACATAAATATATCTTAAAAGAAATATTAGTGCCACACTCGTATATAGTAGAGTGCTAAAACAAAAATTAGCAGTACCGTGAGTATCCACTTTTGTGTCTCATTGTATCCAATGTCTTGAAATATTTAAATGGACATCAATATAACACAGTATTGCTTTATTAAGAAGTGGCAAGAGGTAAATATTTATTTAACTAAGATATGACAATGAAACCACCAACGTAAAAAAAATGAACAAAACATTATGTGGACAAAATTAAACGACGTATGAAAAATATGTTATTCAAAAGTTTTATCAAGCCTTGAACAAGATAAATGCTCAATGAAATGGACATTTTTCAACTGATGGCACAAGTGTTAATGTGGTTCAAAGAAATTGTAAGAAACCTTACCATAAATTATAGCAACCAACTCATCTTTTGTTCTTAATTCAATTGTCAAAAATGGTTCTTACCGGAACATCAAAATTCACCCTCAAGTCTAGCACTCAAATAACCATCTTAATATATATACATTAGTAAAACTCAAAGTAATGTCAGTGGGGAGAGCTTATTCAAAGTAATTGTATTATACAAGTTTGTTGAAGGAAAACCTTCATGTGAGAGGTACTATTATTTTGCACTAATGCCTTATGAGACAAGGTAACTTACATGATGTGTTGAAATGAGGCTCGTCTAATCATGATGAGGATTGAATTAGAGGCTCTTCGTGCTGATAACGTGTTGTAAAACTAATAAAAAAGTAGTGCAAGAACAAAGCAAAATATATGAGAGGAGAAGTAAGAACTTGTATTATTCTCAAAGTGTTTCAAGTGTATCTTCCATAGAGCCAAATATGCACTATTTATAGGATACAAATGCATATGTTATAAATCTGACCCAAAGGTTACAAGAATTAAGTAGGACATAGTGGGGAGGAATTATGTAGGAGAAAGTGAGGTAGTAAATCATAAGTTAGCGGTGGGTAGTTGTCATCCACATTAACACAAATACATGGATTTACAACACTAGTACAATTTTATAAATAATTTAAAATTTTAGTAAAATCAACAAGCGTGCAGAGTCCGTGACCTCAACTGTTCAACTCTTGCAGTTGTCACCCTCCCCCCCCCCCCCCACTCTCCAGGTTCAACTTCTCTCTATTGTTGTTTTGTTCTTCATATTTCTCCTGTTCAATATATGCAGCGGATCAGTGGTAGAAATCTGAAACAAAGGTACATTTTCTTCTTGAAAATGTGAAGATCTGACAGATCAAGAATGTGAATTTTTAGTATATTTTTCAGTTCCAAGATTAAAGTTCCTAACTTTCCTTAATCTGCATTGCTTCTCAGGAATATCTTGTATGTTTTTGGGTTTTACCTTGTGTTCATAATGATGGGTTTTATGTTTGCATTTCAGCATTTTACTTGCCTATGTTTTTTTTTGATAATATATTGAATTTTTAATTAGATTAATGCGCCTTTTTTTTTTTTTTGGAGATAATGGAGAAATCCCCGAGGGCCAGTGGCGTACTGTTTGAATTTGAATCTCAATGTATAATGGGCACACCTCTCTACCTTTATATACTTAAATGCCAAGCTTTTCTCTATGTCAATGATCTGACATATGACGTGCGCCTAACCAACACATCACAAGTTGAGCTCTTACCACTAGACTAAAGCCAGAACTCCAAGTAGCCCCTTTTCTTGTTGATGTTATTAAATTAGAAATAAGTAGTGCTTGGTTTATTTAAGAAAATCAAGAAATGATTCCAAAAGTAGATTTTTTTAATCTTGTCATTCAATATTGCAGGTCTTTTCAAAAGAATTAGACATCTTTGATGGAAATGTATGATAATTCAGCTGGGAACCCAAGACAACAAACAAGCACACAGCCTAATCCATTTGGAAACACATTTTATGGTGCTAGTTCAGGACTAATTAGAAGCGGGTTGGGTGCATATGGAGAGAAGATCTTAGGTTCAAGCTCCGAGTATGTCCAAAGCAATGTGAGTATATATAATTTCCTGGGAATATCAGCCAATTGAAGTGCTGTGGTACAATTTTATGAAGTTGATGTCTTTGGACTGTCTCATTCGCCTGCTTATTTATTTTTACCTGTTTCCTCCTAGCGTCATAATAGTTAGTTTTAAGTGATTATAACCAAGAATCTCAAAATTACCATCACCTTGACTTGTTTTGTGGCAACCTTCTCGCCATTATACTTATGGATATTGCTGAATACCTTTTCTTGAAGCCCTTAGGTACTTTGTTTGCTAAAACAGGAAGGATCTTTGTAATGCACAGGGTGAGTTATTTACATCTGAAATTTGGTAGGTTTTGTAACATAGAGGTGGAAACAGAGTTCAGCCTCCAAGAGGAGCCCGTAACTCTGCAAATTAAGACTGAAGGTGTGAACTTGAGTTACAAGATCAGAAGAAGATGCGGAAAGTTGCCCAGAAAAAAAAAACATAATAAGGATAAAGGAAAGTAAAAGGAGAAGAGGCTGGAAATGCAGGTAGCTGCACATAGATTAGTTTAGAGGCTAGAAATTGAATTGCTGCAAGAAAGGTGGAAGATTCGTGATGTTTCAGTTAGATTGCTCAGTTCTGTTACGAGTTCAAATCATGGCTGTTGGAACATTTCCTGTATTTAAGTGTATAAGAGCAGAGAGGTAGGCCCATTATTGCCGAGGTTTGTAGTAGAAAAAGAAGACTTCTGGGTTATCAATAATGTAAAAATAAATTGAGCATGGTATCTGAGCCTACTGCTCTTTCTTTCAAGAAATGATGAACAACAGACATCAAAAGGCAGTAGATTCTAAACATAGTGTAGGTTCAATCCTTAGCAGTGCTTCTTGATGTCATCTCTAGCAAATAACCCCTACTAAGCTGTAATATCAGCACTGCCTTACGGGACAGTATACCTTGCAGTTGTTAGTAACTCACAAAACTCCGCTTCATAGTGCAGGAGAGTGGTCCACATCCTTTTTAACACTCAAAACACTAATTGAAAGATCGTTCTCTTATTGCAATTTATTTTTAAAAAAGTGTAAGTAAGTCCTCTTATTGCAAATTTCGGTACTGCGAATAATCCTTTCAGCTATATTCTGTCTTAAAACGTCTTTCTGAAGCAACTTAAATGATAGAAATAAGAAGGGTCTTTCAAACCATCGAAGCTAGCTGCCCGCTTCACAAATAAACAGATTTTTCTCTCACCGTGTCTTGATCATATAAAAGTTATCCACTCCTTTTGAACTAGGACAGGGAGACAGAGATGTCACTGAAAAAGAGGTATTACATTTGAACTGTAGGCATAATCACAGAATGGTTTCCATTAGCATGAACACAAGTTTCCATGCCCCATCAATTACTGTAGCTCAGTTAATATTCTCAAAGTTGCTTTCTGGTCTTAAATAGCTAACTCTAATCTTCTTAAACTTGTTTTCTCGTTTCAAAGAGCCAAATCTCTGCTTAGTTGAAGTGCCTGAAAAGGAGCCCCAAATAGCTGCGATCATGAGGTGTAGCCACTTGCATTGTGTTCACGTCCTCCGCCTCCTCACCCATGACAAAAGAATTTTAAAAGAAAATCTAACAAGCAATTCCCTTAAAGTCTTTTTTCTGCACGTCACAAACTATTTTAAGCTCTATGTGAAATGTTCTCTTCACTTGGAAAATTTCTCATGCTCCGATTTACATAGTCATGAGTTTGCATGTTTATGGATTACCAGACTATTTGCAAATCTCTATTTGCTATCTATGTTTTATGTTGCAGAATAAGTAGCTATACTCAATATGTAAAGAGAGGGATCTTCTTGGCTTTTACATTTTTCACCTTTGCCTTGTTTGTAAATGAACAGATAAGCAAGTACTTTTCGGATCCTCAGTACTATTTTCAAGTCAATGGACAGTATGTGAGGAACAAATTGAAGGTTGTTTTATTTCCCTTCCTTCACAGAGTAAGTTTCATATTTCTCATTTCCACTTGCCCTGTGGACTTATTCTCCTCTCTCTCTTAAATTTAAAATATTAAGTTTCTTTTTGTATCGGAGACTATGAAGCTTCCTTTTTCTCTTCAGGGCCATTGGACCAGGATAACTGAGCCTATCGGTGGCAGGCTTTCGTATAAACCACCAATATATGATATAAATGCTCCTGATCTGTATATTCCACTAATGGCCTTTGGTACCTATGTTATTTTAGCTGGCTTCTCGCTGGGTTTGCTTGGAAAGTAAGTTCCAAAACCAGCATATGTGTTGGCTATCAACTATTTAATCTCAATCACTTCATGTTCTAGATATGTAAATCTTCTGTGTTTCGTGCTTTCTTCTTTTCTTGTCATTTGTCGGGGAGTGTGTGGCAGATTACCTTAATTATAGTTTGATAACCTTATCTAGTTTCACATCCAAGCTCTATGAAGTTATTCCCCATTTATTCTTGCTTCTCTCCCATCCTACAGTTTTCTATGATCTGTCTTCCTTGTCCACACAAGATGGAATCTCTAACAAAGAAATCTAACACCAATTTAAACATCTTCTGGTTGACGTCTTTTCTTTCTTCTTCTGCTTAATCTAGCCGGCTTCTCCACTAATATATCTCCTTTTCCAGGTTCACTGCAGAAGCTTTAAATTGGCTGTTTGTCAAGGCACTATTTGCTTGGTTTGTGCAAGTTGTGCTGCTAAAAACGACGTTGTTGTCCTCAGTCAGTGGTGAGGCACCCTTGTTGGACATTGTAGCATATGCGGGATATACATTCACGGGAATGTGCCTGGCTGTGTTTGGCAGAATTATCTGGCCTCACTCATACTATGTCCTCTTGCCATGGACGTGTTTGTGCATGGGAGTATTTTTGGTGAAGACAGCAAAGAGAGTAATAATAGCTGGCCACGACTCCAGAAAGCATCATTATCGGCTTCTTTTTGTCGCTTTGGCTCAGTTCCCAGTTTTTGTTTGGGTTGGCAACAGTGGAGCTCATTGGCTGTTTTAGGTGGTAGTTCATGTCTAAAATTCTTTTTGAAATGGTATGTGCAATTGCTTTCTGATTGTGCTGTAACATTACATATTCATCAATCTAGAAACAATAAAACATTACATTTATGCAATGCTTTCTGATTGTGTTGTAACATTGCATATTCATCAATCTAGAAACATTAAAACATTACATTTTAGGTGGTAGTTCATGTCTTTTTATCTTGCAATCTGGTTTCTTTGCTAGAAAGGATGTTCTCCCAGAAACGGTTTCTTGATTTTAATAGGAAGGAACTTCCATTGTTTCCTCCATACTAACAACAAACTGAATTCTCAGTGATAGAAAAAATTTTTCTGATGGCAATTCACAAAATAAGAAGCTGAGTCAGACAAGGGAAGATTAAGTGCGATCAAAAGGATGAAAAAGAATTTTGACCTTTCATCAGGATGTCTTTTCCCATGTTACTACCTGTTTGTCTGACAGTCATGAGTACACTTGTTTATATAGTACTAATACATATAAGCATGTACTATCAAATAAAATTTACATTGATCATCAAAAATGCAACCAGTTGCTATTACAGAAATTCTTTGGGAACTAATATTGGTGTTCAACCAAGATCTGGGACTGTAAAATACTCATCTTCATCTGGTATTTCAATCCTTGGCTTCTTGTTAGGCATGTTGAACTTTGATTGCCTGAATGCACTTGCATTGCTTGACTGAGACAGTGGCAGCTCAGGAACTTCAGCTGCTGCTGATTGTTCACCAAAGAGTCCCATATCTGTAAACCAATCAAGTTCACCAAACTCAAGTTGTTCCTTCTGCATAGATTGAAAAAACTGATCAGTTTGTCAAACATTAGTTCAGAAAAACAATGTGGCTTAGCACACATGAAAAATGTCAACACATTCAAGTGTCACTTACCTTGTTAGCGGATTCGTAATCAGAAAATCCTATTAAATCATCAACAGCCCAAGATGGTGATGAGATACCAGAGAAATGCTGTGGAGGTGTTTTCACAGCAGTCTGTTTGGAATTCTGCTTAGGTGGTTGGGGCTCCTTTTGGATTTTCACAGCCTCATCATTGCAGCTTGAACTCAAGGCTACTTGAATACCTGTGGCTAGGAAGCGCCGGTGGTTCGCAGCTAGGCGACCAGCTGAATGGATTGACTCGTCACAGTCCTTACAAAAGAGAGCTCTATCCTCAACACAGAAAATGAATGCTGTTTTCTCCTGCATTAACGAGTACTCCTAATCAGATGTTATTAAAGAAATCCTTCTAAGGCTACGCAGAATTCATACCTTTCTACCCTTTTTGTTGGCCTGTATACATACAATGGCTTTAATTTTTTAATATTTCATTATTGGCACTGGATTTGTATGAAAGCACTGGACTTTAGTTTCTTCATGTTATCAAATTACCCGACTATCAAATACTATACAATAAGTAAATGGCAGAGCTAAATCCACACATCATGCAACGACGTTGCCACGAGATCAATTCTTAAGCTAATTTCATCTTTTAATCATCCCCTTTTTGAAAAGACAAAAGATAAACTAGCTCTTATATAACCACCAAACCATCTTAACATGCTCAATCTGCATCTAGAACTCCTTTTTTCCATATACGTTTGACTTGAATTGTATGACTATGGGAACTAAGCTTACCCTCTCTCATTACCCTCTTATCCTTATTGGAGTAGTATGATTTTGCTTTAGAAACTGAGGACTCCGTTTACATAAGGGAAACCATACACAGAGCATAATAAACAAGACTTGACAAAATAGGACGGGCTATAAATAAAAAGAAAAATAGATCTGATAATAGCAAGAAACAGGCAATTAACATTCAGACAGCAAAAACTACTACACTACACACATATTATGACAATAAAAGAACTACGACTTATTAAACTCAATCATGTTAATAAAAGAAGTAAAAAAGTTTGGCTTACTTGGCAAATATCACAAGAAGGAAGCTTGTTGGAAAGGCACTGAAGAAGAAGCCTGGGATGTTTACTAGCCAATTTGTTAGCTGCATGCACCTCTATATCACATTTTGTACACAAAGCTGCCTCATCAGCACAGCAAATAACAGTAGCTGCTGCTTTCTCACAAACATCACACTGTATCTTCATCTTATAAATTCTTTCCTTCACAAACTTATTTATGTTGTAACCCTTTCAAGGTTTGAGAAAATGAATGGTGGAGGTTTCCAAAACTATAGAGTATGATAGAAGCAAACAAAGCAGTATCAAGAAAACCAAACTTGTGTTTGGAATATCAAATAAAAAGAAAACAAGGTTGAATACTACTCACTATCTTTTTTTTGTTGTCTTAATTTGAGTGGACAAAATGTTTAAGAGACTACAAGTGGTACCACTTTTGAATATTGTGGTTGAAAATGAAGGTAGTTATTACATATATAAAAAATATACGTTAAATTTTCTGATCTGAAATGTCTCAATACAATTTCTTTAATAAATGTTAGTACTCCATTAAAAATACAATGAAACGTTTAATTATGAATATAGGAAAAAAGATTGAGAAAAATGAAAAAACTAGTGGAGGACAAATGAGTGGATGAGGATATTTTTAGAAGGTTTAAGAGTTAAGACAATGAAGTGAAGGATTTGGATTTGCGTATCAAATGCTAAAACAAGGTTGAAGCAGGCAGGCTGGCAGCAAAGCATTTATCGAAGTCATTTTCACCCACTCCCTCACTTGTACGTGTGGCTTTCAGCTGGCCGTTAGTATTAGTGGCTATTAATAGCTGGGGCTTATTTTATTTATTAGTATTATTGCAATAGGGAGTTACTATAAAGATTGCCTTGATGACTTGTGTGCTTAGCTCATTTATTGGCTACTTGCTAATTTAATATTTTCTGTCCATATAGGATAATACTCCCTCCGATGTTATTTAGTTGTAAGGTTTTTTTATTTATAAATGATCAAAATGTTTGTCAATTTAGAATATCAAAATAAAATTTACTATTTTTTCATATTGTCTCTAATATTAATTGTTCTTGAAAAATATATATTATTAATGGGGAAATATTTATCAGATAGATAAAAGGATAAATTTATAAAAATACCATGCTTATTTACGATTGTTAAAATATGTGTAAAATCAAATCTTACAACTAAAAAGGACCTGAGTGAGTATGTTTATATTGTTTGGAAGTTTTCTCTAAAATTGCCCTTGTAGTATTTAAATTTGACAAAGTTTACCACTCGGCCGTTCTGCAAAAATATGACACCATAGGCAATAGTTTATCTTTCTGCCTGCGTTTAACGGGATTTCGCAAAAATGCCTAGTTAACTTTAATGGAAAAAATCTGGATGAAAATATTTTTGTCAATCTCTTGGCACGGGGCCAACAGTTGCCCTTTGTCCCATCTTTATTTGCCAACACTTGCCTTTTGAATCTCACATTTTCTCAAAAAAAGTGTTGTCTGGTTAGCACTTCGTCTGTAAGTGTCGGCAAAAGGCAACACTTGCCCTTTCCAATCTTTCTTACTTTCTCCCCAGATAACTTGAAGTGTTGGCAAAACAATACTTACCCCTGACCTCTTGACTAAAAAGCAACACTTGCAAATTGGTGCCTTGAAGTCTTGGCCCCGTGTTAACGTAAGGGTATTTTGCTAACACATTGTTAAACGGGGCAATCTCTCAAAATCGCTTCTTAAGAAGGGTATTCGGTGAAATTTTTTATGTGAGACCGTTTTTGCTAATATTACTATAAGGAAAAATTACATTTTTTCCCTTGATTACAAACCTGGGTTAAATCCAACCCATGATCAAAAGTAGGGGTAAGTATAAAATTTCCTTTTTATTAAAGAATTTGAACACATGGAGTACACTAATTTCATGCTAAAGTTTTTCAATGACAAAAATAAATAGGAGACGATCAACTAACCATAAAGACATGAATGGACCAAATGGTGAACATATAGCAAAATTGAACACTTTTAGATAGTACAGATGCATCTTTTCATTTTTTTTTTCCAATCATCCTTCAAAACACTAGTCGGGGCTAAGGAAAATTTCTCAATGTCATTATTTCATGAAGTGTCCATAAAATTGAGGTTATTTTATCACAAATTCTTTAAATAGAAACAAAAAATAAACATTGCTCGGAGATAAGACACTAGCATCACTCTTATACTTCTATCCCCTATTAGAAAACTATTTAACTTTTAGCCCTATGGGCAAATTCGTCAGACACAGGGGCGTAACCACCCCTATGGCAAGGGGTGTCACGGGATACCGCTGCGCCGAAATTTTTTACTATGTATATGTATGTAAATATATAAAAAATCATAATATTTAGTATAAATAAAGAAAGTGACACTGCTTGAAACACCATGAATTAGCGGTCTAGTGATTTAGCACCTTGAGAAAGTCTAGAACGGTGAGAATTTGAATCCCGCTTGTAGCACAACTTAGTTTTTTTCATTAAGTTTTTTTTAAATGTTTATCATTTAAAGTAGGGATTGAACTTTTAACATTTAGCTAACTTAAAAAGTACGAAACCACTTGTAAATAACAAAAAACTTCTTTAAAGGTGACACTGCTTGCAAAAAATCCTGCGTTCGCCATTGGTCAGACACACACTGATATTTCACCTATAGGAGCTATAACTTCTGCAGAGTGTTGGTCAGTCAAGTACTCTCACATCCAGAAGATGAACGTAGCGGAATTGAGAATGGTTAGGTTGATGTGTAGGTACACTAAGATGGATAAGAATAAGAATGACGTCATTCGTGACAAGGTTGGCGTAGCCCCAATGGCTAAGAAGATGAGAGAAGCAAGGCTGGGATGGTTCGGTCACGTAAGAAGGAGGAGTGTAGATGCTCTGATTAAGAGGTATGAGAGATTAGCAGTGCTGGGTCTACAGAGAGGTAAAGGTAGATCGAATGGTAATGGGGCGGTCGTCAAAGATAATAGTACCCAACTTATGAGTTGGGGTCGATTTCCACAGGGAGCTAGCAAGACTATTAGACTCTGTGATCATCAAACACCATGAAATAAATTAAGATGGAAGCAATAAAAATGATCCTCACATAAAAAGGATCATATCTCCCATACCGTATTTATCATAACATAATAGTATAAAACAAATTAACAAAAAGAAACATAGAAAAAAATTAAACAATCTGGTCCCCTTTTTTCAAGTTTACATGACTTATTTTGCTTCTCAATAATCAATTCGACCAATTTGAAGTTAAATTAAGTTAGTTAATTAAATAATTTAAAATTTAGACTTAAACAATAAAAAATTATGTGAAAATTGTAAGTTAGTTCATTAGTATTTATTATCACACACGTACATTTTATTTGACGATACACAAGAATGAAAAGAAATTTATGCACGGGAATGCAGCTATAACTGTCAAGCAACCGTGGTTAGCACATACACAAAGACGTTGATAAGAGGTTTAATTTATTACAACATGAAATACTTAATTAAGTAAAAGGGTTTTTTCAAAGTGCTTAAATTATGAATCCACCACAAGCCTTGACCCAGCCTGTCTCAAAGGTAAACGCATATTTGCATTTTTCACATAATGGTTCTGTATTTTCACAGTCGCTGTCGCTCTTGCACAATTGACCACATGGTTTCGGGAAAAGGTCGGAATTGACGGAGGGCGCACACTGTCTCACTGTCTCACCCGTTATAGGATCAGGGATATTAAAGATGCGGCACTTGCCACAAGCGCCATAGCATTCATGTCCACCACCGGTGACATTTTTGCAAGTTTGTCCACACGCTTCAGGATCGTAGAATGCATCTCGTTTTGTCACTCCTATTTTTGGCCGTGCTGCATTCACCAGCATAGTAGTTTCTGAATGCGGCCATATCTCAACTGCAGGCACGCAATTCATAATATTCAAAGCTTCTATGTACGTAGTAGTAATATATCCATTCATAATTGATACGACCTCAATCATCACCTTATTAGTACCGTACATACCTCCAATTTTTCTTGTGTGGATATAAAGAACAGGGAAAAAAAGATCCTACTGGTATGCAAGAGTGATTATATAGATATATAGTAGTAATTGCATGCTTACTGCCTTACCAGTAGTTGCCGTAAGGAAAACAATGAAAAGGAAACCAATGCCGAACAATCCTCCTCCGCTAGCCATACTTAATTATCGCTTTGATTGATATTGAGATGCAGAATTGAGTACAGTATATATAGTGGTACGCAAATGGGTGATACATATTAATTAAATCTCCCCTAAGTTGCAAATTGCCGGTACAATATATACTAGTATTTAATAGTAGTGAATTCTGATTTTAAAAACAACCAAATCTTCTTTTAAATTAAAATATAGACATAAACTACATTTAACGTTAAGCTTTGCTTTGACTTTTTTTGGACGTCTCAAACGCTCTTTAATTCCAAGAAATAAGCTACTAATAGTAATTAGGGGTTGCTTAGTTTATGAACAAATTAAATACTGGTGGACAATTCATACTTATTGTCTTTTTCACCACCCTAGGTCCCACCCCTTACCCCCCTTACCCTAGCTTATGGATATTTTGAGGATATTTCTGCAGAAATAAAGTATTCAGTTGAGTTTCCACTGTCTTATTTTTTGATTGGACCAGCTGGAAATCCGTATGTTTAGATCACATCATTGCATGTAATTTCCATGCTATGCATCCATGCCTGATGTTGACACCCAATTTTGTCCCGAAATTTCGAAATTAATTTGCTGACACTTACTTTTTATTTAAATCTCAACATATAGCATTTTGTGTTAATATAAAGCCAAAAATGTCCCTTTTCAAAAGAAATTATAAAATTTGATGTTTTGTCGCAATTTGGCTATTGTTTGCAAAGTTTTTCAATATTAGCAACTTGATATTTTCGGCTTTATATTACCTACGACATGTAAAATATTGGGAGCATTTATCTAATTAGAAAGTTTTTCAAATTGATTTACAAAATTAGTTAAAACTATTAGTTTTTAGAAAATGGTCGGGATCGTTGTTCATTTTAAATCTCGGCCTATCTACGCAACCTTCATATGGTACAACACCCGATTTTTTTCTTCCGAGCCCAATTTAAAAACCCCTAACCCTCTCACTATAAATCCTAAAAACCTAGCCCACAATCACTATTCACCATCTTCCCCACTCAAAAAACCCCCTCACCATTATTCATCATTCCCACAACCCCTAAAATTTTCAGATCTATACACCACTCTCATTTTTTTTCCCTGACCACTCACCAAAAACCCCACACACTTACTCCCTCTCCTCTCCAATTCCTAGCATAAGCAGATACATACACAACACACACATCGACCAAAGTGAGCTCCTTTTCCTCATCACACCCATCCATCACAACTCCCACAGCCAAACAAATTACATGAACAACTCCCCGATGCTTTAAAACTTGACCCCAACGCATCAAAGCTTATACTTAGCTCTACAGAACACTTCTTTGCCTTAAAGGAAGCATCTTTATTTCTTTTGGAGTGTTTCTTGATGATGGGGTTTGATGAAATTGATGAAATGATTAAGCAAGAAGCTGAACAGGCAGCTTTGAAATGGAGAAAAAGGTTAATTGATGAAGGAAAAGGTATAATGAAGGCTAACGAAACCGATGCCCGGGGATTGTTGTTGCTGATTGGGTGTTTTGGGTTCCAAGATCTACACTATTATTGCTTGGCTCTGTTTCGATGATTCTGATCCTTTATTGTCCATTTGTTGAAATTGTTGACTGGGCTAATACTCGGGGCATGGATAAAACCCGACCCGTATCTTGGCGGGGCAAACTCCTGATTGCTTCAACTGGGTTCTATTTGCAGCCATGGCGTTATCACTTTCTCTTTGCTCCCATTTTTATAGATCTGAGCCTCAAATGGAAACCCATCAGAGAATTGACCATCGGGATCCCTATTTCGTTGTCCTCTTCCATGTCCAGTCGACTTTGTGATTGAAACTGAAAAAGTGGTTAGCGGAGTCGCAGCGGTGCCGCTAAGGCAGTCGCTCCTCCGCCATCCCTTTGTTTGCTTTGTTTGATCGGCCGTTCTCTCCACTGTGCTATGGTTACGTAGATCGGGATTATTCTATGTCCCATTGTTGTTCTGGATTGTTCAAATGGATTTATGTTGTTGCTAGCGATGCCATAACAGGGAGTTCGTTTGGATACATTTTCTGCTGTTATTTTGGATTAACCCCCAATTACTTTGACTGGTTTTTTGTTTTGCGCAGTGGTTATTTGGTTATGCCTTTTCCGTCTCTATTGACTTTGTTCCTTGGCGAAATTATGGTCTTTTAGACAGTCTCTGGCAGATGTTGCCTGTTGTTTTAAGCTTGTCACAGGTAGGGGCTATAGGGCCACAACATTTGGAAACCTTATTACAAACCATTCATGAATACCTTAGCAATTCTGATTGGGCAACTCGCAAGGCTGCTGCTGATACATTGAGTTGCTTGGCGTTGCATTCAAAGAACTTGGTAGCGGAGAGAGCTACTTCCACTATAACTGTGCTTGAAGCTTCTCGGTTTGACAAGCCCTCTTGATATTACCTTATTGCACTTTGATCATGGACAGTGCCTCCCTCGAGGAATATGCACTGATTTGGACACGACACCTGCTACAAGGCCTATGAAAACAATTTATTTTGAGGCCTACATAAGGATTTGACGGAAATAAAATGAATTGGCGGATGCATATGGACTGATATGAACACGATGCTACATGGCCAATGAAAAAATACATATACACGTATTGAGGCCTCGGGACTGATTTTGAACATGATACTACACTGGAACCGTCCCGTTCACGTGTCCCTAAAGCAAAAGACGATGATGAACGTATGAATTTAATGCAAATCAAGTCGAATATAGTGGTGGGTTTGGTACTTGGCATGGCAACCGGCCCGGGCTCCGTGTTTGCAACCGTACCAACATCCCGAGCCTCTATTCGACGCGCCATACAAATCTGAGCCTAAATTTTGCAAAAACAACCCCCTTTACTGTTATTATTATTTTATTACTACTATTATATATTATTATTATTATTATTACTTTATTACTTTATTATTAGTATTTTATTTTCTTTAAGTATTACACTTTATTATCATACTAATCCAGTTTAATTCCCATTTTTATTGCGAGGTACATTTGGCACGAACAACTTGGGGACGCGTTTGGCTAACCTGCAAATGTGGATATACATTGACCTGGACTCGAGCATTCAAAATAAGACTTAGGAATTTTAGAAAATCCAAGGCTCCCGCGAGTTGATCTTTTTTACGGGTTTTATCTTTAACTTTGTCTTTCTTTCCTTAGAGATATTTATGCAAATAAATGTGTAAAATATTTTATTTATCAATAATATGTGATTGTTTGTATATTGCCTTTATGTTCATTGCCTTTTATTGTGAAGTCGTTATTTAATTTATTGCAAATTGGGGGTCGTCTTAGCAAATGTGTGCAAGTAAAATATGTATTTTTTGCAAATAAGCTTTTTATTTAATTGATTATTATTATTACTATTATTCAAATAATTCTTTTTGAAAGAAAAGCGCACTTGTAAATATTTGGAAACCTGTCGGATTAACCGTATTTTACAGAATTTTGGAAGTGCTTTTAAAAACCTTCTTCCGAAATTAATAAAACCTCTTACTTAGAATCTCCGAAAAGACCGTCTTTTTATAAAAACAGAGTTTTTACACGCATTTGCTAATTTGGTTCCCTATTTTCCTTAAATTGGGTGGCGACTCCAAAAACTCCAAAAGAGTTAGTCCATCCTGTCGATATTCCGGAATTTATCCCTTTCGGGGTAATTTTTGGGGTTCAACAGCATGGCGACTCCGCTGGGGAGCAATAAAGGTTTTGACCATAAAGGTTTTGCAACTAGCATGCTAATTTATTTTTCTTTATTATACATGTTTGTTTGTATGTCACGAAAAACATGTCACTACACCCTTATTTGCGCACATATAAACTGGCATTCTGTTCATATTTCCCCCACTCCTGGAAACCTCTTGCATTCTCACTCAAATATCCGCGAGGTGCGCCCATGCGCACCCGCACCTTCTTCCACTAAAGAACCCTGTGACGAGTTGGTACACCGGCGGCCATCGTAGGAGTAATTCGACTGCGAGACCGCTTGCCACTCACCTGTTAGCCTCAACCATTAACCCACTCTTAGATGGAGTTTTAGGAGCATGCATGCATTTATACCTTAGTCTGGACCCGGTCCTTGGTACCGCTTCCATAGTTAGGAAACCGCCCTTACGTCAACGGGTTCTTGTAATCCAACGACAATGCATATTATGTGCTGTGTGATAACGAATCCTCAGTCCTAACCATGTTTTCAGCAAAGTCAGATTTGGAATTTTGTCTCCTATGTTGTCTTTAGGTCAAAAAATAGAAGAATTTAGCAGAATTGAGATCATAGACAAAATTGCAGTCCGGGGGAAAGTTCGGCAGATTTGGTTGGTTTGTGTTTTGGAGATGGCCTGGTGTAGTGAGATCTAAGAGGCGAAGCCCCTGGTGTCTGTGAAAGGATCAATGGGGTCCCTCTCGTGAATGGCTTTGCGTGTGTGCAGGCCTGTGCTGACTGTCCAGCTGCATTCATGATAATTGAAGTATGCTTGTCGCATACTAGGAGAGTGAAGCCCATGTGTCTTTGAATGACCAGTGGGGTCCCTCCTTGAAGACCAGTGCGGTCTTGGCTACCTAGGAAACTGAGAGGCTTGATTAAAGCCAAGGACCAGTGAGGAGCCCTATGAACAAGGTCGGTGAGCCTTGCAAAACCTAGGAAGCTGAGAGGCTTGTCTAAAGCCGAGGACCAGTGAGGTTTTTATTTTGAAAGGCCAATTGGCGCCTTTCGTGATTTGCAGTCTGGTATTGTGGAGGCAGTTGGAAATTTCTCCCTGGATGTTGTAAAACAATTTGGAGTTGTGCTTGGAGGAGTGTGGATGTTTGCAAAAGTTATAGAGAATTGTTTCGGGTTTTAGGCATTTGGGTTTAGAATTTTGTGCAGATGCTGTGGAGAGCATGAGTTGTGTTAGAATTTCGAGTTGATACCAAGTTTTGGAAGTTAGTTGGGATAACAGAATTGCAGTGTCAAGGCGGAGAGATGATTGTTATCAATTAATGTTATTATTTATTGCTTACTCTAAGTCTGAATTGCTTAGAACTTGCATGAACTATTTTTCGTTACCACTTGTTTGCGCGTTTAGGTTTACCTCTAGCAAAGAGGCACCTTGCAGGGTAGGACTCGTTTTCATATTTATTTACGCTCAACTACTTGTGATTGTCACATGTTAATTATTTGCCTCGCTTTATTTACTCAAAATGCGTTAAATACTATGTGTTGCTTGCTTGTGTGCAATCCTATGAATGACATGCAAACTAATTTAGTTACCCTTTGAGGTTTCTTTGTTTTGTTTCTTTTTCTAGCAGAAGTTTGATTTGAAAGGTGGTTGACCATGCAAATCACGCAAGGGATTCGGGATTTGATTGATGGTAGACGCTCTAGCTCGTGAACGATGCAGCACCAAAAGCTAATGGCATTTTCTGAAAGGACTTGGCGATTGAACTTAGTAGCATTATTTTCAATTCTAATTTAGATTGAGGCCCTGAATTGCATTGTACTTTAAAGCTTATGTTAATCTGAATCAACTCATTTTGAATTTATGAAAATTGAAATAAAATGCATCTCATTCTTATTATATTATTTACGTTTGCATTTGTTTCCATTTCAAAATTAAAATTGATAAACCTGCCAAAACTTTACTTGTGACGTATGGCAAAGCAACTGAACAAATTGAAAGCGATGCACTGAAAAGTTATTGTCAGCGTTCTTTGGATACTGCAATACTGTTAGAACCTCAACTGGGGCAGCTTTTATTTGTTGGTATATGGCGTTGAAGCAATGATGCAGAATTACGCACGGTCTGATTCCCAAGGAGGGATACGTAGGCTCCCCCATCGGGCTCGACCTTTTAAAATTTAAATTATTATTTTCCCCCAAGAAGGACAACTGGGGCAATTTTTGCAAAAACGAGTTAGAGATGCGCAAGATAATAACTCGGGCAGAATTTTGCAAGAAGCGGCGTTGGTTATTAACGATGAGTTGGCAAGAATTCTGTGATTTGTTAAGCAAACAGTGCAAAGTCTAAGCCAAAGGACGTTCAGTTTATTTTAAAATATATTACAAGTTTAAGTCAAGGCAAAATTTTCAAAATGCGTCTTTGACTTCATTTGCATCCGCATTAAAATATTTTATCTTGCCTCTATTTTCGAAAATCTATGCTATTTGAGTTCATGAGCCAAGTTTCTGAAAGCAATTCGCAAATCCAAGTCCAATGAAGACGAGGGAGCAGCAGAAGCAGCAAGATCAGGATGAAGTCTGCACAAATCAAACGCTTCCTCCTCCCTCCCCAAAGCTAACAAGTTTTTCTTTGAGAGCAGGAACATGAAAGCTTGCAATGAAAGGATCATTTACACTATGGATGAACAATTATTTGAACACGCATCCAAAGTTGCCTTACAAATTGCGTCGCATTGCCCTTTTCATGACTTAAAGCATTATGCTTTGTCATGAGTTATTAACGAACAGGCGGCATTTCTACCCCTATGACTTTCATTCCTAATAGGCGACAAAGCCGAGGCTTGTTTTGTGTTTTCAAAACTAAGCCAAATAGGGCATCGCTTTGTTTCAGGCTATAATCCGCACAAGGCCATCCTTGCCGGATTGTCTCGCCAATTGATTTATCAAAGGCTATCGCACTGACTACACCTCCAAATTACTTTACTTTGCACTTGCTTTGAATTATGTTTTTGCACTTGCTTAAAAAATTAACGCCTTGCTTTACCCTTTCAGGTTGACCATCGGCTACGAGAATTCCCTTTGTTGGACTATCACGCCTATTGATTCGCCAAATGGCTCTTGCATTGCTTTACATTCCCGCACTGCTTTTCTTTGCACCTGCTTTGAGTTATGTCATCACACTTGCTTTAAAATTGATGCCTTGCTTTACATTTTTCAAGTTGACCACCAGGCGCGACTTCTCCCTTGTTGGACTTTCACGCCTATTGATTCGCTAAATCGCTTTTCCGTTGCTTTACATTTCACGCTAAATTGCTTTGCACTTGCTTTCAATTATGCATTTGTACTTGCTTTATATTATGACTTGCTTTACTTTTAGTTTAACAGGTCAGCCCTGAGACCCTCATTGCTTTGTGCCGGATCGGATCACCAGCTGATTTGTCGACAATCAACCCCAAGACCCTCCTTGCTTCATGCCCGACCCGCATGCCAGTTGATTTGTCAAGATTGTTCGAATTGCTCCGCACTTGCTTTAAATTATGCCTTCGCATTTCCTTTGTATTACGTCTTGTTTTACTTTTCAGGTTAACAGGTCAGTGCCGAGACCCTTCTTGCTTCGTGCCGGACCGGTTCGCCAGCTGATTTGTTCGACAATCAACCCCCAGACCCTCCTTGCTTCATGCCCGACCGGCTTGCCAGTTGATTTGTCAAGATTGTTGAAAATGCTTTGCACTATGCCTTCGCATTTACTTTATTGCTTCGCCAGTGGATGGGAAGACAATTTATCAAAGATAGTGCAGCTTGCACTTACAAATTACGTAATGCCTACCGTAAGCAATCGGGGGCCTTATTATGAGTCTATCGTGAGCAAGCGAAGACTTCATTAGCATTGAAGCCTACCATAAGCAATTGGAGGCCTTATTCTGAAGCCTATCATAAGCAATTGAAGGCTCTTTTGTTATTGATCCTACAGTAAGCAATCAGGGGTTTTATTATCAAGTCTATCGTGAGCAAGTGAAGACTTCATTAGCGTTGAAGCCTACCATAAGCAATTGGAGGCCTTATTCTAAAGCCTATCATAAGCAATTGAAGGCTCTTTTGTTATTGATTCTATCGTAAGCAATCGGGGGTTTTATTATCAAGTCTATCGTGAGCAAGCGAAGACTTCATTAGCATTGAAGCCTACCATAAGCAATTGGAGGCCTTATTCTGAAGCCTATCATAACCAATTGAAGGCTCTTTTGTTATTGATCCTACCGTAAGCAATCAGGGGTTTTTATTATCAAATCTATCGTGAGCAAGCGAAGACTTCATTATCATTTGGAGCCTACCATAAGCAATTGGAGGCATTATGCTGAAGCCTATCATAGGATATCTCGGGTCCTTCCACCCACAAATAGGATATCTCGGGTTCTTCCACCCACAAATAGGATATTCGGGTCCTTCCACCCACAAATAGGATATTCAGAATAAGGACCAGCTTAGAGGTTCTCCGGACGGAGTACTTTGTCAGTTGATCGAAGGAAGAACTTATCGATGATACCGCAACCTACATTTACAATTTTATCAATTATTACAGCTTATTAGCAGTTGCACGCTTACCGTTTGTTGAGATTGTTACAGGATTTTTAACAGCACCGCAGCAGCTTTTGGAGCATAACATGGAGCTTTTCTTAGCAATGAACCGGGGCAATCGTTGATATGAGCTAGACTCGTCAACGAGGACCTGAAGAATCGCACCCGCATAAGTCGTCAACCCCAGAAGTAAGTCTCTTGTTAACCCTGAGTCTGAGATTTGAGATTAAAGACAAGATGGTTCGGTTATCGAGGGGCAGTGGAAGCTATGTCCGTGTAAACCCCTCTTTATGGGGGTGTCGTCGACCACATTTTCATAACTTGGGTGATTACAAGCCTCTTTTCCCGCGCTTGAGTAGTCGTTACTATCTCGTCTTTGATTTTCAAATCGTGTCGAACTACATATGACCTGATTTTCTTTCAGCCCGAGATATGTAGGCAACTCGAAAACCGGAGTTCGGCCATGTCTATAAGCCTCGTATTTTAATCCCAGGAATCAGATTCTTAGCTTTACCGTGACAAAATTGGATTTCACGTCAACTTTCTTTACCCTGAAAACTCTTTCATCCTTTTCGGGTAAAGAGGGGCAGCTGTTGACACCCAATTTTGTCCCGAAATTTCGAAATTAATTTGCTGACACTTACTTTTTATGTAAATCTCAAAATATAGCTTTTTGTGTTAATATAAAGCCAAAAATGTCCCTTTTCAAAAGAAATTATAAAATTTGATGTTTTGTCGCAATTTGGCTATTGTTTGCAAAGTTTTTCAATATTAGCAACTTGATATTTTCGGATTTATATTACCTACAACATGTAAAATGTTGGGAGCATTTATTTAATTAGAAAGTTTTTCAAATTGATTTACGAAATTAGTTAAAGCTATTAGTTTTTAGAAAATGGTCGGGATCGTTGTTCATTTTAAATCTCGGCCTATCTACGCAACCTTCATGTGGTACAACACCCAATTTTTTCTTCCGAGCCCAATTTAAAAACCCCTAACCCTCTCACTATAAATCCTAAAACCCTAGCCCACAATCACTATTCACCATCTTCCCCATTCAAAAAATCCCCTCACCATTTTTCATCATTCCCACAACCCCTAAAAATTTCAGATCTATACACCACTCTCATTTTTTTCCCTGACCACTCACCAAAAACCCCCACACACTTACTCCCTCTCCTCTCCAATTCCTAGCATAAGCAGATACATACACAGCACACACATCGACCAAAGTGAGCTCCTTTTCCTCATTACACCCATCCATCACAACTCCCACAGCCAAACAAATTACATGAACTACTCCCCGATGCTTTAAAACTTGCACCCAACGCATCAAAGCTTATACTTAGCTCTACAGAACACTTCTTTGCCTTAAAGGAAGCATCTTTATTTCTTTTGGAGTGTTTCTTGATGATGGGGTTTGATTAAATTGATGAAATGATTAAGCAAGAAGCTGAACAGGCAGCTTTGAAATGGAGAAAAAGGTTAATTGATGAAGGAAGAGGTATAATGAAGGCTAACGAAACCGATGCCCGGGGATTGTTGTTGCTGATTGGGTGTTTTAGGTTCCAAGATCTACACTATTATTGCTTGGCTCTGTTTCGATGATTCTGATCCTTTATAGTCCATTTGTTGAAATTGTTGACTGGGCTAATACTCGGGGCATGGAGAAAACCCGACCCGTATCTTGGCGGGGCAAACTCCTGATTGCTTCGACTGGGTTCTATTTGCAGCCATGGCGTTATCGCTTTCTCTTTGCTCCCATTTTTATAGATCTGAGCCTCAAATGGAAACCCATCAGAGATTTGACCATCGGGATCCCTATTTTGTTGTCCTCTTCCATGTCCAGTCAACTTTGCGATTGAAACTGAAAAAGTGGTTAGCGGAGTCGCAGTGGTGCCGCTAAGGCAGTCGCTCCTCCGCCATCCCTTTGTTTGCTCTGTTTGATCGGCCGTTCTCTCCACTGTGCTATGGTTACGTAGATCGGGATTATTCTATGTCCCATTGTTGTTCTGGATTGTTCAAATGGATTTATGTTGTTGCTAGCGATGCCATAACAGGGAGTTCGTTTGGATACATTTTCTGCTGTTATTTTGGATTAACCGCCAATTACTTTGATTGGTTTTTGTCTTCGCAGTGGTTATTTGGTTATGCCTTTTCCGCCTCTGTTGACTTTGTTCCTTGGCGAAATTATGGTCTTTTAGACAGTCTCTGGCAGATGTTGCCTGTTGTTTCAAGCTTGTCACAGGTAGGGGCTATAGGGCCACAACATTTGGAAACCTTATTACAAATCATTCATGAATGCCTTAGCAATTCTGATTGGGCAACTCGCAAGGCTGCTGCTGATACATTGAGTTGCTTGGCGTTGCATTCAAAGAACTTGGTAGCGGAGAGAGCTACTTCCACTATTACTGTGCTTGAAGCTTCTCGGTTTGACAAGGATTCTTGACATTACCTTATTGCACTTTGATCGTGGACAGTGCCACCCTCGAGGACTATGTACTGATTTGGACACGACACCTGCTACAAGGCCTATGAAAACAATTTATTTTGAGGCCTACATAAGGATTTGACGGAAATAAAATGAATTGACGGATGCATATGGACTGATATGAACACGATGCTACATGGCCAATGAAAAAATACATATACATGTATTGAGGCCTCGGGACTGATTTTGAACATGATACTACACTTGACCCGTCCCGTTCTCGTGTCCCTAAAGCAAAAGGCGATGATGAACGTATGAATTTAATGCAAAGCAAGTCGAATAGAGTGGTGAGTTTGGTACTTGGCATGGCAACCGGCCCGGGCTCCGTGTTTGCAACCGTACCAACATTCCGAGCCTCTCGCCATACAAATCTGAGCCTAAATTTTGCAAAAACAACCCCCTTTACTATTATTATTATTATTATTATTTTATTACTACTATTATATATTATTATTATTATTATTATTATTATTACTTTATTACTTTATTATTAGTATTTTATTTTCATTAAGTATTACACTTTATTATCATACTAATCTAGTTTAATTTCTATTTTTATTGCGAGGTACATTTTGGCACGAATAATTTGGGGACGCGTTTGGCTAACCTGCAAATGTGGATATATATTGATGAAACGACCTCGGTCAGTCGTTTCGGAAGTTAGTACTCCGATTGGTGTGCCAATAATTTTAAAATATTCGTAATATCTATTGGGACTTATCTATAAAATTTGAGCTAAATCAGACATCGTTTGGTAGGCATCGGAAGAAGGTTTCAGTTTTTATTGACAATAAATATTAAAAAGAGATTTTTGAGCTCGGTTTTGGCGAACGAACTCCGATTCGAAATATGAAAGCGCCGTTAGGCTCGTATGATTATTTACGACTTTTGTGAACTTGCGAAAGTGAATTTCGATGTTGTTCGACTAGTTCCGCTAAAATGCTGAAAGTTAAATAATTTGACTTTTTCTATTTAAATTCGCATCTTGAGTTTCGGGAGTCCAATTTGAGATCCGCCTTCGCGAGTATTTTACATATATTTTGTATAACTTTTAATGTAAAAGTTGGAATTATTTCGAATATCGTAGGGTACCGTTTTAATTTTTACCGTAACAGTGAATTTTAAAAGAAAAGGAAAAAAAGAAAGGAAAAGAAGACAAAATAGTTAGGCGGTGGTCACTTAGAGCTTATAAAAGCTCAAGTTATTAACGAAGAAAGAAAAACATTATATACAATATGAAACAGAGAGAAAACAAAATGATGGGGAGGAAGAAAAAATGCCAGAAAATGGAAAAAGGGGCTGGAGAAAAGTAGAATTTTCACCCTGAAATATTCATGTAATGACCCTAATATATTATTTGAGTTTATTACGTGTGTTTGAATATATTTTAACGGTAAAATTTGAAATATTAGACATCGTTTTAATAAGTTTAATTAATAGTTTAAAGGGTCAAATGGACCCCAATAATGGAATTGATTATATATTCGTACTCAGTGAGTTATGAGCAATTATAAATATAATTTATTTAGGGTTTGGTTATGTGACTTTAAACCCTGTACATAGGCCTGACCCGTGTATTGCGTATGCCAATAGGGTGTCAGGGTCCTAACTGGATTGCCCTAAGATATAAGGAATGGAGCCTTTAGCCTTATATGATATATTTTTCTGCTTATTGGACACAGTGGGATCGTTTGGAAATGAATCCAAAGTTCAAAGCGGTTGTTAGGTAGCATTTGAATGAGGTAAGTGTTTATATCCATTTCTTTGGAGGCACCTGGCCTCGTGGATTTTCTACCACGTGTTCCTTACGTGTGTAGCTGCCGATAGGCGTACTCATTACGCCTTAGCTTTGGATTTACATTCTATATTATATGTTATGTCCTGTTATTGGTATTGCATTGAGAATCTGAGTATTGTACTTTGGCTTTGAGTTGGCATCTACTTCCCGGCTGTCGATGAGAGTCTCGCGCCAGTGAAGGGTTATTAGTGCATCACATTGCATTCATATGCATTATATGTCATTCATATGCATTACATTGCATATCATATTGGGTGCAGGAGTATTCCGCCCCAGGAGAAGGAGGATTCCGCTCCATTGTATCATATTGAGGGTAGGAGGATTCCGCTCCAAGAGCAGAAGTATTCCGCTCTTATGTCAGATATTGAGTGCAGGAGTATTCCGCCTCTGATTTAGATTATGTCGGGTGCAGTAGTATTCCGCTCCAAGAGAGTGCAGGAGTATTCCGCCTCTGGTTTATATTATATCGGGTGTAGGAGTATTCCGCCCCAGGAGCAGGAGTATTCCGCTCCAGTTGGTTATCAGATTGGATTCCCCTCGAATGCATGAGTATTCCGCTTTGGGATGGGATTACGGGCACATGTGACCCTTTGCATCATTTCATTTCATCTCATTTCATACCATTGTGTAGACTTGTGGTACATAACTATTGTTCTGCTTGTACGTGCATTACTTATTTGTCTATATATTTCTGGCTCGTATTCTGGGTTGCGGGGATCGGGTTGCACACCGCAACGGTATAAATATATGGACCGGGTTGCACGCCGCAACAGGATGTATTTCTGATTGTTGATGTGTTCGGGATACCTATATGTTCTGGCTGTCTTACGTTCCTGGTTGTTGAATAGCTTGCGATTCCATACGTGTTTCTAGTTATTATCTGGCTCTGCCTTTTCATAATTTAAATAAGAGGAATCTGGTTTATTTGTTTCTTTTCTCCCTGGCTAGCTATCCTATTCTTTGAGGTGGCTAGTCTGCCCCGCTTATTGAGTCCTTTTGACTCACCCTTGTTTGTTGTTTGTTTCTTGTCTATCTATTTCGTTTCAGCAGGTTCGCTCCAGGATTGAGTTCGCCGTGTTGTTCAGGAGCAAAGATGACTTCAGCCGTCAGGGTGAGCCAGCTTTTATTTCGGATGGCCACCAGTTTATTGTTTATTATTTCAGTGCATTTTGCTCCCTTCAAGAGATATCTGTTTTCTTTGTACTTTTAGATGTCTAGTCTGGATAACCCTAAACCTAGTATGTTGGGTAGTCAGCTGTAATTTCTTTTGTACAGCTTAGAGGTATCAGTATCTCTGTATTTTTTTTTGTCTTGTCCTTATTTATGAATTATTATATTTATTTTCCTAATTTAATTGGTAAGGGTTCGCCCGACGGGTCTAGGGGAGGATGTCGGGTGCCCACACGGCCTAGCCGGATTCTGGGTCGTGTCAATTGACCTGGATCGAGCATTCAAAATAAGACTTAGGAATTTTAGAAAATCCAAGGCTCCCGCGAGTTGATCATTTTCACGGGTTTTATCTTTAACTTTGTATTTCTTTCCTTAGAGATATTTATGCAAATAAATGTGTAAAATATTTTATTTATCAATAATATGTGATTGTTTGTATATTGCCTTACTTTATGTTCATTGCCTTTTATTGTGAAGTCGTTATTTAATTTATTGCAAATTGGGGGTCATCTTAGCAAATGTGTTCAAGTAAAATATGTATTTTTTGCAAATAAGCTTTTTATTTAATTGATTATTATTATTATTATTATTATTATTTTTATTATTACTATTATTCAAATAATTTTTTTGAAAGAAAAGCGCACTTGTAAATATTTGGAAACCTGTCGGATTAATCGTATTTTGCGGAATTTTGGAAGTGCTTTTAAAGACCTTCTTCCGAAATTAATAAAACCTCTTACTTAGAATCTCTGAAAAGACCGTCTTTTTATAAAAATGGAGTTTTTGCACGCATTTGCTAATTTGGTTTCCTGTTTTCCTTAAATTGGGTGGCGACTCCAAAAACTCCAAAAGAGTTAGTCCATCCTGTCGATATTCCGGAATTTATCCCTTTCGGAGTAATTTTTGGGGTTCAACACCTGATCTATGTCATTTGGTTATGTTGGTATACATGATCAAGGAAGGTTTAGTTACGATATAAATGTAGCGAAAGCCGCCTTGGTTCTATGCTGGCATGACTGATGGACGAGATTGTTTAGAGGTATATGATGGCAAATATTTGGAGCTCACAAGGTAACATACAATTATAAGGTTGTGTGTATATGTATGTGTAGTCCAAGTGGGAGATTGTAAGAATTTATGGATTTACACATACATATATATCAATAATAATTGTATGTTAACTTCTATCATTAAAGGTTGACCCAATTAAAGTGATCTGCTAAGGTTAAAGCTAAACGGGCCTAATGAGATGCCTCATAAAGTATAGGTGTGATATTCGGGTGTATATTCTAATTAATTGACGGGCTTAATTAGAAATACATAAAGTGTGTGCAGCTATAAATAGTATAGTCCCTAAATCAGATGTAGGATTCTTTTTCTTATATTTCATCGTCAGACAAAGAGTGAGTGCTCCACATGATGGTTTGGAAGAGCTAACCGCAAGATGGCATGACTTCATCAGTTCTACGGATTAAAGTACACTTCCGCATCTAGTTTTTTTATTTTTTTGATGATTTGACATGTTTGATCTTGGGGTGGATGTGGTATAATCTATTGTTTAGTCCTATCAATTAGTTCATTAGAATTGTTGACACATAAATTTGATCATAAAAAAATATTTAATCATGGAGATGCGTGCAAGAAATTAGTATTTGTGAAGTTAATCTAAAAGTTAATGATGAAGTTTAATACTAGTACTCGTACGAAGAATAATTTTATAATGTAGTAAGAAAGTGTTCAAAAAAGAAAGTGAAATTACTTCCAGTAGTTTAAAATTCTAAACAACTACGCATATAGCATAAACTCCATAAGAAGACAGCTTAAGACCGAAAACACTATAACTTTGTATAACTATTTCATTATTTACCAAAAACCAACAGAGAAAGAAATAGTACATCAGCATTTGCATGTTCTTAGTTTTTCATGCAAAAAAGGATTAATGACATTAGAAGGTAACATAATCTGAATAAAATAGTCAAAAAAAAAAAAAACCTTCACACAAATAGCCAATCAGATTCATTATTTACATCTCTAGATAATATATACAAATTATATATTGATTATTACGACTATGTGCATATTATGTATGAATTATATATGTACAGACGCATCTATCCTCTATTTTTATTTAAACTATTGGTAAGGCTGCTCTTTAGGTTAATTTCTCAGCAAAAAAGATGTTCAATCTTCTATTAGTCTCTCTTTAATTCAAAGACCTCATCACATCAAATTGCTTCTAAATTTAATTGTTAATAGAGAAGATGATTTATTGGATGTGATTTCATATTTAGGAACTGGTAAGTTGTTTTCGCGTGATATATAAGTCAAGGGTTCAAGCCGTGAAAACGGTCACTAATGCTCATTATGATACGTTGCGTGCACGCGAGACACTTTGTATAATGGGCTGCCCTTTTCATATTAAAAAAATTATTTCATAAATTATTATTACAATTAACAAATATATACTCATCATTCAAGTACTTACTATTTTACAATCTTTTATACACTTATTAATTTAATTGATGTGACATATTTGTGCAAAGCATGAAAAAAAAAAACTAGTTGACAAATAAACGCGTGCACACATTTTAATTCGCCACAGCATAAGATAAATTAGTGGTGCACATGACCATTAATTAATTATTCTACGTGCTTACATTAATTTAAATTAAATAGTGTTTGTAGAACTCTTGCTGTGGTCCTTCAATTATCAGTAAATTGTGATTTTAATCATTATGATATTGACTAAGCACATTTCATCTTCATATTGTTAAAAATTGAGTTTTACGTCCATTTAAGTAGTAAAGCATGTTATATTTTGAACATTTTTGTGATTACATTACCCAAAGATATAGAGAAACAATACAAACTTAACAAAATAGTAATGAGTAATAATTAAAGTATTTAAAGGTTGACAATTGAAAAAACTCGTGAGAATTTAATTTAATCAAACGCGCACACATCAATTAATTAAAAGTTAAATATATTTAGCCAGATATGATAGATCTAGAATCAAAAGCTTTCAATATTTGATGGACCAAAACTTTTATTTTCTCAGCTGAATATTCACTTAACGTTTACGTCATGTGTCATATGATCATATTATTGATAAAGCCACAGGGACTCATTAACGAGGAAATCATCTCCTATCTCTTTTTACAATTTGAATAGAAACAAATGAGCCAATAAAAATTCTTATGTTGCAAATTTTTTATGTTATTTTTTAGATAATTTTAAAAGTCATATAACTAAAATCGTAATTATTTTGTAAAAGAACTTTAAAATCAAATCTCGTGGAACTGAAGTAAGAAAATGGTGCTTTAATACCTTTAAGGAAATGGTGCTATCGTGTAACTAAAGTAAGGAAATGGTGCTTTAATATCTTTAACGATTTGGCGTTTAAATACCTTTAGGTAGCGTTTACACCACCTATTTCCTCATGTGATTGATTTAAATAATCAGATTATCATTACTTCACTTGTTAGATATAGAAACACATGGTTTCTGTAATAATATATATATATATATATATATATATATATATATATATATGTACTACATTTGTTGTTGTTGTGTTATATTTAAAATTAACCTAATAGTGTAAATTTAATTGTGATTTACAAATATTTATATTATTAATCTTCAAATTTTCGTAGATTATTGGCATAATTTGTTGAATGATAATAATATCGTAGAGTTAATTCCTAAAATGGTCATTGAACTATTGGCAAGTACCTAAAAAAATCACTTTCTTTTAGTTTGGGACAAAAATATCACTCAACTTGTCTAAAGTATCTTAAAAAGTCATTCTCCTATATTGTGCAGTAAAGAAATGCTGACGTGGAATTTTGTTTTTTGCTGACGTGGAATTTTAGTTTTTATTGACGTGGAATTTTATTTTAGAGCTTTTTATCAAAAATGAATCCAATGAATATTTTAATTTTCTTTTTTTTTTTTTGAAAAAAATACCATATTATTTATTTATGAAATACCCATATTACTACTTGACACAAAATTGGTCTTCTTAAGTTTCTTTTATTTTAGTTCTTTTTATTAAAAATGAATCCATTAAATATTTTAATTTTCTTCTTTGTTAAAATAACAAATTATTTATTTATTTCTTAAAATTATGTGAACGAATTTTATTGATGTATGTTATTAGTGTTCTCAAGTCATGCTACGGGTAAAATAACATTGCAAGAAAGGTTAACGTTAAAACTTTTTGTTGTTTTAACAAACAAAAGCTTGTCTAAATGTCCCACCAAACCTTGGGAGCGCCATTGTCAAAAAAACTGAGTAACATACTAGGCTGAAATTTGTTTAATAAGTTTTTTACATAATGAACAAAAAATAAATTACAAAACAATTCAATCTAAATTTTGGTAGGATTTCTTGTCTTCTTCTTCTGAACGGCAAGCACATACTCCTTCATGACTTTTCTCTTAAATTGTCTTCCTCTCTTTGAAATTGATTATCCAGCAGCCTCATTAGTAATATCTTCGATTTGAACACCCTCACCAACAAATCCAGTTTGTACAGATCTTCTAGTAGCTTCAGCAACATCAACCCGTCTAGTCGCTCCCTTGTGAATGAAAAAAGTATTGTATATATATAAATATCATGGTTAATTAAATTTTATTGTGGAAAAAATAAAACTATTACCTGAATTATGGTTGTCTGGTTTGTTAAGTTGAACTCCTGGAGATTGTTTTTGGACATATATGGGACATACACATTTGAACGATCCTAGCTTTCTTCAAAATCAGCTTCTGCGGTTGGACCAAAATGATGGCTTGAAGATGATTATCCACTTTTGACGAACTTTTCGTGTCCTCACACGCACAAAACCCTTTTTAGATAACTTTTGAGGTCCTTATTTTTCTGCGCTTTTTTCTGCATTTCTTGCTGCATCAGCCTTCTTTTTCTTCTCTAACTCTTCAGCCTCTTTTCTCCTCACTTTATTTGGTGGCCTTCCTCTCTTCTTCTTCACACTCTTAAGTGGTAGAACCTCTCCACAATTCACTACTTTTGGCCAATGGTCTTCTGGATTTGTTGGGTTTATGTAATGTGAATATACATCCTTAAACGTTTCAACTGTGTAAAATGAATTCACATAGTTCTCAACTCCTTCATTATTCCCAATAATACTCGCTTATGCATGTGGACATGGCAATCCAGTTAGATCCAATCTTCTTCAAGTACAACTTTTTGCCGCCAAGTCAACAACATTAGTTCCACCAGGACCATCTACTAAGACTTTTGGCCTCCCAAAATAATCAGTTCTAAAATGAATTGTTTCTTGTCTGATTAAGTTCAATTTCTTTATGATCTTAGGGCAAATAACACCTATCCATTCTCTCTTCTTGTACAATCGTTTCATCAATATTTTTTTATTATATCAAGCATTGTAATGATAACTTTATCTCTAGCATCATGAATATACCTAAAATAAAATAATTAAATTAGTCATATGTCCGAACGTAAAATCTTATCTAAGTAATATATAAGTAATCAAATAAACAATACATTAAAAGTTCAACCAAAAGGAAGATCTCTAAAGGATACCCGTTTACTTTTAGCAAGCTGTTAAAATTACTTACTAAGTTTCATCCCTAAAAATAAGTTCCTGCCCATCTTTTATTTCTAAAGATAATTTCTCCAATTGGAAAGAAATAATTGTTTAAAAAGAAAATACTATATAACATATGAGAACTTAAGAAGTACTGCTAACTAGAAGCAAAGTCCAAACTGAAGTACTACAGCCAAACAGAGGTAATACCTTTTTTTTCTTTTGTAAAAGTTGAAATATAGATAATATTTTGTAACTTGTTAAAGCTTTTACACAAGTTGTTCAGCAGCATATCGCATCTTGTATTTGTTCTGAACAACGCTCTAGTCCAAGTATGGAATGGTCTTTCAGGTTGATTAAACCATTCTCTAGCTTCTTTGTCCTCTTGTTCAATTGCTTCCATACATTTCTTAAATGTCATTTCATTACTCGCTCTTGCAGCGTTCCATACTAAATCCTTCAAAGCTTTGCCTTTGTGTTTCTGCCTAAATTTTTGGTACATGTGCCTTGCACAGTTTTATGTTCAGCTTCAGGAAAAAATTCCTTAACAGCACCAATTAAGCCCTGCATCAAAAGATATTAGAATAAATTTGAGCATATACTAAAGATAGAAAATTAAAAAAAAATCAAAGTTGCGCACCTTTTGTCTGTCAGACATAAATGCAATATGGTGGCTATTCCTGATCTTTAAATCCTCTCGAAGATTGTAAAGAAACCAACTCCATGTTTCTTTACTTTCTGATCCAGCTATCACCGCATATGCAACTGGAAAAATACAATCATTTGGATCTATTACGAATGCAGACATGAAATTTCCTCCATAGGTGCCTTTTAGCCAGCAACCATCCAAATTAGTGGTCTACATCCTGATTTAAATGCTTTCTTTAGTGCTGCCAAACACATATAGAAGTCCAAGAATTTCCCGCCATCTCTCCATATTACAATATTTGATCCAGAATTAGAAGTCAACAACTCCGCTCTATAGGATAGTAGCTTTCCATACTGTGCTTCCTCTTCACCTCGAACCCATATTAATGCTTGCCTTTTAGCCCTCCACACCTTTTTATTTGATATTACTATAATCCTTCCTAACTAATTCAACCAGTCCTTTCACACTCAAATCAGGATCAGTTTTAAAGATGTCCAAATAGTTTTCAGCAATAAACTTAGGACCCAAGTGAAAATTGTCAAACGCATTAGGACGCTTATGCTCCAAATCAATTGTCTTTATTTGAACGGTTGGGTCATCTTGACTTATTGCACTAGCCCAAATCCAGAAGGGACAACCATCATACTTGCAAGCACAAGTAACCCTTACTTTAACATTGGTAGGAAAACGTAACCGATACCTATTCTTGATGCCCCATTCCTTACAAGCTTTCTTAAATTGATCAAAATCCCTAAACTTCATCCCTAGTTCCATCCTAGGATTTTTTTTTTTTTTGTTTATCTTCATCATATTCTTCATACTCTTGCTTACCTTTCTCTTCATCACTATCAGATTCAATGTCATCAGGCAACTCATCTGAATCTGCATAATCAGATTCAACATCACACGCTTTCTTTGACAGGCAACCAATTGTACTAGATGTCACAACAACATTAGAACTTGCATTTTTAGGCCTTTGTCTGCTCTTCTTAGCTTGTTGCTTAGCAATAATGTCTCGAAAATCATCATCTTCATCGGACAAATTATAGTCTGGATCATTGAAGTCTTCCTCCTCTTCACCAACCTCTTGATCAGCCCTATAGATAAATTGCCCTCACCGTACCTTCAATGTCGACATCACTTATTTGGCTCAAAAAGTTTTCAAACTGCAGTGCTATAGCCTTTGAATATTCCTACAACAAATACAAATAGCAATATGAGAAACTAGCTCCTAAAGAATCTTACTTTACACTATATTGGTAGAGGAACCAAATAATAAACTAACGGCACATCATACAGACCTTGCAATATATCAATAATATACATAGAGAAGAAGATGGTTTCTATGAAAACCCTAAACATTGTTCATAAGGACAAATAGAAAACCTAGACCCATGTCACGGTTAATTTGAAAACACAAAAATCCTAGATGCTATATTTACAAAACAATAAGTTCATATTTTAATTTTAAAGAAACGACTTTAGATATTACCTCATTTGGTGACCCAATTTGGTCACCATGTGCAGCTTGTAGGTGTTGGGAGGACCATTCTTTGTGAAATTCCATTAAAGTATTCCTTGAAGAACTAGATTTTTCAATGAATTGGGACCAAATCTTCATATTATAATCATGTGTAAGATTTTAGAGAAAAATACAAAGGGTTTGGTTGAAAGTTGAAACCCTTCGTGCTTCTTTCTCGTTTTCTTTTTGGGCAGTAATGTGGTATTTTATATATAAATAACTTGGTATTTTTTTTAAATAAAATAAAATAAAATATTTATTGGATTAACTTTTAATAAAAACCTCTAAAATAAAATTCCACGTCATCAAAAACTAAAATTACACGTCAGCAAAAAACAAAATTCCATGTCAGCATTTCTTTACTGCACAATATATGAGAATGACTTTTTAAGATACTTTGGATAAGTTGAGTGATATTTTTGTCCCAAACCAAAGGAGAGTGACCTTTTTAGGTACTTTGCAATAGTTCAGTGGCTATTTTAGGAATTAACTCTAATATCATATAAACAGAAATTCAATTTCAAAATATAAACTTATTCTTTGTTTTATACATTAGTTTTGAAATAATAATTTAGCTGGGTGACAAATAAATTTTGATAAATCTTTACAAAATCAAAGTAAACATCCTCAGTGCATTGAGAACTTCTCACATATTTTTCCATATTTGCCTAGATTTTCAAGTCAGTATCGAGACAATCATAAAAATTTCGTCCACATGCCACTTTTGCTACTGAAATTTGGTTTGAAGCCACTTTCTTATTGGTTTTATATGAGAATCCACTTTTTGGAACTTCAATCTTTGTGGGTTGAAGTTCAAATCTTGTGGGTTGAACTTCATGCCTAAGTTATGAAGTTCAACTTCAATCCGTAAGGGCTGAACTTTTAGGCAAGGGTTGAAGTTCGTTGAATTTGAATCCTTGTGGTGGCCTGAAGTTGAACTTCAACGACTGAATTGCATAAATATGACACAGTAAGCAATGGTTTGCATCTTTGCCCCCAATATAGCAAAACTGCGCTCCATTAGTTTAATGAAACTTATTCTAGACGAAAATACCCCTCGCAACTAATAAAAAGATCCACACTAGCCTCTCCTTTCTTTTCTCCATTCAAATAATCTCTAAATCCTGAAAACCTACAACTTTTACAGATTCCTCCATTGAAACGAAGATTCAAGGTTAGATTCCTTCAAATTCCTACTCTCTTACATTCATTTGGATAACCTTGTAGAAAAAACTTCTTGGCAATGGCAACCTTGCACAGGCTTCTTGGCAATTGCGAAAACTTTAAGCCTTGTTGCAATAGGCAACTTTTCTCTGCAAGTCTTTGCTATACCAAGAGTTTAAGCTCTGGTGCAATGACACCTTAGACAGACTTCATGGCAATTGCCAAGACTTCAAGCCATATTGTAGTGGCCAACTTGCAGAGAAGGTCTCTGCAAATCTTGGTTATTGCCAAGAGTTTAAGCTCTGGTGCAATGGGCACCTAACAAAGACTTATTGGCAAGTGCCAAGACTTCAAGCCCTGTTGTAGTGGCCAATTTGTAGAGAAATTCTCTGCAAGTCTTGGTTATTGCCAAGAGTTTAAGCTCTGGTGCAATGGGCACCGTGTATTGGATAAAAGATGACTTGCACTTGAAATGGTAACACGTGTCTTCCACGTGGCACAAACAGACATTTCAACGGACAGACATCTATCATAAGCAGACCTAAAGGAGTTATGAAACACCTCAACAGTCAACACGGTCTAAATGAACAGTTATTAACATGATCATCCACGATCATTCTATTAATGGTCATTAAGGAAATCATTACAACCCAGCGGTTATGACTCCAACGGATATGTGACCAGCAGTTACTTATCCAGACGGATCCACGCCCTGCGGTTACGAATCCCAACGGGTGCCTACCAGGCTTATAAATAGCATTCGCCTTAATCGATTGTAAAATGACTTTTACTTCCTGTCTACAATATCAATAAGAATACTATCTCGCTCTTGCTCAGATACAAATTTAATTGTTAATTGGCCTAAAATCGGATCTAGGTTAAACAATTTGGCGACCACAGTGGGAGCCGGTCAATAGCCTTCGTAGGTTAATAGTTTATCTTTGATATTATACCTACTTTCGTCAGTCTTTTTGCTCTATAACTAACATGGCAGAAAGCAAATCTCAACGGATTATCACAAGCAGAAGTCAGGAAAATACTCGTGTAGCGAATATTTTCGAAGTGAAGCAAAAGCCTGGTGAATCTCTTCGCCAATATATAGATCGCTTCCAGAAAAATCGGGCAGCATTTCCCAAGATGCCAGACGGATGGGCGGTAATCGCGTTTACTTATGGTATGGATATTGGATGCTCAACAGCTACGCGTCGATTGTACGAGTCTCTCCGCGAATCCCCAGCAGTCAGCTCGTCGGACGTTTGTGATCGCTACGCCTCAAGGGTAAATACCGATGGACCCGACTGAGAAGACTTTCGGGGAGATTACCCTGACGACTCTTGCCGAAGGGGTAGCGAAGGAAACAACTTTCCATGTTGTCGATGCGGATCTAGCCTACAACATCATTTTGGGTAGACCTTGGATCCACGACATGCAAGCTGTTCCTTCAACTTATCATCAAGTATTGAAGTTCCCATCTGAATGGGGAGTACGTGAGGTCCGAGGAGAGCAACGCTCTGCCGAGACTGCTATTCTGTGGCTCTCAAACTGCCCGAAGAGAACAAATAGCAATTACAGCGACCGGGACCAGACATACCACCTGAAGAGGCTAAGTACGAGGTCCCGGAATTTATTACGAAGATGGACGAAAGAGAAAACCACATGCCAACCGTAGAAGTTTTGGAACCCGAAGAACTGTTCGCCGACAAGCCAGAGCGAAAGGTGTATCTAGGGACCGAACTGAACTAGCGCCTACGAGGAGATATCCTCCAGTTCCTCAAGGAACGGCATACAACATTCGCTTGGTCTCACGCATATATGACAGGTATTTCTCCTGAAATCATTACTCACAGTTTGAACGTTGATCCGTATCACCGTCCGGTGAAACAAAAGACGCGCCAGCAAGGAGCCTTTCGGAACCAGGTCATCAGTGACGAGGTCGATTGGCTGCTGAAAATCGGTTCAGTACATGAAGTCAAGTATCCAAGCTGGCTAGCCAACGTGGTTGTCGTACCTAAAAAGAATGGCAAATGGCGAGTCTGTATTGACTTCACAGATCTAAAAAAAGCCTGCCCGAAGGAATCATATCCTCTCCCTAGGATAGATCAACTGATCGATGCAACGGCCGGACACGAGGTGCTAACCTTCCTCGGCGCGTACTCCGGATATAACCAGATATTGATGGATCCTGAAGACCAGGAGAAAACTGTGTTCATAACCTGTCGAGGAACGTATTGTTATAAAGTTATGCCATTTGGATTGAAAAACGTAGGTGCAACCTATCAGCGTCTAGTCAATCGAATGTTCCATGACCATATCGGAAAGACTATGGAAGTGTACATCGATGATATGCTGATCAAATCCAAACAAGCAGAAGACCATCTGGCACATCTGAAAGAAGCTTTCCGAATCTTGGATCAGTATAACATGAAGCTGAATCCAGAGAAATGCGCTTTCCGAGTCGGATCGGGGAAGTTTCTGGGATTCATTGTTTCTCAGCGTGGCATTGAAGTCAATCCCGCTCAGATTAAAGCCATTGAATCAATCCCAGATGTACTTCACAACAGGAAAGATGTCATGAAACTGACGGGGAGAGTGGCAGCTCTACTCAGATTCATTTCCCGATCATCTGACCGTTGCAAGAGTTTCTTCGATGTATTAAAGCAGAACAAGGAGTTCGAATGACTCCTGAATGCCAGCAAGAATTGAAGGATCTGAAAAAGTATCTATCCAATCCACCATTGCTCTCAACGCCTCAGGAAGGTGGGTAGCTGCTGATTTATTTGGCAGTCTCAGAATCATCGGTAAGCGCTGTACTAGTTCGGGAGGAAAAAGGTAAACAATTTCCTATCTATTACATTAGCAAAGCTCTAATTGATGCAGAAACACGCTATCAACCTTTAGAAAAATTGGCATTGGCACTAGTAACTGATGCTCGTAAGTTACGCCCTTATTTTCAAAGTCATTCGATAGCTGTGGTTACAACCTTTCCTTTGCGAAATGTTCTGCACAAACCTGAATTCTCAGGAAGGCTGGTAAAATGGGCTATAGAATTATCTGAATTTGATATCACCTATCAGCCTAGAGTAGCAATAAAGTCACAAGTTCTAGCGGACTTCGTGGCAGACTTCAGCACTAACATATACCCCGAAGCGGAAATGGAAGCTATTCTTTATGCAGGGTAGGCTCCTAGCACATGGAACCCTTCACACAGACGGCTCCTCGAGCGTCAAAGGGTCCGGGCTTGGATTGGTCCTCGTCGCTCCATCCGGCGAAACGGTAAGGCAGGCTATTAAGTGCCCATTCATTACTAACAATGAGGCCGAATATGAGGCCGTTATTGCAGGATTAGAGCTAGCCCGAAGTTATGGAGCAACCATCGTCAGGCTAAAAAGCGACTCTCAGCTCGTGGTCAATCATATCAATGGAGGTTTTATTGCACGAGAATCCAGGATGCAAGTGTACCTCGCCCGAGTGAAAGAGCTCCTAGCACAGTTTGGCGAATGGGAAGCAGTCCAGATTCCACGGGAAGAAAACCATGAAGCTGATGCTCTTGCAAACATGGGATCAGTGGCAGAGATAGGGGCAGCCAGCTTTTCAGCTGTTGTTCAACTTCTCTACACGACCATGGATAGAGAGAAGTTCGAAGTCAACACCATCAACGCTACTTGGGACTGGCGGAATGAGATAACAAATTATCTTATCCATGGAACTCTACCTGCAGATGCAAAAGCTGCACGCAAGCTCCGAGTGAAAGCTGCTCGATATACAATTCTCAACGGCGAGCTTTACCGGAGGATGTTCACAGGACCTCTCGCAAAATGTCTTGGACCAAATCAGATTAATTATGTGATGAGAGAAGTCCACGAAGGCTGCTGCGGAAATCATTCCGGGGGCAAGGCGTTAACCCGGAAGCTGATTCGTGCAGGTTACTATTGGGACAAAATGGAGAAGGATACGAACGAATTTGTCAAGAAATGTGACAAATGCCAGAGGTTCGCCCATCTTCTCCATCAGCCAGCAGAACCACTGCATTCAATAATCTCCCCGTGGCCCTTCATGAAATGGGGGATGGACATTGTTGGTCCTCTTCCCACAGCTCCAAGAGGTATGCACTTCTTATTGATCATCACTGACTACTTCACAAAGTGGGTAGAAGCGGCAGCATATTCAAGAATAAGACAAACGGAAGTCGTCGACTTCCTCTGGCGTTTTGTCGTGTGTCGCTTTGGAGCACCTAAGGAAATAGTCATGGACAACGGCCCGCAATTCGTCGGCCAGAAAGTGACTAGGTTCCTCGATGATCTGCACATCAAGAGGATCACCTCCTCTCCATATCATCCCGTTGCTAATGGACAGGCAGAGTCTACCAACAAAATCATCGTCGAGTCCCTTTAAAAACGCCTCGAGCAGGCAAAGGGATGTTGGGTAGAGCAGTTACCTGGAGTAGTATGGGTCTATCGCACAACAATAAAAATGAGTAACGGAGAGACTCCTTACTCATTGGTTTATGGCGCAGATGCTCTAATCCCAGTTGAGATTGGAGAGCCCAGCCTGCGATATGCACATGCCATTGAGGAATCAAACTCAGTCAACCTCTCCGAAGAGCTGGACCTCCTCGAAGAACGCAGAGAACTAGATCTTGTACGAGTAGTCGCTCAAAAAGAACGAATCGAGCAATACTACAATCGGGGACTGCGCGTACGAAGCTTCCAAGTCGGAGACTTTGTACTCAGAAGAGTCTCCCAGAGCGCACAAGAGACAAATTCAGGAAAGCTTGGTCCTAATTGGGAAGGCCCCTACAAAGTAATTGCTTCAGTCGGCAAAGGATCTTATCGTTTGGCACGACCAGATGTCTTCACTGTCCCAAACAGTTGGAATGTGGTTCACCTCAAAAGGTATCACTTTTAAGAGGTAAAACGGTTAGTTATCCTACACTTATCTTTTATCTTTACAAAAGTTCTTACTTTTATTATATATTCTCTCTAAATGGTCCTAACGACCTAAACAAGGTCAGATCCGTTTAGCTCAACTGGTAGAGCTCGAAGTTCTTCACCTTCGCGGCTGTGGGTTCGAATCCCAAAACGGACACACTCCTCCTTTGGTTATATGTGTTCTATATGCAACTCACCGAAAACTCTTTTCATGCTATCACTTTACGTGCTCCAACATAAAAACAATGAGGGTGGTGAGAGGCCCCTGTAGGCCAGATAAGACCTTCATAAAGGCGAAAGACCTTACCGAAAGGCGAATTTTTAAAGTTTTTCAAAAACTTTTACGTGACAAGACTTTCACGACAAATAAGAGGAGTCATTCACAAAAAAATAAATTGTTACGTGACAAGACTTCCACGACAAATAAGAGGAGTCATTCACAAAACAAAACCTTTATGTGACAAGGCTTCCACGAAAATAAGAGAAGTCGTTCACAAGGCCAACGACTCGGCCAGAGCCAATCTACAAAGCCATGCAACAACTTTCGACTATCAAAACGATAAGCAAAGTTATACGTACAGAGCAATGATTTGGCCAAAACTCTAACGATCACGACTCGGTCAGACTACCTACAACTTACGACCTCTTCCTAACGAAAGGCTAAGTTAAAAATATTTGGGCAAACTTTTGGAGATACGAACTTAATAAAGTTCAAACTTCAGAAAACTCCCAATCATAAGGCACAAAAGCCACAACACATGCAAACAAAAGATCAAGAAGTTCAAACTAAATATAGTCACTGAATAGGTCTAAGTAGCATATATACATTATCTTGTAAATTGATAAAATGCCGAAAATGGCTGACAGAAATTTGCAGAGTGTTCAAAGGCCAAACAAACCGGCCATACAAAGGACCAGAAAGTCTCTACTAGACTCCTGTCCACCAACAAACAAGTCCGGCTCTCGCCACACAATAAAAATACATCAATCACAGATTGAGAAAGGGCATCAACATTTAGGGCTACGACCAGAACTCGACGCACCAGCTCCGTCAGTTCTGCCATCGTCCCCTGAATTCTCGCCGTCGTCTTCATCTTCATCATCATCGTCGCCTTCAGACTCCTCAAGAGAGAGATTCAATGCTTGTTTTATTTTTCGAACAACTCTCTTTGTTGTCTGCAGCATCTCCTCGACATTAACTTGTCTAGCCTGAATCTGCCCGAGCAATGTACGCTTGGCCTCAAGAGCAGCAAGCTTGGCTTTGATTTCAGACTGATCACGCAGGTTTGCCAAGTCCTTGGTTAATGCGGTCTGAGCACTCATTAATTAGGCGACCTGATCCTTTACAGCCTGGAGATCTGCCCTGGCTTTAACAGATCCTTCATTAGCTCTCTGCAGATCCATCTCAAGGGATGCACGATCTTCGATAACACTGTTCAAAGAATTTTGACACTCTTCAAGCAATCTCTCTAAACCCTGGGCAGAGCGTGCGAACCCTTCTCTCTCTTCGATAAGAAGGTCCTTCTCCCTGGTGAGTACGTTGATTTGCTCAACACGTTCATTGTTGACATCAGTCAACCGGTTAACCTCTCCACCAAGGAGACCACACTGCTCTATCAGAGTCTTGTTCTCCTTCAGAGCTTCCAGCAACTCTTTCTTTACTTCAACTACTTGATCGACGTTGTTAAGCCTGGAGCGAAACATGAGCTCGGCAGCCAGCATACTCGACTGAAAGAACAAAGTAAGTCAAATTTAGAAGTCTGAGGCTAAAGTTATTCCCAAAACAAAGCGGAAAAAACTTACCCGGGCAGAGTCAGCAGCAATCTGGAAGGCTAACTCCTCATCGCTCAGCTCCCTCAGTACCCATTCTTCACGGGGACCGATGAGCGAGGAGACTGCCTTAGCCAAGCCGCGTGGTCCAGTTATGAAGTTGACATCAGGGGAAAGTTTCAAAGTATGCTTCCGCTCACAAAACTTGGGTTCTCAAGCCTGCTCAGAGGGATAATTTGGCCCAAACTTGTAACGGACACCCCTGATATCATTCAACTCTGTGCGCCCACCAATGACTGACCGCCAAACGAATCTTGACGAGGAAAGGTTGGAGTCACCTTCCACTCCAGGATTTATTGTCTCACATTCACGAAGACCAACGGGAGTCGCCCCCTCAGTAGCCACATTCTCCAAGTCCTCGAAACAAAAGACACGAGGACCCCGACTACCCTCTTGGGGAACTTCTTCTCTGACTTCTTCTTTCACCTCTTCTTCTTCTTCCTCACCTACTTTTCTTTTTCCCCTTATCTACACGAGAAGGACCTGCCTCCACCCCGTCATCAACTCGGGGACTCCTCTACGGAGTACAGACAGCCTCCTCTTCGGCCCTTCTTATGTCACTACGAAGATGAGGCCTTCGCCTAAGAGGAACATCAACTTCGGCCTCAGTATCTGAAAGATAGATAACCTCCTTGGCTACACCCTCTCCTCGTGCAGACTCGGGGACTCCAGCAGCAACATTGACATTCTCTTCTACGGGCTCCGGTACACTAGCCCTGGAAGAAGGATCACCACCAGCCGACGAGGTTTGCCCGGCAGCCACGGAAGTCTTACGAGCAGACTTCTTCCGTGCTCCGCCCTCGCCTTGGCTCCTCTTCTTCCTCTTCAGGGAGCCCAGTCCACCGGACAGGAGTTCCTCGCCCCCTCCCTGCTGCGCAGTGCATCCACCGAAGCCAATATAGCCTCAACCTCAGCATCTGGGTCAGCAACAGGCTCGGAAGGCCCGTCTTGGGGGCAGCAGGAAAGAAATCTCCCGAAGTGCCCAAACCTAAAAAAAGGTGAAGCGGTCAGACACGAAGAATTTTCGAAGAAGAAGAGTGATCATGAAAGCAGAAATATTCTCACTATGATTCTGTACAATCAAACTTCTTTGAGCGGCAAAATACGCCCACTCTCTTTTCTCATAAGTAAACTCCTTCAAAATTGGCTCAACCCACGCCGTCAAATCTTCAACAGAAATGAGTCCGTCGTAGGGTTGCTTGGCTGCTACAAAAATTGAACGGAGTTAGAAGATGAGAAAAAGAAAGAGCACAAGGAATTCTAAAAGTACTCGGGGACTTACGCTTCTTATTCCAGACTTCTGGAAGGTGAGCCTTGTCGTCAAAAGTTAAGGCCGAGGAGCGCACAAACAGATACCGGTGCACCCAGCCTCGGTCACCAGTATCCTCAGAACTGGGCACCAAGCCCTTGCTTCCGCGCATCCTGGCATTTACATAGCCGTCTTTGAAAATTTGTATACTGTACAAAGAAATAAAATGCTCGTAGCCAAAAGATTGATCAGTTCCTGCCGCGAACCAATCTAGAAGAGTAACTATTCTATATATACTGGGGCTCAGTTGCCCCGGACAGAGGAGGTACTCCCTGCAGAGCCTCTCCAACACAGGGTGCAGGGGTAACCTACATCCCACTGTGAAAGGGTAGGTGCACATGGCTGTCCACCCAGCCCTATGGGAAGTAATATTCTCCTCCTCGGGGACCGGCAAGAGGGGAACCTCATCGCCCCAGTGGCAGTCTGTCCTCACTCGTGGGATCACCTCTTTCGTGATCCCAGATTTAAACCTATACGCCGGCCAGTTGCGCGTATCTCCCTCTCTATTCTGAAAGGACTTGATGTTACAGTCCGCCTCAAGTTCACCCCATATCTTGGGGATTATTTCTGCAGCAGTAGCGTGGGTAGCCCGGGGCCTGGGAGTGGCCGCCGAGGAACTACCAGCAATATCGGTGCTTTGATTTTTCCTAGATCTTGAAGTCATGATTTCAGGAAAAATATGAAGATGTCAAGAAGAATTCAAAAGCTAGTTCAAAGGATTTTCAAAGAACAACGCAGAAGAAATAAAGGCAAGTAAAAAGTTTCTCATCAAGCAAACCCCTATTTATAGGAGTGAAGAATCAGCCGCACAACTTCCTTCGAGACACGTGGAGGTCATCAGAAAGACTACGATCAGATCTGGCCGTCGAAGGAAAGAGTAGTGGTCATCAAAACTTTATAGCATCATCATTATTCTGAAGAGTAGCGGTAACCTCGCAATCAACAGACGACGTGTGCACGTGACTGAAGCGGTTAAAATCATTACTTTTACCCTATGGGCACGCAATAATCACTTCAGAATGGGCTGCAGTTCCGCAGGCGTGCCAGGTGCAGTTACTTTTTTATACGGCGCATTAAATGTGCACGTCATAAGGGCTTGTCACTTAGCTGATAAGGCTCGTACGTCATCAAGGTACATCACACGGAGACAAAAAATTTATAAAAAATTCCCGCCAAAAATCATATCCACTCCTCGAACAGATACTCTGCTCGAGAAGTGCGGGGACTATCTGTATTGGATAAAAGCTGACTGGACTTGAAATGGTAACACGTGTCTTCCACGTGGCACAAACAGGCATTTCAACGGACAGACATCCAAAGGGCAGACATCTATTACGAGCAGACTTAAAGGAGTTATGAAACACCTCAACAGTCAACACGGTCTAAATGAATAGTTATTAACATGATCATCCACGATCATTCTATTAATGGTCATTAAGGAAATCATTACAACCCAGCGGTTATGACTCCAACGGATATGTGACCAGCAGTTACTTATCCAGACGGATCCACGCCCAGCAGTTACGAATCCCAACGGGTGCCTACCAGGCTTATAAATAGCATTCGCCTTAATCGATTGTAAAACGACTTTTACTTCCTGTCTACAATATCAATAAGAATACTATCTCGCTCTTGCTCAGATACTCTCTTTGCTCATATTTTGATTACTACTTTAGTTCTTTGATCGTCTGAAGTGCGATTGGTATCGAAGAACTCTCTCCGAAGACGAGCGATACGATACGGTTACTTCTCATTGTTTCCGTTTATGCTTTGCTTTTATTAGTTAATACTTGCATCTCGTTCTCGTATTATCATCGTCTTAGCTCACCGTATAAACTCTTAATCTCAACTATTGATCGTGACTCCGCAAATACAAATTTAATTGTTAATTGGCCTAAAATTGGATCTAGGTTAAACACACCGTACAAAGACTTCCTGGCAATTTCCAAGACTTCAAGCCCTGTTGTAGTGGGTAATTTGCAGAGAAAGTCTCTTCAAATCTTGGCTATTGCCAAGAGTTCAAGCTCTGGTGCAATGGGTACCTTGCACAGACTTTTTGGCTATTGCCAAGACTTCAGGCCTTATTGCATTGGGTAATTTGCGAGAAAGTCTCTGCAAATCTTGGTTATTGCCAAGAGTTCAAGCTCTGGTGCAATGGGCACCTTAACTAGGAAAGCAAAGTGGAATACAATACAAAAAAAATAAAAACAAGACTGAAATGAAACTTACGAACATCATCATTAAGGGTCAACTTATCACAGGACAAATCAAGAAACCAACTTCTTTTATCAATGGTAACACCACCCAAGTGATGTTACTAAATTCTCTGCAACTTTTGGTAATAGCCAACACTTTAAGGTCGAGCGGAAGGGGGCAACTTGTAGGGAAAGTCTCTGAATTGCCAATACTTTACGATCTGGTGTTATAGGCAACCTGCAGACAAAGTCTCTGCAAGTATTGACAATAGCCCAGACTTTAAACTCTATGCAATAGGCAACTTGCAGAGAAAGTCTCTTCAAGTCTTGGCAATAGCCAAGACTTTAATCTATGTAAAATAGAGGTTACTTGTAGAGAAAGTCTCTAGATTAATAGTAATAGCCAAGACTTTAAGCTCTGTGCAATGAGCAACAACAATATCTAAATGCAATTGCCAATAAGAACCTTAAAATCATCTTAATCAAACATAAGAACTAAAAAAGTTTCAGATGAACGTCAAATTTAATTCAACGATCATCAATCAAAATGGAAATAACTTACAGATAAGTGTTTAAATAATAAGTACAAAAAAAAAATACAAAAAAATACAAATAAAGGATTAGGTGAAATAAAAATTATATTATAACACAAACTAAAGAAAAAATAACAAAATAAATAAAAAAAATTACAGATTTTCTAAATTTTTTAAGGACACAAAGAAGAAAGAAGGAAATGAAGGAGGAAGGAGAGAAAGAAAGGATGGAGGAAAGAGAGAAGGAAACGGTTCCATGTGAATTAGGTTTAGGCAAGGGCAAAATAGTCATTTCACATAGTGAGGCATGACGTAGAGGGCAGTTAGTTAAAATATTTGAAACTGGGGGAATTTATCTAAAACCATGTCTTGCCAAGGGCACCTCTTGAAATTTTTTGAACTTCAACCCTTGTGGACTGAACTTGTGCGAAGTACAACCCACATTGAAGTTCAAAAAGAGGCTTCTCATGCAAAATCAATAAAAAAAAAAGGCAGCTTGGGGCCAAATCATACATGTGTGGTTGGATTCTTTTTTTATATTGTACAGACTTTGACTTGTGTGGTTACGAGAGATTTATCACGCGCGTATCGCTTTGTATGACTAAGAGTGCAGTCGCAGGACTCCTCACGTGGTTATATTGGTTGGTCTGTAATGCTTGTGCGATTGCAATCTTGTGATCAGGTTGCAAGGAAGCGAAGTCTGTGCGAGGATGTTTATGGTAAGTCGTTGATCTATTGGCTGCTTGTTTGGAATGAGTTGCGGATTTCTTCTAGTAGGTTTTACTTGGCGAGGCAGTGTTTTCAGTTTGTTGCTTCTTTATGGTTGGTGTATCTTTTACTTTGCACCGGGTCAGCACTTAGGTGTATGAGTTTTGTCGTGGTATTTTAGAGGCCGTGTAGTGTCGAGCAATGTTGGATCTGTGACTTCGTGTGTAGGACCATGTGTGAATTAGGGTGCGATTTGTAGCCGTTGGTTTAGATTGAGCTGGTTGTGGCTATAGCTAGTATGTTGACTTTTCTTGGGTGCTATGATTGCTCGAACTCTTAGTGCACTGTTTAGTTGTCAGTGGGTTGTTATTTGTATTTGAGATTATGTTATGTAACATGTTTGTGTCTCGGACTGTATCCTGAGTTGGAGTGATGGTGTATGATGTCGTTAGTTTGCTTTAAGCTGGATTGTATTCCCTTTTGGATTTTTTGTAGCTGTTGATAGTCCGATGGTTGCTCAGTTATAGGGTAGTGCCGTCGAAATTTTTGTAAAATTTGAGCCTTAGCGAGATTTACGGCATTGCGGTGATATTGGAAGGTTGGTGTTTTCGTTGATATTTATGGTTTGCTCTCGTTCCTTCTTATCTTAGCATCTCTGGTTTGCTCTCGTTCCTTCCTATCTTAGCATCTCTATGTTCGAACTTTGGGTGTTGTTGCAATGTGGGGGCATTTAGGTTGTTATTGAGTTATTCTCGAAATAGCGGTTGTATCGCATGGTTGTTGTGGTTGTAGTGGTTGATTGGTATTTCCAGGGATCCTTATGTTTTAGGGGAGATGCTGCTGAAATTTTTAAGAATTTCAAGACTTGAAAAAAAAAATTGAGTTCGATTTGTGGTCTTCGGATAGAGGTTATGTCATTGGTTTTGTGCTTGGTTCGTTCGTGGACGAACGAGTCTAAGTAGGGGAGATTGTAATAGCCCGCCCAGTCATTTTGGTAAATTGAAGCTCCGATATACATGTTGATATATATTTTTTAGTTTCAATAAGTTTATATGACGATTTTGGTCATGTCCACAAAGTTTGGTTAAATTTCGATGAGTTTTGGATAAGTTTGGGTTCGGTTTCGACGTAATTTGAGCATAAAAGTTACCATATTGAGCAACCGGCCTTTGATTCGTATTTCGACTAAACCATTATATCCATATCGTAATTTCGAAACCATAGAAACTGAAATCATCAAGTTTCGACATCATATGAGGGATTTATGATTATTTTACTAAGAATTGGGTTGCCAGAATTTTCAGATTATTTACGAAATTGACAGTCACTGCGTAGTTAAAAATCTGCACTATTCCAAATGTTGAAACCACCATAGCTCCTTCATTATAAGGTCAAATGGAGTGATTCAAAAGACTAACTTGACTGAATTTTCACAAGGAATCTATTGGAGGCATCAAAAGTGAGTTTTGGGATCGTTTGATACAAGAAATGAGGCAGAACAGTAGGCATTTTTTGCCATTAATGTTGCTGGAGTTTTTCTCATCTTGAAAGTTTGGAATTGGGAGAATTCAAGGATGTTCTTCTATGGGGTAGGGTCTAAACCATAACCTAAGTATTTCCCTTTGATTCATTCCTTTGGTTTAAGCTTTAATCCATGATTTCTAAAGTATAAAATTGGGGTTTTCTTGTGAAGAAGGTTTATTGGGTCTTTCTTGAGATGTTCATAAAATTGATTAGATTTCATAAGTTGCTTTAAATGATGAAGTTGATTAAGTTTATGCTAGATTATGATACATCTAAGATTGAATTTGATAACCCTATTTTGCTCATAAATGGTGGTTGTGAGAAATTGGGGAAGTTGAGTAAGTTCTTAAATTTTATATCAAAAGTGGAGTAATATGGGGATTTGGGAATGTTAACGATATTGGATTAACTTAATTTTCATATGTATAAACTCGTTTTCAAATGGGTAACATGATTTTAGAATTGGATTTGAGATTTGAGGTGTTAATAAATAATTGACTTTTAACATAAACTCGAAAATTGATAAATAGGCTATTTGATGATGTAGATGGAATTTAATTGAGAAAGTAACCACACTTTTGGACTCGTGGGTGAATGAGTAATCAGTTCCGGTAATCGGATATGTGGGCCCATGGTTCACTTTTGGGTTGACTTTTTGATTCGTTTGTCATCCAGTCATGAAAATTAATAGGGTAGCTTATATTGATTGTATTATTTATTGTTTTGTATAAAGTGGACTTATTTGGAAGGATTTGGGCGTGAAAAGACGATCGTGGGCTAGTTAACAATCGTCGGCTTGAGGTAAGTGGTTTACATCCCTTCTTTGGTGGACTTTCTCCACATTGGATGTCTATGTATGTGTTCCTTACATGCATGACTGCTGAAATGGGCATACTTATTATGCCAACACTATTTTGAAAAGTGTAATTACAGTTCATTACTATTTCTTGATTTATTATCGTAGCACGATGTAGTTCCGTGCATATTATTATGGTACGATGTAGTTCCGTACATATTGTCAGAGCACGATGTAGTTTCGTGCATATTATTTTGGTACGATATTTCGTATATATTATCATCGCACGATGTAGTTCCGTGCATATTATTATGGTACAATGTAATTCCGTACATATTATCATAGCACGATGTAGCTCCGTGCATATTATTTTGGTACGATGTTTCGTACATATTATCATCGCACGATGTAGTTCCGTGCATATTATTATGGTACGATGTAGTTCCGTACATATTATCATCGCACGATGTAGTTCCGTGCATATTATTGTGGTACGATGTTTCGTACATATTATCATCGCACGATGTAGTTCAGTGCATATTATTATAATACGATGTAGTTCCGTACATATTATGATATCACGATGTAGTTCCGTGCATATTATTGTGATATGATGGTTCGTACATATTATCATCGTACGATGTAATTCCATACAGATTATTATGGTACGATGTGGTTCTGTACATATTATTGTAGCATGAGGTAGTTTTGCGCATATTGTCCTATTATGACGTAGTCCCATACATATCATTAAGTCACAACGGATGTGTCTTAGTACTTTGATGACTAAGTATGAATATTACTTGTTTGTTAATTAAGTGATTTTGTCTTTACTTTTTGTTACCTTGAAGTTGTTTGAGTTTTCATATATTTGCAACTCGTTCTACTTGGAGCCCTGTCCCCACTTCTTGAGTCCTTTTGACTCACCCACTTTCTTTATTTTTTTTCCTATTATTTTATATTCGGCAGATTCGATATCGAGTTCTACCAAGCATTGTGGTAAACGGAGTTGCTCGTCCTTTAATCTAACGGTGAACCATTTTTGTCCTGTGGTGACATCTTTCCTTATTATTTTTATGTTAATATTAATGATTATATTTCTTTTTATTCGGAGATGTATAACCTTATTGACTCCTTAGATGTTCATGATCCATCGGAGGACTTAGAACATGGTTGCAAAGATCCTAGTTGTTTATTTGGGTTATATATCATACTCCGCTATTCTTTTCATAATTTCTTTTATTTGGTTATTTCATATACAAGTCAAGTCTTGCTCAAGAGGGCTTCGCCCAATGAGTTGGGTTTGGGTGCCCGCACGATCTATAGAATTTTGGTTCGTGACAGTTTGCTAATTATTATTATTAATCATCACTAAACAAATTAAAAAATAGTCTTTTCCAATAAAATTTAGCAAATAATTTCATAGACCTCCCTTGAGGTTTTGACTTGTAACACATACTTCTCTTGTGGTTTCAAATATTAGATAAGCATATTTAGGTGTAACAAAACTATTCTCTAACCTACAGTAGACAAATATACCCCCATATATCAATATACAGTCTTCTTTAATTTAAGTTAATAATTATTTTATTCTTTTCTTCTTCTTTTTTTTCTATTTTTTCTCATAATCATTAAAGGTGGATAATCACTCATTCATATCAAGCTTGCGGTATCAAATATGTTGGCCAAATAGATTTCATTTGCCACATAAAGTTCAAGAGACTTATGAGATCGATATCTCTTTCCAACCTCCAAAGTCGTACCTAAAAAATAGTTTTGTTACCTAAAAATCAAATAAGGATGTTTATGTAATATTCGAAACCACAAGGAAAGTATGTGTTACAAGACAAAATCTCAGGGGAGGTCATCGAAATTATCCCTAAAATTTAAGCTTATGACTTATGAGTTAAACCTTGCTTGTTAATTTTTTGGGGTTAAATAGTAATTTCATTCAAACTAAAATTCAACGTTTTACATCTCAACCAAGTGCTGGTCACTGAATTTCCTCAAAAACTAGACTATCAACTAAACACTTAGACTATCTTTAACTATCCTTAACTCTCTATATTCACTACTACCTCTAGCTAGTACATGAACTCATGTTCACGAGCTTAGCTGAGCTAGCATTGTCTTCCACTTGTTGTTTCCATGCCTTTTGTATGGATATGCAGGGCAATTTCCTTGCAGATCTTGTCAACTATAATAGTGGTCTATTGGAATCTCATAGCATTCTTCTCCCTCCACATAAATGGCCATTGCAAATGCACAGCTAGCAACAAGGCATGTGCCCACTTTTTTCCTTTTCATATTACAAGCCTATTTCACTTCATGCTCCCAGGTTTGGATTCCTCTCTAGATGTCCGGCCATATAAGCATTCTTTGCCATACTGCACGAGTGATCTGGCAATCAAAAAATAGGTGCTCTAATGTTTCATCATGAGTCCACAGAATACATAACTCACATTAAGCTGGATGCCAAATCTTAGCAGTCGATCAATTGTTGCTAGTCTTTGTTGTAGTGCAAGCCATAGGATGAATCTGCACCTTGGGTGAATGCTAGCATGTAGAATGAGATTCTTCCATGATATCCCTGGGTGCTGAGGAAGCAGCTGCAGATACAGTTTCCTGATTGAGAATTTTCCCTGCACATTTTGCAAGGTTTGCAATCTTGCAGCTAATGATCTTTGCAAAGAGACACATTGTACAACATGCTTTCTTACTTAAGTAATCTTTCTACGACCCAAGATGCATTCTTAAGTATGTCACAAGTCTCCAGATCTCTTCTTTTAATGTTGTAGCTATGCACCCACTTAATCCATAGGCAGTCCTTCTTCATTTCAAGAGCCCATAGTTGCTTTGTAATAGCTGCTCTATTCCAAAGGATTAGGTTTATGACATTCATTCCCCCTGCTGAGTATGTCAGGCACACTTTTTCCCAGGCAACTATAGCTTTCTTATAGATGGAAGAAGATCGTGTCCACAGGAATGTTCTGCACACAGTTTCAATGGCCTTCATGATCTTTTTGGGCATGAGGAATATTTGAGCCCATTACGTTTGTACTCCAAATAACACTGATTTAATCAACTGCAACCGACCAGCATATGACAATCGCTTACATGTCCAACATCTGACCCTGTTAAGTATCTTTTCTAACAGTGGCCAACATTGAGCAACTGTCAGCTTTTTGGATGAGAGGGGAACTCCCATGTATCTGAAGGGAAATTCCCCTTCTTAGAATCCTAATTCCTGCAAGAGCTCCTGCTTGACAGTAGTTGATACCCCAGCAAGATAGAGTGAACTCTTTTCAACACTTGCTCTCATCCCAGGAGCATTAATGAAGGTATTGAAAGTGCTTCTCAACAACCTTATTGATCCCAAATCAGCTCTGCAGAACATAAGCAAGTCATCTACAAAGCATATATGAGTTAGCTCAAACTTCTTGCACCTGGGATGAAAATTAAAGTCTCCATTCAAGGCCAGTTGCTTCATTTCTCTCTGTGGATATTCCATAGGAATAACAAATAGATAGGGTGACATGGGATCTTCTTGCCTAAGGCCTCTCTTTTCCTGAAAAAGTTTAGTGAGTCCTTCATTCATGAATAATGAATATGACACAGTAGTAACACATTCCATTATTTAATATACGAATTTAAAGGGAAATTTCAAATAACATTGTATTGCTTTCAAACTACTCCATTCCGTTGTATCATAGGCTTTCCTTAAATCTACTTTCAGCACACATCTTGGTGACACTCTTTTCCTACTATAGCCTTTGAATATCTCATAGTTGAATATTATGTTATCTAGGATACTTCTACCTTGGATAAATGTTGACTGAGAATGCCCTATCAACTCATCAATGGCCTCTTTGATTCTGTTTGTAAGCACATTTTCAATGAGTTGTATAATGTTGTACAACATGCAATAGGCCTACAGTCCTTTACCTGGGATGGTGAAGGGCCTTAGGCATTAATGTCAATGTTGTAACATTGATAGCATGATACATCTTCCCTGTGACAAAGAACTCTTGCACTGCTTGTATTGTATAATTTTTTACTAGCTTCCAGTTCTTCAAGTAAAATTCTATATGGTATCCATCAACTCTAGGTGCTTTCTCTAGAATCATATCTCTTAAAGCTAAGGTAATTTCTTCTGGTGCGACTTCCTGCACCAGATTGCATTGTTGTTGATAGTTCAAGCATGGCTCTTATTTGATTATTTCTGAGTTGGGGCATGGAATTTCAACCTCAGTGGTACCCATCAAACCAGTAAAGAATGGTAGGAACTCCTCTTCTACTACTTTTGGATCATTTACTCTGACTCCCTATCCATTGTAGAAAGATCTGATATTGTTCCTAGATGTCCTTATCTTCATTTGTGCATGAAAGTAGTGTGAATTAGTATCTCCACTTGATAACCATGTTTCCCTAGATTTTTTCTCCTAAGCACATGCTCATCCACTTTACTCCACCTCTCTATTTCTATCAACTGTTGTTTTTCCTGCTCATACAAGTGTTCATTCTGCAAGTCACTGGCTATTCTACCCTGAATGATCTCCAATTCTTTCCTTGCCTAATCCAGCTTCTTACTATAGGATTCCATGTATGCATTTAGTTCCTTCAGCTCCTCTTTAAGGTTATGAAGTTTTCTCCATACTCTTCTCATAGCATCCCCCTCTGATGTAGGAAATCAAACGCGGAAAGTAAAAGATAAGAACGAGACGTATCTCGATCACAAGTCTCAAGTAGCAACGGAGAACTTGTTCCGTTACACTTCGAGAGGAGGTCAAGAACACCTACGCTAGGCAACTACCCTCGAGCTAACGTGAGCACGCAAGTAGAATGGTCGGGGGGGATTGGAATTCATCTAGATCCGCTAGAGGAAGAACAAGTCCCAAATTCAAGGTTTGTCATTCAATAAGAGTTCAACTCTTCAACACAAGTGTTTGTTTTCATCAAAAGGTAAGCTAATGAAAATAATAAGACAACTAGCTATTTATAGGTGTTTTTAGACACCATATGAAAGGTCTAATATGCCCACACTTAGGCTTAGGAATAAAGGACCACGTAGGGTCAAAATAGTCTTAACATAGCTAAAAAACTCGGGCTTCAGCAATCCGGGCGGTGCGCCCAAGTTTGGGGCAGAGCGCCCATATTTTGCTCCATTTGATCAGTGGGGTGAGCTGGGCGGTACGCCTGAGGGTGGGGCGGTCCGCCTGGCCCCTGTGTTCTCTGGGCGGAGGCGCCTAAGGTGCAGGCGGGGCGCCTGGTTCGCTGGGCTGCTCCCCTTGCACTTTAAGCACCCGGAATGGCTTCCAAACGCTTCCTTCTTCTAGTCCCTTCCTCACCAAGTGTAGGTGTACTCCTTGGACCTCCCTAGCTTGGCTCCGAGTGAAGGGTCTCGTGGTTTGCCCGGCATCATCCTCCCCTTCTTGAGAAGATTTCGTCCTCGAAATTGAAGCATTATCATCCACGACCTCTTCATCACCTACATCCATAGGAACCAAGTCACAAACATTGAAAGTATTGGACACTTGATACTCACTTGGTAAGTCGACCACATAAGCGTTGTTGTTTATCGTTGAGAGCACTTGGAATGGGCCATCTCCACGGGGTGCCAACTTCCCTTTCCTAAGGTTTGGAAACCTTTCTTTCCGGAAGTGCACCCACACATAGTCACCCTTCTTGAGTTCCACCTTCTTGCGTCCCTTGTTTTTCTTGGAGGCTACCTTTGCATAAGCTTCCTCCAAGTTCTTCTTCGCCTTAGCATGTAGCTCCATCAAAGCCTTGGCTCTAGCTTTACCTTCAAAATTAACAACCATTTCCCTTGGCAAAGGGGTTAGATCAAGGGGAATCAAGGGGTTAAAACCATACACACACTCGAATGGAGTCATACCAATCATCCGATGCACGGTTCGATTGTAGGGAAACTCCATAAGAGGTAGCTTATCTATCCAAGTTCCACCCTTACCTCGGGTCATGGCTCTAAGAAGAGCACCCAAGGTTCGGTTCACCACTTCGGTTTGCCCATCGGTTTGGGGGTGGTGGGACGTAGAAAACAAGAGTTTGGTTCCAAGGGCACCCCATAAACTCCTCCAAAAATGACTTAGGAACTTAGTGTCCCTATCACTCACTATGGTTTGAGGCACACCATGCAATTTCAAGACATTATCAATAGACAAGATTGCAACATGTTGTGCATCATCATATTTTCGACATGGAATGAAATGAGCCATTTTGGAGAACCTATCCACAACAACATAAATGCTATCATGGCCCCCCCAGTCCTTGGTAATCCCATCACAAAATCCATCGAGATATCCAACCATAGACTAGTAGGTACGGGGAGTGGGGTATACAAACCATGGGGGTTCGACTTGGACTTAGCAACCTTGCACTCAAGACAAGAGTTGCAAAGTCTCTCAACATGGGTCCCCATTTTTGGCCAATGGAATTGTTCCCGAAGGATGGCCAAGGTCTTGTCCCTACCAAAGTGACCCATGAGTCCTCCACAATGTGCCTCTTGCACAAGTAATTCCCTCCATGAGGACTCGGGTATGCACACTTTACCATTCTTAAAGATATATCCATTAACCCATTGGTATTTCTCAACTCTCTCCCCCTTTTCTAGAGCTTCATGGATGCTCTTGAGCTTCGGGTCATGAGCATACATCAATTTAATGCTCTCAAAACCCATAAGCTTAGAGGTGAGAGTGGTGGCTAGAGCGAACTTTCTAGAAAGCGCATCCGCCACAACATTGTCCTTCCCTTTCTTGTATTGAATCACATAGGGAAAGGACTCAATGAATTCAACCCACTTGGCATGCCTCTTATTGAGCTTCTCTTGGCCTCTCAAATGCTTGAGTGACTCATGGTCACTCTTGATTACAAACTCATGAGGCCAAAGATAGTGTTGCCAATGGGCAAGGGCTCTCACAAGGGCATACAACTCCTTGTCATATGTAGAATAATTCAAGGAGGCCCCTTTCAATTTCTCACTAAAGTAGGCGATGGGTTTGCTATCTTGCATTAAAACACCACCAATTCCCACCCCCGAGGCATCACATTCAACCTCAAATGCCTTTCCGAAGTCGGGCAATTGCAATAGAGGGGCGGTACTCAACCTACTTTTCGACTCATGGAAGGCCTTCTCTTGAGGCTCTCCCCAAACAAAAGGTTGGTCTTTCTTCACCAATTCGGTGAGTGGAGCGGCAATGGAGCTAAAGTCTTTCACAAATCGCCGATAAAAGCTAGCAAGACCATGAAAGCTCCTCACTTGAGTCACGGTAGTAGGAGTAGGCCAATCACGTATGGCCTCTACCTTAGACTCATCCACCTCCACTCCTTGGGCACTCACAACAAACCCAAGGAAGACTACCTTCTCAACACCAAAGGCACACTTTTTAAAATTAGCATAGAGCTTTTCGGCTCTCAACTTTTCAACCACTAGCCTAAGGTGATCAACATGGTCGTCTATTGATTTGCTATAGATCAATATATCGTCAAAATAGACGACCACAAACTTGTTGATGAATGGCTTTAGAACATGGTTCATTAGCCTCATAAAGGTGCTAGGTGCATTGGAGAGCCCAAAGGGCATCACCAACCATTCATAGAGACCAAATTTGGTCTTGAATGCGGTTTTCCATTCATCCCCGGGTTTCATCCGGATTTGATGGTAGCCGGACCTAAGGTCAATTTTGCTAAACACACATGAACCACTCAATTCATCTAACATATCATCAAGTCGGGGAATGGGATGACGGTACTTTACCGTTATTTTGTTCACGGCCCGACAATCAACGCACATTCTCCAAGTGCCGTCCTTTTTGGGAACAAGGATCACGGGTACGGCACAAGGACTCAAGCTCTCCCTCACCAAGCCCTTAGTGAGCAATTCATCAACTTGCCTTTGCAATTCTCTTGTGTCATCCGGATTGCTCCTATAGGCCGGCTTGTTTGGGATTTGAGATCCCGGGACAAAGTCTATTTGATGTTCAATACCCCTCAAAGGAGGCAATCCATCCGGCATCTCATCCGGGAACATGTCCCCAAAGTCCTTCAAGACATTCTCAAACACACTAGGCAAAGGGTTAGAAGAAAAATCACAATTAGAGTTTAGGATCATACCTTTGTGCACTAGGCATAGGAGAAACTTGGTGCCATCATTTCCTTTTAGAATCTCGCCCGGTTGCATCATGGCACAAATGCCACCGGTAGAAGAAGAAGGTGGGATTGCCACCATGCTTTTGGACAAAGGGCTAGTCTCAATGATTGACTTGGCCTTTGCCACCTCCCTCAACTCCCTCATCCTATTGTAGTCATCACTCACTTGTTTGGGAGTTAGGGGCTTCAACACAAATTTCCTTCCTTCATGTTGGAGCGTGTAAGTGTTGACACGCCCGTCATGAACCGCTTGTCGATCAAATTGCCAAGGCCTTCCAAAGAGAAGGTGGCAAGCTTGCATGGGCACAACGTCGAACAAGTGTTCATCAACATAACTACCCATTTTGAACTTGATCATTGCTTGCTTCACTACCTTTAGCTCCCCACATTCACTAAGCCATTGCAATCGATATGGCTTGGGATGCTTCACGGTAGGCAACTTCAATTGGGTTATAAGAGATTGACTCACAACATTAGCACAACTCCCGGAGTCAATGATCATAGAGCATACAACACCCTTAACACGACACCTAGCATGGAAAAGGTTTTCCCTTTGCAAGGTCTCACCATCCTCCACAATCATAGCTCCTAAGCTCCTCCTCACAACTAGAAAAGTATGAGGCTCCTCATCCTCCACCGTGTCATCTAGATCATCCTCCTCTACTCCCTCATCTCCCTCTACACCATCATCATCCTCCGGTTCACTCTCTTGTTCATATACATTTTCACCAACAAGAACCATGGTCCTCTTCGTAGGACACTCCTTAGCAAAGTGTCCATACCCCTTGCATTTGTGACATTGAATGGAAGAAGAAGTAGGAGTATTCAATTGAGTTTTAGAATTACCTCCCACATTGGGTGTGTACTTCTCAAATGGCTTCTTCACATCTTTGCTAGCACTTGCTCCACTAGGGCCACTTGCATTTGTGAACTTGGCATTGGGAGTAGGATTTTTTCAATCCTTTGACTTGTTCATGGAGGTAGAAGTGTTGCTCTTGTAACGGTTGGACTTCTCTTTCTCAAGCCATTGCTCGGCTTGAATAGCGGCATCAAGAACTTCTTGAAGTGAGAGATAAGCATGCAATCTCAATTGTGAAGCTATACCATAGCTCAAACCATTCATGAAACGGATCACGGCTTGCTCTTCATCTTCGGTGTCCATATCTAAGGCCATTCGAGTTCTTTCAAACTCATCAAAATATTCATGCACCGTTTTGACACCTTGCTTCAACTCATAAAGTTTCTTGAGTTGCTCTTGCCGATATCTAGGAGTGATGTACTTGATACCCATGATACCCTTCAAGTCATTCCAACCCACATTCACGGGAACCCCCGCTCTCCTCCTTGATCTCTTGACGGATTCCCACCAAGTATATGCATAGGATTCAAAGGATGAAATAGCATAGGTACCTTTCTTCTCATCGGTCATCTCATTTGTGTCAAACAATATTTCCATGTGTAGCACCCATTCAATATAAGCCGCCGGATCACAATTCCCTTTAAAGGTTGGGAGATTAAGCTTCACACTATTGATGTTGGTGTTGTCACGACCCCCACGGAAAGGCTCCGGTTGGCCCCTATAGTGATCTTCATTCACACCATACTCCCTTCTAGCATTCCCTCCCACATAACCCATAGGTGGCCCTCGACCTCGGCCCCTACCTCTATCCATATTTCGACCCCAATTCATACCTCGCCTTGGTTGGAAGTGATCATCAAACCCATATATATCATCACCATATTCGGCTTCCTCCCCTTCTTGAGCTTCATCGACTTGCTCAAGAGGTTGCACATTTCGGATGGGCCTTGGTAGTGGAATGTTTCTTGGGGGGTTATCCAAGATACGTGGAATGACCGTTCGTTGGGTATTGCCCAACACTTGGTCAAGTCTCTCTCGCTCCTCCTTTGCCCGTTGTTGATTGAGCAATTCAATGACATGGCTAACTTGCTCCGGAGTAAAGTTAGGAGTACTTGAGACTTCAATCGGGACACTCGGGGTCCCTTTCTCGACTTGGACGCTCGGGGTCCCTTTCTCCGAGGGGACGTTAGAAGTCCCTTGCTCAACTAGAGCACTAGATTTCACCCGCTCGAGGCTTTCAATCCTCAAGTGCATACTATCCAATTTGGCGAGGATAGTAGCAAGGGCACTCTTTGCAAAATCATCTCCTTCGGAAGACATTGTACCTACACAAGTAACAAACGTTAGAAAACAACCTCACACACTCCCTCACTTGAGATCACTCGGCTCTCTCGTATAGTGACGGTGGGTATTTCACTCGACTTGTGGTTCCAAAGCTTCACGTAGATGAATAGCAATTCCTCAACTCAACCAAGCTATTCACGAGTCAAGCACACTCCGGGGTGAGTGGAGTTAATAGGACTCAATGAAAGCTAGGCACTTTGAAGTGAGGACTTGAATCAAAAAGAGTCTAGGATTCTTTTTGGAATTCTACTCTCCAACTAATGCACGAATCAACCTAAAAGCAATGAAGGATTAGTGTTAATTAAGTAGAAAGATTACTTAGATCAACACTAATTAGAGGTTAGGCAACAAAGAAACAAGTAATCCTAGAAGAAACTACCCGATTCCCAAGTTTCAGGGCTCAGGCGGAGCGCCCAGTGAAGTGGGGCGGAGCGCCTGGCAAAATTGGTCAGTGAGGTCGGGCAGGCGGGGCGCCTGGGAACTAGGCGGAGCGCCTGGAGCAAGAACAGTTCAGGCGGAGCGCCCAAGGTCTAGGCGGGGCGCCTGGACGAAGAACAACCTGGGTTTCCAACAACGTGTTCTTCGATTTCAACCCAACTTTTTGGTCGATTCTAACGTGTTCTTCCCAAATTCGAAGTACCCGAAGTTGTGTTTTGGTATAACCACCAAACCCCGATGATTTTCACACCCAACCAAGCAACAAACAAGGCACAATCATGATTCAAGTTTCAAGTTGGGTTTTCTCAAATTTTCAAAAGGGTCAAAAAGGTGGGTTTCGATTATTCAAAATCAATGTTATACAACTCCGATTCACACCAAATTTGTTGCAAATGGTTTGTTTTCAAAAGTAGATCAATCCCCGGCAATCAAATCCAAAACCCCATTAACACACAACCCAAAATCAATCAATTTTCTCAAGAACGAGGGTTTGGTAGGGTTTAAGGAAAATTGGGGTTTCAATTTTTCAAACTTCACCAATCCAAGTAATTTTGGTACCCAAGCAACGGGAATTCAATCACAATCAAGAATCCATAACACCCATATCAAGAATCACAAACACCAAAAAGTTATGCCAATTTTTGAATTTTTGAATTTTTTTGATTTTTTTTGTAATTTTCTTTTTTCCCAATAACTTCAACAACAAGAAAACTAAAAGAAGATACTAGGCACGAAGAATCAAGGGTCGGGGTTCGTAGGAACGATACCCGAACCTTGCTCTGATACCAAATGATGTAGGAAATCAAACGCGGAAAGTAAAAGATAAGAACGAGACGTATCTCGATCACAAGTCTCAAGTAGCAACGGAGAACTTGTTCCGTTACACCCCGAGAGGAGGTCAAGAACACCTACGCTAGGCAACTACCCTCGAGCTAACGTGAGCACGCAAGTAGAATGGTCGGGGGGGGATTGGAATTCATCTAGATCCGCTAGAGGAAGAACAAGTCCCAAATTCAAGGTTTGTCATTCAATAAGAGTTCAACTCTTCAACACAAGTGTTTGTTTTCATCAAAAGGTAAGCTAATGAAAATAATAAGACAACTAGCTATTTATAGGTGTTTTTAGACACCATATGAAAGGTCTAATATGCCCACACTTAGGCTTAGGAATAAAGGACCACGTAGGGTCAAAATAGTCTTAACATAGCTAAAAAACTCGGGCTTCAGCGATCCGGGCGGTGCGCCCAAGTTTGGGGCGGAGCGCCCATATTTTGCTCTCATTTGATCAGTGGGGTGAGCTGGGCGGTGCGCCTGAGGGTGGGGTGGTCCGCCTGGCCCCTGTGTTCTCTGGGCGGAGGCGCCTAAGGTGCAGGCGGGGCGCCTGGTTCGCTGGGCTGCTCCCCTTGCACTTTAAGCACCCGGAATGGCTTCCAAACGCTTCCTTCTTCTAGTCCCTCCCTCACCAAGTGTAGGTGTACTCCTTGGACCTCCCTAGCTTGGCTCCGAGTGAAGGGTCTCGTGGTTTGCCCGGCATCACCCTCACTATCTTGTTGCCAGACAACTTCAATAATTATGTCAAAGCCTGGCTTATTCATAATATAATTATATAGTTTGAATGGTCTTGGCTTTAGTTTTTGTTTCCTACCATACTGAATTACCACTGGTGAATGATCTAAAACCCCCAGATCCAAGAACTCAGCTTCAATATGCCTATTGATCTGCATTTATTGGAAGTTCCCAAAGGCTCAATCAATTTTGGTATGAACTCTGCTTTCAGCATGTTGTTTATTGCACCATGTGAAGTATCTCCCTGTGGCCTTGAGTGCAGTTAGTTGCAAGGTATCTAGAAAATTTTGGAATAAAGTGATAAGTAGAGTATCGTTCCCACGCTGACTATTCAGACTGAATTCTAGCAAACAATTTCCTAAGAACTATTCAGGGATCTTTTTCCAATGGTTGAGATTTTACTAACTAAAACACTAATTAAAACAAGTAATTGAAATCAAGTAACAGAGCAAATTCTAGGTTGTTGTCAATCAAAGAGAAACGGTCCTGGGTCAGAGTTACAAACAATCCAGTTGAGTTTTCCAGTTGATTCTACTTCTTGATTTCCTAGATTGCTAACTAACAGGTTAAAGGTACCCGTGAAAACCTTTCGATTCTTCACGGTCTATGCAGGCTACTCCAATCCCTATATGTCTATGGGTTGAATCACGTGCACGCATTAACAAATTCTGTGATTAGTTAAGCTAGGCGAGCAAGTATATGTCTATCCTACCCGCAAATCGATTCCCTGATGCCCAGGTTCACAATCAAGCCCTATTCTTTCTTATTTTCGTTTACAAGTTCCCTCTGTCGAGTTCAACTTGTAAACCGTAGATAGTGTTCAATTATCAGGCCTCAATAACCAAACAATTAGGCTCAAGAAAGAATAAACAATCCGTAATGGCAAATCAATATATAGAAATCAACTTTCAAACATCAACCTTCATGTAATTGCTCTAACCCTAGAACGAACAAACTATAGAATTAAGGAGAAGAATAAGAGAAAGAACTTGTTTAGAAGACATCTAGGGCTCCTCCCCTCTCCTCCAAAACATGCTCCAAAGTCTGAACTCCTCTCAAAAACTAAGTAGAAGAGTATTTATAATTTTTACAAAAGCCTAGCAATTAGTTACACCTAATCCTAGACGAAATAGGACTTCAAAACCCGCTCCAGGGGCGCTATAGCTGGCGCCCCGTGCCTCAAAACGCGCCCAACAAGTCAGAGTCCGTCGAATCTCACACGCAACGGCCATGCTCCGCACCACAAAACGCGCCAGGACGCTGGGCGCTATACCTGGCGTGGCGCGCCACCCAACGCGCCAGGCCACTTTCTTCTTTTCTTCGTTCGCAGCTTGCGCCGCGTCGTGCCTTTGTGTGCTCGATCCAATCCTCAATCCAATTCCAGCCTTTTCTTGCTCGATCATGCTCTTTAAAGCTTCAATTGCACTTCACAACAACCTGCACGCATACGACATAAAATCAGTGCAAAATCACATTCATCACTTAGAAAACGTGCGAATAAAGTATCCAAACGTGAGGAAACATTAAGGAAATATAGGCATAAAATGCCAAACATCACCTTGACTCTCTACTTGAGTAACTGGTGCACCTATTCTATCATCAGTAGTTAACACATTATTGAAATCACCACATATAAGCCATGTCGCTTGAATTGTAGGCTCCAATTGTATAAGATCATGCCACAGTTGTTCTCTTTGTTAAAGGTCATTCTGAGCATAAATGACACAAAATGTAGCAGGTTACCTGAATAGCTGGCTCTTTCCACCACACAGTGAATCATTTGGTCAGTTTTAGCTTGCACATGCACTCTGAGATGATTCCTTCATACAATCCATATCCTTCCATTCACTGCCTGATTATAGTTACAAGCTACTCCCTAGTCCTTTGCAACTTTATTCAGATTTTTTTTTTTTTTGGTTTTTTTTAACTCTTGTCTCTAGGCAACCCAAGAGGTCAATTTTACTCTTTAACAAAAAAAATATTCAACATATTTTGTTTGAAGAGCTTATCTAGCCCTCTTATGTTCCAGGTGCTTAACTTCATGGAGGTTGAAGCTGGCTTTCACCAATCAGCATGTCAGCATTAGACAGAGTATCTTTATCCTCTCCTGGCATCAGTCCTCTCAAAGCATAATACCTATTGTTTGTCATTACAGCATCAACAGTGGTATTATCTACTCCGTGGCTTGGCAGCTCCTCTTGAGCCTGCTCATTTGTGGTTATATCACCCTGCCCAGCTTTAACTAAAAAAAAACCCACTTTGCATAGCCTCTTGAATTATGGAATATTGTTCTTCATTGGTGGAATAGGTTGATATCTCCCTAAACTTGACACGAAAAGTCACTTGACTCCCTTAACATTGCCATGTACCCATCAGCTCCCTGGACCTCTTCGAATTTATGTAATCTAAACACAAAATGCCCACATGGCTCAAACCGTATTTTTCAATATATTTGGCGCGTGTGACTTATTTTTTTCTGCTGACATGGCTGTACAACGGTAAAAGATATGTCCATAACCAATCTCCCTTCTACATATCAATTTCCAAACATAAATATGCTAATTTCAAGACTTTCAATTCTTCTTCTCCATTAGGCTTTTCTTTTCATTCTTATTCTCCATAAGCCCTTTCTTCAATGGTTCTCTTGAAACTGACTATTTTCATTTGCATAACCAAATAATGTTGAATGACACAATGTATTAGTTACTTCATTAATATCAGAATATTATCAAAGTACAGGCACAACATATAATTTGTCCGAAATATGCTATTAACTTCTTTTATCTTTGATGAGAAGTCATATATCTATAGGAATAAAGGTTTTGCATTAATTTTTCAGTGTATTACTTGATAGCTCCAGAAAAGAATTGTAAAAACAATAACAAAAAAGTTCTAGCAATCTTTATGAATTCAAAAAGAGGAATCTTTATGCAACAAGGCGCACAAGGATGTTAAACTAATCTCAAAATATGAATTAGCTAAATTAGTTCTATCTCATAAATAAAAATCAACATTAATATTACAAATCGTATGCCGACTAAATTTGATTGTTTCAAATTTGCCTATTTCTTGCCACTTCTGGCTAGGGGTAGGCATTCAGAATTTCGGTTCGAGTTCGGTATTTTTAAGTTCGGAATTTCGATTTTCAGTTGTTGAATGTTAATACCAAACTAAAATATTCGGTTCGGTTTGAATTTTTGTTATTCGGTTCGATTATTTCGGTGTGGTTTGAATTTTCATTCCAGTTTGTTGCATTCAATTCATTTCATTTCAACAATCACCAAAACTTTTTTTGCAAAATTAAAACATCTTATAAACAACAGCGCAACTGTCCAATTTAGACTATTCAAAACAGCACCAACAGTTGTCCAAAACAGCACAAGACGTCGTCCAAAAACTGCACTGGTGCAGTCCAAAATTGCAGCTACCAGCAGCTTAAAAACTGCAGCCAACAGCAGTCTAAAAATTGCACTAGCAGTAGTCTTAAAACTGCACCAAAAGTTGTTAAAAAAATGCATCAACAGATGTTAAAAAACTGCACCAGCGCAGTCCAAAACAGCACCCAGCAGCAGTCCGAAACAACAGTAAGCAACAGTCCTAAAACAGTACCAGAACCAGCAAACAAACTGCACCAGCAGTTGTTAAAAATAGTCCCAAAACAGCACTGGCAGCAGTAAAAAAACAAAAGTGAGGGAGTTTAAAAACAAAAGCGAGATAGTTAACAAACCAGTAGGTATGCAGTTAAAAAACAGAACAACGGATAGCATCAACTGTAAGTAATTCAAAACCTGTCGAAACAACAATTTAAAGCAAACGGCCCGAACAGTAGTAGAAGTTTAAAACCAAGTCAGGGACATCACAACTCACAAGAGGAAGATGTTAATGAGTAGTAGTAGCAGTTAATTACACTAATCTTATACAAATTATTTTAAATTAAGTTGAACAAGAAGAAGCAAATGAGTAGACGAAAACGAAGACATTAATGAGTAGTAGGAGGAGTCGAGTAAACGACAACGAAACTCCAAGAAAATACTACTAAGAATCTAGACTTATTTACCTCGAGAGTAGAGCAGAAACCAGCAACGATGTCAATCAGCAGCGGCATCGATCTGCAACAGAGAAATGAAGCAGAATTGGTGCAGTGGAGCTAAACGAGTAAAGGTCGTGACTGTGAGAAGAAGAAAGAATAAACCCTAAGTTCTAACATTAGTATATGTGTGTGTGATTGTATCTATTTTCTAGTTGGATTAAAAGAATTGGGCTTGAGTTTAGTTTTACTAAATAGCATTCTATTACGTATATATTTGAAATAGTTATACTAAAAATCGTTCGGAATTTTAGTATTTTGGAATTTGGCTTTGAAAAGCCATTAAAGCCAAATTCCAAACCGAAATTCCGAAAAACCAAAATTTTAAATCGAATAGCGTTCCGAAATTCCGAAACCAAAAAATCGAATTAATTTGGTTCGGTTCGATTTTTCAATTTTCGAATTTTATGACTACCCCTACATCTGGTGACCTTTCAAGACAACATCTACAGCTTTCGATGGTGTTTCTAGGAATTCCAAGTGTAGGACAAGATCGAGGATGTCAAGACGATTCTATACATGTTATATGTGTTTGGAAAGTGGTCGGCCCGCGGTGAACAACGGCGGTTTGACGGTGGACTTGGGTGGTGGAAAGTTTTTCCGGTGGGGAGTTAGAATTTTGACTAGAGCTTCCCTGTTTTTTCTGAGTTTGGTGTAAAAAATGATCCAAAAATGGGAAAATTAGAGTTGATATAGTGGGGAAATGGGTTTGGGCTAGCAGGTCAAAATGGGTGTGGTTTGGATTTCTTATGGAAGAAATGGAAATGAATCGATTTTTTTTTGTTGAAATATGATAAATGAGCAAATGGGTGTAATTTTTTATCTGAAAACTCAATAATTTGATGTGGAATAAAAAGATGATGTGGCTTGACACGTTGGAAGCGTTTAACTACACACTCCATAACTTTTATTCTCTCAAAGTATTTTGTGCTTAGATGGCACAAATAAAAACATGTCTAAGGAGCTAGTGGGTACATAGCGATGTTAAGGGAGTCAAGTAACTTTTCGTATCAAGTTTAGGGAGTTGTCAACCTATTCTGCCTTATTCATTCTGTTTAGATTTAGCTCTTGTCTTGCACTTGCCATTCCAGTTTTATTTGCACTTTTTTTCTTATTTCTTCTCCTCTTCCTTTCTTAATGACCTCTTGATTTGCATCTTCTTCAGCCTGCTCCTTAGCCCATTAATTCTCAGTAGTATGGCCAAATTTCATACAATCTATACAAAACATTGGCCACCAATTATATCCCACAGGCTGATGAATTATGCCAGTTGGAGTATCAAGTTCAATACACTCCACCAAAGGTTGAGCCACATCAACTTCTACTAAGATCCTGACATATGATATTGATGCGTGAGCTTTTTGCTTACTTTAACTCGCTTAAACTTTTGTTTTTGAATTCAAAAGTGACCAATCTATAGGGAAGATTGATGTATTGTGCTTGGTTTCAGGTGTTAGATCCTACAAGGAAAGAAAGAAACCAAAAGAGAAAAATTACCTAAGAAAAGTGATCAAGTTCAAGAAAGATGCAGAAACAGTTAAGTGGCGGCCGCCCAAGCTAGGGGTGACCGCCCTTATGTGGAGGTGAACACCTACTGAGTATCTAAATTGGCAAATGAAAAGGCCCAATCCTTTGCAAAGGAAACTGAAGAACTGGAAGACTGGTGAAGATGCGACCGTCCATACAAGAGGCGGACGCCCATTAGTCGTTGCTAGGAGAAGCTGATGTGAAGAAGGGGCGACCACATGATGCAAGGCTATGTTGCCTTATATTGGAGAGAAAGAAAAGGGCATTGTCCAATTAAGGGCAGCCGTCCTCTCTTTCAAACCCATAATAGGGCGCCAGCCTACACACAAGAGGCACCAGTCCTTTAAGCGATTCAGCACCAGAACTCAACCCTTTTGGCAAAAGGGCTCCAGTCCAACCTGTGAATGAAAATTTTGTAAATATTTCTAGAAAACTATATATATAGCTAGAAGTAGATTTTTCTAAACATCTTACAATTTACATAACTTAAGAGGCAAGAAAAGGACAAAAATTACACTACCCTTTGGTCAAGTTTCCTTGTATTGTGAAGAACACTATTGTTTGTAAGAATCATTACTACTTTACTATTTCAATGCATATTTCATTACTATCAAGTCTTGAATCATTACTTAATATGAGTAGATAAATCATCTACTAGGGTGCTAATCCAATAATTGAACGGGTATAGCATAATAAGCTTCTAAGCACTTAGGAATACCACATTTTACTATTTTTGATTCCATTACAACAACTTGAGGTGTACAACTCAAGTTTAGCCCAATAGTACTAGATTTACACCGAGAGGGTGAATCTAGGAACGGGAAGTGTAGTGATGGGATACCGGGGGTAAATGTATCGTATTTATCCCGGGTCAATGGGTTGAACACCGATAGGGGGATACCTTACTTGGGATTAGTTGCTAGCACTCAAAGCATCAACTCTTAGCACCGGAAGGGCAAGAGTTTGTAGTCTCAACTCATCATCGAGAGGGCTGAGTTGGGTATATGCCAGCAAGGTCCATTGGGTGACCTTTGTGTGAAGAAGCTTAGAACTACATCCATTTGGTTAGAGGACTGGGGGAAGTTAGTATTCTAGTATCTCTCTCATTATTAATTTTAGCTTTAAATTAGCATTCTTTAGCAATAGTTCAATTACACCCAACTTTTAGGATTAACTCACTAATTCATTGAACTCGAGCAAATTCAACTACTTTAAGTCTCACGCTAGTCCATGTGTTCGATTCTTACAATTGACTAGGATAATTGTGAGCCCTCACCCTTAATCGGGCCGTGTCAGATATCTTCTCCATGTTCCCAGTAAACTGGTCAATATATAGAGGCTTACCAATGGCACTCACCACCTTGCATAAAGCTTCTATTGATCAAAATCCAACTGGTAATCCAGGCAATACCAACCATAAAAGTATAGTCGTGAGGCACTCAGGGTTAAAGTTAAAGTCCAGTCTCCATTGCTGAAGGATGAAGGGTTTGTTATGAAATATATAAGGCCCATATTGTAGCACTAAGTCACATTCATCAATTGAATTGATATTTAAAATATAGTACCCTTCATCATGCATCAGAATTTAGGGCTTTGATACAAATATCCATATATTATTCACATAATTCTCCATAGAATTCATGTACGGTGTATCGCCTATAACATACCCAATTAAAGCAGTCTTCCAATAATCCTCCCGAGCTTTGGTATCTGCTTCTTCTATTTTAACAACTACTTTACCATTTTAGTTATAAGAGGGATGTATTTTAGGGACTTACCCATTTGGGAACTCCGGTTACCATGCTCTGTTGCTGTTGGTGTCGGCTATTTTGATGATGTTGCTTCAGAGTACTGCAGTCGACGTCCTGCCAGTTCTTCCTCAATCTGGGTAGCTAACCCTTCGATCTTAATCGCCTTATGTTGTAAGTCAGGTCTTAGCTCGCTTTCTTCTGGCTCATCTACTTCCTCTGCTATAGAAAGCATCGGCGGTAGAAAACTTCCAAAAGTTAGCGGTGGTCTAGGTAGTTGTTCTGCATAACCCGGTATTTTGAAAGATTCCATTGAAGTTGCTTGATTTGGCTGCTTGTTGTTGCGTCAAGCCATTGTTCTTGGCGCAGGTTAGCAGACCTAGCTAATCATGCGCCGAGAGCATTTCTCGCAGTTTAATCGTGTTATTTTGTTGTTAATTTCTATAATGAATTATCAATAAACAACAACATTTTAATATATTCCACGATAATCTAAATATTCGTTTGGTCTGTCACATAGATCATGATGTATTTACGAATATAAGTAATAATACCATCATTTACCGTTTACAGGATATGAGAACTCGTCGAGGGCAATTGTAAATGAATAATATGTATTTAGTATTTATGATATTAATACTATTTCTTTAAATTTTTATGTGTGGCTCCAAGTTGTCATAATTATTACATTTTTAGTTTAATCAGTTCGTCTATATTAACTAAAAAGACGAATAACCCAAACTGAAGACTTAATTTTATCAACTCGGTCAAATGTTTACCCTACTTGGACAATGTAAGTAGTGACATGTACGTCTACATTTAAAAATCAGTGGGGCATCGCCGCTTTCAAATCCTGGATCTGCCCCTGATGTATATGGAATATGTGTATGTTTTATGGCTTTGAGAGAAACCAAAGAAAATTTGAGAAGAATATAAAAGACATTGAGAGTATCCCTAGAAGTTTGGCATGCGTTTAAACACTGCACAAATTGAAGAATAGTCAGTTTGTGAGATGCTCAAACCATCACTTAAAAACATGTAGAAAAAAAAAAGCCAGTGCTTAAACAAACTATGAAAAAACATAAAAATTTCTGAAAATTTGAATTAAATTTTGGAAAATTTTTTGGAGTTTAATTGAAAATTCAAAAAAAAAAATCTTTGGACTTCATATTTTACGGTCCCAGAAATTTTTTCTAGAACTATGAATTAAAATTTTCAAAGTCCAAGAAAAATTATCTGGGACTTCATATTTGGACCTCCCAGAACATTTTTCGGGTACTTTGAAAATCTTAGTTAAAGTCTCCGACAAATTTATTGATTTTTTTCGTATTTTTGAAATATGACTATTCTTCTACAATTTTTCGACTGTTATGAAATGGTTGCCCCATAACAAGTTTGGAGACACTTGTTAAGATATACATGTTAAATGTAATTGTGGAAATGGCCTTCCATGCATGGTTGCCATTTTTCTTACATGCCATGGTACTTGGCTAGATTTTCTACTTTTCAATGGAACTTTGCATGATTAGCACTTGTCAATAGAACTTTTCATGTTTAGCACTTGTCAATAGAACTTTTCATGTTTAGCACTTGTCAAATAGATGACATTTGACAATAGTTGTGCTCCCTTCTCTTATGCCTATATATATGGCTATCATTTGTAAGATAAATACATAAGTGAAAAGAAGAAAGAAGAGTTCTTCCATTCCCTTTAAATATTTTTCACTCTCTTTATATATTAGCTCTTATTAATATTTTGTTCTTGCTATATTACTTAAATTTTATAACACGTTATCAGCATGAAGCTCGATTTTTACTCACGCCGGATCCACCTTTTTGCTTACTAGTACATTTCTTTTTAGCTCTCATAACACTAGTGACTATTGATATAAGTTAAAAATTTTGTAGGTAGACTTTGTTTCTACTTTTATAGTTATGCTAATTTCCGTCTCACATATACATAATAGGATAAGAATGAGCACACTTTATATTTTTAGCTTGATAAAGACTAAAATACTCGAGAAGGATATGAGGTAAAATGATTAAGAAAACTATCACATGATATCTACATTCTATAAAATTTATTCTTCACATCTGTTTTGTTGGAGTTGGGCGGTGGTTATGTACATAACGAAATAGTCTTTAAAATTGATTAACATGGGTATTGTTGTCTTCTAAGTAAGCTTAAATATAGCAAATTAATATCTTATAATTTAAGGTAATAAATGACTTATGCAATAAAGGTTTACAATATTTTATTCGAATTCATTTCTCGTAAGCTATTTGATTATTTAAGTGTTTACAAATACAATTGTCATTATCACTAACCTATTAGTTTCATTGATAGTTTTCACCATATTAAATTTATCCAAATTTAAATTTGTGGCACTGGATATCAGCGGAAATAATTATATGTCATGGGTACTTGACGCTGAAATACATTTAGCCGCAATAGGTCTTGGGAATACTATTATTAAGGAAAAGAATCATCTAATCAGGATAAAGCGAAGACCATGATTTTCCTACATCGCCATCTTCATGAAAGGTTAAAACCTGAATATTAACCGTAAAAGATCCACTAGAATTATGGAATAATTTGAAGGAACGGTATGACCACTTGAAACTAACGGTATTATCGAAAGCTCGACATGAATGGATGCATTTATGATTTCAAGATTTTAAAACCGTAAGTGACTATAATTATGTTGTTTTCAGAATAACTTCCCAATTAAAATTATGTGGGAAACCAATCAGTGATGAGAACATATTGGAAAAGATTCTCTCCACTTTTCATGTCTCAAATATGGTATTGCAACAACAGTACCGTGAAAGAGGTTTTAAGAAGCATTCTGAACTAATAGTATGCCTACTTATGGCTGAGCAAAATAATACCATGTTGATGAAAAATCATGAATCTCGTCCAACTGGATTTGCTCCATTCCCTGAAGTGAATGCAGTAGCAACATATGATAAGTCTGAAAGAAGACAAAACAATTACTGTGGTCGTGGCCATAGTCGTGGACATCGACGTGGATGTGGACGTGGTAGGGGATGATATAATTATCGTCACCCTAGAGTAAAAATACAAGAGAACAATAAGGGTTTTTAGAATTATCCTTCAAAAGTGAAAGACAATATTTGTCACCGATGTGGCATGAAAGGCCATTGGGCACGTGTTTGCCGCACGCCTGAACATTTTGTCAAGATTTATCAATCCCTTAAAAGGAAACAAAATAATTTGAAGGCAAACTTGACTTTTCAGAATAATGATAATGAAACAAATCTTGCAAATAACCTTGCTGATAAAGAGGCGAATGTCTACATAAATGATGACTTTGAAGGCCTCGCAAATTTGACTCATTTAGAAGCTGAAGACTTCTTTGAGGATAATAACTGAAGAATAATTAGTTTACTGGGATACAATTATGTTATTTTATGTTTTCACCTAGTTTAATCTTCATGTGTTTAATTTTCACAAATCAACATGTATTGTTATCTTTACATTCCTAGCCTAGTTTGTCATTCTGTTGTTAATCCTTTGCATTTCTAATTATGATGCACTTTTATTTATTTATGAAGAATATGAAAAATCCCCAGTCTTCAGTTGGATCCAAGACCAATAAATATGATATATGTCTTCTGGATAGTGCCACAACACACATCATTTTAAGAGATAAGAAATATTTCTCTTATTTGATAATGAAAAAGGCCAATGTTAATACAATAATTGTAGAACAAAATTAATTGAAAGCTCTGAAAAAGCAAATTTATTATTACCCGGAGGAACATATTTGGCTATTGATAAAGCCTTATATTGAAGTAGATCAAAACTTGCTAAGTTTCAAAGACATTCGCCAAAATGGCTATCATATTAAGACTACAAATGATGGAAAAATTGAATATCTTTATATTACTACAATAAAGTTGGGTAAGAAATATGAACATGAAAAATTACCCTCATTTTCCTCGAATTTTTATTACACAAGTATTAGTATGGTAGAATCACATGCCATAGTAAACAAGAAGTTTGCTAATCCAAAGTTGGGTCATGCACCTGAGAATTACGACAATATCATATTATCCAAGAATCCGCTCTCCCTCGGTCTCAATTGAGCCTTAAATGGGTTCTCTTAAAATTCAATTTTCTCAATTGGGTTTTCTAAAAAGGCTTCAAATTTCAAGAACCCAATTAAATTTACCCAGTAATTTGTTAATGACAAGGCATAAAATTAAGTGTGGTTTAAGAAATGGACCTAGAAAACCCATGTGGAGATCAAGGGTATTGTCCACTGAGGCAATACAAGTTGTTCAGTCTCTGAAATTAGCAAAAGCACCGGACAAAGTTGAGGAGATTTTGGAAAATAAGCTTAGTAGGCTATTGATAGCTGATGTATTGGACACTTTGACTGAGTTGCAAAGGCAAAATGAAGTTCACTTAGCTCTCACGGTATTTTGTAACATCACTTCTTTTAGTTGTTTATGCTCTGCTCATGTAAATTTGTTGGCTTTAATTTGTAGAGTTAGAAGAACAATAACATACTCAGTTTTATTCCACAAGTAGGGTTTGGAGAGGGAGAGATGTACGCAGTACTTATCCCACTAAGTTAAATAGACTCTTGGCTTGAGAAAACATTTAGAAAACACGTTTTAAAACAAGACTGAAATATCATGTAGAGGCACTAGATGTTACTTATTTGTGTTTCTTCTAACCTTTCTATTGGGGGTTGGCGGGGTTGCCTGAGGGTGTTGGGTGTAATGTCTCAACTTAGTTTTTCTACATTTTGACATTGTTTCTCATTTGAAGTTTTTGGATATTTTCTTTTTATAATTGAGCAATCATCGAGGCGCATGGGTTTTACACTCTACCCTTCTCCACTAAAATACCAGGATTTTATCTACGGTAGAATTTAAACCTGTGACATTCACCTAACTCACATGTCACAAGTTGAGCTGTTACTATTATACCACAGCCTTGGGGGAAAGTTTGTGATTGTTTTATCACGGTCATGTGTAGATAGTGCAGCTCAAATTTGCTTCTCAATTTGTTGTGTCTTAGTATTCAAACTTTAACACTCCTTACTTAAAATGTGATCGTGATCAACTTGAACTAGACAAACCTTTCATTGGATTTTGAATATATAGACTGGACTGATTAAAATCCCATTCTTGGTGGAAGAAAGCATATTAGATATGGACAAAAAGACTAGCATATAGCTCTTTCATTTTGCTGGTGTTTATGCTTCCACCTATCATGAGAATTTCGGCTCATGGCTTCCTCCTATCTTAAAACTTCTCCTTATTTTATTTAAAGTATGCATTTTATCTGAAACATATCAGGGTTCAGGTGTTCAACTTTGACAGGAATGAGGAGTGGTATGAACCAGATTTATCTTCATTCAATAGTATGATAATGATGCTGGGCAGAAACAAATTGATCGATTTGGCTGAACAATTCTTTGTCGGCATGATGAAAGAAGGCCTACAACCAGATAGCAGAACCTATACTGAGCTGATTGGAGCGTACTTTAGAGTAGATCTTGTAGAGAAGGCGATGGAGATGTATGAACTGATGAAGAAATCAGGATTCCTCCCAGATAAGTTGACTTTGAGCATTTTGATAAGAACCCTTGAAACGGCTGAAGAGAGAGAGCTTGTGGCTCGAGTAAAGAAAGAATGTGCCAACTGTATTGACTATCCAGAGAGATTTCTTAAAGAAATTGAAAGTACCAATGTGAGTAGATCAACTCCCTGTAACGAATGCCAATTTGCTATACATGGAGTTTAATTTACTGCTAGATGTGAAATCCATTATTTTTGTACTGACACGAAGCCACCCTGTCATTTTAATGTACTCTTTGAACTCCGTGCTTTTCTCGACCAGAGACCACTCTTTGGATTTAAACATTAAATTCAGAGGAGTGCTGAGAATTATGTGAAGAGGTCTGTGAATATCAGAGACTGGCTAACTTATTAGTGTTGTTAACTATAGAAGTTTCTTGGTTTCTCCTACCATGTGCCTTTACCTGCAGTTTGAGTAGTCTGGAATAATGGCCAGACAAATGTAGATGAAAATTAAGACCAATTGAACACTTCTACAAATGTGAGAGCATAATATGCTGCAGCATGAATGCAGTAACTTGGAATTGAAGATTTCCTTTTAAAATTATTACGTTCATGTACTTGGTTTGATTGAAGCTGACTCTACTTTCTTTTTCTCTGTCCCTAGGTCATTCGACATTGTCTGAATTGTTGAATTGTTGATACTAATGAAGGTTATATTGTGAATAGGTTAGATATGTAAAAAAGTTAGCTATGTAAATTGTATATTGGGTCAAGCCCGTTAAGCTTACTTGGTCCCTAAGTTAGGTTTACTAGGTTTTCTCTTGTATAAATAGGGGCTCCCGTCATTAATGAATGCAAGAATTTTCACCAAAATCTTATTCTTCTCTTGTGTGAGTGTGTTCGATTTTACATGGTATCAGAAGAGTAATAATAAAGCTGCTGAACCTTTTGATTTAGTTCATTGAGACTTGTGGGGTCCTTATAGAACTGAATCTTCGTGTGGTGCATCATATTTTTTTACTGTTGTTGATGATTGTTCACGAGGAGTATGGGTGTTCTTGTTAGTTGATAAGAGAGAGGTCGGACAAAAATTGAAAGGTTCCTTTGCAATGGTAGAAAGACAATTTAATAAACAGGTTAAGTGCGTCCGGAGTGATAATGGAACCGAATTTGTAAGTCTGAGAGAGTATTTTCTCGAACAAGGGATCTTGTTCCAAACTTCTTGTGTAGGGACACCCCAGCAAAATGGTAGAGTTGAACGGAAACATAGACATATCTTAAACGTGGCACGGGCGCTACGTTTTCAAGCCAATTTACCGATTGACTTCTGGGGAGAATGTGTGATGACGGCATGTTATTTGATTAACCGGACACCCACTAAGTTGTTGAATGGGAAGACACCTTACGATATCTTGATGGGTGTGACACCGAATTATGATCATTTGAGGGTGTTCGGTTGCTTATGTTATACTCGCAATCAAGGACGAACAAGTGATAAATTTGAGAGTAGGAGTCGTCGATGCGTGTTTTTGGGTTTTCCAAATGGGAAGAAAGCGTGGAAAGTGTATGATTTGGAGGCAAAGGAGTTTGTGTTCTCAAAGGATGTGGTGTTTTACGAAAAGGAATTTCTGTTCGCGTCCAAGGAAACTGAGGACAAAAAATGGACACAAGATACGGTTCCTGTCACCGTTGCATTGGTGGAGGAAGAGGAGAGTGTGCAAGGAAGGGGGGGTTTTGAACCCGAAGTCATGACTCCAAAAATTGAACCGGAAGTGGTGACTCTGGCCGTTGAACCTGCAGTTGTTCCCGAAGTTGAACCCGAAGAGTTGGGTCGTGGAAAACGAACTAAGAAAGAGAATATCTTGCTGAGAGACTTTGTTACCAATACGGTCCAAAAGATGAGTCACCGGGTATCGTCTTGTGTTTGAGAGTCTGCTTGTTCATCTGTTTCTCAACAACCCTCTGGTAAGCCCTATCCTCTAGCGCACTATGTCAATTGTGATAATTTCTCTTCGAAAATGTGAGTTTTCTTGTAGCTATAACGGAAAGACATGAGCCTACCTCCTATTCGGAGGCGGTGAAAAGTGACAAATGGAGAACAGCCATGGGGGAAGAATTGAAGGCATTGGAAGCGAACAGAACTTGGGAGATAGTTCGCTTACCTACGGGGAAGAAGGCCCTTGGATGCCGATGGGTATACAAGATAAAGTACAACTCGGATGGAACTATTGAAAGGTACAAAGCAAGACTGGTGATTTTTGGGAATCATCAAATCAAAGGAGTTGATTACACGGAGACATTTACACCGGTTGCAAAGATGGTGACTGTCCGAGTTTTTCTGGCCGTAGCAGCTGCCAAAAATTGGGAATTGCATCAGATGGATGTGCACAATGCATTTTTGTATGGTGATCTTCACGAGGAAGTATATATGAAATTGCCTCCGGGACATCGCATGACTGGGAGAGGAACTGTGTGTCGCCTCCGAAAATCATTGTATGGTTTAAAACAAGCTCCCTGATGTTGGTTTGCGAAGTTGTCTGCTGCTCTTAAGCAATATGGGTTTCGACAATCATATTCAGATTACTCATTATTTACGATGAAGAAGGGAAATGTGCAATTGAATGTGCTTGTTTATGTGGATGATTTAATCATATCTGGTAATGATTCGAAGACAATTCGAATTTTTAAGTTGTATCACTTAAAATGTTTCCATATGAAGGATTTAGGTGCCTTGAAATACTTCTTGGGAGTTGAAGTGGCAAGGGCTCCGAAGGGAATCTTCTTGTGTCAGAGGAAGTATGCATTGGATATCATAACGGAAGCAGGCTTGTTGGGGGAAAAACTGGATGGTACACCGATAGAACAAAATCATCGCTTGGCGCTTGCAACTAGAAGTTTTATCAAAGATCCTGAACGTTATCGGCGACTGGTTGGAAGATTGATTTACTTGTGTTTTACACGACCGGATTTGTCCTATAGTGTGCATGTGTTGTCGCAATTCATGCAGAGTCCCCGTATTGAGCATATGGAAGAAGCACTTAGGGTTGTTCGATATTTGAAAGGCTTTCCGGGACAAGGCATCGTATTTGATTCTCAGTGTGATCTGAGATTGCACGGGTGGTGTGACTCCGATTGGGCAGGTTGTCCGTTGACACGTAGATCGTTGACAGGTTGGTATGTGTCGTTAGGGGACTCACCGATATCGTGGCAAACGAAGAAGCAACAGATCGTGTCGAGGTCCTCCGCTGAGGCAGAGTATCGGTCGATAGCGATGACTGTGTGTGAATTGAAGTGGTTGAAAGGGATATTATGGAACTTTGGAATCGATAACACGTCTCCGATGAATTTGAAGTGTGACAGTCAAGCGGCGTTACATATTGCTCGGAATCCTGTCTTTCACGAACGCACTAAACATATCGAAGTTGACTGTCACTTTGTTCGGAATGAAATTATCGGATGGATCATTCGTCCCAGCTATGTGCCTACGACCACTCAGCTTGCTGATATTTTTACGAAGGCGCTGGGACGTGCCCAGTTCGAATACTTCCTTAACAAGTTGGGCATAACGAACCCTCACGCTCCAACTTGAAGGGAGGTAATGAAGGTTATATTGTGAATAAGTTAGATATGTAAATAGGTTAGCTATGTAAATTGTATATTGGGCCAAACCCGTTAAGCTTACTTGGTCCCTAAGTTAGGTTTACTAAGTTTTTTGTTGTATAAATAGGGGCTCCCTTCATTAATGAAGGCAAGAGTTTTCACCCAAATCTTATTCTTCTCTTGTGTGAGTGTGTTCGATTTTACAGATACTTATCTACAACATCCTACAAGAAGTAGCGGGCCTTTTGTGGCATTTGGAGACTTATAAACCTATTGGAAATAAAAAAAACGTTATAGACTATTGTTTATCACATGTATTCACTAGGTCGCCAGTTACTTGTTTTATAGGTACATTGAAGTGTTGATTATATCAATAGCACTATTTTGTGAGTTTTAGAGGGTGGTTTTCTCTGTCAACAAATTGTGCTGATATTTTTGGTTGTGAAGTTGGACAGTGACTGTAGGGATTCTTGGCAAGGATATGTTCCATAATGTTCCTTTTAGGGAGTCTTGGTAAGGGGATGAGAAAATGTGTAATATAGATTAGGATGTGGGATTGATAATATATGGATAACTTGGAGTTGTTTTATCGCTCGTACCAAAGATAAATGGATGTGATAAAATATTGTTTCATACCTACAAATCGATGCATTTAGATGTGAATTTCGACAATATCATTATCAAAGAATCCGCTCTCCCTCAGTCTTATTTATTATCAATTGAGCCTTAAATTGGTTCTCTTAAAATTCAATTTTCTCAATTGGGTTTCCTAGAAAAATTTCAAATTTCAAGAACCCAACTGAATTTGCCCAATAATTTGTCATTGACAAGATGAAAATAAAGTGTGGTTTAAGAAATGGACCTAGAAAACCCATGTGGAGGTCAAGGGTATTATCCACTGAGGCAATACAAGAAGTCCAGTCTGAAATTCGCAAAATCACCTGACAAAATTGAGGAGATTTTGGAAAATTACCTGTTGAAAGCTGATTTATTGGAAACTTATTCTGAGTTGTATAGGCAAAATGAAGCTCACTTGGCTCTCAAGGTATTTTCAACTTTAACTTCTCGCACTCTTTCGGTTGCAGTTTATGTGAACCTATTTCTTTTGGATTTTTTACATAAAAGTACAAGCTTTAGAGCTTAATTACCAAACATAGCAACATTTTAGTAAAATTATCCTATATAGAGGAAAACATAAGATAATACAAACATAGCAAAAAGATAGCAATATTTTCTCATAACATACCAAACCCTTACATTCTTTCTTATATTTCCCCAACTATCACTTTTGCTCCTCATACTTCTCCCTATTTCACTTTTCCTCCCACCATTTCCCCCAAATTTTACTTTTACTCCTCTCATTTTTCCCAATTTCATTTTTCTCCATCCATCCTCAATGTATCTCGTTGAATCTCACTATTTCTGCACCGTATCAACTATTTCAGCATTGTATCTCAACTGTTTCTGCACCGTTTCAATTGTTTCTGCAGCACCGTATCTCAATTGTTTCTGCATCGTTTCAACTGTTTCTGCAGCACCGTATCTAACTGTTTCTGCAGTACCGTATCTAAATGTTTCAACTGTTTCTGCAGCACCGTATCTAACTGTTTTTGCACCGTTTCAACTGTTTCTGCAGCACCGTATCTAACTGTTTCTGCAGCACCGTATCTAACTGTTTCTACACCGTTTCAACTGTTTCTGCAGCACCGCATCTAATTGTTTCGACACCGTTTCAGACTGTTTCTGCAGCACCGTATTTAACTGTTTCAACACAATTTCAGGTTGTTTCAGCACCGTATCAAAGTGTTTCTGCACCGTTTTTGTATTGGATAAAAGCTAACTAGACTCAGAGAAAACGACACGTGTCCCACACGTGGCACGGACAGACATCCACCGGACAAACGTCTCCCACGGGCAGACTCATGGGAATTACAGGGCATCTCAACGGTTAGCATGGTTTAAACGGGCAGTTGACAAGATTATCGGACGCGGTCATTTATTAGATAACCATTATGGCAATCACTGCAGTTCGGCGGTTACAACTTCGCTGAATGGGCGCCTGACGGTTACTCATCCAGACGGTTCCACACCCAATGGCTAGTACAACTCCAACGGGCGCCTCTCAGGGCTATAAATAGTATTTCTCTCAACCAATTGTAACAACTTTTACTTCCTGTCTACATTATCAATAAAAATATACTCTTTCGTTCGGATATACTCTTTGTTCCTACTATTATTTTGAGTGATTGGATTATTCAAAGTGTGGACATCGGTCGACTCTCCCCGGAGAAAAAGGATACGATACGTTCACCTCTCTTTGTCTTCGTTTATATTTCGCTTTTAATGCTTTATTCTGACGTCATTTGTTTTGTCGCACGAATCCTTAATCTCAACTATTGATCGTGACTCCGCAAATATAAATTTAATTGTTAATTGGCCTAAAATCGGATCTAGGTTAAACAATTTGGCGACCACAGTGGGAGCCGGTCAATAGCTTTCGTAGGTTAAGAAATCTATCTTTGATACTGTATTCGTTTCCGTCTATTCTTTTGTTTCATAACTAACATGGTAGAGAACGATTCCCAGCGAACTATTGTAGGCGGGCAACAAGTAGACACCCCTTCGCGTAGTACTAGTTACTCTCCTGAATACTCTCCCGATTATTCGTCCGATGGGCGGCAACAGTCCTCCCAAGGACAGGTCAGGCAAAGCAGGCGTAGACGCTCTCAGAGCACTACCCCACCCAGGAGACGACGACATAGGAGTCTCTCCCCTGACCGAGGGAATCTGCAAAAAACGCTTTTTGATTTTATGCAGCAGCAGGCAGAAGTGAACCGGGGAATCAACGAAGCACTAACTTCTCTCCGAAGAAGCAATCTTTCAACCGCAGGGGCTGATGCTGCAGCGCCTAACCCCAATGCACCCTCCTCACATACTTCAAGACAAGGAGAAGAGCGTAACGGCGGAAGTGGCACTGCAGATCCGGCGACTCAAGCCAATCAGAACCCGAACGAAGGATCTACGGCACCTGCAGATATGAGCCTTGTTGTGGAAGCTCTCACCAAGCAATTCAAAGAAAGCCAAGAAGCACTTCAAAAGGCTCTTCACGAGAGGATCGATCAGATACCAGGCGCCCCGCCTACGCTGAAGAAAGTTGACGTCCAGCGTTATTCACAACGGCCCTGGAAGAAAGAGGCAGCCCCAAAAGCAATACCTAAAACGTTCAAAATGCCGAACATTCCAAGGTATCGCGGAACGTCTGATCCCAACGATCACCTCATGATGTTCAGTAATTTTATAAAAGCCAGTGACCTCACCGACGAGGAGATCGAATCTGTGCAATTGAAGAAGTTCGTAGAGACCCTGGCAGATGGGGCCCTGCGATGGTATTCAATGTTGCCACCCAACTCCATTGGATTCTTTGCAGAGATGGCTGAATTATTCGTGAAGGCACACACGGGCGCCCAGAAGACGGAGACCCGGGTAGAAGATATCTTTGAAATTAAGCAGAGACCCGACGAGTCACTCCGGAAGTACGTGGATCGGTTCCAAAGAGAACGCATGATGCTCCCCAAAGTGCCGGACAGATGGGCGGCAATCGCATTCACCAACAGCCTGGATGTTAGGAGCTCAGAGGCCACATGAAGGCTTTACGAGTCTCTTCGCGAGTTCCCAGCAGCCAGTTGGTCAAACGTATACAATCGCTACAATACCAAAGTACGTATCGATGAAGATAAACTGATCGGAGCAGGCGCTCGGGGAAGGACCCAGCCTCGCAGCGGCGGATCTGGTGGAAAAGCAGAAACGGAGAGATCAGGCACGCGGTATGAGCCATACCCTGACCAATCGCGTAACAACTCCAAAGGACGCAGCCGCAACAGCAATAAGGGCCTGTCTCGAAAGGAAAACCCTGAGTCAAGTTCCCGTGGAATCCCAAGCCTGCCAAGCTTCAACGTTGAAATGTCAGAGGTCATGGCAGTACTCAAAGGCATGGGAGAAAAGGTCAAGTGGCCAAAGGACATGAAGACTGACCCCAGCAAGCGAAGCAAAGACCTATATTACCACGGGCACACCACCGAAGACTGCAAAGCCTTAAGGTATGAAATCGCCTATTTATTGAAACAGGGATTCTTGAAGGAGTTCCTGACCGAAAAGGGAAAGCAAACTCATGCGAAGGCTCAGCAGAGCAAGCCGGGTCCACCACGAGCATCCTCCCCAAAGCGAACGGTCAACGTTATATCGGGCGGGATCGAGGTAGATTCGGTCACCTTCACGGCAAAAAAGTATGCAAAGGTATCCATTACGAACAACAAGCGTCCCCGGTCAGAAGGAGTAATCACCTTTGAGGAATCCGATGCTGATGGATCACAGTTTCCGCATGTCGACGCGTTAGTCATAACATTGCGAGTAGCAGAGTTCGACGTAAAAAGAGTACTCATCGATGCGGGCAGCTCTGCAAATATTATCCCATCGCGAGTCATAGATGAAATGCAACTAGCAGGCAAGATCGTGCCAATATCTCGGGTTCTCTCCGATTTCAACAACTCGAGCGAAAAGACCCTCGGGGAAATTACCTTGACAACTCTAATTGAGGGGGTAGCAAAGGAGACGACTTTCCATGTTGTCGATGCTGATCTAGCCTACAACATCATTCTAGGCAGACCATGGATCCACGACATGCAGGCCGTCCCTTCTACCTATCACTAGGTGTTGAAATTCCCATCCGAGTGGGGAGTACGTGAAGTCCGAGGAGAGCAGCGCACCGCACGAGACTGTTACTCGGTAGCCCTTAAACTACCCAAGGAAAGCAAATAGAAATTACAGCACCCGGGACCGAATACTACACCTGAGGAGGCTAAGTACGAAGTCCCGGAGTTCATCGCCAAGATGGATGAAAAGGAAAACCACATGCCGACAGTAGAAGCCCTGGAGCCCGAAGAGCTGTTCGATGACAAACCGGAGCGAAAGGTGTATCTGGGGACAGAATTGAGCGAACGCCTATGGGGAGATATCCTGCAATTCCTCAAGGAGCGGCACACAACATTCGCCTGGTCACATGCTGACATGACAGGTATTTCTCCTAACATCATTACTCACAGGTTGCACGTTGATCCATACCACCGCCCGGTGAAACAGAAGACGCGCCAACAAGTAGCTTTCCGAAATCAGGTAATCAATGACGAAGTTGATCGCCTGTTAAAGATCGGTTCAGTACGTGAAGTCAAATACCCGGACTGGTTAGCCAACGTGGTCGTCGTACCCAAAAAGAACGGCAAGTGGCGAGTCTGCATTGACTTCACAGATCTGAACAAAGCCTGTCCGAAGGATTCATATCCCCTTCCCAGGATAGATCAATTAATTGATGGCACGGCCGGGCATGAGGTGTTAACCTTCCTCGACGCATACTCCGGGTACAACCAGATACTGATGGACCCTGGAGACCAAGAAAAAACGGCATTCATAACCTGTCGAGGTACGTATTGTTACAAAGTTATGCCATTTGGATTGAAAAATGCAGGTGCAACCTATCAGCGTCTGGTCAATCGAATGTTCCACGACCATATCTGGAAGACTGTGGAAGTGTACATTGACGACATGCTAATAAAATCAAAACGAGCAGAAGACCATCCGGCACATCTGAAAGAAGCTTTCCGAATCCTGGATCAATATAACATGAAATTGAACCCGGAGAAATGCGCTTTCGGAGTCGGATCGGGAAAATTTCTGGGGTTCATCGTGATAACAATCACGATACCTCTCGATAACGCTCACGTTATGGATCAAAGAACTTGATAGAGAAATTTAAAGAAACGCGCGGAAGCTAATAAAATATACTTAAAAACGAACAAGAATTGAAAATAAGGATAGAATGAATTCAAGAAAGAATTTCTTGAATTCAAGAACGGATCAAGAATCTCAAGAAAGAATCAAGAAATTCAAGACAAGTCTAAATCTTGAAAAGAAACTCCTAACAACAACAATTAGACTAAGCTAACCGCCTTTGGTAGAGAATAGCTCAAGAAGAAGATTATGGAATCCCGACCCCCGTTAGAGTAACAAAGAACAACAGTAAAATAGAATTTACCGCCTTTCTTGAATACCTAAAAGTAATCTAAAGATTTGAAGAAGAAATACCTCATCACCTAAAAGTGTAGACTTGAAGGTTGAAAGATAAATCCAAGAGTAGCCACACACAAAAGTGCAAGAGAAAACCTCTCAATTTTTATTCATCATAAATCTATATTGTCATTGTTCAAATGTAAAGAAAATAACCCCTTTATATAGGATTAGGGGCTGGCCATAGGCCTTACAAAATCCTACTCAAATATAGTTTCTAAGTAATAATGAAATAGGAAAAGAAACCAACTAGGAAAGAAAATCCTAATAAAATAGGAAAAGGAAGTAAATTAAAACTAAACTAGGAAAAGTAAATAATATCCTAAATAAACTTGGTAAACTAATCCTAATTAATATTGGAATCAAAACCTAATTAATATAGGAAAATATATCCCAGTTAATTTAGGAAACGAATCCCACTTGAACTAGGAATCCTTGATAGCAACTTGCAAGCAACTTGGGGTACACTTCATGGAAATCCTTTGACCATCCTTTGCACGTTTTTGGGCTGAAACTAAGCATATTTTATGGGCTAAAAACGTGACCCTATATGGCTCTTCTTGGGCTTCAAGTTTGGCACACTTTAGGCTCTTTAATTAGTCCAAAAATAGACTGATTTGGAACCTAATTCTTCTACTTCAAATTGCAGTAATTTTGACTTCAATATTCATTACTTGTACCTCAATTTGGACCATATAATATTTATATCACTTAGACAAAAGGTCATCCTTGGCTTGAGCTCTTTCTCTTCACAATTCAAGTGCAATCGGCTTGTTTTGAGCTTTCTTTATGTGAGATCTTGTCATATGCCTTCCAAGAGCTTCCAAAACATCACCCAAGTATTTCAATGGAGTTTTCCTTCCATGGATGCTATCATTCCCCTCTTCTTGAAGGAACTCGTCCTCGAATTCAAACCTGCACAAAAGAGAAAGTAATAGAAGTACAAAAGAAATAATAACCAATTCCACACCAAATTTTCTTGGTTGGAACAACATTAAGTAGTATCCATAAACTTTACTTTTACTCTTAAATTTTGATATTATAGTTAATGACTTGGTATACATCAAAACATCATCATCTTCCAATATAACAAAGTCACCAACATAAGAAACAAGAACAATGTTCATTACCTCCAAAAATACCTTAGGTGTTCTAAATAGTCCAAGAATTCTAATTAACGAATTATACATACCATACTTGGACTTGTTCCTTAATGGAAAAACATCACCTTGTATTCTTGTATAGAAAGCCTCCATCATAGCAATGGCTTTGTGAAACTTCATATCATAAACCTTTAAAAAAGGATCAATATAATCAACAGGTTTAACGACACAAAAATTAGCCACTAAGCTTTCGTCTTCCAATATCCAACAAGAATTGATTTCTCCATAATCATCTAGGAATTCAATTGTGTTCCTTTCCACCACCTCTTGAAGCTCACCTCCCCTTTTAAAAGGTTTTTCATCACTTTTATGCACGAAAATACAAGAGCTAGTGCAAGAAATAGTTAATGGATTAAGAAGCGCACAAGAGTTCTCCTCATAACCAACATGTATACTATCAACAAGTAGTGGAGATTTAAAAGTAGACAAATCGCAATCATTCTCCACTTGAGCCAACTCTTCACCAAAATCATGAATTTCATCATTATAAATAGTAGGTGAAAAATAAAATTCTTGTTCATGTTCTTCTTCGTCAAACAATGGTGGACTGTCATAATAAGAGTCTTTATCCAAATCAACACTAGATTGAGGCCAACACAAATAGGACAATAAATCACAATCTTCCTCAACTAATGAATCATTAAGATATGTAGAATGTTCATTATACCTATCATCACCAACACCCAAAAGAGAAATATCATTATCAAATTCATCCAAATAAGGTAGCGTGTTAAGGTTAGCAGTTTTACCTTGAACCTTACCTAAACCATCTTCCGTACCTTTATTTTTCTCATTAAGGTTCACTTGGCTATAAGAATTGGATGGCTCTACCTCTACATGCTGTTTCAAGCACTGAAGTTCTTCTAGTGTTGGATTTTTCATGTAAACTTCTCCAAAATCACCTAGATAAGAATCAAAACAACTAGAAGAAAAAGAAGTAGGAATGTTAGGGTTAGAATAAGAAATAACCTCACCCAAACTCTCTTGTTTTTCATAGCTCTCAACTTCTTCTTTTCTTTCACTCTTATTTTTATCATTCTCTCCTCTCTTTTCTTGTGGCAACTCACTCACTTTTCTCAACTCAAGCTCTCCTTTTTCCACTCTTAAGTTGCCATTTTGCTCTCCCTTACTCCTCTCAATCTTTTCTCTCTCATCCTCACTTTTTTTCTCACAAGCAAGATCAATAAGATCAATTCCATTCCCAATTATACGATTGTAAATTGTAGGAACAATCCAATCACTATCATCATGAGTATGATCTTTACTAACTTCACTTGCATCTCTAGCTTCTCTTCTCATACGCTTTTGTTTTGCACATGAAGATTTAACATGACCCACTTTATGACACTTAGAACATTTAAGTTCTTTATAACGAAATATAAAAAGTGGTTTAACCATGGAACCTTGTTCTTCACTTGCAAACATCTTCAAAAGAACAAACAAGTTAGTGTGAAAAAAGAATCTTCACAAAAAAATCACTCACACTCGTGTTTCTCTCGATAAATTGGCTTTTACCCTCTAATAATCTCACCTCTCTTGCCTTTTTCCACTCAAAGCAACTTTTAGTTGGTTCTCTTTGGATTTATAAATAAACCCTACTAATCAAAACCCTTGGTGATAAGATATAGGAGTTAGAAAAGAATAGAAAAAGTAAAAGACCAAAACCTAGAAAGAATAGGATTTGGTAAGTAGAAATAAAACCAAATAGAAAAAGGATCTTCTCTAATGAAAACCAAAACTTAGAAAGAATAGGATTTGGAATGTAGAAACAAATAAGGAAAAGAATATAAGAAACCCAACCCAAAGAAAAAAGGAAAGATATTACTTTTCTTCCAAGGACTAGAATCCCCTCTTCTTGTTTCCTTTATTGACTAGGAAACTCAATACTACTAGATTTCTAAAAATAATGAGCATAAGCAACCAAAAAAATTCCTCCAAATTTTTTTTTTTTTGAATTTTCGTTTTTTTTTTTTCCTCTTTTTTTTCGTGTTACTGTTCACTGCTACAGTAACCTTTTTTTTTTTTTTTTTTTTTTTTTTTTTTTGCTTTTCTAGCTCAAAAATCCCCCAAGATAATCAAGAACGGAATCTTGATTGAACCCGCTCTGATACCACTTGATAACAATCACGATACCTCTCGATAACGCTCACGTTATGGATCAAAGAACTTGATAGAGAAATTTAAAGAAACGCGCGGAAGCTAATAAAATATACTTAAAAACGAACAAGAATTGAAAATAAGGATAGAATGAATTCAAGAAAGAATTTCTTGAATTCAAGAACGGATCAAGAATCTCAAGAAAGAATCAAGAAATTCAAGACAAGTCTAAATCTTGAAAAGAAACTCCTAACAACAACAATTAGACTAAGCTAACCGCCTTTGGTAGAGAATAGCTCAAGAAGAAGATTATGGAATCCCGACCCCCGTTAGAGTAACAAAGAACAACAGTAAAATAGAATTTACCGCCTTTCTTGAATACCTAAAAGTAATCTAAAGATTTGAAGAAGAAATACCTCATCACCTAAAAGTGTAGACTTGAAGGTTGAAAGATAAATCCAAGAGTAGCCACACACAAAAGTGCAAGAGAAAACCTCTCAATTTTTATTCATCATAAATCTATATTGTCATTGTTCAAATGTAAAGAAAATAACCCCTTTATATAGGATTAGGGGCTGGCCATAGGCCTTACAAAATCCTACTCAAATATAGTTTCTAAGTAATAATGAAATAGGAAAAGAAACCAACTAGGAAAGAAAATCCTAATAAAATAGGAAAAGGAAGTAAATTAAAACTAAACTAGGAAAAGTAAATAATATCCTAAATAAACTTGGTAAACTAATCCTAATTAATATTGGAATCAAAACCTAATTAATATAGGAAAATATATCCCAGTTAATTTAGGAAACGAATCCCACTTGAACTAGGAATCCTTGATAGCAACTTGCAAGCAACTTGGGGTACACTTCATGGAAATCCTTTGACCATCCTTTGCACGTTTTTGGGCTGAAACTAAGCATATTTTATGGGCTAAAAACGTGACCCTATATGGCTCTTCTTGGGCTTCAAGTTTGGCACACTTTAGGCTCTTTAATTAGTCCAAAAATAGACTGATTTGGAACCTAATTCTTCTACTTCAAATTGCAGTAATTTTGACTTCAATATTCATTACTTGTACCTCAATTTGGACCATATAATATTTATATCACTTAGACAAAAGGTCATCCTTGGCTTGAGCTCTTTCTCTTCACAATTCAAGTGCAATCGGCTTGTTTTGAGCTTTCTTTATGTGAGATCTTGTCATATGCCTTCCAAGAGCTTCCAAAACATCACCCAAGTATTTCAATGGAGTTTTCCTTCCATGGATGCTATCATTGTCTCTCAACGAGGCATTGAAGTTAATCCCGCTCAGATTAAAGCTATCGAGTCAATTCCAGATGTACTTCGCGATAGGAAAGAGGTCATGAGGCTGACAGGGAGAGTAGCTGCTTTACGCAGATTCATCTCCCGATCATCTGATCGCTGCAAAAGTTTCTTCGATGTCTTAAAGCAAAACAAGGAGTTCGAATGGACTCCCAAATGCCAGCAAGCGTTGAGGGATCTAAAGAAATACCTATCCAGTCCTCCACTGCTTACCACACCCGTGGAAGGCGAACAGTTGCTAATTTATCTGGCAGTATCAAAGTCATCGGTACGCGCTGTGCTAGTTCGAGAAGAAAAAGGTAAACAACTTTCTATTTACTATGTTAGCAAAGCTCTAATTGATGCAGAAACCCGCTATCAACCTCTAGAAAAGTTGGCGTTGGCTCTAGTAACTGCCGCTCGAAAGTTACGTCCATACTTTCAAAGCCATACGATTGTTGTGGTTACTACTTTTCCTTTACGAAATGTTTTGCACATACCAGAGTTCTCAGGAAGGTTGGTAAAATGGGCTATAGAACTGTCCGAGTTCGATATCACCTATCAGCCCAGAGTAGCGATAAAGTCACAAGTTCTGGCAGACTTCGTGGCAGACTTTAGCATGAATGTATATCCTGAAGCAGAGAAGGAAGCCATTCTTTATGCAGGACAGGCTCCAGGCACCTGGGTCCTCCATACGGACGGCTCCTCGAATGTGAAAGGGTCAGGACTCGGCCTGGTCCTCGTTGCTCCATCCGGGGAGACGGTAAGGCAAGCTATCAAGTGTCCTTTCATTACTAACAATGAGGCCGAATATGAGGTCGTTATTGCAGGATTAGAACTGGCGCGGAACTATGGGGCAACCATAGTCAAGTTAAAAAGCGATTCTCAATTAGTGGTCAATCAAATCAACGGAGGTTTCGTTGCACGAGAACCCAGGATGCAGGCGTACCTCGGCCGGGTGAAAGAGCTCTTGGCGCAGTTTGACGCCTGGGAGGCAGTTCAGGTTCTATGAGAAGAGAATCACGAAGCGGATGCCCTCGCAAACATGGGATCAGTGGCAGAAGTAGGCGCAGCCGGTTCTTCAGCTATCGTCCAACTTCTCTACACAACCATGGACAAGGAAAAGTTCGAAGTTAACACTGTCAGCACTACTTGGGACTGGAGGAACGAGATAACAAACTATCTTATCCATGGAACCCTGCCCGCAGATGCAAAGGCTGCTTGCAAACTCCGAGTAAAAGCTGCCCGATACACCATCCTCAATGGCGAGCTATACCGGAAGATGTTCGCAGGGCCCCTCGCGAAATGTCTTGGACCAAATCAAACTAATTATGTGATGAGAGAAGTCCACGAAGGCTGTTGCGGAAATCATTCCGGAGGTAAGGCCTTAACCCGGAAATTGATACGTGCAGGTTATTACTGGGACAAAATGGAGAAGGATGCGAATGATTTTGTCAAGAAATGTGACAAATGCCAGAGGTTTGCCCATCTTCTTCATCAGCCAGCCGAGCTGTTGCATTCAATAATCTCCCCATGGCCCTTCATGAAATGGGGAATGGACATTGTTGGTCCCCTTCCCACGGCACCGCGGGGGATGCGCTTCTTGCTGATCATAACCGATTATTTCACAAAATGGGTCGAAGCCGCGGCATATTCAAGGATACGGCAGACAGAGGTTGTCGATTTTCTCTGGCGCTTTGTCGTATGTCGTTTCGGAGCACCCAAGGAAATAGTCATGGACAATGGCCCACAGTTCATTGGCCAGAAGGTGACTAGGTTCCTTGACGACTTGCACATTAAGAGGATCACTTCCTCACCATATCATCATGTCGCTAACGGGCAGGCTGAATCTACCAACAAGATCATCGTTGAATCTCTTAAAAAGCGCCTCGAGCAGGCAAAGGGATGTTGGGTAGAAGAATTACCTGGAGTACTGTGGGCTTATCGCACCACAGTAAAAATGAGTACCGGAGAGACTCCGTACTCATTAGTATATGGTGCAGACGCCCTGATCCCGGTCGAGATAGGAGAGCCCAGCCTGTGATATGCGCATGCCACGGAGGAGTCAAACTCAGTTAACCTGTCCGAGGAACTGGATCTTCTCGAAGAACGCAGAGAACTGGCCCTCGTACGAGTGGTTGCCCAAAAAGAACAAACGAAAAATACTACAATCGGGGACTGCGCGTACGAAACTTCCAAGTCGGGGAATTCATACTCAGAAAAGTTTCTCAGAGCACGCAAGAGACAAATTCGGGGAAGCTTGGCCCCAACTGGGAAGGACCCTACAAAGTGGTTGCTTCGGTCGGCAAGGGATCTTACCGCTTAGCACGTCCAGATGGTTCGATTATCCCGAACAGTTGGAATGTGGTTCACCTCAAAAAGTATCACTTCTAGGTGATAAAAACGGTTAGTTACCCTGCACTCACCTTTTTTACATAAAGTTCATTACTATTTATTCCCTCTAAATGGTACTAACGACCTGAACAAGGTCAGATCCGTTTAGCTCAACTGGCAGAGGTCGAAGTTTCTCAACTTCGCGGCTGTGGGTTCGAATCCCACAACGGACACACTCCTCGTTTGGTTATATGTGTTCAATATACGACTCACCGACAACTCTTTTCATACTATCACTTTACGTGTTCTAACATGAAAACAAGGGGGTGGTGAGGGCCCTGTAGGCCAGATAAGACCTTCATACAGGTAAAAAACCTTATGGCAAAAGACCTTATCGAAAGGCAGCAAAATTTCAAAATTTCCACGTGATAAGACTTCCACGACAAATAAGAGAAGTCATTCACGGAACAAAACCCTCGGGTGACAAGGCTTCCACGAAAATAAGAGAAGTCGATCACAAGGCTAACAACTCGGTAAGAGCCAATCTACAAAGCCGTGCAACAACTTTCAACCATCGATATAACAAGCAAAGTTGTACGCACAGAGCAATGATTCGGCTAAAACTCTAAAACGACCACGATTCAGTCAAATTACTTATGACTTACGTTCCTTTTTCTAATGAAAGGCTAAGTTAGAAACATTCGGGCAGACATACGAAAACACGGACTCAATAAGATTTAGGGTCCAAGAAAAGTAATTCCCGGTCATAGGGCGCGAAAGCCATAGCGTATGCATACAAGAGGATCGAGGATTCAAACTAAATATAATCACTGAACAAGATCTAAAACAACATATATACATAAGTTGATAAAGTGCCGAATACGGCTGACAGAATTTTTTCAGAGTGTTCAAAAGGCCAAACAAACCGGCCAAGGACCAGAAAGTTTTGATTAAAAACTTCTGTCCATTAACAAGTAAGTCTAGCTCTCGCCAGACAGTAAGAAAAATAAAAATGCTCCAATCACAAATTGGGAAGGGTCATTAACATTTGGGGCTACGACCAGAACTCGACGCACCAGCTCCGTCAGTTCTGTCTTCGTCCCCCGAAATTTCATCTCCATCTTCATCCTCGTCTTCATCTTCGCCTTCAGACTCCTCAGGAGAGAGATTCAATGCTTGTCTTATTCTGCGAACAGCGCCCTTTGTGGTCTGCAGCATCTCCTCGACATTTACTTGGCCAGTTTGAATCTGCGCGAGCAATATGCGCTTGGCTTCAAGAGCAGCGAGCTTGGCTTTGATTTCGGACTGATCACGCAGGTTGGCCAAATCCTTGGTTAATGTGGTCTGAGCGCTCGTTAATTGAGCGACCTGATCTTTGGCGGCCTGGAGATCAACCCTGGCCTTGACAGCTCCTTCGCTGGCTCTCTGCAGACTCATTTCAAGAGACGCACGGTCTTCATTAGCCCTGCTCAAGGAAGTTCGGCAGTCCTCAAGCAATCTCTCCAAACCCTGGGTAGAGCGTGCGAACCCTTCCTTCTCTTTGGAAAGAAGGTCCTTTTCCCTGGTGAGAGCATTAATTTGCTCAAGACGTTCGTTGTTAACATCAGTTAACCGGCTCACCTCTCCACCAAGGAAACCACACTGCTCAACCAAAGCTTTGTTTTCCTTCAGAACCTCCAACAATTCTTTCTTTACTTCTACCACCTGATCGACACTGTTGATCCTGGAACGGAACATAAGCTCGGCGGCCAGCATGCTTGACTGCAAAAGAAGAGAAAATAAAACAAGCTAAGGTTAAAGGCCCAAGGCTAATAGTTACTACCAGCATAAGGTTAGAAGATACTTACTCGGACAGAATCAGCGGCAATCTGAAAGGCTAATTCCTCATCGCTCAAATCCCTTAGTACCCACTCTTCACGGGGACCGATGAACGAAGAGACTACCTTAGCCAAGCCGCTGGGCCCAGTTATGAAGTTAACATCAGGGGCAAGTTTTAAAGTGTGCTTCCTTTCACAGTACTTGGGTTCCCAAGCATGTTCATCAGGGTAGTTAGGCCCGAACTTATAACGGATACCCCTGATATCCTTCAGCTCCGTCTGACTACCAATAACCGACCGCCAGACAAACCTCGAGGTTGAAAGATTAGATTCATTTTCTGCCCCAGGATCAATTGTGTCACATTCATGAAGACCAACCGGGGCCGCCCCCTCAACAGCCACATTCTCAAGATCCTCAAAGCGAAAAACACGAGGATCTCGGCTACTTTCTTGGGGAACCTCTTCCCTGGTTTCTTCTTTCACTTCCTTCTCCTCTTCTTCTTCTCCTACCTTCTTCTTTCCCTTATCCGCACGGGAAGGACCTGCCGCCTCCCCGTCACCAACTCGGGGACTCCCCTGCGGAGTACGGGCGGCTTCCTCCTCGATTCTCCTCTCATCGCTGCAGAGGTGAGGTCTTCGCCTAAGAGGAGCACCAGCTTCGGTTTCAGTATCCGAAATATAGATGACCTCCTTGGCTAAGCCATCTTCCCGCGCGGACTCGGGAACTTCAGCAGCTGCCTCGGCGTTCACTTCTACGGGTTCGGGGACGCTGGCCCTAGAAGGAGGGTCGTCACCAGCCGATGAGGGTTGCTTGGAAGCCGCAGAAGTTTTACGAGCAGACTTCTTCCGAGCTCCTCCCTCTCATTGGCTCTTCCTTTTCCTCTTTAGGGAGCCCAGTCCATCGGACAGGAGCTCTTCACCCCCCTCCCTGCTGCACAGAGCACCTACCGAAGCTAGTATAGCCTCAGCCTCAGCAGCGGGGTCAGCGACAGGCTCGGTAGGTCTGTCTTGGGGAGGTGCGGGGAAGAAATCTCCCGAAGTGCCCAAACCTGCAACGAAGATGAAACGGTCAGACATAAGAAGAGTTCAAGAAAGGGAATTATCGGGGAGACAGAAATATCCTCACCATGGTGTTTCACAGTCAAACTATTGAGAGAAGCGAAATACGCCCATTCTCTCTTCTCCGGTCCAAACTTCTCCAAAATTAGCTCAACCCACGCCGTCAGTTCATTAACAGATATGAACCCGTCGTAAGGTTGCTTGGCCGCTGCACAAAGAAATTAAACAAAGGTTAGAGGAAGACGAAAAAAGAGCACAAAAAGACTCGGGGACTTACGCGTCTTGTTCCAGAATTCTGGAAGGTATGTCTTGTCGGCAAAAGTTAAAGCCGAGGAGCGCACGAACAGATACCGATGCACCCAGCCTCGGTCACCGGTATCCTCAGAACTGCGCACCAGGACTTTACTTCCGCGCATCCTGGCATTGACGTAGCCGTCCTTAAAGATTTGAATACTGTACAGAGAAATAAAATGCTTGTACTCAAAAGACTGATCGGTTTCTGTCGCAAACCAATCCAAAAGGGTAACCGTCCTAAATATGTTGGGGCTCAATTGCCCCGGGCAGAGAAGGTACTCCCTGCAAAGCCTCTCTAACACAGGATGCAGGGGCAGCCTACATCCTACCGTGAAAGGGTAGGTGCCCATAGCTGTCCACCCAGCCCGGTGAGAAGTAATGTTTTCTTCCTCAGAGACCGGAGAGAAGGGGATTTCATCGCCCCAATTACAATCCAAACTCACATGAGGGATCACCTCCTTCGTGATCCCCGACTTGAACCTGTACGCCGGCCAGTTGCGTGTATCTCCTTCACTATTATGGAAGGACTTGATGTTGCAGTCCGCCTCGAGCTCACCCCATTTCTTGGGGATTATTTCCGCAGCAGTGGCTTGAGCAGCCCGCGACCTAGGAGTGGCCGTCGAGCCACCAGAAATATTGGAACCCTGATTTCTCCTAGATCGTGAAGACATGGTTACAAGAGAAAAGTGAAGTTGTAAAGAGAAAATCAAAAGCCAATTTGGAAGATTTTTCAAGAAACAACGCAGAGGAATCAGAAGCAAGTAAAAGGATTCTCGTCAAATGAATCCCTATTTATAGGAACCAAGATGCAGATCCCTAACTTCCCTTAAGAACACGTGGAGGTTATCGGGTAACTTACGATCAGATTTGGCCGTCAAAGGAAACATAGGGCTAATCAAAACTTTATAGTGCCATCATTACTCTGAAGAGCAGCGGTCACCTCACAATCGAAGGGTGACGTGCGCACGTGGCTGAGACGGTCAAAATCATTACTCTGTACCCTTGGGATACGCAGCAGTCATTTCAGAAAAACCTGCAACTCCACAGGCGTGCCAGCTGCGGTTACTTTTTCATACGGCGCATTTAATGCGCACGACATGAGGTCTTATCACTTATCTGATAGGATTCATACGTCATCAGGATTACATCATATGGAGATAAAAAAATTTCAAGGAACTCCCGCCAAAATCCGTATCCACTCCCCGAACAGATACTCTGCTCGAGAAGTGCGGGGACTATTTATATTGGATAAAAGCTAACTAGACTCAGAGAAAATGACACGTGTCCCACACGTGGCACGGACAGACATCCACCGGACAAACGTCTCCCACGGGCAGACTCAGGGGAATTACAGGGCATCTCAACGGTTAGCATGGTTTAAACCGGCAGTTGACAAGATTATCGGACGCGGTCATTTATTAGATAACCATTATGGCAATCACTGCAGTTCGGCGGTTACAACTTCGCTGAATGGGTGCCTGACGGTTACTCATCCAGACGGTTCCACACCCAACGGCTAGTACAACTCCAACGGGCGCCTCTCAGGCCTATAAATAGTGTTTCTCTCAACCAATTGTAACAACTTTTACTTCCTGTCTACATTATCAATAAAAATATACTCTTTCGTTCGGATATACTCTTTGTTCCTACTATTATTTTGAGCGATTGGATTATTCAAATTGTGGACATCGGCCGACTCTCCCCGGAGAAAAAGGATACGATACGTTCACCTCTCTTTGTCTTCATTTATATTTCGCTTTTAATGCTTTATTCTGACGTCATTTGTTTTGTCGCACGAATCCTTAATCTCAACTATTGATCGTGACTCCGCAAATATAAATTTAATTGTTAATTGGCCTAAAATCGGATCTAGGTTAAACAGTTTTCAAGTTGTGTTCAGCACTGTATCAAACTATTTCTGTACCGTTTTAAGTTGTCTAAACATGTAATTACACTCTCAAATTATCTATACCTAATTACACCCATACAACAGTTCGTATTTGTGCATTTCACTATTGCCTACAATAGACAGTAACTTGAGATCTTGCTGTTTTGTATTAACACCTCTTAAATACATGACGCCTTTAGAAATACAAATCTGCTGGGCAAGACACTATTATCTTGGCTGGAGCTGAGTACGGAAGTGGAAGCTCCCGAGATTGGGCTGCCAAGGGCCCAATGTTGTTGGTAGGTTTCTTGAGTGTTGGTTTTTGACTTGGTTGATTCTGTCTTTTTTTTTCCCACTTACCATAGGATTTCCTAATTAAAGAGCTATTTAACAGGGAGTTAAAGCCGTAATTGCCAGGAGCTTCGAGAGGATTCACAACAGCAACTTGGTAGGAATGGGTATTGTGCCTATATGTTTTAAGGCTGGGGAGGATGCAGATACACTTGGATTGACAGGACAAGAGCGATATTCCATTGATCTTCCAGAAAATATCAGTGAGATCCGCCCAGGTCAAGACAATAGTTGTATTCTACTTTTTTGAATTTTTGTATGTTTTTGGTGAATTTACAGAGCCCAATTTACAGAGTATGTACAGAAAATATGGCTTTGTATCAGTTTCGTAATGAGGGTGGGGTGAATGGCGCTGGGGTGGTGGGGGTAGCGGTGGGGGTGGGGTGATGGAGAAAATGTGCCTTTGTATCAGTTCCGTAATGGGGGTGGGGGTGAATGGCGTTGGGGTGGTGGGGTAAGCGGTGGGGTGGGGTGATGGAGGAAGAGAGTGAGATGTTGTAATTTGGGGAAATGAAATTGAAATTTGTTGATTGGTATAAAATGTGCTAAAAAAGTATTGTTATATCTTGTAATTTGAAAAATATTGCTAGTTTTTTGTAATTAAGTGTTCAAATTTGTATATTAATGTAAAAAACTCATTTCTTTTTGGGTTCTTTACATAAATAGCAGCCCATATGAAAATATTTACTATTCTTTAGCCTTTACTTTTGGTAGCCACAATATTACACTAAAATAATTAAAAAAAAATCCTAGTGTTAATAATTATAGTACTATTTGTTTTAAATAAAAGATATATATCAATAATAAAAAAATAAAATATATATCACCTAAAAAGAAGAATTTGCATAATACTATTTTTTATATTTTATATTTTAGTCCCCATATTTAATATTTACATAAAAAAATACATATCACCTAAAAATAATAATAAAAATACTAAAATAAATAAATATTAAATATATACCATATTCAAATAGTGATATATTGTATTAAAATAGTAAATATTAATATTTATTTATGAGATATTTAATATATATTACATATTGTATATTTAATATTTAATCACTTAATATTTTAACATATGATGCAATATTTATTGAATTATTATTTTATATATTAATATTTATTAGATACATAATATATATATGATCTTTAATATTTATTTTATATCTATTAATATTTATTAGATACACCATATAATTATGAAATTTTTAGATTTTTATTTAAAAGATACACGATATATTTATGATATTAATATTTTATATATTTTATTAGATATTTATAAAATATTATTATTTTATATATTAATATTTACTAGATACACGATATATGTATGGTATTTTAATATTTATTTGATATACAATATATGTATGATATTTATATTTTATATATTTTATTAGATATATAAAAATATTAATATTTTATATATTAATATTTGTTAGATATCAATATAATTTTAATATTATTTATTTGATATACGATATATGTATGATATCTATAATTTTCTATTACATATTGTGTATTTAATATTAATCACTTAATATTTTAATATATTGTGTATGTAATATTTATTTAATTAGAATTTATATATTAATATTAATATCTAATTAATATTTATATATTAACATATTGTGTATGTAATATTTATTTAGTTACTAAATGTATCAAAAATTTAGATATTATTTAATATTTCAAATTGTTGTTAATCTCTAAATACAATGGATAAATATTTTTTTATGAAATACAGTTAAAAATATATAAATAAATATTCTTAAGTAATCCTAAAATACTTGCATATCTAATATTTTAATATTTTAACATATTATTATCTATGTCCTGTTTATTGTACATAAATAAATACTAGTAAAGAACCCTACACAAATAGTACATAAACTATATCATGTATTTAATATTTATTTATTAAATGTACATTATCTAATATCAGACATATCGTGTATTTAAATAATTATTCTCTTAATTTTTTAAAATATTATGTATGTATTGTTTATATATTACTAATATTTGTTTTATATATACGCACACATGGAGGATTTAAATCGTTAAAAAATTTATTTTGCACTAAATATGGTGTATAGGCGATTTTAGGCGTCAAAACACAATTAACAAATTCATTATGACCTCTACATAAATACACAATTATTTTTTAAATATACTAACACAATAATATGAATAAGATTATAAATATTAGAAAAATAAGTAAAATATGCTCTATATATATATGTGTGTGTGTGTAATATACTGAATCATTATTATATTATAACTATTAAAAATAAATTCTTGAAATATTCATTTTGTACTTTTAAAATATAAACATAAATAAATATGCAATGAGAAAGGAAATATAAAAAAGATGAATTTGATAGTTATGGAAATATTATATGTTCTTACGTATACTAACTAATGGAAAAAAATATTTTATTAAGTAGCAGTAGGAAAAAAATAATAAAGAGATTTTAAAAAATAATAATAATAGACTCCTATAATAAATCATGTCTTTAATTCTTAAAATAACATTAACAAATATGAGATCAGCATTAAATAAACCCTTAAATTAAGGGATAATTTTTTTTATTATTTATAAAATAGATGAAATAATATAAATTACCTAATGGCTAGAGAAAAAAAGGGAGTGAAAAGTGGGGCTAGGATCAGTAAATAAGTACTACTCAGGTGCTTATTAAGTAATTTTCTCTTTCTTTTTTAGTTAGTTTCAAAAGAATGACTCCAAATTTATCACTATATTATTAATGAGATGATTTATAGTCACACAAATTCTAATAGCTTATTTAGATCACAAATTTCAAAAGTAATTACTTTATTTTAAAAACACAATGTTGTCGCAAAACCGCGCCTGAATATGTATCTAATGCTCTAGTTAGGGTTATGCACAATGTTAGTACTGCTAGAACTCTCTCTTTTGAAGCATGTATGAATGTTGCCAAGTGGCCCAAGTATCCAAGCTCCATGGAGCTCTCTCAAATGTCCAAACTTTGTCTAGTATTAATATAATGCCTACTAGTATCAACAAAATTAAATCTTTGTTCCCGTAAATGGACTTAAAATATGAAGTGACCTTAAATTTAAATCATTTTCCAATAATCTCCTTACTTTCTACTACTCTCGATTTAAAAAAGAATGACATAATTTTCTTATTAATTTTTTTAAAAAAACGTACATTTCTAAGTTAAGGAGTAATTTAATTTCAAACTTTTTATTTTATGCTTAATGAAATAATTATAACTACATAAATATCTATAATTCATTTAGACAACAAGTTATGAAAGTCCTTATTTCATTCTTACACTCTGTGATCATCAAACACCATGAAATAAATTAAGATGGAAGCAATAACAATGATCCTCATATAAAAAGGATCATATCTCCCATATTTATCATAACACTAGTCTCTCGGTAAGCGCGTTGTGCGTGTGCCCGTGTAAATGCATAAAAATATATAAAAATAAGTAAGTTAATAAAATATAAATAAAAATAGAAATAAATTTCTTCTTCAAGTTAGAAAAAATTAAAAGTCTATCTGTTAACAAAGTTAATTAATCTTTAGTTTATTAAAAGACATAGTTAACTAACAGTTAGTTGAAAGAGTTCTTTTTATTTTAATTTTTTTAATTTTTTTTAAGTTGAAAGAGTTCACTCTTAAAATTCACGTGTAGTCTTTAAAAGATCATCCATAGAATTATAATTTTCTAGATTAGTTATATATATTCATCTTAGAATAAATTATTGCTCAACACAAAAAGAAAAATAAAGTTATGGGTTCAAAGAAACGTGCAAAAGGAATAGATAAGCAAAAAAGAAAAGGCATCCTAAGCAGCTAAAATGAACACAACATTGAAGACTCTAGAAAAAATTTGCCATGAATAGATATGTGGTCACATTCTTCATCAAAAAGAATATAAGTCCTCCAATGTACTATGACCATCATGTATAATTTGAAACTCTTTAAGTGAAAATAAGAAGTTGTACATAAGATTCAGATCTAAGGAAACAACCAGCAACGAAATAGTGATAGCAAAAATACATAAAATTCAACAAATTAAGAGTGGATAGGAAACAATATTGTGCTTTACTAAGTATTAAATAAAAGAACCCACATTGGAACATAAATCTAGAGCCGGAAGCGCTATAGCACGGGTCTCTCTCTTCCATCGCTAATTATATCCCAATTATCTTAGCTTGTGGGAGAATTTGGTATTGACAATAATTGCTCAAAAAGATTAACACAGAATATATTAGTTCGGATTGATATTTTTTCCTATTGGCAAGTATATAAAAAAATAAGAAGAATATGAAGGGGAATTTGGTGTTGAGAAGAATTTGTCACACATGAAAGATGATACCTTATGTAACCTCTTGTCTAAATTCAATCTTTTCACCTTTCAAGATATCAAAAGAAAAAAAAAAAAACAATTGAGAAAACAACAATAATACATGGACATCCTCAAATTTTACATATCCAACTTTCTAGAAATATGAAAAACTTCGTGACTCAGATAATTCAGATATGCTTCTTCACCTCGAGATGTTACCGAAATATGCATTATAAGAAATATGAAAAGTTTTAATAATAGGCTAGAAAGTTTAAATATCATAATTTACGGCTTTGTTTATGAGGGCAAATTTCAAATTGAAACTTTTATAGAGAGCTATTGAGGGTCTCAAAAGGACGATACCACATATTACATAGACTTTATTCAAGTCAATATTTTTTGACAAAACAACCAATCATTAATTGCAGTTTGAGAACTTCTTGTTATAAATTAAAAGAAGACAACACAATGTTGTGGTCTATCAATCTGCAAAGGCTCTTATATGAACTAAAAATTTGGAATGAAGAAGTTAGATGGTCAAGTAAGCAGCGAATTATTCGTCAGTAGTCTTATACAGTAGTTACTTATATGCAGTAAACAATACATTCTATGTATTTGGTCGGGAGAATACAAAATGGTACCAGAATTTTCAAAAGACATGTATATTATGATTTCTATTTGTACATTAATTAAAGTTATTATAATCATTAATTAAAAGTAAAGTTTTCAATTCATTGAATATGCAGACGTGTTATTACTTGGGCACACGCTTTGCGCGTATGCTTTATCATTGAGTATAAAATAGAAAGAAAATATATATTTTATACCCCATATCAAATTTATTATGAAAAAAAAAAATCCCAGGCTTGGAGCACCATAAGTTATAGTTTTAGCTTCTTAAAAATTATCTTTTTTTTAAAGTAAAATTTGTCAGTTATTGTTTGTAGGACCACTTATCTTCTGACAAGCCCTATATTTCCTAAAATTTACTCGTTAGGATAAAGTATATTCTTGCTAAATTTTCAAAAAATAACAAACACATTGACAATAAAAAGTAACTAAAAGATAGATCATTTTTTTCTGCATATAAAGTAAATTAATTGATTAAATGTACATGGATAATATTTTAGAGAGAGAACCAAAACTTCACGGTAGAAAAAGAAATTCTCTCAAACTTTCGTAGACGTACAGTAAAATCTATGTATTTGTTGCCTTCAAAATACTAATGTTAACGGCTTCCTCTAGCAAGAAGAACAAAATATGACATGTCTTCTTTGCCTAATAAACTTCACCAAGAAGATGGATAAATACTACTATGAAAGTATTGAAATTCTTCGATAGTAGTTAGTACATCCGTGGAGTTCGAGGACACTGCTGCTAAACACTTCTCAAACTTTCAGTTTGAAAGATTAAAGATGATATGCTAACAAGTGATCTTAAGGGAAATGGGCACTCTTTCTTGCCTTTATATAGTTTGATATGGCACCCGCTGTGATACTCTTCACACTTCTATTAATTGGATTAGAATATATTAAATTACACTTCCTAAAATTCTGCATAAGTTTTATGCCAATGAAGAGGCTAGTAATAAATTTAGTTAATGGATTGGTTACTCATGAAAGAATACATATTTATTATCTTAGGGAGTTCTAGAAAGTTACTATTATGAAAAGCGTGTGAATACATGCTTTTTAATAAGAACTCCTATTGAAAAGGTTTATCATCTGGCTTTGCATTGGTTCATAGTTGGCAATTTGTAAGACTTCAAAAGTTTATTATTGAAAGTTGAAAGGATTATAAAAATATTGAACCCATTTATGTAGTGGCATACACAGGATTTTTTGTTAGTGGTGTCAGAATCTAACTTAAAAAAAAATATTGAAATAAGCTGCCACTAAAAGGGTTCAAACTTAGGACTACAAAATTAAAGTATATGTGCCTACACCAACTCACCTACTAATGCTTTTATTTTACTGGTGTCATGCTTTATTTTTATAGGCAATTTTCTATTTTCTTTATTAATATATTTTATTTTAAAAAGAAAATTGATCGAGTGGTGTTGGATGACCCCGATAACTAAGGGGTACATCCGTCCCTGCATGTATGAATACTACTACTTTTGTACCAAATAATTCATGACTTTTTATTTAAAGTTAAATTAACTTTTTAGTGCAAAAATTATAGACAGTAGTATTTAATTGAAGGGCAAAATGGTCACTTACTTTTTATTAAAGAGATTGGCTTTTTAAGAATAGTATGATATGATAATAGTATAAAACAAATGAACAAAAAGAAACATAGAAAAAAATTAAACAAACTGGTCCCCTTTTTTCAAGTTTACATGACTTATTTTGCTTCTCAATAATCAATTTGACCAATTTGAAGTTAAATTAATTTAGTTAATTAAATATTTTAAAATTTAGACTTAAACATTCAAAAATTATGTGAAAATTGTAAGTTAGTTCATATAAAAGGAAAGTTAGTTCATTAGTATTTAGACTTAAACATTCAAAAATTATGTGAAAATTGTAAGTTAGTTCATATAAAAGGAAAGTTAGTTCATTAGTATTTATTATCACACACGTACATTATATTTGACGATACACAAGAATGAAAAGAAATTACTAGAAATTTATGCACGGGAATGCAGCTATAACTAGGGGTGGGCATTCGGTTTTTCGGTTCGGTTTTTAACCATTCGGTTTCGGTTTTTCGGTTTTCGGTTTTGAAAAACTTCAATCCAATCGAAACCAAAATAAATTTGGTTTGGTTCGATTTTCCTCTTTTCGGTTTGGTTTTTTTCGGTTTAATTTTAAGTTTTTTCGGTTTTATCATATAAGACAAACTTTAAAATGAAATACTTGAAAGAATATAAATACAAGTCAAAATAACAAACATTAAATTTAAATCATAATTCTAGATAAAAAGAGAACATGAATCCTAGGTAAAAAGAGATCTTACCATTCAAGAGGTAAAAACTGATTGAAACTTTTGATGAAAGCTTCACACAAATTATACCATAATACAAAGAGGTTAAAGTATTGAAGGCATAAAGTATTGAAATATTCAAACTCTAAAACCCTTAAACAAGTTTAGGTTAAGAGATAATCATAAAAGTACGAGAGCCTTTCTTTTTGTGTGTGTATATATATATATTTCGGTTTTTTTGGTTTTTCGGTTTCAATGATTTGAAATCCGAAACTAAACCAAAACACCAAAGTTTTCATATTCTCAATCCAATCCAAACCAATTATTTAAAAATCCAAACCAAATTAAAAAATTAATTCAGTTCGGTTTGGTTTTTCGGTTTAATCCGAATAGTGCCCACCCCTAGCTATAACTGTCAAGCTACCGTGCTTAGCACATACAAAATGACCTTGATAAGAGGTTTAATTTATTACAACATGAAATACTTAATTAAGTAAAAGGGTTTTTTCGAAGTGCTTAAATTATGAATCCACCACAAGCCTTGACCCAGCCTGTCTCAAAGGTAAACGCGGACTTGCATCCTTCACATAGTATTCCGGCCAAATCATATGGTCCTACAATTTCACAGTCGCTGTCGCTCTTGCACAATTGACCACATGGTTTCGGGAAAAGGTCGGAATTGACGGAAGGCGCACACCGTCTCACTGTCTCACCCGTTATAGGATCAGGGATATTAAAGATGCGGCACTTGCCACAAGCGCCAGAGCATTCATGTCCACCACCGGTGACATTTTTGCAAGTTTGTCCACACGCTTCAGGATCGTAGAATGCATCTCGTTTTGTCACTCCTATTTTTGGCCGTGCTGCATTCACCAGCATAGTAGTTTCTGAATGCGGCCATATCTCAACTGCAGGCACGCAATTCATAATATTCAAAATAACTACTAATTATTACTATTATGTTCACATATGAAAGCTTCTATATATGTATTAGTAGTAATATATGCATTCATAATTGATACGACCTCAATCATCAGCTTAATTAGTGTACATACCTCCAATTCTTCTTGTGTGGATGGATATAAAGAAAAGAGAAAAAAAGATCGTACTAGTATGCAAGAGCGATTATATAGATATATTGTAGTAATTACATGCTTACTGTCTTACCAGTAGTTGCCATAAGGAAAACAATGAAAAGGAAACCAATGCCGAACAATCCTCTTCCACTAGCCATACTTAATTATTGCTTTGATTGATACGGATATGGAGATGCAGAATTGAGTACGGTATATATAGTTGTACGCAAATGGGTGATACATATTAATTAAATCTTCCCTAAGTTGCAAATTGCCGGTACAATATATAGTATTTAATAGTAGTGAATTCTGATTTTAGAAACAACCAAATCTTCTTTTAAATTAAAATATAGACATAAACTACATTTCACGTTAAGCTCTGCTTTGACTTTTTTGGACGTCTCAAACGCTCTTTAATTCCAAGAAATAAGCTACTAATAGTAATTAGGGGTTGCTTAGTTTATGAACAAGTTAAATACTGGTGGACAATTCATATTGGTTGTCTTTTTCACCACCCTAGGTCCCACCCCTTACCCTAGCTTATGGATATTTTGAGGATATTTCAGCAGAAATAAAGTATTCAGTTTAGTTTCCACTCAGTCTTATTTTTCGATTGGATCAGCTGGAAATCCGTATGTTTAGATCACATTGTATGTAATTTCCATGCTATGCATCCATGCCTGATCTATATCATTTGGTTATGTTGGTATACGTGATCAAGGAAGGTTTAGTTACGATATAAATGTAGCGAAAGCCGCCTTGGTTCTATGCTGACATGATTGATGGACGAGATTGTTTAGAGGTATATGATAACAAATATTTGGAGCTCATAAGGTGACATACAATTATAAGGTTGTGTGTATATATACGTGTAGTCCAAGTGGGGAGATTGTAAGAATTTATGGATTTACACATACATATATATCAATAATAATTGTATGTTAACTTCTATCATTAAAGGTTGACCCAATTAAAGTGATCTGAGGTTAAAGCTAAATGGGCCTAATTAGATACCTCATAAAGTATATGTTTGATATTCGGATGTATATTCGGATTAATGGACGTGCTTAATTAGAAATACATAAAGTGTGTGCAGCTATAAATAGTATGGTCCCTAAATCAAATGTAGGATTTCTTTTCTGATATTTCATCGTCAGACAAAGAGTGAGTGCCCCCACATGATGGTTTGGAAGAGCTAGCCGCAAGATGGCACGGCTTCATCAGTTCTACGGATTAAGGTACACTTCCGCATCTAGTTTTTTATTTTTTTGATGATTTGACATGTTTGATCTTGGGTGGATGTGGTATAATCTATTGTTTAGTCCTATCTATTAGTTCATTAAAATTGTTGACATATAAATTTGATCATAAAAAAATATTTAATCATGGAGATGCGTGCAAGAAATTAGTATTTGTGAAGTTAATCTAAAAGTTAATGATGAAGTTTAATACTAGTACTCGTACGAAGAATAATTTTATAATGTAGTAAGAAAGTGTTCAAAAAAGAAAGTGAAATTACTTCCAGTAGTTTAAAATTCTAAACAACTACGCATATAGCATAAACTCCATAAGAAGACAGCTTAAGACCGAAAACACTATAACTTTGTATAACTATTTCATTATTTACCAAAAACCAACAGAGAAAGAAATAGTACATCAGCATTTGCATGTTCTTAGTTTTTCATGCAAAAAGGATTAATGACATTAGAAGGTAACATAATCTGAGTAAAATAGTCAAAAAAAAAAAAAAAAAAACCTTCACACATATCAGATTCATTATTTACATCTCTAGATAATATACACAAATTATATATTGATTATTACAACTATGTGCATATTATGTATGAATTATATATGTACATGCACATCTATCCTCTATTTTTATTTAAACTATTGGTAAGGCTGCTCTTTAGGTTAATTTCTCAACAAAAAAGATGTTCAATCTTCTATTAGTCTCTCTTTAATTCAAAGACCTCATCTCATCAGATTGCTTCTAAATTTAATTGTTAATAGAGAAGATGATTTATTGTATGTGATTTCATATTTAGGAACTGGTAAGTTGTTTTCGCGTGATATATAAATCAAGGGTTCAAATCGTGAAAATGGTCACTAATGCTTATTATGATACGTTGTGTGCACGCGGAACGCTTTCTATAATGGACTGTCCTTTTCATATTTAAAAAATTATTTTATAAATTATTATTATAATCAACAAATATATATTCATCATTCAAGTACTTACTATTTTACAATCTTTTATACACTTATTAATTTAAAAAAAAAAACTAGTTGACAAATAAACGCGTGCACATATTTTAATTCGCCACAGCATAAGATAAATTAGTGGTGCACATGACCATTAATTAATTATTCTACGTGCTTACATTAATTTAAATTAAATAGTGTTTGTAGAACTCTTGCTGTGGTCCTTCAATTATCAGGAATTTGTGATTTAATCATTATGATATTGACTAAGCACATTTCATCTTCATATAGTTAAAAATTGAGTTTTACGTCCATTTAAGTAGTAAAGCATGTTATATTTTGAACATTTTTGTGATTTGTCAAAATATCAGCGGAATAGCAGATCGTGAGCTGCACTTTGTACTTCAATGGATTGGGGAAAATTGGGGAAGAACTTTAGAGAGAGAATTTTATGAATTGGATTGTATTGAATTAATCTTCACATGTGTTACACATATACATATATAGAAAATATCTAAGCTAATTCCTAACTGACTAAATTAATCCTAGCCGTAGATCACTTAGCTAATCTAACTGAATATAACTGATCCTAGCTGATGTGTTTAACTACACTAATAACCACTTTAACTAACTGTCACAGTAATAGCCACTTGATGGCTCACTATTTACCCGATAGTCACATTCTCACTCTTATTCAATTCCTTTACACTTTCAACTCCTTTACACTCCTTTACACCCCTCCCCCCCCCCCCACTCAAGCTAGGAGTCATGAAGATGTTCTTCATTCCTAGCTTGGACACCAGATAGGAGTGTTGGGGTTGACTGAGACCCTTAGTAAACAGATCAGCAGGTTGTTCTTGAGAGGGCAAATACACAGTGTGAACCAGTCCCTGCTGCACCAATGGCAATCGATATCGATGTGTTTTGTTCTCTCATGAAACTCATGAAACACAAGATTGGTTGCAATCTAAATTGCTGATTTGTTGTCACTATACATGGAAATAGGAAGCTGTAAGTACACTCCCAACTGTCAAAAAAGACCAGCTAACCACACCACCTTAGCTACAGTAGATGCTAAACTCCTATATTCAGCCTCAACTGAGCTTCTGGAAACAGTGGATTGTTTCTTTGATTTCCATGAAATGGGTGAATCTCCAATCTTAACTATGTATCCAGTGACTGACCTCCTTGTGTTGATACAAGAGGCCCATTCTGCATCACAATAAGCTCTCAAGACATTTGAGCTCCCAGCAGTCATGAAAATACCCAAGCCAGGTGTCTGTTTGATGTACCTAACTACCCTTGCAGCAGCTGCCATATGAGAGGTCTTAGGTCTGTGCATGAATTGGCTCAGATTTTGGACTGCAAATGCAATGTCCGGTCGAGTGATAGTTAGGTATAACAACCTACCAACTAGCCTCTGATATAGACTTGGATCCTGCAGTAGAACATCACCTTTGTTCTGATTCCCAATGTGTTCATCAAATTCTGCAGTGGTGAGTTTCTCATTCACTTCTAATGGTGCACCAATTGGCCTAGTAGCTGACAACCCCATATCTGATATAAGCTCCAAGGCATATTTCCTTTGGTGCATCAAAATCCCATCAGTGTTCCTGGCAAACTCAATCCTCAAGAAATACTTGAGCTCCCCTAGGTCTTTTATTTTGAAATTGTGCTGCAGGCTTAGTTTAGTTTGCTGAATCAGCTCCAAATCACTTCCTGTGATGAGCAGATCATCTACATAGATCAGGACAATCACAATTTGCCCTTGTGTTCTCTTGGTAAATAAGGAGTAGTCCAGATGACTTTGTATGAACCCAGAAGTAACTAAGGCAGAGGTTAACTTGATATTCCACTATCTAGAGGCTTGTTTGAGCCCATAGAGTGATTTCAATAGCCTGCAGACTCTTGTTTTGTCTCCAGATTGCCCAAAACCTTATGGCATTGTCTTGTACACCTCCTCATGTAAGTCACCTTGTAAGAAGGCATTGTATACATCCATTTGGTGTATATGCCACCTTTTGAAAGCAGCAATGGCAATTACTGATCTCACTGTTACCATCTTCACCACTGGGGAGAATGTTTCTTGGTAGTCAAGACCCTCCCTTTGGTTGTAACCTTTAGCAACTAACCTTGCTTTGAATCTCTCTATTTCACCATCAGCTTTGTACTTTAATTTATATACCCATTTGCAGCCTATAGCCTTCTTACCTCTAGGCAGGGGAACAACCTCCCAAGTCCTATTGTCCTCCAAGGCTTTGATTTCTGCCTTCATAGCTTCTACCCATCTTGCATCCTTGGCAGCCTCAGTAAAGCACTTTGGTTCTATTTCAATGGAAAACTTGGAAATGTAACTCTGATATGTAGCAGATATGTTAGTATAACTTATAGCATCTGAAATGGGGTATAGACATGTATGAGCTGAGGACTTCTGTTTAGATATTTCAACATAGTCTTTCATCCATATGGGTGGTTTGGAGAGTCTGTCTGATTTCCTGTGAGTAGGTTGCTGTGACACTGTATCTTGGTTTGGCATTCTTGTGACTGGTTCTGCTGGTAGACTTAGAGTCTGGTCAGGGAGAATGGATTCTGAGACATTAGGAGGTGGATGAGCTGGTTGTACAGCAGCTTCAGAGTTATTTGAAGGAGCTGAGATACATGTTGGTATGATCACTTCTTCTGAGTGGATAGAAGGATCCTGAGTGAGGGAATGTTCAGGTAATGGTTGGAAAAAAACAGTGTTTGGCAACTCTGAAGTGGTGCTTCCTTGGAAGGGAAATACATCTTCATAGAATGTGACATCCCTACTGACAAAGAAAATATGATGATGCAAATCATACAACCTATATCCCTTTTGACTAGGACTGTATCCCATCATAACTGTCTTAGTTGCTCTTGGAGCAAATTTGTCACCCTTCAATAAGTTGGTGGCATAGCACAAGCATCCTATGGTTCTCAGGTGGGAGAGAGATGGCTCCTTATTATAGAGCATTTTAAAGGGTGATTCATGATTGAGAACTACAGTACCCTGTTGATCACATAGACTGTTGCTTGAACACACTCCCCCCAAAATTTTGCTGGGATATATCCTTCAAACTTTATAGCTCTTGCAATTTCTAATATATGTCTATGTCTCCTCTCTACAACTCATTTTTGTTGAGGAGTGTAGGGACAGGAGCTTTGCTGTAATATTCCATGTGTTTCAAACAACTCTCTGCATGTAGCATTGAAGAATTATGTGCCATTGTCTGACCTGAACACTTTGATAGTTTTATCAAATTGAGTCTGTATCATTTTGATGAAGTTTTTGAGAAGAAAACATACATCAGACTTCACTCTCATCAAATATATCCAGGTAAATCTGGAATGGTCATCAATCAAAGTGAGGAAATATCTCATTCCATTATGAGTTTGTGCCTTATAAGGGCCCCATACATCCATGTGAACTAGCTGAAAAATGCCACTTTCTTTGTTATGACTAACTGGAAATGGCAGCCTAGTTTGTCTAGCTAATGGACAAATGTGACAATTTTTTAAAGAAAAATTATTTCTATGCTTGAACTCAGGAATTTTTCTAAGAACTGACATAGGAACATGTCTCATTCTTCTGTGCCATGTGTCTGCTCCTATGTCACTTGTTTTCTATGCTACCATTGAGCTTTCTCCAAGAACTCCACTCTTATTCATATTCAGAGGTGACTGCAGTGTATATAGGCCATCCTGTTCCTTACCGATCTCCTTGACCTTCCCAGTCAAGAGATCCTGAAATACACAGAATCCAGGAAAAAATGTAGCAGAACAATTCAAATCTCTTGTCAGTTTTGAGACAGACAGCAGATTAAACTTGAAATTTGGCGCACACAAAACTTTTTTAAGGACTGCACCTCCAGTTAAGTGACAGTTTCCAATATGAGTTACAGGTGCTGAGTCACCATTTGGCATTTGGACTCTCCCTGAGTGAGCTGTTAATACTCCATCATTTAAGAGAGATTTGTTACCAATCATATGGTTTGTGGCACCTGTGTCAATGATCCAGCTACAAGTATTCACTTTATCTACAGGGGCAGAAGTTGAGTTACCTGCCATATTGGCACTGGCACTGTATTATTGAGACTTGTCTTAGACAAGATATTCATTATCTGGTTCAGCTGATCATTTGAAAACATCTGTGCACCCTGTGGGTTTGTGTTGTATCCTTGATTACTGTGTCCATAATCACTACCAGTATTCCTGATGGGAACTTGCCCTGGAGGGTACATTTCTGAGTTATCATTCAACACAGCATTTGCTCTACCTCTTCCTTTGTATGCATTCTGATAGCCTCTAGATTCCCTGTTTGGATTCTGATAGCAGTTCTCCTTAGAATGACCTTTCAAATTGCAGAATTCACACTTCTTTAGTTTGAAGCAATTGTCCCTAAAATGCCCTTTCTTCTCACAAATATCACAGTATAGAGCAGGTCCTTTCTTGTATTTTTTATTTGATCCTTTAGAGACAAACATTGCAGTGGGATCAATGTTGTCACTTCCTGCATAGTTCCCTACAGCTGCTCCTTTCTGATTCTCATCCTGTATCACCATGGAATATGCCTGATTGACAGTAGGTGTGGGTGCCATCATTAAAATCTGACTTCTAGCTTGTCCATAACCTTCATTTAGCCCCATCAAAAACTGCAACAGTCGCTGCTTCTCCAGGTAGGCAACAAACTCTTTAGATTTCTCACAGTTACAGGTAGGAAAGGGTACTATTGAATCATATTCATCCCATAGGTCTTTTAGTTTGGAATAATAGACAGATACTGATGACACTCCCTGAACTAGTGTTGCTATTTCTTTATGGAGGTGATATACCCTAGATAGGTTAACCTTATCAAATCTCTCCTTGAGATCATTCCACACCAGCTGGGCATTTGACCTAAACAGAATGCCACTTTTCAAAGCACTATTGACATTGTTCATAAGCCAAGACAACACCATAGCATTACATCTATCCCATTGATGCTTCATCAGAAAAATCATCCTTCACAATTGTTCCATCAATAAAACCTAGCTTATTTTTGGTTAAGAGTGCTACCTGCATTGCACGACTCCATAAGGTATAGTTTTCCATGCCTATTAGCTGAATTCCTACATTGACTGCACCAGGGGTATCTGATGGGTATAGGTACAGTGGATGATTGTAATCTATACTTGACAAACGTTCCTGAAGCACAGGGGATCCACCTACATTTGTTGTAGTTGCCATTGCACCAAAAAAACACCAGCAGATTGCCAGAAAATGACTAAAGAACAGTAAACTTTCCAAAAATGAAGAATTTGTTCAAAAACTAGGGCAAATGATTGCCTCTGATCCTGAATTATACGACTAATAATGAAAAAAATTGTGTAAAACTTGCCTTAAAGGCTCTGATACCATGTCAAAATATCAGCGGAATAGCAGATCATGAGCTGCACTTTGTACTTCAATGGATTGGGGAAAATTGGGGAAGAACTTTAGAGAGAGAATTTTATGAATTGGATTGTATTGAATTAATCTTCACATGTGTTGCACATATACATATATAGAAAATATCTAAGCTAATTCCTAACTGACTAAATTAATCCTAGCCGTAGATCACTTAGCTAATCTAACTGAATATAACTGATCCTAGCTGATGTGTTTAACTACACTAATAACTACTTTAACTAACTGTCACAGTAATAGCCACTTGATGGCTCACTATTTACCCGATAGTCACATTACATTACCCAAAGATATAGAGAAACAATACAAACTTAACAAAATAGTAATGAGTAATAATTAAACTATTTAAAGGTTGACAATTGAAAAAACTTGTGAGAATTTAATCAAACGCACGCACATCAATTAATTAAATGCTAAATATATTTAGCCAGATATGATAGATCTAGAATCAAAAGCTTTCAATATTTGATGGACCAAAACTTTTATTTTCTCAGTTGAATATTCACTTAACGTTTACGTCATGATCATATATTTGATAAAGCCACAGGGACTCATTTACGAGGAAATCATCTCCTATCTCTTTTTACAATTTGAATAGAAACAAATGAGCCAATAAAAATTCTTATGTTGCAAATTTTTTATGTCATTTTTTAGATAATTTTAAAAGTCGTATTACTAAAATCGTAATTATTTTGTAAAAGAACTTTAAAATCAAATCTCGTGGAACTGAAGTAAGAAAATGGTGCTTTAATACCTTTAAGGAAATGGTGCTATCGTGTAACTAAAGTAAGGAAATGGTGCTTTAATATTTTTAACGATTTGGTGTTTAAATACCTTTAGGTAGTGTTTACACCACCTATTTCCTCATGTGATTGATTTAAATAATCAGATTATCATTACTTCACTTGTTAGATATATAAATGGTTTCTGTAATAATATATATCTCTCTCTATATATATATGTACTACACTTGTTGTTGTGTTATATTTAAAATTAACCTAATAGTGTAAATTTAATTGTGATTTACAAATATTTATATTATTAATCTTCAAATTTTCTTAGATTATTGGCATAATTTGTTGAATGATAATAATATTATAGAGTTAATTCCTAAAATGGTCATTGAACTATTACAAAGTACCTAAAAAGGTCACTTTCCTTTGGTTTGGGACAAAAATATCAGTCAACTTATTTAAAGTATCTTAAAAAGTCATTCTTCTATATTGTGCAGTAAAGAAATGCTGACGTGGAATTTTGTTTTTTGCTGACGTGGAAAATGCTGACATGGAATTTTAGTTTTTGCTGACGTGGAATTTTATTTTAGAGCTTTTTATTAAAAATGAATCCAATGAATATTTTAATTTTCTTTTTTTTTTAAAAAATACCATATTATTTATTTATGAAATACCCATATTACTACTTGACACAAAACGGGTCTTCTTAAGTTTCTTTTATTTTAGTTCTTTTTATTAAAAGTGAATCCATTAAATATTTTAATTTTCTTCTTTGTTAAAATAACAAATTATTTATTTATTTCTTAAAATTATGTGAACGAGTTTTATTGATGTATGTTATTAGTGTTCTCAAGTCATGCTACGGGTAAAATAACATTTCAAGAAAGGTTAACGTTAAAACTTTTTGTTGTTTAACAAACAAAAGCTTGTCTAAATATCCCACCTAACCTTGGGAGCGTCATTGTCAACAAAAATAAGTAATATACTAGGCTAAAATAAGTTTTTTACATAATGAACAAAAAATAAATTTCAAAACAATTCAATCTAAATTTTGGTAGGATTTCTTGTCTTCTTCTTCTGAACGGCAAGCACATACTCCTTCATGATTTTTCTCTTAAATTGTCTTCCTCTCTTTGAAATTGATGATCCAGCAGCCTCATTAGTAATATCTTCGATTTGAACACCCTCACCAACAAATCCAGTTTGTACAGATCTTCTAGTAGCTTCAGCAACATCAACCCCTTTAGTTGCTCCCTTGTGAATGAAACAAAAAGTATTGTATATATATAAATATCATGGTTAATTGAATTTTATTGTGGAAAAAATAAAACTATTACCTGAATTATGGTTGTCTGGTTTGTTTAGTTGAACTCCTGGAGATTGTTTTTCGACATATATGGGACATACACATTTGAACGATCCTAGCTTTCTTCAAAATCAGCTTCTACGATTGGATCAAAATGATGGCTTGAAGATGATTGTCCCTTTTTGACGAACTTGTCGTGTCCTCCTGCATTATAGCCAAAGTTTTTACAAATTGAACACTTCACACGCACAAAACCCTTTTTAAATAACTTTTGAGGTCCTAATTTTTCTGCATTTCTTGCTGCATCAGCCTTCTTTTTCTTCTCTAACTCTTCAGCCTCTTTTCTCCTCACTTTATTTGGTGGCCTTCCTCTCTTCTTCTTCACACTCTTAGGTGGTAGAACCTCTCCACAATTCACTACTTTTGGCCAATGGTTTTCTGGATTTGTTGGGTTTATGTAATGTGAATATTCATTCTTAAACGTTTCAACTGTGTAAAATGTATTCACATAGTTCTCAACTCCTTCATTATTCCCAATAATACTCGTATATGCATGTGGACATGGCAATCCAGTTAGATCCCATCTTCTTCAAGTACAACTTTTTGCTACCAAGTCAACAACATTAGTTCCACCAAGACCATCTACTAAGACTTTTGGCCCCCCAGAATAATCAGTTCTAAAATGAATTGTTTCTTGTCTGATTAAGTTCAATTTCTTTATGATCTTAGGGCAAATAACACCTTGGTATTTTTCAATCCATTCTCTCTTCTTGTACAATCGTTTCATCAACATATTTTTTATCATGTCAAGCATTGTAATGATAGCTTTATATCTAGCATCATGAATATACCTAAAACAAAATAATTAAATTTTCCATATGTCCGAACGTAAAATCTTATCAAAGTAATATATAAGTAATCAAATAAGCAATACATTAAAAGTTCAACCAAAAGGAAGATCTCTAAAAGATACCCGTTTACTTTTAGCAAGCTGTTAAAATTACTTACTAAGTTTCATCCCTAAAAACGAGTTTCTGCCCATCTTTTATTTCTAAAGATAATTACTCCAATTGGTAAGAAATAATCGTTTAAAAAGAAAATACTATATAACATATGGGAACTTAAGAAGTACTGCTAACTAGAAGCAAAGTCCAAACTGAAGTACCACGGCCAAACAGAGGTAATACTTTTTTTTTTCTTTTGTAAAAGTTGAAATATAGATAAAATTTTGTAACCTGTTAAAGCTTTCACACAAGTTGTTCAGCAGCATATTGCATCTTGTATTTGTTCTGTACAACACTCTAGTCCAAGTATGGAATGGTCTTTCAGGGTGATTGAACCATTCTCTAGCTTCTTTGTCCTCTTGTTCAATTGCTTCCATACATTTTTTAAATGTCATTTCATTACTCGCTCTTGCAGCGTTCCATACTAAATCCTTCAAAGCTTTGGCTTTGTGTTTTTGCCTAAAATTTTTGATACATGTGCCTTTCACAGTTTCTATGTTCAGCTTCAGGAAACAATTCCTTAACAGTACCAATTAAGCCTTGTATCAAAAAATATTAGAATAAATTTGAGCATATACTAAAGATAGAAAATTTAAGAAATCAAAGTTGCGTACCTTTTGTCTGTCCGACATAAATGCAATATGGTGGCTATTCCTGATCTCTAAATCCTCTCCACATTGTAAAGAAACCAACTCCATGTTTCTTTACTCTCTGATCCAGCTATCACCGCATATGCAACTGGAAAAATACAATCATTTGGATCTATTACAACTGCAGACATGAAATTTCCTCCATAGGTGCCTTTTAGCCAGCAACCATCCAAGCTAATTAGTGGTCTACATCCTTATTTAAATGCTTCCTTTAGAGCTTCCAAACACACATAGAAGTCCAAGAATTTTCCGCCATCTCTCTATATTACAACATTTGATCCAGGATTAGAAGTCAACAACTCCGCTCTATAAGATAGTAGCTTGCCATACTATGCTTCCTCTTCACCTCGAACCCATATTAATGCTTGCCTTTTAGCCCTCCACGCCTTTTTATTTGATATTGTTTCTATAGACCTTCCTAACTAATTCAACCAGTCCTTTCACACTCAAATAAGGATCAGCTTTAAAGATGTCCAAATACTTTTCAGCAATAAACTTAGGACCCAAGTCAAAATTATCAAACGAATTAGGACACTTATGCTCCAAATCAATTGTCTTTATTTGAACAGTTGGGTCATCTTGACTTATTGCACTAGCCCAAATCCAGAAGAGACAGCCATCATACTTGCAAGCACAAGTAACCCTTACTTTAACATTGGTAGGAAAACGTAACTGATACCTATTCTTGATGCCCCATTCCTTACAAGCTTTCTTAAATTGATCGAAATCCCTAAACTTCATCCCTAGTTCCATACTAGGATTTTTTTTTTTTTTGTTTATCTTCATCATATTCTTCATACTCTTGCTTACCTTTCTCTTCATCACTATCAGATTCAATGTCATCAGGCAACTCATCTGAATCTGCATAATCAGATTCAACATCACACGCTTTCTTTGACAGGCAACCAATTGTACTAGATGGCACAACAACATTAGAACTTGCATTTTTAGGCCTTCCTCTGCTCTTCTTAGCTTGTTGCTTAGCAATAATGTCTAGAAAATCATCATCTTCATCGGACAAATTATAGTCTGGATCATTGAAGTCTTCCTCCTCTTCACCAACCTCTTGATCAGCCCTATAAATAAATTTCCTTCAACCGTACCTTCAATGTCGACATCACTTACTTGGCTCAAAAAATTTTCAAACTGCAGCGCTATAGCCTTTGAATGCTCCTACAACAAATACAAATAGCAATATGAGAAACTAGCTCCTAAAGAATCTTACTTTACACTATATTGGTAGAGGAACCAAATAATAAACTAACGACACATCATACAGACCTTGCAGTATATCAATAATATACATAGAGAAGAAGATGGTTTCTATGAAAACCCTAAACATTGTTCATAAGGACAAATAGAAAACCTAGACCCATGTCACGGTTAATTTGAAAACACCAAAATCCTAGACGCCATATTTACAAAAAAATAATTTCATATTTTAATTTTAAAGAAACGACTTTAGATATTACCTCATTTGGTGACCCAATTTGGTCACCATGTGCAACTTGTAGGTGTTGGGGGGACCATTCTTTGTGCAATTCCATTAAACTATTCCTCGAAGAACTAGATTTTTCAGTGAATTGGGACCAAATCTTCATATTTTAATCATGTGTAAGATTTTAGAGAAAAATACAAAGGGTTTGGTTGAAAGTTGAAACCCTTCGTGCTTCTTTTTCGTTTTCTTTTTGGGTAGTAATGTGGTATTTTATATATAAATAATTTGGTATTTTTTTAAATAAAATAAAATAAAATATCCATTGGATTCACTTTTAATAAAAACCTCTAAAATAAAATTCCACGTTATCAAAAACTAAAATTACACGTCAGCATTTTCCACGTTAGCAAAAAATAAAATTCCACGTCAGCATTTCTTTACTGCACAATATATGAGAATGACTTTTTAAGATACTTTGGATAAGTTGAGTGATATTTTTGTCCCAAACCAAAGGAAAGTGACTTTTTTAGGTACTTTGCAATAGTTCAGTGGCCAGTTTAGAAATTAACTCTAATATCGTATAACAAAAATTCAATTTCAAAATATAAACTTATTCTTCGTTTTATACATTAGTTTTGAAATAATAATTTAGATGGGTGACAAATAGATTTTGATAAATCTTTACAAAATCAAAGTAAACATCCTCAGTGCATTGAGAACTTCTCACACATTTTTCCATCTTTGCCTAGATTTTCAAGTCAGTATCGAGACAATCATAAAAAATTCGTCCACATGCCACTTTTGCCACTGAAATTTGGTTTGAAGCCACTTTTTTTATTGATTTTATATGAGAATCCACTTTTTGAAACTTCAATCTTTGTGGGTTGAAGTTTAAATCTTGTGGGTTGAACTTCATGCCTAAGTTATGAAGTTCAACTTCAATCCGTAAGGGCTGAACTTTTAGGCAAGGGTTGAAGTTCGTTGAATTTGAATCCTTGTGGTGGCCTGAAGTTGAACTTCAACGACTGAATTGCATAAATATGACACAGTAAGCAATGGTTTGCATCTTTGCCCTCAATATAGCAAAACTGTGCTCCATTAGTTTAATAAAACTTATGCTGGACGAAAATACCCCTCGCAACTAATAAAAAGATCCACACTATCCTCCCCTTTCTTTTCTCCATTCAAATAATCTCTAAATCCTGAAAACCTACAACTTTTACGGATCCCTCCATTGAAACGAAGATTCAAGGTTAGATTCCTTCAAATTCCTACTCTATTACATTCATTTGGATAACCCTGTAGAAAAAACTTCTTTGGAATGGCCACCTTGCACAGACTACTTGGCAATTGCGAAAACTTTAAGCCTTGTTGCAATGGGCAACTTTTCTCTGCAAGTCTTAGCTATACCAAGAGTTTAAGCTCTAGTGCAATGACACCTTAGACAGACTTCATGGAAATTGCCAAGACTTCAAGCCCTATTGTAGTGGCCTACTTGCAGAGAAGGTCTCTGCAAATCTTGGTTATTGCCAAGAGTTTAAGCTCTGGTGCGATGAGCACCTAACAAAGACTTCCTGGCAAGTGCCAAGACTTCAAGCCCTGTTGTAGTGGCCAATTTGCAGAGAAATTCTCTGCAAGTCTTGGCTATTGCCAAGAGTTTAAGCTCTGGTGCAATGGGCACCGTACAAAGACCTACTGGCAATTGCCAAGACTTCAAGCCCTGTTGTAGTGGGTAATTTGTAGAGAAACTCTCTTCAAATCTTGGCTATTGCCAAGAGTTCAAGCTCTGGTGCAATGGTCACCTTGCACAGACTTCTTGGCAATTGCCAAGACTTCAAGCCTTGTTGCATTGGGTAATTTGCGAGAAAGTCTCCGCAAATCGTGGTTATTGCCAAGAGTTCAAGCTCTGGTGCAATGGGCACTTTAACTAGGAAATTAAAGTAGAATCTAACACAAGAAAAATAAAAACAAGATTGAAATGAAACTTACGAACATCATCATTAAGGGTCAACTTATCACATGACAAATCAAGAAACCAACTTCTTTTATCAATGGTAACACCACCCAAGTGATGTTACTAAATTCTCTGCAACTTTTGGTAATAGCCAACACTTTAAGGTCGAGCGGAAGGGGGCAACTTGTAGGGAAAGTCTCTGAAAGTATTGGCAATTGCCAATACTTTAAGATCTGGTGTCATAGGCAACCTGCAGACAAAATCTCTGCAAATATTGACAGTAGCCAAGACTTTAAACTCTATGCAATAGGCAACTTACAGAGAAAGTCTCTTCAAGTCTTGGCAACAACCAAGACTTTAATCTCTGTAAAATAGAGGCTACTTGCAGAGAAAGTCTATGGATTAATGGTAATAGCCAAGACTTTAAGCTCTTTGCAGCGAATAACAACAATATCTAATTGCAATTGCCAATAAGAACCTTAAAATCATCTTAATCAAACATAAGAACTAAAAAAGTTTCACAGGAACGTCAAATTTAATTCAACGATCATCAATCAAAATGAAAAAATTTACAGATAAATGTTTAAATAATAAGTATAAAAATACAAGTACATTTTGTTATGAAATGTAGTCCCACTTATGAAAAATTAATGTTGGGATATTTTCGTTTGTCATTAGATCAAAAATAAAGGATTAGGTGAAATAAAAATTACATTATAACACAAACTAAAGAAAAAATAACAAAATAAAATAAATTTTTTACAGATTTTCTAAATTTTTTAAAGACACAAAGAAGAAAGAAGGAAATGAAGGAGGAAGGAGAGAAAGAAAGGATGGAGGAAAGAGAGAAGGAAACGGTTCCATGTGAATTAGGTTTAGGCAAGGGCAAAATAGTCATTTCACATAGTGAGGCATGACGTGGAGGGCAGTTAGTTAAAATATTTGAAACTGGGGGCATTTATCTAAAACTATGTCTTGCCAAGGGAACCTTGTGAAATTTTTTGAACTTCAACCCTTGTGGGTTGTACTTCACACACCCTTGTGGACTGAACTTGTGTGAAGTACAACCCACAAGAATTGAAGTTCCAAAAAGTGGCTTCTCATGCAAAATCAATAAAAAAAATGGCCTCTTGGGGCCAAATCATACATGTGTGGTTGAATTCTTTTTTTATATGGTACAGACTTTGACTTGTGTGGTTACGAAAGAGTTATCGCGCGCGTATCGCTTTGTATGACTAAAAGTGCGGTCGCCGGACTCCTCATGTGGTTATATTGGTTGGTCTGTAATGCTTGTGCGATTGCAATCTTGTGATCAGGTTGCGAGGAAGCGAAGTCTGTGCGAGGATGTTTATGGTAAGTCGTTGATCTATTGGCTGCTTGTTTGGAATGAGTTGCGGATTTCTTCTAGTAAATTTTACTTGGCGAGGCAGTGTTTTCAGTTTGTTGCTTCTTGATGGTTGGAGGCCGTGTAGTGTCGAACAATGTTGGATCTGTGACTTCGTGTGTAGGACCATGTGTGAGTTAGGGTGCGATTTGTAGTCGTTGGACTAGATTGAGCTGGTTGTGGCTATAGCTAGTATGTTGACTTTTCTTGGGAGCTATGATTGCTCGAACTGTTAATGCACTGTTTAGTTGTCAGTGGGTTGTCATCTGTATTTGAGATTATGTTATGCAACATGTTTGTATCTCGGACTGTATCCTGAGTTGGAGTGATGGTGTTGATGTATGTCGGTTGTAGGCTGAAATTGATTTCGGCTTTCTCGGGGTGTGTGTTGGTTTGTTAGGATCGATGTGTTTGCGAGTAGTGATTTTTATTTTAAAATTAAGGTCATACCTCGTTTTTGGTTGGTGTATCATGTTCATTATTTTGAGGTGTTTTCAGCTAAGATTGGTTCATCTTATCAACTGATAAATGTTCAAAGATGATTTTGATAATTGCCGGTTAGAGAGTGTATTAGGCTTTATAATGTTGGTTTCGGTGGGTTACCATTATGTTCTTCTTGTTACGGTGAGTATAATTTTGATGATAGTTTTTGATCTTGCGATGGCATGGAGTCGTACCGTTGTTGACCCGTTTGGATATGTTCGATTGAGTTTGATCGCGAGATTTGATGTTTCGATTGGTTGTACTCAAGTTGTTTCTTTTGGATTCTGGAGAGTGCTATACCCTATGGCTTTGAAGGTTAAAGACTTGTGTAAGTGAAGCCCGAGTGGCTTAGCGTCAATTATGTGAATTTTGTTAATCAGTGATTCTTGTTGTGCTTTGACCGTTCATTTGAGGTTTCCGTCTGCAGTTAGTGATAAGTCGACTTATTGCTTCTAGACTTGGTGCACTCAGTTAATACCGTTCGTTCGGTCGAGGTTGTATCGAAATGTGGGTTCAAATTGGTTATTATTCCTCCTTGTAATGATTGGTTTTGTGCCACTTGGTTTGGTGTTGAGTCATGTGAGGTTCAAATTGCTCTATGTGAGAACGCTCATCAATATGATTTCTTAGATGGTTAGGCTTGAATGTGAGGACGGGATATCCTAGTGTTCGCGGTTTGCTCTTTCCTTGCTATTCTTGTTGCTTATATATTATTCTGATTTTGGTTGTGACCATGTGGGGTCTCATGGTATTGATTTGATTCTAGATATTTATATGATGTCGCTGGTTTGCTTTAAGCTGGATTGTATTGCCTTTTGGATTTTTTGTAGTTGTTGATAGTCTGATGGTTGCTCAGTTATAGGGGTAGTGCCGTCGAAATTTTTGTAAAATTTGAGCCTTAGCGAGATTTACGGCATTGCGGTGATATTGGAAGGTTGGTGTCGTTGATATTTATGGTTTGCTCTCGTTCCTTCTTATCTTAGAATCTCTATGTTCGACCTTTGGGTGTTGTTGCAGTGTGGGGCATTTAGGTTATTGTCGAGTATTCTCGGAACAACGGTTGTATCACATGGTTGTTGTGGTTGACTGGTATTTCCATGGATAATTATGTTTTAGGGGAGATGCTGCTGAAATTTTTAAGAATTTCAAGACTTAAAAAAAAATTGAGTTCGATTTATGGTCTTCGGATGGAGGCTGTGTCATTGGTTTTGTGCTTGGTTCGTTCGTGGACGAACAAATCTAAGTAGGGGAGATTATAATGGTCCGCCCAGTCATTTTGGTAAATCGAAGCTCCGATATGCATGTCGATATATTTTTTTTAGTTTCAGTAAGTTTGTATGATGATTTTGGTCATGTCCACAAAGTTTGGTTAAATTTCGATGAGTTTTTGATAAGTTTGGGTTCGGTTTCGACGTAATTTGAACATAAAAGTTACCATATTGAGCAAACAGCCTTTGATTCGTATTTCGACTAAACCATTATATCTGTATCGTAATTTAGAAACCTTAGAAACTGAAATTATCAAGTTTTGTTATCATATGAGGAATTTATGATTATTTTACTAAGAATTGGGTTGCCAGAATTTTCAGATTATTTACGAAATTGCCACTCACTACGTAGTTAAAAATCTGCACTATTCCAAATTTTGAAACCAACACATCTCCTTCATTATAAAGTCAAATGGAGTGATTCAAAAGCCTTACTTGACTGAATTTTCACAAGGAATCTATTGGAGGCATAAAAAGTGAGTTTTGAGATCGTTTGGTGAAATAAACGAGGCAGAACAGTAGGCATTTTTGGCCATTAATGTTGTTGGAGTTTTTCTCATCTTGAAAATTTGGAATTGGGAGAATTCGAGGATGTTGTTCTATGGGGTAAGGTCTAAACCATAACCTAAGTATTTTCCTTTGATTCATTCCTTTGGTTTAAGCTTTAATCCATGATTTCTAAAGTATGAAATTGGGGTTTTCTTGTAAAGAAGGTTTATTGGATCTTTCTCGCGAAGTTCATAAAATTGATTAAATTTCATAAGTTGCTTTAAATGATGAAGTTGATTGAGTTTATGCTAGATTATGATACATCTAAGGCTGAATTTGGTAACCCTATTTTGGTCATAAATGGTAGTTGTGAGAAATTGGGGAAGTTGAGTAAATTCTTAAATTTTAACTCAAAAGTAGAATAATATGGGGATTTAGGAATGTTAACGATATCGGAATTACTTGATTTTCATATGTATCAACTCGTTTTCAAATGGGTAACATGATTGTAGAATTGAATTTGAGATTTGAGGTGTTAATAAATAATTGACTTTCAACATAAACCCGAAATTTGATAAATTGGCTATTTGATGATGTAGATGGAATTTAATTGAGAAAGTAACCACACTTTTTGACTCGGGGGTGAATGAGTAATCTAAAAATGTATTATGTTCCGGTAATCGGATATGTGGGCCCATAGTTCACTTTTGGGTTGACTTTTTGATTCGTTTGTCATCCAGTCATGAAAAATAGTAAGGTAGCTTATATTGATTGTATTATTTATTGTTTTGCATAAAGTGGACTTATTTGGAAGGATTTGGGCGTGAAAAGACGATCGTGGGCTAGTTAGCAATCGTCGGCTTGAGGTAAGTGGTTTACATCCCTTCTTTGGTGGACTTTCTCCACATTTGATGTCTATGTATGTGTTCCTTACATGCATGCTGCTGAAATGGGCATATTTATTATGCCAAGACTATTTTGAAAAGTGTAATTACAGTTCATTACTATTTCTTGATTTATTATCGTAGCACGATATAGTTTCGTGCATATTATTATGGTACGATGTAGTTTCGTACATATTATCATAGTACGATGTAGTTTTGTGCATATTATTTTGGTACGATGTTTCGTACATATTATCATCGCACGATGTAGTTCCGTGCATATTAATATGGTACGATGTAATTCCGTACATATTATCATAGCACGATGTAGTTTCGTGCATATTATTTTGGTACGATGTTTCGTACATATTATCATCGCACGATGTAGTTCCGTGCATATTATTATGGTACGATGTAGTTCCGTACATATTATCATAGCACGATGTAGTTCCGTGCATATTATTGTGGTACGATGTAGTTCCGTACATATTATGATAGCACGATGTAGTTCCGTGCATATTATTGTGGTACGATGTTTCGTACATATTATCATCGCACGATATAATTCCATGCAGATTATTATGGTACGATGTGGTTCTGTACATATTGTTGTAGCATGAGGTAGTTATGCGCATATTGTCGTATTATGATGTAGTCCTATACATATCATTAAGTCACAACGAATGTGTCTTAGTACTTTGATGATTAAGTATGAATATTATTTGTTTGTTAATTAAGTGATTTTGTCTTTACTTTTTGTTACCTTGGAGTTGTTTGAGTTTTCATATATTTGCAACTTGTTATTCTACTTGGAGCCCGGTCCCCACTTCTTGAGTCCTTTTGACTCACCCACTTTCTTTATTTTTTTCCGTATTGTTTTACATTCGGCAGATTCGATATCGAGTTCTGCCAAGCATTATGGTAAATGGAGTTGCTCGTTCTTTAATCTAATGGTGAACCACTTTGTCCTGTGGTGACATCTTTCCCTTATTATTTTTATGTTTATATTAATGATTATATTTCTTTATATTCGGAGATGTATAACCTTATTGACTCCTTAGATGTTCATGATTCATGAGAGGACTTAGAACATGGTTGCAAAGATCCTAGTTGTGTATTTGGGTTATATATCATACTTCGCTATTCTTTTTATAATTTCTTTTATTTGATTATTTCATATACAAGTCAAGTGTTGCTCAAGAGGGCTTCGCCCAATGAGTTGGGTTTGGGTGCCCGCACGACCTATAGGATTTTGGGTCGTGATAGTTTGCTAATTATTATTATTAATCATCAATAAACAAAATAAAAAATAGTCTTTTCCAATAAAATTTAGGGATAATTTCATAGACCTCCCTTGAGGTTTTGACTTGTAACACAAATTTCTCTTGTGGTTTCAAATATTACATAAGCATATTTAGGTGTAACAAAACTATTCTCTAACCTACAGTGTGTATTGGATAAAAACTGACGTCACCTAAAAAGTGACACGTGTCTGCCACGTGGCACGGGCAGAGGTTTTCCCGGACAGACAACTAACGGGCAGATGACTGACCAGGCAGTTACCACAAGCAGGCTCAGAGCGGTAACGTAACGCTTCCCAAATCAGCGTGATTCGAATGAGCAGTTACCGGATTGTACGCGATTGCTTAATGAATAGTCATGAAGGAACCGATTACACTTCCAGCGGTTACATATCCAACGGATACGCGCCCAGCGGTTACAAGCCCAACGGATGCCTATCAGATCTATAAATAGCACTCGTCCCGAATCATTGTAACACACATTCTATTCTCTGTCAACAATATCAATAAGAATACTCTCTCTTACTCTTGCTCAATACTGTCCTTCATTTACATTTGTTGCAGCTCAGCTCGGGCTTTAGTAGACTCTTCCGTAGCCCTCAGCAGGTCCATCTCAAAAGATCTACGCTCATCGAGTGCCTTGTTCAGCAAAGATTTGCATTCTACAAGCAGAGCCTCCAGGCTCCGAGCAGATCGTGTGAACCCTTCTTTCTCTTCAGAAAGAAGGTCCTTCTCCCTGGTGAGTTCGTTAATCCGTTCAATTCGCTCGTTATTAGTCTCATTCAATCGGTTAACTTCACCCCCAAGGAGACCACACTACTCTGCCAGAGCCTTATTCTCCTTCAGAGCCTCCAGCAGCTCTTTCTTCAGTTCAAGTACCTGATCGACGTTGTTGATCCTGGAGCAGAATATCAGCTCGGCAGCCATCAAACTTGACTAAAAAAGCAAAAGGAATGAGGTTAGAAATGTGAACTCGAAACTATCTTCGGCTCAAGAAAGTACTAAAACATTTACCCGGGCAGAATCGGCAGCGATAGCAAAAGCCAACTCCTCATCACTCATCCCCCCATTGTCCACTCCTCTCGGGGACCGATGAGCGACGAAACTGCTTTGGCTAAACTGCCCGGCCTGGCCATGAAGTTGACATCGGGGACTAGCTTCATGGTGCACTTCCTCTCGCAGTACTTAGGCTCCCAAGCCTGCTCAGAGGGATAGTTTGGACCGAATTTGTAGCGCACGCCCCGAATGTCCCTCAGTCCGGTCTCACCTCTAATGATGGTCCGCCGAGTGAGCCTTGTCTTTGACGTATCAGAATCACCTTCCATTCCAGGATCTCTTGCATCGCAATCGTGTAGACCGACAGGCACTGCCCCCTCAGTGGCCACGTTCTCCAAGTCCCCAAAATGAAAAACCCGAGGACCCTGGCCACCCTCTTGGGGGATTTCTACTCCTCCTCCTTCTTCTTCTTTTTCTTCTTCTTCACCAACCTTCCTTTTCCCCTTATCTGCACGATAAGGAGCCGCCTTCACCCCGTCATCAACTCGGGGACTCCCCTCCGGAGTACAGGCAGACTCCTCATCGACCTTCATCTTATCGCTCCGAAAAAAGGGCTTTCTCACAAGAGGTTCAGCAGTTTCGATCTCAGCATCTGAAATGTCGATTACCTCCTTGTCAAAACCCTCTCCCCGTGCAGACTCGGAGACTTCAGCAGGGATCTTGGCACTTTCTTCCGCAGGTTCAGGCACACTGGCATTGGGTGGGGTCTCACCCCCGACAGCTGAAGTTTGCCCGGCAGCAACAGAAGCCTTACGAGCAGACTTCTTCCGTGCTCCGCCCACACCTTGGCCCTTCTTCTTCCTCTTCAAGGAGCCGAGGCCACTAGAAAGAAGCTCCTCGCCGCCTTCCCTCCCACGCAGTGCCTCCGCTGAAGCTTTTATAGCTGCAAACTCAGCCTCGGGATCAACAGCGGGCTCAGACGACATAGCCTGAAAGGAAGGGGCAGGGAAAAAGTCCCCATGTGTACCTAGACCTACAAAGGGCAGAACGGTCAGACACAGCAAAACCACGAAGAGAAGAAATAGCTATAACGGTGGAAAATTCTCACAGTGAGTTTTCACGGTCAGACTCTTTTGCGCAGCGAAGTACGCCCATTCCCTCTGCTCAGTAGAAAACTTCTTCAGGATCACCTCAACCCATGCTGTCAGCTCACCAATTGATATGAGCTCGTCGTAAGTTCGTTTGGCGGCTGTAAGAAAAAGTCAAAGGAATGAGCAAACAAGAAAGGAGGAAGCACGAAAAATTCAAAGGAAAACTCGGGGACTTACGCTTCTTGTTCCAGATCTCGGGGAGAAAAGTCTTGGCGTTGAAGGACAATGCCTGGGTGCGCACGAATACATACCGACGCAACCAACCCCGGTCACCTGTATCCTCAGAACTGAGCACCAAGCCCTTGCTCCCGCGCATCCTAGCATTGACAAAACCATCTTTGAAGATTTGTATGCTATACAAAGAAATAAAATGCCCATACTCAAAAATTTGGTCGGTTTCTTCAGCAAACCAATCCATAAGCGACACTATTCTGTACATGCTGGGGCACAGTTGCCCCGGGCAGAGTAAATCCTCCCTGCAGAGCCTCTCGAGCACAGGGTGCAGGGGTAATGTGCAGCCAACTGTAAATGGGTAGGTGCACATGGCCGTCCACCCAGCCCTATGCGAAGTAATGTTCTCCGCTTCAGATCCCGGCAAGAGCGAAACTTTCGCGTCCCAATTGCAGTCCTCTCTAACTCGTGGGATCACCTCCGATGTGATCCCAGACTTAAATCTGTATGCCAGCCATGCGCGTACATCTCCATGATTGTTGAAAGCCTTGATGTTGCAGTCCTTTTCCAACTCACCCCACTTCTTGGGGATAATTTCTACAGCAGTGGCCTGAGCGGCCCTAGGTCTGGGAGTAGCCGCGGCAGCATCCTTCAGATTTTCTTAGCCTTTGGAGACATAATTCAAGAAGAATTGAGAAGATGGGAAGGAAGGTTGAAGGATGTTCAAGGGTTTTTCAAGATTTGGGAATTGTAGAGTAAAAGCAAGTAAAAGGGCTAAGAATCAGTTTACCCCTATTTATAGGAGTAAAAAGTCCGGCCCATCAGATTCCCATGAGACACGTGGAGGTTATCGAAAAGGCCACGAGCAGATCCAATCATCAAGAGAAGAAGTAGGTTTCACCAAATTTCGAAGCAACATCATTGCCCTGAAGTGCAGCGGTCACCTCGCAACTGACAACGGACGTGTGCACGTGACTGAAGCGGTTAAAATCATTACTTTTACCCTTGGGACGCACAGTAATCACATCGAAGCTGACGGCGGACGTGCAGACGTGCCAGCTACAGTTACTTTTTTACATCGCGCATTTAATGGGCACGTCATGGGAATTTGTCATACAGCTGATGAAGTGCGCATGTCACCCAAGATTGTCATGTTACAGATGAAAGTTGGACTTTGTGAATAGAGTTTTCCGCCAAAATTCACAATCCACTCCTCAAGCAGAATGCGGGGACTATCTGTATTGGATAAAAACTGACGTCACCTAAAAAGTGACACGTGTCTGCCACGTGGCACGGGCAGAGGTTTCCCCAGACAGACAACTAACGGGCAGATGACTGACCAGGCGGTTACCACGAGCAGGCCCAGAGCGGTAACGTAACGCTTCCCAAATCAGCGTGATTCGAATGAGCAGTTACCGGATTGTACGCGATTGCTTAATGAATAGTCATGAAGGCAACGATTACGCTTCCAGCGGTTACATATCCAGCGGTTACTTATCTAGCGGATACGCACCCAGCGGTTACAAGCCCAACGGATGCCAATCAGATCTATAAATAGCACTCGTCCCGAATCATTGTAACACACATTCTATTCTCTGTCAGCAATATCAATAAGAATACTCTCTCTTACTCTTGCTCAATACTGTTCTTCATTTACATTTGTTGGATACTTTGCCCTCAAGTCTTCAAGAATAATCAGTAACGAGGAATCCTCACCGGGATCAAGTGATCCGACACGGTTCCCTCTATCTGTTTTATTCGTGCTTTGATCTTATTTATTTTCGATTGTCTATTATTATTTCCATATCGTCAATTACCATCATTGAGAATCGTGCATATATTTATAATCTAGTAATCAATGCAATTCCGTATTTAATTTGGTTAAACTTTTAATCTAAACTATTGATCGTGACTCCGTAAATATAAATTTAATTGTTAATTGGCCTAAAATCAGATTTAGGTTAAACATAGTGGACAAATATTCCCCCCATATATCAATATACAGTCTTTTTTAATTTAAGTTAATAATTATTTTATTCTTTTCTTCTTCTTTTTTTCTATTTTTTTCTCATAATCATTAAGGGTGGATAATCACTCATTCATATCAAGCTTGCGGTATCAAATATGTTGGCCAAATAGATTTCACTTGCCACATAAAGTTCAAGAGACTTATGAGATCAGTATCTCTTTCCAACCTCCAAAGTTAAAAAATAGTTTTGTTACCTAAAAATCAAATAAGGATGTTTATGTAATATTCGAAACCACAAGGAAAGTATGTGTTACAAGACAAAATCTCAGGGGAGGTCATCGAAATTATCCCTAAAATTTAAGCTTATGACTTATGAGTTAAACCTTGCTTGTTAATTTTTTGGGGTTAAATAGTAATTTCATTCAAACCAAAATTCAATGTTTTACATCTCAACCAAGTGCTGGTCACTGAATTTCCTCAAGAACTAGACTATCAACTAAACACTTAGACTATCTTTAACTATCCTTAACTCTCCATATTCACTACTGCCTCTAGCTAGTACATGAACTCATAGCCACGAGCTTAGCTGAGCTAGCATTGTCTTCCACTTGTTGTTTCCATGCCTTTTCTATGGATATGCAGGGCAATTTCCTTGCAGATCTTGTCAACTACAACAGTGGTCTATTAGAATCTCATAGCATTCTTCTCCCTCCACATAAATGGCTATTGCAAATGCACAGCTAGCAACAAGGCATGTGCCCACTTTTTTCCTTTCCATTGTACAAGCCCATTTCACTTCATGCTCCCAGGTTTGGATTGCTCTCTAGATGTCCGGCCATATAAGCATTCTTTGCCATACTGCACGAGTGATCTGGCAATCAAAAAATAGGTGCTCTAATATTTCATCATGAGTCCACGGAATACATAACTCACACTAAGCTAGATGCCAAATCTTAGCAGTCGATCAATTGTTGCTATTCTTTGTTGTAGTGCAAGCCATAGGATGAATCTGCGCTTGGGTGAATGCTATCCTGTAGAATGAGACTCTTCCATGATATCCCTGGGTGCTGAGGAAGCAGCTGCAGATACAGTTTCTTGATTGAGAATTTGCCCTGCACATTTTGCAAGGTTTGCAATCTTGCAGCTAATGATCTTTGTAAAGAGACACATTGTACAACATGCTTTCTTACTTAAGTAATCTTCCTACGACCCAAGATGCATTCTTAGGTATGTCACAAGTCTCCAGATCTCTTCTTTTAATGTTGTAGCTATGCACCCACTTAATCCATAGGCAGTCCTTCTTTATTTCAAGAGCCCATAGTTGTTTTGTAATAGCTGCTCTATTCCAAAGGATTAGGTTAATGACATTCATTCCCCCTGCTGAGTATGTCAGGCACACTTTTTCCCAGGCAACTATAGCTTTCTTAGATATGGAAGAAGATCGTGTCCACAGGAATGTTCTGCACACAGTTTCAATAGCCTTCATGATCTTTTTGGGCATGAGGAATATTTGAGCCCATTACGTTTGTACTCCAAATAACACTGATTTAATCAACTGCAACTGACCAGCATATGACAATCGCTTACATGTCCATCATCTGACCCTATTAAGTATCTTTTCTAACAGTAGCCAACATTGAGCAACTGTCAGTTTTTTGGATGAGAGGGGAACTCCCAAGTATCTGAAGGGAAATTCCCCTTCTTGGAATCCTAATTCCTGCAAGAGCTCCTGCTTGACAGTAGTTCATACCCCAGCAAGATAGAGTGAACTCTTTTCAACACTTGCTCTCATCCCAGGAGCATTAATGAAGGTATTGAAAGTGCTTCTCAACAACCTTACTGAACCCAAATCAGCTCTGCAGAACATAAGCAAGTCATCTACAAAGCATATATGAGTTAGCTCAAATTTCTTGCACCTTGGATGACAATTAAAGTCTCCATTCAAGGCCAGCTGCTTCATTTTTCTCTGTGGATATTCCATAGCAATAACAAACAGATAGGGTGACATGGGAACTCCTTGCCTAAGACCTCTATTTGTCTGAAAAAGTTTAGTGAGTCCTTCATTCATGAATAATGAATATGACACAGTAGTAACACATTCCATTATTCAATATATGAATTTAAAGGGAAATTTCAAATGACATTGTACTGCTTTCAAATAACTCCATTCCATTGTATCATAGGCTTTCCTTAAATCTACTTTCAGCACACATCTTGGTGACACTCTTTTCCTACTATAGCCTTTGAATAGCTCATAGTTGAACATTATGTTATCTAGGATACTTCTACCTTGGATAAATGTTGACTGAGAATGCCCTATCAACTCATCAATGGCCTCTTTGATTCTGTTTGTAAGCACCTTTGCAATGAGTTTTATAATGTTGTACAGCAGGCAATAGACCTACAGTCCTTTACCTGGGATGGTGAAGGGTCTTAGGCATTAATGTCAATGTTGTAACATTGATAGCATGATACATCTTCCCTGTGACAAAGAACTCTTGCACTGCTTGTATTGTATCATTTTTTACTAGCTTCCAGTTCTTCAAGTAAAATTCTATAGGGTATCCATCAACTCCAGTTGCTTTCTCTAGAGCCATATCTCTTAAAGCTAAGGAAATTTCTTCTGGTGTGACTTCCTGCACCAGATTGCATTGTTGTTGATAGTTCAAGCATGGGTCTTATTTGATTACCTTTAAGTTGGGGCATGGAATTTCAACCTCAATGGTACCCATCAAACTAGTAAAGAATGGTAGGAACTCCTCTTCTACTGCTTTTGGATCATTTACTCTGACTCCTTGTCCATTGTAGACAGAACTGATATTGTTCCTAGCTGTCCTTATCTTCAGTTGTGCATGGAAGTAGTGTGAATTAGTATCTCCACTTGATAACCAGGTTGCCCTAGATTTTTTCTTCTAAGCACATGCTCCTCCACTTTACTCCACCTCTCTATTTCTATCAACCGTTGGTTTTCCTACTCATACAAGTGTTCATTCTACAAGTCACTGGCTATTCTACCCTAAATGATCTCCAATTCTTTCCTTGCCTAATCCAGCTTCTTACTATAGGATGCCATGTATGTATTTAGTTCCTTCAGCTCCTCTTTAAGGTTATGAAGTTTCCTCCATACTCTTCTCATAGCATCCCCCTCACTATCTTTTTGCCAGATAACTTCAATAATTATGTCAAAGCCTGGCTTATTCATAATATGATTATACAATTTGAATGGTCTTGGCTTTATTTTTAGTTTCCTACCATACTGAATTACCACTGGTGAATGATCTGAAACCCCCAGATCCAAGAACTCAGCTTCAATATGCCTATTGATCTACATTTATTGGAAGTTCCCAAAGGCTCAAACAATTTTGGTATGAACTTTGCTTTCAGCATGTTGTTTATTGCACCAGGTGAAGTATCTCACTGTGGCCTTGAGTGCAGTTAGTTGCAAGGTATCTAGAAAATTCTGGAATCCTTGAATCTCTACTTGAGTAACTGGTGCACCTATTATATCATCAGTAGTTAACACATTATTGAATTCACCACATATAAGCCATGTCGCTTGAATTGTAGGCTCCAATTGTATAAGATCATGCCATAGTTGTTCTCTTTGTTAAAGGTCATTCTGAGCATAAACGACACAAAAGGTAGCAGATTACCTGAATAGTTGGCTCTTCCACCACACAGTGAATCATTTGGTCAGTTTTAGCTAGTGCATGCACTCTGAGATGACTCCTTCATACAATCCATATCCTTCCATTCGCTGCCTAATTATAGTTACAAGCTACTCCCAGTCCTTTGCAACTTTATTCAGATTTTTTTTTTTGAATTTTCTTTTTTCAACTCTTGTCTCTAGGCAACCGAAGAGGTCAATTTTACTCTTTAACAAAAAAAAGATTCAACATATTTTGTTTGAAGAGCTTATCTAGCCCTCTTATGTTCTAGGTGTTTAACTTCATGGAGGTTGAAGCTGGCTTGCACCAATCAGCCTATCAGCAATAGACAGAGTATCCTTATCCTCTCTTGGCATCAATCATCTCAAAGCATCATACCTATTGTTTGTCATTACAGCATCAGTAGTGGTATTATCTGCTCCGTAGCTTGGCAGCTCCTCTTGAGCCTGCTCATTTGTCGTTATATCACCCTGCCCAACTTTAACTAAAAAAACCCCACTCTGCATAGCCTCTTGAATTATGGAATGTTGTTCTTCATTGGTGGAATAGGTTGACATCTCCCTAAACTTGACACGAAAAGTCACTTGACTCCCTTAACATTGCCATGTACCCATCAGCTTCTTGGACCTCTTCGAATTTATGTCATCTAAACACAAAATGCCCACATGGCTCAAACCGTGTTTTTCAATATATTTGGCGCGCCTGACTTATTTTTTTCTGCGGACATGGATGTACAATGATAAAAGATATGTCCATAACCCATCTCCCTTCTATATATCAATTTCCAAACATAAATATACTAATTTCAAGACTTTCAATTCTTCTTCTCCATTAGGCTTTTCTTTTCATTCTTATATTCCATAAGCCCTTTCTTCAATGGTTCTCTTGAAACTGACTAATTTCATTTGCAAAACCAAGTAATGTTGAACGACACAATGTATTAGTTACTTCATTAACATCAGAATATGATCAAAGTACGGGCACAACATATAATTTGTCCGAAATATGCTATTAACTTCTTTATCTTTGATGAGAAGTCATATATCTATAGGAATAAAGGTTTTGCATTAATTTTTCAGTGTATTACTTGATAGCTCCAGAAAAGAATTTCAAAAACAATAGCAAAAAAGTTCTAGCAATCTTTATGAATTCAAAAAAAGGAATCTTTATGCAACAAGGTGCACAAGGATGTTAAACTAATCTCATAATATGAATTAGCTAAATTAGTTCTATCTCATAAATGAAAATCAACATTAATATTACAAATCGTATGCCGACTAAATTTGATTGTTTCCAATTTGCCTATTTCTTCCCACTTCTGGCTAGGGGTGGGCATTCAGAATTTCGGTTCGAGTTTGGTATTTTTAAGTTCGAAATTTCGATTTTCAGTTGTTGAATGTTAATACCAAATACCAAACCAAAATTTATTCGGTTCGGTTCGGTTCGAATTTTTGTTATTCGGTTCGGTTATTTTGGTACGGTTTCGGTTTTCATTCCAATTTTTTGCATTCAATTCATTTCATTTCAACAATCACCAAAACTTATTTTACAAAATTAAAACAGCTTAAAAACAACAGCGCAACAGTCCAATTTAGACTGTCCAAAACAGCACCAATAGTTGTCCAAAACAGCACAAGACGATGTCCAAAAACTGCTCTAGTGTAGTCCAAAATTGCAGCTACCAGCAGCTTAAAAACTGCAACCAACAACAGTCTAAAATGCCAAACATCACCTTGACTCTCTACTTGAGTAACTGGTGCACCTATTCTATCATCAGTAGTTAACACATTATTAAAATCACCACATATAAGCCATGTCGCTTGAATTGTAGGCTCCAATTGTATAAGATCATGCCACAGTTGTTCTCTTTGTTAAAGGTCATTCTGAGCATAAATGACACAAAAGGTAGCAGGTTACCTGAATAGCTGGCTCTTTCCACCACACAGTGAATCATTTGGTCAGTTTTAGCTTGCACATGCACTCTGAGATGATTCCTTCATACAATCCATATCCTTCCATTCACTGCCTGATTATAGTTACAAGCTACTCCCTAGTCCTTTGCAACTTTATTCAGATTTTTTTTTTTTTTTTTTTTGGTTTTTTTTTAACTCTTGTCTCTAGGCAACCCAAGAGGTCAATTTTACTCTTTAACAAAAAAAAGATTCAACATATTTTGTTTGAAGAGCTTATCTAGCCCTCTTATGTTCCAGGTGCTTAACTTCATGGAGGTTGAAGCTGGCTTGCACCAATCAGCATGTCAGCATTAGACAGAGTATCTTTATCCTCTCCTGGTATCAGTTCTCTCAAAGCATAATACCTATTGTTTGTCATTACAGCATCAACAGTGGTATTATCTACTCCGTGGCTTGGCAGCTCCTCTTGAGCCTGCTCATTTGTGGTTATATCACCCTGCCCAGCTTTAACTAAAAAAAACCCACTTTGCATAGCCTCTTGAATTATGGAATATTGTTCTTCATTGGTGGAATAGGTTGATATCTCCCTAAACTTGACACGAAAAGTCACTTGACTCCCTTAACATTGCCATGTACCCATCAGCTCCCTGGACCTCTTCGAATTTATGTAATCTAAACACAAAATGCCCACATGGCTCAAACGTATTTTTCAATATATTTGGCGCGTGTGACTTATTTTTTTCTGCTGACATGGCTGTACAACGGTAAAAGATATGTCCATAACTCATCTCCCTTCTACATATCAATTTCCAAACATAAATATGCTAATTTCAAGACTTTCAATTCTTCTTCTCCATCAGGCTTTTCTTTTCATTCTTATTCTCCATAAGCCCTTTCTTCAATGGTTCTCTTGAAACTGACTATTTTCGTTTGCAAAACCAAATAATGTTGAATGACACAATGTATTAGTTACTTCATTAACATCAGAATATTATCAAAGTACAGGCACAACATATAATTTGTCCGAAATATGCTATTAACTTCTTTATCTTTGATGAGAAGTCATATATCTATAGGAATAAAGGTTTTGCATTAATTTTTCAGTGTATTACTTGATAGCTCCAGAAAAGAATTGTAAAAACAATAACAAAAAAGTTCTAGCAATCTTTATGAATTCAAAAAGAGGAATCTTTATGCAACAAGGCGCACAAGGATGTTAAACTAATCTCAAAATATGAATTAGCTAAATTAGTTCTATCTCATAAATGAAAATCAATATTAATATTATAAATCGTATGCCGACTAAATTTGATTGTTTCAAATTTGCCTATTTCTTGCCACTTCTGGCTAGGGGTAGGCATTCAGAATTTCGGTTCGAGTTCGGTATTTTTAAGTTCGGAATTTCTATTTTCAGTTGTTGAATGTTAATACCAAATACCAAACTAAAATATTCGGTTCGGTTCGAATTTTTGTTATTCGGTTCGATTATTTCGGTGTGGTTTGAATTTTCATTCCAATTTGTTGCATTCAATTCATTTCATTTCAACAATCACCAAAACTTTTTTTACAAAATTAAAACATCTTATAAACAACAGCGCAACAGTCCAATTTAGACTGTTCAGAACAGCACCAACAGTTGTCCAAAACAGCACAAGACGACGTCCAAAAACTGCACTAGTGCAGTCCAAAATTGCAGCTACCAGCAGCTTAAAAACTGCAGCCAACAGCAGTCTAAAAATTGCACTAGCAGTAGTCTTAAAACTGCACCAAAAGTTGTTAAAAAACTGCACCAACAGATGTTAAAAAACTGCACCAGCGCAGTCCAAAACAGCACCCAGCAGCAGTCCGAAACAACAGTAAGCAACAGTGCCAGAACCAGCTAAAAAACTACACCAGCAGTTGTTAAAAATAGTCCCAAAACAGCACTGGCATCAGTAAAAAAACAACAGTGAGGGAGTTTAAAAACAACAGCAAGATAGTTAACAAACCAGTAGGTATTCAGTTAAAAAACAGAATAACGGGTAGCATCAACTGTAAGTAATTCAAAACCTGTCGAAATAACAGTTTCAAGCAAACGGCCCGAATAGTAGTAGAAGTTTAAAACCAAGTCAGTGACATCACAACTCACAAGAGGAAGATGTTAATGAGTAGTAGTAGCAGTTAATTACACTAATCTTGTACAAATTATTTTAAATTAAGTTGAACAAGAAGAAGCAAATGAGTAGACGAAAATGAAGACATTAATGAGTAGTAGGAGGAGTCGAGTAGACGACAACGAAACCCCAAGAAAATATTACTAAGAATCAAGACTTATTTACCTCGAGAGTAGAGCAGAAACCAGCAACGATGTCAATCAGCAGCGACATCGATCTGCAGCAGAGAAATGAAGCAGAATTGGTGCAGTGGAGCTAAATGAGTAAAGGTCGTGACTATGAGAAGAAGAAAGAATAAACCCTAAGTTCTAACATTAGTGTATGTGTGTGTGATTGTGTCTATTTGCTAGTTGGACTAAAAGAATTGGGCTTGGGTTTAGTTTTATGAAATAGCATTCTATTACGTATATATTTGAAATAGTTATACTAAAAATCGTTCGAAATTTCAGTATTTCGGAATTTGACATTTCAAAGCCAAATTCAAAACCGAAATTCCAAAAACCCAAATTTTTATATCGAATAGCGTTCCGAAATTCTGAAACCGAAAAATTGAATTAATTTGGTTCGGTTCGATTTTTCAATTTTCGAATTTTATGACCACCCCTACTTCTGGCGACCTTTCAAGACAACATCTACAGCTTTTGATGGTGTTTCTAGGAATCCCAAGTGTAGGACAAGATCGAGGAGGTCAAGACGATTCTATACATGTTATATGTGTTTGGAAAGTGGTCGGCCCGCGGTGAACAACGGCGGTTTGACGGTGGACTTGAGTGGTGGAAAGTTTTTCCGGTAGGGAGTTAGAATTTTGACTAGAGCTTCCCTGTTTCTTCTGAGTTTGGTGTTAAAAATGATCCAAAAATGGGAAAATTAGAGTTGATATAGTGGGGAAATGGGTTTGGGCTAGCAGGTCAAAATGGGTGTGGTTTGGATTTCTTATGGAAGAAATGGAAATGAATCAATTTTTTTTGTTGAAATATGATAAATGAACAAATGGGTGTAATTTTTTCATGAAAACCCAATAATCTGATGTGGAATAAAAATATGATGTGGCTTGACACGTTGGAAGCATTTAACTACACGCTCCATAACTTTTATTCTCTCGGGGTATTTTGTGCTTAGATGGCACAAATAAAAACATGTCTAAGGAGCTAGTAGGTACATAGCGATGTTAAGGGAGTCAAGTAACTTTTCGTATCAAGTTTAGGGAGCTGTCAACCTATTCCGCTTTCTTCATTCTGTTTAGATTCAGCTCTGGTCTCGCACTTGCCATTCCAGTTTTATTTGCACTTTTTTTCTTATTTCTTCTCCTCTTCCTTTCCTTAAAGACCTCTTGATATGCATCTTCTTCAGCCTGCTCCTTAGCCTATCAATTCTCAGTAGTATGGCCAAATTTCATACAATCTGTACAAAACATTGGCCACCAATTATATCCCACAGGCTGATGAATTATGCCAGTTGGAGTATCAAGTTCAATACACTCCACCAAAGGTTGAGCCACATTAACTTCCACTAAGATCCTGACATATGATATTGATGCGTGAGCTTTTTGCTTACTTTAACTCGCTTAAACTTTTGTCTTTGAATTCAAAAGTGACCAATCTATAGGGAAGATTGATGTATTGTGCTTGGTTTCAGGTATTAGATCCTACAATGAAAGAAAGAAACCAAAAGAGCAAAATTACCTAAGAAAAGTGATCAAGTTCAAGAAAGATGCAGAAACAGTTAAGTGGCGGCCGCCCAAGCTAGGGGCGACCGCCCTTATGTGGAGGTGTACTGAGTATCTAAATTGGCAAATGAAAAGGCCCCACCCTTTACAAAGGAAGCTGAAGAACTGGAAGACGGGTGAAGATGCGACCGTCCATACAAGAGGCGGACTCCCATTAGTCATTGCTAGGAGAAGCTGATGTGAAGAAAGCGCGACCACATGATGCAAGGCTATGCTGCCTTATATTGGAGAGAAAGAAAAGGTCGTCATCCAATTAAGGGCGGCTGTCCTCTCTTTCAAACCCATAAAAGGGCTCCAACCCACATACAAGAGGCACCAGCCCTTTAGGCAATTCAGCACCAGAACTCAACCTTTTTGGCAAAAGGGCTCCAGCCCAACCTGTGAATGAAAATTTTGTCAATATTTCTAGAAAACACTATATATAACTAGAAGTAGATTTTTCTAAACATCTTACACTTTACATAACTTGAGAGGCAAGAAAATGACAAAAATTACACTACCCTTTGGTCAAGCTTCCTTGTATTGTGAAGAAGAACACCATTGTTTGTAAGAATCATTACTACTTTACTATTTCAATGCATATTTTATTACTATTAAGTCTTGAATCATTACATAATATGAGTAGATAAATCATCCACTAGGGTGGTAGTCCAATAATCGAACGGGTATAGCATAATAAGCTTCTAAGCACTTAGGAATACCCCATTTCACTACTTTTGATTTCATTACAACAACTTGAGGTGTACAACTCAAGTTTAGCCCAATAGTACTAGATTTACACCGAGAGGGTGAATCTAGGAATGTGAAGTGTAGTGAGTAAATGTATCGCATTTATCCCAGGTTAATGGGTTGAACACCGATAGGAGGATACCTTACTTAGGATTAGTTGCTAGCGCTCAAAGCATCAGCTCTTAGCACCGGGAGGGCAAGAGTTTTTAGTCTCAACTCATTATCGAGAGGGCTGAGTTGGGTATATGCTAGCAAGGTCCATTGGATGACCATTGTGTGAAGAAGCTTAGAACTACATCCATTTGGTTAGAGGACTGGGGGGAAGTTAGTATTCTAGTATCTCTCTCATTATTAATTTTAGCTTTAAATTAGCATTCTTTAGCAATAGTTCAACTATACCCAACTTTTAGGATTAACTCACTAATTCATTGAACTCGAGCAAATTCAACTACTTTAAGTCTCACGCTAGTCCATGTGTTCGATTTTTATAATTGACTAGGATCATTGTGAACCCTCACCCTTAATCGGGCCGTGTCAGATATCTTCTCCATGTCCTAGTAAACTGGTCAATATATAGAGGCTTACCAATGGCACTCACCACCTTGCATAAAGCTTCTATTGATCAAAATCCAACTGGTAATCCAGTCAATACCAACCATAAAAGTATAGTCGTAAGGCACTCAGGGTTAAAGCTAAAGTCCAGTCTCCATTGCTGAAGGATGAAGGGTTTGTTATGAAATATATAAGGCCCATATTGTAGCACTAAGTCACATTAATCAATTGAATTGATATTTAAAATATAGTACCCTTCATCATGCATCAGAATTTAAGGCTTTGATACAAATATCCATATATTTTTCACATAATTCTCCATAGAATTCATGTACGGTGTATCACCTATAACATACCCAATTAAAGCAGTCTTCCAATAATCCTCCTGAGCGTTGGTATCTGCTTCTTCTATTTTAACAACTACTTTACCATTTTAGTTATAAGAGGGATGTATTTTAGGGACTTACCCATTTGGGAACTCCGGTTACCATGCTCTACCGTTGCTGGTGTCGGCTATTTTGATGATGTTGCTTCAGAGTACTGCAGTCGACGTCCTGACAGTTCTTCCTCAATCTGGGTAGCTAACCCTTCGATCTTAATCTCCTTATGTTGTAAGTCATGTCATAATTATTACGTTTTTAGTTTAATCAATTCGTCTATATTAACTAAAAAGACGAATAACCCAAACTGAAGACTTAATTTTATCAACTCGGTCAAATGTTTACCCTACTTGGACAATGTAAGTAGTGACATGTATGTCTATATTTAAAAATCAGTGGGGCATCGCCGCTTCCAAATCCTGGATCCGCCCCAGATGTATATGGAATATGTGTATGTTTTATGGCTTTGAGAGAAACCAAAGAAAATTTGAGAAGTATATAAAAGACATTGAGAGTATTCCTAGAAGTTGGGCATGCATTTAAACACTGCAAAAATTGAAGAATAGTCAGTTTGTGAGATGCCCAAACCATCAGTTAAAAACATGTAGAAAAAAAAAGCCAGTGCTTAAACAAACTATGAAAAAACATAAAAATTTTGAAAATTTGAATTAAATTTTGGAAACTTTTTTGGAGTTTAATTGAAATTTCCAAAAAAAATAAATCTTTGGACTTTATATTTTACGGTCCCAGAAATTTTTTCTAGAACTATGAATTAAAATTTTCAAAGTCCAAGAAAAATTATCCGGGACTTCATATTTGGACCTCCCAGAACATTTTTCGGGTACTTTGAAAATCTTAGTTAAAGTCTCCGACAAATTTATTGATTTTTTTTCGTATTTTTGAAATATGACTGTTCTTCTACAATTTTTCGACTATTATGAAATGGTTGCCCCATAACAAGTTTGGAGACACTTGTTAAGATATACATGTTCAATGTAATTGTGGAAATGACCTTCCATGCATGGTTGCCATTTTTCTTACATGTCATGGTACTTGGCTAGATTTTCTACTTTTCAATGGAACTTTGCATGATTAACACTTGTCAATAAAACTTTGCATGATTAGCACTTGTCAATAGAACTTTTCATGTTTAGCACTTGTCAAATAGATGACATTTGGTAATAGTTGTGCTCTCTTCTCTTATGCCTATATATATGGCTATCATTTATAAGATAAATACATAAGTGAAAAGAAGAAAGAAGAGTTCTTCCATTCCCTCTAAATATTTTTCACTCTCTTTATATATTAGCTCTTATTAATATTTTGTTCTTGCTATATTACTCAAATTTTATAACACGTTATCAGCACGAAGCTCGATTTTTACTCACGCCGGATCCACCTTTTTGCTTACTAGTACATTTCTTTTTAGCTCTCGTAACACTAGTGACTATTGTTATAAGTTAAAAAATTTGTAGGTAGAATTTTCTTCTACTTTTATATAGTTATGCTAATTTTCCGTCTCACATATACATAATAGGATAAGAATGAGCACACTTTATATTTTTAGCTTGATAAAGACTAAAATACTCGAAAAGGATATGAGGTAAAATGATTAAGAAAACTATCACATGATATCTACATTCTATAAAATTTATTCTTCACATCTGTTTTGTTGGAGTTGGGCGGTGGTTATGTACATAACGAAATAGTCTTTAAAATTGATTAACATGGGTATTGTTGTCATCTAAGTAAGCTTAAATATAGAAAATTAATATCTTACAATTTAAGCTAATAAATGACTTATGCAATAAAGGTTTACAATATTTTATCCGAATTCATTTCTCGTAAGCTATTTGATTATTTAAGTGTTTACAAATACAATTGTCATTATCACAAACCTATTAATTTCATTGATAGTTTTCACCATATTAAATTTATCCAAACTTAAATTTGTGGCACTGGATATCAGCAGAAATAATTATATGTCGTGGGTACTTGACGCTGAAATACATTTAGCCGCAAAAGGTCTTGGAAATACTATTATTAAAGAAAAAGAATCGTCTAATCAGGATAAAGCGAAAGCCATGATTTTCCTTCATCGTCATCTCCATGAAAGGTTAAAAACTGAATATTAACCGTAAAAGATCCACTAGAATTATGGAATAATTTAAAGGAACGGTATGACCACTTGAAACTTACGGTATTATCGAAAGCTCGACATGAATGGATGCATTTATGATTTCAAGATTTTAAAACCGTAACTGACTATAATTCTGCTGTTTTCATAATAACTTCCCAATTAAAATTATGTGGGGAACCAATCAGTGATGAGAACATATTGGAAAAGACTCTCTCCACTTTTCATGTCTCAAATATGGTATTGCAACAACAGTACCGTGAAAGAGGTTTTAAGAAGTATTCTGAACTAATAGCATGCCTACTTGTAGCTGAGCAAAATAATACCATGTTGATGAAAAATCATGAATCCCGTCCAACTGGATTTGCTCCATTCCCTGAAGTGAATGTAGTAACATCATATGATAAGTCTGAAAGAAGACAAAACAATTACCATGGTCGTGGTCGTGGTCGTGGACATCGATGTGGACGTGGTAGCGGATGATATAATTATCGTCACCCTAGAGTAAAAATACAAGAGAACAATAAGGGTTCTCAGAATTATCCTTCAAAAGTGAAAGACAATGTTTGTCACCAATGTGGCATGAGAGGTCATTGGGCACGTGTTTGTCGTACGCTTGAACATTTTGTCAAGATTTATCAATCCTCCCTTAAAAGAAAAAAAAATAATGTGAAGGCAAACTTGACTTTTCAGAATAATGATGATGAAACAAATCTTGCAAATAACCTTGCTGATAAAGAGGCAAATGCCTACATAAATGATGACTTTGAAGGCCTCGCAAATTTGACTCATTTAGAAGCTGAAGACTTCTTTGAGGATAATAACTGAAGAGTAATTAGTTTACTGGGGATACAATTATGTTATTTTATGTTTTCACCTAGTTTAATCTTCATGTGTTTAATTTTCACAAATCAACATGTATTGTTATCTTTATATACCTAGTCTAGTTTGTCATTCTGTTGTTAATCCTTTGTATTTCTAATTATGATGCACTTTTATTTATTTATGAAGAATATGAAAAATCCCCAGTCTTCAGTTGGATCCAAGACCAATAAATATGATATATGTCTTCTGGATAGTGACACAACACACATCATTTTAAGAGATAAGAAATATTTCTCTTATTTGATAATGAAAAAGGCCAATGTTAATACAATAACTGTAGTACAAAATTAATTGAAGACTCTGAAAAAGCAAATTTATTATTACCTGGAGGAACATATTTGGCTATTGATAAAGCCTTATATTGTAGTATATCAAAACTTACTAAGTTTCAAAGACATTCGCCAAATGGCTATCATATTGATACTACAAATGATAGAAAGATTGAATATCTTTATATTACTACAATAAAGTTGGGTAAGAAATATGTACATGAAAAATTACCCTCATTTTCCTCGGTCTTGTACTACACAAGTATTAGTATGGTACAATCACATGCCATAGTAAACAAGAAGTTTTATAATCCAAATGATTTTATTTTGGCATGACCAGTTGGGTCATCCCGGTTCTAATATGATGCGCAAAATATTTGAGAGTTCACATGGACGTTCATTGAAGAACCAGAAGATTCTTCAATTTAAGGAATTTTCTTGTGTTGCATATTCTCAAGTCAAATTGATTACTAAACCATCAGCAATTAAAGTTGGGATTGAATCCCCTATATTTCTGGAACATATACAAGGTGATATATGTGGTCCTATTCACCCACCATGTAGACCATTTAGATATTATATGGTTTTAATAGATGCATCGACAAGATGGTCACATGTATGTTTATTATCAACACGCAACTTGGCATTTGCCAGATTGCTTGCTTAAATAATAAGATTAAGAGCACAGTTTCCAGATTATGCAATTAAGACAATTCATCTTGATAATGCCGATGAGTTCATATCTCAAGCATTTAATGACTATTGTATATCAACTGGAATAAAAGTGGAACATCCTGTTGCTCATGTTCATACCCAAAATGGTCTAGCAGAATCATTTATCAAATGCCTCATTTTAATAGCTAGGTCATTGCTTATGAGAACAAAACTTTCCATTTCAGTATAGAGACATGCTATTTTACATGTTGCAACAGTTGTGCGCATCAGGCCAACAAATTATCATAAAGTCTCCCCATTACAATTGACTTTTAGTTAGGAGCCAAACACTTCCAATCTAAGAATTTTTGGATGTGCGGTATATGTTCCAATTACTCCACCACAACGCACAAAGATGAGTTCCCAGAAAAGGGTGGGAATATATATTGGCTATGAATCTCCTTCTATTATTAAATATCTTGAACTCACGACGAGAGATTTATTTATTGCAAGATTTGCAGATTTCCATTTTGATGAATCAGTTTTCCCAACATTAGGGGGAGCGAAAAAACATTTGCAAAAGGAGATAGATTGGAATACATTATCATTATCTCACTTAGATCCTCGTACAAATCAATGTGAACTGGAAGTTCAAAAGATAATTTATTTATAAAATATTGCATATCAATTGCCAAATACATTCACTGACCTACCAAGGATTATTAAATCTCATATACCAGCTGCAAATGCTCCAATTCGAGTTGATGTCCCAGTAGGACAATCTATTAATGTTAAGTCTAAGGCACGCCTGAAGCGTGGTAGACCTCTCGGTTCCAAAGATAAAAATCCTCAAAAAAAAAGAGCAAATGATAAAGATGGTCATCACATGGAGGAAATTGCTCAAGAAGCATCCCAGAGCATAATGATTGATAATACCAAGTGTCTAACACATACTGTGAAGTCTTCCATATCTTTATAACATCTTCATCGTTGACGCATTATAGTTCCAAGGAATTCAAATCATTCACTTTCAAGTCTCAACGCACGATTAAGGAATGAAAGAAGTGAAGTTTCCTAAATGTCACCATAGCTTCTCATAGATAAGTACGGACGTCATCGTACCCATCAACAAGACTCTAATTGACACTGTTCATGATTCACAAGGACCCTAGAACCAAGGCTCTGATACCAATTGTCACGATCCAAAATCCTATAGGTCGTGCGGGCACCCAAACCCAACTCATTGGGCGAATCCCTTTTTAGCAACACTTGACTTGCATATGAAATAACCAAATAAAATAAATTATGAAAAGAATAGCGAAGTATGATATATAACCCAAATACACAACTAGGATCTTTGCAACTATGTTCTAAGTCCTCCCATGAATCATGAACATCTAAGGAGTCAATAAGGTTATACATCTCCGAATATAAAGAAATATAATCATTAATATTAACATAAAAATAATAAGGGAAAGATGTCACCACAGGACAAAAGTGGTTCACCGTTAGATTAAAGGACGAGCAACTCCATTTACCACAATGCTTGGTAGAACTCGATATCGAATCTGCCGAATATAAAACAATACGAAAAAAAATAAAGAAAGTGGGTGAGTCAAAAGGACTCAGTAAGTGGGGACAGGGCTCCAAGTAGAATAACGAGTTGCAAATATATGAAAACTCAAACAACTTCAAGGTAACAAAAAGTAAACACAAAATCACTTAATTAACAAACAAGTAATATTCATACTTAGTCATCAAAGTACTAAGACACATCCATTGTGACTTACTGATATGTATGGGACTGCATCATAATACAACAATATGCGCAGAACTACCTCATGCTACAATAATATGTACATAACCACATCGTATCATAATAATATGCACGGAACTACATCGTGCTACGATAATAAATCAAGAAACAGTAATGAACTGTAATTACACTTTTCAAAATAGTCTTGCCATAATAAGTATGCCCATTTCAGCAGCCATGCATGTAAGGAACACGTACATACACGTCCAATGTGGAGAAAGTCCACCAAAGAAGAGATGTAAACCACTTACCTCAAGCCGACGATTGCTAACTAGCCCACGATCGTCATTTAACGCCCAAATCCTTCCAAATAAGTCCACTTTATGCAAAACAATAAATAATACGATCAATATAAGCTACCCCTACTAATTTTCATAACTGGATCACAAACGAGTCAAAAAGTCAATCCAAAAGTCAACCATGGGCCCACATATCCGATTACCGAAACAAAATGCATTTTTAGATTACTCATTCACCCACGAGTCCAAAAGTATGGTTACTTTCTCAATTAAAGTCCATCTACATCATCAAATAGCCAATTTATCAATTTTCGGGTTTATGTTGAAAGTCAATTATTTATTAGCACCTCAAATCTCAAATCCAATTCTACAATCATGTTACCCATTCGAAAACGAGTTTATGCATACGAAAATCAAGTCAATCCGATATCGTTAACATTCCCAAATCCCCATATTATTCCACTTTTGAGTTTAAAATTTAAGAACTTACTCAACTTCCTCAATTTCTCACAACCACCATTTATGACAAAAGTAGAGTTATCAAATTCAACTTTAGATATATCATAATCTAGCATAAACGCAATCAACTTCATCATTTAAAGCAACTTACGAAATCCAATCAATTTTATGAACTTCTCAAGAAAGACCCATTAAACCTTCTTCACAAGAAAACCCCAATTTCATACTTTAGAAATCATAGATTAAAGCTTAAACCAAAGGAATGAATCAAAGAGAAATACTTAGGTTATGGTTTAGACCTTACCCCATAGAAGAACATCTTTGAATTCTCCCAATTCCAAACTTTCAAGATGAGAAAAACTCCAACAACATTAATAGCCAAAAATACCTACTGTTCTGCCTCGTTTCTTGTACCAAACGATCCCAAAACTCATTTTTGATGCCTCCAATAGTGTCCTTGTGAAAATCCAGTCAAGTTAGGCTTTTGAATCACTCCATTTGACCTTATAATGAAGGAGGTATGTTGGTTTCAATATTTGGAATAGTGCAGATTTTTAACTACGCAGTGAGTGGCAATTTCGTAAATAATCTGAAAATTCTGGCAACCCAATTCTTAGTAAAATTATCATAAATCCCTCATATGATGTCGAAACTTGATGATTTCAGTTTCTATGGTTTCCAAATTACGATACGGATATAATAGTTTAGTCGAAATACGAATCAAAGGCCGTTTGCTCAATACGGTAACTTTTATGCTCAAATTATGTCGAAACCGAACCCAAACTTATCCAAAACTCATCGAAATTTAACCAAACTCTGTGGACATGACCAAAATCATCATACGAACTTATTGGAACTTAAAAAAAATATATCGACATGCATATCGGAGCTTCGATTTACCAAAATAACTGGTCGGACCATTACACATTGAGTACTCTGATGGTTGTGAGATTGCTTGACATAAATAAAGATCCATTTCGCCCTCATAAAAATGATGAAAATATATCTTAGTGCAATTGGGGCACTAATGTATCTTGCTAATAATACCCGACCAGACATTGCTTTTTCTGTAAACTTATTAGCAAGATTTAGTTCTTCTCCAATACAAAGACATTGGAATGGTATCAAACATTTATTCAGATACCTCCGAGGAACAATCGACAGGGGTTTGTTTTATTTAAATGAATCTAACTTGCCACTAATTGGTTATGTAGATGCATGATATTTGTCTGATCCACATAAAGATCGATCTCAAACAGGCTATTTATTTACTTGTGGAGGTAAAACTATATCATGGCGTTCAACTAAACAAACTCTGGTGGCTACTTCCTTAAATCGTGCAGAAATAATAGCTATTCATGAGGCTAGTCGGGAATGTGTTTGGATGAGATTAATTACTCAACACATTTAGGAAATGTGTAGATTTTTTAACAAGGAGATTCCGACAATATTGTTTGAAGATAATACTGCATGTATAGAACAATTAAAAGGAGATAGAACAAAACATATTTCACCAAAATTCTTTTTCACACATGATCTTCAGAAGAATGGTGAAATAAACGTTCAACAAATTCGTTCAAGTGACAACTTGGCCGATCTGTTCACAAAGTCATTGCCAAACTCAACATTTGGGAAGCTTGTATACAAGATTGGAATGCGTCGCCTCCGAGAAATTAAGTGATATTTTCATCAGGGGGAGTAAAATATGCGTTGCACTATTTTTTACTTAACCAATATTTTGTCCTAATGGGTTTTCCTGGTAAGGTTTTTAGTGAAGCGGTACAGAATGCGTATTACATAGGCAACCAAGGGGAGTGTTATGAAATGGTTGCCCTATAACAAATTTGGAGACACTTGTTAAGAGATACATGTCAAATGTAATTGTGGAAATGCCCTTCATGCATGGTTGCTATTTTTCTTACATGTCATTACCTTCCATGCATGATTAGCACTTGTCAAATAGATGACATTTGGCAATAATTTTGCTCCCTTCTCTTATGCCTATATATGGCTATCATTTGTAAGATGAATACATAAGTAAAAAAAAGAAAGAAGAGCTATTCCATTCCCTTTAAATATTTGTCACTCTCTTTATATAGTAGCTCTCTTATTAATATTTTGTTCTTGCTATATTACTCTAATTTTATAACATTGACGACTTTTTCGGTCGGCCAGCAGTAATGGCGGCGGGCCGGCGGCAAGTGGTAAGGGGTAAGGGGTAGGGAGAGGGGACAGCAGAGGGGATGTGAGGTAGAGGCTATGTTTTTTTCCTTTCTAGTAGTTTTTAGCAATTTGTATTTAAAAAATAATGATATGTTTTGTAATATCAATAATATTACTATTTTTTTTGTGTAATTAAGGCTTCAAAATTGCATATAAGTGTAGCTCTTAATTCCAACATTCAGGCAATGACATGCTAGAAGTCAGCTAAACTTTCAAAGTTTGCATTTTTCATGTAACTGTGCTAGATTGCTTCTGATTCCTCCATGAGCCCGTTTGTCCATACAAATTTTTTCACTTTTTTTTTCGGAATTTTTACGGTATATAGACCTTTTAAAATGTTGTTTATTTTTTATAGATCCATTTTAAGTTAATTGTTTGTTATATACATTTGTTGGATTGTATTATTTCGGAATAGCCAAATTCGAAATTCGAAGCAAATAATTATTTAATGCCTATTTTTACGCTAAAAAACTGCTATTACTTATTTAATACCTAGTTTCTCGTGTATTTTGTTAGTGGGAATACAGTTATTAACCGGCCTAATCATTAAATCCTACTTAACCATTTCACACTCCTTATTAATGTCGTGCAATAACCACTCTCACACGCAAAACTTTCCCGTTTTTTTAGGTTAATTGATTAGTGGCAAATGATGCGTTAATTTTAAACTTTTTTAGTCTCTTCGTTTTCTTCAACAGCTGTTGCAGTGTGTTCTTATTTACTCTCAACATATCATTATAGTATTTATATGTTGCTCTACCGGATTTTTGTTGTTTTGGTCAAAATTTAATGGTAAGAATAGCATTATTAGTAGTTATTCCCTATTTTTAAAGTTTTTCTATTTTTTTTTTTTTGGTTGTTTTGTCGGATGATATGTAATTGTTAATTTTTTCTTCGATTTCAGTCATAATGCCTAGGCGTGGTGCTAAGAATGTAAATCAAGCTTTGCATGTAAGTGATGATGATGATTTTGAGGATTGTGGTATGTTGTCTCCGAAGAAAAATTCAGTTGAAACTTCGAGTCGTGTTACAAGGTCATCTACTAAACCGATTTACAGAAAGAGAACTCGGCAGTTTGATAATTTGAAGACTAATACTTCGAAAGTTGGTTCTGTATCTAAGGCCAAACGGGTGCATATTGATACATCGACTGATGATTCTGATGGTGATCCTCCTGTTTTGTCAAAAAAGACTAAAGGTTTGCATGGTGTGTCTTCCCGTATGACGAAGAAGAAGTTGTTTCAACAGAAGAGTAAGAGGGCGGTTAAGTCTGATAGGATTGATGATTTTCCATTGGTTGATGTTCAGGTATCTTTAAACTTTATGTAGTATTTTATGTCATACGGTCGTTTGTTATATATGTTTTTTGCAGTAGTAGTATTGAAGTTTTGTTGAATCAATGATTCTGTATTACGTGTAGTTCTGCTGTGTGGGTAAATTATATATGTATAGATTGTGCATTTTATATGATAACTTTAAGTTATATGTATTTTATATTTTTTGAATATGTGGGTATAAGAATATCCACAATGTTGTCATGAATATATGTTTCATATTCATATCCACATGTGTTATACTTTATTTGATTTTATGTATGTGTATGTCGTGCATATTTATTGAATAAATACACTTTGTATGCATGTATATGTATTGAATATTTTATGTATGTGTAATGTATATTTATGAATATCTGCGAATATGAACATCGACAATGTTGTGATGTTGTAGAGTACTTGTTGAATGTTAGTTTTATATTAATTTCACATGTGTTCAACTTCAGTAGATTTATGTATGTATATGTACTGCATATTTTAGGTTTTAATACAGTTTGTATGCATGTACATGTAGTGCATATTTTATGTATTGGTAATGTTTATTTTGTGAATATCGGCGTACATGAATATCCACAATGTTGATTTGTTGAAGTGTACTTGTTGAATATAAGTTTTATTTTAATATTCACATGTGTTTGACTTTAACAGGTTTTATGTATGTATATGTACTGCATATTTTATGTATTAATACACTTTGTGTGTTTGTACATGTAGTGCATATTTTATGCATGTGTAATGTATATTTTATGAATATCTGCGTTTATAAATACCCACAATGTTGTCTTGTTGAAGTGTACTTGTTGAATATAACTTTTAAATTAATATTCACATGTGTTTGACTGAACAGATTTATGTATGTATATGTACTGTATATGTTTTGTATTAATACACTTTGTTATGTATGTTGTCTTGTTGAAGTGTACTTGTTGAATATAAGTTTTAAATTAATATTTGTTACTATTTGCATGTCTGTATATATTCAAGGTATATTTATTGAGTTATATTACCATTAATGGTGGATATATTAATATTTTTTGCATGATCTTTTTTATTGTTTGTCCAATTATTTGTTTGGATATTCATGATATATATCTGAATATTAATCATAACTGCAAAATTATAGTTGTTTACCATCCTGTGGTTTAATTTTGATACGCTGTTTTATTATTTCGTTTTATCTACTTATTTGCAGCCTTTGAAGCTTTATTTTAGTCCGCTGCAATATAGAAGCCGCAGGATAAGTACGCACACTAATGTAGATGCTATTGGTACTATTAAGAAGGTTTTGGATGATAGATTATTGGGTATGTTTAGGCAGTCATGTTTTGGGCATTTCCTTGAAATGCCAGGGTTTGTGACGTGTAACAAATTATTAAATTCTTTGTTGTTGCGAGAGGTATGTCCGCCTATTGATGACTCTGATGCGTTGTGGTTTGATTTTTATGGTCATAAATTGAGGTTTGGACTTGTGGAGTTTGGGTTGATAACGGGGCTGACTTGTGTTGGTGACCATCTAAAGGTATACCATTCTGATGATCCTAATCGTTTGCTACAGTTGTATTTTGGTGGTGCCTCCAAAGTAACAAAGAAGGAGTTAGTAGACTGTTTTTTGGAAAAAAAGTGGTTATCAGATGAAGACGCTATAAAGCTTGCTGCTTTATATTTTATTCACACTTTTTTGTTCTCGACGAAGAATTCTGCCACTAACGACACCACCATTGGTGCCACTGAATTTAATATTGTTGAATGTGGTGCTTGGCAGACTTTTCCATGGGGCACAAAGGTTTTTTTGGCAACTATTACGTCTATGCATGACAGGTTGCGTCCTTTTCTTAAGTGTTACAGATTTGCTGGAATGCCATACGCTTTGCAAGTTTGGTTTTATGAAAGTTGCCCTACAGTGCATGATAAGATTGCGTTTAGGGTTGCACATAAATCTCCTCGAATACTTAATTGGCATGTTAAGAGAAGTCATGATTTTGATGAATTGCAGAAAGGGTTTTTTAGTTTGAAGAAAAGTCAGGTAACATTTATTTTTTTATAGCTATGTTACTTTTTTTATTTATTTTAAAATTTTATTTATATTAATTTGTTTGATATCTTTTTAAGGTACAATTCACAAAGATTGAACCTTCTGAAGCTGAATTGGCTTGCTTTAAACTTCCACAGTTTAAGCAATACAGCTTTGATCCACACATTGTGATTGATCATTTTAGTGATGTCCCAAATGATGGTGGTTTCAATCCACCTAGGCCAGATCCATTCCAGCAGTCCTCTACTAATTTTGATAACCATTCGGTTTCTCCTGAGATGCAGTTGTTGTTTGATCAGCAGAAGATGTTGCAATCTGATATGGCGCGATTAAAGCTATATTTGGCAAATTGCTTTGAAAAGATTTTCAAAAAGCTTGACATAGATCCCGAAGAAAATGTAGACTGCATAATTTTTAATGCGGCATGTGTTTCTTATGTTGTATGCATTCTATATGTTTATTAAGTTGTTGTTGACTAAATCTTTATGTTTGTCCTTTTACAAATGTAAGGTATTTCAATCTGATCATGTTCGTAATGAGGGCAGCAATAAGCAAACAACTGACCCAATGGATGTTCAGCGAGATCATCAGGAGAAACAGTTTGCTTATCAATGTTATGGTATTGGTTTAATCAAGTTTTAAATTTTATTACAACAGTTATATGTTACTGATTATTCATATATATCATATTTGTAGGGCCTGCTGAAAAGCGACCTTGTGTATCTCCTGATCAATCCGATATTCCGGATGAACATGTGAATGAGAATATTGATGGTATACAATACATATATATATAAATATTTAGTAAGATGGAGGTTGTAGTTTGTTTGTTTTGTAAATTTCTGTTTTTGGCTGTTTTATCAGATGTCAGTGATTTGCCCCATGGAATGGATCATGTTTGTCAATCGCATTTTGATGGGGATGGAGATGTAGATGCAATAGGTATTCAAATAATATGACTGACTTATTTTATTATTCAAATTATATGCAGCATTCTTTGTTTCTTCAAGATTAATATATTTTAAAATTTGTAGATGTTGAGCATTTGTTTAGTGGCTGTGATAAGAGTTCAGAGCATTTGATTTCTAAAGGTACTTAAATTTTTAATTTAAATTTACAGATGGTATTAGTATTTCTTTGTATATCTTGTATATGTTTTTATGCTTTTTTGTTTTTTTTTTCTTTAGATGCTACTGTTGAGCCCCACACTGCTGATCAAGATGATGGTTGTGAAGTTGATGGTGTTGCTGTTGTGGGACTTAAAGGTATGTGTTTAATTATGGCACAGAGTCTGTCTTACATTTTGTATTTGTTGCATATTTTTTTTTATGCAAATGTATTATAATTTTTTAACTTTATTTGAATGCATATATTAATAGCGTTTGTATTTCTTGTTGATTATAAGTTTATTTTAATCTGACATTAGTGATAATATTTTTATGGTGAATGCAGCATGTTTAACTTTTTATATTACATGTTTTAATCTGTATGTATATAATATTCATATTTTATGTATTACTTTAATCACTCTATTTAAGTAATGAAAAATGATATTTCTGTTGATTATTTTCTTATGTTTGTATATGTAGGTTGTGGTGAAAATCAATCGTGCATTTCTCATCAACAATCTGAGAGTTTGGGTGTACATGTTTTTGATAAAACAGAAGGTAAAATGTTATACAGTAATTATTAATTATTTACATAATTAGGTTGTAGTTGTTTTTTTGTAATTATGGCTTTTTAATGTGATAGATGTCCGTGAAGTTCCGCATGCAATGGATTATCTTTCTAAAGCAAGTGTTGAGGGTTCAGGAATAGGTGATGACAGAGGTTGGTTTCTATTTTGAGTGTTTGACTTAATTTATTTTATTTGTGTTTTTGTGGTTTGTAATCCTTAAGCTGTTATCCTTTTTGTTGTTGGGTTTTTTGTTATTCTATGTCATGTTGATTTATGTTTATTTAATAGTACTTGTTGTAGAAGATCTAATTTTGTTCCGAGTCTGTTTCTTTTTCCTGATGTATTACATATGGCCAAATTATATGTACCATATTTGATTAATATTTAATGTAGTTAGTCTTATATTTTTTCTGGTTAGAAGCTCGGGAAGAGGCCCCTAATGTTGTTCAAGCAGATGCATTGGAAGTTGATGGTGTTGCTGTTGATGAAGTTGAAGGTATTCATTTAACTATGTAACATACTTTTGTTTTTCCTTTATTGTTTTCACTACTATTTATTTCTTGTTGCATATATTTTTGTTATTTCTGATATAAATGAAAGGGCCAATGCAGTGGCAACTTTTTTCAACATTTATTATATGAATATGTATTTGCTATACACCTTTGTTGGTTTATATTTTAATGGATATAACAAGTATTAAATGAATATGTATTAAATAGCAATTTCAGTGATCTATTGTCATTTTGTTTAAATGTTTAAATGTTGGCTTGTTAAAATAATGTCAATGTAGATAAGTTGAACAGTATGAATATTGCTCCACATACTGATGCTGATAAGGAGATTGGGAATAAAGAAATTTTAAATTCATCTACTACAAATGTCTTGGATGCTGCTGTTGGGCAAGGTGACTTCTCTGATAAATATTGCTTATTCTATATTTCCCTTATGTATTTTCAGTTGTTATAAAGCAGGAATTGTAGAGAAACAAAATTTGATTATTCATGTGGTTTCAATATTCATTTTGTAGGTGGTGATAAGGTTGTTAATGTCCAAGGCAGTGTAGATCCCTTATCTCAACTTTCTGAGCCTGAGTGGCATGCGCTTACTGCTAGGGCTGCTGATGTTGTCAAAGAGAGGATTCTCATGAGGGAGAAAGATGTAAACAGCAATTCTGATGTTCCGTTGGTTGTTGATCATCGTCAAGAGGGCAAATTGAATCTGTATCAAATGGATGTTGATAATGAAGATCATTCAGTAGTTGGAGCTGCAGTGACTCCTCATATTTCAGTTCGTGAGAAAAAAACCTCTAAATTTAAGAAGTCCCCCTTTACTACTGAATTTGGTTCTTCTGGACCTGCGTCTGAACTGACAAAGAGGCGCATTTTCAGTATGATCCATCCCCTGGTGAAAAACATTCGTACTGAGCCAGATTACAAGCTTACTACTGAGTGGTGTTCCTGGATTGATCGCAAAGTTATTGCAAAATCTAGGTATTTCACTTTATTAAGATTTGTGTTTGTTGTTTTCAGAATTTATTAAGTTTGCTTCTTGTCTTGTAGGGTTGGTAATCTGTATCCTGCTAGGGAGAACAATTTACATCCAAAGTTTAATTTTGGAGTTCATGTTATCGACAAGAAGGAGTGGTTTCATGTTTTAAATTATGGTTCTAAAGAACTCAGCACATCGGTAATTCAATTACATCTCTTGTTCTAACTTATGAATACACTTAAATATTCAACAGTTCAGGATTTGATATGCATGTTATATGTACTCTATAATATGCATGTATTCAACACTTATTAAACATGTAGTTAATATTTACTAAATATCATTTTTCTTATACAAATATTTTGTTCTGTATTCAGCACTTGGATGTATTGTTTTATTATTTGCGCAAGAAGGCAAAGTTTGACACTGATATAACTGTCAAAGTTACAACCACTGATTGCCTGTTTGATGGGTTGATTAGAGCAGTGCATACTGAGTTCACTAGGGCAGGGAGAGACATGAGGGTGGTAGATTCTGGTACACAGATTTTCCAATATATAAATGGTGAGGGATTGCAGTGCAATACCCTTTGGGCTTTGCTTGATGATGTTCTTTTACCAGTCAAGGTTGTTCATGACTGGCATTGGATTCTGGCAAGATTGTCTTTGAAGGATCGGGCTATTTATGTTTATGACTCGGATCCTAGTTTACCAGAATACAATGAAGAACTTATTGGTGCACTTGAACCATATGCAACTATGTTACCACTTTTTTTATATGCTGCCAAAGTTATCCAGAACAGACAAGATTTGTTTTACAAGGGTTCTCCTTATGAGGGAATTTCAATGGGAGATCCTTTCATATTGCGTTTTAATCCAAGGGCCCTCTCTTTAATGCAACGGTATGTTAAATTTAAACATAATTTGGTTTAGTTTATTTTGGTTATTGTAATTTAAATGGCTGCGTTTCTTTGTTGCAGCGATTATGGTGTATTTGCTGCTGCATTTGCGGAGTACTATATTCAATATCAGTCTTTGCCTACGCAGAAAGATGATCTTTCTTTAGTTCGCAGTCGATATGCGATGTATTTGTGGGACTATGGCAAGAACAAGCAGATGGAGTGTGCTGTTAGTGATGATGAAATATGATATGTTGATCTAGATTTGTAATTAGGTGGATTGGGGATCTTTGTTTGTTGTAGATGTCCAAGCTTAGTGTTGTTTTTTATCTGTTTTGGTTCGATATGTTGTGATACACTTATCAATTTGAAAGGAATATTGTTTTGTTTGATCAAATTACTATTGGATTGAAGTTTATCAAATTTATCATGATTTTGTATTCAATCCACTTTATCCAGAGTTACTTGTTTTACCTAGTATTTATTTGTTGATAAGTGTATTTTCTAAGGATTATATGACAGAAACCTGTGCTTGTTTATATGCAATATTACATATTGTTCATACTCATATTCAATTATTATTCATTCAATATTTTAAAAACTGCTTCAAATTTAAAGTGTTGTGAAACTACTTATCCTGGTCTGTAATATTTATTTTTTGATAAGTGTATTTTCAAAGGATTATATGACAGAAACCTGTGCTTGTTTATATGTAATATCACATCTTTTTCATACTCATATTCAATTATTATTCATCCAATATTTTAAATAATGTTTCAAATTCAAAGTGTTGTGAAACTATTTATCCTGGTCTGTAGTATGTTTCTTTTTTACATTATACTGCAACTCTTTGGTCATATCTGTGTTTGGTATGAAATAGAGTAAATATTTACCATTTATAACATTTGTATAAATCATTAGTTTGCTAACGCAGCCATCAATGTGCTTGTAACTTACAGTCTTCATTAACATCTAACTTTATTTTTGTTTAAATATGTAAGAGTTGTTAATGAAACAACTTGTGTAATAATGCCACATTCATGTAATTGTATATTTTTTGATAATCCATATGTATCACTTGTTGTTAATTTGAATATGATAGTTATAGTTGGTTTACTAAATTTTATGTTTTATTTACCACTTCATTTAAATTTTAACATAATTCTTGCATATGAACTATTATTTAATGATTACTATCCTTTATATTGCACATATATCACTGAATTAATCATTTCTTGTTTCCCACATATTAAACTATCTATCTTATTTAAGCCAATATTACCAAGTTATTCTGTATGTTTAAAATATGTATTATTCTCCCAAAATCGACATGTACATTTATTTAAGTTGCATATTTTCTTTATATTTAAGAAATATATTATTGCTGTAATTATACATAACATTTAATGTATCAGGTTGTTAGTGGATGTTGTGTTTTAAGCTAAATTCATACTTTGCTTACTTTTAAATATTATACAGAACTAACTACATTACACTACATAGCAGACTTGTAGTATGCACCATTACAGACGGTAACACTAACATTTATCTTAAACAAGTTAATGTCTTCACAGTCATACTATACTAAATATTACACTATATTCTAATTGGAGCATTCTTGCAGGTTTTCCGGTTATGGCCTTCTTGTCCGCAACGTGAACAACCTATTCGAGCTCTTTTGAATGGCCTCTCCCATGCTGATTTTATTCTACCTGTTATTGGTCTGCCAGGGGGCTTTCTGCTGTGAGGTGGTAATACAGTTTCATTAGTAACTTCAGCAGGAACATTCCATACACAGTCACCTTGAATTGGATAAACTGGTATTTCATATGTCTGCAATATAGATGCCTTTTTGTAGTAGCTTGCACAATATTCATCTGGTTTTATGTGCTTGTGATCCAGGACTGCAATTGTATGCTCACATGCTATTTCATCTAATTGATATTTCCTGCATGTGCATGTTTTTGCTTGCAGATCAACAATATGCTTTTGCTGCCCCTCGACAACTTTATACAGAGTATCTGTTGATGGTATAATCTGCATGTAATATATGTTAATGTTTAAAATTTTCTTTTATGTAAATGGTATATTATTATCATCTATTAAATTGAATTTATATGTTGCATGATCTGTCATATCAAACTGTTGAAATATATTATTCAAACATATTCAGTAAATATTCACATACAGCAGATATAAAATTCACACACTTACATTCCATATTTTGGAAGCAATTATGTTTTCATTGAGTATTTCTTGAAATTTCTCTCCAAGTGGTGTGAATGTTTCCATTGCAAACTGTCTGTTCTTGGCTGTCCACATTTGGAACATATCTGTCATATATTCCAACAATGCCATAATTGGTAGTTTTCTTGCCTGCATATTTGCTGCGTTCACTGATTCCGCAATATTTGATGTCATGAAAAATGTTCGCTTGCATGGTGCATAAGCTATTGACCATCTTTGATAACCAATGTTGTGTAGATAGTCTTTAACTCTACTGTCGATTGCCTCAAGATTGGTCATTGATTCTTCAAATTCCTCTTCTGTGTATGCCATTACTGTGCTGAAATATGCACCTTTCAGTTTTTTTTGACCCTTCTTGAACTTTACTTTAATATTATTCCATAAGTGGAACACGCAGACACAGTGTGGTATCTCTGGGTATACATATCTGACAGCCTTAGCAATACTTTCGTGTCTGTCAGAGACTACGCACATGCCATCTTTAACGCCATATGCTTCACGGATACAGTTAAAAAACCATTGCCAAGAAGCATCGTTTTCTGAATCAACAACAGCGTATGCTAAAGGCAGTATGTGACCTGCATGTTAAACAATGTTTCCCTTTGTCTAAGTAATCATTTATTGAAGTTTGTAAAGTTGTTACAGGTGTTGTTTTGAAATAATTTGGAAATATGCGACTGATATGCGCAAAGTATAGAACAGAAGAGTTTTGAATCTGTTTTCTTTTATATAAATTCAAATATATTCAACAAATAATCATGAAATATTTACAGTATTAAATGTATGCATATTTACCTGAACCATCCAATGTGCAAGCAATTAGCATGGTTCCTCCATACACTCCACTCAGAAAGCTTCCATCCACAACCATAACAGGCCTACAGTGATTCCAACCATGTATAAAGCTTTTTAGTGCGATAAATACATACAAAAAAGAATCATCTTCTGCTTTCTTCAATTTTGTAACTGATCCAGGGTTTGCCTTATTCAACACATAAAGATAACTTGGAATTTTTCCATAACCTTGCTTTGGGTCTCCTCTTAGTAACTCTATTGCTTTTTCTTTACATCGCCAAGCTCTCATGTAGTTTAGTGTTAAGCCGTATGTTTTCTTCAATTCCCTTATGATGTCCTTTGGAGTGTAAATTGTTTTAGGATCAGATAACCTGTCCTTTAATATGTTTCCAATAACATCAGTCCTCACACGGCGATGAGAATTCATCCTCTCTTCTAATGGACAGGTATGGAGACTGTTGAACTTTCTTATCATAAATACCCCAGATCCGTTTAAGCTTGAAGATCGTATCATCCATGTACATTGACTGTTAGCACATACAACTGAGAACCTGTGAAGTTTTAATTTTTGATATGCAGTTAATACACAAAATATATTCTTAAAGCTGCAATTAATATATCATCCATATGCACATATTGTGTACCTTTTAGTCGATGATCTATCCACTCTTGTTCCACATTTGTGCCTCAGAATGTAGTTATTAACAACACTTTGTAATGTTGCTTTGTCTTTATACACTTGATATTCTTCTATGAATTCATGTTCCGGATTATCAATTATTGTAATGTCTTCAATACGCTCACCATCAAAATCGTTTGTTCTACTTGCAATTATATTGTCCAGAACTTCAGGGATGTTTATATCGTGGTTTGAATTTGGTATTTGCAGCATATTCATATTTGAAAATATTTCACTTGACCCTGAACCACCTTGCTGTATTTTCTCCATAAAGCAGATACATAATGGATATTCTGACATTTTTGTATCTTTTTTCTGCTCAATATACAGCTGAACACTCATATCATTTTTAATCGAAATAGGCTGGTAATTCTCTTCAATTTGGTACTTCACATCCAGCGTTTGCTTTGTTGTATCTACAGACAGTTGAGAAACAAGTGCGCTCATGAACATTGTGTAGGTGCTGTGTTGTTGGAGCAGAATTCCATCAGCTTTGAAGTTTACAAATTTGTATCCTTCAATCCATTCTCCTCCATATTGGAGTAAAACTTTGATTGGTGCCATATTCATTAAATATCATGGAAAACCAATGAAACAAATTTCAGTAAATGAACAAACTGATCTTTGTTGTTCTCTTATATAAAACTGATATGTTCTCTATGTTTTGTGTATGTCAGTTTATTCTTCTGAAAGCATTTTTATACATGATCGGAAATAGCTCAAACATGGGAACGTGTCTTGTTGATTCCGAAACTGTAGTTAATTTTCCTTAATTGTAGATCTTTCAGATTTCTTTATTTTGTTTATACGCTTCTTTTTAGGATCACATGTACCTATTTAGTTGGTTTATTTTGGCTAGCCATTTTGTATATGTTAAATGTATCTATTCAATTGTAAGTCTATGGTCTATAGGAGGCTATATTTGAAATTTTCTCTTTTTTTTCAAACAAAAAATTGGAAAGCATGCTTGTTCACGAAATCTTATGACTTTTTCAACATTTTTTGAAAAACCAAACCACTTTTTCAAGTTTTTTCTCACAAAACTCTACCTTTTTTTCCAGTGAAATATATGTTCAAACACAACTTCAACTTTCAAATACAATTTTTCAACTAAACTTAAAAAATTATATTTTATTTTTTCTTTTTGGATCTATAGCCAAATGGTCACTAGGATTGAAATTGTATAGCTTATTAGGTAGTGGTAATTGTTTCTTTGTTTTAATTTTGAGATTAACTAGCTAGATTGACAATGCTATTCTTTGCAATGAAAACTTTTTGGTGATTAATAAACCATTTAATTGCCAAAAATATTAAGAATGGTTATTTATGCTCATTTCGTATAAAATCTAAGCGATTACATATTTGAAAATTTTTAAATTTGTGCTAGCTTGTCAAAAAGAAATAATAATAAAAAAGTGTTTGGTTAATTGGTTCTCTCGTTTTTGCAAGAAGTTGACTTTTTCTAAATTTGGTTTAAAAAAAAGTCAGTTACTTAAAATATTCAAAAACTAGGTCATGCACCTGAGAATTACGACAATGAGCCCGTTTGGGTGAGCTTAAAAGTAACTTATATGCTAATAAGCACATTAATATATATTTGGTAACTTAAAAATTTTTGAACTTATAAACCATAAGTGGCTTAAAAGTCATTTTTAAGAAGTTAGGAAATCAAAAAGTGGCTTTTAAGCCACCCAAACAGGCTCAATATCATATTATCCAAGAATCCGCTCTCCCTCAGTCTCAATTGGGCCTTAAATGGGTTCTCTTCAAATTCAATTTTCTCAATCGGGTTTTCAAAAAAGGCTTCAAATTTCAAGAACCCAATTAAATTTACCCAGTAATTTGTTAATGACAAGGCATAAAATTAAGTGTGGTTTAAGAAATGGACCTAGAAAACCCATGTGGAGATCAAGGGTATTGTCCACTGAGGCAATACAAGTTGTTCAGTCTCTGAAATTAGCAAAAGCACCTGACAAAGTTGAGGAGATTTTGGAAAATAAGCTTAGTAGGCTATTGATAGCTGATGTATTGGATACGTTGGCTGAGTTGCAAAGGCAAAATGAAGTTCACTTAGCTCTCACGGTATTTTGTAACATCACTTCTTTTAGTTGTTTATGCTCTGCTCATGTAAATTTGTTGGCTTTAATTTGTAGAGTTAGAAGAACAACAAGTTTTATTCCACAAGTAGGGTTTGGAGGGTTTGGAGAGGAGAAATGTACGCAGTACTTACCCCACTAAGTTGAATAGACTCTTGGCTTGAGAAAATATTTAGAAAACACGTTTTAAAACAAGACTGAAATATCATGTAGAGCCACGAGATGTTACTTATTTGTGTTTCTTCTAACCTTTCTATTGGGGGTTGGCGGGGTTGCCTGAGGGTGTTGGGTGTAATGTCTCAACTTAGTTTTTCTACATTTTGACATTGTTTCTCATTTGAAGTTTTTGGATATTTTCTTTTTATAATTGAGCAATCATCGAGGCGCATGATTTTAAATTCGGTGGATAATGGACTTTCCACTCTACCCTTCTCCACTAAAATACCAGGATTTTATCTACGGCAGGATTTGAACCTGTGACATTTACCTTGAGCTGTTACTATTATACCACAGCCTTGGGGGAAAGTTTGTGACTTTTATCACGGTCATGTGTAGATAGTGCAGCTCAAATTTGCTTCTCAATTTGTTGTGTCTTAGCATTCAAACTTTAACACTCCTAACTTAAAATGTGACCGTGATCAACTTGAACTAGACAAACCTTTCATTGGATTTGAATATATAGAGTGGACTGATTAAAATCCCATTCTTGGTGGAAGAAAGCATATTAGATATGGACAAAAAGACTAGCATATAGCTCTTTCATTTTGCTGGTGTTTACGCTTCCACCTATCATGAGAATTTCGGCTCATGGCTTCCTCCTATCTTAAAACTTCTCCTTATTTTATTTAAAGTGTGCATTTTATCTGAAACATATCAGGGTTCAGGTGTTCAACTTTGTCAGGAATGAGGAGTGGTATGAACCAGATTTATCTTCATTCAATAGTATGATAATGATGCTGGGCAGAAACAAATTGATCGATTTGGCTGAACAATTCTTTGTTGGCATGATGAAAGAAGGCCTACAACCAGATAGCAGAACCTATACTGAGCTGATTGGAGCGTACTTTAGAGTAGATCTTGTAGAGAAGGCGATGGAGATGTATGAACGGATGAAGAAATCAGGATTCCTCCCAGATAAGTTGACTTTGAGCATTTTGATAAGGAACCTCGAAATGGCTGAAGAAAAAGAGCTTGTGGCTCGAGTAAAGAAAGAATGCGCCAACTATATTGACTATCCCGAGAGATTCCTTAAAGAAATTGAAAGTACCAATGTGAGTAGATCAACTCCCTGTAACGAATATCAATTTGCTATACATGGAGTTGTAATTACTACTAGATGTGATATCCGTTATTTTTGTACTGAAACGAAGCCACCCTGTCATTTTAATGTACTCTCTGAACTTTGCGCTTTGAGTCTTGACCACAGACCACTCTTTGGATTTAAACATGAAATTAAATTTCTGGGAATTATGAAAAAGAGGTCTCTGAATTTTAGAAACTGTCTACTTGGTGTTGTTAACTAGATAGAAGTTTCTTGTGCTCTCGTACCATGTGCCTTTTCCTGCAGTTTGAGTAGTCTGGAATCATGGCCAGAGAAATGTAAGTGGAAAATGAAGACCAAGGTGAACATTTTTCCTACAAATGTGAAAGACTAATACTAGTATGCTGCAGCATAAATCCAGTAACATGGAATTGAAGATTTCCTTTTCAAATTGTTACATTCATGTACTTGATTTGCTAGATGCTGACTCTACTTTCCTTTTCTCTGTCCCCAGTTCAAGCGAAGGTCACTCAACCTCGTCTGAATTGTTGATATTTATCTACAACAGCCTACAAGAAGTTCTTCTCCCGCGACATTTTGTGGCATTTGGAGACATATAAACCTATTGGAAAGCAAAAATATTGTAGACTACTTTTTATCACATGTATTAGATGCCAGTTACTTGTTTTATTGGTACATTGAAGCGTTTATTATCTCAATGAGCACCATTTTGTGAGTTTTAGAGGGTGGTTTTCTCTGTCAACAAATTGTGTGCTGATATTTTCTGTGAAGTTGGACAGTGACTGTAGGGAGTCTTGGCAAGGATTTGTTCCTTCTAATAAATGTTCCGTTTAGGGAGTCTTGACAAGGGGATGAGAAAATGTGTTGGTAATATTACGTGGATTAAATAGTAACATAGATTAGGAAGTGATACTATGTGGGATAACTTGGAGTTAAAATAGAAGATAAGTGATAAAATATTGTTTCTTACCTACAAAATAATGCATATGCAGGTGACATTTGATGTGATCGAACCATCTCAAACAACATCCATTTTGTCCTCTATATATGCTACTTATGCCTTTTCTCGAAATGTCAATTTTGATTCTTTCTATCTACTCTTGTATGATCATATATCCATCTTAGCATCTGGGATTCAGAGATCTAAGATTCACTTTCAAATAAAGTTTGATGGCCTTAGAATTGTTTTACGGTATCACATATATAGCTTACTCGGGCATTCTACATTCCGAGAGACTCTTAAAACTCACCAAAAAGGGGAGAAAACATAATTATGGTTCCTAAAGAATTCAGTCGAAATTGTCCCCAAAGAAGAAAAAGACCATGTAGGAATTTAGAACTAATTTGTCTGCCACAGATACGATCATCGTCCAAAAACCAGAGACTAAAGCAAGTATTTGAAGACATAACTGCCATTAACTGAAGCCAACTGTACTCCTTTAGAGACACTGGTGAATTGCTGCAACTATTTCCCTATGTCTATACATCTCCAGAAAAACCAAATAGGTAGGTATGCAGTTTCCTAATTCAGCTTTTCATAAGCTAAACGGACAAGAAGATTATGACAAACCAAATGAAAAACGAGATAAAGGAAAAGTAAGCATTTACTAGACAAGCAAAGATTGTGAAAGTAAACACTAATACATCTGAAGATGACAAGAAAGCCTTCAACTTGTTCTGTATTTGAAGTTCTCTCTCTAATGAAAGCCAAAATATATGAGAAGGATTTAGCATACAAATCTTACAACTCACAACAAAGAAGAAGAAAAAGGGGCTCAAAGAGAAATAATTGGTTGCTCAGGTAGTGAATCCAAGAGAAAATAGGCTCTAAAGGAGAAGACGAAACCAAAATGGAAAACAGAAGAAGACTATTACAACCGAAATCAGATGATAAAACACAAATGTCGTCCTAAAATAATAAAAAAATATAAAAAGCTCCATATCAGCTAGCCAGGTGGCTGGGTGAGCTGTTGAACATGGCGTGCCACATGTAAGCTCTAGAAAGTACCATCTCAAGCTCTGAATGACTCCAGTTATGAGTTGGAAGGTGCTGAAGGAACATAACCATCTCTTGGAAATCAAGCTTCAGCAACTTATCTGACCACTGAAAAATAAACACAACATTGAGGAACTGTACACAGTAAAACTCTAACAGTAATTCTTCATAAGAATATTTAGTAAATAAAACACGCAAACAGACGCTCAAAGATTAAGTTGTGTATGGGAAATAAATCTGGTATTAAAAGGAGGATGGAGAGTGGCTGCTGCTCTCAGATATCTATAATGCCTGCGCAGGAAATAGCACTCCGGGCACAAGAAACAGAGCTTTTGGATCAGTGACAGAGATTGCGCAACGGTACTCATGATGGAAAATTTATTTTACATGGATCAAAGTGTCTTTCTTGTAACAATATTTGAGCTGTCCTTCAATTCAATAGCAATTCTTACAGGACTTGTGCGACATACCTATCATTCTAACACGTGTGTGTGTGTGTCTTGGTGGTTTTCTTTTTTCTTTTGGATGGGGGTGGGGATAAGTATTGCCAGTAAGGTTCAGTGTCATCACGCAGATACGAAGAGAAATCTTACTGTGAGCAGAAAGCTTGCAGCAATATATACAAGGAAGTCTGGTAGCGCATCACCTTCTGCAAGATATGTATCCCACAAACGGCTAACAAGATGGAAGGGGATCTGCCAAAAAAAAAAAGAGAGAGATTATCTCATTGTTTTAAGGAACTCTCTTCTACGGACTGAGGGCTGTGTCAGCAATATAGAACATAGAACAGGAAAAAAACACTTCATAAGATGAAAGGCAGAAAGACAGACCTCGCGTATCATTAGACAATTGAACCAGCGAAAGGCAAACTGGAGAAACTCAAGCCCTTGCTCTTCCATGTGCGTTGATACAGGTTCTAGAAAATCGGGAGGAACCATATATCAAAATTAAAACATGTTACCTAAAATTTTCAGGAAAGCATACTCTAAGACAGGAAGGGCAGAATTGTGCTGTCATTTCTGACACCCTACTTCCTATTTATGTACTTTGTTAAACCATGGTTAACCTCTACTAATTAAAAGCAAATAAGTTTTTTCTTACACTTCAAGAAATTCACAATTTTCTAGCTGCTTTTAACCTTTTCTAGTGATTAGTTCAATGTCTGCTTACCATGTCAAAATGTTTATGCAATCCCAGTTCCACTTACATAAGATGACGATCTTTCAGCTCCTCTATCAACAAAATTTACCAGACACCTAATACATGTATAACTCACTGTAACCATACGACACAGAGCAATTTTAGCTGGCCATGACAAATTAAATGAAACAAATTTTGGTGCAACAATAAATCACCTTCATAATGCTGCCAAATCATAGAGGTACATCCTCTTTCACAAGGTCATAGAAGGTTAACTTATTCACAAGATAAAACACATATGATAGGCCGAACAAAAAAAAAAGTAAATCTTTTTGAAACTGTATTACAAGAAATAAAGGAGGAATAAAGGGGGATAAAAGAGAACATGAAAGTGGGAAGAAGACACTTTCCAAGAAAGAAGTAAAATATGGTTGCTCAACCTTTAACTATAGAACTGTTTCACGTATTAAGGAATTGGATACTGTGTGGCACCAAATTCCAGATTTTCTTACATGAAGCAGTAGTTAAGTATAACAAACAAAGTACAAACAACTAGGACTTTACCATCTATCCGTCTAACCAACTCCTTTAGCTTAAACACAAGCCGCTGGATTCCTGGTTGAGCAAATGTGTAATGGTCTTGCATTCCATCAAGCAACTTCGATAGACACCAATAACAGTCAGCCTCTATGTTGGATATTTTCTCAGAAGTTAGATCTGACATCATCCATTTCTCAATGCCCCCTTCTAAGTGTTCTGACAAGAAAACAACTAAGAATGGTGTTGCAAGATCATTTATACCCTGCACATATCCACTTGCAGGGTGCCGAATGGCCCTGCAAAGGAAAAATAAATGAGCAGAATATAAGAATATCCAAAACACCAACATGAGCAATAAAGAAAGGTTAACAAATGCCCATGCGCCTCGAATTCTTCCTTTTTTTAAAAAGTTTGGACTACCTTCAGGGGGGCCACTACTACCAATTTTGACCATGCAAAAAGCCCATTATAACCCAATCATTGCTTTCTGATATAGTTCCAAGTTTTTAAACTAAAGAAATTAATGTGATGCTATTTCCTTTCACCTTCCCTTTCAAAAGAAATTGTACGATTCAAGAATACGGACACAGAAATACTTTACCATATGTAAAGTATGCGCTCCAAGGATTTCTGAACTTGTTCTTGTTGGAAAAAAGAAACATCAGGTACTGTTCTAGGGCAATCAACAGCAATCTAATAGCATAAAAGAAGCAGTAGTTATAAGACCAGCAACATCCTGATATGGGCATTCGGCATTAAAAAGATTAAAAGAGACAACCCAATAGCATCCAGAATACCTGCCGAAGCATGTTGATCTCTTCATCTGTGCGCTCAATATCTGGAATGTCATAGTACTGAGCAACACAATCAAGATAATCTGCACGCTTTCTTCTCAGAACTCCCTCCCTTCTATCTGAATTAGGGGGTGCATATCCCTGTTGTCAGCTCATTACTTAAATTCACAAAGCAACAAATTATGTCTAATAAGACAATCTGCAACCTCATTTCCTAGGCTTTGTATACAGCGCCACTATATCATGCCAAAACAGATTGCACATGATGAAAGCAAGTAACTCGTGTACAAGAATATTTGCAAATTGTACAAGTACTTCCTCCACTAAAGATAAACGTAAGTTCATGCATTTGATGCTACAAAAAGACAAAGTAACATATCAAAGAATGATACTATATAGTTGCATAGCTTACATGTTCACGTGCCACAAAACGTAACACTAAAAACATTAGACATATTATAAGCCTGCTTAAGAGAAAGTTCGACAGCCTTCCATGCTTGCAGTTATTAGCCTCCTAAAATATAAGCAATTTCACAGAAACAAAATTCAATACCAAAAAGCAGACACTAAATTAACATTACACATACCCAAGATGGTTTAACCAACCAATAAAGGATTCATCCTATAATCAATTGATATATTGTGCATGTTTCTTGTGAATTGGAGTGCAGCGGTTATCCCAAACTCAATTGAGTCCCTTCTTATCTCATTGCAACTTGCAGGGCATGAGGATAAAAAGTATAAATAGAAGTGTTGGAGAACTATATAACACCGTGTTATCTAGGAATTTTTTTTTATTCTTATCCGGTAAAATCATGGGGATACAAATGAGTACAAAAACTTATGAGCTCCTGTATATTGACATTTCAATCACTGCTGCCTAAACATTTAAGGAGCTGACAAAATTCAAAATTCCGAAGACACTATTTACATCACAAATCTTACACCAAGCAAAAAGATTGAGCAAACATCTGGATTTCAGCACATATACAAATGTGGCCAATTTGTAATGAGGTAAATAAGAACATATTTTAGGATGAATATGAAGCTGTTCATTTAAAGATCTTTCAGAAGATCTTTCCAGTTCCTAGATCACATTTCATCTTACTGAGGTTCCTCAAAATCTTCCCTCTTTGTATCTTCTTTTTTTCTTTTTTCCCTTCTTCTTTTTCCTTGATGCCCGTGTTAAGATATAATGCTTCATATTTACCAGCCTAAGAGTCTTTCCAGAAAAATAAAGTTGATTAGCACCATACCAAAAGAAGCCTCCATATGTTGGGACGCAAATATGCCGGAACACCATTCCAAGCTAATTCCCGCAATTTTTCTGCAAGAGAAGTTGGAAAGCGCATAAAGAAAATGCAACAGCTGAGCAGTAGAGAGCATTGAGAATTAACGAATAGCTTTCACAGTTGCGAGTAATAACAAACACTAGCAACTAAATCTGCCAATCTACACAGGTCATCACAAGAAGAACAATTATCAAAGCACCTGGGAGACGGAACCAAAAATTGTTGTTCTGGTTGTGTTATATGAAACAATTATTAAAGCCCTTGGGAGAGCAAACCTAAAATAGCCATACTGGTGGTGATAAATCCAAGAGTGTCCTTTTCTGTCCACCCAGTAAAGGCCTTAGCTAGTGAAAATATAAAGAGACTTCATTTTCATGGTAAAAAAGGCAATACAGATGCTTTAAAGAAGCTGCCTTTTCATGATGAAAAAGGCAATTCTTCTCCAATTTCTCAAAGAAATAGTGAAAAGTTCAAGAGCAAATGCATGAAAAGGAAACTCATTCATTAGCCAGTCAACAAAAGTCATCTTATTAGGATGATGGTACCCATAGGGTGCAAATAATAAGCTCTGACCACTATATGCCAAATTACTCAAGAAAAGAAGCCACATATGTTTATATAAGCAAGTATATTTATCTTGGTACCTCATCCTTAATAAAAAATTATATATATCTTGGTACCTAGAATAACAGTTGTCGCAGATAATTCTTTTGTGAATTTCATTAGCCTAGCCGAATCAGTAGCTCTTGAGCCCATCGATGGTTTCTGTATTTCGTTGGTTGTGTGTTCCGAATTTGACGTTGATGTTTTTGTCTGGCTAGCAGATGAGCTAGCATTCAGATTGCTTCTATTTTGCAGTTCATCCTAATGGCGAAAGAAAATAGCTCAATTTATGCTGATACATTAAGCAATAGATAAATCACATACCCCATTAAACTGGATAACAGCATTGCTCATACCTCAAAAGAACCATCTGCCTGTTGGCTTGGTCCTGTCTCACTATCTCTTAAACTTCCATGACTATCTGGAGACCTCACAATTGAGTTATCCAGTGGGTCTGACCTCCGTGTAATCAGTACCTTGCCAGGGAAACTGCGTCCCTTTAGCAACCTGCATCACATCATAATTATGTACGACTTACTTATAAAATGACATAGTATGGGATTCGACCTATACCGCTCAATATATAAAATCCAGCATGCAGATCACACGACATACACACTGATCAAAGGGTCAAGTCTACCATTCTCCTACGATGCTACAATGCCTCAACTGCATACATCACCACACTTAACTTCACACAGACCATAATAACATAAACAAGCTTGTTTTGCCACCTGACTCCATTTGATCGAACATAACCTTAATTTTCCTCAGCTATCCTCAGAAGGGCACATATAAAACACACAAAAGGACAAAGAAACAGGATTCTTGGGAATCTAAATTGTGGGTTTTTGGCCTATCACCTTATAGACAAATGTATCGAGCTCTTCAGTTCTTAGTACTATTTGTTCTAGTAGTAGCACAAACACTCATCAAACTGAGAAAGGAGTGTACACACTGAACATTCTTTTTTATAACAGATGGTGTCAAATGCCAGCTTGCACGCACCTCAACTAATTCCACAGGGCACCTGCTAACTCCCACCAACACAAGTACCGGGTAGCTCTGTCCACTAAACATTATACAACTCAAAATGTGAAATAGGACATGCACTACAACCTAAAAGTCCTCAACTCTAACCTATACAATCCCACAAAAAATAACATTATAAAGATGGAAAATATCAAATGCACATCAGATTACAATATCCACTATTCAGATCAAGATCATACACTCTCAAAGTCCAATTGATCAAAGATAACTTGAATTTCCTCAAAATGGTACATTTAAAACAGAATAAATAATGCAAAAATTTGATCTTTTTTTAAATCTAAGTAAATGGGGTTTTTTGAAAATTAAAGTATAGATCTGAATAAAGAAAAGTGTAAATTTACCCTTGGACATTTCTGAGAGTTTGGTTGAATCTTGAATCAATATTAGAAGTATCTTTCCTTTGATCTTCCTCTCTGTTCATGTTTGTTTTTAAGTGTTTACCATTTGCATGTAAAGAGCTCTCACAACTGTGTTTCTTTACTCCCTTTTGCTTTCAATCTAAGTGAATTTTTTGGTACAACTGATTATGGTACGCCTATACTTAATCATAGTACAACTTCTTGATGCGTATTTTCCTGTGTCATGGTGAAAGTTCTTTCTCCACTTTTTGCCTTTTTTATTTTATTTTATTTTATTTTTTTGCATATACTTTGAAAAAATTAGGAAATTCGCTCCATTATTTTTTCCTGGTAAATTTCGAGGATGTAATATTTAATCTTACTTAAACGGAGTTATAAATATGTATTTGAAGTCTCACATTCTCGATCTAATCAAATTTACGAAAAATTTGGAAAATATCATGTAACTCACACTTATACCATTCGAGATTTCAATTATCGCAATAGCCAAGTACTTATTGATCGAGGAACTTTATGATAGGAGGCAAGTGTGAAATAAATAGGATTATTAACATAGACGTTAGAGGGTTCAAGCAACTCGATATTAGAGCAACTAAAAGTTCAAGAGGCATCAAATTGCAAAAGGCTCAAGGTAAGATTTTTGATATAATTAAGTGCTAAACGGACTTTTTGCCATTTGCTCTCTATTTTCTTGATTGGATTTAGAAAGGCTAAACTCCAAGATATTATCATAGAGTTTCACTCGTATAAGTATCAACTCAAGACTCTATCTCGAGTTTCAGTTTATAAGTTTGGATTATTGGACAATATCCCGGAGTTTCACTTGGATAAGTTCAAATATAAAACAATATGCTAAGATTCTAATTTGCAGATGGTTGATTCTCAATCAGCTTGTAAAAAAATGACTATTATCAAAACCTTCTGGTATCATACTGTCCAAATAGGCCTTAAAGTTTGGTTAATTTGGCCGAAGTGCACAAAAGACCAGTTTTGCCACTGGTCTTAGGGCAAAGGCCACTAAAACCAAAATATTTATTTTGTGGCCACTTACATTACACCCACCATAAATGAAAAAAGAAAAAATACTAAATTACCCCTCAGTTTATATATAAACAACCAGTTCGTTATTTCTCTGTTCGTTACTTTGTGGCTGCTGCTGCTGAATTCTCTTCATTCAATTTTCTTCACCAATCTCACTTTTCAATTTTCTTCACAAGTTTCGCTTAAAAATTGTAAGTATTCTATGTTTCAATTTTATGTTATGCTGCTTTAAGACTGAATTTGAACTAAGTTCAATCCATATGAACTGAATTTCAGAGAAATTCGTTTAAAATTTAATAGTTTTAATACCTCGATGTGCCGTAGATGACTGAACTTCAGTATCGCCATTGTCGTGTTAAGTATCAGCACACTAGTACTGAAGTTTGAACTAAAATTCAGTTCATTATAACTGAACTTCAGTGTTAAGTATTCTACGTTTAAATTTTCGTTATGCTGCATTAAGACTGAGTTTGAACTAAGTTCAATCTATGTGAACTGAATTCAGAGAAATTAGTTTAAAATTTAGTAGTTTTAATACATTGATGTGCCGTTGATGACTGAACTTCAGTATCGCCATTGTCATGTTAAGTATCAGCACACTAGCACTGAAGTTTGAACTAAAATTCAGTTCATTATGACTGAATTTCAGTGCTTAAGGGCTGAAAGTTCATATATAAACTGAAGCAACCGCGAGACTTGGCGATTACTTATTGCCATTGCCGTGTTAAGTATCAGCACACTGGCACTGAAGTTTGAACTAAAAATTCAGTTCATTATGACTCAATTTCAGTGTTTAAGGGCTGAAAGTTCATTTATAAACTGAAAAAGCAACCTCAGGACTTGGCGATTACTTATTGTCATTGTCTTGTTAAGTATCAGCACATTAGCACTGAAGTTTGAACTAAAATTCAGTTCATTAGCACTGAACTTCAGTTCTTAAGACTGAACTTCATTAGTTCAATCCTTATGGATAGAACATAAGTCCACATGAGCTGAACTTCAATCCACATGGGGTGGAGCTTTCAATGGTCTTATGGATAGAACTTACTCCAATTCTTATGCATAGTACTTAAGTCCATATGGACTGAACTTCAAACCCATAGGGGGAGAGCTTTCAAACAGCCTTACGGATAGAAGTTCAACGCCATATAGATAGAACTTAATTCAATCCTTATGGATAGAACTTAAGTTCATTAAGACTGAACTTCAGTGCTTAAGGACTTTCAGTTCATTTTATAAACTGAAAGAGGCAATCTCAAGACTTTGTGATTACTTATTGCCATTGTCATTAAGACTAAACTTCATACTAACACAATTCTTTCTCTGGTTTACTTATTCAATGCAGAATGGCTACAGTTTGTTTGGTTATTGCTTTCAATGGGAATTGGACAAAAGATTACAAGTACTTGGATCATGAAACAAAACTTCTACTTGTTAATGAAATGATCGAATTCAGAACTTTCATTCACAAGATTTATGAAGCAACACATTTCACTGGCGCTGTGAATATATGGTTTGATATTAGAATGGATTCGAGCAAACGAATGCTTGTAACTGCAGAAGAACAACTCAGGACATGCATGCACTTGTTGAAGAATGATCCGACTTTCAAGAATAGCCGTTTCGTGATTGACAAGCTACATAATCAAACTCCTCGCACAGAAGTTTCACCCCAGGAGGGGACCCTGATAATGCAGATCGACTGCATTTAAGCAATTGAAAATAATCATACTCCATGCACAGAGCTTCCACAACAAGAGAGGGGCTTGATAATGCAGATCGACTCCAACTTAGCAATTGAAACACCTGGCATTGCTGAGACACTGCAACTAAATAATACTCAATTTCAGTCACCAGCGCCAACAGTTGAATGCCCTAGTACCACACCAGCTGCCAAGAGCAAACGGAAAAGGTTCAGGGTAAAACAGAAACAATCTCCAGCGATGATATTAACAAGAGATGTATCATCGAAAGATGTAGCAGCATACTCAACATTTAACAACAAGGAAACCATGATGAAGTGTTTTGTCAAGATGGCAATCAAGGAGCATTTTGAGTTCAAGGTTATCAGATCAAATAGAACGAGATATGAACTGAAATGCATCGATCCAAACTGTGACTGGAACATTCGAGCAAGAAGGATAAAAGATTCCTCACTATTTAAGGTAATTAAGTTTCAGAATACACATAAATGCTCCATTGACGTTAAGAAGGCTGAACAAAAACATGTCACGTCAACATTGATAAGTGAATACTTTCTTGAAAACATCCGAGACAACAGAACTGAAGTTAGACCAACATTTATTGTCAACGAAATGAGAAGGATACACGGGGTTGAAATAGGATATCACAAGGAATGGTGTTCAATTCAAGCAGCAAACGCATTAATTAGGGGACGGCCTGATGAGCATTATCATCTCCTCCCTTCATACTTTCATGTGCTGAAAGAGAGAAATCCATGCGCTCACACAAATCTAAAGATAGACAGTCTTAATTGGTAAGCATTTCTCAAAAGAGAGTTCGATTGCTATACGGAAATTCAAAACTTTCTAAGAATTAACTTTGTCCTATTTTAAGACGCTTCAGGTTTATCTATATGTTTGTTGCTTTCAAGCCATCAATAGATGGTTGGAGGTATTGTCGGCCAGTGATAGCAGTAGACGCAACATTTTTGAAGGCAAAATATCTAGGTGTTCTCATTATTGCTGTAGCAAAAGATGCAAATAATCAAATCTTCCCTCTAGCTTATGGGATTGCATACTCTGAAAATAATGAAGCTTACACTTGGTTCTTCACTGAGCTGCGAAAGATAATAGGTACTCGTCCTGAACTGGTGTTTCTATCAGACAGAAACAATCCAATCGCGCATGGAATTGCACAAGTTTATCCTGATAGCCACCATGGTATATGCATATACCACTTTGAAAAGAATCTAAACCAAAAGAACGTGAGAACCACAGTGATAAGTCTGTTTCAAACTGCTGCAAGAGCTTATAAGCGTGAAGACTTTCAATATTTCATGTCCCAATTAGAGGGAATGGATTGAAACACGTTCAACTACATAATGGAAGAACCACCTGAAAGATGGGCTAGATCTTACTCACCGAGGCGACGATATGATATGCTTACAACAAATATGGTTGAGTCGATGAATTCTGCATTACTTGAAGCAAGAGAGTTGCCCATTTAAGCCTTTTGGATTTAATCATTGTTAAGAAGCAGAAATGGTTTTGTGAAAGAAGAACTACTGCTCAAGAGACTTTTCATAGCTTATCAAGGTGAGCAGAAGATGAAATGAACAAGAAGATTCAACTGGCCTTCACAATAAATGTAAGTATACAGCACTAGACTCGCACCAAATATACAATCCTAATAGTGTCTAAAAAATACAGATAAAGATGGGTGAAGATCAATCCACGTAGACTGAAAATTCAGGACTGTGGATAGAAATTCAGTAAAAAAGGGGAGAGGGGGTTCAACCTTTTGAGGATAGAACTTCTGTACATAAGGCACTGGGGGTGGAGTTCAATACTTGTTGATACAACTTCAATCCATAACAGTAAGGAAGTTCAAGTAGGGAGAGTTCAATCCTTATGGGATTGAACTTCAGTCCATATGATTTGAACTTCAATTAGTCCATTAGAACTGTACTCATGAACTCTTGCTCTGACTTAGTAATAGCCGATTTTAAATACCATCTGTACTGACTCACAAAAGTTATTATTTTTCATTTCAAATAGGTATTCCCCACAGGTACAACAGCATTCAATGTGCAAGATGAAGGAAAAAGCTTCAACGTCGACTTAAAGAAGAGGACCTGTGACTGTCTTCAATTCCAAACTGATGAACTCCCATGTGTACATGCAATTGCATGCATTGAGAAAAGACGCCTGCTGAAATCTAAGTTCTGCTCAAAATGGTATTCACAAGAGTTTTGGTTAAACGCATATTAAGGTGAGGTGAATATGATAGGGCACAAAAGCTCTTGGACTGTACCAGATACCGTGAAAAGCCAGAGGATAGAAACTCCTAATGTCAAAATACAACGAGGAAGAAGGAAAACAAAGAGATACATCTCGATTGCTGAGGCTGTACGAGTCAAATCAAACAAATGTAGTCGATGCAAAATCAGAGGACATGATAGAACCTCATGCACAAATACTCCAGTAGTCCGACCCTATTCAAGGATATATAGGTACTGCTACTTCCTTCATTATCCATAAACTTTTTTTACTAAATATTTCACTCCTACTAATTTGATTTTTTAACTTCTTTTTGTTTCATGAAACTGCTTGGCTGTGAATGATGGTGCAGAAATACATGAAAATATTCAAATTGCTAATAGTTTCTTATCCAACATTTAAGATAATGAAGATATTCAAACTCTGAATGCATTGCAGTTTAGTTTTTTATTTGTTTGTATGTTATTTCATGTTCTTTAACAATTTTTAATAAATTTTGATACTAGTATTTGAATTCGAAGTACTTTCAGTCCATATAAGACTGAATTTGTAGGTACTTATGGAGTGTACTTCAGCCTTTCGATATGAAAAACTTCAATCCTTACGATTCCTGAATTTACATATTTTAATTGAACTTCAGTACTTATGAAGGAACGTGCAGCCTTTAACTTCTGTCCTCAGGAATAGAAGTTAAACTTAAAATTATATCGTCGAGGATAAAAGTTAATATTGGGATATAGGAACTTCAGTCCATGATGATAGATGTTCAGTCAATGAGGGTAAAAATAAGTTCAATCCATGTGGGTAGAACTACTAACAACTCCAGTCCACTAACACACACACAGAGTTGATAAAAAGAAGTTCAATCCATGTGGATAAAAGAAGTTCAGTCCATGAGATGAGGATAGAAATTCAGTCAATGGACGTAAAAGAAGTTCAATCCATGTGGGGGTAGAACTTCAGTCCATGTGGTTTGAACTTCCATACTTGGAGACAGAAGTTTATTCCTAGTGGATAGAAAGCTCAAACTATATTCTACACACCAAAACACAGAAGTTTGAGCTTACATCCTTGTGAGTAGAAGTTTGATCTCATGAATTAAAAACATCCAACCTTAAAAAGACAGAAGTTCAAACTCATAGACAAATCAAACTCATTGTTGCAGCATTGGTGAATTTGAAAACAAAAAATTCTGAAAAACTCACAATTTATTACCAACAAAACATAAGAGACAACACATAGATATTATCTTATCAGGCATCTTCAACATCAGACCCACCACTAGAACTGGAACTTAAAGGTTCTGTAACATCCTGCCAAATAGTAGCAATTAAAACCACACGATCTGAGGATTCGACAACTCCAAAAAGCATCCTAGTTCCTACTTCGAGATTATTAATACGGACAAACTCCCTCCATCCATTAGAAAACCATCTTTCTCTTCCCACTTTTAGGTAGTTCATCCGAAAATGAGTACCATGGCAAATTACAGTTGCTGGAACATTACTTCTGGGAAGCATAATTGCCAACAATGCTGGCAAAACCTTTGCAACAAAAAGAAAAATGAACAGTGTTATTTTATAATAACAAATAACAAAAATAATACTTTTGAAAGACAAAAATGGTATGAATAATTTACAAACTGATCTGATTCAGTATCCAATTCAGTCAACACTGCATCAATGAGTGCTGCCATCTTAGAATTAGAAATTATTTGATTGTTCTCTTCAATAATAGTGAGGTCTATTTCTATTGCAATAATTATAGAAAAGACATTCTGTATTTTTGTGTAGTGTCATTTTACTGTTGGATAAACCTAAAGATTCTTTCTTCTTTTGTTTTGTAGTCTATTCCAACACAAGTCACAGAATACATGACTCCAGTAGGATTTAACTACACAAGTCACAGAATACATGACCCCAGTAGGATTTAACAACTGCACTGCAATTTCAGTCCATGAGAGGTAGTGAAGTTCAGTCAATGAGGGGAGTGAAGTTCAGTCAAAAACTGCAATTAATAAAAAAACTATATAACCCCAGTAGGATTTAACAACTGCACTGCAATTTCAGTTCATGAGGGGTAGTAAAGTTCAGTCCTTAGTGGATACTAAAGTTCAGTCAATGAGGGAAGTGAAGTTTAGTCAGAAACTGCAATTAATAAAAAAAATAACTACATAACCTTCAGTAGGATTTAACAAACTACACTGCAATTTCAGTCCATGAGGGGTAGTGAAGTTCAGTCCATGTGTGGGTAGTGAAATTCAGTCAATGAGGGTAGTGAAGTTCAGGTCAAAAACTGCAATTAATAACCATAACTGTACAGAAACTGTAAGACCATAAAAAACATAACCGTACAGAAACTTTAAGACTATACGAAACATAACTGTCCAGAAATTGTAACAACATAGAAAACATAACTTGTTTGACTATATTTAATGACCATATAAAGCATAACTGTACAGAAACTGTAGGACCATCCACTTAGCAGTTACTGATTTTTTGACTATAAATACCCCTTTGCAGTTAAAGGAAACTACAAAGTTTATTGACACTTCATCTGATATATACTACATAGTTTTTTTTTTTAGAAAAGAAAATATGGCAGATGAAAACAATCGTGTGGAGGAACTAGGCAGTTTCGACAAGAAAATAACATCGTCTTACTTTTATAGAGATGATTTTGTATGTTAAAAGAAATGACCAGAGTATTTTTTATATTCTTCATTTAATTTTTCAGTGTTTTGTGATTTTATTTATTAACTATGAAATATTATTACTTTTAGATCTTTCCAGACAGTTGGAAGCAGAGGCTGCCAAGTATAAATGGACTGGCATGCATAGTTTGCGATGGTGGAGATGATGATGTACATTTGATGAACTTCACGGTTGGGAAACACGCAAGGTTGTGTAACGGTTGGAAGGATATGGTTATTAAGAAAGGCTTCAGGATATGTGATACACTTCGTTTTGATCACCTATGGCACGAGATGATCGATGGTATTCCATCTGTTGTTTTTGGTGTTTCTCTCATAAACAATCAGGCTTGTGAAGGAGCTGCTGATGATGATTTAAGCAGTGATGATGATAATGATGATGGTGGTGGAGGAGCATCAGCAGACAATCCAATTTTAATTGAATAATTTGTAGTAGTTGTTTGTTGTTTTAATTTAAGCAGTACTATTTGTTTTCTTCTTATAATGTCTGTGTTTATGTATGAACTTTAATCTAATTGTGTTTTATATACTTGCATCTCTCATTAATAACTGAAATTACTGAAGTAGAAGCTATGTGTTTAAGTAAACACAGAACTTCAATCATCATGGACAGAACTTCTATCATCATGGACTGAAGTTATGTCCATGAGGATTGAAGTTCTAGCCACTTGCATTTGATTCTCTGCTTTGACAGAATTAAAAAAAGACTATACTTAGAATATATGTAAATGTAAAAGATTAACAATATACATGAATAACTGTTGTTACATATATAGTCGCAGAACTTATAAAACACTCTACACCGTAGAAACTTCATACATATTCAGTTATGGAGATGGTGGTGGAAGAGCAGAAAGATCAAAACGAACATGTGTTGCTATAGCTTCAATAGCCTGGGTGATAATTCGCATTTGTCGCCTTTGGACGTTACGCATATGCAAAATATCATTTTGCATTTCCTGTACTGTATTCTCGTGGTCCTGCATCTGACGCCTTAGGACTGCAATATCCCATTGTATATTATTTGGAATCCCTCCTGGTACTGGGGCAAATTCTGGTGCTGATGATGGTGCACCTGATTGTTCTACTTGTGGTGGTTGATTCACACTACTTTCAGACATTCTTGCATTTGAAGTTTAGAAATCTCGAAATAGATAATCCTAAATAATAAGATGATAAGAATTAACAATCAATTATGTATTTAGAGAAAAAAAATCAATAAAATTGTAACACTTGCAACTTATAGTTCAAAAGGCACAATAAAATACTAACAGTTGCAACTTATAGTTCAAAAGGCACAATAACATTGTAAAAGTTGCAACTTATAGTTCAAAAGTCACCAATCTATAACATGTATAATAAATATTGAACAGTCACAATGAGGGTAATGAAGTTCAATCCATGATGATAGAAGTTCAGTGCATCCATGAGGATAAAACTTCTGCCCCTAAGGATAAAACTTCAGTCCATCCAAGTAGATGGAAGTTGAGGGCATATAAATTGAAGTCCAATCCATGTGGGGTAGAAATTCAGTCCATGTAGTTTGAACTTCCATCCTTGGAGACAGAAGTTCATTCTCCCCCTGGTGGACTGAACACACACACACAGACACACACAGAGTTGATATAAAACTTCTGTCCATAAGGATAAAACTTCAGTCCATCCAAGTAGATGGAAGTTGAGGGCATATAAATTGAAGTCCAATCAATGTGGGGTAGAAATTCAGACCATGTGGTTTGAACTTCAATCCTTGGAGACAGACATTCATCCCTAATGGATTGAACACACACACACACAGAGTTCATAAAAAGAAGTCCAATCCATATGGGGTAGAAGTTCAGTCTTTGTGGTTTGAACTTCCATCCTTGGAGACAGACATTCATCCCTAGTGGACTGAACACATACACACACACATACACACAGAGAGAGAGAGTTGATAAAAAGAAGTCCAATCCATATAGGGTAGAAGTTCAGTCCTTGTGGTTTGAACTTCCATCCTTAGAGACAGACATTCATCCCTAGTGGACCGAACACACACACACGCGCGCACACACACACACACACACACACACATACACACGCACATAGGAGGATAAAAAAGGTTCACTCCATGAGAATAGAACTTAAGTCCTTAACAGTAAAAAAAAATCACTGCAACAAAATGGCATTTACATAAATCTGTGCATAATAATCTGTTCATCTGTACATAATAGCTGTTTCACCATACATTACCAAAAAACTTTACAAAAAAATACTACTAGGAATTCTGAAGATAAAATCAAAAATATCTATAACTGACACATGTCTTCATTATGTTCTCCATAATCATGCTCAACAAATTCAGGCGGAGTCTTAAATCCGTCCCTAGACTTTGCACGACCATGAGCCCAAAGTTGACAATCAAACCGCGCCCTGTAATTATGAATTTGATCTGGTTTAACATCTTGAACATCTTTACCTCTGGTCAGTAGATCAGCATACCATATTGCAAAAGCGCCACAACTAGTCCTAATAAATGAGGCACCAAAATAAAAAGTAAGACATATAAGTAGGCAGGGGTTATAAATTCAGTCAATTATATCTAATTTTCACTAAAACTTGCACAAAAATGACAAGACTTACCTATCTAGTTTAGTCGATGATAGTACCCACTGGGTTCTATAGGCTGCACTGAACTTATCATTTTTAAAAGAATCATGTAGGTCCCCAAAGTTGACATACTTGAAAAGATGTGGGAGCACAACAGCATAACCCTTGATGTGGTCGAATTTTTCTAGTGGTGGCCTCTTTGTTTTGACCATCGAATCATATACACGTATTTTCTTCTCGTACATATCAAAGACTGCCAAAAAGTAATGTGCCACCGTTTGACCAGGTGATGCTTGCAATCGGCATGGAAAATACAGTTTATCAACTCCACTCCATGGAATTGAACACCTCCGTTCCATACCATGAATGTAATTGCAGATATACTGTCCAAAACCTTCAAGCCAGATTTCGTTACCTGGTCTTTTCCTTTTGTCTCTGAATTCTGACTTATAAATAGAGCACATATAACTATCAAAATCGATATCAGTAATTGACAGTGTATGAGAAAAATAGAACAAATGGTAGCATGCCCTATTTCTAAGATAATACATAGTAACATCGATATGCTGCAAAAAAAAAAAAAAAAAAGGAGGAACCTGTTTAGTCAATACATAAAAAAGCAATAACGAACACAGAACAAACCAAAGAACAGAATATGCACTAATATTATCAGTGATAGGGTAGGCAATATCTACAAACTCCAAAAACCACTGCTTGTCTGGCTTGATTGTTTCCAACTGATATGGATTACCGTCGTAATCATTATCGCGTATATAACAAGCATGGTTGTTCCTAATTAAAAAGATACAAAATATAAAAACATGTTACTTTTCCATAAGGAATGAACTTAAGAATATCATAGGCAATGAAGTTCAATCCTATTGGGACAAAACTTTCCACATCCTTGTAGACAAAAAGTCCATGGCCATTTGATTGAAGTTCAATTCTTATAGATAGAACTTAGTCCATATGCACAGAACTTCAATCCATAGGGGCAGAACTCATAGGCTAAGAAGAGTCCATAGGGGATTGAACTATAGGTTTCCAAATTCATCCTCATAGGCTAAGAAGTTCAGTCCATAGGGGATTGAACTATAGGTTTCCAAATTCATCCCCTATGCACTGAACTTAAAAAACTACAGACAAGAAATCATTAAGAAATTACAAATAGACTCACTATTTCAATTCAGTGTCATTTCTTTGAAATAGCAAAAAGGATTTAAACTCTTGCAACACTGCTGGACTAATCTTCAAGTAGTGGAATGGACAACTATGTCTATAATTATCCTTCCAGTCAGTTGTCTTCTTTTTAGTCCTTGTAGTATCATATGGAGATAGCAACCACTGACTGGGCTTTCGGTCCCTTTTCCCCAGAAGAACTTGTTGCTCCGACTGTTCTACCTTAGTACTTTCAGGGGCTTGGTCACTTGCCTTGGTAATCTCCCTAACAATCGGAACAGGCCTCTCTTGTTCCTGTGTAAGCATCTCTTGTTTACCTGCTTCATCGACCGACTGACCTTTGCCCACAACAATTCCGTCAGCCTGTTGTTCTTCATTCAGCTCCTCTTTCTCCTGTTCCTGAGTCATTACTTCTTCTTTGCCCGCTATACCGACTGACTGTTATTTGTCCACAAGACTTTCAAAAGTCTGTTGTTCAGTCAAATCAACTGCTCTTCTTGTTTGCTCAATAGCCTGGGCATTCTCCATAACAATCTCAAGAGGCATCTCATGTTCCTGTGTCGTAACCTCTTCTTTGGGTGCTTCATTAATTGACTGACAGGCAAGAGCCTGCTGATCTTCAGTCATATCCCCATCTCTTTCAACTTGGTTACTTCTATCAGCATTCTCCATAACGACATCAACAGACATCTCATTTCCCTGCGAAATCACCTCTTCTTCTACTGTTTCGTTGACCGACTGCCCTTTGTCCAAGAGAATTTTAAATGCCTCTCCTGGTTCTTCTCTTACTGCTTGATAACTCACATCAACATTATCCATTTCAACGTCATCGGTCCTCTCCTGTTGCAGAATTATGCCTTGTTCTTTTCCAAGTTCACTCTCAATACCCTGCTGCTGATTTTTTGACATATCTTGTTGAATTTCTTCAACCCTTGGTGTATCTTCCGCATCAGATGAACCCCCACTACCACTTTCTTGAGTCGGTGGCAGTATATTAAAATTAGGCATATCATCATGTGAACTATTTTTCTTCAACTTCTTCCTTTTCCTTTCATATGTTTTTTGTTGGATGGGTGTAGAAGTTGCACCTGATTTCTCCACAATCATATCCTGAGGGACCAAGCGTGGTGTTGACAGATCAAGGTCTCCACTTATAAATTGCAATTGAATTTCAAGCACCTCATTCTGTGCCGCAGTCAACTCACCAAACATGTCTAATTCACTGTCAATTCGTTCATGCATTTGTCTAGGCGTTTCATTGACAAACACACCTTGCGACGCTCCATATAATTATCTAGCTAAATTTAGACCTGCACCACCACCACTAACTTCTTTTCTTACATCTGAACAACTTTTTGATTTCCTAACTACACTGCCTTCACTGGAGTCTTGTCTTTCATATGAAGGAGATTTTGATTTCCCGGATACAGCGCCATGACTGAAGTCTTTTCTTACATCTGGAGGAGACTTTCTCTTCCTTCCATCACTAGCATTGCCTCCACATGAATACAAGTTTAAGGAATTACGAAAGCTGGCAGATTGTTCCTTGCCCCTTCTTCTACTAACATCTTTCATCCAACTTCCTTCCTTTTCCTCAAAATTTTTAGCAAACTTCTTCATAAAATCAAGAACACAGTCAACATCCTTATCTACATCACGAATATACTCCATAACATACTCCCTAATATACTCCCTTATGCGTCGTCGCTGACTACGCAACCTTTTCTAGAATTTCATATTCACCTTCTGCAAAAAAAAAAAAAAAAAAAAAAAAAAAAAAAAAAAACCGATAGAATTGATAAAAATATTCAATTAAAATAAAAACATAAAAAGATGAATGCACATGATACTTGAAAACCCACATTAACAATTGCATTAACTAAATCTTGATCAAGCTCTACACTATGTGGAGCATCCTGCCTATCATCACCAGTACCCTGATCCACACGATCATCATCCTCAGTCTCAGCACCATCATCCTCACTCTCAGCACCACCACCATCACTCTCAGCACCACCATCCTCACTCTCAGTACCACCATCATCAGTCTCAGCACCACCATCCTCACTCTCATCACAGGTATCCTCACTCTCTTCAATAACTTCTTTTCCTTTTAAATTTTTAAATGCAACAACAGGTACAACAGGACCTGCTTCTGTCATATTTAATTCCACCGACTTTTTTTCTTCCTCAGACAGTACAATTGGAACTATTTTAAATTTGTCAAAACTCTATAAAAAAAGAAACCATGAGAAATATATTAGCACCTCAGTAAAATAAGAATAAAACTTCTATTTGCAGAGATAGAAGTTCAACGCCATAAAAGGTTGAAGTTCAGTCCATAAGGATAGAACTTCAGTAAGGCTGAAGAAGTTCAGTCCATGAGGGTAGAACTTCAGTACATGAGGGTAATGAAGTTCAGTCCATGAGGACAGAACTTCAATTAGTACTATTTTAGAAGTTCAGTCCATGAGGACAGACACGAAGATGGAAAAGAAGTTCAGTCCATAAGGACAAAACTTCAGTAAGGCTGAAGAAGTTCAGTCCATGAGGGTAGAACTTCAGTACATGAGGGTAATGAAGTTCAGTCCATGAGGACAGAACTTCAATTAGTACTATTTTAGAAGTTCAGTCCATGAGGACAGACACAAAGATGGAAAAGAAGTTCAGTCCATAAGGATAGAACTTCAGTAAGGCTGAAGAAGTTCAGTCCATGAGGGTAGAACTTCAGTACATGAGGGCAATGAAGTTCAGTCCATGAGGACATAACTTTAATTAGTACTATTTTAGAAGTTCAATCCATGAGGACAGACACAGAGATGGAAAAGAAGTTCAGTCCATAAGGATAGAACTTCAGTAAGGCTGAAGAAGTTCAGTACATTAGGGTAGAATTCAGTCCATGAGGGTAAAGAACTTAAGTACACACACACAGAGAGATATAGAAACTTACATTAACATTATGAAAATACTGCTCAACCAAAGTGTTATGCTGAGGATTTTTTAAACTAATAAACCTAACCATCCTTGGGAAGCCATCACTATTAACATTACAAAAGTTAGAACGAACTGTTGGAATAAATCAAGAAACCAAGCGTATAACACGAACGCAAATCCCAGCACATAATAATTTGCACCACTTTTAAGAGGTCTCATTGCAGATTTAACAAGTGCTTCAAAACCCACACTCTCCCAAGGATAAACTCCACAAAGATCCTCATTGTCAATGATATCCAAGTAATGCACTTCAACCAAGCTGGTTTTTTTGTTAGAACACAAAATGATTGACTGAAGAATATAAAACTCTGCAATCTTCACTGCATCATCTTCATCGACCAGAGATGACGCGGTCATTGATACTAAAAATTTACGAACGTCCGACAACTGAAGATTGCTTTTACCACTAAAGTACTGCTTCAGAAGCTTCTGACCCATATTCATAGCAGGTCCATCAAACAATTCCTCACGGTTTGCAGAAAACCTCAAACCAGTGTAAAGATGATATTCTTCAGGACTAAAATGTATGAGATGACCAAAAATATTATAACTTAATCTATTTGGATCATTGCTTACAATACGTGACAATAATAAACAATGCAGTAACCCCATAGAAGTTTTGTACGACTGCAACTTCAGAAAGCTTTCAAACACACCCTCTGAAAGCTTCTTATACTGTGCTACACTGAACTTTGAAATTATATCATCCAAATTGTGCTCCCCTTGCCAATATGCATTCATGTTGAACCAGCGGTCAAATGGATACACTAGATTCCCTTCTATTCCAGCATCCATATTGTAAAAAGCTAATAATAAAAACAAACTATCAGTCACACATAAAAAATAAACAAATACAGGTTTGAACTTCCATCCTTGAAGACAGAAGTTCATTCCCTAGTGGACTGAGAATACACACACAAACACACACACACACACACATGTAGGGGATGGAACTTCAGCCCACTGGGAATGAACTTCCATCCTTAAAGACAGAAGTTCATTCCCTAGTGGACTGAGAACACACACACACACACACACACGTGGGGGGAACTTCCATCCTTGAAGACAGAGGTTCATTCCCTAGTGGACTGAGAATGCACACACACACACACACACATACACATGTAGGGGATGGAACTTCAGCCCACTGGGAATGAACTTCCATCCTTGGAGACATAAGTTCACTTCCTAGTGGATTGAGAACACACACACACACATATATGGGGGTAACTTCCATCCTTGGATACAGAAGTTCATTCTCTAGTGGACTGAGAACAGACACACACACACACACATGTAGGGGATGGAACTTCAGTCCACTAGGAATGAACTTCCATCCTTGGAGACAGAAGTTCATTCCCTAGTGGACTGAGAAAACACACACACACACACACACACACACATTGGGGGGGACTTCCATCCTTAGATACAGAAGTTCATTCCTTAGTGGACTGAAAACACACACACACACATGTGGGGGATGGAACTTCAGTGCACTAGGAATGAACTTCCATCCTTGGAGACAGAAGTTCATTCCAAGTGGATTGAGAACACACACGCACACGCACACACACATGTGGGGGATGAAACTTCAGTCCACTAGGAATGAACTTCCATCCTTGGAGACATAAGTTCAATCTTAGTGGACTGAGAACACACACGCACACACGCACGCACACACATGTGGGGGATGAAACTTCAGTCCACTAGGAATGAACTTCCATCCTTGGACACACACACACACACACACACACACACACACACACACACACACACACACACACAGAAGTTAAGTACACACACACACTTGAACTTCAATAAAAAGTAACTACTAAATACGGAAAAAAACATACAAATTTAAACTTAAATAACGTTACTTAACTTAACAACCACATATTTCACAAAAAAATACAAAAAAAAAAAAAAAAACAAACGTCATACCTGCCAATACAAATTTCAGACTGCAACGGTGAAGAGAGAAATGTTATTCAACGTACGTAATGCAACTTGAAGAGATATATGAAAAACTGAGCAATTTTTTGCATGAAGATACAGTGAATTAAAGATAGAATTGCATGATAGAGGGGTTAAAATGAAGAACGGTTTTGAAAAAGATCCTGTCAATTCGGAAAAGATGAGGGGTAATTTGGTCTTTTACATATACACGTGTTTAGTGTAGAGGCCCAAAAGTGGCCTCTATTGTAATACCAATAAAAATAGTTGTCTCAAACTAAATACCGGTATTACAAAATTTCGTGTAGGGGCCTGTTTGGCGCGCGCTAATTGATTTGTAGCCGTCAAAAACAAATTCGCTGAGAAATAGCTACCTCCGGACAAATCCCAGTATAAATACTGGGACTTTGAACAAGTTTTGTTCAAAGCCTCAGTATTTATACTGGGAAGCTTCAGTAAACTAACCCCAGTATAAAATACTGGGGCTTTGAACAAGTTTTGTTCAAGGCCCCAGCATTTTGTTATGGGACTTTGTATAAAGCTTCAGTCCCATAACAAAATGCTGGGGCTGTGAACAAAACTTGTTCAAAGCCCCAGCATTTTCTTATGGAACTGAAGCTTTATATATAAAGTCTCATAACAAAATAATGGAATTTATCCCTTTGATGTGACCTTTGTTATGAGATAAATCCCATTATTTTGTTATGAGATAAATTCGCATAACAAAATAATGGGACCTTTGAACATATTAGTTCAAGGTCCCATTATTTTGTTATGAGATTATTTTGTTATGGGACTTTGTATAAAGCTTCAGTCCCATAACAAAATACTTAGGTTGTTCAAAGCCCCAGTATTTTGTTATGGGACTAGTCTGGGGTGTTTTTCCAACGCTAATGGAGCTTAAGTGTGCGCGCGCAAATTTTTGGCTATTCTTCAATGAATTTTGAAACGGTGGATAGTCCCCAATGAGCGCGTCCAAATTTTTACGGTTAATTTGGGCCCAAGCCCAGACCAATTTTTTAAATTTTTTTGATAAAGAGTCTTTTGTTAGAGCGCTGATCTACGAACAATCATTATTTGCAAAGTATTAGTAGAATAGTCACACCTGCTCAAATTTAAAAAATAAAATTGTGGAGTCCATGGGCGAAGTGCACCAAAAGCTACTTTTGGCAGTGGTCTCTGGTTTGAGGCCATTTTTTTATTGGTTTTATATGAGAGACCACTTTTTGGAACTTCAATTCTTTTGGGTTGAACTTCACACAAGTTCCGTCCACAAGGATTGAAGTTCTACTTCAGCCCACCACAAGGACTGAAGTTCAACTTCAACCCACAAGAGTTGAAGTTTACGCATCTATACCTAAAAGTTCAGCAATTACAAATTGAAGTTGAAACTTCATAATTTAGGCATAAAGTTTAACCATAAGGTTTAAACTTCAGCCCACAAAGATTGAAGTTCCAAAAAGCGATCTCTCATGTAACACCAATAAAAAAAGTGGCTTCAAAGTAAATACTAGTAACAAAAGTGGCATGTGGGTGAAAATTTTACCATTCAACAACCTCTTCCTTTTTATTTTTGTATTTTTCTTTCTCATGTCCCTTTTCCTTTTTCAGAATCATATTGAAAGCTATCTTTCTTGAGCCGATGGTCGATTAAAAATATTTTGTTTATCTTACTCAAAATATACGTAATGTCTGCACATATTGCACCCTTCTCATATATAGAATTATATTGAATACATTATTGATGTTGTAAAATTATGGATTTCAATTCAATATCCCATAAAAGCTCATAGAATTCAAAGTGAAAAATCCTAAATTTATGGGGAAAAAATTATAGACTTTGAGAACTCTATGATTTTTTTTTTTTCTGAAAATTATGACTTTTCATTTCAAACTCCATTATAATTTTCCTTGATTCCTGAAGATTGAACGTGAACTTCAAAAAGATTCATGAATTTTAAGAGATAATGATTATTAATCTAAAACTTTATAAAATGCTGGCTCTTTTTCTATCAACGCTCTAAAAGTGGTTACGGATCTTAATTTTACCCCATTGCTACATTACTTTCTTTTGGAAAAAATAGGTCAAAAATACAAGGAGAATTTCGATATTCTACTATCTCAATCAGTCATCAGACACAAGTCGCACACTATGCATCTACACTTGGGACCCACATGCCAAAAGTCCCATATTACGTGGAAGAATCAGGTGGTTTGATGGATCCTCCTATTACTCTACAACCGCAGAATTACACTTTATTATACGAGTTACTCTCTCTATTAGTATTTTATTTTGTTCTTATTACTATAAATATCCACTTCAAATTATTTGTTATTTAAAAGTTCAAAGTAAAATTAATTATTTTTTTGGCCATTTTATTCTTGGTAGTGATTGTTCTTAAAGACCACAAATATCTCTCGATAAATACTTATCAGCATCAGGTGTTTACACAACCAATAGTAGATGCATGTTATTTATTTAAAATTACACTTATTTTTACACAATTATAGTTAATTAATATTCATTTTCTCTTCATTAGATCAATTACAATGGTTAGTTAACTTATGATTGCGTGTAATCACCCGATGTGGATAAATTAACCATATTATAGATTAATGTTATGATTGTTCAAATACTACTACTACAACAATAATATAGCCATTGTAATTTCACAAATGAGGTATGGAAAGGGTGAGATGTACACATATCTTACCCCCTACTAAGGTGGAGAGGTTGTTTTCGATTGACCCCGGCTAGAAAAATATTTTAAAAATATTTTGAAAACATAATAAAAAACAAACAAGCTAAGAAACACTATGATAGCTCAAGTACTCACATAATAAGTACGGTTGTTCAAATACTAATGAAGACATAAATAAAGATAAAATAATCAATAATCCTTCTCATTCAGATTTCTCAAGGACGTGTAAAAAAAAAGATAATTCAGATTTCTCAAGGACGTGTAAAAAAAAAGATAAATAAAACGAGACAGAGAGAGTACAACAAAAGAAAAAAAAAACATAAGAAAGCTACCGGCAATCGAAAAAGGAAAGAGAAATATAACACCACCCCTACCCAGCAACACACCCCCAAGCCGCTGCACCCCACTTTATCCATCATTGAGCTCAATACCTACTACCCCTTCTCTCTAATTACACTGTTTTTCACCTTTTCTTGAAGCATAGTGAAATCAAGAACCTGTTTTTTTTGGTGGATTTTCACTTAAAAAAATGATCTTTGGTTCTTGATTTTTGTTTGAACTTTGCCCCATTTGTTAAATGACAGCTAATCAAGAAACTTTGTGTTGTTTATTGGGTTTTCACTTGAGGTATTACATCATTATCATGTTATTCTTGTTGTTTCACTTGAGGTTTCTCAATAATATGTGCATATGTTTGTTTTCATTACCCAAATGGATTTCTTTAGCTGGGTGTAGAGTAATTTTTTCAGATCTTAGAGATTTAAGTTACATTTCCCTTTTCTTGGATCTTTCTAGTTGTGTGGTTATTGAGTTTGACATGGGTGCTGAGTAAGGCTTGGACCTAGTGTGCGCGCACCTCGAGTAATTAACTACTACCTCGTACCAGCACAATATCGATAACTCTGTCCACTAAGACTTGGACATATGTTAAGAAAATCACCTAGGATTAGGGTTTTCTACAAGATATTTTCTTGTTTGATGTGAAGTTTGTATCTTTTGGTTGTAGATGCTTTTATTAGTGTGATTGGAGAAGAGGAAAGCAGGATAATATTAGTCTTGTCATTGTTATTTTAAAGTATGTTGCTGTTATTTTGTGGATGGACAAAGCTAAGTTTTTCTCATAAGGAAGAAAGTCTTTTTGTCGTATACTTAGCTCATGATCTTACATTTGATTAGGGTAACTAGCAAAGGCGGAGCCAGGATTTAAGCTTTTATGGGTTCTAAGTTCTAGGACAGTGACCTCAAGCGTTAGTAACTGGTTTCTAAATTTAACATGATTTTCTTAATGCAAACATTGGGTTTGGGCTAAAGCAACTGGTTCGGCTGAATCGTACTTTACCTTCTAACCCCGCCCCTGATAACTAGGATAGTGGCCTTAAAATGGAAAGCTAGAGTCATTGAAGTAGGACTAGAAAGAAATTAATGGATTATGCGATATGCAAATATGAAATTTTCCTGTATCATTAATAACTTCCAATTGTGAGGTAGAAGTTTTATGGCTCGGGTGATGTGAAGGGAATGAGTGGACTTGGACTTCCCTTTCTTTTCAGTTTTGCAAGAGGCATACTAGGGTGAAGCAAGAATGAAAGAGTGACAATGTAGGACATCTTTGTCCGATTTCTTTACTTGGATTGGATGAGAGTTGCGTAGGGTACAAGTAGTGAGATCTTGCATTTAATCTGCTAAGGTCCCTTACGGCCTTACCCCAGTTTATATTGCAAGCTTATCAGTTGTCTACTCTGCCTAATGGTTATTAAGCTCGCATTTTTCATGATATAGGAGTTGTACCTGGGCTATATGTTTGTTTAGTGCTTCCCCAACAAGAAAATGATGCATTTGGACTGCCTTCTGGATGGTACAAAATGTGTTAAGCTCCTCACTGTTGTTGTTCCTCTTTCACAATGATAAGAACCAAGCTTATATACAGATGTTCCTTTGTTTTATTAGGCGATTTGGGATTTTATGGTGTTGCTTGCTCTTTTCTGTACTAACCCGACGGCTACATCTGGTGTAGGTATTGGATAGTCTTACTACTTATATGATCAGTTCATTTGGTGTACCATCAGCTGCCTAAGGTTCTGTTGCACGTCTCCATGTCGCCGAAGGGTTAGCGGAGTCATGGCTTGTGTAAAGATTGTTACTCGCCTCAAGGGTAAAGCACTTGACTCTTGAAAGTTTTTACACTACTCTTTACTTTATCTGATAGGGTCGGAAAAATAAAACTTTTGCACTATCACTTTGCCCTCTACCACAACCCAAAATCCAGTTATCTTGCTCTAGATTTCTTTGGGTTTCTGTTTTGTCTCGTAACAATTGGTATCATAGGGTTATTTATTCTACAAGTTCACGGATTTGCAGGCAGTTGTAGAGAAGGTTATTATGTTGTTTACATTTTTGGTTGGTGTCCCGTTTTATTTTTGATAGTGGCCTTCATACTTCCCTTTTTATTTTTGGAATATGGTTAAAAACCTTGTTGGTTTGGAGGTGGAATGTCCTTATCGCTAGACTATTCCTCTCTTATTGGCCTTTATATCTCCGTTACTGCACAAACAATTGGTCAGCTCCAGTTTTCTTTGCCTTATATTTTCCTTTGCATCACAATTACTTATTTTGTGTTCATGAGAATTTTTTCTAAAGTTTCAGGCTAGGTTGGATCATTATCAAAAAAAGTTTCAAGTTAGGTAGAATTAACTTATTTAGCATGAGATAACCAATTTCTGGAAGTCTTTGACATTGTGTGCACGTGGTATCTCTATTCCGTCCTTGAATTGTGTATGCTTGCTGAGATGCCGACCTTTCTCATATTGCAGGTTCTTTGTGCCATGTGCTGCTAGTAATTGCTCTCTGGTTTTCTAGCTATCAGAATGTAGTGGCTCTGCCTTTGGTGCCTAAACCAGGGCAAACTCCTTCCACATTTGAACTGCCTGGTCCACCTTACACTGGAACTTTTCAACCTATTGACATATCACCTGCTATGATCCCTCATAACCCTTTTCCTGAGGAATCTTTGCCACCAATGTATCCATCCTTCCCAAAGACATTTGACCCTGTCTTAACTGGAAGATGCCCTGTAAATTTCTCAGTGATTTCAAGCATTACGGGAAAAACTGCATCTGATTGTACTCAATCTTTGTCTACAGTAGTAGGGAACGTAATATGCTGCCCACAGTTTAATAGCTTACTCCACATATTCCAGGGATTTTACAGCAACCACTCTGATACTTTAGTTTTACAAAATGCGGTGGCTGATGATTGTTTTAAAGATATCATCAGTTTACTGGCCAGCAGAGGAGCAAATAGTTCAATATCTAGCATGTGTTCTGTAAAGTCGTCGAATCTGACTGGTGGGTCTTGCCCCGTGAAGGACATCAATGCATTTGAGAGAGCAGTAAATACAAGCAAACTGTTAGAATCTTGCAGCACAGTTGATCCTTTGAAAGAGTGCTGCAGGCCTATTTGCCAGCCTGCAATTTCCGAGGCTGCACTTCAGATCTCTGGGATAAAAACGACTCTCAGTGATAACAAGAATTTAGTTGGAGCACCTAATGAAATTGATACTCTCAATGATTGCAAGGGAGTGGTCTATTCATGGATTGCAAGGAAGCTACGGTTTGAGGATGCCAATACTGCATTTCGGTTGTTGTCTTCCTGCAAAGTTAACAAAGGTAAGTATTTTAGCACGTATTATGGATCTTTTACTATTTATCGAACATTATCTGATCTCTTATTTGTGTTCTTCATGGTGCGAGTATTGAAATGCGGGTTGAGGCTCCTTATAGCTGATACTGCAATGATGGTCAGAAAGGGATTTGAACCCAAGCTTGTAGTCTTTATTGAGAGTTGTAAACAGCTAAAATTCTTTCATTTATTTTCCATGTCTAATCCTTATAAAAAAAATTATTTGCCAAGTCTAGATCGTTTGCTTACTTTAGGATGGTTAAGGTAGTTAATTTGCAAATTAGCTCTATTTTGGAGACAATTCTCTAATGGTGGCCCCATTATATATCTCATTTGAATTGTTTCTGTGGCCGGATGTGCTTAATTTCTTATACTATATGAGATTTAATCCATATTTCATAAAGGGGTTCTTTGAAAGCCTCTATACCAACCTTTTGTGTTGGGCTCAAGATTGAACTTTATCAACTATATTTGGGGCTTCTACACTGTTGCTCTCATTGAGGTATTCCTAGATAGAAACCCTGGTATGAGCGCGCCTTCTTTGCACCCCTCCCTCCTCTTCCCCTTTCTCCTGTCTAGGGCCGCCAACATCGGAATCGTCGCTAAGTCCGGCCCCTTGGAAACTAGTGACTGCAAACGATTGTGAAAGATTACCTTTTTTTTTTTGCACAAGGGAACTAGTCATTAGCAAGGCAGAGGAGGAGAGAGAAAAAGGCTAACTCTCACGAGTTTCTTCAACCTTTGACTTTATCATCGTATCAGGTACACCCAGACTGCCAAACCATACGAAAGCCAGGGCCGGCGCATGAAGGGCTTCCTAGCTAGTATTGTTGGGGGGTATTGACTCGGCATTTCCTCACTGCCCACCTTATAAGAAATAAATCATCTGAAAGAGATGCATCTTTTCTTGATGTAATAAAGTTGTGTCTACTCCTTGAAGTGAAATCATCCCTGAGATAGAAAAATGAAGCTGTAAACTTATATGATATTTTTATCTCTTCCATTGATTAAGTGGAAAGGATAAACCAGAAATTTTTTATTCTATTATGCCCGAGTACTATACCTTCTAATGTTTGCTAACCGAGCTTTTGGTTGCAGTTTGTCCCCTGGATTTCAAGCAGCCATCAGAAGTAATTAATGCATGCAGAAATTTAGCTGCTCCCAGCCCTTCATGTTGTGGCTCGTTAAATGCCTACATCACAGGAGTACAAAAGCAAATGTTGATCACAAATCGCCAAGCAATTATATGTGCTGCTGTATTTGGTTCTATGTTACAGAAGGCTGGGGTCATGACAAATGTTTATGAGCTTTGTGATGTTGACTTGAAAGATTTTAGTCTCCAAGGTGATTATTCATTTTGTGATTTTGTCCTTGTATCCGCGTCTCTTGTTTCTTGGAGCTGACATTTTCTTTTCTTTTCGCCTGGCTTCTGTTTACGGTGGATCAGCATATGGGCAAGAAGGTACAGATTCCCTTTTACAGTCTGAGCTTGAAAGTTGATTTATATTGTGTAATTGTACGATGTATTGAGCTATAGTTTGAGTTGCAACTGTACTTTGATGCTGAGAAGTATCGGCTTGGTTATTCAGCTACCTTAGAAACTGATTCAGAAGCACTAACATGGATATTGATATAAGTTGTGGAGACACCTATGAACCTATGACTTGGCTCTGGGTCCAGATATTAGTACATATCTCCAAGTGGAAGACTTGGAATTTTAAGTTGAGAAATTGTACTAATATAGTTGTAGGATTTAACCTTTTCATCTTCCTACGTACTGTTGAAAGTATTTTATGACATTTTGTGTCTTATTCAGCTAGATAAACCTTCTCACATGTGCCCCACTTCTGCTTTTTATCTTGCATGAAAAAAGACACACAGTTGATATGCATTCCTGATAAATTCTATTGAAATATTTGCATATTTCTCCCTGTCGGCATCTCTTCTGTTGGGGATGGGGATGAGGTGAAAACCAGGTTGATTCTACTCTAATAAGAATAACAATTTCTTTAAGAGGCTTATTCGTGATATCAAAATGTTATTTTTGTTGATACCAAGGTTGGCTGTAAAATCAGCAGACCATTTCCTTACCGACAAGTACTCTTATTAGTTGTTTGTGTTCATGCTCCTTGGCACAAGAATTTACGATCATACAGTATTTGCATTCGGTCAGGAGAACTATGATATAGGTTCTTGGGATCTGAAAACTATGTTGATATCTCGCAGTTAATGAGAAACAAATTGAGGTTTACGATGCCTTCAGATTTATGATGCAGGGCATTTTGTTATGGAAATAGTATTGTTCGAAAGTGAGAATGTTTAGCTATTCATGATCTAGGTTATGCTGATGAAATTGTTCAAATTAATGAAGCAGGGTGCTTGCTTCGAAGCTTGCCAGCAGATCTGGTATATGACAATTCAACAGGCTTCAGCTTTACTTGTGACTTGAATGACAATATTGCTGCTCCATGGCCTTCATCATCATCCGTCACGTCCTTGTCCCTTTGTGCTCCTGGTAACTGACTGACAGTTGGCCATATCTAAATTTTTATACCGATACCATAGAATAAAATGAGGCTTATTTTGTTAGAACTATTTATCTAGTGTCTAGCTACATACTGGCTTTTACTGAATCACTCATCTCAATTTGCAGAGATGTCTTTGCCAGCTTTACCAACATCACAGACATTGGGCAGTTCTGGTAATGGTTCTTTCAGTTCCCAACTATTTTATGACCTTCATCAATGGCTTTTTTCTTTTACTTGTGTGTAACTATTCCATAATATTGCGAGGAAGGCTATAGTAGGGGGACCATCATTCACCATAATGTTATGGTGCCTGAACGCTGATCACATAGTTTACCAGTTTGTAGTAACCAAGTTCTTTATTTTGGGTTGAAAGATGATACGTGTATTATTACTGTGGTTGCAGGCTGCCACCTGGTTGGAGTGCATTTCTTCGCGTCCGCTGTTTTGTTATTTGTTTCAACATTATTGTGCTGAAAAGATTTACTAGATAGTTGATCCAGTTTTAAATTAGAGCCCCGTCCCCGTAGGTAGAGACACTGAATGACCAGATCACATGTATATTTTTTGAGTATCCTCGTGTATAGCTGCTGTCTTTTTGCCTAATCTATTCGAGCTTTCGCAATTAGTGATTTGTCTAAAAGATTGCATGCGATGTGCGGCTTATTCCTCTTCTTGTTCCTATCTTTTCCACTATACCATGCAGTAAATCTTCTTCCATAAAATAAGTGCGTGCGTGCTGCGGATACCACTGTAATGATATAAAGCAAGCAGAAACAACAATATCATTAAACTTTCAAGCCTATTTTATTATATTGACGTGAAAGGACAAAATAAATCATTGCGACTTCAAATAACATGCAATATGGTGAATCGAGAAGGTCAGTTATGTCAACAGTTTTGTCAGCCTTTTGAGGGAGTCGAATACCTCTTTTGCATAAATTATTCGAAATTTTGGAGTACCAGTAATATGTATACTACCACCAAAGGTTGCAGTAGAGTGATAGGTACTTTTCTAATATTAACGAGAGAAGCTTCAAGTTCGAGCCTTAGAAGTATAGTTACCTCTGGTAGTGGACATTAGAGACACTTTACTCCTAAAATAGTATAGAGTTCAAGCAAGATTGTGGCCAACAAGAGGAAAAAAAGGATAAGAAAAATGAAAAACAATAGAAGATAAGAATACATGAATATGCGGTCATCTGCTGGTGGCCCAAAAATCATTCTCACTATCCAACCAATCCCAGACCATGCTGGATATGAACTTTGGCCTTGCATTTCTATGCATCAGGCTTACCATTACGACAAGCATCTAGGCAAATATCAATCGGCTCTGGAAAAGCGCATACAACACCAGAAAGAGGAAATTTCATATATTCTTAGTGAAGATATTTTACAACTTATTTATTCCCTAATAAAACACTCTCAAACTAACATATTTACAAAGTAGGGCAAGGCATTTGAGACAGAGTGCCTTCTTAACTCATTTGTAACTTATACAAAGACGTGACATTCATTTCACATGTAAACATTATAGGAAACAGAGAAAATGAATGATTTTTTAACCTACTATGCGACTTCTACTGGACTAATTTTCTTATGCTCTGGGATTTCTTCTTTTGTATCTTGCATTAAATGAGCACAGCAACCGTCTTCACGGTTGAGCTTGAACAAGCTTTCAGCCACAAAGATTAGGCAGTCCAAGGACAGTGGACATCAGCGTATTTCAACTGCAGGGGAAGTGTAAGGCAGAACGAAAAATCCCTACTGATCTTACAACTGACCCACGTGTAAACTAGAAACTCGTGATCTCGGATACAATATCACTATTGTCCGTTAATTACCCGATGCTGATTGAAGTTTTCTGACTTGTATGAGGTTAATTAAGAGCCACCGGCCAAAAAGCAGTTACTGCTGCCTGAGCTACCCATAGTAATAGGTGTATCCCGAACAAGAAATTTTACAGTGCGGCCACCGACAAAATCCAGTATCTCGAGACACTCGTGCAAATCAGCATCATTTACCAACATCACCCATTCCTCCTCATCATCAAGATACTTGAGTTGGAATGTCCCCGTCTGCAGTTTAAACCTCTTCGCAACCTCCTCATAGAGTTGGAAGCACCCTGCTGAAGGCTCAAACTTAAATCGAGTCGTATCTTCTTTGTAAGTGGCTTTTACAGTAATTATTGACCCACTATCTACACAATTTGCTTCAACTTTAGAGTGCTTCCGTGCACCAATGTTGCGGGAGCTTGATGAACTGCCATTCATCATTGACCCAGACCCGTTAGATGAGTCTGTCATGGCCGAAGAACTGGGCTGGTTATGTTCGACCCCACCATCACCATCCATTTCATTATCTCCTTTCATTTTGTTGTCAGCAATACCTCCAGGAGCCATGGGATATGAGCACCCAGAAGTGAACTGACAGTCAGAATGAGCTAAGGTATCAGTGTTCAACCCCCACCTCCTGCACCCTTCTTTTGCAAGGAAAGATCCCAAACGTGCATTTTCAGAACTAGTCAATGGCATCGTATTCAGACTTGCAGGTCCAGATGACCCAGACACCGGAATATTTGATGTATTCCCTTCCTTGAAAGAGCTAGTGTTGATATGATTTGATTGGCTGAATTGGTTCCCATCAACATAAGATTCCTCTTCCATTTTCACCATAGAGGACTCTTTCTCAATGCTTGAAGTTGAGGGTACAGTCACAGCTTCCTGGAAAATAGGATTTTTGACAGAGACATCTTTGCAGGGAAAAAATATGCTTTGATGTGCATCAAAATCATGGATGATAGAGCCAGCTGGAACTAGACCTCCAGTGGCTGGATCAAACTTCAATCCTCCTTCTACCCCTTGGACAGATTCAAGCACTGTTTGTATCTTTTTCAAAGACCGATTTACTTTGTTAATCTTCCTGGATGGCCATCTTGATATCCCATGTTGTCGACATATCCTTTTCAAGGTTGTTGGACACACTACAAAATAAACAATGATGAACTTTAGGAAACCTCTTCTAAAAGATTATTAGATTATGACTGATTAAAAAAAAAAAAAATTATGCTTTCAACTTCAGAGAAAAGCCAATATACTTCTTTCCATTCCTTCTCATCCTTTAAAACATTAATGTCTCTGCATTTCTATCGAAAGAGAAGTCTCTACATACCTTTAAAAGAATCACAAACAGATACTGCACACCAACCATTTTTTCTTATCAATTATTGAGGATTCAGTTTTTCTTCTGCCTTCTTATATTTTCCCTCATGCAGAACTTTTTTTGAATTAAGTTACGCAGTTACATAAAATTCCGACAACATATAACGGCCAGCCAGAATAGCATATGCTAGTTATGAGAAGGGTGTTGAATCGGTAGGGAAGAGGCATAAATTCTTGTTTGTAGGCAAATAGAGGGGAACATTTTCACTAGCATTCGCTGTGTTACACTTACTCCTGCATTTGGACTAAAGACAAAATCTAGGTAAAGCTAACAGAGAATGTTTTTCACTGAACCATTGAATCAGCAAAATTATCACCCAACGGGAGGAATAACTATTCACAGAAACTGATCGACTGATTTTGTTTTGTGGATCAAGTAATAATAATTTATTCACAAAAAGAAAAAAAACCCGTATACAAGAAGTGTACCAAGAAAAGTAGAAAACCTTACAAAATGATATGGTTTTCTAAAAGCTACACCCAATCATTTATACCTACAGGAACCTCCTGGGTGCACCGAAAAGAAAAAGGGATAAGAGGCTATTCCTCCAATACTTTAACACTGAATGAAAGATATCCAGTAAACTTGCAAACTAGTGGACTGATCTACTTGATGGAAATATGCTTACCACCAATGCTTTTTGCAGCATCCTTCAGGCTTCCAGAGAAGTACTGCTGAAGAACGCTTAAGCTGACATGCTTTTCTGCTGTACTTCGTTTTTTCTCCATTGGTCTTCTTGATCCAGTCATTGTCTACAAAATGAGTTGCGAGAAAACTTCAGTATAGATAACTTCATAAACCACAAACAGAATGGACATGAATTTCTCAGGAACACATAAAACAACTGTAAAAAGGAAAGAGTATGCTCCAAAGTGCAGTATGAATGTAAAGCATATTAACTGCTGTCACCTAGACCACATAAAACCAGAGCATTGAAATTGCATAGTAAACCAAAATAATCTAGTTGGACATAAAGCAATGCTAGTAAGTTAACACATGTTATACCTGTTCATGAGAACCATTAGCTTCAATTCCAGCAGTCATTGAATCACAGACACCTAAAGGTTCCCCGCTCTCAGAATTTGAATTGCTGTCTAACGAATGCTGAGAGTTCCTCCGCAACAATGCAATCGGTGGTAAATTTTGAACAGATCCATCCTGTAACCCAAATTTAGCACCTTGTCCAACCAATTCCGCATCAGACACTGTTCTCAAACTTCTGCAAATTCTTTGCATGGTACCTGACAGGTTATTCAAGAGAAGCTGTTGCTCAGTACTTCCCTTCATACTGATAGGAAGAAAGAACTCCAATATGTAATCGTCATTGCCAGTGAATGTACTACGTAATCTGATAGCCACAGCAGCATTTAGACCAAACTTTCGTGCATGATGAGCAAGTGGGTACTCGCTGATGTGATACTCCTTCACATCAGGGTAAAAGAAGGGATGGTTGGATTGAAGAGCTTTCCCAACAATACCTTCACCTACCTCGAGATAATGTTCCATACATGCATGTACAAATCCTTGCATTTCCTTATCACTCACATAACAAGCTGTATCCTTGACGCATAACACACATTTTGCAAGTGAATTTGCATTCCATCCTCTAGTATGGACTCTTATGGTTTCATCTCCTTCTCCTTCATTGACACTACAGGGAATCCATGTCAAAGCAAGAGGCAGCTTATGCGCATGGCAAACTGCTCGCAGAACATCGGCTATCTCAGCTAAAGCAGCTCTTTGGTTCTTTGATAGACTCTGCAAGATAAGAAAACCAAAAATTAAAACTAGAAAAGAAGGATTAGAGGGTTTGAGAAAGAATATGACACAAGCAAAGAAGTGAACATGATTGCTGTGCAGACGAATGTAGAATTAACATTTTGGGTATACCTGCGAATGAAGTCGAGGAGGTGCAATACTCTTTAAATTCACGGCCTGCAGATGAGCAGAAACTACAAGTTAGACCATCTTTTACCTAAGGATACAACTACAGATATATGAAAAAAGATGCAGAAGAGGGTTAAACAAGAGCCATAAAAAGAAGAAAAAAATTGATAAGAATTGCCTCTTTTGTAACTTTGCATCTTCTTGATGCCTCTTTAATACAATTAATTACTTCATAAAAAAATGATAAGAACTGGAATATTGTAACATCATATTATAAGTAGGTGATATGCGAGTTGTGAATCCACAAATCCACATAAAACCCAATTCCTTAGTAAGTGTTACCAAAATTCAACAAGAAAGAATTTCACATACATGCTATTGAACAGTTTATAATTAAAAATATATAATTTAAAGGGGAAAAAAAAAATGAAACATGACTTCCTTGTTATAAGCAAGATACCAAGATTGAAGAGCTAGATTGATAAACTATGACCACAACCTCTACCCTCTAAAGACGCGCTCGCGTCAAGAAACAGTAAAGCAACAAAAAGTTATCGTGGTCCTGTAAACCTTCACAATAAGAGTTCCAACAACATCATAAATACGCTATAAACAAAATCTTACTAGTTTTCACTAGTATTTTCCTTTTATTATATTTCATTTGAACTAAACTACCTTTTATACAAGTTCAAACAACAGAAACGTACTCAAAAACCAAAATTTGCTGTTTTTCGGTCACCTTCATCTTTTTTACCAGCAACAGTATATGTATGACTATTTAAAATAAAAGTATGGATTGAACCAGAAAAACATAATTTCCTTCAAAGCTACAATATAAAAGGGTTCATGGATCAAAGAAAGGAAACAAAGATTCCCGAACATACAAGATTCTGCAAGGAAAGAGAAGGGAACCTGGAGAGCCCGGCAAACATGATCCATTTCCAGATCAAAATTTGGTTTCTCCTTCACTGTTACTAGTTCCAATACTGCACAACATGGAGTTTCAGCGGCATCATCCTCAAATATAGGTAAGGCGATAGATCCACGAACATCATGGTTAACAGCATATTGTACACGTAAATACTCAGCCTCCTTGTAGTACAGAACATTCGATGTCCACTCTGGAATTCTTGAGCTAAAAACCCGACCAGGAAGTCCTGGAATCGATCCTGTTTTCGTGTCAGTATCGAAAGTGAACTTCCTGGAGACCTCTCGATAGCCAGAAAGCGCCTGATCAAGAAGATATGGTTGTTCACACGTGCTTAAGACATACTGATCACCACTCCTCATTGGAATCCAAACTTGAGCCAAAATTCCCGCACCAGAAGACTCTTTAAACATTGCCAACGCCCTAAGCATTCTCTCAGCAAGTGGTTGAGAAGGTGATTTTAGGATCATAGAGTTGCCAATGTCATCATCATCGTCACCCTGCTGGCTTGAATTTTTACTTCTTTTAGCTAACAAACCGACCCCATCAGTTGAATCTACCACATAATGGAGCTGTTCATCATTTTGCCCAAACATCATTTTCTCTGCTCCACCAAGAGTACTTCCCCCCATATTGGTATCCATTGGAGGAAATGCTCCACTTGTATTTTGCTCCGTATAACTCAATCCTTCATACTGTGCATAACTTTGAGACACAGGATTCATTGGCGAAGAAAATGCTGCTGCATAAGAGGCAAACATCTGCTCTGCTGCACTAGGACTAGTGCACCATCCAGCATAAGCATCAAAGTTCATAATCTCCATAACATTGTTGTACGAATCATCGACATTTGAAGATCTAACGCCAGCATCAAATGCAGTACCACCCTCCATTTGACCTCTCGGTGACGCCCAAAAACCAACTCCCCTTTCCATATTTAAACCAAAAACAACAATAAAATTTTCACAAATAGATCAACCAAATGCAAGAAAATGCTCAAATCCCTCAAGCTAAATGTCAGTCTTCCATTATTGGCAATCCAAGAATCCAATATCTGAAAATCAAAATCATCTTATTGCCCCCCGCATAAACTACCCTTTCCCTTTCCTTAATCCAAATCCAATCACTTAAAACACCTGCAGTTACCCAAATATTTGAATCTTTTTTCAATTCTTGCAACTAATTAAAACACCAAATTATAACAAAAGAAAGACAAACAACAAATAAAGTAAGCTGTAAAGTATCAAAAGGGTAAAATACAAAGAGCAACTTTTTGAGAACTGACCTTATCTTTCACAGCATAGCCAAAAAAGGAGCAAACTTGTTTGAAGAAAAGTCCTAGAAACACCAATCAATCAACAAATCAAGAAAAACCCACCTCACAAAGTTCAAACTAAGGCCAGATTCAAATCACGAAAGTCACCACCAACCCATATATATATATATTGGTGAAAACCCTTAACCCTAAGGTTTTAAATATATATAACCGACTTAGGGAATTTGGAAGTTATACTAGTAAGTATGTGCTGACAACAAAGCAAAAAGATATACTACTAGTAACAGCAAAACAAAAGAGCGAACTCCAAGGAAGATGGGGGAGATTTAAAAGAGGGACCAGCTTTTTGTGCTATTTTTGGAAAGTAAGAAGTGAAAATGGGTGGCGTAACACTTTTCGTTAATGATTTTTATTTAGCAAGTTTGGTTACTAAATATAGAAAACGATGTTTTTCTGGAGCTGTTTGCAAGAAAGAGAGAGCAATTAGGAAACAAGTTATATACACTTACCAATTAGGAAACAATTTTTACATTTAGGGGTCGGGGGTCGTTTGTTACAAGGATAAGTTATACTGAGTTTAGTTGTACAAGAATAAGTTAATATCGAAATTACTTTATAGGAGTTCTTGATATTGATTTATCCATCAAATTGTGCATAAGTTTATACTGGAATTAGATAATACTGATTTGAATTTGCAAACCAAACACATGATAAAATTATCTAGCTCTTTATACCAGGATTAATTAATCTTATACCACATACCAAACGACCCCTTATAGTATACACTAGCGATGTAAATTTTTTATCATATTTGATTTGAGTCGTAGTTTAAGAAAGAAATAAAAAGTTTTGAAACTAGTGATATAAAATAAGCCATAAATATTTGTGTGACTATAAATTACGTATCTCATTAAGAATAAAGTAAGGAGTTTAAAGTTAAATTATTTTTGAAATTAGAATTCTATTATTCTTGTCTATCCTTTTATTAATAACTGCTACCATATCGAACTTGCAGTTAAGAGTTACTTCTTGTGAGTATTTGTTAGTTTAATCTAATAGTGTTAACAATTTATGCTATATTAGCAAAAGCGAAGCTATGTACAAGCAAGGAGGTTCGAACCTCCTTCGTTGAAAAATTATATTGTGCAAGTAAGGTAAAAATGAGTGTTTTCGGTTATATACATATTATTAAACTTCTTGATACTATGAAATATACTAGTATATTGATAAATAGAGTTCAAAACTTGCCTTAGGTCACAAGTTCATTTTTTAAGTATAACATTTTAATATTTTTTTAAGTCTCTTTCGTTAATGTATGACTCCGCCTCGATATGTTCGTATACTTAGCTTAAACTCAGTTAGTTTAATTTAATATTAGTTTGAGACACCACCTTGGGCTGCTTTCAATCTTACACGATAGTAGATGGACATTAATAAATGTATAATATGTTTGTTTATTGAGAGGTAACTGTAAAATATCAATGGATGTATTTGGAATTACAACATGAAATTGTTCTATATATGTACCATTAGTTACATTAATATATACTTATATAGTTTACATACAAATATTTGCGCATTAACACTTAAAAATTATACAGAATAATTATACTGAATTGCATCTATTCTAAATTCATGGCCTGGGAGGATTTTGAGCTTGGGGTGTTTGGGAAGAGGTGAGGGGTGGGGGTTGATTAATTTAAGAATGGTCTGAGATAATGGGAAAGAGTGGAAATGAATAGTACTTGAGTAAACTGTGGTAGGTTAGAACTTAGAACTATAGCACAGGTAACCTAATTTATTTCGAATTTGATTCAAACCTTTTGGTAAAAGGATAAGTGAAGTGGCTTTCTTGACTAGACAATCTTTGGATTACTACGGTTCTTGGTCGCCTTTTACACCATTATCTGGTATGAATGAAGATATTTAAGTTGCGGATACCTGTGAATGTTATGTATATGTTTAGTTATGGTCATATGACAGTTAGGGAAAAACTGAAAAAGGTACTCGTCGTTTTAGTTCTTTTAGCTAGAAGCCTAAAACCATATATTTTAAACTAAATGTCGCTCTAAAAATAATGCTAAATAATTAATTATTATTTTTTCAATCTTGCCCTTACGATTAAACTGATTACTAGAGGACAATGGTTGTTGTTGTTTGTGTGATGGAATCAGTGTTGAGACCAACCTACATCTCTTTTGTTGTCAAGTGACAGGTGCAGTAACTCAATGGAGTGGACAATTCTTGCCACAACAATGGGGTGGTGCAAAACTCTCAAGGCATGGTGTCTGTAGACTGCTGTGGTGCAGGACTGCAGTTGCTGTTTTTTAGGAGTGTAATCATCTGGTAGTTAATAGTAATATCTTCACAGTTATAATTAAAAAAATTTAATATCTTTGTTTCTTCCTCAACTTATTCCTCACATACTTCGAAAACTAAAGAAAATCTATTCTTCATCGCATCCAAGATAAAATAGAAGTGGGGAAAGAGTTTTTTGGTCATAAAGTTCGAGCATCTGATTAAAAGAATTATATTAAAAAAATATTAAGATATAAATGAAACTAGCTAATAAAAATAATAGAGTTTGTTCACATTATCGGTCATAAGCTTGAATAGAAGATGAGGGTTTCCAAAAGTATTTAAATTGTGATATTGTTATTGTTATTGTCACTCATATTTTCATATTTCATTTAGCTTTCACGTCAACAAAACTAGTGCAACTATGCATTTCCATTAATAAGTGGAACTACATATATGGAAACAATAGGGTATACACTTGTAATTAACTAAATCCAAATGAACATAAATATACATTTATTCTTTAAGTTGCTGAGATCGATATTTTGTCTAAAAATGGAAAGGTAGAGTGGAAGACTGATTCAAAAAATGGGTATCTTAATTTGCATCAATGACATCCCAGGTGTTGTGTAGTCAAAAATATTATTCCGTATTCGTAGCTCAATTCCAGGTTGTGCCAACAGATATTGGACGTGGGATTTACAAGGCGGTTTAGTAGAATAAATAAACAAGTTTTAGATTTTTTTTTACAACATCGGATAAAATTAACTCATAAAAATAAGTAACTTTTCATTTCATGTCTGACTTGATATAGGCTGATAATATAAATAATTTTTAAATCAATGAATTTGTTATTGTTTTTGTAGTACTATAAATAACTTTTATACTGTACATGGATTGTGAACGTCATAATAGTGGAATAAAGCACCGCACTTCCTTTAGAAAACACAAGACACTTCCCTGCTCCCTCTACATCGTGCACTTTGAATATGATTATTAAAGTAAACATTAGAGTTTTTTTCTTTTACAAAGTTAATTTTTCAACCAAACATGAAGCAATAAATAATTTTATTTCTTAAATAGTAGTACTAGTGTATGGGCCTAAATTGGTTTAGGATCACAAAATCGAATTTGGGTTGGAATACAAGCAAAACTTCGTATCAAAGTCAGTAAAACGTCGAGAATAGGCGTAAAATGCAAGAAAGTAACTTGATTTCAATATATTGCAATGAGTACAAAATTTGACAGAGTTTCTGTATGTCTTTCTCAATGAATACAATGTAAAATGAAGTGCTATTTATAGGCTAAAAGGACCTTGCCCACGTTCTCCATGACTGATCATGCCTTTAACCACGTTCTGGACATTTATTATGGGGAGTTAGTGCGCTGGAGTAGTGGCTGCAAAGCCGCTCGAACCGAAGCGTTTTACCGAGGTTCAAATGTGTAACCTCGGTGATGGGGCCTTGCTATTCAGCCGGAGCGAATGTCGCCGAAGCTCAGCTTACGGCTCGCCTTCGGTGGCGACATCGATGCTCGACTTCGGTTGTTCAGTTGTTAGTTTCGACCTTCATCCTTCGGAACATCAGTTCGATTTCTCTTCGGTTTGTCATGCCGAAGTGCTAACCGAACACGTTAATTTTTGCCCAATACAACCAGTATTTTAGTTTAAAGGATTTTCTGTAGTGATGTTAGTTGATCCTTTTTTGCAATCTAAGTATTTCAAATTTGAATGAATCGAACAAATCTTATTATTTTATAGGTTGGAAGTATAATTAATTTTTGAAGAAAAACTGGTTTTCAGGTACCTACTATTTCATGGGACCTTTCGTACCTACGTACGGGTCTAGCCCAAAAAGGAGTTAGAAAGTTCAACCGATGTCTCTTTTTATGGGTGTTGTTTTTTTTGTTCGCAAGGATTTATGCAAAAATAACTTTTGTTGAACATGTCAAAAGTTATGAACAATCTCAACACAGGTTATGCTGGATCAACAAAAATTCAAGTTTTCTCGTACCAGCACCAGTATAGCTTACTATTTAAAACTACAAGCAAGTGTTTCTGGATTGAAAAAAATTGTGAATGACTTATCTTTTAGCGATCCAATAAAACTTGTGATGACCGAGGTCAAAAGTTGAACTATTTGCACAAATTACTTCAAACTTGGCAGCATATTGCCCTACAGTCATTCTTTTCCCTATTGGAAAGAGCCATGATTCACATAGTCAACTAACTCTATGAAGGTTTTTGTAAAAGTTTGGAGCACACATCAAGTTGGTGAATCAACGAATGAAGATCGAGAATGGGAAGAGCAACGAGGAACTTTAAGGCCTTCTCTGATCAAGGAAGCAAGGGGCAACAAGCCATTAAAAGAAAGAAACAAGAATTCTAAAAAGCATTTACAAATACAATCTCTCAACAAAACAGACGGATACATTTTAATAAGAAAATAGACTTCACGGATAATTTAATCCAAAAGCTACTTTAAAAGGTGAGGATTATTCAAAAACATATAAAGAATCTAATATTTCTATATCCAATTGATACAATACTTTCCTTAATTGATGGAGTATATGATATTTTCTTCCACAATCGATATAGGAACTCAACACATGAAGCGATAAACATCCTTCCACATGAAAATCAATGAGTACTAAACCAAATCTAATAAAAAAAAATTTGGCCTTTATTAACGCTCTCACAACAGGTGTAGCAACCCATTGTGTTATATCATCAGTTTATGTTTAGACATAGTTTTAATGTTTAATAGAAAACGATCTTAGTTAGAGGTATTTAAGTGAAAAGTTGTTTCGATGCGGATAAATATTTCTATGTGAGGAATTTTTTCACCCATTAAATTTTAACTTTTTTTTAAAGTAAAGCATTGTTGAACGCAACTTCAACGTTCAATTAAATATCATTTTTCAGCTCCACATTAAAAAACTCATTTTTTATGTTTTTTCTTTTTCAAAATTTCAACTAAACTATCGTTTGGACATAGATTCCTAAATAGTTTTTGGGAAACATTTTTGGGTGAAGTTTGATGTGAAAATGAAAAAGTGCTTGGACATACTTTTTGGGAACAAAATTTTTGGTTAAAAAAAAAAAAACCTTTGAGCTCTTATGAAAATGAAATTTGATATGTAAATATTAGTTTTTGGCTAAAAAAAAATTTTGAGCCTTTGAGCTATTTTTGAAATTTTGGGAGAAGTTTTGCTCAAATAACAAAAACAAACAGTTTTTTTTTTAAATAACTTCCAAAAAAATATAAACAATGGGGGCTAAATGTATGTCCAAATGCCTATATAGAATCTAGACAATGAGCACCTGTGATAGAGGTTAGAGGGTGGGGGGTAAGATTCTAAAGCTGAGGTTGATGATGTCAATTGATACCATTTTCCATGTATCTTGCAACAACCAAATCAAGCTGTCACTCATGGAATTATTAAAATTTTGTAGTGATGTCACCTTGCTCTCTGACTCTTATAAAGTGAAGACACTTACCTACTTTGGACACGTGACAGTCATAAGACCTTCAAAGCATCACTGTGGGACCTTAGGTGAACAAACAATTAGTACACAATAATTAGATATTAATTAGTCAATGAGATCTCACATTGTGGAGTGCAAGTACCATGTTTTAGTATTAATGATGATATTTTCTCAAGTTAAAATTCGATTTGGAAAAAAGATTCGTACGTCAGATTCCAATATGAATTACTTCTAGGTAGGTTGTACTGTATGGATGATGATCGGTCATGGTGATTATAACTTTTTAAAAAAGAAAAGATGACATAAAATTATTCTTTAAGTTCTTGAATTTTAAATTATATACTTAAACTGTGCGGGTGATCTATTACGTTCTACTATCTTCTACTTGTTCCGAGTGAAACTATTACTGTTGAGATCAGTGGATGCTGGACTTTTGACGAGGGGATTCAAAAATTATAGTGTTTAAGACTCGAACTAAATATCTCATATAAAAATTTGATACTCCTTCACTATTAGGATAAATTTTTTTTTATTGTTAAGAAGACTGAAAACTTATATATATCCTTATAAAAATAATTTTTTACCTATATATAATATAATGTATGACGAACTAAGTATCAATTGATATCTTTGAGTTGGTGTTGGTCCGCCATTTGTTGAGATACCACGTGGCATAAAGAGTGCATTTTACTCTCCTTTCGCGCATGAAATGAGAAAAGGAACTGAAAATTTAGTATTTCAATATTTTTCTCACAAGAAACTTTTTAAGTAAGAAATCATTTTTATTTTCTTTTTTCCCTTTCTCAGTTTCTCTCCAATTCATTATTCTCTTCACTATATGATAGAGTTTCCAAAACGTAATCGTTAAAATAGCAGTGTTCACAGGAAATAAGTGTAAAATATCGTTTCAAAAATATAAGATTACGTAGATTGGCATAAAGTATAGTCAAAGGTCAGATGAGTAGCATCAATATTCCATGTCACACGAGCATTTCTTTTTCTTCTTCTGCTAATTGACAGAGAATTAAAAATCAGGGTAAATGTTTCAACGATACTACTATGTCTCAGAATCTCAATGGATTGCAATGTTTTCAACACAAGCTTATTGCTTTCGCCAATGTATAGCAAGTTTTTGGTACCTGGAAGGCTTGTCTTTTGTCAAACAATTTGATCATATAATTTTCTTAAACAAGTGGATGAAAGTTCGGATAGAATCGAACTCAATATACTTGTCTTTTGTCTTTTTGCCATGTTACTTTTGATAATATTGTCACATCGTTGCCTTTGAATTGCAATTGGATTGATGATTGAGACTCTTGCAAGTTGAGTTGTAATACTAATCTATTAACTTAAGTGAGTTGCTTTTTGGCAGGCGTTTTTGTTTTTAAATGCAGCTGAGACTTTTGTAGATGTTGCTGTCAAATTAGAACCGTAATTAGAAAAGCAATTAAGCTATCTCTTATATTGTTCATTACCTTTTATTGGTTTGACTGGTACATGAAGCACATAATTAGTCAGTACTACAGTCCCGAATTTACTTCGAACATTGAGATATAACCTTATACTTATGTGAATTTAACTAGATATATATCTAAAAAAAAAAAAAGATCTAATTAAAAGTATGTTCAAGATAACATAACAACGTTAAAATTTGAAATATTCAATAAGCTTGAATTTCTTAAAAATGTGAAAGTTGTACAGAAAAATGAAATTACTGGTAGTGGTGGCGGGTGGTGGTCAGCGGCGGAGCGAGAAATTAACTGCAGGATTCAAAAATATTAAAATGTCACTATTAAGATTGTGACCTAAAGTAATTTTGGACCTTCTTTATCACTACATTACCATTTTTTTTTTGGTCGACAAGGTTCAATACTATGTAAAAAAAAAAAAAAAAAAAAAAAAAAAAAGCTCATTTTCGCTCTATTTGTCAATTACCTTCTTAAAAAAATACTAATTTTTGCAGTATAATGGTCCGGCGAAGATGAGTTCAATCGACACTCCTTCAATAAACTTAGATCTGCCCTGATGGTGGTTAGCCGTGTGTAAGTGGATAGTTTTGGATTAGATGTTTTGACGGTGCGGGTGAGCAGCGGTGGTGGTTATATTTGTTGGTGCATGCTGTTTTGGTGGTGGAGATATAGTTGATAGTGGTGCGTGAAGTCGATGATTGTTCATTTGCAAACTTTTACTTGGAATTAAAAGTGTGTATATTTTTGCTTTGTTGTTCGTTTAGACTTTTCTTTCAAAACCGCTATAATCATAAAAGTCGATATCATTACGATTAAGAGTAGTATATCTATGAAAATTTGACATATTAATTATGTAATAGTTTGACAGAATAAAATTGCCTTCATATTATAATTTTTTAAAACGCGGAAAAGGTAAAAGGATAAAGAACGAGACGTAACTCGATCAATAATCTCAAGTAGCAACGGAGAACTCGTTCCGTTACATCCCGAGAGAATGTCAAGAACACCTATGCTAGGAAACTACCCTCGAGACGACAAAGGACTCGCAAGTAGAATGGTCGGGGCGGGGTCGTTTTTTTTTTTTTTTTTTTTTTTTGGGTAAACAACAAGACTTTTATTCAAACACAAACACATACTAGTTCCTATTACAAAGAGTGACAGATTCTGAAGGCATAGCCCCAGAATGTTCATAGTTCGGAATTAAAACATCATTACAACAATTAACAGTTCTACGATACTTGGTTCCTAAACAGTCCTTTTCATAGATTGGAACTACAAAAGATGGGGGACTTTGATATTGCATTAAGTCCTCAAAAGGCAGTAAACTGCAGCCATGTTTTGCCATTGCATCAGCTACTCCATTAGCTTCTCTGTAGTTATGCTGCAGTACAGGGTCCCCAGCTCTAGACAATAGCCACCTGCAGTCGTTTATCAAGTTAGAGTAAGTTCCAGCATTGTTTGTTAGGAGATGCAGCAGATCCTTGCAATTTGTTTCAATAGTTAGGGGAAGAAGGTTTCTTTCTAAGGCTATTTGAACTCCATGTATCAGTGCAAGAGTTTCAGCAAGAATACTTGTTGTGTTATGCATGCCTTTGCTATATCCTAATATCCACACTCCCAAGCTATCTCTGATTACTCCTCCTAGCCCTCCTTTTCCATTATTTTCTTGACAGGATCCATCTATGTTTAGCTTGAAGACTCGCTCCCTTGGGGGGATCCATTTAATGTAGATCGAAATCTTGTCCTTCATGCTTTCTTTTTCTGTGAATAATTTAAACTCCATAGCTTTTTCAATGATATCATTTTTATTTGAGATTCTGATGTTGCTTTTATGTACTTTGGCATTTCTTTGGAGCCAAATATGCCATAAGATAAAGGGAAGAACATCAGTCTAATCTAGCAATCTACTTATATTTGTTTTTGATTTCCTTTCCATTTTAAGCCAGTCGAAGAGGGAGAAGGGAGTACTACTGTTCTGAATTAGCAGACTGTTGCGATTAAAAGCACTCCATATGAACTGTGCATATGTGCACCTGAAGAAGAGATGCTCTATATCCTCTTTTTCATGACCACAGACTAAGGAGATATTAGAGTTGATGATTTTCCTGTTAAAGAGCATGCTGGTTGTTGGGAGTCTTTCTGAAGTAGCCAGCCACAGGAAGTACTTTATTTTATTTAAAGTATTCTATTTCCATAGCCAAGCAAAATCTTTTCCATTCGTTCCTAATGAGTTGTGTTTGCTCGCTATAAGATGATAAGCAGATCTTGTGCTAGATTCACCATGCTTCCCCACATCCCAGTTAAAGTTATCCTGATTGTCATCATATTGTTGAATGTAAGTGCTACCTATACTTTTCTTAATATCTTCAGGTAAGTTAAAAGGAATTTTTGAGGCGTCAAAATTTCCGTTAGTTATAATGCTAGAAACTGTTGATTTTTCCTGTTGTTTGTTCAGGGGTCCCGCTATGTAATTCTTTAGCATGTGTTTTCCTATAATCCAGTGATCATACCACAAGTTTATGCTCTTTCCATTTCCAATGTTCCAGCGCATTCCTTCTTGGCAGACCCTATCTCCTTTACTTAAGTTTTTCCATATATGAGAACTGCTACTGGTTAACTTTATGGAATCTGTATACTTATACTTGCTAGTAAGAACTCTAGCCCATAGAGAGTTATTATTTTTCTTAAATCTCCAGGAAAGGGAAGAGTGAAAAGAGATGTTCTTCCAGTGAGTTTTTCACAGTCCTAGCCCTCCTACATTTTTTGGCATTGTGACTGTCTCCCATCCAATATAATGGCATTTCCTTTTGGTTGCATTGCTTCCCCATAGGAAATCCCTTTGAATTTTGTCGATTCTATTTGTTGTAGCTTTTGGGAGGTCATAGAGTTGCATAATATGATTTGGGATAGCGGCTAAAGTTGATTTAATTAAGGTTGTTCTACCCGCCAAAGTAAGGAAATTTGTTTTCCATCCCGTCAGTTTGTTATTTAGATTGTCTATAACAAATTGAAAATCAGCTTTTTGAAGCTTTTTATTAAGCATAGGGAATCCTAAGTACCTCCCAGTATTTCCTCCATGCCTAATATTAAGCTTTTGACTAATTTGATCCTTTAAACTGTTGCTTGTATTGTCGGAGAATACAATCTTTGATTTTGCAAAGTTTATGCTATGACCCGATATTTCGCAGAAACCTTGAAGGATTTTTATAACGGTATCACAGCTTTTATGATTTGCTTCTAGAAGGAGGATCAAGTCATCGGCAAAAAATAGATGAGATAAAATCGGACCCTTGCTAGATAATTTAATAGGATCCCATCTTTCACAATCTACAAAATCGGACCCTTGCTAGATAATTTAATAGGATCCCATCTTTCACAATCTACTTCGTGATTAATTACCCTTGAGAGCATTTCCATTCCTATAATAAATAGGTATGGGGAGAGGGTCTCCCTGCCTAATGCCTCTTGTTTGTTTGAAGAAATTTGTTCTATTACCATTGACTAGAATAGACGTAGAGGTAGTAGTAATACATGACATTATAAGATCGATTGTATCATCTGGAAAATTTAAGGAAGATAACGAGGCTTTTATGAAAGACCATTCAACTTTGTCAAATGCTTTTTCTAAATCGATCTTTATCATCATCTTTCCCTTTTTACCTTTTGTACTTTTAAAATAATTAAGTACTTCATGGACAATAATCGCATTATCCGAGGCTCTTCTTCCTTGTAGAAAACTAGTTTGGGTCGGATGGATTATTTTTGGTAACAAGGGCTTAATCCTATTCATTAGGATTTTAGTTATGACTTTGTAGGGCGTATTGCATAAGCTAATTGGTCTAAATTGTTTAATCGTTTCCGGATTTTGACACTTTGGGATGAGGCAGACATAAGTTTTATTAATGTCTTCACACATTTTCTTTTTTTCAAATGTTTCAAAGCAAAATTGAATTAATTTTTCTTTGGTGTCATCCCAATACTTTTGAAAGAAAAAAGGGTGTAGTCCGTCAGGACCCGGCGCCTTATTTGGCTTAAAGGAAAATACAGCTTTCCTAATTTCCCCGATTGAAATATTTCTAGTGAGGGTTAGTCCCTCTTCGACAGTTAGTAAGGAATTAAAGGACCTGTAATCTAAGTTTTTCCAACTATAATATTGGCTAGTATTGTAGAGGGATTGGTAGTACTTTTGATTAAGTCCATGCGTTCAGTTTGTTCAAAAAACCAATTCCCCGCCTCGTCTTTTAAACTTAGGATCCTATTACGCCTTCTTCTATGCATAGTAGTTATGTGGAAAAATTTAGTATTTGCATCCCCTTAATTGATCCATTGAACTCTTGATTTTAGCTTCCAAAAGTCTTCTTCTTGTTTTTGGACTCCCCTTAGCTCGTCTAGAAGCGTTGTTTCAAGATCAATCAAAAATTGGCTCGACGCATATCTTGGGGATTTTTGAATACTATCAAGTCTAGCATTAATTAATCTCTTTTTTTAAAAAATATCCCCAAAGACATTTTTGTTCCAATCCTTGACTTTTTCGGTGAAGTTTTGTGTTGCTTTGGTAATATTTTCTTGGTTCGACCAAGTTTCATTGACAAGGAACTTGAAAGTTGGGTGAGAGGTCCACATTTTTTCAATCGTAAATACTTCATTTTTACGACTATATCCACTAGAAGCACACAAATCCCAAACAAAGGTTGGTTTTTCATAAACCCAAAGAGATCCCTCTTTACAATGTTAATTCATTATTCCAAAAAGACTCTGGAATAAAATAAGCTATCTAGCTATTTATAGAGGTTTTTAGGCACTAAGTAAAATGACTAAATAGCCCACACACTAGGCTTTAGGATAAAAGACCATGTAGAGTCAAAATAGTCTTAACACACATAAAATTTACGTGTCTCAGCAATTGGGGCGGGGCGCCTCTCCTTGGGCGGAGCGCCCGCAAATAGGTGCAGTGGAGGGGGCTGGGCGGAGCGCCCCTGGGTGGGCGGAGCGCCTGGCCCCTTTGGTTCCTGGACGGGGCGCCTGGATTGCTGGCCTTCACCTCTTGCGCTTTGATCACCCGGAACGACTTCAATTCATCTCCAACGCTCTTGACTTCTAGTCCGTTGCTTCTTCCAAGCTTGATACATGTTGGAACGGTGTCTTGGCTCGTTTGGATCTCATCATCCTCCCATTCTTGAGAAGATTTCGTCCTCGAAATCATTGCATCCACGTCCATGGAATCATCTCTTCGGGGTGCCCAAAGCTCTCCTCCCTCGCAACCCTTGATCGTCACTTTGACATAGGTTTCTTCCAAGGTCTCCTTTGCCTTAATTTGGAACTTATAACCTACAAGCAACGACAAGCAAACACAAGATTTCCTACCTTGAAGGTAGGTTAGTGCAAGAAGTGTGGAAAACACACTCTTGTGATATAACCAAGCATCAATGTTAAGAACAAATATCAAGTCTCCAAAGAGAACAATAAGTACTTGGTTAAAGATCAACATGCACTCATCACAATAATGAGCAAGTAGGTCATGGGGACATGGAAAATGCAAGACCAAGCTATCAAAATCCTCTTGAACCTTAAGCTCAAGATCAACAAACCAATCCCTCCTCAAAGTGTGATGAATATGTGGAGTGGAGTGAGTCCAATAACCCAACATGCAAGTAACATCACGTACTTCACTCCCCTTCTTTAGAGCATACTTACTCACACCAAGGGATTCCTTGTCACCTCCTATTTCATCACCTAAGCAACCCTTTTCAAAAGAAAAACTAGCAAGAAATGTATTGATAATGGTCTCTTCTTCATCATAACCCAAACAAGCAATATTATGGTCACTCAAAGAGTCATTTACCTCATTCAAATTCTCACACAATGGGTTGCCTAAGTAGTCAAACCCTTCACACCATGGGGGTTCCATTTGACTAACCACCCTAGTCCGATACAAGTCTTTACCACTAATAAGAATGCCTTCAAACAATAGATTGGTATAAGTATGCATCTTACTATCATGATCAAGCATAGACAAGTTATCAAGACTAGGTTCATTACTCTCACTTGAGGAGTCATCATAGACAACCTTGTCCAATTCATGCAAGTTGGACTCCTCAAGGGCACTAACATCCTCACCACAACACATAGACCCACAAATAGAAGCATATCAACAAGGGTATGATCAACTATCTCATCTACCCCTTTATCAAAGATTGGCGGTGTGTCATAGAAAAGGTCACTATCATTGTCAACTACCAAGTCTACACTAGTGAGAGATTCATTGAACAATGAGCTCACATCATGATGTGGCTTAGCAAGGCTCTCAACTAATATTACACAAGCACACACAAGTTGACTTTTAGACTCTTCACTAGTTGCATATTCACTAGATACATCACAAGCTCCAACTAGTGTTGAGTCATCACAAGACAAATAGCTAGTAGGCTCATGAAAAGGTGGAGAAACACTTACATTTGTAGTTCTCCCTTGATCACTCACAAGGCTTGAAGTGTCATGTGCGACTCCTTCTTCATGAAGCTCACATTGAGAATTTTCCTCCTCTTGTCTTTCCTTCCAAGCACATGGTTGAGGCTCCAATGGCTTGTCTTCATTTGTACCTACACAAGAGCTTACACAAGAAAAAGTAAAAGATGAAGAATTGTTAGAACAATGGGTGCTCTCACTTTCAATTTTTCTTTCCTCACCTCTCTTCTCTCTCAATTTTACCTCATGGTCAAGTGTAGCTTGTGGTGACAATCCACTCACATCACTCTTCAATTCCTCTCAAATTTTCTCTCTTATATTGTCACCGGTCACTCCCTCACTTCTCTTTATCTTTTCTCTCTCATTTGAAGTGGAGTGACTCTCATTTTCATCATGCAATGGCAAGACAATAAGATTGTTCGCCTCGAGTTCATGTACAATGGGTGACTTTGCTTTAGCTGCTTCCCTTAACTCCCTCATTCGCTTGTAGTCTTCCCTTACTTGCCTTGGAGTCAAAGCTTTAAGCACATACTTCCTCCCATCATTCTTGACCGTATATGAATTGGTCCGGCCATCGTGCACCACACATCTATCATTTTGCCATGGTCTCCCAAATAATAGATGGCATGCTTGCATTGGGACAACATCAAACATGATTTTGTCCTTATACTTTCCCATGCCAAACTCAATCAATGCTTGCTCCTCAACCTTCAACTCCCCGCACTCACTTAGCCATTGTAAATGATATGGGTTGGGGTGTTTCAAGGTGGGTATCTTCAATTGGGAAATCAATGTTTGGCTCACTATGTTGGCACAACTTCCCGAGTCAATAATCATGGAGCAAACTACACCCATGACTCGGCATCTAGCATGAAAGAGGTTTTCCCTTTGATCATTCTCTACCTCCTCTTCCATGAGAATGGTACTCAAACTCCTCCTAACCACCAAGAACATTTGAGGATCATCTCCTTCCTCAATACCCTCCTCACAAGCAATCTCCCCATCCTCCTCATCTTCGGGCTCACTATCTTGCTCATACACCAAATTGCCTACCACAACCATGGTTCTCTTTGTAGGACAATCTTTAGCAATATGTCCATACCTTTTACACTTATAGCATTGAGTAGAAGTAGAAGTAAGATTGCTCAAGTGAGTTTTAGAATTACCTCCCAATGGTGGTGTAGACTTCTCATATGTTCTCTTCACTTCTTTGCTAGCACTTGCACCACTTGCACTTGGAAAGTTTGCATTTGAGGTCTTCCATTCTTTTGGTTGGCTCACCGGAGTAGGATTGCTACTATTGTAACGGTTGGACTTTTCCCCCTTAAGCCATTACTCGGCTTCAATTGCGGCTTCCAATAAATCTTGAAGTGAAGGGTAAGAATGCAACCTCAATTGAGAAGCTATACCATAGCTCAAGCCATTTTTGAAACGGATCATGGCTTGCTCTTCATCCTCGGTCTCCATATCCGATGCCATCCGGGTCTTCTCAAACTCATCATAGTACTCATGAACCGTCTTGACACCTTGATTTAGATCATAAAGCTTCTTGAGTTGCTCTTGACGATACCTAGGAGTCACATACTTGGTGTTCATGAGGTCCTTCAACTCATTCCAAGTCACATTCACATGCACACCCGCTCTCCTTCTTGTCCTCTTTGTGGACTCCCACCAAGTAGAAGCATAAGACTCAAAGGATGAAATAGCATAAGTACCTTTCTTCTCATTGGTCATCTCATTTATGTCAAACACCCTCTCCATGAGTAGTACCCATTCAATATATGCCTCCGGATCACAATTTCCCTTAAAGGTTGGAAGATTAAGCTTCACACTATTGAGATTGTTAGCATCACGTCCTCCATGGTATGGATCCGGTTGGCCTCTATAGGGGTCACCATACACACTATAATCCCTTCTAGGATTCCCTCCAACATATCCCATGGGTGGCTCTCGACCTCGGCCTCTACCCCTATCCACATTTCGAACCCAATTCATTTGCCTCCTAGGTTGATAGGGAGCATCATACCCATAGGCTTCATCACCATACTCGGCCTCCTCCTCTTCTTGAGCCTCAACAACTTGCTCAAGAGGTGGAACAAATCTAACGGGTCTTCGAAGTGGAGCATTTCCTTGGGGATTGCCCAAGTTGTGGAAATTGCCCACGGGTTGGGTATTGCCCAACATACACTCTTGAAGAGCTTCAACTTTCTTTTGTTCATATCTCTTGGTTACCTCGGTAAAGTGTCCAGGAGTCATAGGAGTGCTATGACTTATGCCTTCTCCGGTATTCAATTTGGACACTCGGGGTCCTCCTCTCAATGGCTTCAACTTGGAGACTTGTGGTCACCTTCTCAAGATTTTCAATCTTTTGGCCCATGATATCTATCTGAGCAAGAAGATTAGCCAAGGCATCCTTGATAAATTCTTGACTTTCGTTATCCATTGTACCTACAAGAAGAACAAACGTTAGTGAAATCACCTCACACACACCTTCACGTGTATAGCACTCGGTTCACTCGTTTAGTGGTGGTGGATATTTCACTCGGACTTGAGTACTAAAGCTTCAGGTAGTTGGACAACAATCCTCAACTCAACCAATCAACTCACAATTCAAGTGTACTCCGGGGTGAGTGGAGTTAACGTGACTCGATGTACGATAAGCACTTTAAAGTAAGGACTTGAGTCAAAGGATTCTGCGGATCTTCTTGGAGTTCTATTCTCCAACTAAGGCACGAATAACCTAATAGCAATAAAGGATTAGTGCTAATTAAGTAGGAAAGTTACTTAGATAAGCACTAATTAGAGGTTAAGCAACAAAGAAATAGGAAAACCTAGGAAAAACTTCCAATTCAACACCTTCAGGGCCTGGGCGGAGCGCCCTCAGTGAGGCGGAGCGCCTGCCCAAACAATCAGAGGAGGGGGGTGGGGTTAGGTGGGGCGCCCAAGGTGGGGCGGAGCGCCTACTGGGTGAACCCCCTGCTTCTTCCACTCCGATTTCTTCAATTCCAAGCCAATTTTGGGTCCGATTTCAACGTTTTTTGCACAAATTCAAGGTACCCAAAGTTGAATATTGATATAACCTTCAAACCCCAATAAATTTCACACCCAAACAACCAACAAACAAGGCTCAATCATGATTCAAAGTTTTCAAGTTGGGGTTTGAACAAGGGTTTCAAAAGGTTCAAGATGGGTTTCGATTCTTCAAAAACGATGTTACCGAACTCCGAATCACCCGAAACTTGTTTCAATTTATTTGTTTTTCAATGAAGAACAAACCTCGGTTATCAATTCCAAAACCCCACAATCAAACAACCCAAGAATCAACCAAATTCATCAAGAACAAAGGATTTTGGGAGGGTTTAACTATTTGGGGTTTCAAATTTTCAAATCAATCCAATCCACAAGATTGTGGTACTCAAACGTCGGGTTTTCAACAAGGATCAAGAATCTATAATACCCATAACACGAATCGAACACCAAAAAGTTACACCAATTTTTGTATTTTTTCAATTTTCTATTTTTTTGTGTTTTTCTTCTTTCAATAACTTCAATAACAAGAAATCTAAAGAAACTAACCTAGGCACGAAGAATCAAGGGTCGGGGGTTTGTAAGAAAAAAACCCGAGTCTTGCTCTAATACCAAACTGATAAGAATCAAACGCGGAAAAGGTAAAAGGATAAAGAACGAGACGTAACTCGATCAATAATCTCAAGTAGCAACGGAGAACTCGTTCCGTTACACCCCGAGAGAATGTCAAGAACACCTACGCTAGGCAACTACCCTCGAGACGACAAAGGACTCGCAAGTAGAATGGTCGGGGTGGGGTCGTTGTCCAACTAGAATCCACTAGAAGCACACAAATCCCAAACAAAGGTTGGTTTTTCATAAACCCAAAGAGATCCCTCTTTACAATGTTAATTCATCATTCCAAATAGACTCCGGAATAAAATAAGCTATCTAGCTATTTATAGAGGTTGTTAGGCACTAAGTAAAATGACTAAATAGCCCACACACTAAGCTTTAGGATAAAAGACCACATAGGGTCAAAATAGTCTTAACACGCATAAAATTCACGTGTCTCAGCAATTGGGATGGGGCGCCTCTCCTTGGGCGGAGCTCCCGCAAATAGGTGCAGTGGAGGGGGCTGGGCGGAGCGCCCCCTGGGTGGGCAGAGCGCCTGGCCCCTTTGGTTCCTGGGCGGGGCGCCTGGATTGCTGGCCTTCTCCTCTTGCGCTTTGATCACCCGGAACGACTTCAATTCACCTCCAACGCTCTTGACTTCTAGTCCGTTGCTTCTTCCAAGCTTGATACATGTTGGAACGGTGTCTTGGCTCGTTTGGATCTCATCAACTTTCCTATAGTATTCATATTGGATTCCGCTAATTCAAATTCATACTCAGAACTTATACTTTAAGGTAAAACAATTCCTTCAAATTAAAAGATAAATTCATTATTCTCACTTCAATAGTATAAGGCATGTAGCCATTAAAAAGGGATTTGTAAGATTCAATTTAAGAAAGACTTGAGTTAAAACTTCTACTTTTTCCATTAATATAAAAGAAGTGTTTACACGCTATTGTAGTAACCCTAAAGTAAACCTAGAAAAAAGCCCAAGTAAACCCAAAAGACTAACCTACATTCTATTATCAAATATACCCTTCAGTTATCACTTAGTTAAAAAATTGTATTTACATGCCCTACTATTACATCCCTCAAGTTGGAGCATGTGTATCTCATATGCCTAATTTGGAAAGAAAACAATCGAACTAAGTTTTTCCCAAGAACTTTGTGAAGATATCTTCCAATTGAGTTTTCGAAGTCACATAACATGGTTGATCATCCGACCAACTATTTCATCCCAAATGAATAACAGTCTACTTCAATATGCTTTTTCCGTTCATTAAACATCATGTTTCGTGCAATGTGCAAAGTCGCTTGGCTATTATAGTTTGGGAGTATTGGGAACTAAAGGCGAACCCCGAGACTCCATAGGATTCCTATAAGCCACTTTAATTCGCATATGGTCATCTCTTTACAAAAAAATTCAACTTTAGCTGATGTTCTTGATACGGCTATGTTGCTCTAAGTTAGCCAAGATATGAGTGAGTTAGCAAGGGTAGCATACCAGCCCGTGAGCGATCTTTGGGTTAGTAGGCAATTAGTGCAATTTAAGTCACGCCATCCACAACTGGAGCTCATCATAATGCCTTGCACTAGACTACCTATCAAATAAAGCACCACTTGAAGAGTTGCATCCTAGTGCTCTATTTGAAGTTTTTGCATGAACTGGAATAACACATGGAGGTTGTAGGATAGATCCGGATGGTGAAAGAAAGATATATCAGACACCCAGTAGTTGTTGGTACCGTTCGGTATCCTCAAGATATCATCCACGTGCATGTGTCAATCGATGATTCTGCTCCATTAGAGTACAACTTGGTTTTCCACCCAATAAACCTACCTCGGATATGATATTCAAGGCATACTGACGTTGATAGAGATATATCCATTTAAGACCTCATGTAACTTCAACTCCAAAAAATACTTTAAGATTTCTAGGTCCTTCAATATGAAAACACTTGGAAAGATATATGTTGAATCTCTGAATAGCTTCTGAATTATTATAAGAGAAAATCAAGTCACCTACATGCATAAGCACATTCAATTGTACAACTCTCTTTTTTAGAGAAAAGAGAAAATAGTCGGAATAAGATTGGCTAAAGCCGTAGGCCTTCAATGCTATCGATAATTTCGCAAACCAACACCTCAGTGCTTATTTCAACGTATACAAGGATTTATGAAGATGACACGTCTTTCTAGAGCATTCATCTGGATACCCTTGAGGCAGCTTCATGTAAACTTCTTCTCGAATATCACCATAAAGAAATTGCGTTATGAACATTCATAATGCAACTCTTAGTGTTAGCCGCAACCACTGCCAAGAATACCCGGATAGTTACTATATTGAGAATTGATGCAAAGGTCTCTATGTAATCGATTCCTTCTACTTGGTGGTTGCCAAAGATAACCAAGCATTCTATGTACCATTCAGCAGAACTATCAAATTTGATTGATTTTGATTTTGTAGACCCAACTACATCTGAGTGCTTTCTTCGCAGATGTCATATTCTTGAGCACGTATGTCCTATTAGTTTCCAAAGCTTGTATCTACTACTGCATGTCATGCCTCCATCGCTTATTGCCTCCAAAAATGAATTTGGCTCATGACCCTCAGTTATTGCTGCAAGAAAACTTCGGTGTCGTTGAGAAAAATTATCACAATTCACATAGTGTGCTAAAGGGGTAGGGCATACTTGAGGCACATAGAGGCTCAAATGAATGATCAGACTTATGTTTACTTAGTTTCCGGACTGTATTTGTGAAAAAATCATGCAATAACACATTATCTTTCTTTGCACGCTTTGTTCTCTCCAACTCTTCCTCCACGACTTTTGTACCCGGTTTTTTGGGTACTTCTTCTATTGTTGGAAGAACATCTGTTTCTGTTCACATATTTTTTCCTTTATCATATTCTGTATTATTGGAAGAACATCCGTTTCTGTTCACATATTTTTTCCTTTATCATATTCTCATGCACATTTGTTTCTCCGGGAGTCTTAATACCCCCCTTCATCATCAATGTCATTTTTTCACCAACCACTTCTAAATTTTCAATCGAGTTCACATTGACCAATCTTTGGTGGAAAAGAAAATTTTGTCTCGTGAAAAGTGACATCTCTTGAAGTTAAAAATTCTTTTATGACCAGGTTGTATAAATTTTATGCTTTCTTTCCATTGGGATATCCAACAAACACACATCTACGTCTCCTACCCTCAAACTTATCCCCCGATTTTCCGTATTTTCGTGCATAACACAAGAAACAAAATACTCTTAAATAATCATACCTTAGTGTTTTTCTATATAAGACGTCGCATGGAGTCTTCCCTTTCAACACTGCATATGAGTATGATTGATCGAATAACATGTCGTTAGGACACATTATCCCTAAAGTTCTATAGGAAATGGGCTTGAAATCTCAGTGCTCAGGCAAAATTTAGAATGTTTTGGTGTTTCCTTTTCACTTTTTTGTTTTGTTGGTGTGCCTCGACACAGAAGGTTTGAAACATTATTCATTGTTCAAGAAAGTAGATTTTCATACACGTAAACAAAGTTCCATTATCACTTAAAACAATTTTAACTTGTTTGTTAAATTGTCGTCCGACCATGGCAAAGAAATTATTCATAGTTTAGCTCACATCTTTCTTATCTATCATCAAAACTACCCACACAATATAAGAACAGTCATAAAAAATTATTTAAAAATATGAAGCACTACATGAGAATTCGGTTATATAACGACCCCATAGATCACAATGTATTAATTCAAAAATTTCGAAGCTTAATTTTTACTCAAAAGAAATATATTCCTTGTTTACTTTGCCATGTGGCATACATCACAAGCTTTTGCATTTGAACCAGCACTAATGTCCTTAGCTTTTACAACTAAAAGAGATTGTGTTACTTGAATGCAATAGTGTCCCAATCTCCGTTCCTATAAATTCAAAATATCGATCTCCAAGGCTTTCATGCGTGGTATGATTCGAAAATAATAAAGTTTGTCATGTCATTCACCTGTACCAATCAATGTCCCTGAAGTCCAATCCTGCATAACACACAAATTGTTATTGAAATACATAATAAAATTGAGGTGATCAATTAATTGTGATATCAAAATGAGATTGCATGTTATTCCGGACACATAAAATACTTTACGAAGAGTTAAGCGATCATTCTGCCTAATAGATCCTTCTTTGGTAGCTTGGAGCTACTTCTGTCAAGCAGACCCACTGGACGACGTAGGATTCCCGTAGGTTTCCCAAAATGCTCATCTTGCATGTCATATGATGTGATGCTCTAGTGGAAATAACCCATGGAAAACATGCTACTTACCATTCCCGCAGTTGCTCATCCCTACTCTCTCTTGATTCAACAGCCCAAGCAACATTGCACATGTCCACTGCTTAATCCGGGCACAATGGGATGGTCACTGGAGTACTCAGAACTCACAACCTCCTCGTTCATTATATGTGCCACATGAGCTCGCGTACCTCCACGGCCTTGTCCTCCAAATGATCCATTTGGTCTGTTTTGTTTTTGACTTCTTCCCAAACTTCTGGAAAAAGTCAGCACACTTGCCACGACTACCCATCACACCATAAACCAGGCACTCGATACATTTTCTGAGCATTCAATATATTCTTGTTCCGAGCACTAAAATCCCAATAATCTAGGTGTCCCTTTACTTCATAATATTGATATGGGTAGTGCACAAATCGACCGTAGTGCGGACATTTCATCCCCTTCCATCTGTTTCACTATCTCTCCGGGAGGTAGACTCTCCTCGTATGGCAAAGGCCTTGACTTCACCTCTTTTTTCTTGGCTTCGACCCACTCCTTTCACTCGTTCATCTTGTACGAGTTTTATATAAACTTTGTTCAAAGATGTCAATGGATCTTGGGCCAACATATTTGAGCATACGGAGCTATGGACATTCTCATCTAATCCCATGAGGTATATTTGTGCACTTTCTCTTCTTCCTTGTTCTCCAAGGCAGCACTAATGTTACACGTACATCTTCTACACAAGCACATATGGATCTGCTCATAGTTCTTGAGTTTTCCCACAAAAACTTCAACTTTTTATTATAATTTACAATGGACATACCTTTCTGTTTACACTTAGCAAAACCAAACTTTTAACTCTTGAATCCTCGGCCATATTCTAACCAAGAAAAGTTCTCAGATGCTTTCCCACAAACCGGGTCACCTCAATGTATGAGATGGTCGTCCTCAGTTCTGCATCCACGATACTAACAAAGAGTTGATAGTCCACCAATCTTCCAAATCTAGTAAACCCTGTTTGGATTCTAGAATGGTTCCATCCACAAAATCAAATTTCTTTCTGGCATGTAAGGCTGTATGAATAAACGTTGCCCATTCAATATAATTTTCACCCGTCAAATGAACCTGGATGATTATCAAAGCTGGATTATCGTTGGATCTGATGTCATACAGAGATATCATCTTCTGCTGACTTGTACCTTCGACGGAGACAACTCTGATGATGGTAGTGGCAGCTCTCATCTCATCGGGCATAATATATACTCTTCAAATAGAGAGTGGAGCACACGAAGAGATTCATACACACTCATATAAATATTCACAATCCAATATTGTTGGAACGATTTAAAGCTATGATATCATGCTAAAATCAATTTAAGAAGATAAATATTTGGGTGAAAGCTCCTACCTTTTCCATTAATGTAAAAGGGGTAATTGTGGAACACTAAAGTACACCTAGAAGGAAAAAAAACTACAACTAGAAGAAACCCAAGTAGGATCGAAAGTCTAACCTATATTCTATCGTCAAGTTTACCCTATAGTTATTAGTACTTAATTGCAAGATTATATTTATATACTCTGCCATTAGGATCAGAGGGTCTAGTGAGGGAGGCGATAATTGAAGCGACTGAATAAATGACTAACAAACCCTCTGTATTTTTTATGGAGTCCATTACCCAAATGGTCACTCAATTATTGAAAATAAACTAACAAAGTCACTCTTCTTTGTATTATTTCTAAATAATCACTCAGCTTTGCATAATTACCTCAAATAGTCATTCGCGCCAGAAAATTAGTTATCTCCGGTAAAGTATATATTGACATGGAATTTTTTAAATTTAAAATATAAAGAAATTAAACTCATCCATTTAACCAACTATCCAATTCATTTATTCAAATAAAATTGACCCGAACAACTTAACGAGTCAAATATTTATTTTTATTATTAGAACAATATCAAACTTCAAGTATTTAATTTCCTCATCAAGCTTCATTATATACCACAATACTCGTCGTGGAACTAATTACATCCTTCAACACCATTACAATTAAACCAAAATTTTCATAAACACCATAAGCTCATAACATAATCCATGAGAAACTTTAACTTTCCAAAAAAAGGCAGGTCATGAGAATTCTGATTTAATTATAATGGTGTTGAAGGATGTAAATTAGTTCCACGGCAGTGAGTTATTGTGGTAGAATGAAGTTTGATAAGAAAATTAAATACATGAAGTTGTTTGAATCGATTTTATTTGGATAAATGAATTAGATAGTTGGTTAAATGGATGAGTTTAATTTTTTTATCTTTTAAATTAAAAATTATCACGTCAATATATACTTCACCGGAGATAATCAATTTTCTAGCAAGAATGACTATTGAGTCAATTATACAAAGTTGAGTGACCATTTAGAAACAATACAAAGAAGAATGACTTTGTTAGTTTATTTTAAATAGTTGAGTGACCATTTGAGTAATGGACCCATTTTTAATGTATATAATTGACCAACTAAACATCAATTCAATAAGGGAGGTTTACAAAAATACCCATCAAATTAAACTCAAAATATTTACCCACCTCTACCCATAAGTTTTATATTTACAAGCCCTACTCATCTAGACTTGTATACTGTTATTTATAAATAATGCAGTATACGTTAAAGCTATATACCCATATTTAGACTTGTATACTATTATTTATGCAGTATACCTAAAAGTTATACACTTATAAGGTATAACAAAGATATACAGTAATAAAGGGGTAAGTTGGGTAAATACTTTTAATTTCATGGGTAATGTAATTTTTAATAGGTATGGTTTGTAAATACTTTGAATTTTATGGGTATATAGTATAAAAAAATAAGCATGGGAAAAGAAAAAAGAAGAGATTACTGTTATAAGATGGCCTATACTTTTTCATTTACTACATATTCTTATGCGACATGTTTGGTCTCGCGCGACTCTTTTCTTCTTCTCCAATCGCAAAAGCTTACTATTAAAGAAAAAAGTGCAGGGATCATTACTACATTTTCATCATGATTCTAAATTAAAAAAGTGGGAGGATTATTGAATCTCAATTTATAAAAAAGGCATCAGATTTGATTCTTTGAATCTATATTCCACTATCCCTCATTGAAAGTGTCAATATAATTTTAGACTCAAAAAGTAGTAGTACTTACTAATATTTGTTCTTTGGCAGTATCAATTTTAGGGTGGGCATCACGATGTTCTAGCTCCTAGCTCATAACCTTTCTTAAGTTACGGTGAGCTGATAATCTATTGAACTTCTTGATGAGATAAACGCGAAATATTATTTTGAAAAATTACTCATTTTTAAAGTTAAGTAGACAAAGAAAAACATATAGTTTTTGACATGCAAGATACATAAGCGATAACTCGAACTTGTCAAAATAATTCTTCTTAAGACACCGTATCTCAAAGCCTGACCTATTGAACACTTTAGATACACATATCACTACTATAACACAAGTGTAGCACACTACACACCTCTTTTGGGCGTGTAAGATACTACATTTTTTCTACATCTTCATTCTCTCTCCCTTCCACCACCATCCACTATAAAAGGAAAAAATCAACAAGAAATGATGATGATGATGATGATGATGATGATGATGATGATGATGATGATGAAATAAAGAAGAATCATGTTTTATTATTCTGAAATTTTCACGTATTGCATGTCAATCAGTTCGTTGATTTTGCTATCTAAGAGGCGCTTGGAGACACGTCTTTATGTTGTTCCGAAGATTGTGGTAGCCGTGTAATAGACACAATCCAGGGTTCATGTGTTAAATAGATTGTAGCATTAGTGAAGGTGTCTAAACAAAAAAAAAGTTGTCAAAATTAATTAGCCATCGATATATTTAACCTTAGCTTTGGAAAATAAAGCTTATAAAAGTAAAGGTTTTGTGTCTTTGTGATATATATCTGTATTTCCCAAAAAATATATCGGGTTTTACAATTAGATTTATATTTAGTTGTCTAAGGCGACCGTTTTATATCTCAATTTGATCGTTTGATAGATAGTTTACGTGAACGAATTAATCGACCTCAAGAGTTTGATGTGGAAGCAATTCTAAAATCGATGTCAAGTAAATTCGGTATCAAGTAAATTCGATGTCAATTAAATCCGATGTCAGGCAAGGATATAAATGCTGTCAAACAAGTTCGCACTAAGTAAAATGATAGCGATATACGATGAGATGACTTCGTCTTATCAAGATGCACAGTTATCCGAACACGGTTATGATACTTGAGTCGATGAAAATAACAACAATACGATGATAACCAAGTGAAATGAATAAACGTAAAACGATGGCGAATGAACAAATTTAATCGAATAATGGATCCGATGAATGAATCGATTAGTTGTCTAATGAATGACGATAACAGATTGTTTAAATTAAACACAGATAACAGGTAAAAGATGTTACGATCAAGATAAATGCAGATCTAAACGAAGCAAGCAACAAATAAATAATCAAAGCAGTAAAGGCTTATTGTATTTGATGGATCGATGGATGTTGCTTCAATGGAAAGAACAGGTCTCCCTCCACGTTTGAACCAAATCACGATCGAAGCTTTAAATACAATGATGATCTTTGACGTAACAAATTGACAAAGGTAAAAGACACTGTTGACTATTTTCTTGACAAGAGAATAATGGTTTTGGAGAATAGAATAATATTTGCTCAGATGAACGTGTCCTCAAAATGAAAGTATGAGGCCCTATTTATAGGTTGAAATGGAGGAGAATCCTCAAACCCTAGCAGACTTCCACTCCCCCACGTTTCTCATCCCACTGTTGCACGCCGTCATCTGCTCCACTAAATTCGCCTTATCTGTTCCGATATTTTAGAGATGAGGGTCAGTTAACCTGATCTTCAATAATGTCGTTTCCGATTTTATCCGATCAACATCGCATAACCGAACGAAACCAAACTGAAGCAGCTTCTTTCCGATCTCATAACTTCCGAAGTAAATCTGCATGTTGCGTACGATCGAGTTTGCTTCTTTCGTGATCGAACAGAAAACCGACCAATACAGATAGTCCCCCCACTTGCCAAGTGTGTTCGTAAAGCTTTTGGCAAGTGGATTTGAGTTTTTAGCGGGAAAACACGTGGCACGTTCGTGTCCCTTCATTTTGAAATGTCAAAACGTTGCCTCAACTTTCCATCGCTACACGTGTCAGAAATCGTGCGGGCAGCAATCTTCGACGGTTTCCGAGGCAATGATGAATTTCACTCTATAAATATTCGTTTCATCTCTAGCTTTACAACTTCTGAAACTTTTCAAGAAAAACCGTTTTGCAGAAATTCCTTCAAATCTCAGAAATCTTCCATTTCAATCCGTTGATTCTTGTTGTTTCTGCCTTAAATCTTCCTATAAACTTCAAATCTTCTTACAAGCTTCACTTTACGATGAATTCTAGCAATGTCCACCTCATCACAGAACATAATAGAGGCTGATACCACTTCTACTACGGCAGTTGCTGCCACGGCCCCGCCGCAGTCTGGTGCGGTGGTGGAGCGAACTTCCGCCATTGTTGACCCTTCAATAGACAAGAAGGGGAAGAAGCGGAAAGAGAGGAAAGTGAAAGATTACGGTCCAAAAAAGTCATGGTCGGAGATCCTTCCGAAAAAATTTACATATGAGAACGATTGTAAAATCAGTGAAGCAGAGCAAGGGAAGAAGAAAAATATCCCGATCGACTCCGTTCACTGTACGATCACGCCGGAGGCGATTCCTCGGGTTCGAGAGGAGTGTGGTTGGAGAGTGGGTGACATCGATGTGATGTGCCCTCCGAGGAAGTCGACGTTGGCGACCCACGTTGAAGGTCATTCCGTGGTGCTGACTTACCCATTTACGATCGGATTCTCCCTTCCGGTCGATAACGTCATCGAAGAATTTTGCAGGATGTACAAAGTTTGCCTCGGTCAAATTTCTCCGATGATATGGAGAACGATCATAATTATGCGATACATCGCACAGGTGGCGGAAGTGGAGTTGACACTTCGTCACATTCTCAACATATATTCTCCTCGAGTTTATAAAGGATGGGTGATAAATTTAGCTAAACGAGGTCAGCGGGCTTTGATCTCTGACAACGATGACGATCTCCGAGGATGGGATCAGCGCTTCGTTTTTATTCCCACGGAGCAACTGACCACCCCCGGAAGCGAGCCGCTGCCGAATGTCTGGAATCGGACTCGTAAGTATTTTGTTTTTACCTTCCTTTTGAATTGATTTTTAGCAACACAATCTAAGTTCCTCTGAAAATCTTCAGCTGAGGCAGTTGAATTCGATCAAGTTGCCGACATCATACCCTGGCTGATAAGGGTGCTTGAGAAGACGACCAATGACAAGCGAGCCTGGAAGCCGGTCGCAGCTTTGAAATCACTCAAAGCCAAAAATCATGGTAACTTCAGACTGCTTTTGTTTTTACGACTTCCGTCTTCGTTGGTGTTTTTCGATACTTAAGAAAATTTTTCTTTAGGTATTACCGGTGCTGGGGGCGAGCCAAGCGACGAGGAAGTTGAGCCCGAAGGCGGAGAAAAACCCGATGACGCTCCTCCCCCAAAGAAAAAGAAGAAATCATTCCAAGATTTGAGGAACAAGTATTTGCCCAGGGTAGTGGTTGAAAAAGGGCAAGGGGGTAGTTCATCAGCTGCGCCCCCAACCATAGAAGATGTGATTGCCGGCACGAGTTCAGCGATCGCGGCGGCGAAAGCTGCCGAAAGAGTGGCTCCGGTTATCGACATCGAGGAAGAGGGTCATGGGGAGGAGTCAACGTCTGATCAGTTGGTGCAGCGTCCAAAAAGGACAGCTAAGGAAAGACTCCAAGAAACGGCCATTCAGCTTAAAGTGGCCGAACAGGGGGATATTTCCGTGGACGATTACCATCTCTCCCCCAACGCTGAAGATGCCAACTCGGGTTCGGGAGGCTTGCCTAGCAGGGATGGTGTTCTTGTTCCTTCGATCGCCGTCCCTGAAAATCAAGAGGAGATGATTGAGGCCCTTGATCGTGAACTTGAAGGGAGGGATCCTGCAAAGGGGAAAGCGCCGGCTTTGGACCGGTCAATTGGGACGATGAAATCCAAATACGATGAGGAAACGGGGTCATCGTTTTTCAATATAGATCATGCCGATCCAATTGTTCCCCTTCCTCGAAGTGAAGAAGCCGCTGCTTTTGCTGCCTTAGGCGAGTCCGAGAAGAGGGGCGTTAGATCGCTCAAGATCGAACTGCCAGCCAACGTCGATCTGCTTAGATGCCCAAGGAAATTGGCGAACTATTTTTTCGACGTCATCGGTCCGATGGAACAAGCTCGGCTGAATACACACGAGGATTTGAGTCTGCCTTCCCAGATTTCCTACGGCGCTTTTAGGGTAAGCTCTATTTTTTTTTTTTTTTTTAGAAATTTTTTGCTTTGGATAGATTTCATGACTTTCAAATTGACTTTCTTCAGAATTGTATAATGGCGATCGAGACTGCTGATCGGATCCGCCAACTTCAAGATGGGGCCAAAGTCTTGAATGAACATATCGTTCATCTAACTTCGGTGGGAGAAGAGTTACATCGGAAACTCAAGGCATCGGAGGCCAAGAATGCTGAACTTTCAGCCAAATTTGATGAGAGCGCGAACGAACATGCTCTTCGTCAATCGGAGTTGGAATCTCAGATCCGAGCTCTGAACGCGCAACTGAGTGATCATGAAGCCAACTCTGATCTGAAATTGTCCGAACTCAACTCTATTCTGGAGAGTAAAGACAACTGATCAATCTGAGGAATTGACTGCTCTTCGAAGGAGCAATGACGGAATAAAGGCTGAAGCTGCCAGTCTAACGGAGAGGAACTTGCTACTTCAGAAGGAGTCTAACATCCTAAGGCGTGACCTCGAAGAAGAATTTGACAAGAGAAAGGATTTGATCCTTGCCGAATCAAGGCGCGACGTCCTAAGGGAAATGTTAGACCGGACTGTCGATGTTCCTACCGAGCTGAGCGAAGCTATTGCAATAGTAAGATTGACTCGTGAAGAACTTGGTCTTCCAGCGAGTTCTTCCGATGAAGGTTCTGACGGGGACGCTGATGAATGATTTTCTTGCTTTTGTACTTAGTCGATTTCATCCATGTATATATGACTCATGAAATCATCCATGTATATATGACTTATGAATGAAATCACTTTTGTTATTGCTGTTGTTTTTTGCTTTTCGAAGATAATTTAATCGTTCGAAGAATTCTTACGATAATCGTTGAAAGAAATGATTGGGGCCCAATGTCTTAGTGCGTAGTAAAGAATGACGTCTCATTTTCACGTAATGCACTCTTCGAACATTTTCATGAGTTCGGAATGAAGAATTTAACACTTGGTGAACAACTTAGATGTAAAATCTGATTAAAATTTGGAACGATCGCGTAAATCGAACAAATGTAAAGAATGAGTATAACCAGTGTTGTATTATTGAAGTAGACCGCTAATGAGTCTTTGATACATTCGGGATCGTATGATTCGATCGATTACAAGATGCGGCCGTAAGGCACAGACATTGATCACTATTGGATCATTTACATAAGACTGATGACGCTTGATTTCAAACGAGCCGCTAATTCGGATGAACATTGGAGCTTTTGCCGAAGTTTGAACGAGTCCCCAGTTCGAGTGAACGTTTGAACTTGTGCCAAATTTTGAACAAGTCCCCAGTGAACAAGTCCCCAGTTCGAGTGAACATTGGGGCTTCTATCAAATTTTGAACGAGTCCCCAGTGCTGTCTTCAATCGATTCCGTTTCATTTTCCGACTGGAAGTTCCCGGTTATAGGGCAGTCTCCAGTGTCTGCCGATGACCCTCATGCTAACTCCATCCCCCCCAGTGTTTGGGTGCGAAGAATGAGTAGGCGAACACTGGTTCTTAACTTCGTTACCTGAAACGGAGTCATTGGGAGACCAAAGCCAAGAAACTCGTTATAGATGAAGACCACGTTAGAGTGTTCGTCAGACTTATCGACCCCGATCGGAGCGTTTTGAGCTCGAATGTTCGTGGGTGATGTTCGTCATCATTCGATTCCAACTATGCCTATCATCTAAAAGTGTTAGTACCAAATAATCGATCAAACGATTTCTTCCGATGGAGGAATAATAAAAATTGCTAAGTAAAAGTAAAGGGTGAAGGTTGATACCGCAGGACCTTAAAAATAGTATTTCTTCAATTGTGTGATATTCCAATTGAAGTCTACCGGTTTGGAGTCCATTGTTTCGAGTTGGTATGAACCTTTTTCGATCACTGCTTTGACGCGGAAAGGTCCTTCCCAATTTGCTCCCAGCTTTCCTTCGTTGGGTTCATCCTTCTTTGGTCTTTTGATTTTTAGCACGTAGTCACCTACATTAAAAGACCGATACCTGAGTTTTTTGTTGATGTAGTTTTCTGCCCTTTGCTTTTGTGCTTGTATTCGAACAAATGCCATATCCCTTTTTGCTTCGACTAAGTTCAGATCTACTAGCATGGTCTCTTTGTTAGCTTCTTCGGTGGAGTGGGCGAACCGAAGGCTGGGCTCCCCCACTTCCACCGATATCAGCGCTTCTGTTCCGTAGACAAGTGAGAACGGTGTCTCCCCGGTACTGTGTTTTACCGTTGTCCGATGAGCCCACAGTGCTCCGGGGAGTTCGTTCGGCCAGTTGCCCTTTGAATCATCCATCCTTTTCTTCAAGTACTCGAGTATTGTTTTGTTGGAAGATTCAGCCTGTCCATTTGCGCTGGGGTGATAAGGTGTTGATGCAATTCGCTTGATCCCCCACTTTTCGAAGAAGGCTGTGATTCGTCTCCCCACGAACTGCTTACCATTGTCGCATGTGATCTCTTTCGGGATCCCAAAACGACAAATGATATTCTGATGAATGAATTTGATAATTTCCTGTTCACGAATTTTAGCCAAGGCAATAGCTTCCACCCATTTAGAAAAATAATCCGTGAGAATTAAGATAAATTTTACCCCACCGGGCGCTGTTGGAAGCGGCCCGACCAAGTCCATTCCCCACTTCATGAATGGCCACGGTGACGTGACCGAATGAAGTGGTTCTGCCTGTTGATGTATGATATTTCCAAATCGTTGGCACTTGTCACATTTGCGGACGAATTCCTTGGCATCATCTGCGATCGTTGGCCAGTAGTACCCAGCTCTTATGATCTTTCGAACCAATGACTTGCTGCCTGAATGATTGCCGCATTCGCCTTCGTGAACCTCTTTCAGCACATAATTTGTTCCATCTGGCCCAACACATTTCGCCAAAGGGCCGCCAAACATTCTCCTGTAGAGTTGATTTTCTAGGAGGCAATATCTTGCTGCTTTGGCTTTAAGTGATCGGGCAGACTTCTTGTCATCGGGAACAGTACCTGCCTGCAAGTAGGACAAATATTTGCTTCTCCAATCCCAAGTACGATTAACATTGTTTACCTCTTTAATGCTTCGACATAGTGGAGATTCGAACAAGTGAACCACAGTCTCATCGAGCTTTTCATCGATGGCTGCTGCCGATCCAAGGTTTGCTAAAGTGTCTGCTTCGATGTTCTCTTCCCTTGGTATCTGGGCTATTTTCCACTCCTGAAAAGAAGTTAGAAAATTTTGTACCTTTTCGAGCAGTTGTTGCATCCTTGGATCTCGAACACAGAAATCGCCTTGGATTTGATTTACCACCAGTTGGGAATCACTTTTGATGTCTATTCGTTCGACTTTCAAATCTTTTGCGATCTTTAAACCTGCAGCGAGGGCCTCATATTCGGCCTCGTTGTTAGTTTTTGCATGTAATTTGATCGCGTACCTGAGCTTTTCACCCGAAGGCGCTATCAATAGAATTCCGAGGCCAGTTCCTTTGACGTTGGAAGCTCCATCGGTGTACATTACCCAGACTCCGGGGTCTGGATCTCTCATCATCAACTCTTCCTTCTTTGCCTCCGGTAAAATATTAGCGCTGAAGTCTGCTACAAAATCAGCTAAAACTTGAGATTTTATGGCGGTACGAGGCTGGTAAGTGATATCATACTCACTCAGCTCGACCGCCCATTTCATTAATCGACCAGAGAGATCTGGCCGATGTAAAATATTTCGCAATGGGAACGTAGTTATCACAGATATTGAATGACATTGGAAATAAGGCCTTAATTTGCGTGCAGCAGTGACTAGTGCAAGTGCTAGTTTTTCTAGATGTGGGTACCTTGTTTCGGCATCCAACAATGTTTTACTAACATAGTAGATAGGAAATTGGTTACCTCCATCTTCGCGAACGAGGACAGCACTTACAGCGACATCGGAAACAGCCAAATAGATCAGCAGCATTTCTCCTTCAATTGGTTTTGACAGAAGCGGTGGATTGGAAAGGTACTGCTTTAGTTTCCGAAGAGCCCTTTTGCATTCTGGTGTCCATTCGAAGCCTTTGCTCTTTCTCAGTACTGAAAAGAACTTGTGACATCGTTCAGATGACCTCGAGATGAACCTGCTGAGATAGGCTACTCGACCGGTCAGCTGTTGAACTTCTTTCTCCGTTGTTAGGTCCTCAGGGATGTTTTCGATCGCCTTGATCTTGTCTGGATTTGCTTCGATTCCTCTTTGCGATACGATGAATCCCAAGAACTTACCGGATCCAACCCCGAACGCACATTTCTCTGGGTTCAATCTCATGTTGAATTGCCTTAGTATTGTAAAAGTTTCCTCCAAATGACTTAGATGATTTCCCTTCTCAAGAGATTTGACCAACATGTCATCGATATAGACTTCCATGGTTTTCCCGATCAAATTTTTGAACATAGTGGTGACCAGACGCTGATAAGTAGCGCCGGCATTCTTTAGACCAAAAGGCATGACCGTGTAGCAATAAGTCCCCATGTCTGTAATAAACGATGTCTTCTCCTGATCTGATGGATCCATCGATATTTGATTATAACCTGAATAGGCATCCAAAAAACTCAACATCTCGTGACCTGCCGTCGAATCGATCAATCTATCGATGTGAGGCAGTGGGAACGAATCTTTTGGGCAAGCTCTGTTGAGATCGGTATAGTCAACGCATACCCTCCATTTGCCATTTTTCTTTGGTACTGCAACCGTGTTCGCAAGCCATTCTGGATATTTTACTTCTCTAATGAACCCATTTGCTAACAGCCTTTCTACCTCATCATTGATCACCTTCCTTCGGAATCCTCCATTTGGCCGTTTCTTTTGCTTCACCGGCCGATGTTTCGGGTCGACATTTAACTTGTGTGTGGCGACCTTTGGATCGATTCCCACCATATCTGCATGGGACCAAGCAAAACAATCAGAGTTGTCCTTGAGGAAGGATATGATTTTTGCTTTTACGTCGATGTCTAGTTCAGCCCCAACATAAACTTTCCGATCAGGATTGTCATCGAACAATGTTACTTCCTCAAGTTCTTCTATCGTAGAGTCTCCAGCTTTTTGTTTATGCGGTTCTCTCACACATGGTGGAACCTGTGCGAAGTCGCCTTCGACTTCGGATTCCGGTAGCTGCGTTTGATCGCACGACAGAACCGAAGTGAAGCTTTCGTTCACGGGTCCCACTAGCTTACATGGTGAAACCTGTGCGAAGTCGCCTTCGACTTCGGATTCCGGTAGCTGCGTTTGATCGCACGACGGAACCGAAGTGAAGCTTCCGACCACGGGTTCCACTAGCTGTGATTGCTACAATCGAAAGCCTTCCTTGACAGCTACTGAGTAACAGTCTCGTGAAGCCTGTTGCTCGCCTCTGATCTAACGAATTCCCCATGGGGTAGGGAACTTCACAACTTGATGTAAAGTCGATGGAACTGCTCCCATAGCGTGGATCCATGGTCGACCCAAAATCACGTTATATGCCATTTCGCCCTTCATCACCTGAAACGATGTCTCACTCTCCACTCCTTCTGCATAGGTTTTGATCATAATCTCCCCAACGGTCACCTCACTTGAATTGTTGAAACCTGACAGGACGGTTGAGCGAGGCACAATCTTATCGCTCAACTGCAATTGTTCAACCACTCTTGCATGTATGATGTTAACCGAACTGCCAGCATCGATTAGCACCCTTTTCACATCGGCGTCGTCGATCCTTGTTGTTACTACAAGTGCATCATGATGGGGATGAATCCTTCCATCGAAATCAGAATCCCCGAACACGATCTCATCGGTCATGTCGTCTCGTGTTCGTTTGTCTCGTGTGAAAGAGACTTTTGCATATTTCTTTGTAGTGTAGGTTACCCCACAAACACCATCTCCTCCGGTGATGACATTCACCGTTTTCCTGGGAGCAGGAGGTTTTGGTGGTTCATCATCTTTCTTCCTATTGAAATTGTTTCGCCCTCTCTCAGTCAAAAATTCGACCAAGTGACCCTTTTCCAGCAGGCTGGCCACTTCATATCTCAGCGCCTTACACTCTTCCGTTGTATGGCCGAAATCATGGTGAAATGCACACCATAGAGCCTCATCCCTGGTATTTGGATTTGACTTTATGCGACCTGGGAATTTTACAACTTTGTCACCCATCCCTTTCAAGTGATTCACCAGATTTGGTGTTGATATGCAAAAATTGTATTCCGTTACTTTTGGAGGCAGTGGTCGATCTTTTGGAGCCGAGGATGTGTTTGGCTGGGCTTTCTTTGACTGATTTTTGGAGCTACCAGCCTCGTGGTTGTTGCTCCCCATCCGATGGAAACTGTAGGGCCCCCATCGTTGGTCCCTGTAGTCTCTTCTATCGTTATCAACTCTTCTTGCCGGCCGATCATAATGATAATTATTTCGGGCTAGCTGCAATTCTTCCTCTTCGGCCCTGATCCTTGTCTCGCACTCGAGGTACAATACATCGAAAGTCCATGCATCGATCTCCCTAAGGCGATCCTTCAGTTTCCATGCCTCAATTGAATCAGTGCGCAAGTTGTTAGCAAACGTCAAACATGCCCACCTTTCTTCGAGATTTGGTATATGAATCTTCTCATCGTTAAATCTTTTTAGAAACTGCTTGATGGTTTCCCCGGGTCGCTGCCTTACGTTCAAGATGTCTTCGACCCTTGGTGCTATCTTTTTTGCACCAGTATGTGAACGAATGAATTTCGCCGACATGTCGTCGAAACTTAATATTTCGTTTTCGGGCAGCTGTAAATACCATTTCAGTGCTGCCCCCTTCAATGTCTCACAAAACTTCTTAAGGCTGACCGAATTGATCTCCTCCGCGGTCAAGTCGTTTGCTTGAACCGCAACTGAAAACATATCAATGTGATCCCTTGGATCTGTGGTTCCATCGTATCTCAAGCTTTCCGGTAATTTGAAAGTCTTTGGTATAGGTAGTGGGGCTGCACTTGCTGGAAAAGGACGTTTTGAGATCGATTTTGTGATGCCCTTGTCAGCCAATTTCGGAACGCCTGGCAATTTCTCCATAAATGACTTGATTTCGCTGAACTTCTTATCGATATTATCATTCAACAAGGTTTGCATCGTTGCCATCATTCTTACTTCTGCTGTTACCGAGGCCGGAACTCCTATGGCTTCGGCGGCAGTACCCGATCCCCCTGATCCGACCCCCGCTGCAAGTCCCCCTGTTACGGCGCCCTGAGGAACCGAAGTCGGAATGCTTGCTGGGGGTGTGATCGGAGAGGCAGGTGCTTTACTTCCGATAGAATTAGATAGTGCCTTCAACTGCTCTTGTATCATTTCGAACTGAGCATCATGCCGCTTCAGATACGCAAACAGTGCCGCGTTTGCGCTTCCTGATTCAGTTTCGACTGCGGGCTCCTCGCCTGAACGCCGCGCTTGGCGTGCGTTCAACTGTGAACCAGTAGGAATGTTGTTGTGAGTTGGATCCTGTTCGTTGTTGGTAGATTTATCGACCGCTTCAGCATGGGCCGGAACATGAATCCCGTCATTGGGATTGAGCTGTTGCTGACCGTTCAAAGCGTCGATGTTATGTTCATCTGCCATTTCAAGACAAGAAAGCAAACGTAAGTAGTATCAAGCGGTTCAAATTTCGGAATAAATCGATTGCCTAGACCCCACGGTGGGCGCCAAACTGTATTTCCCAAAAAATATATCGGGTTTTACAATTAGATTTATATTTAGTTGTCTAAGGCGACCGTTTTATATCTCAATTTGATCGTTTGATAGATAGTTTACGTGAACGAATTAATCGACCTCAAGAGTTTGATGTGGAAGCAATTCTAAAATCGATGTCAAGTAAATTCGGTATCAAGTAAATTCGATGTCAATTAAATCCGATGTCAGGCAAGGATATAAATGCTGTCAAACAAGTTCGCACTAAGTAAAAGGATAGCGATATACGATGAGATGACTTCGTCTTATCAAGATGCACAGTTATCCGAACACGGTTATGATACTTGAGTCGATGAAAATAACAGCAATACGATGATAACCAAGTGAAATGAATAAACGTAAAACGATGGCGAATGAACAAATTTAATCGAATAATGGATCCGATGAATGAATCGATTAGTTGTCTAATGAATGACGATAACAGATTGTTTAAATTAAACACAGATAACAGGTAAAAGATGTTACGATCAAGATAAATGCAGATCTAAACGAAGCAAGCAACAAATAAATAATCAAAGCAGTAAAGGCTTATTGTATTTGATGGATCGATGGATGTTGCTTCAATGGAAAGAACAGGTCTCCCTCCACGTTTGAACCAAATCACGATCGAAGCTTTAAATACAATGATGATCTTTGACGTAACAAATTGACAAAGGTAAAAGACACTGTTGACTATTTTCTTGACAAGAGAATAATGGTTTTGGAGAATAGAATAATATTTGCTCAGATGAACGTGTCCTCAAAATGAAAGTATGAGGCCCTATTTATAGGTTGAAATGGAGGAGAATCCTCAAACCCTAGCAGACTTCCACTCCCCCACGTTTCTCATCCCACTGTTGCACGTCGTCATCTGCTCCACTAAATTCGCCTTATCTGTTCCGATATTTTAGAGATGAGGGTCAGTTAACCTGATCTTCAATAATGTCGTTTCCGATTTTATCCGATCAACATCGCATAACCGAACGAAACCAAACTGAAGCAGCTTCTTTCCGATCTCATAACTTCCGAAGTAAATCTGCATGTTGCGTACGATCGAGTTTGCTTCTTTCGTGATCGAACAGAAAACCGACCAATACAATATCCCTTCTAGTTGAAAGATGCAATTAATGAAAATGACTAATAGTTTTTCGGATAAGATGCGTCTTTAAGTTAATTTTCACATAGCTTTGGTTCTGATTCATCAGATTAATTAATTTTCGATGAGAGTATGCAATATATGGAATAAAATAAACAAAGTTTTTGAAGTGCAATAATTTTATTTCAAGTAATTGGCGTGGACAAGATTAAAGAGAAATCACTTTTTTCTCTTCAAAATACTTCTCAAATGTGTCTTAATTAAACTTCTAATTTTGTATTTGACCATGATCTGTTTTCCGACAATCTAGATTTTTGGAGTATCTCTAACATCATGTCTTAAAATAGTTTGGCTATGGAATCATATTAGTAGTAAAGTAAATATGAAGCAAAAACATAGACAGAAAAACTTTGAGCTTTTGATTGATGTGATTTTGCAGATTTTTAATGTTCAACACACTTAATATCTCAGAGATACTGAGAGCTCATATTTTATGAATTATTAATCAATTAAAACGTCAGGCAATCCAGATTCGAAGAGAATATTCTATCATGCTATGAATAAAATACAACTATTACTTAAACATTTTTCCAAGATTCTAACAGATTCCCGAATATTGCTTCCATGTGCTATTGCTAAACAATGAATTATTGAATATTGATAGCTACTACAAAGATAGAGATTGACATACTGTAACAAGTTGACTCTAATTGTTGGGCACCAAAGATGCATCTCTACGCTAATTTACCTCACTTCTCTTTTAAGATATTTCTAATTATAGAGATTAACGATTTTGTTAATATAATAATACCCTTTCACATTTCAAGTGATTATATCATTAAAAAGATTATCTCAAGTGATACTACTAAGTGTGTGATGGAATGACTGTGATCTCCCGACCTTAGCTAAAAGTCCCGTATTCAAGTTTTGACAACAAAAGTTTTATGGCTGAAGACAGTTTATTCCTTTAATGGACTTACCTAGTTGATCATCTCAGAGCTCGTTTGGGTGTGCTTATTATAAATAGCTTATAAACAATAAATTGCTTATAAGCCACTTTTGAAAAGTTAGGATTATGATTTTCTAATTTTTCACTTTTGACTTATTTTAAGCAAAAAAGTGCTTATAAACACATCACTTTTTAGATTACCAAACACTCAAAAAGCACATATATACTTTTAAACTACTACTTTTAAGCTTACCCAAACGGGCTCTTAGCCGTCTTTTTCACCAAAGCGTCCAGCTTTCTTTTCAACAAAATAGTTCGAATTGACGAGAAGCCCAGGAAAGGAATTTTGAGAAGAATTCTAAATTGGATGACATGTTCAATAATCTTGAAGAATGGGTACAACATAATATCCTAGAATCAGTCAGGTCTATATATAGATACCAAACATCAAGTAAGAAATAAAAATAATCTAATGATATATAGGATTTTGTCGAAAGGAAACAAAACATGAAATCTTCACGGATTGTATGAATATATTTTACCAATTTCTTTTTCTTTTAAATTACTTTTGTATAGTTATGCGTTTTATGATAAATGAATAGCTAAAACAATAAATCCAAGTCGGTTTTTTTAAAACCTAGCCTTATAAGATATAGTTGGATCAATGGTGTGGAGCCAATTATTGAATGAAGGGTACTGAATTGTAGTATTGGAGGAGAGCTGAGTTAACCAATTTTCAGTAAAATGGTTAACCTAAGCTTCGAAACACTACAGAATGTGACGGTAAGATTTTTAAAAGAAAACATGGTAAACGTACTAGAAAAACATAATACTTCAATCAAAAGATTTGATTGATAAAAAATTAAAAAATGTAATTAAAAATTCAAAAATTCAAAAAATGTAGCACTACTTCTTTTGAAGACAACAAAAGTAGGAGGCTACGATGTAATAGCAAGGTGGAATCACCATTGGCGCCAGATTATGTAGTTGAATTCCTCTATTCTTTATCAAAGTAGCTCTTGAATTCACATATCAAAAATAACTTGTTGGTAATTGAGGAGTGCATTACCCTTTAGTCAGTCTACTTGACGTAAATTCAAATTACTATAATCAATGAAAATCAAATGCCAAATAATTAAATTGAAAATAGATAGATTTGTGGTGGGTACTCTCACTTTGTACCACCCAAGAGCTTCTTTTGTTATCATAGATATTAGTGATATTACTCGAAAAATTATATAGATTAAGGGACCACAAAATCCCTCCTCAGTGACACTCAATAATTATAAGATTCCATTAGGATTTCACCATATTTACTAGCCGTTTGGTCATAGATATCAAGCTTTTTTGATTTTTTTTTTTTTAAATTGAGTTGAAAAATGTATCTAAAATTTAAAGTTGTGTTTGAACATACATTTTACTCGAAAATAAAAATAAAATTTTGTGAGTGGATGATAAAAAATGGTAAAAATCACCTTTTGCTTTTTCAAAAAATCGATAAGAACTTCAAATTCTTAATGTCCAAACAAGTTTTTGAATTTTCTTTTGGAAAAATCCGACAATTATCTATGCGAAACAGCCTCTAAGCTCATTCTAGAAAATAGTTGACCATTTTGCACTTAACCACAATAACGCCAACTTTGATCGGCACCCTAGGGTAGAGCTAGGTAGGTACAAGTTCAGAGTTTCTCAAATACAACTTTGGACTCAAACTCAGTATGTATGTAAAAAAAAATTATTAAATATATACAATTATTAAAAAGATTGAACCTAATAACTCAAATAGCTAGTCAGTTGGTCCGATGCCACAACAAACTCATAAACTTCAAATTACGGTTTTGACTCTACTAAAATCTAACCGATTACTAGTAAGTTTTTTGTTTTTTTCAATGTGTTCTTTTTAATTAATCAATTTTTGCATGATGAATGTTGACATGTTAAGCACGACTAACCCACTACTTTAATCATAAAAGATACAAGGTTTAGGTAAAGGTGCTATTATTTAATGTATTTGATTATTTCATGAGAGGAGAAAATACACGTTGCTTACTCGAAAAAGATATATCAAAACAAATATAGGGATGAGAGATTCAAATTTTGCATGAAAAATATGATGTCAAAAGTTGGTCTTGTCATAAATATTAAAGATACTTTATTAGATGCAAACTGGTGAATAGAGGTATATGTAAAAATGGAGCAAATTAATATTTAATGTGCAGCGAATATTATAACCATGTATTATTAAAATATCTGTAAAAACAAAGAGATGATATGACGAAAATTATGAAGTGAAATAATTGCATTGAAACATATTTATAGGAATACTTTATACTGACAAGGAAATAAAAATATTTTTACCAACTTCTTAATAGATGTAACTAAGATACCCACAAAATCTAAAATAATTACAGCCACTACCCACTACTTTTAAATATTACCGGACCTACCCACTAAATTATTTACCCACTCTACCCACCCAAACTTGTATACCATAGTTCATGCAGTATACCATAAAGGTATATACCTATAAGGCATAACAAAGGTATACAGTAATAAATGTCCCTCCAGACTTGTATACCATAATTTATGCAGTATACTTTAAAGATATACACCTATAAAGCATAACAAAAGTATACAATAATAGATGTGTAGGTTGGGTAAATACTTTTAGTTTTATGGATAGTATAATTTGTAATGAGTATGGCTTGTAAATACTTTAAATTTTATGGGTATAGAGTGTAAAAATCCCTTACTTCTATGCTAAATTTGCCAAATTTCTACTATCTAGAAGTGGCACTAAAGGGTGATTTTGATGACTAGCCAGTTTTTGTATTGCTTAAAGAGAAACAATTAACAAGTACAGACTTTTAGAGAAGTAGTTATATTTAAAAACACATGTTTTCTAAGACTAGTCAGAGGAAAAAAATTTAAGAGTTTAATTCAAAGTTCAAATTTTTTTTACAAGAGCTTCATATTTGAAGTCCCAGGATATTTTTATAAAATTTTAAAAATATAATTCAAAATCCCATAAAAATTTATTAGATTTTTCGTGTTTCTCAAATGTGGCGATAAGTTTGAACTTTGAACTTTGAATAATTTTCAAAACTCGTAGAAAAATTTTCTGGGACTTTATATTTTGCACTTTCCGAAATTTTTTATAAAATTTGAATATTTAGTTCAAAATTCAAAATAATAATAATAATAATGGGTGTTTTCGTGTTTTTTAAATCGGGCTATTAAGTTTCCTAATAATGTTTCTCATTTAGCGTGGTACAAAATGACTACGGGTCAAATTCACCGACCCACCTCTTGGGTGTCCTGCCAGCTTGATAAGTAGTCACTTTTGATATTGCAACTGCATACGTAGCATATTTTGCAACAGCTTATACTTACTAATTAGCCACAAGTACGGTTACTAATTGAAACTTAGCCACTCTTTGCACCCTGCAAACCAAAGCAATCATTTATGCAACTGAATACGTAGCATATTTAATATTTTGCATAACTTATACTTACTAATTAACCACCAGTAGGGTTACTAATTGAAAACTTAGCCACTCTTTGCACCCTGCAAACCAAAACAATCATTTTCAAGGCTATAATTGAAAATTAGTAATATGGCCAGCTTTGCAAAATGGAGTAACCTAATACAATCATTTCTTGCATGGCTTGAAAACTAAGTAGTCATATTTAGAATTATTAAATGAAAATATAACCAACTTTGGCACAACTAGCAAATGGAGATGCCACTTTTAGCGCTAAAAATTCAAACTAGTCAATTTCTTGCAAAGTTCTCAAAAAAATGTTTGGACGCCAAAATTTGTAATTAAGGGTTAAGTATCATTGAACTGGAAGTTTCATGTTCGGACCTAAAATAAAATCGTATTTGGTTTGTAGAGTTTCACTTCCGAACTTGACACTCAATATGAATGTAAAAATTTCGCCCAGCAGCCAATTTTAATACTGGTATTTAGTTTGAGGTCACTATTTTCTTTGGTCTTACACTAGAGGCCACTTTTGGGCCTTTACTAAATAAATATTGACTTAAGTTCTGATAATTGACTGAAGTTCAGTCCATACGGCCCCTGGACTGAAGTTCCATCTCTTAAGGACTGAACTTTCAGTCCATATGGCCATGGACTGAACTTCAGTCCATGGTATGGCCATGGATTGAAGTTCCATCTTTAAGGATTGAAGTTCAGTCCATATGGCCCTGGACTGAAGTTCCATCTTAAGGACTGGACTGAACTTCAGTCCATATGGCCCTGGATTGAAGATCAATCTTTAAGGACTGAACTTCAATCCGGCCTTTGGACTGAAGTTCTATCTCTTTAAGCAAAAGTGGCCACAAACTAAATGTTTTGGTATTAGTGGCCTGTGCCCAAAGACCAGTGGCAAAAGTGGCCTTTCGTGCACTTTCTCCAATATGAATCGTATTAATGGGGCCCAAAGCGAAAAAAAGAATTATTTTGGTGGAAAAAAGTAAAACAAAGCATCTGCACTACTTGATATTGATAAAAAAATCTCACCTAGTACCCTCAATAAGAGGTGGCCTTACCTAATTGCCCCCACTTAGAAATATTTTAATTGAAGGCCCTCCACCTCATAGCCCCCCTGTGAAAGTACTATTTTGCCCCCCATTCTAACATAATTCACGTTTCTCCCCTGAAAGGATTTCTCTCCCCCCCCTCTCTCTCTCTCTCTCTCTCTCTCTCTCTCTCTCTCTCTCTCTAAAAAGAATTGTTTTAACTGAAGGCCCTCCACCTCATTCTTTCTTCATTTTGTGCTGGAGATTTAGGGTTCGTATTCTCTATTTTCCTGTGTTTGTTGTATTATTTTTTGTTTAAATTGTTATTTTTACTAAGCCTAATAATTTATCTGCAATTTTTTTCACCTGCAATTTTATTTGTATACTTATTGGGGCTGTTTATATATTTATTTATCAGTTATTTTCATTTTGATTTATGTTTTGAGGTTTTTGTAGATTCTTTTGGTTGTGTTTGTTTCATTCCGGTCATTTGAAGCTTCAAATTTCATATAGCGTACAGTCTTGGCTATTGCCAAGAGTTGTATAGACTTTTTCTAAATTGATTATTGCAGTAGAGTTTAAAGTATTGGCAATAGCCAATACGCTAGAGATTTTTCAGTGTAAGGTCCCATTTTCAGCAGATCGTAAAGTCTTGGCTATTGTCAATAGTTGCATAGATTTTTTCTCAATTTGTTATTGCAATAGAGTTTAAAGTCTTGGTTATTGCCAATATGTTTAGATATTTTCAGTGAATGTGTTCCCTTTGCACCAGAACAGAAAGTTGCCAAGACTTTCATAGATTTTCTCCTGAAGTGTGTTACTGCAGTAGAGTTTAAAGTCTTGGCTATTGCCAATACTTTTAGAGATTTTTAGTGTAACTTCCGCTTTGCATCAGAAATTAAAGTCTTGGGTACAGGAAATACTTGCGGAGACTATGTGTACAATTTGCCCTTTCTGGTAGAGTTTAAAGTGTTGGTTATTGGCAGTAGTTGTAGTTAATTTGCTTGTTCTGTAGGTGCTTTCTATTTTTTTTTAGTTGTGTTTGTTTTTGGTAGCAGGAATTTTTCTGCATACTCATTGTGAGTTCATGATGGTACATCATAATGTATGTTCCCTTGTCTGTTGCTTTTATATTTTGTTGTCACATTTATAATAGTGTTGTTGAATATACATATTTTATCTTTCGTTCCTATAGGAAGGAGATCAAAATTTTAAGTTTGAGCACTGGTTTGATGCCAAAGGTTCTTGGGGTGGTGATGTGAAGTATAGTAGTTTGGTTAGTGAATTTTTGACGGAGCGACAATTGACGTTGTTGAAAGGTGGAGTTTTCGGCAAATTTATGGAGAGTTTTTGTATATGGTCTTTTCATTATTGTTTCATTATTTTGTTATTATGTGTTGTCATTGTTATTTTTTAAATTTTACAGGTAATGGATATTGAATCTTCTGATCATGATCATGTACATTTAGATGTGGTGGATGATTTTATAAGTCAACCAAGATATTCTGATGAAGGTGCCAGGAAGAGGTAAATATGTGTTGTGGGCGATGAATTTCCAAATTTTCGTTTGTTACCTCCGTCGCAAGATGATCCGTGTAGTAGTCCAAATAAGACTTTTAGTACTGCAAAAGAGTTAGAGAAAGCTGATAAGTAGTTTTAATTACGTGTGTTTCATATTTACTCTGTTTTTTATGTTTATGTAAACAAGTACACTTGGATGTTTGATATTTTTGTTATTTTAAAGACTAAAGTTATTTTGAATTGGATGAGATGCAAGTGTTAGCAATTGCAAGACTTCAAGGCTTTTTAGTTGTTGTGCGGTGAAGGGATTAGATGGAATTCTTGCCAATAGGCAAGACTTAAATTCTAGTTAATTAATTCCAAGTCTGATATTATATAATTAATTTAAAATTGATAAATAATTCGTGGAGGGTTGTGCTGGTAATATTTTTGCCAAGACTTGGTGGAAATTTAGTTGTCAATACTATTGTCTATGGCAAGACTTCAAGGCAACTTAATTGTTAAAGTCGATAAATAAGTTTCAGTAGGAAGTCTTACCCTTTGCCAAGACTTTGCGTCAAGTTAAATTGAATTGGTTATCTGTATGAGTGTAAAGTCTTGGCTATAGCCAAAAGTTCAGTTTATTGATAATATTAACTTTCTAATCACGTTTGATTTTTAAAAATATTTATAATCAATAACTGCCCTTCTTTTTTATGCAACACCTTGCTATGGTCAGCTTCATTCGCAAAGAATTCGCATGTACTTGTTGTGGTGGTGGTAGTGTTGTTGTTACTTGACATGTCATTCATTTTAATAACTTCTACTATGAAGCGAGATTTTATGAAATTGTCACCATTCTTCAGTAGATACATGCAAGTCATAAGTTCTTGATCATTTGTTACCATCATGCCTCTGCACGTTTCAAGATTCGTGTCAAACCTTATCTTTGCTTCACTTTCATCAGTGTTGATGCTTAGAGCATTACCAATTTCTTTTTCAAATGCCTGACAGGTTATACCGTCTTCGACAAGTATCAACTTTATGTCATGATTTCTGTATCTTCCGTTTGCATCTCATTCCCCATTATATGCTAAGCAAATGCAATGCGTTGCCATAGTACTAATCCTGCACATAATCAATACAAATAATATGCTTTAATAGAAGCAGGATCATCGGTAAAAGTGTTGCCCTTTTCTGGGCTTAAGGTCTTGCAAAGAAGTCTCTTTGAGGTGCCTATTGCGCCAGAGCTGCAACTCTTGGCAATAGCCAAGACTTGGAGAGACTTTGTCTGCAAGCCCTTCATAGTAACAGTCTTTAAGTGTTGGCAATAGGCAAGAAGTCTCTCCTAGGTGCCTATTGCACCAGAGCTTCAACTCTTGGCAATAGCCAAGACTTGCAGAGATTTTGTGTGCATGCCCCTCATAGCAACTGATGAGACACAAACCCCCACGAGACCCTTCACACGGAGTCAAGCTAAGGAGATCCAAGGAGCACACCTACACTTGGTGAGGAAGGGCCTTGAAGAAGGAAGCGAGTGGAAGCCATTTCGGGTGCTCAAACTAGGCCTCTCGCCTAAGGAAGAATCCGGCACAGAAGGGCCAGGCGCCCCGCCTGACCAACTCACTGCCTAAGACTCTGAAAGTGCTCCAGGCGCCCCACCTGCCCAGGCGCCCCGCCTAGGCTCTGGCCAGCCAGGCGCCCCGCCTAGCTGCCTGCAATTCCAGGCGCCCCTCCTGCAGTCCAGGCGCCCCTCCCAGCTGTGAAGGCCTATGTTTCTTTTACCGTTTTGCCCTACGTGGCCTATTTGGTAAACCTTATTAGTAAGGATATTTTAGTCATTGTGCAAGCTTGGTAAACACTATAAATAGCCAAGCCTAGCTTATTTTACACTTAGTTTATGTTGAATGATGAATTGAATATTGTAAAGAGTGAATCTCTTTGGGTTTATGAAAACCAACCTTAGTTGGGACTTGTTACTTCTAGTGGATTCTAGTTGCCTAACAACCCCTATCCGATCATTCTACTTGCGAGTTATAGTTGACTCGAGGGTAGTTGCATAGCGTAGGTGTTCTTGTCCTTCTCTCGGGGTGTAACGGAACAAGTTCTCCGTTGCTACTTGAGGTTAGAGATCGAGATACGTCTCGTTCTTATCTTTTACTTTTTCCGCGTTTGATTCTCATCAGTTTGGTATCAGAGCAAGGCTCGGTTTTGTTTCTACAAACCCCCGACCCTTGGTTCTTCGTGCCTAGTATCCTCTTTTAGTTTTCTTGTTGTTGAAGATATTAGAAAGGAGAAAATTACAAAAAAATTAAAAAATTGAAAATCTAAAAATTTGGTGTAACTTGTTGATTTGGATGATTTGTGATATGGGTGTTATGGATTCTTGATCGTGATTGAATTCCCGTTGCTTAGGTATCAAATTTGTTTGGATTGGTGAAGTTTGAAAAATTGAAACCCCAACAACCCTTAAACCCTTGATAAACCTTGTTCTTGATGATTTTGGCTTGATTCTTGGGTTGGATTGATGCTTGATTGAAAACTTGTTATTGGGGATTGATCTTCATTGAAAAACAAACAATTCGGTACCAATTTTGTGGGATTTGAACATGTATAACACCAACTTTGATGAATTACAATCCTTGTTGAAACCCTTTTGATAAACCCTTGTGTTCTTGAGTTTCTTACATTTTGATTGATTGTTTGGATATAAATTTGATTGGGTTTTGTTAAGGAAGATCAAAAACAACTTTGGGTATCATTGGATTGTGAAAACAAGTTGGAAACATCGGATTTGGAGCTTGGAAATCGACTTGGAACAAGTTTGGAACGTGTTGAAACTGTCCCAGGCCCAGGCGCCCCGCCTAAGCCAGGTGCCCCGCCTGACTTGGCTACTGCCTAAGACCTCAGGCGCCCCGCCTAGGTCCCAGGCGCCCCGCCTGATTGCCTGCACAGTTAGGCGCCCCTCCTGCATTCCAGGCGCCCCACCTGCTGCTGAAACGAGTTGTTTTGGGTAGATTCTCGTAGGTATTCCCATTTGTTTGATTGCAATTAGTTCCGGTTAGTGCTATTAGAGTATAATCCTACTCGATTAGTACTAATTAATTTGAGCTATTAGGATCATCGTGCCTAGAACGGAGACTAGAAATCAAAGAAGATCCGTAGTATCTTTTGGTTCAAGTCCTCACTTCAAATTGCTTAGCGTTCATCGAGTCATATCAACTCCACTCGCCCCGGAGTACAATTGACTTGTGAATAGTTGGTTGAATTGAGGATTGATAGTCAACTCCTTGAAGCTTTGAGTAACAAGTCCGAGTGAAATATCCACCGCCACCCAAAAGAGTGATCCGAGTGAACACAAGTGAGGGAGCGAGTGAGGTGTTTTGACTAACTCTTGTTTCTTCCTTGTAGGTACAATGGCAAACGATGGAGATGATCCCATGAAGAACTTCATGGCCACCATTATGGCTAAATTGGAGGATATATCCTTGAGACTTGAAACCGTCGAGAGGAATCAAGTTGAGGCCGGTGAGAGGAGGACCCCGAGTGTCCAAATTGAATCCGGAGAGGGCACGAGTCATAGCACTCCTATGACTCCCGGACACTTTGTTGAGCTAACCAAGAAGTATGAACAAAGCAAAGTTGAAGCTCTACGAGAGCGTGGGTTGGGAAATACCCAACAAGAGAGCAATCTTCTCAACTTGGGCAATCCCCAAGGAAGTGCTCCACTTCGAAGACCCGTTAGGTTTGTCCCACCTCTTGAGCAAGTTGTTGAGGCTCAAGAAGAGGAGGAAGCCGAGTATGGTGATGAAGCCTATGGGTATGATGCTCATTATCAACCTAGGAGGCAAATGAATTGGGGTTGAAATGTGGATCGGGGTAGAGGCCGAGGTCGAGGGCCACCCATGAGATTTGATGGAAGGAATGCTAGGAGAGAATATGTTGCTCATGATGACCATTATGGAGGCCAACCGGAGCCTAACTATGGGATACGTGACAACAACAACAATCTCAATAGTGTGAAGCTTAATCTTCCATCCTTTAAGGGAACTTGTGATCCGGAGGCGTACATGGAATGGGTTCTACTCAAAGAGAGAGTGTTTGACACAAATGAGATGACCAATGAGAAGAAAGGTACGTATGCTATTTCATCTTTTGAGTCTTACGCTTCTACTTGGTGGGAGTCCATAAAGAGGACAAGAAGGAGAGCGGGTGTGCATGTGAACGTGACATGGAATGAATTGAAGGCCCTCATGAATACCAAGTATGTGACTCCTAGATATCGACAAGAGCAATTCAAGAAGCTCTATGATCTAAAGCAAGGTGTCAAGACGGTTCATGAGTATTATGATGAGTTTGAGAAGATCCGAATGGCCTTAGATATGGAGACCGAGGATGAAGAGCAAGCCATGATCCGTTTCAAGAATGGCTTGAGCTATGGTATAGCTTCTCAATTGAGGTTGCATTCTTATCCTTCACTTCAAGATCTATTGGAAGCCGCTATTGAAGCCGAGCAATGGCTTAAGGGAGAAAAGTCCACCCGTTACAAGAGTAGCACTCCTACTCCTGTGAACCAACCAAAAGAGTGGAAAACCCCAAATGCAAGCTTTCCGATTGCCAATGCTAGCAAAGAAGTGAAGAAGCCATATGAGAAGATTACTCCACCCTTGGAAGTTACTTCTAAAACTCGCTTGAGTAATCCTATTTCTACTTCTACTCAATGTTATAAGTGCAAGGGCTATGGGCATATTGCTAAAGAATGCTCCACAAAACGAACCATGGTTGTGGTTGGCAATTTAGTGTATGAACAAGAAAGTGAGTCCGGAAATGGAGAAGTAGAGGGGGATGAGGAAGTTGGTTGTGAGGAGGCCGTAGAAGATGATGATGGCCCTCAAATGTTCTTGGTGGTTAGGAGAAGCTTGAGTACCATTTTTATGGAAGAGGAGGTGGAAAATGATCAAAGGGAAAACCTCTTTCATGCTAGGTGCCGAGTAATGGGCCAAGTATGTTCAATGGTTGTGGATTCGGGAAGTTGTACCAACATCGTAAGCCAAACCTTGATTTCCCAATTGAAGTTACCCACTCTCAAGCACCCAAAACCATATCGTTTACAATGGCTTAGCGAGTGTGGTGAACTAAAGGTGGTGAAACAAGCGTTGATTGAATTTAGTATGGGGAGCTATAAGGATAAGATCATGTTTGATGTGATCCCGATGCAAGCATGCCATTTATTATTTGGGAGACCATGGCAACATGATAGATGTGTAGTGCATGATGGTCGGACCAATTCTTATACGATCAAGCAAGATAGGAAGAAGTATGTGCTTAGACCTTTGACTCCAAGGCGAGTAAGGGAAGACTACAAGCATATGAGGGAGTTGAGGGAAGCGGCTAAAGCAAAGTCACTCATTGTACTTGAGCCCGAGGCAAACAATCTTATTGTCGTGCCATTGCATGATGAAAATGAGAGTCACTCCACTTCAAATGAGAGAGAAAAGATAGAGAGAAGTGAGGGAGTGACCGGTGGCAATCCAAAAGAGGGAAAAGGAGAGGATTTGAGGAGTGATGTGAGGGGATTGTCACCACAAACTACACTTGACCTTGAGGTAAAATTGAGAGAGATGAGAGGTGAGGAAGGAAAAATTGAGAGTGAGAGCACCCATTGTTCTAACCCTTCTTTATCTTCTACCTTTTCTTGTGAAAGTTCTTGTGTAGGTACATTTGAAGACAAGCCATTGGAGCCTCAATGTGAGCTTCATGAAGGAGAAGTTGCATATGACACTTCAAACCTTGTGAATGATCAAGGAAGTACTACAAATGTAAGTGTTGCTTCACCTTTTCATGAACCCACTAGCTACTTGTCTTGTAATGACTCAACACTAGTTGGAGCTTGTGATGCATCTAGTGAATATGCTACTAGTGGAGAGTCTAGTTGTCAACTTGTGTGTGCTTGTGAAACACTAGTTGGAAGGGAAGCTATGCCACATCATGATGTGAGCTCATTGTTCATTAAACCCCTCCCTAGTGTAGATTTGATGGTTGACCATGAATGTGACCTTTGCTATGACACACCACCAACCTTTGACAAATGGGGAGATGAGATAGTTGATCATTCCCTTATTGATATGCTTCTATTTGGTGGGCCAATGTGTTGTAGTAAGGATAATTGTGACCTTGAGGAGTCTTTTGTATGTGAGATGAATTGATTTACTTTCGATGACTCCTCGAGTGAGGGAAAAGAACCTAGTCTTGATACTATGCTTTTGTGTGACCATACATTTGAGGTTCATGCTTTTACATTTCCATTATTTGAAGATAATCTTAATTGTGGTAGCAATTTGTGTCGGACTAGTGTTGGTAGTAAGATGAAACCCCCATGGTGTGAAGGAATTGATTCCTTAGGCAACCCATTGTTTTAGAATTTGGGTGAGGTAGATGGTTCTTTGAGTGACCCTACTATTGCTAGTTGGGGTTATGATGAAGAAGAATCCATCATCAATGCCTTCCTTGAGAGCTTGTCTTTTGAGAAGGGTTGCTTAGGTGATGAAATTGGAGGTGAAAGGGAATCCCTTGGTGTGAGTAAGTATGCTCTAAAGAAGGGGAGTGGAGTACTTGATGTTACTTGCATGTTGGGTTACTTGACTCACTCCACTCCACATGTTGATCACACCTCAAGGATAGATTGGTGTGTTGATCTTGAGCTTAGGGTTCAAGGGGATTGTGGTAGCTTGATCTTTCATTTCCCATCTTCCCATGACCTATTTGCTCATTATCTTATTGAGTGCATGTTGATCTTTAACCAAGTACTTATTGTTCTCTTTGGAGACTTGATATTTGTGCTTATCATTGATGCTTGGTTATATCACAAGAGTGTGTTTTCCACACTTCTTGCACTAACCTACTTTCAAAGTAGGAATTCTTGTGTTGCTTGTCGTTGCTTGTAGGTTCTAAGCTCCATGTTAAGGCAAGGGAGATCTTGGAAGAGACCTATGTCAAGGCGACGATCAAGAGTTAAAGGAGGAGAGCATTGGGCACCCCGAAGAGATGATGCCATGAACGTGAATGCATTGATTTCGAGGACGAAATCTCTTCAAGAAGGGGAGGATGATGAGACCCAAACCCCCACGAGACCCTTCACACGGAGTCAAGCTAAGGATATCCAAGGAGCACACCTACACTTGGTGAGGAAGGGCCTTGAAGAAGGAAGCGAGTGGAAGCCATTTCGGGTGCTCAAACTAGGCCTCTCGCCTAAGGAAGAATCCGGCACAGAAGGGCCAGGCGCCCCGCCTGACCAACTCACTACTTAAGACTCTGAAAGTGCTCCAGGCGCCCCACCTGCCCAGGCGCCCCGCCTAGGCTCAGGCCAGCCAGGCACCCCGCCTAGCCAGGCGCCCCGCCTAGCTGCCTGCAATTCCAGGCGCCCCTCCTGCAGTCCAGGCGCCCCTCCCAGCTGTGAAGGCCTATGTTTCTTTTACCGTTTTGCCCTACATGGCCTATTTTGTAAACCTTATTAGTAAGGGTATTTTAGTCATTGTGCAAGCTTGGTAAACACTATAAATAGCCAAGCCTAGCTTATTTTACACTTAGTTTATGTTGAATGATGAATTGAATATTGTAAAGAGTGAATCTCTTTGGGTTTATGAAAACCAACCTTAGTTGGGACTTGTTACTTCTAGTGGATTCTAGTTGCCTAACAACCCCTATCTGATCATTCTACTTGCGAGTTCTAGTTGACTCGAGGGTAATTGCATAGCGTAGGTGTTCTTATCCTTCTCTCGGGGTGTAACGGAACAAGTTCTCCGTTGCTACTTGAGGTTAGAGATCGAGATACGTCTCGTTCTTATCTTTTACTTTTTCCGCGTTTGATTCTCATCAGTTACAGTCTGAAAGTCTTGGCAATAGCCAAGAAGTTTCTCCTTGGTGCTTATTCCATCAGAGTTGCAACTCTTGGCAATAGCCAAGACTTGCAGAGACTTTGTCTGCAAGTCCCCCATAGCAACAGGTCTGAAAGTCTTGGCAATAGCCAAGAAGTCTCTGCTTTGTGCTTATTGCACCAAAGCTACAAGTCTTGGCTATAGCCAAGACTTGCAGAGAATTTGTCTGCAAGTACCCCATTGCAACAGGTCTGTAAGTCTTGGCAATAGGGAAGAAGTGTCTACAAGGACCCCATTGCATCAGAGCTGCAAGTCTTGGCTATAGCCCCTCATTGCAATAGGGTTGAAAGTCTTGACAGTAGGCAATAACTTTGTACAAGCCTCCCATTGCACCAGAGCTTAAACTATTGTCAATAAGCCAAGACTTTTCCAGAATTGATAGATTTTTTTTAATGAAAGTGCATATTACAATTACTGTAATCAATCTAATGTCATGTATTTTTTGATTATTATGAATAAAAACCATATCTCGTTTGGTTTATATAGAATTTTAACCAAAGTTAAGCATAATATAAATGAAATTATAAAGAAATTAATCAAAATATTAGTAAAATTCAATAGCAATTTGAAGAAATCTTACAGTGAACCTTTGCTTGAACGGAGCAATCTCTGAAAGGAATGGGTCTTTAGGGTTGCTGTGATCGCGTGAGTACTGAAAAGGAAGGGGATGGACTGTGCGTGTCTTTTTATTGGTTTGTAAGGGTATTTTTGGTCCGAAAAAAGTTTCATTTAACTAATGAGGGCATTTTTGCTAAACATGTGTTAGTGAGGGCAATTTGGAAAACTATGGCTTCCGATAGCATATTTTTGCAATTCAGCCGATATTGATTAAAATAATTATATTGTTCTTACTTCATTTGTTAATACTCTTCCTTCTCGACTTGTTGGATCCAGTTGATTGGGTTGGCCTATTTGCAAAAATATGACACCATATGCGTTGGTTTTCCTTTTTGCTTGTTCTAATAGGAGTTTTGCAAAAATGCCCCATTAAGGCTGACTGAAAAAAATTCGAACTGAAACACCCTTGTAAAATTTTTAGGTTGGGGCCAAGATTTCTGCTTTTCAACACTGTTGGCAAAAGATAATATTTGCCGCACTTAGTCGTAAAGCCAAGACTTGCCTTTGACCCCTCTCTATTTGCCAACACTTACCCTTAAAGTGTTGGCAAAAGGCAACACTTGCCGTACTTGGTCGTAATTGCCAAGACTTACTCCTTCCAGTCTTTCCATACATTCTCGCCATATAACTTGAAGTATTTGCAAAACAGTACTTGCCCTTGAAGTATTAGAAATTGCCTAGACTTACAAGATTTTTGGCTTGAAGACTTGGCTCCTGATTAAAAAGGGTATTTTGCTAAAATATTGCTTAGTGCGGGTATTTTTACAAAACCACTCTTTACGGAGGGCACACGGTGAAATTTGGGCTGATTTGCAATAATATGACACGGGAAGCTTTCGTTTGCCAAAATGCCCTCAATAGCAGTAGTTTAGCAAAAATGCCCTCCATTAGTTTAATGAAACTTATTCCGGACGAAAATACCCCTCACAACCAATAAAAAGACCCGCCCAATCCCCCCTCATTTTCTCTATTCACGCGATCAAGAAAACCATAAAACCTCATTCCTTTTACAGATTGCTCTATTCAAGAGAAGATTCAACGTAAGATTTCTTCAAGTTGCAAGGGTAAAGTTCTCTGCAACTATTGCCAAGAGTTTAAGCTCTGGTGCAATCAGCACCCTACATACACTTCTTGCCTATAGCCAAGTCTCTATGGCTTGTTGCAAGTGCCAACTTGTGGAGAAAGTCTCTGCAACCCTTGGTTTATAGCTAAAAGTTTAAGCTCTGGTGCAATTGGCACCTGAGAGAGACTTCTTGGTTATTGCCAAGACTTTAAGCCCTCTTGCACTGGCCAACTTCAGGAAAAAAATCTCTGCAAGTCTTGGCAATAGCCAAAACTTTAAGTTCTGCTGCAAAGGGAAACTTACACTGAAAATCTCTAAAGTATTGGTAATAGCCAAGACTTTAAACTCTACTGCAATGGGAGGATTGTAGAGACTTCTTGCCTATTGCCAAGACTTTAAGCCCTGTTGCCATGGTCTCTACAACTACAGAAAAAGTCTCTACAACTATTGCCAATAACCAACACTTTAAACTCCAGCGGAAGGGGCAACTCGTACAAATAGTCTCTGCCAGTATTGACCATTGTCAGGACTTTAAACTCTAGTGGAAGGAGCAACTTGTACAAATAATCTCTGCAAGTATTGGCAATTGCCAAGACTTTTACCTATATTGCAGCGCAAAACTTGCAGAGAAAGTCTCTACAACTCTTGGCAATAGCCAAGACTTTAAGTTCTGCTGCAAGGGGGACTTTACACTAAAAATCTCCAAGAGTATTGGCAATTGCCAAGACTCTTACCTCTACTGCACTGAACAAGTTGGAGACAAAGTCTCTGCAACTCTTGGCAATAGCCAAGACTCTAAGTTCTAGTGGAAGCGACAACTTACACGGAACATCTCTGCAAGTATTGGCAATAGCCAAGATGTTAAACTCTACTGCAATAAGCAACTTGCAGAGAAAGTCTATGCAACTCTTGGCCATGGTCAAGATTTTAGCTCTGTGCAAAACATGAATATCTAATAGCCATATGCAATAAAAACCTTCAAATCACTGGAATCAAGCAAACACAAGAAAAAAATCCACAGGAACCTCAAACTTAATTCAACAATCATAGATTGAAATGGAAAAAACTAACAGATAAATATATAAACAATAAGTATAAAAACGTAGCAGGAACAAATATATGAAAAAGAGAGAATAAAAAATTCTAAATTTCCAGCACACAAAGAAGAAAGAAGGAGGCCAGGAATGGGGAAAGAGAGAAGGAAGCCTGTTGCTGAATTAAACACAGTTGGGGGGCAAAATAGTTCTTTCAAAAGGGGAGTATGATGTGGAGGGCATTTACTTAAAACATTTATAAGTGGGGGGTAATTAGGTAAGATCATGTTTTATTGAGGGCACGGGGTGAAATTTTTTGTGAAATTTGTTGGATTGGGTTTAGGAAGGAGAAGGCCACAAATAGCCGTTATTAGCATTGATTTGAAAGAATAGTTGATGTTTACGAAAGGTTTAAAATTTATATGCTTCTTCGAACTTTGGACTGTTGGTTCTGAAGTTGCCTTCTAATAAAGCCAAACTTAAGACCAATGCAGTTCAAAGATCTTTGGTCTGATGCCATTGGTTTAATAGTTACTTTTTTTTATTGATATCAATGATGAAATTTTTTTATACTAAGCGACCCAATCTTTTAAAATATTAAGGTAAAGAGAAGACTACACTAGCAAAAAAATTATAGAACTTATTTTACTTATTTAACTATAGTTAAAATTCCAACGATTTTAATGCCTTTCCAAGAAATAAACAACTGGAGTACATTTTTATGTCCGTGAGTAAATTGCGTGTTACTAGTACTATTATTTATTTTTTGGTGTGAATGTCTAACATTAGCGAACCAATATATCAAGAGGTATAAACTATGAACATAAAACGTCTATTATTCAACCAAATTAGTTTTATTGTGATAGAAAGTTTATTACTCTTTTTGAATCACTTTAACTGTATTTTTTAACTTGTGCACATTCTATAAAAAATGTATTGTCTCCATTTAAATTTATGTGTCCGCATTTCATTATTTGTCGATCTATTCAAAAATGAATAACTAACTTTTTAAATTTGAAAACAATTTAACGTCAAAATTCTTATGTTACCCTTAAAAAATGATTTATGTTGTGAGCCAATTCTCCCATATTGATTAAAAATACATATACTACAACAGCAAAGCAGCAGCACCGCCAGAAAATACTGACCGAATCTGCTCTGTTGTAGCAGATCCGTCACGTACCAGAAGTCCGACAACAACGATTGCGACAAAGAGAAGAAGTGGCGCACAGCAATGCCGTCTTTGATAGGAGCATCGACGGAGAGTGGGGAGGGGAGACTAGCCACGATGGGGATGGGGTGCCGTAGGCTACGACGATGGAAGTTCGGTAGCTGACACCGGAACAGGAGGGGTTTAGATAGGGGCGGCGCCGACAAGCATGTAGAAGGGGAAGGGGAGAGAGAAAGATAGAAAGAAAGCTAGGTTTTTCTAATCGTGTTGTTTGGTAGCAATGCAAAAAATGTTACTCCCTCCGTCCCAATTTATGTGGCACTATTTGACCGGGCACGGAGTTTAAGAAAATAAATATCGACCTTGTTAAGTATCAATTTTACCCTTGAAAAAGTAAGAGAAAGAAGATTTGAGTAATAAAAAAGTTATTGGTATGTTTAAAAGTATGTAGGACCCAACAAGGGTAAAATAGAGATGATGCATTAAATAGATTGATATATTTTTTTAAAAAAAAGTTATCTACAATGACACTGGGTATAATTTCTCCAATAAAAAATAATTTTATGTTACCTCAAATGAAATAGAGGGATAAGATAATATGAGTAAGATAACTCAACCACCTTATCATAAGTAGGAAGGGCGACTTATCTAAAAATTCTAGTAATTTGCACTAATGTAATAATTATTATGATTTGAAACTGATGACCACAAAATGATGAGAGTAACGACTTCTCCGATTCTACCGAATTTGAATAATGGTGACCGCACATTCACAATTGCAAGAGCTATGATCTCATTTGCCTATAAAGCCATAAACCTCCCATATTTTTTCTTTTCATTCCAATTCTCTTTACATTTCCAACAGAGTTTGCATGCGTTGGAATTAATTAATGGCATGGAGATATGTCTGCTCTACATTTTTGAGGCTGGAATCACGTCTTTCTTCCTTAGGGTACGTATCATAATATCATCATCATTTCATTTGTTTCTATTCCGTTCAAGTGCAATACGTCTGGTATTCTCTTATACTATTGATTTGTAATTCTATTTTTTTTCCATTGAAATTTATCAAAGTGGTATATATTTTTTCTTTTTGGGTGTACAGATATTGCAAAATCTAAATGGAGCTGCATATACTCAAAGTGGTATGATTAAGCTAATGCATTATGATACTCTTGTACAATTTTACGTGACATTTTTTCTTTATGGAATATATTCCTACAAGTATGCCTCCTCTCTATATTTGAAATAATGTAATTTGAGTTTTCGTTTTAACTTTTACTGACATACTTTTATAACCATCCAAATGTCATAATATGTTTAGTAGCACAAATTTTAAAATTCTTCATTTCTTTCATAAACTCCTTGCATCGCATAAAATGAAACCGAATGAGTAGTACTTTTCAGAGGTGGTAATGCAGCACAAACTACTTACTTTCTTTTATAACCGAGAAATCCGCAATGGCCGAACTCCAGTGCATATACTTTCAGAATGACAGAATGTACTTTTTCAGTTATGGAAATTCAGCTCTATAGGATTAGTAAGTCTTACTCAAACTATTTTGTTTTTGGCTTCTTCTTTTGTTTTTGTAGGTATCACCATATCTCGCTTTGCTAACTAACAAAGTGTCATTGCTTGAAAATTCTATGAAATTCTGATTCTGCAGGCAAGTAATTAGCGCTGAGATTTCAAGGGGAATAGTTGTAAGGTAGTTTTGTTCTAACTCATATTAGAGCTTTAAACTTTAAAGTTTAAAGATTTTATTATCCATATGTCTGCTATTTCTAAATTTTCTGGATCACACAAGCTTTATACTTAAATATTGCTGAACTAAAAACAATTACGTTTGCCCAACTATCTATTCAAGAATGTTTAAATGGTGTTTCACTTAGTCTTTTGTACCACCACATTTGTCTATAGCATGGAAGCTTGTCTCCCAACATCTCAGAGGACAGGTGAATAAACCATAGTAATCAAATGTATGTGAATTTTCTCATTGGTAATTACTACTTAGGATACTGCATTTCCTTGTAAAAGTGCTTTAACTGTAGATCCTACATGCTCACCTTTATTTTGACCCTGGAAATAGCGGAATTGCTAGGATTTTGGTTGTCTCAGTGCAAGTACTCTCAAAAACGTTCTATATATAGCAGATAACTTAAAAGGAGGAGCTACTTCCACTCACCTAATTGAATATATCCACATAAAAATTCATTAAGTACAAACAAGATTATGTTTCACACTCACACGAGAGAAATAATATTTGGGTGAAAACTCTTGCTTTCATTGATGGGGGAGTCCCCTATTTATACAAAAGAAACCTAGAGAAAACCTAACCCTAAACCTAACTTAGGGACCAAGTAAACCTAACGGGCTTGGCCCACTATACAATTTACATAACTAATCTATTTACCATAATCTATTTACAATACCCCCCCTCAAGTTGGAGCGTGAGGGTTCCTTATGCCCAACTTGTTAAGGAAGAATTCGAACTGGGCGTGTCCCAGCGCCTTCGTAAAAATATCAGCAAGTTGCGTGGTCGTAGGCACATAGCTGGGACGAATGACTCCTCCGATGATTTCATTCCGAACAAAATGACAGTCGACTTCGATATGTTTAGTGCGTTCGTGAAAGACTGGATTCCGAGCAATATGTAACGCAGCTTGACCGTCACACTTCAAATTTATCGGAGACTCGTGATCAATTCCAAGGTTCCATAAAATCCCTTTCAACCACTTCAACTCACACACAGTCATCGCCATCGATCTATATTCTGCCTTAGCGGAGGACCTCGACACGATCTGTTGCTTCTTCGTTCTCCAAGATATCGGCGAGCCCCCTAACGACACATACCAACCTGTTAACGATCGACGTGTCAACGGACAGCCTGCCCAATCAGAGTCACACCACCCGTGCAATCTCAGATCACACTGAGAATGAAATACAATGCCTTGTCCCGGACAGCCTTTCAAATATCGAACAACCCTGAGTGCCGCTTCCATATGCTCAATACGGGGACTCTGCATGAATTGCGACAACACATGCACACTATAGGACAAATCCGGTCGTGTAAAACACAAGTAAATCAATCTTCCAACCAGTCGCCGATAGCGTTCAGGATCTTTGATAAAACGACCAGTCGTAAGTGCCAAGCGATGGTTTTTGTTCTATCGGTGTACCAACCGGTTTTGCCCCCAACAAGCCTGTTTCTGATATGATATCCAATGCATACTTCCTCTGACACAGGAAGATTCTTTTCGGAGCCCTTGCCACTTCAACTCCCAAGAAGTATTTCAAAGCACCTAAATCCTTCATATGGAAACATTTCGAGAGATATAACTTAAAAATTCGAATTGCCTTCGAATCATTACTAGATATAATCAGATCATCCACATAAACAAGCACATTTAAATGCACATTTCCCTTCTTCATCGTAAATAATGAGTAATCCGAATATGATTGTCGAAACCCATATTGCTTAAGTGCAGCAGACAACTTCTCAAACCAACATCGGGGAGCTTGTTTTAATCCATACAGTGATTTTCGAAGGCGACACACAGCTCCTCTCCCCGTCATGCGATGTCCCGGAGGCAATTTCATATATACTTCCTCGTGAAGATCACCATGCAAAAATGCATTGTGCACATCCATCTGATGCAATTCCCAATTTTTGGCAGCTGCTACGGCCAGAAAAACTCGGACAGTCACCATCTTTGCAACCGGTGCAAATGTCTCCGTATAATCAACCCCTTCGATTTGGTGATTTCAAAAAATCACCAATCTTGCTTTGTACCTTTCAATAGTTCCATCAGAGTTGTACTTTATCTTGTATACCCATCGACATCCGAGGGCCTTCTTCCCGGTAGGCAAGCGAACTATCTCCCAGGTTCTGTTTGCTTCCAATGCCTTCAATTCTTCCCCCATGGCTGTTCTCCATTTGTCACTTTTTACCGCCTCCGAATATGAGGTAGGCTCATGTCCTTGCGTTATAGCTGCAAGAAAACTCACATGTTTCGAAGAGAAATTATCACAATTGACATAGTGTGCTAGAGGATAGGGCTTACCAGAGGGTTGTTGAGAAACAGATGAACAAGCAGACTTTCGAACACAGGACGATACCCGGTGACTCATCTTTTGGACCGTATTAGTAACAAAGTCTCTCAGCAAGATATTCTCTTTCTTAGTTCGTTTTCTCCGACCCAACTCTTCGGGTTCAACTTCGGGAACAACCTCAGGTTCAGCTTCCGGAGTCACCACTTCGGGTTCAATCACCGGAGTCACGACTTCGGGTTCAACACCCCCCCCCCTTCCTTGCACACTCTCCTCTTCCTCCTCCAATGCAACGGTGACAGAAGTCGTATCTTGTGTCCGTTTTTCGGCATCAGTCTCCTTGGAGGCGAATGGAAATTCCTTTTCGTAAAACACCACATCCCTCGAGAACACAAACTCCTTTGTCTCCAAATCATACATTTTCCACGCTTTCTTCCCATTTGGATAACCCAAAAACACACATCGACGACTCCTACTTTCAAACTTGTCACTTGTTCGTCCTTGATTGCGAGCATAACATAAGCAACCGAACACCCTCAAATGATCATAATTCGGTGTCACACCCATCAAGATATCGTAAGGTGTCTTCCCATTCAACAACTTAGTGGGTGTCCGGTTAATCAAATAACATGCCGTCATCACACATTCTCCCCAGAAGTCAATCGGTAAATTATCTTGAAAACGTAGCGCCCGTGCCACGTTTAAGATATGTCTATGTTTTCGTTCAACTCTACCGTTTTGCTGGGGTGTCCCTACACACGAAGTTTGGAACAAGATCCCTTGTTCGAGAAAATACCCTTTCAGACTTACAAATTCGGTTCCATTATCACTCCGAACGCACTTAACCCGTTTATTGAATTGTCTCTCCACCATTGCAAAGAAACCCTTCAATTTTTGTCCGACCTCTTTCTTATCAACTAACAGGAACACCCATACTCCTCGTGAACAATCATCAACAACAGTAAAAAAATATGATGCACCACACGAAGACTCAGTTCTATAAGGACCCCACAAGTCACAGTGAACTAAATCAAAAGGTTCAGCAGCTTTATTATTACTCGAAGGAAATACATTTTTAGTTTGTTTTTCCCTAAGGCATACATCACATGCTTTTTCTTCTAAGCTACCTTTCCCACTATCTTCTAAGACTGAAAGAGATTTTGTCACTTGCATCGAAGGATGTCCCAACCTTTGATGCCATAAGTCTACCACATCAACCTTCACAGCTTTCACCACGGGTATCGTCCGAAAGTAGTAGAGTCCGTTCTTTTGTTCACCCGCTCCAATCAACTTCCCCGTAGCCCGGTCCTGCATAACACACAAATCATTAGTGAAATTTACATTGCAACCAACTTGATTAATTAATTGAGACACAGAAATCAATTTGCAAGTCATTTCGGGCACATATAACACTCCGTGAAGAACCATGTCTTCGTTAAATCTGATGGATCCTTCCTGAGTCGCCATCGTACTGCTTCCGTTCGGTAAACCTACCGGACACTTTGGTATTGTTCGTAAATTCTCCAAAATACTTATCTGACCGGTCATGTGATTTGACGCCCCCGTGTCAATAATCCACGAAGGATGAGTTTTCTTACCGATCGATGGTTCACTTGTGCTTGCCTTCTCCTTTTTCAGCAAATCGAACAGCATCTGCAACTGATCACCTGTTATTCCGGACAGGTTAGTCTGTCCGGGCACACTCATGTGTCCGTTTTCTCCATTCTCGAGCTCAGCTTGAGCAGCATTTGCTCGATTATTGCCACGTCCCCGACCAGCATTTGAACCAAACGGTTGATGTCCACGACCTCTTCCACCTTTGTTACCTTCAGCTCTTCCTCTACCACGTCCTCCATTCGAAGTGCCTTGCTTCGGATAATGCACCCACCCCTCCGGATAGCCAATGACTTCATAGCAGCGTTCCGGAGGATGTCCTCCTCGATCACACAAGTGACACTCCTTATAGCCTGTCTTCGGCGGTTGTGATCGTTGTGCAGCAAACGCCGTCACCTCCCCTCGTTCTTCCTGAGTTCGTGCCATCCCTTTGACCCGTTCATCTTGGATTACCTTTTGGTAGACTTGATTCATCGATGGCAACGGCTCCTGAGCCAAGAGATTGGAACGGACAGTTCCATAAAGACTTTCATCCAGGCCCATAAGGAATAAGTGAACCCTATCTTCTTCCCTTTTCTTCTCCAGTGCAACCGTTAGATTGCAAGTGCAGTTTCCACACGAGCAAGTTGGAAACTTATCACAATTTCCTAGTTCTTCCCACAACATAGCCAGTTTTCCATAGTAAGCAGCAACAGTTAATCCCTTTTGCTTACAACCTGCCAAAGCCGCTTTTAATTCCTGAATCCGAGGTCCGTTTTCCACGGAGAAACGTTCTCGAATACTCTCCCACAGATCTTTCGCTACCTCCATGTGCGATATGGTGGTCCGAAGAGTAGGCTCGATCGAATTCCTAATCTATGACACTAAAAGAGAATTGATAGTCCACCAATCCTCTCAATCGACTTTTCATCGGGCATCTTGATCGATCCGTCAACAAAACCAAACTTCTTCCTTGCACGCAGCGCCGTTCTAACCGACCGCGCCCATTCCTCATAGTTTTCACTGGTCAACTGTACCTGTGTGATAATCAAACCAGGATTATCATTCGAAGTGATATCGTACGGAGAGATTGTCTTCCGTACGGCTGCAACATCACCTTTTGGAGCCTCCATTACTTTTCTACTTGAAGAGTTTCACGATGACTCTGATACCATGTAAAACCGAACACACTCACACGAGAGAAATAATATTTGGGTGAAAACTCTTGCTTTCATTGATGGAGAGTCCCCTATTTATACAAAAGAAACCTAGAGAAAACCTAACCCTAAACCTAACTTAGGGACCAAGTAAACCTAATGGGCTTGGCCCACTATACAATTTACATAACTAATCTATTTACCATAATCTATTTACAATAAATATTTTACTAATCTAATCTGATTGTCATTTTCTTCCTATGCATCTTATCTTAGGTTTCCTAATATATATTCTGGTTTCATCATGAAAGAAAGAGTCTTCTCATAGAATTTCACGTAAAAGCTGAGATTTTGAAGCAAAGGTGCAAGGTAAATCTTTTTATCTAACTACCTGAACCCAAATACTCGTAGTGTAGGTTATTGTAATAACATCTAGGAAGAAAAATAGTGTGCATGTTATGGCGGATTATACATGGTTGATACTGTTGTATAGCATTTTCCCAAATTTTATCTACTAGTAAAATCATTAAATACGGGGTAAGAATCAGGCATCGACCAATTACCATCAAACACGATTCAATAGAGTGTATGTTCATCAAGTAATTGAATATGTGCTGGTGGAGTTGCAGAATGGGAAGAGCAAAATTGAAACTACATAAGTTGGATGGTAGCAACCGCATAGGAGTATACTCAAGGCGAAAGAAGGGACTCTTGAAGAAAGCTAATGAGCTGTCAATATTATGCGACATTGACATCTTTCTCGCCATGTTCTCACCAGGCGGGAAGCCTAGTGTATACAAGTCAGAGAATAGGTACATTTTCCCACCATGATAAGTGATAACTCAAGATTAAGCCGTAAATTTCCACTCTTAATGTTATCGGTCTTTGGAAAGAAAGATCGTGCGTGATTTAATTTTGTTATAGGAAATACAGTTGTTACTTTCTTATATGCCAAGATACATAATCCAAGTCTGCAATTTAATGAAATCTGAAATACTATGTGGCTTCCACCTGAATAATAGGCTAATATTAATGATTATGCATAATCTACAAAACATTAGAGACCAGTTTTTGGAAAGCCTTTTGTACTGATAAATCTTAAATTCATTGTACCTTCTTCCTCCAGTAGTTTCGAGGACATGATTTCCAAGTTTGCAGAAGTAAATCCAGAAGAAAGGGCAAAAAGGTACAAATTCATTTGCGAATGAAGAATTGAGCCGATGAAATTATTAATTGTCCCGAGTTAATCTTAGAAGTGTTTTTTTGTTACCTGATTGACAGGAAGATGGAATGTCTTGAAGTGAGTCCAACCTTCCCTTTTTCCATTCGTTTGTAGTTTAAAAATTTTAAGGTGCCTTTTTTGTGATGACCTTTTCTAGCTTTGAATATTTAGACAATAAAGAAAGCTTGTAAGAAGTCTGATCACGACGTCAACATAGCAGAACAGCTATGTCCGGGGTATGTCTCATTTTACTGCCAAGTAGTTCTGGTTACCTGTCATTTTAGCAACCAAGGCTTGTCAGGTTGAAATTTTTTTACTCCAATGCTAAAAATTTGTTTGCTGATTATTTTTCAGGGATTTGACAATGGAGGTACTAACTTTATTTATCACAAGCATATCTCTATGAACATCAAATTTGTCATACTGGTGGCGATGCTAGTTAGAGTTACTCAATATCTTGTGTTTGATGTAGGATATAAATTTTCTCTCACATTCATTAAGAATTCGACTTTCAGACACTGAGGGTAGACTCAGGTAACTTTGATCTCTTTCCTGAATCATACTTTTAAGAGGTTATAATACTAAAGTGTTACTAGATTAGATCTTTGTGATTGGTTTCAGTATATGTTAGGATTTTTCTTAGAAAAAACCCTGCTATTTCTTTTTCTCTGTAAGTGTTTAGAAATTGTATTATCCTTTCTGGAATTGTTACCAGGAACACATATTGTAGATGGGAAATCGAGTCCTCAAAAGTATGTGATTCTAGCAGAAAGTTGGTTGACCAGATTATGAAAGTTACTACAACGCTAGTGGTTCTTCCACTCTTGATTGGTTCAGTGCTTCGAGAGGAAGAAATCTTGATTGTTAACACTTAACAGAAAGAAGAATAAAATGTAATTATCTTTATGTTGTACCTCACTAGTGTAAGTTTGGTGCAACTTTTAGTAGTTAATAGAACTCCCAAGGAGCCTAATAACACTAAGAAATTACTTTTGAATAAAGTGAACAAAAACCAGGTGAAGATGACCTGTAGGGTAAGAATGTTGCACACATAGATGATGTGTACTGGGGACTGCAAACAAAGGGAAGAGTGTTAAGGCAAAGAACTACTCCATTTTTTTGACACACAGTTTGATAAGGCATTTTGTTGGGCTCAAATTACATGTGGCTTTGTCTTGTCCTCTAATGTATGCATCCATTCTTCGCCTACTACTATTCCAATTATGATTCCCGTTTAAGAGTTTATGTGATACGGAGCAGTGACTCCATTTTTTGAGTGTATGCGAGTTGACTGAGTTGGTTCAAAGAGCATTATTTCATTAGTTCACATGATAGCAAATGGATGTTACCGTGTTAGTCTTAAAGCTGTCATAGAAATACTGCTGATAGATATTAATTTCATACTTTACTCGAACATTATATCACAAGACAGGACTTATCTCGCTTAAAAGATGTGACTTTCTCAAAAGCAACTTTACATTTTCAGGAGAACCTTTCCGATGGTAAATCAAATTACTAACTGCATTGGCAATCATTTCATCATCATCGGTTAGACAATGAGTTGTGGTTGTGTCTTATAAATAAAATAAATGGAGAGCATTTCATTTTTTGTGTTGGATAAACATTTGGAATAATTAAAGAATTCTGTGACCAGTGCAACCTAAATGGAAAATGGATAGTCTAATAGTCTATGTGGTCATAGAAATTTGGAAGTGATGTTTAGATACTCTGTCGTAGAAGGCCAGTAAACTGTGTAAAGTTTGGTAACTGATTTTTGGCTTTTCTGCAGTATGGTATGAGTCTATAAGCAAATCCAAATTGTTCACCAGTTTTATTTATAGTGAAGGGCTTCGTTCCGCAGTATTTCCCAAATTCTTAGAGTAACTTCGTGTGTTTTCCATTCTTTGTTTGTGTGTAGGATACACTTCATTGAAAAAAAGTAGAGAAGGATATACATTCTCCTCTTTCTCTTCCACAAAAGATACTCTTTTGGGAATATCCCTTGTCATCAGATCGTTTATGCTAACTCACATTATCATAATCCAATACAGTATGACCAAAAAAGCATGGAAAATGTTGCACGAATAGATCAATAGCAAGCTTAATCAAATTTATCCCTTCCGTAGGTTAAGATGCTTCATTTACTTTACGAAAAGGCAGGAACTTTTCCTTTCTTTTCTATTGTACTCTTCGCAGATAGTAGTCTTGAAAAACATAGGAGTAATATGACTTTCGTTATGTCTTTTGTTTGGAATCTGTAGGCTTTGGAAGAATCTTGACAAAATTGACAGCATTCAGCAACTCAGGAAAATGGAGGACTCGATATCAAAATCTCTAAATGAAATTGCAAAACACAAGGTATGCTTAAGTTCTCTGCTTCATCCAACAGTTATGTGTTTTTTAATTTACATACTTATGTATATCCAATCACCCCATTCTATACGACTGATCTAATGTACTCATTGTTTTTTATTTAATCAGAGAAGAACTCAAGGGCCTAGAAAGGGTACTCTATTTTTTGCATAAATTTTGCTTACACTCACATTGTTTTCTAAACAAAACTTTAAAATTGTCTCTGTTTGATGTGATATCCTGGAATATCTTTGAGTGATATGTTGTATCTTTGGGAATAACTGTTATATTAATGCTATGGCTGTGGACTTTAAGCTAATTTCTTTATTGAAAAGATACAACTACAACAAACAATGAAAAACAGCTGCTACTTGGCTGTAATGTTTCAACATATCCATTATTTATCTTTTGATTTTCTCTCCTTTTGTTTTTGTTTTAAATTTTGATACTCATACTTAGATTCAATATAATTATGGGTAAGTATTAAGACTTAAAGAGTGAACCAAGCAAAGATAAGTAAAAGAGATCTTTTAGGTTTTATTGTACATTAAAATATTGTAATGAGCTCTCTTTGGATTGCAGTATGGGGTGGGTTCATCGACTTTTGGTGCTGGGCAAGATTTTCAGCCTTCTTCGGTCCAACATGGGATAGATATATCATCGAACTTTGATGCTAGGAAAGAGCTCCATCCATGTTCATCATTCCATGGTTGTGATAGTGAAAATATGGAGACTTATGAGGACCTAAATTCATTTGATTCATCTTTAGTTTATGATACCGGGCAAGACTTCCAAGCTTCTTCACTGATGCAGCATGGGATGAACGTGGGGCAAGAGCTTTATCAATGTTCATCGGTCCACGGTGGTAATAGTGAATATATGGATGCGTGCAATGCCTTTAATTCATTCCCACAAGGGTGAGGAGTTACCTTTATGTCAAGCTCCCAATTGCCATATTCCTCGTTAAGAGTAATAGATTCTAGCATATCAATTATTTTTAGTTGGCATTGATATCTATTTTGCTATGCGTAATTGTAAAACAAAATTTCTTCCTTACTCTCCAATGCCCTCTTGCTTCCTTATTTTTATTGTTATGTTTATTTTTATTTCATCTACAAAAATAATTATTGGCCTCTGAAATGTTATTGATTTGGGGTCTCTAGGTATTTGGAGGAACCATCTTTTTCTTTTGAGAGCTACACAAATCTTGTCGGCAACAAAGAAATTGAAGTGTCTAAGCCAGAATCTGAAAATTTCATACCTGATGAAGTGTTTCTGGATTGTCAGTTGAATCAGGATTATATTGGAACAGAATTCTGTTTTACTTTTGATGTGCCGCAATTAGAACAAATGGATGACAAGGGAAATGCTTTTGACTGTGGCATCAGCAAAGACTCCGGACTTCCTCAATCTAATTTCCACGATACGCCAAAATCATCGTCTGGAACTAATTGTGACAATATGATATTAGCAGACTCTATAAACTTTCTGGTAAGTTATCATCTTCATTCTTTGCGTTCACTAGAATACTTATTTTTACTCTCTAGTATTTTTATCACTCCATCCACATGTCATTCAATACGTTGGCAAAAGATTCATCCATGTGAAACTAGTTTTGGCATTTCAGTATGGGATGGATTCACTAAGTTCTGATGCTGGAGAAGAGCTCTCATCTTCCAGTTCAATCAATCGTGGCACGAATTTACCTTCTACCCAGCTCGATCCATGCTTGTCACTCCATGGTGCTGATCGTGAAAATATGGATGGATATGAGGACCTAAATGTGTTTGATCCATCTTTGAAATTTGATATTGAGCAAGAATTTCAGTCTTCTTCGTCGATCCAATATGAGATGAATTCACCTGTAAGTTTTCATGATGGGCAAGAGCCGCACAGATCTTCATCAGTCCATGGTTGTGATAGTGAAAGTGTTAACGGATACGAGGACCTAAATTCATTCGTACAAGGGTAAGGAGCTACCTTTATATTAAGCTTCAAACCACCAATCCTCATAGTGCTTGTTAATTTAATAATAGTTATGTCATACATATTGTATAAGACAACTAACCAGATTTGCTATTCCTTGATATCTTTTATTTCATTATCACTATATTTAGGCTAACATATCACAATCTTTTTTCCTGTTTACATCCGATCCCTGCCCCCACTGGTTATTATCATTAGTATTATTGTCTTTATCTACAGAGAGGATTATTGCCCTCTAATATGTTATTGATTTGGGAATGTCAGCTTTCTGGAGGATCCATCTTTATCTTTTGAGAGCAGTACAGAACTTGCTTGCAACCACGACATTGAAAATTTTAAGCCTGGATGTGGAAATTGCTCCCCGGATAAAATGTTTCTGGATTGCCAATTAAATCAGGAAGATCTTCAAATAGCATTTAGGTCTACTTTTGATTTGCCACTGGCAGAGCAAATGGATGTCCAGGAAAGCACTTTTGACAGCCTCAACAAAGGTTTTGGACTCCCACAGTTAACATCCATCATAGTGTAGAGAACCGGAACTTGTGATGATACGACTATCTCAACTTTCCTGTAAGTTTCACTTATCTTAGTCATTTGTTTCACTTGGAATTCCTCTCTAATGTTTTATCTTTCCCATTTAACTCTTGCACTTTGAGAAATTACATCGTGTTCTATCATTGGCAAAAGAGCCATACATGATACATGGGAACTAGTGGTATTTAAAGTGATTCAATCTGAGGAACAGTCTGGCAGGTTATCTGTCTTCTGCAACATCATATCTAAACTATTGCTGTTAGTAATTTGAGGGGTATAATGCATGTCTTTGTGTAGAGACATTTTTCGTCGTTAATGCAGGTCGTGTTATTTAATTCCCATGTGCCACCTCAATATGTACTGGTTAAGAATAAATCAGGTGTTGTAGACAACATCATTATTTGTTTTGACGTTCTACGCAGTGACAGTGTAAAAACACTTGCATGATCAGGTCACTCCTAAGGTAAGCTAGCAAAACGGGTAACTAACCCGATCACAGGTTAAATTGTACTGATAATGTGAAACAATCTTTGCACTGTCAGCGTGTATATGACATACAAGTGTACAAATGACAAATATACAAAATTAAACTTTGGTATCTACCTCTTCCCTCAATATAACTTATGTAGGTTTATTTGATAATGACACCTACTGTTAATTTTCCAGTTTCTATATGCAAAACGATTACCCATTCTTCGTCTTTCGTTAGGCTGTTTAAGTTAGTTGTTCTGAGTACTCTTATTTGAGCAAGATGAACTGCGGCATTAAGTTGTTTAGTTCTTTGCAGCTAGCTTTGCCTGATGATGATTTTGCTGGTGACCTCGACTCGTTTATCGGCATGCAAGCTGAAGTGTTAATGGTCCCGTCAATCCATGGTTACAAGCAAAAAGAAAGCTAAAGGGCTATTTTACCATGCCAACATTACCAAAGAGAATTGGGATGCCAACTTTGTAATATATTTTCTCCTGTCTGATTGAACTCAATCACGACAATTTTTTATAAAAAAAATTTAAATTCATGTGAATTACTATATTTTAAGTAAGATCTTGTAATGCCAACTTTGTAATATATTTTCTCCTGTCTGATTGAACTCAATCACGACAATTTTTAAAAAAAATATTAAATTCATGTGAATTACTATATTTTAAGATCTTGTACGTAGCAATTTAATGATCCTTTTTCATGTTAACCACATGATCTGAAACTTTGTATGACCCTTTGAAAATGTTGGAAAACAATTGTGATGCATTGATTATTGGAAAGTTTTCAAAAATAGGCAGCACACTACCCAAAATTACAAATATGAGGCCATATTTTTTTTGGTAAAAATTTCGCCCAGAGGCCACTCTTACCACTGGTATTTATTTTGAGGCCACTTTTTTCAGTGGCTTTACACTAGAGGCCACTTTTGTTGCAGTACACTAAACGGGGCATATTTAAAAGTCCAAATTACCCCTCATCTTTTCTGAATTGACTGGGGTTTTTAAAACCCTTCTTCTTCATTTTAACCGTTCATTCGTGCATTTTAACCTTTTTCTTCTTCACTGAATCTTCATGCAAAATAACCTTCAAACGTAGAATAGTTAATGAACTGAATTTTAGTTGCATTACGTTTGTTGAATTACATTTCTCTCTTCACCTTTGCATTTTCGCAGGTATAACATTTCTCTCTTTTCATATACTACTTTTTTGTATTTTTTTTTTTTTTGTATTTTTTTGTGAAATATGTTGTTGTTAAGTTAAGTAACGTTATTTTAAGTTTAATTTTGTATGTTTTTTGCGTATTTAGTAGTTAATTTTTATTCAAGTTCTAGTGTGTGTGTAGTAAAGTTATGTGTGTGTGCGTCTCTGTGATCGTCGAGTGCGTGTGCGTGTGTGTGATTGACTGAATTTACGTTTGTGTGTGATGGACTGAAGTTCCACTAGGATTGAACTTCTGTCTCCAGTGATTGCAGTTTATTCCTAGTGGACTGAAGTCCCCCCCCCCCTTTCCCAATGCATCTGACTCAGTGTGTGTGTGTGTTTGTCTGTGTTTGTGTGTGTTTGTGTGCGATGGACTGAACTTCTGTCTCTGCGTGTGATGGACTGAACTTCTGTCTCTGTGTGTGATGGACTGAACTCTTGTCTCTGTGTGTGTGTCACAAGCACTATCTCAAGGCAAAAAACACAGTATGTGTCACCATTGCATTTAGGTAGAAAGCACTGTTTGTAAAAGCGCTGTTTGTAAAAGCGTTCGCTTCATCGCTTAAAGCGCTCGCTTCATGCTTCAGCACATGAAGCGTGCGCTTCATTGAACACGGTTTGAATAGTGCAGCTTCCAGTTTTGACTTATCTTTCCAATCTGTGAAGGAATATCTTCACTTTCTGATTGCACATTATAGGCAGAAGGACCAATTTTTCTTTTTTTGTAATCTTGAGGGTAGGCATTTAGTTTCCAGCCGCCATTTAGTCAGTTTGCAGAAATCACAGTAGAATTTCTTTGCCTGTCTCTTGAAGTTTTGATTTCCCTGGTTTCCTCTGACCTTAGTGTACATTGCACCCTGATTCAAGTTGCCTATAGCTGGTGCAGCACCAATAACTTATGTATGTGTGTATGCTCAGTCCACATAGGACAGATGTTCATTTCTAGTGGACTGAAGCCTATCGCCCATATGTGTGTGACTCAGTGTGTGCTCTCAGCCTACTATTATTATACTTCTGTCTCCAAGGAATGAACTTTTGTGTGCGTGCGTGTGTCTGTGTGTATCCTCAAACCTGTATTTGTTTATTTTGTATGTGTGACTGATAGTTTTTTCTTTTATTGTTAGCTTTGTGCAATATGGATGCTGGAATGGAAGGTAATCTAGTGTATCCATTTGACCGCTGGTTCAACATGAATGCATATTGGCAAGGGGAGCACAATTTGGATAATATCATTTCAAATTTCAGTAAAGCACAGCGTAAGAAGCTTTCGAATGGTGTGTTTGGAGACTTTCTGAAGTTGCAGTCGTACAAAACTTCTATGAGGTTACTGCACTGTTTATTATTGTCACGTATTGTGAGCAGTGATCCGAATAGATTAAGTTTTAATATTTTTGGTCATCTCATCCATTTTGGTCCCAAAGAATATCATGTTTACACTGGTTTGAGGTTTTCTGCAAACCGTGAGGAATTGTTTGATGGACCTGCTATAAATATGAATCAGAGGCTTCTGAAGCAGTACTTTCGTGGCAAAAGAAATCTTCAGGTGTCAGACGTTCGTAAATTTTTAGTATCAATGACCCCGGCATCTCTGGTCGATGAAGATGATGCAGTGAAGATTGCAGAGTTTTATATTTTTCAGTCAATCATCTTGTGTTCTAACAAAAAAACAAGCTTGGTTGAAGTGCATTACTTGGATATCATTGACAACGAGGATCTTTGTAGAGCTTATCCCTGGGGGAGTGCGGGTTTTGAAGCACTAGTTAACTCTGCAATGAGACCTCTTAAAAGTGGTGTAAATTACTATGTACTGGGATTCCCGTTTGTGTTATGCGCTTGGTTTTTGGATTTATTTCCATCACTTCGTTCTAACTTTTGTACATATAATGGTCGTGGCTTCCCAAGGATGGTTAGGTTTATTAGTTTCAAAAATCCTCAGTATAACACTTTGGTTGATCAGTATTTTCATAATGTAAATGTAAGTTTCTATATCTGTGTTTGTGTGTGTGTGTGTGGTTGCTTAAGTTCTTTACCCTCATGGACTGAATTCTATCATAATGTACTGAACTTCTTCAGCCTTACTGAAGTTCTATCATTATGTACTGAACTTCTCTTCCATCCATGTATCTGTCCTCATGGACTGTACTTCTAAAATAAACACCAATTGAAGTTCAGTCCATGAGGACAAAACTTCTATTTCTGCATATAAAAGTTTTATTCTTATTTTACTGTGGTGCTAATATATTTCTCATGGTTTTTTTTTTATAGAGTTTTGACAAATTTAAAATGGTTCCAATTGTTCTGTCTGAGGAAGAAAAAAGGTCGGTGGAATTGAATGTGACAGAAGCAGGTCCTGCTGTACCTGTTGTTGCATGTAAACTTTTAAAAGGAAAAGAAGTTGTTGAAGATAGTGAGGATACGTCTGATGATTTTGAGGTTTGTGGGGCTCAGACATATCATGATGGTGCTGAGAGTGAAGATATTGCTGAGACTGAGACTGAGGATGGTTCTGAGAGTGAACATACTGCTGAGGCTGAGGATGGTTCTGAGACTGAGGAAGGTGGTGGTGGAACTGAGGATGGTGCTGATGAAAGTGGAGATGTTGGTGCTCAGACTGAGGATGATGATGATGTGGGTGAGGATGATGATGATGTGGGTGAGGATGATGTTGCTGAGACTGAGGATGATATTCATGCGGGTGAGGCTGCTTGTGATGATAGGCAGGATGCTCGACATGGTGTAGAGCTTGATGAAGATTTAGTTAATGCAATTGTTAAAGTGAGTTTTCAAGTATCATGTGCATTCATCTTTTTCTGTTTTTATTTTAATTGAATATTTTTATCAGTTCTATCGATTTTTTTTTTTGTTTTTGCAGAAGGTGAATATAAAATTTCGGAAGAGGATGCGTAGTCAGCGACGGTGTATAAGGAAGTATATTGGTGGTGTAGAAAACAAGGTTCGTGGTGTAGAAAACAAGGTTCGTGGTGTAGAAAACAAGGTTCGTTGTGTAGATAACAAGGTTGATTGTGTTCTGGATTTTATGAAGAAGTTTGCTAAGAATTTTGAGGAAAAGGAAGCAAGTTGGAGGAAAGATGTTAGTGGAAGAAGGAGCAAGGAACAATCTGGTAGCGTTCGTAATTCCTTAAACTTGTATTCATGTGGAGGCAATGCTAGTGATGGAAGGAAGAGGAAGTCTCCTCCAGATGTAAGAAAAGACTTCAGTCATGGAGCTGTATCCGGGAAAGATGTTAGTGGAAGAAGGAGCAAGGAACAATCTGGTAGTGTTCGTAATTCCTTAAACTTGTATTCATGTGGAGGCAATGCTAGTGATGGAAGGAAGAGGAAGTCTCTTCCAGATGTAAGAAAAGACTTCAGTCATGGAGCTGTATCCGGGAAATCAAAATCTCCTTCAGATGACAGACAAGACTCCAGCAAAGGCAGTGTAGTTAGGAAATCAAAAATCTGTTCAGATGTCATAAAAGAAGTTAGCGGTGGTTGTGCAGGTCTAAATTCAGCTATACAATTGCATGGAGCTTTACAAGGTGCGTTTGTCAATGAAACCCCTAGACAAATTCATGAACGAATTGATAGTGAATTAGATATGTTTGGTGAGTTGACTGCAGCCCAGAAGGAGGTGCTTAAAATTCAATTGCAATGTATAAGTGGAGAGCTTGATCTGTCGACACCTCGCTTGCTCCCTCAGGATATGATTGTGGAGAAATCAGGTACAATAACCTATGAAAGGAAAAGGAAGAAGTTGAAGAAAAATAGTTCACATCCTGATATGCCTAGTTTTAATATACTGCCACCGAGTCAAGAAAGTGTTAGCGGAGGTTCATGTGATGCTGAAGATACACCAAGAGCTGAAGAAATTCAGCAAGATATGTCGAAAAATCAGCAGCAGGTTGAACTTGGAAAAGAACAAGGCATAATTCTGCAACAGGAGAGGACCGATGACGTTGAAATGTATAATGTTGATGTGAGTTATCAAGCAGGAAGAGAAAAACCAGAAGGGCAGTCGGTCAACAAAACAGTAGAAGAAGAGGTGAATTCGCACGGAAAGGAGATGCCTATTGATGTCGTTATGGAGAATGCTGACAGGAGTAACCAAGTTGAAAGAGATGGGGATATGACTGAAGATCAGCAGGCTCTTGGCTGTCAGTCAATTGATGAAGCACCCAAAGAAGAGATTATGACACAGGAACAGGAGATGCCTCCTAAGATTGTTATGGAGAATCCACAGGCTATTGAGCAAACAAGAACAGAAGTTGATTTGACTGAACCACTGACTTTTGAAAGTCTTGTCAACAAACAACAGTCAGTCGGTATAGCGGGCAAAGAAGCAGTAATGACTCAGGAACAGGAGAAAGAGGAGCTGAACAAAGAACAACAGGCTGATAGAAGGAACCAAGTTGAAAGAGATGGGGAGATGACTGAAGATCAGCAGGCTCTTGGATGTCAGTCAATTGATCAAGAACCGAAAGAAGAGATTACGACACAGCAACAGGAGATGCCTCTTAAGATTGTTATGGAGACTCCCCAGGCTATTGAGCAAACAAGAAGAGAAGTTGATTTGACTGACCCACAGACTTTTGAAAGTCTTGTCGACAAACAACAGTCAGTCGGTGTAACGGGCAAAGAAGAAGTAATGACTCAGGAACAGGGGAAAGAGGAGCTGAACAAAGAACAACAGGCTGATAGAAGTAACCAAGTTGAAAGACATGGGGAGATGACTGAAGATCATCAGTCAATTGATGAAGCACCCAAAGAAGAGGTTACATCACAGGAACATGAGAGGCCTTTTCCGATTGTTAGGGCGATTGCCAAGGCAAGTGACCAAGCCCCTGAAAGTACTAAGGTAGAACAGGTGGAGCAGCAAGGTCTTGTGGGGAAAAGGGACCGAAAGCCCAGTCAGTGGTTGCTATCTCCGTATAATACCACAAGAACTAAAAAGAAGACAACTGACTGGAAGGGTAATTACAGACGTATTTGTCCATTCCACCACTTGAAGATTAGTCCAGCAGTGTTGGATGAGTTTAAATCTTTTTTGCTATTTCAAAGAAATGGCACTGAACTTGATGAGTAAGTCTATTTTGTATTTTTTTATGATTTTTTGTCTGTAGTTTTATAAGTTCAGTGCATAGTGGATGAATTTGGAAACCTATAGGTCAATCCCCTATGGACTGAACTTCTTATCCCTTGAGTTATGCTCCTATGGATCGAATTTCTGTGCATATGGAGAATTGAACCTCAGTCAAAAGGCCATGGACTTTTTTGTGCACAAGGACATGCCAAGTTCTGTCCCCCTATAAGATTGAACTTCATTGCCTATTATATTCTTATAATGTTAGTGCATTTTCTGTTGAACTTCATTGAAAAGTAATATGTGTTTTGTATTTTGTATCTTTTTAATTAGGAACAACCGTGCTTGTTATATACGCGATAATGATTACGACAGTAATCCATATCAGCTGGAAACAATGAAGCCAGACAAGCAGTGATTTTTGGAGTTTGTAGATGTTGCCTACCCTTTGTCTGATAATGTTAGTGCATATTCTGTTCTTTGGTTTGTTCCGTTTTCGTTATTCTGTGTATTGACTAAACAGGTTCATTTTTTTGCAGCATATCGATGTTGCTATGTATTATCTTAGGAAGAGGGCATGCTACCATTTGTTCAAGTTTCCTCATACACTGTCAACTACTGATCTTGTTTTTGATAGTTATATGTGCTCTATTTATAAGTCAGAATTCAAAGACAAAGAAAGACCAGGTGATGAAATCTGGCTTGACGGTATTGGACAGTATATGTGTGATTACCTTCATGGCCTGGAACGGAGGTGTTCAATTCCCTGGGGTGGGGTTGATAAACTCTATTTTCCGTGCCGATTGCAAGCAAAACCTGGTGAAACGGTGACACATTACTTTTTGGCAGTCTTTGATTTGCACGACAAGAAAATACGTGTATATGATTCGATGGTCAAAAGAAGGAAGCCACCAGCAGACAAATTTGACCACATCAAGGCTTATGCTGTTGTGCTCCCACATCTGTTCAAGTATGTCAACTTCGGGTCTCTGCATGATTCTTTCAAAAACGACAAGTTCAATGCTGCCTATAAAGCCCATTGGGTACTATCACTGAATCAACTAGATCGGCAAATCTTTTCATTTTTGTGCAAGTTTTAGTGCAAAATTTGATATAATTGACTGAACTTATAACCCCCTGCCTACTTATGTCTTACTCTTTGTTTTGGTGCCTCATTTTTTAGGACTAGTTGTGGCGCTTTTGTAATATGGTATGCTGATCTGCTGACCAGAGGTAAAAGTCTTGACAAGGTTCAACCAAGTCTAATTCATCATTACAGGGAGCGGTTTGGTTGTCAGCTTTGGGCTCATGGTCGTGCAAAGGCTAGGGATGGATTTGAGACTCCACCTGAATTTGTTGAGCATGATTATGGGCAACATAATGATGACATGTGTCCGTTGTAAATATTTTTATTTTTATCTTAAGAATTCGTAGTAATATTTTTTGTAAAGTTTTTTGGTAAAGTATGGTGAAACAGATATTATGTACAGATGAACAGATTATTATGCATAGAATTATGTAAATGCCATTTATGTTGCAGTGATGCAATTATATGGAGTGAACCTTTTTTATACCCCCCATGTGTGTGTGTGTGTGTGTGTATATTTGTGTGTATGTGCGTGTTCAGTCCACCAGGGGATGAATGTCTCTGTCTCCAATTGATTGAAGTCCTCAGAGGACTGAAGTTTTATCCTCATGACAGAAGTGTACATCAACCCTGTGTCTGTGTGTGTTTTCAGTCCACTAGGACTTCTGTCTCCAAGGTTGGACTTCTATTTATATGCCATCAAATTCAATCTACAGGGGGACTGAAGTTTTATCCTCAGAGAGAGACAGAAGTTTTATCTTCATTGATGCACTGAACTTCTATCATCATTGGTTGAACTTTATTACCCTCATTATGACTGTTCAATATTTATTTTACCTGTTATGGACTGGTGACCTTTCAACTATAAGTTGCAACTTTTAAAATGTTATTGTGCCTTTTTGAACTATAAGTTGCAACTGTTAGTATTTTATTGTGCCTTTTCAACTACAAGTTGTAACTGTTATAATTTTATTGGTTTCTTACTATAAATACATAACAGACTGTTAATTCTTATCATCTTATTATTTTAGGATTATCTATTTTTTAGATTTCTAAACTTCAGGTGCAAGAATGTCTGAAAGTAGTGTGAATCAACCACCACAAGCAGAACAATTAGGTGCACCAGGGTTTGCCCCAGCACCAGGATTTGCACCAGTACCAGTAGGGATTCGAAATAATATACAATGAGAGATTGCAGTCCTAAGGCGGCAGATGCAGGACCAGGAGAATGCAATACAGGAAATGCAAAATGATATTTTGTATATGCGTAACATCCAAAGGCGACGAGTGCGAATGATCACCCAGTCTATTGAAGCGATAGCAGCACATGTTGGTTTTGATCTTGCTGGTCTTCCACCACCATCTCCATAACTGAATATGTATGAAGTTTCTATGGTGTAGAGTTTTTTATAAGTTCTGTGGCTATATATGTATCAACAGTTATTAATGTTTAATGTTAATTTTTTACATTTTACATATATTCCAAGTATAGTCTTTTTCTTAATTCTGTGAAAGAAGATAATCAAATGCAAGTGGCTAGAGACTTCAGTCCATGATAATAAGAGTTCTGTCCATGATGAGTTGTGTTTACTTAAAGAAAGAGCTTCTAATCGAGTTACTTCAATTTGAAACTTAAAATCCTCATGGACAGAACTTCAGTCTGATGATAGAAGTTCTGTTCCATGTTGATTTAAGTTCTAGGTTTACTTAAACAAGGAGCTTCTGATCCTTATGGACAGAAGTTCTGTCCATGATGATAGAAGTTCTGTTCCATGTTGTTTTAAGTTCTATGTTTACTTAAACATGGAGCTTCTAATCCTCATGGACAGAAGTTCTGTCCATGAGGATGCTTCTACTTTACTTATTTTCAGTTAATAATGAGAGATTCAAATATATAAAACATAACTAGGTTAAAGTTCATATATTAAAAATAGACATTGTCATAACAAAAACAAACAGTACTGCATAAAGGAAAACAACAAACAACTACTAGAATTATTCAATTAAAATTGGATTGTCTGCTGATGCTCCACCACCATTATCATCATCGTCAGTGCTTAAATCATCATCATCATAATCATCTTCTCCTTCACCAGCCTGATTGTTTGTAAGAGAAACACCAAAAACAACAGATGGAACACCGTCGATCATTTCGTGCCATAGGTGATCAAAACGAAGCGTTTGACCTATTCTGAAGCCTTTCTTAATAAGCATAGCCTTCCAACCGTTACACAGCCTTGCATGCCTCCCAACTTTGAAGTTCATCAAATGTACATCATCATCTTCACCATCACAAATTATGCATGCCACTCCATTTACACCTGGCAGCCTCTGCTTCCAATTGTCTGGGAAGATCTAAAAGCAAGAATATCTCACAGTTAATAAACAAAATCACAAAACACTGAAAAATTAAATGAAAAATATAAAATATACTCTGGTCATTTGTTTTAACATACAAAATCATCTCTGTTATAGTAAGACGATGTTATTTTCTTCCTGAAACTGCCTAGTTCCTCCACGCGATTGTTTTCATTTGCCATATTTTGTTTTCTGAAAAAAAAAAACTATGTAGTATGTATCAGATGAAGAGTGAATAAACCTTGTAGTTTCCTCTAAATGCAAAGGGGGTATTTATAGTTAAAAAATCAGTAACTGGCAAGTGGATGGTCTTTTTACAGTTTTCTGTACGGTTATGGTCTCTATGCTTCATTAAATGAGGTCAAAGAAGTTTATGTTTTCTATGCTGTTACAGTTTCTGTACAGTTATGCTTTTTATGGTCTTAAAGAAACTGTACAGTTATGGTTATTAATGGCAGTTTTTGACCTGAACTTCAGTACCCGCCCGTTGACTGAACTTCACTAACCAGATATGAACTGAACTTCACTACCCCCTCAATTGGGGAATGAAATTGCACAGCACTTTGGTAAATCCTACAGAAGGGTATGCATTTTTTTTTTATTAATTGCAGTTTTTGACTGAACTTTTAGTCCCCTCATTGACTGAACTTTAGAAACCACAAATTGACTGACGTTTAGTACCCCTCATGGACTGAAATTGCAGTGGAGTTGTTAAATCCTACTGGGATTATGTTGTTTTTTTAATAAATGCAGTTTTTTGTCTGAATTTCACTCCCCCCTAATGGACTGAAATTGCAGTTCAGTTGTTAAATCCTACTGGGGTCATGTATTCCTGTGAATTGTGTAGTTGAATCCTAGTGGGGTCATGTATCCTGTCAGGTGTGCTGTCTTCAGCTTACTACAGAACAAAAGAAGAAAGAATCTTCAGCTTTATCCAACAGTGAAATGACAACACAAAAAGACAGAATATCTTTTCTATAATTATAGCAATAGAAATAGCCCTTACTATAAATCAAGAGAACAACCAAATAATTTCTATTTCTACAGCATCCTATCAGGCATCTTCAACCAAATAATGGCAGCACTCATTGATGCAGTTTTGACTCAATTGGATACTGAATCAGATCAGTTTGTAAGTTATTCATAACATTTTTGTCTTTCAAAAGTATTATTTTTTTGTTATTTGTTGTTAAAAAATAACACTGTTCATTTTTCTTTTTGTTGCAAAGGTTTTGCCAGCATTGTTGGCAATTACGCTTCCCAGACGTAATGTTGCAGCAACTGTAATTTGCCGTGGTACTCATTTCCGGATGAACTACCTAAAAGTGGGAAGGGAAAGGTGGTTGTCTAATGGATGGAGGGAATTTGTCCGTAGTAATAATCTACGAGTAGGAACTAGGATACTTTTTGGAGTTGTTGAATCCTCAGATCGTGTGGTTTTAAGTGCTACTATTTGGCAGGATGTTAGAGAACCTTTAAGTTTCAGTTCTAGTTCTAGTTCTAGTAGTGGGTCTGTTGTTGAAGATGCCTGATAAGATAATATCTATGTGTTGTCTCTTATATTTTGTTGGTAATAAATTTTGAGTTTTCTAGAATTTTTTGTTTTCCAGTTCACCAATGCTGCAACAATGACTTTGAACTTTTGTCTCTAACTATTCGATTGAAGTTCTGTCTTTTTTAAGGATGGATGTTTTTAATTCATGAGATCAAACTTCTACTCACACAAGGATGGAAGCTCAAACTTATGCGCTTTTGGTTTGTAGAATATAGACTGAGCTTTCTATCCACCAGGAATAAATATTTGCTTCCAAGTATGGAAGTGCAAACCATATCGACTGAAGTGGTATCATTATGGGAATGAAGTTCCTACATCCCACTTTTCAGTTCATATTTGAAAGGCTGAATTTACACTCCATAAGTAGCTACAAATTCAGTCTTTATATGGACTGAAAGTGCTTCGAATACTAGTATCCAACTTATTAACATACACACACACAGATAAAAAAATAAACTGCAATGCATTCAGAGTTTGAATACCTTCATTATCTTGAATGTTTGATAAGAAACTATCAGTAATTTGAATATCTTCATTTATTTCTGCACCATCATTGACAGCGAAGCAGTTTCATGAAACAAAAAGAAGTTAGAAAATTAAATTAGTAGGAGGGACATATTTAGTAAAAAAAAGTTTATGGTTAACGAAGGAAGTAGCAGTACCTATATTTCCTTGAATAGGGTCGGAGTACTGGAGTATTTATGCATGAGGTTCTATCATGTCCGCGGAGTTTGCATCGACTACATTGGTTTCCTTTGACCCGTACAGCCTCAGCAATCGGGACGTATCTCTTTGTTTTCCTTCTTCCTCGTTGTATTTTGACGTTAGGAGTCTCTATCCTCTGGCTTTTCACGGTATCTGGTACAGTCCAAGAGGTTTTGTGCCCTATCATATTCACCTCACCTTGATATGCGTTTAACCAAAACTCTCGTGAATACCATTTTGAACAGAACTTAGATTTCAGCAGGCGTCTTTTCTCAATGCATGCAATTGCATGTACACATGGGAGTTCATCAGTCTGGAATTGAAGACAGTCACAGGTCCTCTTCTTTAAGTCGACGTTGAAGCTTTTTCCTTCATCCTGCACATTGAATGTTGTTGTACCTGTGGGGAATACCTATTTGAAATGAAAAATAACAACTTTTGTGAGTCAGTACAGATGTTATTTAAAATCGGCTATTAGTCAGTCAGAGCAAGAGTGTATGAGTACAGTTCTAATGGACTGATTGGAGTTCAAATCATATGGACTGAAGTTCAATCCCACAAGGATCGAACTGTCTGTACTGGAACTTGGTTAATGTTATGGACTGAATTTTGTAGCAACAAGTATTTGAACTCCACCCCCCCAGTGGTTATGTACCCCCTCCCCTTTTTTTTTACGGAAGTTCAAATCACAGTCCTGAATTTTCAGTCTATCTGTATCTGTATTTTTTATACACTATTAGGATTGCATATTTGGCGCTGTATACTTACATTCATTGTGAAGGCCAGCTGAATCTTCTTGTTCAATTCATCTTCTGCCCACCTTGATAAGCTATGAAAAGTCTCTAGAGCAGCAGTTCTTCTTTCACAAAACCATTTCTGCTTCTTAAGAATGATTAAATCCAAAAGGCTTAAAATGGGCAACTCTCTTGCTTCAAGTAATGCAGAATTCATCGACTCAACTATATTTGTTGTAAGCATATCATATCGTCGCCTCGGTGAGTAAGATCTAGCCCATCTTTCAGGTGGTTCTTCCATTATGTAGTTGTACGTATTTTTATCCATTCCCTCTAATTCGGACATGAAATAATGAAACTCTTCACGCTTATAAGCTCTTGCAGCAGTTTGAAACAGACTTATCACTGTGGTTCTCACGTTCTTTTGGTTTAGATTCTTTTCAAAGTGGTAGATGCAGATACCATGGTGGCTATCAGGATAAACTTGTGCAATTGCATGTGCAATTGATTTGTTTCTGTCTGATAGAAACACCAGTTCAGAACGTGTACCTATTGTCCTTCGCAGCTCAGTGAAGAACCAAGTGTAAGCTTCATTATTTTCAGAGTCTGCAATCCCATAAGCTAGAGGGAAGATTTGATTATTTGCATCTTTTGCTACAGCAATGATGAGAACACCTAGATATTTCGCCTTCAGAAACGTCGCGTCTACTGCTATCACTGGTCGACAATACCTCCACCCGTCTATTGATGGTTTGAAAGCAACAAACATATACATAAACCTGAAACATTTTAAAAAATTCTCAGAAAGTTTTCAATTTCCGTATAGCAATCGAACTGACTTTTGAGAAATGCTTACCGATTAAGACTGTCTATCTTTAGATTTGTGTAAGCGCCTGGATTTCTCTCTTTCAGAACATGCAAGTATGAAGGGAGCAGATGATAATGCTCATCAGGCCGTCCCCTAATTAATGCGTTTGCTGCTTGAATTGAACGCCATGCCTTGTGATATCCTATTTCAACCCCGTGTATCCTTCTCATTTCGTTGACAATAAATGTCGGTCTAACATCTGTTCTGTTGTCGCGGATGTTGTCAAGAAAGTACTCACATATCAATGTTGACGTGGCATGTTTTTTATCAGCCTTCTTAACGTCAACAGAGCATGTATGTGTATTCTGAAACTTAATCACCTTAAACAGTGAGGAATCTTTTATCCTTCTTGCTCTGATGTTCCATTCACAGTTTGGATCGATGCATTTCAGTTCATATCTCGTTCTATTTGATCTGATAACCTTGAACTCAAAATGCTCCTTGATTGCCATCTTGACAAAACACTTCATCATGGTTTCTTTGGTGTCAAATGTTGAGTATGCTGCTACATCTTTCGATGATACATCTCCTGTTAATATCATAGCTGGAGATTGTTTCTGTTTTACCCTGGACCTTTTCCGTTTGCTCTTGGCAGCTGGTGTGCTACTAGGGCATTCAAATGTTGGCGCTGGTGACTGAAATTGAGTATTGTTTGGTTGCAGTGTCTCAGCAATGCCAGGTGTTTCAAGTGCTAGGTGGGAGTCAATCTGCATTATCAAGCGTCCCTCTTGTTGTGGAAGCTCTGTGCATGGAGTATGATTATTTTCAACTGCTTGAATGCAGTCGATCTGCATTATAAGGGTCCCCTCCTGGGGTGAAACTTCTGTACGAGGAGTTTTATTCTCTAGCTTCTCAATCACGAAACGACTATTCTTGAAAGTCGGATCATTCTTCAGCAAAAGCATGCATGTTCTCAGTTCTTCTTCTGTAGTTACAAGCATTCCCCTGCTCGAGTCCATTCCAATATCAAACCATATATTGACAGTGCCAGTGAAATGTGTTGCTTCATAAATCCTCTGCATGAATGTTCTGAATTCGATCATTTGATTAACAAGCAGAAGTTTTGTTTCATGATGCAAGTACTTGTAATCTTTTGTCCAATTCCCATTGAAAGCAATAACTAAACAAACTGTATCCATTCTGCATTGAATAAGTAAACCAGAGAAAGAATTGTGTTAGTATGAAGTTCAGTCTTAATAACAATGGCAATAAGTAATCACAAAGTCTTGAGGTTGCTTCTTTCAGTTCACGTGGACTTAAGTTATATGCACAAGGATTGAACCAATGAAGTTCAGTCTTATGAAGTGAAGTTCAGTCCTAGCGTGCTGGTGCTTAACATGCCAATGCCAATAAGCAATTTCAATTATAAATGAACTTTTTCACCCCTTAAGCACTGAAATTCAGTCATAATTAACTAATTTTTAGTTCAAAGACTGATCTTCGAGGTATCCTGATAACTCGACAGTGGCGATACTGATGTTCAGTCATCAACGGCACATTGAGGTATAAAAACTAGTAAATTTTAAACGAATTTCTCTGAATTCAGTTCACATAGATTCAAACTCAGTCCTAATGCAGCATGACGTAAAATTCAAAATTAAAATACTTAATGAACTGAATTTTTGTTCAAACTTCAGTGCTAGTATGCTTATACTTGACACAAAAATGGCGACACTGATGTTCAGTCATCAACGGCACATCGAGGTGTTAAAACTAGTAAATTTTAAATGAATTTCTCTAAATTCAGTTCACATAGATTCAAACTCAGTCCTAATGCAAACTCAGTGCTAATGCAGTATAAAGTAAAATTCAAACGTAAAGTACTTAATGAACTGAATTTTTGTTCAAACTTCAGTGCTAGTATGGTTATACTTGACACAAAAATGGCGACACTGATGTTCAGTCATCAACGGCACATCGAGGTGTTAAAACTAGTGCTGATACTAGATACGACAATGGCGATACTGATGTTCAGTCATCAACGGCATATCGAGGTGTTAAAACTAGTAAATTTAAAACGAATTTTTCTGAATTCAGTTCACATTGAATGAATTTAGTTGAAACTCATTCCTAATTCAGCATAACGTAATATTTAAACGTAGAATACTTACAATTTTTGAAGCAAAACTTGTGAAGAAATTTGAAAAATTGCGATTGGGGCGTGAAGAATTGGTGGAGAATTCAGCAGCAGCAGCAGCGACAAAGTATAGAGAATAACAAACTGTCTGTTGTATATATAAAACGAGGGGTAATTTAGTCTTTTACCTTTTTCATTTATTGTGGGTGTAACTAAAGTGGCCTCAAAGTTAATGTTTTGGGTTTAGTGGCCTCTGCTATAAGACCAGTGGCCAAACTGGCCTTTTGCGTACTTCGCCCTTTTTTTTGGGAGATTTTGTTAAATGGCCTATTCAAGTCCTCAATAGAATTAAATGGGTCACAAGTTTTTTTTCTTAGTGAAATGACCCACTTTTTGAATTAGATAAAAATTCTATAATTTAGTTGTGATTTAAGGTTTAACTAATTACTAAAGATTAGTTCTCATCTTTTAAAAATTACAAAGAGACCCAAAAACACAAATTTAAAAAAAAAAACTAAAATTCCTAATAATTATAATAAGCTTCCAACGTTTGCCTCTGGCTTCTAGTTCTTCTTTCCCAGCTTCTTCTCCATTTTTCTTCCCATTTCATATATCTTCTATTTCACATGATTGTGAGTTAGAAATGTTCCAAAACTCATCTTCTTTGGTTTATTTCAAGCAACACATTAAGATTTTAACCTAACTATATTGGAATTTGAATAAGCTCGATTAAGGTCCATTTAGGAGTAGCATTAACGTGAGTTTGTGTTCTAACACTGTTCAAGACTGCTAATTGAAGGTACGTGAAAGAAATTTATTATCTTAGAGTTCTCTTAAAGATAAATTTTGTTCCGCAATGGACCGATCGATCATCGGTCCGACCTGTTATCTATCAGTCTTCTATGTAATCCAAGGGGATATGGTTTAGAAGCAAAAGTTAACATCAATGCCAAAACATGCTCCTGTAGGGTGTGGGATCTTCAGCAGTTGCCTTGTCCCCATGCATTAGCCGCAGTTAGAGCTCAACGATTACCAGACTATGGTGAGAGAGTTTATGCTCTGTGTTCACCATATTATTCAGCAGACTTCCATCAGTTGGCTTATGCAGAGCTTATAAACTCTGTTCCTCCAGAAGAGCAATGGGAGTGGGTCAAAGAAAGTATAATCAATCCACCAATTGTGAAGCGTGTGAAAGGCAGGAAACGAGTGAAAAGGATCCTATCTATTGGGGAAGTTTTTACAAAGCGTAACAAGTGTTCTAACTGCAAGAGAGTGAGCCACAAGAAGACTACTTGTCCTGATAAACATGCTTGAATTCTAAATATGTAATTAGACATTCTTATTATTTTGGAGACTATATGTAAGTACACTTGAACTATTTTATGGTTTATTTGTGTTGTTAAGTTTTATTCCTTAGTTATCAATTATCAGGTTAATACAAAATATCCTTAATATTAGTATGTTATTACAAATAGACGCCGATTGAAACAATTGTCGTAAAAAACCGATAAGCTATTTATCAGACAGATCATTAATTTGTCAGGCTCTATGATAGACCGATCCAATATCGATCAGACAGATCATTAATATATCGGTGATTTATGAGTGAGCTCTTGATTTTACAATCTACATAACTAAAAGCACGGGACAATACTACAAAATCAAGAGATTTTTGGAATAAAAAGTAAAAAAATAAATTTTTGAATTTTGTGTATATATGAAGGTGCTTTCATGCAAACATAATCTTGTATATCCTCTTATTATTTCATATCGAATGATCACGCCAATAGTTTTGTGAAGTTTTTACTAAATACACTCCTTATACATTAATATTTAACATAATACGAAAATCATTATTAAACTTAAAGTGAATAAGGCGATAGAGGCCGATCGATACCACATCCGGCCGATTGAAACAATTATCATAACAGACCGATAAGAAATTTATCGGACAAATCATTAATTTATCAGGCTCTACGAGAGACCGATCCAATATCGATCGAACATATCATTAATATATTGGTGATTTATGAGCGAGCTCTTGATTTTACAATCTACATAATCAAAAGCACGGGACAATACTATAAAATCAAGAGATTTTTGGAATAAAAAATAAAAAAATGAATTTTTGAATTTTGTGTACATATGAAGGTGCTTTCATGCAAACATAATCTTGTATATCCTCTTATTATTTCATATCAAATGATCACGCCAATAGTTTTGTGAAGTTTTTACTAAATACACTCCTTATACATTAATATTTAACATAATACGAAAATCATTATTAAACTTATAGTGAATAAGGCGATAGAGGCCGATCGATGCCACATCCGGCCGATTGAGACAATTATCATAGCAGACCGATAAGAAATTTATCGGACAAATCATTAATTTATCAGGCTCTATGAGAGACCGATCCAATATCGATCGGAAAGATCATTAATATATCGGTGATTTATGAGCGAGCTCTTGATTTTACAATCTACATAATTAAAAGCACGGGACAATACTACAAAATCAAGAGATTTTTGGAATAAAAAGTAAAAAAATGAATTTTTGAATTTTGTGTACATATGAAGTTGCTTTATCAGACAGATCATTAATTTGTCAGGTTCTATGCAAAGACCGATAAAATATCGATTGGACAGATCATTAACTTGACGACAACAATAAGAGAATCAAATGATAAAATAGAAACTATTTTTATAGAGACAAAATATAAATACCATGAAATTAAGATAAGATGATTAATTTTGACAAATAGAGGCAAAACATAAGTACCATAACAACTTATAAGAAAAAAATAAGATAGAAGACAAATTTCAATTAATCAGACAGATCATTAATTTGTCAGGTTCTATGCCAAGGCCGATAAAATATCGATCGGACGGATCATTAATTTGACGACAACAATAAGCGAATCAAATGATAAAATAGAAACTATTTCCATAGAGACAAAATATAAATACCATGAAATTAAGATAAGATGATTAATTTTGTCAAATAGAGACAAAACATAAGTACCATAACAACTTATAAGAATAAAAATAAAATAGAAGACAGATTGTCAATTAATCGGACATATCATTAATTTTTCAGATTCTATGCAAAGGCCGATAAAATATCGATCGGACAGATCATTAATTTGACGACAACAATAAGCTAATCAAATGATAAAATAGAAACTATTTCCATAGAGACAAAATATAAATACCATGAAATTAAGATAAGATGATTAATTTTGTCAAATAGAGACAAAACATAATTACCATAACAACTTATAAGAAAAAAAATAAAATAGAAGACAGATTGTCAATTAATCGGATATATCATTAATTTTTCAGGTTCTATGCAAAGGCCGATAAAATATCGATCGGACAGATCATTAATTTGACGACAACAATAAGCGAATCAAATGATAAAATAGAAACTATTTCTATAGAGACAAAATATGAATACCATAAAATTAAGATAAGATGATTAATTTTGTCAAATAGAGATAAAACATAAGTACCATAACAGCTTATAAGAAAAAAATAAAACTAGAAGACAGATTGTCTTTTAATCGGACAGATAGGTGCTCTATCTGACAGGTCCAAAAATATCCAACTAGATTACTAACTATCAATAGTCTTTTTTCTCTTTGTCAAAGTCTTCACTAGATGTCTTAGAAGACTCATCATCATCCCTAGAGGCATTAGAAGTGTCATCTTCATCATTAGAAGTATCACGTACCTATAAAGACAATTTCAATTAAACGAACAACAAGAAATTGAGATTAGTCTCAGATTTAATGGACAGATTATACATTGATCGGACCAATTATAAATTGATCTATTCTAATTAAGAGAGTTAGAGCGATACACACTTGTGAAAAATGTAATGATCAAACAACATATTAACTGGATGACAATAATGCATTATAAGTCCAACTACAATTGAGAAAGGAATCCAACCCCAGATCAATATAAAAGCAAATATATTTAGTAAGAGGTCTAGGGGCTTATTATGCTAATGTTGAAAAAAGTATAACGCCTAAAGTTTCTTTCAAGACATAGTCCAATGTTATGAGATTATGAAAGTCGCACGCTCAGAATGAGTTACTCTTGGGTCAAGTAATAAATTAAATAGTTTGAGCGGTACTATAATACACAATAATGATAAATTGAGTGGACCAATTTATGATCGGTCACGAACAATGACATTTGCTTCCTTAGATGTATTTTTTATTTTTCACTTAATTTATTTTAACAAAAATCTATTTAAAATAAAAGTAAGGAGAAACTGAAAGAAACTATACAATGTGAGCAAATTAAGATGTAACGATGTGAGAAAATTAACTATTAATGCGAGCAAATTAAGATGTAACGATGTGAGCAAATTAACTATTAATACGAGCAAATTAAAGGCAAACAAGCAAAAGTAAGCCAATGAACAAAATATCAAGAAATTCCTAGAATATTAATCAAGCATATGAAAAATGTGAAACACAACATATGGATAATTAAGTGTACCTGATTCTCATCGAGCTCGAGATTGTCGCTAACTTCTTTCGAATCCATATTGTCTGGCTCCATAAATTCTTCAAAAAAAATTAGAAAGTTTGCCAAGATTAAACCCACAATCGAAGAGCTCGACTAATGAACTTAAAAGGAAAAATCGAAGAAGAATGAAGAAAAGGCATAGCAGGACTTTGGGAATTTGTAGTTAACAAGAGGGAATTTTGTGTTGAAGAAGGAGAAGAGATTTTCTGGAATTACGTTTTATGAATTTAAAAATTAGGTTTTAAAACATTTAGAAATTTACAGTTTGCCCCATATTTTTAAATATGTTAATTGGACCCCAATTCTTAATTAACCATTCTTTTCTCCCTTTTTTATGTATTACTAAATATTTTTTCTTTATATTTTTAAATGAAAAAGAGGAGAAGGACATTTTGCAAAATAAACACTTGATTGGGCCTCTGGGCCAAATTTTCTCATCCCTAGATGCGTTAGAAGTCTCATCTTCATCATTAGAAGTATCACGTACCTGTGGATAAATATATAAAGACAATATCAATTAAACGATCAACAAGAAATTGAGATTAGTCTCAGATTAATGAACAGATTATACATTGATCGGACCAATTATAAATTGATCTATTCTAATTAAGAGAGTTAGAGCGATACACACTTGTGAAAAATGTAATGATCAAACAACATATTAACTGGATGACAATAATGCATTATAAGTCCAACTACAATTGAGAAAGGAATCTAACCCCAGATCAATATAAAAGCAAATATATTTAGTAAGAGGTCTAGGGGCTTATTATGCTAATGTTGAAAAAAGTATAACGCCTAAAGTTTCTTTCAAGACATAGTCCAATGTTATGAGATTATGAAAGTCGCACGCTCAGAATGAGTTACTCTTGGGTCAAGTAATAAATTAAATAGTTTGAGCGGTACTATAATACACAATAATGATAAATTGAGTGGACCAATTTATGATCGGTCACGAACAATGACATTTGCTTCCTTAGATGTATTTTTTATTTTTCACTTAATTTATTTTAACAAAAATCTATTTAAAATAAAAGTAAGGAGAAACTGAAAGAAACTATACAATGCGAGCAAATTAAGATGTAACGATGTGAGCAAATTAACTATTAATACGAGCAAATTAAAGGCAAACAAGCAAAAGTAAGCCAATGAACAAAATATCAAGAAATTCCTAGAATATTAATCAAGCATATGAAAAATGTGAAACACAACATATGGATAATTAAGTGTACCTGATTCTCATCGAGCTCGAGATTGTCGCTAACTTCTTTCGAATCCATATTGTCTGGCTCCATAAATTCTTCAAAAAAAATTAGAAAGTTTGCCAAGATTAAACCCACAATCGAAGAGCTCGACTAATGAACCTAAAAGGAAAAATCGAAGAAGAATGAAGAAAAGGCATAGCAGGACTTTGGAAATTTGTAGTTAACAAGAGGGAATTTTATGTTGAAGAAGGAGAAGAGATTTTCTGGAATTAGGTTTTATGAATTTAAAAATCAGGTTTTAAAACATTTAGAAATTTACAGTTTGCCCCATATTTTTAAATATGTTAATTGGACCCCAATTCTTAATTAACCATTCTTTTCTCCATTTTCTATGTATTAAATATTTTTTCTTTATATTTTTAAATTAAAAAGAGGAGAAGGACATTTTGCAAAATAAATACTTGATTGGGCCTCTGGGCCAAATTTTCTCTATTTTTTTCATGCATATGATAGCACCCGTCCCTAAAATTACAAATTTTAGCACTCCTTCATAAAAAATACCTTAGCTACCAGATCTCCCCCTCCCCAACCACTGAGCGCCCGACAGACACCCTCCCCCGCCAGCAGTGTCGTTACTTTTTTGTATTTTAATTTACTGAATTTATGTTGTCTATTGCATCTATATCATTGCTTTGGACAAGTTTATATACACAAATCTTCCCCAAAAAAGAAATTATACATAAATATACATAGATAAATGAGTAGCAATGAGAGAAATACAAAAATATACACAAAAAATTAAAAATTCATATAAACGTCATTAATATACAGGTTTATTCACTCGCATATACACATTTATACAAATTTATACACTATACAATTTTATACACGTGTATAAATTTGTATAAAATTGTATAAACGTGCGGCATGCTGCTATCTCGGGAAAAAAGTGACTTGTCAGGTAAGATTCAAAAATATAGATCATTTTTTCTAATTTTTGTCTTTTGCTTGTCTTTTAGTGTAATTATCCCTTGATTATTTGGGAATTATTCCAATAGATGATATATCCAACTAGTTAACCATTTTGAGTAGTTAAACTCCATACAACTGTAATTGTGCATTATAAAAAGTTGTAGAAATAAAATAGAAACAGATTGATAAGGTAGTGCTCATAAATCATAATGCGTAGACGATTCATTACCATAGTACAAAATAGTGCTGGCGGTAATTTGTTACCGTAGAATACACCCCAAAATCTCCAACTACTCTCAAATTTTGTGATATAATATGAACGACAAAAGAGCTTGAATAGAGGATAGAGCATGTTAAAATTGAAAGAGAAAAAAAAAAATACTGCCGTGGTACTTTTTTCTAGTAGATTATCACTGTGAACATAAGCTTTTACACGTATGGGAGGTTCCTGCTAACATTGACGTATCGCACCATGTGCACGTACGTATGCATTTGATATTCCTCTTAATTGGCTAGGTAATAATGTCAAGTCGTAGTACAGTGCGGGCAAGAGTAGGCATAGCAAGACCCAGAATTTGTGTCACAAGTCCTCTTCTTTAGACTCTTAACGTGTAACTGACAAAACATTCATCATAATAATAATATAATATTACTATAAAAGCATGTCCTCAAAAAACCTAAAAAGTAAATTACCTATTTGCCCTTCTAAATAATCTAAATATCATATTTAACCTAAATATCCAACTTAAGGAAGGGAAAAATAAACTAACTTGCTCAGTTAATCGTTGGTCTCCCAAAAGGTGCCACCGTTTGGACACATCTCTTCTGTACTCTTACATTGCGGTAGTATATTTAGTCCAAGTTTTTTCAGGTGTTTATTTAGATATCACCCTTTGTATTTTGCTTCTTGCACGATTATTCCAGCATCCGCTATATGGTATTGTTTCAAAATTTCTACAGGTCTGTGGTATTAGATTTTTGTGAGTTTTTCTTCTTTCTTTGTTTGTTTCTCTATCTATATGTGCGATTGTTTTAGTGTTTTGGCAAGATGACACTTACCAAAGACAAAACATGGTATTGAAAATTATAATCAGGTTTAAGTTAATCTTGCCAACCACCTTCTCCCTTAATTTTCGTAAGCATTGGGTTAATTGGTAAGTGCTCATGCAATGGTTTGTATCTTTTAGACATGGGCCCATTAATTGAAAGTAAGCCAACAACATCTTATTTACGAATGACAACAAGCTTTCTGATCCGGAAACTAAAAGAATGAAGTTGAAAAGTTTTGCTTTTTTCATATTGCTCATGCTCTTTTTCACATCCGTTTTAGTTTGGATGTTTTTGTTATTGAAGTGCAAGAGTTTAGTGGAGAAATATTGTATAACTGTACAACAAAAAGTTAACAACTTTACTACTCCTATTGGGTGCATGATTGGATATTTGAACGATGAAGGTTATAAAGTAGAGTACATCTATAAGTTGCCCAGTTTTGCATAGTCTATTAAATGAAATGTGATTCTGGGTGTGCTTTACATTATTAACTAATAACAATAATAGTCTCCTGAAGAGGAACAATTATAAATGAACGTTCTCAGAATATCTTGATGGTGGATCAGTTCACTGATAATAGTGTTGCATAGGCAAATTACTCCACAATAACAACAACAATTCGTTGCATTGATAATAATTTTACTTTGTACTAGTTAAAATTATTTTAATATAATAGTATTGATAGTTGCTGCCTGTTCCAAAATTGTACTTTAATCTTTTATATATATTTTTTTACTCAAAAATTTATTTAAATAATAAGATATTTGCTTATTACATGTATGTTACAGTACTCGGTCTACACGTGCGTTGCACGTATCGAAAAACTAGTTCTTAAATAAGCATAGGTCATATCTTCATAAGGCTCAACATAGAACTTTCATACATTAATTCCCTAATAAGCATAGTTTATGAGCACAAAAAGCTGGCAAATTCACTCACACACTTCATTTGAAGCAAAGCATAGTGATCATGCGAGCATTTCATTAGGGTGCATGACACCCGCACATCCTAATCCTTACGTGCGAGTACACAAACAAATTTGCCGATCTAGGTTCGTTGTTATAGTTTTGACCGCGTAAGAAAAGTATTACAAGTTTGGTTCCTATCAGAAAAAATTCCTAGCAACCGTCAAAGAGAAGCTTCTGGCGATCGTGAGGTCTTGCTAATAGAAAGATCTAGCATCGCCAGGAACTTTCTTATGAGGGTCAAATTTGTAAGACTTTTCTTACGGGAGTCAAATTTGTTCGGGTATTTTCAGTCAAGCAAGCAGCTCCTAATTTTGGCCTTGAGTTGAGTCATGTTTAAACTTTCTCCAACCAATTTGACATTATTTGGTCTAGCTTTCCATAGCCTATCTAGTGCAAACATTCAAGCTTAGGAAGCTACGATGAGGGATTGCCTCAATGTGCAAGTATCTCACATTCACGTATAGGGGTTTTGGTTGGAAATGGAGAATATAGACATGAAGTTTTGTTATCTGAAGTTAAGAATTGATATACTTGGCTTTGAATGAAGAAATGTAGTTGGAATAACTTAGGTTGATGATTGGAATGGTAAAAGACAGTGGTTACAAGCCACAAATGTATTACTCATAGTAAACTAAAATTCTAGATAAATCTAAATATATCAACCACCAAGTCTTTATCAAAATAAATAAAAGATAAACAACAAATTCTATTTCGGGCATGCGTATATATGGAATATATTAACATTGTGTAAAACATCATTGATTAACTCATACAAGTCTCTCTATTTCAAGATCTGCCAAATCTCATCTTTTCTCTCTTCATCTAAATCTCATCTTTTCTCTCTTCATCTAAACCCTTAACAAACAATTCTTAGAGCAATTCTTCAGGTCCTAATCCTTTGATTAAGCTTCATTTTCAGCTTTCTTGCATTATAATTCAGGTATGCGCATGTATATAGACATGCAACATTTGTTTTAATGAATATGCACCTTTTCAAAATTGTCATAATTTGTTTGCGGAATCTACGTTAATTTCATTTATTCAATCTCTTCTCATATACACATTCATGATAATCAACATTGTCTATATTGGATATAGGTATATATATTGATCTAATAATGGAACTATTCCGAACGGCCGAAACAGTCCGCCTAAGGAACCGGAAAGACAAATACCTAATAGCTATGGATGACAAAGAATCTGTTGCACAAAGTCGCAAAGGATCAAACAATGATGCAATTTGGAAGGTAGAATTTGTTGAAGGAAGACAAGATGCCATTCGTCTCAAGAGTTGTTTTGGGAAATACTTAACCGCTACCAACACGCCTTTCATTCCAGGTCAGAAGCTACAACCAACAAAGGTGGTTAATTGAACACCTTTTGTCAGAAATACCAACAAAATGGGTCACATTGCCGACACGACATTGTTGGAAATTGTCGTGTTTCTAATAGTGAATAATTAATTATACTTTTCATATACGTCAAAATATCACTTTCATAAATATTTATTTAATCTTGAACATTCTTAGCGAAATTCTTGATCCGGTGATTGTTCCAGGTGTTGCTGGAAAGAAAGTCATCCAAGCTGATCTTCCAGAAAAGACGTACCCATCGGCCGAATGGGAAGCAGTAAGGGATGGATTCCAGGTTCGTTTGAAAACATTTTGGGGGACATACCTTAGACCTAATGGAGGATTACCACCCTGGAGAAATTCTATTACACATGAGGCACCACATACTAATAGAACCTATGAAAAGGTCTTGTGGGACATTGAGGTTGTCGAGAAATTACGACCGTTACATCGTCGAACGAGGTCAGATTCCACATTTCAGAGATTGGATTTAGGATTTATCAGATCAAATTCAAAATCCATGGCCTCAACTCTTGTTTCTCCAAAGCCAAAGGCAAAACTTGGAGAACAAGAGATTAGTTGAATCAATATATGTAGATTTTTATAGCAACTAATTAACTTATGCATTCAAAGCAGGTAAAATAACTGTAGTTTCATCCCAAAAATTGGGTTAACGGATCAGGAGAATTAAAGCTGTAACATATATTATGTACTTATATGATTCTTGTCATTCATTTCATAAGTACACTATATTCTAAATCCAAATGTTCGAGGTCATAAGAATTATCTCGTTATTAATTTACGTTGGAGCTTTTATTCTATGTTTTTTCTATTGATCGAGTTAGACATATACTAAATTAAAGCTGTTTCTTGATGATTATACTATATATCCTGGAAGCCTGCATTGACCGAGACAGTGCGTGTGCATCGCTGAAAGTTAAAGTAGGAATACAAGATATATCAGAAAGCTAGGATGTCAAAACACTAAGAAGAGTGTATTGATATTGTATATACAAGTTTGAGTTTGAAAAAGGAGAGAGTAGGAAATTGCATTAAGTAATATAAATGGGTTTACAATCTGCAGAAATTGCATCTGTTTATTCAATGTTCACCTAATTAAACTACCGTTTATCTTAAGTACCCCTTGGACTTGGCAATAACCTAAATATTCAGCAGATATATACCCCTGTCCCAAAATAAGTGTCTGGGTTTGACTGGGCACAAAGTTAAGGAAGACAGTTTAAATCCTGTGGTTTAAAATGAAAGGTGTGTGTAATATGGGCCAGTGTCTTTAAATTCAGTGGTCCAAAACAAATTTTAAATTTAAAGAGTTGACATAAAAGGAAAAAGACACTCATTTTGGGACAAACAAAAAAGAAAAGGTAGACACTCATTTTAAAGAGTATATATATATATATATATATATATATATATATATATATATATATATATATATATATATATATATATATATATATATATATATATATACACACACACACACACTAGTTCTTTGACACGTGCGTTGTACGTATATTCCATGTTAATCAGTACAAAAGACTTGATCAGTATAAATAATAGTATTCAAGCATGAGTATGATGAGTAACACGAAATTTAAAGGGAAAACATGCAAGCTCCACAATGGGATACAAATTTGTTTACGTCTCAAGTATTTACATATATTTGAGAAACTACAACGTCCTTTTCACATCTAGATACATGTCAAGAACTTGTTGAACGACTATACGATGATCATTCAACTACAATTGAATTTGGCCAGTATAGAACTATTTTATGATAATTCCTGAAATACCCCCTATTTTAACTAATGCATTGGGTGTGAATGGATAATATAATTTTGTAAGATCATAAATGTCTATTAACATATTAGAACTTCTTGGTGAATGAACGACAAATCCTCGAAAAAACTTGATCCAAGGACATGGTTTCTAAGTTCATAAATGTCACCAGTTTTTTTTTTTTTTTTTTTGTAAAGCAAATGATTTTTCCAGACATTCTGTCTAAAATGGAATAAGTGGAGTTCTTAACATATGGTCTCCTACGATGAAAAAAGTGCAAAACTGATGTCTATGACAAAACACCAATTCAATAACATGACTTCTAAAATTAATCTAAGTTAGAATAGAATAATTATAAATAAACAATAAGCTGCCAAATCAGATGAAATCGAACTATATGTCTAAAAACTCTTTCCCGATTCCCTCGTAGAAGTTTAAATTCAACTAAACCATGACAATAGCTTTTGTAGGAAACAAACATTAAGTACTATTGAATAATAATATAAGTTTTTCACTTAGAAGTCCAAACTAAAAGTAAGTTGTCAAAATAAAACAAAAGCTGAAATAGGAATGTAAGCAAAGAGAAAAATCACGACTATGTACCTCTCAGTCTGTCACCGTATCAAATGAGAAAAGCAAAAGAGCATTATATTTCTCTGACTTTATCTTTTATAATATGCAGCAACAAAGTAATGTGACGATATATTTTTCATTTTATAAAAAGACAGAAGGCATGTGAAAAGGCCTATAAATGCTAGAAGCTAAAAGAGGACAATGGTTAAAGCTCAATAATCAGTAGTGGAATACGTAACAGTCTTTTAACATATATCTGATACAATGCATCTAAAGTATATTCACTATTTGGAACGTTTTAATATGTTACATTTTGTACAATAATTGAAGAAATAAGCATTTGGTATTTAGGTAAGGGCAAAAGGGGGTTTTACTATTTTTAAGGGTATTTTTGTAATTTAACTTTACATTTAAGAGTTCCCACTTTTAATATTTAATAATAATATAATATATATATATATATATATATATATATATATATATATATATATATGTCAACACTATAACTTGAGAGATAATTGATGTGTGATTATATGAACTTTTATCTTCTTTTTTCAGTAAAAATGCCTTGTAGTCTTGGGAGCTTTGATATTGATTCCGTTGTGCCGTATATTAATAGCTAGAATTAATTAAATACATGAAGGAGGGTACATAAAATCGAACCTCCTCATAGCCTTTATTAAGTAGAATTTGACATGCCCAATTATGTAGTACAATGTTTATACTGTGATGGGTAACGCACAGTGATTTTTCTACATAAGTCACCAGAGGACCATCCTCTTTATAATTTGACGTTAGATACGATAAGTTAAACAAAAAGGGTTTTTTACACATATATACAAATATACACCCTTAATTACACAAAAATAGTAATATTTTTAAAATTACCAGACATATCAATATTTTTTATAGCACATTTCTTCTAATCCTAATTAAAACACCCAAAGCACAATTCAAATTAAAACACCTCAAGTACAAGAGAGATCTGCCCATTTTCTTTACCCCATCGGATTCAGCCACTGAACCACCGCTGGCAACGGCGACCACCCACCTCCGGCCAAAAATTCTACATGCTCGGGTTCGTCTCAACCCCGTCACTCTCGATTTGAACTCAATTTTTCAAGAAAAGTTGTGTATCGCGGTATATCGGACTTTAGAAATTGGCCAAAACTTACCGTGTCATAGTCACAGGTTATGCCCGTTCCCAATTCCACCTCCTCGTCACAGCGTACATCGCCGGTGTTCTGTTCTTCGTTTGCGTATAGTGGAATTGGTATCAACGTTAACCGTGCTTTCGAAAATACCTTAGCCCTGACTGCGGAAATCGCAGCAACAGTAGCCCTGATAGCGGCGAATAGCAGTAGAGTCGATGGAAAAGCTACTATCTAACTTGGATTTCTGGACGAAACTCAGGTGGGTTTCGCCGGAGTTGCTGCAACTATGTCTCCTCTTTATTTTCTTTTATTGTTTCAATAACAAATGACAGAAACAAACAAGGAATAAAAAACGATGTTATGTTCATGTTACTGCTACTACAATTTTGCTTGTGGATCTGTTTCCTCGATTCTGGGTGCTGTTATTGGATATCCATAGTATATGCTGACTTTGTTTTCTTTATTTCTGGGTTTAATATCGTGTTATTTTTTCCATTTGAGAAACTAAAACATAGTTGAAACAATTTGAAACAGCGGTTAAAACAGTATGAAACGACGTTAAAACAATATGATACAATAAAATATTGTTAAAACAATTGTTGAAACAATCTGATACAGTCCGAAATGGCTTTGAAACAGTATGATACAATCTGAAACGACGTTGAAACAGTATGATACGGTCTGAGATGACATTGAAACAATCTGAAATAGTTGTTGAAACAGTCTGATACGGTCTAAAATGGGAGTTGATACAGTCTGAAACGGGACTTGATACAGTTTGAGACAATATGATACAGTCTGAAAACAGAGGTTATACAATCTGAAACTAGAGTTGATACGGTGCTGCAGAAACAGTTGAAACGGTGCAGAAACAGTTAGATACGGTGCTGCAGAAACAGTTGAAACGGTGCAGAAACAGTTAGATACGGTGCTGCAGAAACAGTTGAAACGGTGCAGAAACAGTTAGATACTGTGCAGAAACAGTTGATACGGTGCAGAAATAGTGAGATTCAACGAGATACATTGAGGATGGATGAGGAAAAGTGAAATTGGAGAAAATGAGATGAGTAAAAGTAAAATTGGGGGGAAATGGTGGGATGAAAAGTGAAATAGGGGGAAATGGGATGAGCAAAAGTGATAGTGGGGTAAATAGAATGAAGAATGTAAGGGTTTGGTATGTTATGGGAAAATATTGCTATATTTTTGCTATGTTTGTAATTATCTTGTGTTTTTCTCTATATAGGGTAATTTTACTAAAATGTTGCTATGTTTGGTAATTAAGCTCTAAAACTTGTACTTTTATGTAAAAATTCCAAAAAAAAAAGTAAAACTTTCACCCACATGCCACTGTTTTTATTGGTCTTACATGAGAGGCCACTTTTTGGAACTTCAATCTTTATGGGCTGAAGTTCAAACCTTATGGGTTGAACTTCATGCCTAAATTATGAAGTTTTAACTTCAATCTGTAAGGGCTGAACTTTTAGGTATAGATGCGTAAACTTCAACCCTTGTGGGCTGAAGTTGAATTTCAATCCTTGTGGTGGGCTGAAGTTGAACTTCAATCCTTATGGGCTGAACTTGTGTGAAGTTCAACCCAAAAGAATTGAAGTTCCAAAAAGTACCCTCTAATGTAAAACCAATAAAAAAAAAGTGGCCTCAAACCAAAGACCACTGCCAAAAGTGGCCTTTGGTGCACTTCCCCCCAAAAAAAGTTATGTTAAATATAGTGGACTTATGATACATGATTTCGTAAAAATTTCGTGTAGGGGACTGTTTGGCGCGCGCTATAAAAAATAATTCGCTGAGAAATAGCCACCTCCGGACAAGTCCCAGTATTTATACTGGGAAGCTTCAGTAAACTAACCCCGGTATTTTATACTGGGGCTTTGAACAAAACTTGTTTCAGTCCCATAACAAAATAATGGGATTTATCCCTCAGTTTCTCAATTTTCACGCTTTTCTCTTTGTTTCAGCGCTGTTTCTGCTCATTCGTGTTTGTATCATCACTGTTTCTCAACCGTTTCTTGCTACTTTTTCTCTCCCATTTTTTCACCCACGTTCTCCACTATCATATCTGTTTCTGAAGCATTTCCTAACTGATTTTCAGTGTTTAAATTTCGATTTTTTTCATTTTTTAGGATTTCATTTTTTAGGGTTTCATTTCAATGTCTAATTCTAGTTCTAGGGAACTTAGGAGTAAAATGAAACATGATATAAGTGTTCCTAAAATTGGGTCGAAATCTGTTTTAAAAGTAAAAGTTCATGTTTTTAAGCCGAAAGAAACCCCAGAACAATTGAAGCATGTAACGCGGTCGTCTGCGTCTCCTGCTACGGGTAAAGGTAAAGCTAAACTTGTGGTTGTTGATGATGATGATTTTGAAGAAGATTTTCCACCGTTGAAGAAAATTCAGATTGCTGTTTTGGCTGATGTAGCATTACAGGTATTTTTGTTTCTGTTTCTGTTTTCTGTATCAATTTGTTAATTTGTTGTTTCTTTCTGTATTTGTTGTGGTATTAAATGTGTTTTTACTGTAAGTTAGTGTTTCTTCAGTGTATTCATTGTTTCTGTAGTGTTTTTACTCTTTCTGCTGTGTGTTTTAGTGTTTCTGTATGTTATTATTACTGTTTCTGTGTCTTTTCCCTGTTTGTGTAGTGCATTTAGTATTTCTGATGCAATCCAAAATGGGATTAGGACCTAACCATCAAGAACCAAGCAAGAAGGGTGCGAGGACGCAAGGGAAAGAGCTTCGGAGATGAGTTGAGGGACCAAAGAAGCGAGGAGAAATGCCCAAGACCCTTCCCAGGCTGAGGAGGAGCGCCCAGCTCCTAGGAGGAGCGCCCAGACTCCCCATGTTCCAGGCGGAGCGCCCAGGCATTGCCTTGTCCAGGCAGGGCGCCCATCTTTCCAGGCGGAGCGCCTAGCTTTGCACTCCTTGACCAGCAGAACAATTGGGCGAAGCGCCCAAGCCTGAGGCGGGGCGCCCAACACGCTGAAGAGACCACTTATTGGCTTGAACTTCCTATTTTGCCCCTCAGTATTATGTATGGCCTTAACTTGGCTTGAGGGTATTTTAGTCATTTCACCTAGTCTTGTGAAAAATTATAAATAGAAGACGTAGCCTTTCATTTCATAACTTACCTGGTATGAACATTGAAGAGTAGAGAGAATTGAGAGAAGGCCGAGCCTTTCTTGTCGAAGCCCGAGGCTTCATGTATCTCGTCGACTTGGAATCTATGGAGATTCACCACTAGCGTTAATTCCTTGTAAGGTTCGAGTTTCTTTCTCCCTTTTGGATAATTTAATTCATGCCTTGAATTCCAATTATCCGTTCTTTCTTCTCGTTTCTTGACTCCCCAATCCTTGTTTCCCGATATCTTTGATATCATCTATCTTGTGTTTTATCGCTTCCGCATAGTTTTTATCGTGTTTAGCTTCCGCTCGTTCTGGGTTGCATCAGTTGGTATCAGAGCAAGGCTCGGGTTATGTTCTTACAAACCCCCGTTCCTTGTTCAACGTGTTAGTATTGTTATTGTTGTTGTGTTTGTTCTTGAAAATTTGAAGAAAAACAAAAAAAAAAAAAAAAAATTGAAAAACTAGAAAACTCAAGAAAATTTGGTAGATCGGGTTGGAATCGAATCTCCAAGTGTTAAAAGGTATTGGGGTTTGTTCCTTATTGTATTCCCGTCGTTTTGATACCCATATATCACAATTTGGTGTTACAAATCAAAATTTCCACAATCAAAATCCAAAAAGTTTGAAAATTCTTGAAAACGCTTCAATCTTGAATCGAAGCTTGTTGTTGTTTGTTTGGAGTTTAAAACCATTGGGGATTTGTTGTTATAGTTGTATACACCATTGGGTATCATTGATTTTGTATATCGGGTTGAAATCGAACCAAAAAGTTGGCCAAAAATCTCAAAAACCCGTTGTTGAAAACTGCCGAAATCGTGCTTTAGGCGGAGCGCCTAAGCTTGGGTGGACTGCCCACTTGTTTGGACAGTGGGGTGAGGCAGGCGGACCGCCTGGCCTTGGGGCAGAGCGTCCACCTTCACTGGGCGGAGCGCCTCCCCCTCTGGGCGGAGCGCCCACCCCTGTTTGGGTGTGTTTTTGTTTCCGTTTCGTTCCTTTTGTGTTCCGTTGGTTTTCTAACTTCTTGGTTAGTGTTTCTAGGGTAATTGGCTTACTCCATTGACACTAATCCTTGAGCATATTAGGACACTCGTGCGTAGAGGAGATTAGAATTCAAAGAAGAGTCGTAGAACTCCTTTTGGCCTCAAGTGCGCACTTTAAATAGCCGTCCGTACATCGAGTCTCATTAACTCTATTCCGAACTTTAACTTGGACATACTAGTTGTGATCACCTTGGTTCCCAAGTTGTAAGGCCTCGCCTTTGAGTGTTTATATATCGAGTGAAACACGTGAGGGAGTGACTTTTGGGAGGTTTATCTTGAGGTGTTGCAACAATGTCGGATAATGATGATGGAGTAGATTATGGCTCTTGTGGGGATGATGCGAGTTGTTATGACTCGTATGGTGATGGTGGAGACTATGGTTCCTACGATGATGATGATGGGCACTGCTATGATGATTTGGGGAACTATGGCTCGTATGAGGATGAAGCGGTTCACTATGATGATCGTGAGATTGATGAAGACTATGAGGCTTGTGATGAAGAATGTGATGATGCCTATGCTTCAAGTCAAGAAATCGAAGATGGTGACGCTTCAAGGTATATTGATCCTACTTACTCTTCTTGTGAAGAATTTGATATTGTTGATAGTGACATAGATAGAGTTGATGATGAGGGTGAGCATTATTCATTTGCATCTTCTCTTGGTGTTGCTAGTGGTGTGCAAGGGAGTAGTAGAGGTCCTTCCATTAGCATGGGAGGAGGTAGTGGTTGTTGTTCTGTGGGAAAGAAGAAGCTTGCATCTTCTAGGTATGCTAAGCAACCTAATGCTTCTAATTCCCATGTGGAGGATGGTATGATAGATGGTGTTGCTTTTGCTACAAAGGGGTTGTATGCCGTGAGGGGCGTGGATGGTTGTAGTAGGAGTAGTACTATGGGCTATGGAACCAAGGCGAGAGGCACTTATGGGTTCCATGGCAAGGATCCTTCCTTGACTTCCAACAACATTGCTAATGTTGGGAGAGTGACGGGAAGTGGAGGTTGTTCTAGTGGTGTTGCCACTAGTGGAGGGATAAGGAAGACCCAAGTTGTCGGAGTTGACACTTGTGGGCATTCAAGTTCTCACTTGGATGCCAATCTACAAAACTTGGGTAGATGTAGGTTCGTTGTTGAGGTAGATGGTATTGGAGGATACTTGCTCAAGATTGGAGGTACCGATGCCAATTGTATTAGCACCTCTTTGGTTGATAGGCTTAGGATACCATGCCATAAGCTAGAGCATCCTTATGAGTATGATGGAGTGTGGGTTTCTAAGGAGGCTCGGGTACTCATATCTCATAGGGGATATAAATGCTATGTTTGGTGTGACGTGTATCCCATACGTCATGTTGATGTGTGGATAGGAGAGCCGTGGTTGGAGGGAAAGAGGGTGCAATATAGTGTGGTGAAGGGTGCATATCTTGTGGGCGTAGGGCAAAGAGTTTATGACTTTGTGCCTTACCGGGTGAAAAGCCAAGTGCCTACTAGTGCGCCTTCTTTGGCTAGACAAAGGAGCAAAGATTGAGAACTTCATTCCATGGGCAACAATGTGCAAATAAGAAATATACAAACACAAGCAATGGTGGGATTAGTGCTACAAAAGAGTTGGCAAATGTCAACAAGGTGAGCCCGAAGCCACTTCTAAAGCCGAGTGGTTCACCAACGAAGAAGAAGGAGGCATCAAGTGATGAGTCTCCTAGTCCTAGATTTCGGGTTGACGTGAAGAGTCCACCTACTCCGGCTATGGGTATTCTTGGGCCTCGTCCCAATTCACCCGAATTTGAGAGACAAAATATAGAGAGGAGTAAGGGAGTGACCGGTGACATTCCTCGAGTAGAAAAATGAGAGGATGTGTTGAGTGATGTGAGTGGGATGTCACCACCCGAATCTACACCCGACCTTGAAAAGAAAATGAGGGAAAAGAAAGAGGGAAAAAGAAAAATTGAGAGTGAGGACACCCCTTATTCTAACCTTAACCCTTTATCTTTTTCTTCTACTTGTTTGAGTACTTGTGTAGGTATTCTTGGAGGCAAACCAATGGAGCCTCAACCATGTTCCAAGATGGAAAGACAAGGTGAAGGAGATGCCGAATGTGAGTTACAAGGTGGAGACATTCATGACACTTCAAGTGCATTGAGTGAGCAAAATGGCCACTCAAAGGTATGTGTTAGTTCTTCCTTCCTTGAGCATGATACTTCCTTGTCTTGTGATATCATTTGTGAAAACTCTAGGCTAGTTGATAATTTGTATGATTACAATGTGTTTGCAACTAGTGTAGAGCCTTTGGGTCAACTTGTGTGTGAAAATGAACCACTAGTTGAGAGGGCCGAAAAGCCACATCATGATGTGAGTTCGATTTTCATTGAGCCTCTCTTTAGTGAAAATATTGAAGTTGACCTTGTTTGTGAACCTTGTTATGACACCCCACCCATATTCGATAAAGGAGAAGATGAATTGCATGATAATCTTATTCTTCCCTTTGATTGCTTAATTGATAGCGGTGGTCTCTTGTGTCGTAGTGAGGGTGGATATGATCTTGAGGAGTCTCTTGGGTGTGAGATGGATCGATTTACTTTCGATGACTCCTCGAGTGAGAGTGAAGGACCTAGTCTTGATTCTATGCTTTTGTGTAACCATGAATTTGAGGTGCATGCCTTTACATTTGTATTGTTTGAAGGCAATCTTGTTTGTGGTGGTGAATTGTATCGGACTAGGGTCAGTAGTAGAATCGAACCTCCATGGTTTGTAAAGTTAGGCTCTAGGGATGATCCATTGTTTGGGACACAAAGTGAGGAGAGTAGTCTTTATATTGGTCGTGTTGACCTTTCTTCTAGTGGTCCTAGCCTTCGTTGTGTGGACTATAATGATGAAGAACCTATTTTGGAGACTTTCCTTTGGAGTTTGACTAGTGAGGAGGATTGTCTTGGGGTTGATTTGGGAGGTGAGGAGGTACTTCTCGGTGTGTGTAAGAATGCTCTTAAGAAGGGGAGTGGAGTAGTCGATGTTAGTTGTGAATTGAACTATTTTACTTACTCCATCCCACATGTTGAGCACACCTTGAGTGTTGGACATGCCAAAGCCGATGTGTCATATTGTTGATTTGAAGGCTTGGTATGTTGATAGTAAGCTTAGGGATCATAGGGAACTTGATTGCTATATCTTGCATGTTCCATACTCTATTGATGTCTTTGCTTGTTCTTGTGTTGAATGCACTATCTTGTGGGGTCAAGTACTTGTTGTTTCCTTGGGAGACATAAGCTTTTTACTTGTTATTGATGCTTGGCTCTATCATAAGAGTGTGTTTTCTACACTTTTTGCACTAACCTATTCTTGTAGTAGGAGATGTTTTTGTTTGTGTTATCTTTGGGTGTAGGTTTTGATGGTTTGATTTCGAGGACGAAATCTTTTCAAGAAGGGGAGGATGATGCAATCCAAAATGGGATTAGGACCTAACCATCAAGAACCAAGCAAGAAGGGTGCGAGGACGCAAGGGCAAGAGCTTCGGAGATGAGTCGAGGGACCAAAGAAGCGAGGAGAAACACCCAAGACCCTTCCCAGGCTGAGGAGGAGCGCCCAGACTCCCCATGTTCCAGGCGGAGCGCCCAGGCATTGCCTTGTCCAGGCGGGGCGCCCAGCTTTCCAGGCGGAGCGCCTAGCTTTGCACTCCTTGACCAGCAGAACAATTGGGCGGAGCGCCCAAGCCTGAGGCGGGGCGCCCAACACGCTGAAGAGACCACTTATTGGCTTGAGCTTCCTATTTTGCCCCTCAGTGTTATGTATGGCCTTAACTTGGCTTGAGGGTATTTTAGTCATTTCACCTAGTCTTGTGAAAAACTATAAATAGAAGACTTAGCCTCTCATTTCATAACTTACCTGGTATGAACATTGAAGAGTAGAGAGAATTGAGAGAAGGCCGAGCTTTTCTTGTCGAAGCCCGAGGCTTCATGTATCTCGTCGACTTGGAATCTATGGAGATTCACCACTAGCGTTAATTCCTTGTAAGGTTCGAGTTTCTTTCTCCTTTTTGGATAATTTAATTCATGCCTTGAATTCCAATTATCCGTTCTTTCTTCTCGTTTCTTGACTCCCCAATCCTTGTTTCCCGATATCTTTGATATCATCTATCTTGTGTTTTATCGCTTCCGCATAGTTTTTATCGTGTTTAGCTTCCGCTCGTTCTGGGTTGCATCAGTTATTTCTTTAGTGTATTATTTTTTTTTAGCGTATTTACTGTATCTGTGTCTTTTACTGTTTCTCAATTGTATTTTACTGTTGTTGTAGTGTCTTTACTGTTTGTTGTAGTGTTTGTACTGGTTCGGTATGCTTTTCGTGTTTCTTTAGCGTATTTACTGTATCTGTTTCTTTTACTGTTTCTGAATTGCATTTTACTGTTGCTCTAGTTTATTTATTGTTGCTGTAGTTTTTGTACTGGTTCTGTAGGCTTTTTTAGTGTTTCTGTAGTGTCTCTATCGTGTCTCTATCTTTTCTTGTTTGTGGATTGTGTGTTACTGTTGCTTTTGTTACTTACTGTTATTGTAGCGTCTTTTATTGTGTCTCTGTATTTTCTTGTTTCTGCATTATTTTTTACTGTTTCGGTATTGTACTTACTATGTTTTAACTGAGTTGGTTTTTTCCTTTTTAGGCTGTATCGTTTTATATATCCCAGGATTTTTATTGGAAAGAGTTCCATCTACGGCTTATTACAGATGGTGATATTGGAACGCATTTGAAGGATGTCTTAAGTCCTGTGCAGTTGGAAATGTTCAAAAAGACCTGTTTTGGTTATTTGTTACAGGTAGAACATTTGCCCGTTCAGAATTAGTTGCTTCGGTCTTTGCTGGTGTGTGAGATTGCGTCCTCCAAGCCTTGTACGTTTGAGGTTTGTGTGAATGGTTCATGTTTGCAATTTGGGTTGCGTGAGTTTGCACTTCTATCTGGTTTAAAGTGCTCTGGGGATACTCTAAGTTCTCTTGATACGAGTGGTCTAAATCGGTTGATGAGTAGTTACTTCTGAATGTGGAGAAGGTGTCTCATGTAGATATTAAGGATGCTTTTACTCAACGGAAGTGGATTGGTGATGATGATGCAGTTAAGATTGCAGTTCTGTACGTTATTTTGAATTTTGTGATGTCTGTATCTGATGTGCAAACTGTATCTAAGAAATACTTTGATTTAGTTGAGTCAGGTCTTTACCAGGACTATCCATGGGGTATTGATTCGTTCAAAGAATTGTTTGATAATATTCATGAGAAGGTTAAAACTACTAGTACATATTTTCGGGTGGTAGGTTTGCCTTCTGCGTTGCAAGTATGGTTTTATGAGTGTTGGACAAACATTCAGTCATCAGTAGCTATGCGTGTTAGGATTCGAAGTCCTCGTATCTTGAACTGGAAAGTGACGAGTACTCTTTCAAAGTATAAGACAATTTGTAAGATTTTAGAGAATCCAGTCAACAAGGTATACTTTCATTCTTTTTTGTATATGTCTCATTTCTATTGTATCTGTTTCATTCTTCATGCTTCTGTTTAGATCTTTATGTATATGTTTTATTCTCTATGTATCTGTTTATTTTTGTATCCTTTTAAATTGATTTTGTCTACGGTTATGTATGGTGCAGCCTGTTTTCCAGCCTATGCAGCCAACCGTTGCTGAGTGGGCCAGATTGGAATTGGTGGATGATACGGGCGACCTGTTTCGGATGCTACACAAGATTCTACTGAGGATGATATTTTTGTCCTCCATGGAGGGCCTTGTCTCTCCTCTTCTGCCGCTTTTGTCCACATTCCTTATGAAGATGCTGTAAAGCAGGCACAATCAAATTTGTCCAAACCCGCGCAGGTGTCTGAAAATGATGCCAAGATTAACATATTGACTCGTTCAGTTGATAGGGTATGTTTAGTTTTTAATATTGAGTCATTCAGTTGCCTGAATATTTGTGATACTGTTTTTTGGCACATTCTGATACAGTTTTTATTTTTTGTTTTAGCTTACTAATGACTTGGAGTTATTAAAAGGTCATGTAAGTATTGTATTTTTTTTTTTTTTTTTTGTATTTTGTGTTTATGTGTTTTCACTTTGTAGAAAACATTTAGAATTATTGTCATATTGTTTTGCCTTTGTTTCTTTTGAAGGTTGATGATCAGTTTAACAATGTTAAGGAATTCTTTGGTGAGGAGCTTAGAAAAGTTGTTGATGCAATTAAGCTACTTGCGCAAGGACGGGTATTAATGGTTGAAGAAACTGTTTATTGTTTCTTATCGATGTAGTGTCCATTTTAATTAACTTTTTTTTTTTTGTTTTATACAGGGTACTCAAAGTGGTGCAGTTAATCCTCAAGGTTTACAAAGGACACCACCTGCTAGTGGTGATACAGAGAAGCTCAATTCTTATGATTTTTGTGCTACAGAAAAGTTTCAATTAGATGTTGGTGATACAGACAGTTTAAATGTTGATACGGCTAATGTTACGGTATGTATCTTATTTCAGTTACGTTGAAACAACTAGATACATTCAGATAGAAATAGATACAGATAGTTTCAAATAGAAATACGGCCGCAACAGTTTCAACCAAGGATCCTTTGGCCCCTTCATTGCAATTCCCGAACTTCGACCTTGGTTTGAATTTCAGCCAAGAGTTTCTAAAGACTCCTAAACTTGATGAGGTGCGCGTTTGACTTTTCTTTTCCTCTGTTTTTTATACTTTTGTATCTCCCCTATTTCTAAACTGTATCATATCTTGTACATTGTTTCTGACCTTTTTTTTTTTTTTTGTATTAGTTTATTCAAGGTTATTCTGTTGATGGTGCTTCATTTTGTAAGAAAGATACTCATGTACCTTCTTTTCCGTCGGATGATTTCTTTGATAATTGGACGGATGAGCAATTTGCGGAGATGGACCGTAGCATTGCTAACACCATTAAGAATGTGAAGAAACAATTTCAAATTAACCCTGTTGCTGGAGAACCTGGTGCTGGAGAACCTGGTGCCACTGTTGCTGAAGAGGCTACTGATACTGTTGAAGCAGATGATGCTGCCGCTGTTGCTGAAGATTCTTCTGATACTGTTGCTGCAGAGCCTGGTGCCAGGGTTGCTGAAAAGCCTGCTGATACTGTTGCTGCAGAGCCTAGTGCCAGTGTTCATGAAGATCTTGTTCAGCATGCCGCCGAAGAGCCCATTGAGCATGATGCTGCTGTTGATGATCATGCTGAGGATTTTGATATTATGTTGGTTAGTGACCATGAGAACGAGAAGGCGAGCCCACGTGCGGTTACTAGTACACCTTCACAGGCGTTGGTAAGGGTGAAGCGTCCTGGTAAATATGATGTTTCACCTTTTCTGCGTGAGTTTGCTTCTGGTGCCAGTGCCAATTATGTTTCGCTCAAACCTTTGATGTTGCAAAGGCATCCTTTTTGTATTGCCGTCACAGAGGATGTTGATGAAGAATTATTAAATAGGTTTGTAGCATTTGTTGATGATCTATCTAAGCGGAAAAAAGGAAGGTTTGTTGTCCTTTAATGGTTGTTTATCGTATCATTTATCGTGTGGATATTATTTTAATTCATGTTTGTTTTGGTTTATGTTTTTAGGATTTGTGCCTACTCCAAAACTGACAATATACTTCCATATGAGTTTCAATTCGGAGTCGAAACTGTGTCAACTCAGATGTGGTTCTATATTCTGTTGCATGGTGGTCATACATTGCAGGATTCAATAAGTTTATTTTATTTTTCTTTTTAGTTTGTGTGTGTTTTGTATCTTTACTGTATCTTTTCTATTTCTTCTACTGTGTGAGGGTGTGTTTCTGTTTCTTTTATATTGTGTGTGTGTATGCCCCTGTATTGTTTCTTTTTCTTTCTCACTGTACCTGTAACTGTAATTTTGTTAGTTTCTTCATTGTTTCTGTAATGTTTCATCTATTTATATCATTAATGTTTTCTTTTTTTGAATGTTACAGCATGTTAATGTTGTTTTCTACTACTTGCGTAAGCAAGGAAAGTATCGACCGAAGACTGAATTATCCTTCACTACTACTGACTGTTGGTTTAAAACCATGATCGAGACTAGGGGTGGGCGTTCGGTTCTTCGGTTCGGTTTTTAGAAGTAGGAGTCCGTTACTTCGGTCTTCGGTTCGGTTTGAAGTGTAGAAAAGTCCGTAATTTTTATACTTCGGTTCGGTTCGGTTTTTTAGTTCGGTACTTCGCTGTTTCGATTTAAACCAAAGTTTATAGCCAAAGAAAAAAAGGCCGAACAAGAAAGGGAAAGGAAAGGCAAAGTACATACCTGTTCAAAGTCAAAAAATAAGATTAACAAAAATACATCAAATTACCAAATATAAATGATTGAATACTCGTAATATCATATCGCGATGACTTAACATAAATGATTTATTCAAACTAAAGGGATGTTCAGCTAATTTATCATTTCCTAATGAATTTTTAGTTCAATTATTTAATTTTTTATATATGTTGCATTTAATCACTAATTAGACATTAAAATTCAATAAGCAAAAAAGGAAAATTATACGAATCAATCTAGGAAATATACGTAATATGTAATGGTGGATGTTTTTTGTTAATGGTTTTTTAAAAAAAAAAAAAAAAAAAAAAAAAAACTTCGGTTTTTTCGGAATTTCGGGGCCCGAAGTTCCGGGGAGCCCGAAACCGAAGACCGAAGTTCAAAAATTTCTAAGACCGAACCCGAACCGAAAAACCGAAAAACCGAACCCGAAGTACCGAATTAGTTCGGTTCGGTTCGGTATTTCGGTTTTGTGCCCACCCCTAATCGAGACCATCTATGTCAAGTATGTGAATAGCGGCAAGGATGTTTCAGTGCTGTTTGATGTTGATTCTGTTGCTACCTACATTAGAGGCTGCAAGATCCATGTAAATGTGCCTTGGATAGAGGTTGACTATGTTCCGCTCCCGATTAATATAAAGTCTCTATGTCATTGGGTGTTGGGTGTAGTATCATTCAAGGATAGGTCCATTGGGATATATGATTCAATGAGTGGTGGGGGTACTCGTCATAATGCAGATGTTGTTGAAGTTGTTGAAAAGATTGATGAGTTGTTGCCACGGTATCTTGTACTGACTGAATTTTACCAGTCAAGGCCCGACATTGATATTCTTACGAGTGAAGCATATGCTGATGCAGATCTAGATGATCCTTTTGGGTTTTTCTTTGTTCCAAACCTTCCGCAGCAAAGTTGTGGTTCCCTGCATGTTTCTTTTCCCTTTATTAGTTCAGATTACGTGAATCACATCTGTGACAGAATTACTAACTGTATGTATTGTCATTTTTTGTCACTGTTTCAGGGATTGTGGAATGTTTATCATGGCGTATGCGGAGTACTTTATTTCTCCGAGTGATATCACAAGTGTGTCTGATTTTTATATAGGTCTTTACCGTGGCCGTCTTGAAACGCTGCTTTGGGATTATGGCAAAAGGAAGAATGATTTAGATGCAGCGAGCGCTTGTAAAAATCCAGGTCGTCTTGTTAAGAGAAAAGGCGCCATAAAGCGTCGTTTATGATTTGTCAATCCCAACCATTAGTTCTGTTTCTTTTGTGATGTTTCTATGTTTATGTTTCTAGGAGTAATCATTTCTACTTTAATATGTTGTTTGTTCTGGATGTTGTTTGTTGTGGTCACTGTTTATGTAATGATAGTTTCGGAAGGTTTATATTTAAAGCAATTGTGTTTTATTTTTGTTCCTATTTCAAGTCTGAAACAGTTTCATACAATTATTAACTGTATCAGACAACTAAATTGACACAAAAATAGTTGAAAATATCTTGTCCCCCCTCAGGAACCATTTGTGAAACTGTATCACTTCTAACCAGTCAGATTCAATGACAAAAAAATAGTAAAACACAACTATGAAACAGTTTGACACAATTATTAACTGTATCAGATAGCTAAATTGACACAATAATAGGCGAAAATATCTTGAGACACGAAGGAACTATTTGTGAAACTGAATCACTTCTAACCACTGAGATCCAATGTAAAAAAAAAAAAAAAAGTAAAACATAAAGGTGAAACAGTTTCATACAGTCATGAAACAGTCTGATACAGACAGCTAAATGTATTAACAGTTGGGAATATCTTGAAACAATCACGAAACAATTCTCAAACTGTATCACTTCTAACAGTTCAGATTCAATGACAAAGAAAGAACTAAAAAAAGTTCTATTTGGGCTTTGGAGTATGTGTGCAAGTTTTTCTATTGTGTCCTTCGCGACCACAATTTGCACACGTAATCTTTGTCCTTTTTGCATATACTTCCCATTGTATTTTGTATCTAGTTGTTTTTGGCCTTCCTGGTGGCCGTCTAGCAACGGGTGGGAGTAGTTCAATTTCTGAAACAAATGCTGGAATCTCCCATCTGCTTTCATCTGGTATCGGATAAATATGGAACCCGTATGTCTTTATCAGGGACTTTGTTGAGTAGTAGTTACAGCTGTAATCTTCTTCTTCCAGGCCTTTGTACTTTAGAATAGCCAAAGCATGAATACAGGGCAGTTCTTCCATTTGAAATTTTCCACAACAGCATGTCCATTCGTACAGATTAACAATGAATTTTTTTTCACCATCATAGATATCTGCTTCATTTCCTGTTGAATGTATCTACGGCACACAGGATGATACATTTTTGAAATAGAAAATACAAGGAAGATACAGGATGAAAGAACTTAGATACAGTGGAAATGAAACAGTTTCTATATTACCTTAAGCTGCGTAGCTGTGCTTCTGTATCCATCCAGTATTTTGTTGTACTTGAATCCAAGAGGTGTGAATGTCTCATGTGCTTTCTTCCTGTTATCATCAGTCCAAATCCCAATCAGTGAGCGCATGTACTCCATAAATGCGACTACAGACATATCACGCGCATCCCTGTTGACCGCATTCAAGGATTCTGCAATGTTTGATGTCATTGTAAACCTCCTATTTACTATTGAATCCGCCCTTCACTATTTATGGTATCCAGCGTTTAGCAAGTATACTTTGATACGTTTATCCATTTTTTCTACACTGTTCATGTATGTGTCAAATTGCTATGTGGTGTATGCCTTTGGCATACTGAAGAATGTCTCATGGAGCTTCTCTTTACATTTCTTGAACTTAGTCTTGAGGTTGTTCCACAAGTGCCATATGCATGCATAGTGTGGGAACTGAGGATATACGATTGCAGTAGCCTTAATTATGTTCTCGTTACGGTCTAACACAACGCACATGTTTTCTCTCTCACCGTAAGCATATTTGAACTTCTCAAAGAACCATTGCCATGAGGCATCGTTCTCTGAATCAACAATTGCATACGCAAGCGGCAGTATGCTCCCTATGGAAAGAAATAGTAAGATAAATATTTGAAACAGTGTCACACAAGTACAAATTGAAACAGTCTGATTCAAATAGAAAGCTTAAACACTAAAGTATAGTCCTTAAAGAAACTGATAGCAAAAAGCTGTAAATATTTTGATACAAAGTGAAACAGTCTGATACAGATAAAACATGATGAAACAGAGAAAATACATGGATTTAAAAAGTCTGTACCAGAGTTCAAACAGTCTGATACAAAGCTGATACAAAAATTGAAGCAGTCTGATACAAATAAACCATGTGTCTGAAAAAGCCTGATACAAAGCTGGAAATAGTTTGATACAAAGTGAAATAGTCTGATACAGATAAAAGATGATGAAACAGATAAAATATATGGTCTTAAAAATCTTGATACCAAAGTTCAAACGGTCTGATACAAACTGAAACAATATGAAACAAATGAGAGATGTTGAAACAGTATGATACAAACAGTTGAAACAGTATGATACAACAGGTAGCGTTAGAAATCGCTTTACCTGTTGCATCTAATGTACTAGCCGCTAGGAATGTTCCTTTGTGCGCTGCTTTTAGGAAGCTACCATCAACGACTACGATTGGTTTGCAATATTGAAATTCCTTTATTGAAGCATTCAAAGCAACAAAAGCGTACTTGAACAAATGGTCCTCACTTGCATGCAAAGCAACAACTGACCCTGGGTTTCTTTGCTCTAACATATAAAGGTAACTTGGCAGCTTCTTGTAAGATTCAGTTGGGTCTCCTCGTATCATTGCAATGGCCATTTTTTTTTGCTCTCCAAGCCTTCATATAATCTATGTGTATACCGTAACACCTCTGCATTTCGTCTATTATCTCTTTAGGTTTGTAGGTCGACTTTGGGTCATCGACCCTGTCCTTGACAATCATACCAATCATTCGTGATGCGAGTTGTACTTGCCCATACACTCTTTCTTTGTATGGACATGTGTGTTCATTTGTGAATTCCCTAACTTTGAACAAACTTGATGAATTCAAGCTGGATGCCCTAAATTTTTATTTGCAATTTTCGCCTTTTCATATCAGGAAGTAGCTACAGATACAGTATGATACAGAAAAAAGCTACATGATACAGAAAGCTACAGAAATAAAGTAACAGATACAAAACTATACAGCATGATACAAATACGATTCACTTAGTTTCTAACACCCATGTATGATATAATCAGAGATGGTAGAGTTATAGATCAGACACAATGTGATAGATAATTCACACATTGTATCTGACATATAAACTGTTATTGCTTGAAATAAAATACACATTTCAGATACAATAGTGATACAAATGACACATTTGAGATACAAACTGTTTGTGCTTGAAACAAACTCACACAGTGTGGTACAAAATATAAAATAAAAAATTCAAATACACAAAAGACACATAGCAGATACACTGATATCAAGAACATTTCTTAGACTACTTATGATACAGTTACACAGAAACAGATACAATGATACAGTGTGAAATAATTTGATACAAAACACAAATACTAAGATTTAATACCTTGTTGCGCTTGATCTCTCAACCTTAAACTGAACCTTTTCTCTTATTGCAAATCGTTTCATGGCCATTACTACAATCTTTTTGTTAAGGTAGACTTGGCCCTCTACTATCTCGTTTTTCACGCTATTGGTAATTACTGCAACTTCTTCTACCTCGTGCTCATCACAAGTTCCTTTAATCAGTAGTTCTACCGTTTCAGCACTACTTATAAGCGTATCATCAATGTTCCTGTCTATAGTGAAACTGTTTCTGTCAGTATCAACACAGTCTCCCACTATATCACGATTCCTTATGCTTTGTCTATCACTCCAGAAACCTTGATCCTCAACAATATCCTTGAGTGTGATACAAAGTGGATACATTTCTATTCCTTTTTTCTCTATTTTCAATCATTTATACACTAAAACACCCATGTCATTGTGTATTTCTTAACCTGGACTTTTTCCATTACCTTATACTTTATTTTAATATTTTTTCTAGTCAGATCAATTTTCAGTTGCTTCGCAACTGTATCACGAAGCATTTGAAAGTTTGAATCTGAATTTATCGCGATCGCATCAACAACAAAATCAATATAATTGTCGAATTTGTCACATCTTCCACTATGTTTTAGTAGAATTTGTATCTGTGCCATATCTATTGTAAAGTTTCGATTTTAATCTGACTAAACTGTACAAAACGTGTAATAGCAAGCAGAAACAGAGGCGAAACACAGGATATACGGACGCGAAAAGAGGAGAAACAGCCGCGACACAGTGGAGAAACGGTAGCAGCTTTGTAGAATTTTTGATCGAAAACAGAGTACGATGTGTAGAAAAAAATAGAAACAGAAAAGATACGATTTTGAGTAGTTGCAGATTTGTTATTGGAGGCAGAGTGATTAGAGAAGTGGAAGCAGCTAGAGAGAGAAAAATAGAGAGAAACGAATAAGGGTTTATGTAAGTGTAAACAGAGTTGGAATGAACTATTTATACATTACTATTTTGCTAGGAAAAATATTGTTATGCATTGTAATTAGAGAAATATTGCTATTTTTATGAAATTAAGGGTGAAAATTTGTATATTTGTGTAAAAATCTCTTTCCAATATATAGAAGCGGCATGGAAGCCTTTCTTCGATGTCCTGTCAGCTTGATAAATAGTCATTTTTAGGGTTACAATTTAAGGCTTAACCAGTTTTTGCATAGGTTATAGTTAACTAATTACCCACCTTTTGCATCCCTGCAAACCAAGCAGCCATTTTCAAGGCTATAAATTGAAATATAGCCAGCTTTATTTAATTGAATATACAACCATTTCTCGCCTAGCTTGCCAACAAAGTAGCCACATATAGGATTATTAGATGAAAATATAATCAGCTTTCGCACAACTAGCAAACCAGGCAGCCACTTTCAGTGCTATAAATTGAAATATAGTCAATTCCTTGCAAAGTTTCCGAATAAATAGTCAAAGCTTCAAAATGTACAAAGTAGTTGAATATAAACTTCAATAAATGAGGGTTTGGAGTGCTGTAATTGAAATTTTGAGATAGTGCTTGCACAAATCAATGAGCGACTTTTAGTACTATTAGTAGGAATATAATTAGTTTTATAAATGTTCTGAAAATTAGGTACCCGAACAATGTGACTTATTTGTGTTGTATTATCTAGGCATTTGTAGAAAGTCGTAGTAAGTATTTTAAGTAACTGATCAATGACAAAGCAGCAAAATTGAAAATGCATATGGACATTATCATAACATATTATTAAGTTATGAAGTTACTATGGAGGAAGTCAAAGGTAATAAACGTGTCATTAAATTTATATAAGGACTAATAATTTTTAAACATGAAAATTTAGGAGTGAACATTGGCGGTTTGACCATACACCATACCAATATAAAGTCATTTTTCTTGATCTCGGTTTTTTTTTTTTATTTTCTTGATTTTTTTCGATTATTTCAATTTTTTTAGATAAAGTCTATATAACAAAAATATATGTATATTATTATAGACAATTACATATACATCTTAATAAGATAATGAAATGTGGTGTACGTAAATTAGAAAACTAAAATATTATCAAGAGAGAGTACCAGGTATTACATGACAGTAACTTTTGAGTTAATGTTGTTGTATATAACAAACGAATTAATCAAAATCTCTATTGCACCTTATTCAGTATAAGAAGCAAGTAGAACCAAATTCAAGAAATTAATATATTTTTGCTCTATTTGGACTCTTTCTAGTGGGCTAATGTTGGGCTAACTTGATGATTTTATTAAAACTTATTGGTCCTGTTATAAATTGTCAAAAAAACAAGACAAACATAAATTAAAATTATATATATAAGTTTATAATGAATATTTTTATGTATAAATATTTAAAAATAATATTTATATAATGTCGGTTCGATTTTTTTTTTTTTTTTTGGTAAAACCAAACTAAATATGTCGGTTTTTAATTTTTCAAAACCAAACCAAACCACGAGTCTGATTTTTTCGGTTCGATTTGATTTACCGGTTTGGTTCAGTTTGTGTCACCCTTACATGAAATCAAATATACTGACCTTTACTAAAATTGTTAATCTGGTTTAAGAATTTGTTATTAAGTAAACAAATATATGGTGCTTTTGCAATTAAAATCAAACCAAGAAAACACAGGAGAAACAAAAATGAAGATTAAGAAGAAAATGAAGGAGGGAAACATGGAGGAAGAAGAAGCTAAACACCTATCAACAAAAGGAACACCCTATTTTTGCCAAACACCTATTCAACAAAGAGCGCCTCATAATTTTTTTTAAAAAAAATAAAATACACAAGAAATATTGTCGGGCCCATGCAACGCCGTCTAGTGTAAGATAGATGCCAAAAAAATAAAGAATGTAACAATAAAATCTCATGTGAATTCGCTAATTAAAAACTTTTTAGCTCTCGATCTGGTTCAAATTTTTATCAACACCTCAATTTCAACTTTAAATAGGTGTCTTGTCTTGCCAATAAGGCTATCATTCTTAGAAAATTGATGAGTAACAAACTTCCTCACGGTATATTGACACAAAATATTAACCAGCTAAAATGATGTTTACTTCAAATCAAATAAGTAATAACACATCTCCATCAATATCTAGTTTAAGATTGTAATATTTACAAGCAATAGCAACATGCATCACGTAACTGTAGCAAATAAAACAACTCTCTAATCAAAGCTACTCTATATTCCAATTCATAGATTTATTAACAACAGTTTTTTTCATCGTCTTCACTTTTTATGAAAATACAAGACTAAAGTTAATAACCTAAATGGTGATCAAAGTCATGGTAAATAATAGTTTTGATTGATACAGTTAATTTGATTTTTTGTATCAATAAAGTCACTCATATTTGTTTATATATATCTCAAAAGTCACTATAGCTGGAAATTAATATTTCCTCTACCGAAAAAATAACGTGTCATGCCAAACCCACTGAACCTTCAAGTTTCTTATATAATATCCAACTGGTAAACTTTTAAAAGTCTTACTTTGTTTCTTAAAATTTCTCCCGCAAAATCAATAATATTTACTCAATAAAAATTTATTTCAAATAATAATATTTATTCATTAGTTTATCAGGTAAAAGATTCTCTCATTTATCCCTATAACTTACTCAATGGTATTTATTTGAGAGATTAAATCTAACAAATAAAAATTATATGAATATAGGATAAAGCCATGAAAAACTAGTGTAAATAAAGGAAATCTTTAACTCAAAAAATAGAAGTTTTCACCAAAAAAGTTGATCAAACTTTTATTTGAGATTTTGGTTCTTCTTTTTAATGGTTGACAATTTTTATGAAATATTTAATTAATTTCTCTCTTCACCTAAGGATATCATTTTTTATCTTCAAAAAGGATTTTAAGTTTGTCATTCACTACCCACTTACCCTCCTTTTCTTTATTTTTTTCCCCTTTTAACCCTTCATAAAGTGTGCTTTATAGTTTTTATTTGGTAAAAGAAATATATTATTGAGTAAACTTGTCTTATTTACATTAATATTTTTCACTCCTTAATTCTCTTCGAGTCGGTGTATCCTTTATTTGATGAGAAAAATATTTATCAACTTAATAAGTTTTATCGGGTAAATTCAAGAATAGTTTACATGATTAAGAAATAATATTTTTTTTTATAAAGAAACAACGGATTTAGAGGTTACATTGACCTTTTGAGATATATGAGCAAATATGATAGACTTTATTGATAAAAAATCAAAATTAACTTTATTCACTAATTATAACTTAGATAACTGATAATAGGCCAAATATATACATAATTGGATGTGTTTTATCCATACTTTGGTGCATTCTAATGACGGTTGATGTTAAATATGTGGTGAATTGAGCTAACTGGTTGTATTTTAATATATAGGAGGCTAATAATGCCAAAGGAAGATGAATCTGAGCAATAATGGAGCCAAAACGCAACATCGGGAGAAATTGAAGGGTGTTGTGCGTCGCATGACCATGGCACGGCCCTTAGATGAAATTTTGATGAAGAAAATATTTTTGAGGCAGTGAGCTAACTCCATATCGCATAGCCATCACACAAAGGTGAGAAAAACAAGTTTGGAGGGTCCCGAAGGATCATGTGCGTCGCACAAGACTTTAGAGAAGTTTCAGGAATCCCGTGCTATGGTTGTGCTTCGCACAACTATAGCACAAGGGCAAGAATTTTGTAATTTTGTACAGCGGGGGTAGTTTGGTCATTTGGCTCATGAACTTGATTTAAAGACCTAAAAGTTAATTTTTAGAGTAGTTCTAAACCTTGAAAGAACAAGAAGAAGGCTAGGGCAATGGAGAACAAGAATCTAACATGTTTTCTTAACTCTTTCAATCCTTTTCTTGTACTTTATTGATTATGATTGTTTATGTGATAAATCTTGTGAACATGAGTGGCTAAGTTAGCCCTTCTAGGGTTTGACTGAACCATTATGGGATGATGCATTAAGTATTTCATTAATTCAGTCGGGCTTGACATTGTTATTCGTGATTATTCAACCATGTTATGATTGCTTTAAATGTTAGAGCTCACAATTGAATGTGCCCTTTATCCTTGTAAACTCTTTGAAGAGTGTTTCGAGTAGGGTTAGTTGAACAACGATACTTTAATCCAAATAAGGGATTGTTTAGGAAAGAAGAGCGGAGTGAGTTCGGAAACAATGAGCCCTTATCGTGGTCACATAGGTAGTCCATCTTATCATCTTTTATTAACTTGGAAAAGTAATTCATGATAGTTATTGCTTGTTATTGGAGAATACTAGCGATAAACTAGGAGTCCATGATCATTAGGGATAGTCAAGTGAGATTGAATGCGTAGTGTTCGGTACATCATTCCGATAATTGGGGAAGTCATGTCCTAGACCTTTTATTCTTGAATCTTCTCTAGTAATTATTACTTGCTTTTAGCTAATTGTCATTAATTTCTAGTTTACATACCAAAATCATTATAAATCATTCCTGAAATTTTTTGAACTGAAACTTGGTAAAATTTGAGTTACGAACGATTGCTCTCGGTAGGATTCGACCCCGAACTTGTTAAATCGGGTTATATTTGCAGCGACCGCTTATCCTTTCAAGGACTAGTTTGAGCGTGATCAATAACCATTTACGTTATAAGCCTGAAAATATGATGAATGAATCGTTCAGGTATATGCTTTTTGTATTGATGAAAATGTAGTACTATCTTGTAGGTCAAATACAAAATGTCGTGGAAGAAAGGCTGAGAAAAGGGTTAAAAGGTATACAATTTACTGAAAGTTAATTAAAATTATCTATTTCTAAGAACTCAGATCATGTTGCCGAAGAGATAGCAAAGAAAGAACATGGAGTCATGATTCCTATTTGTGACGTAAATGTACACGCATACAAGCCATGCATACCAATTTTTTCAGAGTTGTAGTTAATTTTCTTCTTCAGAGTAGTTAAATTCGTAACAATTACCCACTATATCAAATTAAGGAGGAACATTAAATTGTTTTAGATTCAAAACAAAGAAAGAAAATAGTCTTTTATTTGACTTGACCTCTTCTCACCACAATCTAAAATCTGAAATATGCTTTTAATGATTTAAAGGATTTTTAGAGAAAAACGAAAATGTAGATAAGCTTCGAATAATAAATTGTCTATCTAAAAGATTAATTATCTCCCGAAGTCAACGCCTAGAGTATTATATATAGCAGTCAAGTCTAAAGTATTAGTGTACAAACTTTTGGTTTTGAACTATAGTATAGACAAAATGTTGTGGAAGAAAGGCAAAAGTAAAGTTGAAAGTGAATTTCCTTTAGTGAAATGGCTAAAAAAGGATTTCAGAGGTGTAAGATTTACCGAAAGTGATATGAATTACCTTTTCAAGAACTTAGATCCTGTTGTTAGAGAGATCGCAAAAAAAGAAGGTGAAGTCATGATTCCTGTTTGGGATCAAGACACAGAAGCAAACCATTTAATCAAGTTAAAAAAGGACAGTGATGGAGTTTTTGGATTATATGAAGACTGGATAGAACGTGTTGCTGAACGACGAGGATTTGCGGGAAAAGAGCTAATTGGTTTCTATGTTAATCGGTTGAACTTGGAGCTAACATTTTCTGTGATTGACATCACAGATAGTATTGCAGAAAGTTCTAATTAAGTAAAAAAAAATAATGTTCTTGCTATTATAAAAAGAAATATTTTTACTTTCCCATTATAATGATTTTATTTTCGAATGCATAAAAATTTGATGTTAGATATCAAGAATGTATCAGGAGAGACGTTCGTATGTTGACATTATTTTCGAATGCGTATAAGAAGTAACTCTTTGAACAAATTTCTCTCACTGATAACATCATTTAAATTTGATTCGTAAAAATATTAAATCTAATTTCGAACTCTCAATCTTTATATCTAGTCTCTATACAGTGTAAACCATATATGTCAATTAGTGTTTCAAAGACAAACAAAATTGAAAAAGTTTATTATATTTACATTATGAGCTGCTATATTAAAACGATAAATATAATTGGCCACACTAATTATAGCCAAACGTCCCAAGTGGGGTCATTATAATAATTTCATGCTCATTTTTAATTAATTCGTTAATTTTCTTCCATTTCTACCCCTCAGCAGATTTTAGCTTAATTTTGAATAGTTTGTTTAACTCTTTCTCTCATAATATTAATTCCATGTCAATTCTCAGAGCACTTTCACATCTACACATGCACTTGATAATTTCTCATAAAGTAATTAATGATGATAGGTATACCATAAAAATATACATGAAATATATATGAAATACATAAACTGTACTACAATTATTGTGTATATACTACAACATACTATACTAAACTTATCATTTATATACCCAACTATTATTTTTTATTGGTCATTTTATAACCCTAATACTTTGAGCAATATGTATACACCTTTAAATATTGACTGCCGCACCTAATAATTCCCTCCACTTTAATTTTTCTTCAAGAATTTTATTGGACATTTTAGTTTAAAAATTTGTGCCTACATTTTTTCCTCCTTGAATTTTTCCTAAATAAAATAAGCTACAACATTAAATAAAAAAATAAAAAGTTAGTCGTATGGCTAATGATGTTATTCCAGCAAAGTGGTTATGGGCGTATTAACATGAGGTGGTGGTTTAGGGTTCGAGTTCGGTTAGGCTCTAAATTTTTTTTTTTATTATGTGCTTTTTAAAATCATGATCAATAGCCCTAAACCCTAAACCATTAACTAGTAATCCTTAGGGGTCGTTTGGTTGGTTTGATAAGGATAATAGTTATCCACTATTTGATTAGTAGTATTAATTAATCCGGGATAGATTTTATTGTTAAATCATTTTTATAACTTATACCATGGAGGTAGTGAGATTATTTATGAGATTTTCTTGATATTTAGTCCTGCCAACCAAACGACCCCTTAAGCTTACCGGCATAAATATATATAAATGATCACATATAATTGTGTTACTTTGCCTACATGATGCAATTGAAGTGAGTGATCACAGATAATGACACCATGAGATATCACACATTGGTCCGTGTGATGAGTTAAAGTCACTGGTATAATGTCGGACTTGTACATCATGCTATTGTATACAAGTGAGCACTAGTAATTATGTACTTGTGCATTCATAATGCAATTGAAGTGAGTGATCATATGTAATAAAACCATTAAATATCCCGCATTGGTCCATGTGGTGAGTTAAGGTCACCGGTATAATATCGTACTTGTACATCATACTATTGTATACAAATGAGCACTTATAATTGTGTTCTTGTGCCTTCATGATGCAATTGAAGTGAGTGATCATATGTAATAATACCATTATATATCCCACATTGGTCCATGTGGTGAGTTAAGGTCACCGGTATAATGTCGTACTTGTACATCATGATATTGTATACAAATGAGCACTTATAATTATGTTCTTGTTCCTACATGATGCAATTGAAGTGAATGACCATAGCTAATGACATCCTTGGATCTCCCACATATAATGTTGTTCTTGATTAATTAATAGAACATTAAAATATTTAATAATATTTTATTAAATGGAATTTGTATAGAGTCATTAATTAAATGACACAATAATATCAGTCTACAATATGCAATTAAGGTCAATATTTAAACTAACAGTCTCATTAATGTTTATGTTTATAATTTCACGTCGTTAAATGTGCCTACATTAAATTACGTTACACACCTATTGACGACCAACTACAACATTAAATAAAAAAAATGAAATTTAGTTGTTTTGGCAGAAGATTCTATTCTAGCAAAGTGTGTTAAGCGTAATAACTTGAGGTATGGGTTTAGGATTCGAGTTTGATTAGGCCCTTTTAAGTTTATTTTTTTATATGCTTTTTAAACCCAAGTTCATAAAACTCTAAACCTAAACCCTAATGGTCACTAGTCTAATTTCGCAATGTATATCACGATATTGTATGCAAGTGATCACATATAATTGTGTTCTTTTGCCTACATGATGCAATTGAAGTGAGTGACTATAGGTAATAACACCCTTAGATATCCCATATTGGTTCGTGTGGTGAGTTAAGGCCACCGGTATGATGTCGTAGTGTTCATCATGTTATTGTATATGTGTGATCACATATAATTGTAATCTTGTGACTCCATGATGTAATTGAAGTGATTGATCATAGTTAATGACACCCTTAGATCTCCCACATTAGTCCATGTAGTAAGTTAAGGTCACCGGTATAATGTCGTAGTATATGTCATGCTATTGTATAAATGTGATCACATAAATTTGTATTCTTGTGGCTACATGATGCAATTAAAGTGAGTGATCATAGTCAATTACACCATTATAGCTCCCACAAATAATGTTGTTCATGTCTAATTAATTATGTCATAAAATCGTGAAATATTTTGTTAAATGTAATTTGTATTGAGTCATTAATTTAATTACACTATAATATCAGTCCAAAATATGTCATTCGGATTTATTATTTCAAAAACAAATAATAATAATAATATTATTATTATATTATTTATGTTTATAATTTCACGTCATTAAGTGTGCGACTGTGTATGATATAAGAAATATATTCTAATAAATAAAGTGTATTTAAAAAATAAAGATAAAAAAGTATAATTAGGCACTATGTATGTATACAGATAAAAAAGTGTATTTTAAAATGTTTATGTCTAATTAATTATGTTATAAAATATTTGAAATATTTTATTAAACATAATTTGTATTGAGTCATTAATTTAATTACACTATAATATCAGGCCAAACTATGCAATCAGGGGTATTATTTAAATAAACAGTCTTATTATTGTTTATGTTTATAATTTCACGTTATTAAGTGTGCAAATGTGTATGGTATAAGAAATGTATTCTAATAAATAAAGTGTATTTAAAAAATAAAAAAAATGTATAATTGGGCACTATGTACACATTACTATATAAAAAATTAACCTTTCATCTCCCACACACGAATATTTGTAGGGCTCAAGATCTTGGAAATAAGCTATATTTATTAGATTGTTGGAAGGGAAGGTTTTGGAGGGAAAAATTTGTTTGAGTGGCCAAATACATATTAAGACTAAATTATCTCTACATATATATAAACGGGAGTCGCTATGGACGAACACCGCTTTAAAAGTGGTACTGTCCATTGCTTTAATTGGACCAAACAACTTTTCATTACATTTACACCCACATCTTTGCACATAATTTCCTTTGTATCCTTTTCTTAATTACACGTGTTCAGCTTTTGTATATTTGTGCGACACAGCTGGCCTCCACCTCACTGTTAAAGTTACAACACCTTCTCTTTCTCTTTGTAAAGTCCTCATTTTTTGGTGTATCTTCTCCCGTTTTGTCTGTCTGCTCCCATTTGGGGTTCTTCTTGCTCCTGTTTTGTTACCTGATTTATACTTATTTTTCCTGTTATTTGCTTTTGGTATTTTTGAGTTGTATTGCTGACTTTAAGAACTTGAGGGTTTTAGTTTCTCAGAAAGAGAACTAATTTCGAGTTTCTATCCAATACGCAATAGTTTTAATTGTTCATATTTGACTCTTTTTATCAAATCTGTGTTTGTTATGTTTTTGCAGGGGCAGATTGGGACCTTTTGTCCAAAAACTATAGAGATGTTGCTCGACTTATGTGGAATGAACTTCACAAGAAATTGACTATGCAGAGGTGCCTGAATCCTGCTTTTCCTTTTTGTTCCTCGTAATGCAAATTGTGAAAACTGAAAAAATTAGCATTTCTTGATGCAATAGAAATTTATGTTATGCTCGAAGTTTTCTTTCTTAAATAAATTTGTCAGTAGAATTTTCTTTAGACCATTGTTTTAAATTCGTATGGGTTAAATTCTTGGTTACTTGTGAATAGAAGAGTTTATCTGCTACTTTTCTGGATATTTTCTTACAATTGATGAAACTAGAAGCATGTCCGTTGTTGTAGCATTCAAAATAAGGCCTTCATCTTTTGGATGTCATCATTAAAAAAAAAATAGCAACCTTTATGGTGTTAGAACATAACTCTTTTTTATGCTGGGAAGCAAGGTATTTTCATCTGAAACATATAATACTCTATAAATATAGGTAATTTTGTCTGTTTAATTTGTACTTCAGTAAATTCATCGTACGTTCAGTTTGGTTGATAGTGCATGCTTTAAGCCATTTTGCAGATGACAATGTGTTACGCACTTACGCTATAAGCTCTGCACTTGATGAAGTATAATCTTTTCAATGGAATAGGAGGTACAGTTGAAGCTATGCCAATACCTAAATTATCAAAAGATGGTAATGAAAAGTCGTGCCTTTATATCAAAACAAGATGGTAATGAAGTAATATTTTCTGCAAGAGATATTCTTATCGTACATTTATAATTGTTGTTGGAAGATTGGGTATCTTGATTGTTGCTATACATTTTCTGTAAAAAAAATTGAAGCTATATATCTAAATCTAGAAAGGCAGATGCAAGACAAAGGACAGGCGACCTGTAGTGGTGTTGACGAATGGAAGACTTGCACGTGAAAATTGTTTCATTCGTTAAATCGGTGGATAGTTCTAAATTAAAGTTGCGAAACCTGGTAATAAACTGAAACTTTGAAAATTAAATGATACAAAGATAAAGTAGGGTCTAGGAAGCATACATTCTACAATAATTGACTGTCAAGTTTTTCTGAAAATATCATTTTGCTAACTATATCTTCCTCATTGTCATCAAAATAAAGTTGTATCCTATAAAAATAAAGTTGCAAAGTATTGGCCTTATTATCTGTAGGGTGAGGTTGTTTACAGAATGATACATTTGTCATCGAACTATAAATGTGTAGATACCTTGAGTTCTTTTCTGATTCTTTATCGTAGTTTACTCCTGTGAAGTAATGTGAACATTAATACAAGTATGAAAAGTTTAGACTCATTAGTGCCTATTAATATATCTTATTGATTTCTGTCTGAAAATTTTGATTTTCTTTTTTAATTTTTACTACTTTATTTGGTGTGTGGGTTATAATTGTGTTGTATGATCTTTATCCACCTCTTTGGTCACTGTTGTGCTTCCTTAAAAGTATTACATCTGAGTAGTTTGTTTTACATTTTAATTATTTGAGATTTTATCGTAGGATTTTGACGTTCAATCAAACTTTCATTTCAGAGGTGTAGAAGCAACTGTAAGGGCTACAAATTCACATGAGGTTGTTTTTACTTCAAAGGGAAGATATGGGCAATGATTCTCACGGGAATACTTAATTTTGTGGTACTCAACTGCTTTCACATGAAATATCTGTAATTTTGTTTGGTTTGCAGATGCATGCAATTTTATGTTGTCTTGGAGGTTACAAGAAGTATGCTTCTATGCTGGGCAACTAAGGTATTTTAGTAAACTAACAATATCCAGCAAATTGTGATTACAAAGGAAGTATAATAAACGAAGAAAATTTTAGAAAAACTCACCAATACGTTGAACTCACACTTTAAAAGACTCAACATGCAAGAGATGTAAAATCTTAGAGAACTTCATCTAGGAGTACGCTGTAAAAGAATGCAAAAGGAGAGATCACGAAGAGATAGAACTGTAGTAGAGAAGAAGGTGAAGATTTCAAATTGGTAAGCCGCTTCCAGTAATAGAGATGAGAGAATGCTTTCCATTGGAAGAACTTCATTAGTTTTCATATGAAGTAGCCTATAGGACATGCTTTTCAATGTTAATGAGCTGGTGTGTTTTAGATCTTATGTTTTACATATATAAATCAGAAGTAAACAAATGAAATAGTATTCTCATATTAAAGGAGTAAGATATACAGAATCTGAGTGGAGCGGAAATAATTTCCAAAATTTATGAAACTACAAGCTAGAAAATATTTTCCTTTGGGGAAAACATATGTCATAAAAGATGCCAAAGAAAATGATTTCAAAATCGGGAGTAACAATAGCAAGGATCTCTTATATGTAACTGTTGTGACAAGGCATTTCCTTAATTTTTTTCTTTATCTATTTATGTTATTGAATCTTTTGTATAAACTTGCACTTTTTTAAATGTGAATTGTCTTCCTGCTTCATGTATGCAACCAAGTTTTAGGTTGGCAGCATATACATTCATTTTGTTGATAGTCCTTGGATTACATTACTTCTTGGAGTAGTTTGCTCAGCTTTAGTATGTGAATTTGTGCTTAACTAATTTCTTTTTCAATTTGTTAAAGGCAATATTTATCGTCCATGGCTTTTTTGGTGTCATATTGACAGATAATAAACAATCATGTCGGTGAGTAGGGTCTTGCTCAAAGTCAAGTGGCGAGGCAATAGCAGGACACCAAACGTCGACTTCAAGGTTAGTAGAATAAAGTTATTGTGAGATAAATGACATTTTAGAACAAGTCTTTGCATGTGCTCACTTTAGCCTTTCACAAGTAAAACTTCTTAGGCTTATTGATCGACCAAATACTGTTGGTATATTATTCCTGAGGAAACAACTGCTCAGCTGCTGGAAGAATCATAGCAGGAGAGAACGTTATTAGAAAAATTAATTGATTTGATCTTGAGGTATTGTGCTATTCTATTTTCGAGCATGCAATTTAGTCATTTCTATTATGAAAGTTACGTGTTACCTCTTAGGTACTACACATTATTATATGTTTTGAAATGTGTATTATTCCAAGCAAACAAAAAGGGAGGCAGAATTAACTGAATGAATTGCTGCTAATATAAGTTTTAGGAGTATTTACATCTTACACCGTAGATATCCCAGACAATTGATGAACAGTAAGCATGAAGAAATTGTATTTAGATCAAATATCGAAAATACATATGCTTTTTACTAAAATTTTTTAAAAAATATAGCAAATCACCAAATTGAGTGTTTGATTAACGAAAAAATAATAGATATACGAAGATGCAAAAACCCATGAAAGTGAAGATATTGGAAAAACTTACCACAAATCACAATATAGAGACCCAAATTGCAATTTGTTTGGCTTCTTCGTCTTCTCCATCATACAAATGTAGATGATAATTGCAGTCCAAAGATCTTCACACCTATTTTTGACATCTGTAAAAGATATTTCATTCACAGTTGTAGAAGATTGAGAGAGTGCTAATGGTGAAAAGAAATTTGACCACTTCCTATACTTAGTTAATGGAAGCGGAATGTAGCTCATTGGTTGGTCTTATAAGCTCCCATTTGTTTCCTTTCTTATGTGCACCCTGGTTCTACTTTGTTTATAATTACAAAATCCTGCTTAAAGAAAACTATACTATCAGCATTTAATTTAAAAAAAAAATTTAACCATTGCATACATTACTAAACTTGAAGTCAAATAGTAAAAGCCCTGTTTTCAGTTGCAACATTAGTGGCAAAGGGTACATATTGTTTCACTTTGGAGTAATGAAGAGTTTTGTTTACTAAAGGTTGAAAAGGAAAGTTTGTGATCCAAGTAGAACTGCTTATACTCCCCAATTCAAGAGGAAAGATGGAGCTTGCAAAGAAAATGATTTCTTGGTTGTTCATCTAGAATTATTCCGACACATTTTTTTTTTCTTTTATATTGTAGTATCAACTTATTCACAGGAAGAAATTTCAGGAAAATTATTTGTTCAAGGGCAGTGAAAGTGGAGCATGTTGTAGACTTGTAAATAAGCTAGAATTTATTCTGTAGTAATTTGATGATGCTCAATTTTCTTTGCACCTTTTTGTGATATACATATATATGAACATATTAACATTTTCTTGGAATTATTTATATCTTAAGTGAGAAAACTTTAGAACATCAAATGTTGGGCCCGTGCTGGCACGGGCGCTACCTTCTAGTATCTTTATACGGGTGTGGCATAGTTGGGACAAACATGGTATGGCCAAATAGCACTGTGCAAATGTTTTATTCAACTGAAAATCAATACAAAAGTTTCATCACTTCTCAACTGATGAAATGCCGTTTCCTTTTTTCTTCTTGAGTTTAGTTCACAATTAATTATTAAGGCTTTTTCTGAAAAATTTTATTTTGGTGTTTGGTAGCATCGACATTAAAAGAAGTGTTTAAGCAAAATCTAGGTGTTAGTAATCATAGTTCGATTTAGTTTTATTTTCATTGAAACAAAAACCAAATTAATTGTTCGGTCTTTTGGTTAATGTTTTTTTTTTTTTTAATTTCGTTGGTTTTTTCGTCTCTTATGACATGAAATACAAATTCATTAAATAAGAATTGCACAAATGAACGAACTTATCATCTATTTGAATATTCTTATGTAAGAATATTTATCTCAAACACATTATGATAATTCTATTTCATTAACCCAACTTACATTAATAGGTACTTTCTGTAAAGAAATTTTAATATAAAGAAAATAAAGCAGCGACCCCAAAATATTTTCAACGTAGAAGCACAACTAAATATGAAAAACTAAAACAATGATATGTTTTATTGCTTTAAAGTTTTGTTAATAAACAATCTCTAGAAATAGCCCAAAAAAAAAAAAGAACTGAATAAAATGGCTTGCACAAATTAAAGAGCAAGGAGATTGAAGTATTAAAGCAACAATCATTAAGATTTAAAAAAAAGTTAACATACACATTAGAATCAAATATTTGTTTAATTAAACAAAAAGAAATCATCTTTGGACTACAACAATCATGTTATAAATTATATTCTAATCAAGGATTACAAATATATCTAGACTAACTTTTAAATAAAAAAGTATACACATAAAATTTTAGATTATCTCTTAATAAAATAAATATATTTATATATCAGTTTAGTTTAATTCATTTTCCAACTTAGTTTGATATTTTCTCTAATCTTAAACACCTCTTATATATAAATTTATTGTATCTCGCAAATCACACAAAAAATGTAAACCGTATTAGGCAAATCTCTATTGACAAAGGGAATCGATCCCGGGTTTCCCATGTAGCTACTCACTCACCCAACCTAATTTAATTACCTTACAAATAACACCTCTTATATTTTCTTTTAGTTTCTTACTAGTATTTGGCACACGCGAGGTGTACCCTATAATAAATTTGATTTTTTATAGCATAAATCAAATAAAAAATTTAAGTTCATGAAATTGATAAATATTAATCATATTTTCCTAATTTTTAGGAAGAAATAATGTCTCACAAAAGTCTCGAAAGTTATTTACTTATATGAGATATACTTTTAAATTCCAGATAATGTACCGGAAGACCTCGATTTGTACCCCCATTATATTGCTTGCAACGCTAGGAAAGAAGTAATTCGTGGACCAAATACTTACGTATCGGCCAAGCTAGCAATGTTAAATTTTGATTGTTAAATGAAAGAAAGAAAAAAATACAAAATTTTCAAATATAGAAAAAAAAAAAAATCATTCATTTCAGATAACACGCCGAGATCTTCTTCTTTTTTTCCTGGAAAAGAGATATTTCACACTACTTGTGTGGAGGTTGTGAGCTGCTATAGCAATATGTGGAAGGTGTTAAATTACTGCACAAATCAAAATAGTACATCATGTTATAAATAAAATACTCCCTCCGTCCCAATTTATGTGGCACCATTTCCTTTTTTGTTTGTCCCAAAAGAATGGCACCTTTCCTTATCTGACAACTATTTAATGCACCATCTCTATTTTACCCTTGTTGGGCCCTACATACTTTTAAAACTACCAACTACTTTTTTATTACTCAAATCTTCTCTCTCTTACCTTTTCAAGGACAAAATTGAAACTTCACAAGGTCAACCTCTATTTTCTTAAATTCCGTGTCCGGTCAAATGGTGCCACATAAAATGGGACGGAGGGAGTATAAAATAGCAGTAACAATATAAGAGAGTATAGCAATGATATGGAGAGAGATAGAAATTTTATTGCTTTATCAATTTCTATGTCCTTTACAAGGTGAAGAACACCCATTTATATAGGATAAAGATCATCACTATAAAGTTACAATAGCTAAATCTCATCTTTAATAGATACATCAATTTAATGAGCTAGTTCAATGGATGATGTAATGAACAACATGTTCATGAATGGACATCCACATTCTGTGGATTTGTAACACTTCCCCTTGGATGTCCATTACACAAAGAGTATGCCTCGTTAAAACCTTACTAGGAAAACCCAGCGGGAAAAAGCCTAGTGAAGGAAAAAGAGTACACACATCTTATGATACGCATTTAGAGCTGCCTCATTAAAAACCTTACCAGGAAAACCCAATGGGACAAAATCTTGGTTAAGGGAAAAAGAGTGCAGCGCGAATTTCACTCCCCCTGATGAAGACATTGCTTTATATTTCGGAGACGACGCATTCCAATCTTGTATATCAACTTCTCAAATGTTGAGGTTGACAATGCTTTAGTAAATAAATCCGCCAAATTATCACTTGAACGTATTTGCCGAACGTCTATTTCACCACTATTCTGAATATCATGAGTAAAAAAGAATTTTGGCGAAATGTGTTTTATTCTGTCTCCTTTGATATATCCTTCTTTTAGCTGAGCTATGCATGCAGTATTATCTTCATATAATACAGTTGGAATCATCTGTAAAGAAAACCCACACATTTTCTGAATATGTTGAGTCATCAGTCTTAACCAAATGCATTCACGGCTTGCTTCATGAATTGCCAATATCTCTGAATGATTTGAAGAAGTAGCTGCAATAGTTTGTTTTACTGAACGCCATGATATAGCTGTGTCTCCACATGTAAATAGATAGCCTGTTTGAGAGCGTCCTCTATGTGGATCAGACAAATATCCAGCATCCGCATAGCCAGTTAATTGTGACTTGCATTCATTTGAATAAAACAATCCCTTATCGATAGTCCCTTGGAGGTATCTGAATATATGCTTAATACCGTTCCAATGTCTTCGTGTTGGGGAAGAACTAAACCTTGCCAGTAAGCTTACAGCAAAAGATATATCTGGTCGAGTATTATTGGCAAGATACATCAGTGCACCAATTGCACTAAGATATGGTACTTCTGCACCAAGAAACTCTTCATCATTTTCACAAGGTCGAAATGGATCTTTATTTACATCAAGTGACCTCACAACCATCGGGCTGCTCAGCGGATGTGATTTATCCATGTAAAACCTCTTAAGAATCTTTTCAGTATATGTTGATTGATGGAGAAATATTCCTTTTGTCAAATGTTCAATTTGTAGACCAAGACAAAAATTAGTCTTTCCAAGGTCTTTCATTTCAAACTCTTTCTTCAAACACTCCATAGTATTTGTGAGTGCTTCATGAGTTCCAATAATATTCAAGTCATCAACATACACAGCTATTATGACAATTTCAGATCCAGACCTTTTTATAAAAACACAAGGACAAATTGGATCATTTTTATATCCTTCTTTCAATAGGTATTCGCTAAGGCGATTATACCACATACGACCCGATTGTTTTAATCCATATAAGGATTTCTGAAGCTTTATTGAACAAGCTTCTCGCGAACCTTTAAATGCTTCGGGCATTTGAAATCCTTCAGGGATTTTCATAAAAATTTCATTGTCTAATGAGCCATATAAATAGGCTGTGACAACATCCATTAGACGCATCTCAAGTTTTTCTTGTACTGCCAGATATACAAGGTATCTGAAGGTGATTGCATCCACCACAGGAGAATATGTCTCCATATAATCAATACCAGGTCGTTGCGAAAATCCTTGTGCTACAAGTCGTGCTTTATATCTAACGACTTCATTCTTCTCATTTCGTTTTCGCACAAATACCCATTTGTACCCTACTGGCTTTACACCTTCAGGTGTTCGGACAATTGGTCCGAAAACTTCACGTTTATCAAGTGAAGTCAATTCTGCTTGAATTGCATCTTTCCATTTTGGCCAGTCATTTCTCTGTCTACATTCATCGACAGATTTTGGTTCAAGATCCTCGTTTTGTTGCATTATCTCAACAGCAACATTATATGCAAAACTATTGTCGACAACAATATTATTCCGGTTCCATAGTTTTCCCGTAGAGACATAACTTATTGAGATCTCTTCAATTTCATTATTTTCAGGTACCCGAGCCTCTCCTGAAGAGGTCTTATTAGTTGTTATGTCTTTATGCTCGTTTTGAGCAATTACCTCCGTAGTATGATCATTTTTATCATTTGCTCCTTTTCTTTTTCGAGGATTTTTATCTTTGGAACCGGGTGGTCTACCACGCTTTAGGCGTGCCTTAGACTCACTTGCACAAATAGGTTGCCCTACCGGGATATCAACTCGAATTGGAGCATTTGCAGCTGGAATATGGGATTTAGTTACCCTTGGTAGGTCAGTGAATGCATCTGGGAGTTGATTTGCAATATTTTGCAAATACACTATCTTTTGAACTTCAAGTTCACATTGATTTGTACGAGGATCTAAATGAGATAGTGTTAATGCATTCCAGTCTATTTCTTTTTCCAGCTGCTTATTCTCTCCCCCTAATGTTGGGAAAACTGATTCATCAAAATGACAGTCAGCAAATCTTGCTGTAAATAAATCTCCCGTCATGGGCTCAAGATATTTAATAATAGACGGAGATTCATACCCAACATATATCCCCAACCTTCTTTGGGGTCCCATCTTTGTGCGGTGTGGTGGAGCAATTGGCACATATACCGCACATCCAAAAATTCTAAGATGGGAAATATTTGGCTCCTGACCAAAAGCCAATTGTAATGGGGAGAATTTATGATAACTTGTCGGTCTGATCCGAACAAGGGCTGCTGCATGCAAAATAGCATGTCCCCATACTGAAATGGGTAATTTTGTTCTCATAAGCATTGGTCTAGCCATTAATTGGAGGCTTTTGATAAATGATTCTGCTAGACCATTTTGAGTATGAACATGAGCAACAGGATGTTCAACTGTAATCCCAAGTGACATACAATAATCATTAAATGCTTGAGAAGTAAACTCAGCTGCATTATCAAGACGAATTGTCTTAATCGCATAATCTGGAAATTGTGCTCTCAATCTTATTATTTGAGCAAGCAACCTCGCAAATGCCATATTGCGAGTTGATAATAAGCACACATGTGACCATCTTATAGATGCATCTACTAAAATCATAAAATATCTGAATGGTCCACATGAAGGGTGTATGGGCCCACATATATCACCCTGTATACGTTCCAGAAATGCGGGGATCCTTGTCCCAACTTTAGTTGCTCTAGTAATTAATTTTCCTTGAGAACATGCAGCACAAGAGAATTCTTTAAATTGAAGAATCTTTTGGTTCTTCAATGTATGCCCATGTGAATTTTCAATTATATTGCGCATCATATTATAACCGGGATGGCCCAACCGGTCATGCCAAATAATAAAATCATTTGACTCAGTAAACCCTTTGTTTACTATGGCATGTGATTCAATTGTACCAATGTTTGTGTAGTACAAACCGGAGGAAAGAGCGGGGAGCTTTTCAAGAACATATTTCTCGCCCGACTTTATTGTAGTAATATAAAGATATTCAATCTTTCCATCAGTTTTAGTCTCAATATGATAGCCATTTTGGCGAATATCCTTGAAACTTAACAAGTTTCTTTGAGACTTACGACAATACATGGCTTCATCAATAGCCAAACTTGTTCCTCCAGGTAATAATAAATTGGCTTTGCCATAACCTTCAACCAACTTTGTACTACCACATATTGTACTAACATTGGACTCTTTATTAATCAAATAAGAAAAATATTTCTTATCCTTTAAAATTGTGTGCGTTGTAGCACTATCCAAGAGACATATATCTTTGTTATTGTGCTTGAATCCAACTGAAGACTGGGGAATTTCCATTTTCTTCATAAAAAGATAAAAATTACATAGTAAGAAATACTAAAAATAAAGTACAAGAAAAGTACTTTTAAACATAGAAACATAAATAAAGATGACATTTTTTTTTCTTTCCTAACTTTAAAACATAAAATAAAGACAACATTATTCTTTATTATTTTTATTCCCCAGTTACAACATCAGTTCATCAGTTACGATTCTCAAAGAAGTCTCCAGCTTCTAAATGGGTAATATTTGGGAGGCCTTCAAAAAGATCATCATCTTTTACGGCAAGATACGCCTCCGTCTCATCATGCTTGTCAGCAAGATGTGCCAGATGTGTCCCATTGTCATTATTCTGAAAGGTCAAATGTGCCTCCACATTATTTTCATTTCTTTTGAGCGAAGCTTGATAAAGCTTGACAAGATGTTCCGGCGTACGGCAAATTTTCGCCCAATGACCTTTCCCACCACATCGATGGCAAATATTATTATTCTTGCCTTTTGAAGGATTAGCTTGAGAACCCTTATTGTTCTCATATTTATTTCCACCGTGACGACGAGTATTATTTCGTCCCTTGCCGCGCCCACGACCATGGCCTTTACCACGGTAATTATTTTGCCTTCTTTCAGGCACATTATTTGTTGCTACAACATTCACCTCAGGGAATGGAGCATGTGCTCCCACATTCACCTTAGGGAACGGAGCAGATCCAGTGGGACGGGCTTCATGATTTTTAATCAACAGGGAATTATGTTGCTCAGCCACCAGAAGGCATGAGATCAACTCAGAATATTTTGTAAATCCCTTTTCACGGTATTGCTGCTGTAATACCATGTTCGATGCATGAAAAGTGGAGAGTGTCTTTTCCAACAACATAGCATCATCAATATTTTCTCCACATAATTTCAGTTGAGAACTGATCCTGAAAACAGCAGAATTATATTCGGTTACAGTTTTAAAATCTTGTAACCGTAAATGAATCCATTCATCCCGAGCCCTTGGTAGTACCATGGCTTTAAGGTGATCATACCGTTCTTTTAAGTTAGTCCACAATTCGAGTGGATCTTTCACGGTTAAATATTCTGTTTTTAATCCTTCATCAAGATGATGGCGAAGGAAAATCATGGCTTTAGCCTCATCTTGACTTGATGTCTCATTTCCTTCTTTGATAGTATCACCAAGACCTTTGGCATCCAAATGTATTTCGGCATCAAGCACCCATGACAAATAATTTTTGCCGGATATGTCAAGTGCCACAAATTCAAGCTTTGATAAATTTGACATAGTGAAAAACTATAAAAGAAAACAAAATGGATTAGTAATAATAAAAATTATTATCAACGACCAAACAAGGATATGTAGTATTATATTTCTTGTCCGTTAGTTCAAAAGAAAATTAGTAAAGGTGTAAGTATGTTATAGTGTATTATAAGAATATAATAAAGATGAAAAATATCAAAACTTTATATATTAATATAATGAGCAGTAGCTCATGGACAACCAAGTGTACCAACAGTAGCTTTTATTATTTTGTACCTATTCGCATGAAAAATTATTCATGAGGCTGCAATGACAAGGGAGTAGCAGATATCATATATACCTTAGTTGATGGCTAGGAAAATTTGAAACTTAGCTCGAACAAGATTAGAGCTATTTCGTGCTGATAACGTGTTATAAATAAAATATAAAATAGCAGTAACAATATAAGAGAGTATAGCAATGATATGGAGAGAGATAGAAATTTTATTGCTCTATCAATTTCTATGTCTTTTACAAGGTGAAGAACACCCATTTATATAGGATAAAGATCATCACTATAAAGTTACAATAGCTAAATCTCATCTTTAATAGATACATCAATTTAATGAGCTAGTTCAATGGATGATGTAATGAACAACATGTTCATGAATGGACATCCACATTCTGTGGATTTGTAACACATCAAAAATTTTACTAATAAATCAAATGAGAAAGTTCTATTGTTGGGTTTACAACTCCACGCATTTTATCCACAAAAGAGCTCATTTCTAAGAATGTCAACTTAAAGAACACAACAAAAACTTAACCTTCTTTGGCAGATGTTACTTATATTCTGCAAGATGTTACTTAGCCAATTAAAGAAAAAAAAAAAAAACAATGAGTTCTATGAAAATATTCACATTTCCAATGGATAATGATCTGAGAAGATGAAGAGAAAGAATAAAGCGATTAAGTAAGATTAGGTGATTTGATATTTCGTTATACCCTTTTACTCCCTCCGTCCCATTTTAGTTGTCACTTTAGCAAGTTTTATTTGTCCCAAATTAGTTGTCGCTTTAGTATTTCAAGACATTTTTTACCAGTTATTTCCAACTATTCCCATATTTAATAAAGGAGTATTTCCTAGAAAAGTCAATCCAGTTTCATTTATTAGGGGTAAAATAGTAAAAGACATACCCTATTTATTGATTTCTTAATGAACGTGCATAAACCTAAAGCGACAACTAAAATGGGATGGAGGGAATATATAAAAATTGCAACAAAGTAAGTGAAAAGCCTACACATGAATATAGTATTAATTAAGGAAGTTGGAAGGAGCAAAACATTTAAAACCTAAATATGAAATCATTCACAATACATGTTTCTTAAAGAAAACTAAATGTATTGGAATATGAAAGCCATTCCAATCTAGTCAAGAGCTCATTCTTTTGTTGTGTGTGTTATTTTGACTTCATAACTAATGAATCAGACTTGCATGAAATGGATACATAATACATATAAAACTAACTGAAATCTCAGAAAATATAACTATGTATCAAAGTTGTAATTCTAATCATATGACTAAATCTGATTTATATACGTCAGTTTACTACAAAAATGATATTTTGAGCTACTCTTTACGATTCTGATTCTCGCCTTACCCTGATATGCAAAAAGTAGATATGGAATTGAAAATACGAGATACACATTATGTAAAAAGAGTTGGTATAATCTTTTTAGAATTAGCAAATTATTATTAGTATGACAAGGAAAAGTTGTACAATCACAATGTAACTAGGAATAGGTTTTCGTTTTAGTTTAGGATTAGTTACGTTGTATATTTATGTTTTCCTAATCAATTTAGGATTATACTTGCAAACCCTATAAATATATAACCTTAACATGTTTGAGGGAATACTCAGAAAGTAAACATCTCGTGCTTTTCCAATTTTTCTCATTCTTTACATAAGAAGTCTGCCTAAGAATTTTTTAAACATGTCAGATACTATCGTTGATCATATGGATCAGGATATCACTGAAGAAGAATACGAGGAGATTCAGGATATCAATGATGAAGAAGAATACCAGGAGATTCAGGATATCAGTGATGAAGAAGAAAAAAACGAGGTCATTGATGATGAAGAGGACGAGGAGGAGGAGAACGAGTTTGCGGAGGATGGTAAGTATTTAGAAACATTCACTTATTATGCTTCTTCTCAAATGGATATAGAATTGGAACGAGACGCATGTTTCATCTGCTGCTTTGACTATCAAGATGAAGATACCGTCGCAATTCTTTCATGTGGACATGATTTTCATGAAGGCTGTATCAAGAAGTGGCTACGGAAGAAGGAAGAGTGTCGCTTCTGTAAAGCTTCAGTCTTGCATTGATCACATAAACTTAGTTCTTTTTGATATAAAACATGTACTAGAATTCTTAACAAATTCATTACCCAATCGTTTTGTATGTAATTTGTTTTGCTAATTATTTTAATCCAAGTGAAACTGCATGTAATTTGTTTTTGCTAATTAGTTTAATCCAAGTGAAACTGCATGTAATTTGTTTTTAATCCAAGTGAAACTGCAGCATCTTTACAGTTTTTTTAATCTTTATGGTACATACAGGACTATTTACGGCATAACCTTATTTGTTTAACAAAAAGTGTTATATGACTTTGATCTGAAGAAGCATAAATTTCTTCTACCGTCTTTTTTCTTTCTATAATGTCCTTAATGTATATCTGTTTGAGTCACGTTGATGGTAGAGGTGGTACTTACAAGGTGGAGGAGGAGCTTAAAATCGCATGTCATTGGTACATGACCAATATAATAGTTAATGCCAGCCAAGAGGAGTTTTAAATGCCAGAGCTAAGAAGAGTGGTGAAAGTAAATTTTAAGTGAAATCCTGTTTTTCAAATTTAACCTGTACATGGCATCTGAAGTTGCATTAGATTTCATATTCTACACAGTTTATTCATTTTGTTAATTTAATTACTTTCATAGTGAGTCTAAAAAAAACTGTACTAAAGCAATTCTTCTATAGGGAAATTAAGCTTAGAAGGCTCAACAAATTCTATACTCACGTTTTTACCAATCGTCATGGTACAGCTCATCTGTTAAGTGCGATGGATAGTAGTAGCAAAAATATACAACTGTAGAGTGAACAATTTTCATGTCACCTAAATGAATTAACTAGTATATATGAGCAAGTAGTATGCATATAATATGGCAATGAGCCATTACACTTGCCTCAAACAAGAATAATTTACAACTTTAACAGAATAATATGATACAAAGAATCAATTTTGGTTAATGTCCTGCTGCGAGTCCATCATTTCAGCTGAGATAAGTAAATTCCTTGTTAAAAACTTAGCTGGGCAATGTTGTACTCCAAGCAATTGAAGCAGTTGTTGACTTGACTAAGCGCTTGGTCAGGTCAAAGCTGAAATACACCTGATTAAGCTTAACTTGCACTACCTTTTCTGTTCATCACATCATCATAATACAGAAAAAGCACCAGAACATCATGTTGCCCACCTCAAACAATTCCCGTATTATGAATATCATATCTTTAAATGGATTCTGCATATTTACCAGTAAAGAGAATAAATCATCTTAAGCTCATGAGAGTGTAATTGTGCAGAAAGACGTACATTCGAGTTATTGAACTTGTTCTGCAACAAGTTTGTAAGTATGACCAAGGGAACCTGATCAGGGAAAACATCACTATAAGTCAAAATACTGATCAATTATGATTCAAGTCCGTCGTTCAAGCGTTACTATTTTAGCCCTTTGAAATACCAATGAACGAACACACACTCCCGCACCCCCAAAAAAAAAAAAACACGAGTTAAAGACCTTTACCTGAAACAGGATTCCAAAGAATGCCCAAAACTTGAATAATCGACAAGGAACAGTGTTGCTCCCAAACGCACACGCAAGTATACGTGGTCGACAAGTAATAAAGTGATAAATCGAGTATCGTTCCCACGAGGACTATTCAGACTGAATCTTAGCAAACAATTTCTTAGAAACTATTCAGGGATCTTTTCCAATGGTTGAGATTTTACTAACTAAATGCAATAATTAAAACAATTAACTGAAGTCAAGTAATAGAGCAATTTATGGGTTGTTATCAATAATGGAGAAACGGTCCAGGGTCAGAGTTGCAAACAGTCCAGTTGAGTTTTCCCGTTGATTCTACTTCTTGATTTCCTAGATTGCTAACTAACAGGTTAATTGTACCCGTGAAAACCTTTCGATTCTTCACGGTCTATGCAGGCTACTCCAATCCCTATATGTCTATGGGTTGAATCACGTGCACGCATTAACGATCCTGTAATGGGTTAAACTAGGCAAGCAAGTATATGTCTATCCTACCCGCGAATTGGTTCCCCGATGCCCGGGTTCACAAACTAGTTCTATTCTTTCTTATTTGCGTTCATAAATTCCCTCTGTCGAGTTCAATCTAAGAACCGTAGATAGTGTTCAATTATACGGCCGTTATAATCAAACAATTATGATCAAGAAAGAATAAACAATCCGTAATGGTAAATCAATAGGAAGAAATCAACTTTCAAACATCAACCTTCATGTATTTACTCTAACCCTAGAACAAACAAACTATAGAATTAAAGAGAAGAATAAGAGAAAGAGAGAAAGAACTTGTGTAGAAGACATCTAGGGCTCCTGCCCTCTCCTCCAAAACTTGCTCCAAAGTCTGAACTCCTATGAAAAACTAAGTAAAAGAGTATTTATAGAGTTTACAAACACCTAGTAATAAGTTAGACCCAATCCTAGAAGGAATAGGACGTAAAAACGCGCACAAGGGGCGCTATAACGGGCGCCCCGCGCCCACGATCGCGCTGACACAACCAGTGACCGTCGAAACTCACACGCCTTGGCTCCGCGGCGCATGGGAAACCGCGCCAGCCAGGGCGCGCGGTAAGGGGCGCGGCGCGGAGCCCACGGCGCCCAGCCATTTTTCTGTTTTCTTGCTCCTTCGCTCGCTCGTGTCATGCCTTCGTGTGCTCGATCCAATCCTCAATCAAAATCCAATCTTTTCTTGCTCAATCATGCTCCTAAAAGCTCCAAATATACTGCGTAACAACCTACATACACACGACATAAAATCAGTGTAAAACCACAGTCACAAGCTATAAAACGAGCGAATAAGGTACTAAAACGTGAGGAAATATTAAGGAAATATAGGCATAAAATGCCAAACATCACCACCCCACACTTGAACCCTTGCTCGCCCTCGAGCAAGTCACAACTAACTTCCCAACCTAGGTAAAACAGGTCTGCCTATGACTATGGTTGATACCGATCATTGAACAAATGCGCACATGACTACTATGGGTCCACAACATGCCAACAATTTACCAAAACCAAAAATATGAGAACAACCACCCCAAAATAGCTCAAATGCACAAACTCAACTTAATGCAACCATGCTCCCACAAAATCACACCTATCTACTCAATCGAAAGCCACAACTTCACCTATCTCATGCAAACCATGTGCCCTCACCAAAATGAAGCAAGAGAGTGTCTCCCAAATATCACACACAACAATGAATATCAAGAATAGAATGGGGACAATAGCATAGAAAGAATTCACTCACTCTCATGAAAGTCTCACATGTCACACACAATGTACCATAGGCTTGCCCGTAGTGTAGGACTTCACTAATGTAAGCTCACTCCAATCGGGATTAACTAGGACTTTAGAAAGGTCGTAATGTAGGCTAAGGGGCGGGTAGGATACATATGGTAATAGTGACTACCTCCCTAAGCACTTTAATACATCACATTCAAATTAAGCATCAATCTCATCAAACCACTCAATCACAAGTATCACACATACCTTCTCAATAAGTAGCATATTTTCTTTTCAATCACACACTAGCAAGGACGGGATATCTTTCTCTTTTTTTTTCTCTTTTCCACAATTTTTTTCAACTTTGCTATTTTTTTCTTTTCTTATCATTTCATTTTTTTCAATTTCATTAACTTCCATCCTTGCCAATGTTTTCCACTACTTCACAATTTTCATAAGTATTTCCCTTTTATTAGCTCCACTCAAAAGTCTCCCAACATCCAACCACAACTCCAATCATCTACACAATATCAATAAAGTGCTTAAGGAGTAAGGGCCAAAAGAGTCAATTAAGAACAAATGGGTAGGCTCGGGGTGTGGGTGCCAATCAAAAAGGGTCAATTCAAATCACAACAACAATTTTTCAAGGTATATATGTAAGGGTAGGCAATCAAAAGAAGGCCTTGTATCCTTTCCCGACTAGAGCAAACCTAGGATTTCGCTTTGCACACACACGGGGCAAGTTCTAGACATTAATATGCAACATGGAGTAAATAAGAACATGCCTCACAACACACATTGCACATGGTCCACACAAAAAGGTTCCATCAACAACTCTCACTCAAGCATCTAGAATGCAACTTGTGGAAATTTAAGCACTAATGCACAAAGGTTAACAATCAAGTCAAGCAAGCGGACTCAGGCATCTCAAGGGGGTCGTTCCAATTTTTCCTAGGCATGCATCAAAATTAAAACCCAAGGACACCACAAATAGCACATGCAATCAAGTTCAAGTCCATCGGTATCATCAAACACATCAAAGGCACCTAGCATTCTACCTATTCCTTTCGTCTAGGGTCACCTATACTAACTATCCTAATCCTAAAAATAAAAACTACCCGGTTCAAAGGCCTCCCCGTGGAAAAGAACCGAGGCCATAAGAAAAACCACGGGGTGGATGACATGTACCACTAATAAAAACTAAAAGGAAAATCTTTTTGGAATTTTTCATTGGTTTTCTAATTTTTTTTTTTTTTCATTTTTCATGGATTAAAGCAAGAAATAAATCAAAATAAAGTCAAGTGACAAAAGAAAAATCCTATGGTACATGCATCCCTAACCTCAAAAATAGATAAAGGGTAGTTTCCCACCCCACACTTAAACTAAGCACTGTCCTCAGTGCTAAAAATAAGAAAGTGCAAGGTAAAGAAAACTTCCCTGAAGATTCTAGTCCTTGGTGCTAGCATCCTCCAAGCTTCCATATCGTATGAGGTACTCAGACTTCCCTCATCAGGTCATCAACATTAGGCAAGGGTGAGGACACCCCACACTTAGCCTCGGCATTACATGAACCTGCAATCCAAAGAATCACCCAAAGTAATATACAACTATAAAAATAATAGTAAAATAAATAAAAGTAAAGCAAACAAATTGGGTTGCCTCCCAAGAAGCGCTTGATTTAACGTCGCGGCACGACGAGGACAACTTCATCACTTTTTCCTCCACCTTGAACTAATGAATTGAATCCCCAACTTTGCCTCAAGTTTACAACTATGGTATTGGGGTGGTGGCAAAAATACAAAAGGACCAAGTAACCATTGTCGCATTTTGCACTTCTTGGCCTTTAAATGAGGGATGTCATTTTGTCTCCTCGGCATCGCAAACTCTAAAATATAGGCACCTTGTTCCTCATCCCTTGGTTTCTTCATAGGCTCGGGTGGCTCAATTTTCATGTCACCATCCAAACACAATGTTGAAAAATGATTGGAATGATGCCCAATGCGCTTCAATTCTAAAGTTGCATTACTTTTGACACCCTCGCTTGCACAAACACTAGAGTCCTCAATTATGATGTTTTCTATTTCTTCACTTGACTCTAATGTAATTTCCTCAACCTTGGCATCATCAACTGCTATTGGGTCGAATGGTAGGAATTCCACTTTTTGCTCCTCAAATTGGTTTCTAAGCTCTTCTATCTCAAATCTACTAAGCACGACAACTGATAATTGAGCTTCAGACACCTCAACCATATCACTCAAATTCTCCTCCAAGTCGTGAATAGTCAAGCCAAATTCGTCGATCTCTTGCCCGAGCACAACCCTTTCTTCCATATATTGCCTCGTCATATTTGTAAGTTCACTCCTGAAATCCCCATAAGCTTCTAAGAGTTTGGCTTGCTCCATTAGCCAAGTTTCGCTAACAACCTGCACTTTATCGATCCTGTCAAGCTCACAAACATCATTAGAATCATCACAAAAATTATTGGGGGAAGGAGCATGACACTTAGGACAATCATTCCACCGACCACCACACAATTTACAAAAATTCCAATCAAAGGTGGTAGAAAATTCACATAACCAATCTCGCAGGGTTGAAAGAGTTTGACAATTTTCCCAAAAGTGATGTCCTCCACAAAGTAGACAAGAATCAACATTCCACCCACTTTCATTAAAAGATGCCATGTAAACTAATAATACAATAATAAACTAAAAATAAAATAAAAAAAATTAAACCTGAATAGAAAATAATATATTGTTCAAAAAGAAATCAGTCAATTTAGTCCCCGGCAACGGCGCCAAAAACTTGTTGCTCCCAAACGCACACGCAAGTATACGTGGTCGACAAGTAATAAAGTGATAAATCGAGTATCGTTCCCACGAGGACTATTCAGACTGAATCTTAGCAAACAATTTCTTAGAAACTATTCAGGGATCTTTTCCAATGGTTGAGATTTTACTAACTAAATGCAATAATTAAAACAATTAACTGAAGTCAAGTAATAGAGCAATTTATGGGTTGTTATCAATAATGGAGAAACGGTCCAGGGTCAGAGTTGCAAACAGTCCAGTTGAGTTTTCCCGTTGATTCTACTTCTTGATTTCCTAGATTGCTAACTAACAGGTTAATTGTACCCGTGAAAACCTTTCGATTCTTCACGGTCTATGCAGACTACTCCAATCCCTATATGTCTATGGGTTGAATCACGTGCACGCATTAACGATCCTGTAATGGGTTAAACTAGGCAAGCAAGTATATGTCTATCCTACCCGCGAATTGGTTCCCCGATGCCCGGGTTCACAAACTAGTTCTATTCTTTCTTATTTGCGTTCATAAATTCCCTCTGTCGAGTTCAATCTAAGAACCGTAGATAGTGTTCAATTATACGGCCGTTATAATCAAACAATTATGATCAAGAAAGAATAAACAATCCGTAATGGTAAATCAATAGGAAGAAATCAACTTTCAAACATCAACCTTCATGTATTTACTCTAACCCTAGAACAAACAAACTATAGAATTAAAGAGAAGAATAAGAGAAAGAGAGAAAGAACTTGTGTAGAAGACATCTAGGGCTCCTCCCCTCTCCTCCAAAACTTGCTCCAAAGTCTGAACTCCTATGAAAAACTAAGTAAAAGAGTATTTATAGAGTTTACAAACACCTAGTAATAAGTTAGACCCAATCCTAGAAGGAATAGGACGTAAAAACGCGCACAAGGGGCGCTATAACGGGCGCCCCGCGCCCACGATCGCGCTGACACAACCAGTGACCGTCGAAACTCACACGCCTTGGCTCCGCGGCGCATGGGAAACCGCGCCAGCCAGGGCGCGCGGTAAGGGGCGCGGCGCGGAGCCCACGGCGCCCAGCCATTTTTCTGTTTTCTTGCTCCTTCGCTCGCTCGTGTCATGCCTTCGTGTGCTCGATCCAATCCTCAATCAAAATCCAATCTTTTCTTGCTCAATCATGCTCCTAAAAGCTCCAAATATACTGCGTAACAACCTACATACACACGACATAAAATCAGTGTAAAACCACAGTCACAAGCTATAAAACGAGCGAATAAGGTACTAAAACGTGAGGAAATATTAAGGAAATATAGGCATAAAATGCCAAACATCAAACAGCAATACACAGCTGAAGACAAACTTCATGTTACAGCCCATCAAATTGAGTTGTCATAAGCTTGTATATACGTGTAACTGATGAAAAGAGAACAGAAACCATTTACCTCGTGGAAAACAGCAGATTCAAAGAAGGAAATCAACATAGCAACCCCCTGCATCAAGATTTCACTGGAAATTAAGATCGTAATAATAAGATCATAAAGACAGGGTCTAGTACACAATGAAAGAAAATAACTTATGTTAAAGTAGAAAGAACTATAACAGAATCTTACGGGGTTTCTAACTTCCTAAAAACTAGAACCTTGGTAATTCAAAAATCCATCTGGGATGCAAAGTTAAAGAGCTAGTATTTAGGTTCAACAGGAGCAGTGTAAATATCAGATCAAGTGCGTGCAGATAGATTGCAGCCCAGCTAGATATGACTATTGATGTGACACCCCTCTTGTCAAGCATATATTAAGAACTAATAGCACGCAAAAGATTAGAAACTCCGCAGACAGAAGAAAATTAAAAAACAAATTAGAATCTAGAACAAGAAGTCTGAAAGTACCTTAGGTATCCCATTCCTTAAGCATGGGAAATAAATGTGACGAACCATCCACTTATGTACAGGCTGCAGTCATCACCAATACTTGGTTACTGATGTCCAAATTTTTTTTTGACAATTTTGAAGATTAAACCAAACCGAACATGTACTCACAAAGACAATTTATTCCTCTTTCCCTGGATATTTGGAGAACCTCTCTGTCCCAGGTAAAGGTAATCTTGTGCTTTCTAAGTTTTTTATTTACTTTTCAGAGTTCAATATAATCTTAAAGTTCAGTTTCAGAGTTTAATATAATTTTAAAGTTCAGTTTTGAAACTGCTTACATTTGCTTAGGAAGTCATGGAGAATATCTAGACTAGAATCAGCTTTTTAATTGACAAAAACTTGACCTTTTTAGTCATACTCTTGAATTCATAGTGAATGGTAATGGTATCTTAACGAATCCCACGCTTACCTTTGTTACTATTATCACACTCTTCTACTAACTTTTTCATGTATCCTACATTTGTATTATATGTTTGAACCAATTTTTATTACCTAAATGCAGAAATTAAAAAACAGGACAAATCCATGTCCTATCCATCGTTGCAGGAGCAAATCATTCTGCTAAAGCTTATAATATAGTAACTCACTATGGCCAGTGAGAGTAATTCATATATCATAAGTTTTTTCATCTCGTTGGGACTAAAGAATAGCAAAGGGAAACCAGAAAATGTTTGCAACTACTAAATAGTATATAACAGATAGCAAAATGGCTTTTTTACTTTCCCTGATGCTGAAAAATAATGATGGTTAGTAACCTGTTATCACCGATCATATAAACAAACAGAACACAAGCATAGATATGAAACATTCTGATGTGTTTCTGTCTGCCTAAGGAGGAATCACATTTAATCAGGGAAAAGTAGAGGTGAGGAAAACCGATCATAGTCATAACTAGAAAAGCAAACATTTTTCAAGAATGACATTCACTGAAAACCCCACTGGCAACCAGGAAGGATAGACCATCTTTTCCCCTGCCTCAGCAGACATGGGACCAAATGCGGACACATCCAAGCATGCTACTACCTACAGGATGCAATGACTAGACATTTCTTAATGTGCTCCACGACCAAAATTTGCATAGGAGTACATCAAACTCATTTCCCAATATGCTCGATGGTCAGATAAGTGCATAAGCCTACACTACACAAGAACCTCCCAACTCTCCCACCCCTTTATTATTATTTCTTGTCATACTGCCGCTTTTATCCTTCAGAGACACAGAATATTAGACCATTCAAGTTTTCTGAAGACCTAAGCCAACAACCAGAAACAGGGAAGACTGCTCTTCTAATAGGTTCACATATGCCCAAATCAGGCTAGACACCATAGCGTACAAAAGAAAAAATTACCGTAATGACAACCTAAGCAATCCAAACATAACGATTTTGTAACACCATTTATCACAAACTGAAATATCAATAGTCTTATGTGCGTCTCTCTTCTAGGTAACTAAGATAAATACATATGATGCATGCGTAAAAATCAGGCTAGCTTAAAAAGAAGGTACAATTACATACCATATTCCAGAGTCTCCAATACTGATAACAGCAGCCACAGTGGTGCAACCACAAAAAAGAAATAAATGAGAAACCCATCAAGTTTTGAAATTGTTGGGATGCAAAAGCAAAAGCACGAGGCAATTAGAAATTTTAGTCTACCTCATCAATAGTTTTTGCGTTCCACCAATCTTTATAGAACTCCCGATCCCCAAACTGCAGAATTTCTGCAAGTACCATTAGCTGGAGTAGGAAGGGGGCTGACGTCGATAAGTTATTATATATATAAGATAATTAAGGCATTAGGAATCTGGGTGATCACGCGCTTCACGTATATTTAGCCTATACTTAGAGAAATTTTATGTAAATAGAACTCATTCTGGTTCAACACAAGAGCACATAATCCGTACTACTTAATTTAGTATTTGTTCGGACATAAGAGAATAAACTCTGGTATTTTATCCTGAAATGTAAGCAAACACGAGATCCACTACTAAGAGACAGCAAACAGTTAAAACCCCTACCCCAGTGAAGTCTTTATGGACTTCAGGACTTTACAGGTTCTTTCTTAATAAAAAATGAACTTTACAGGTTGATATCATGAAGTGTGTTTGATGGTTAGATTTCATTTATGATTGATGCTACTGAGACCTACAAAGCTAAATATGTTGTTTCTATAAACATTTTTTATTTCTTCAAAGCTATATTGTTATCTTTAGGTATTACTATCATTTTCTATTTTTTTAATAATGAATAACAGATGCACATAGAAAGATTCTTTTTAGTCTCGTATGTCTTGTTAACATCAATCATAAATGAAACACCAAACCTGTGACACCATCCTTGTATGCCAGAACCATTTAGTAGGAACGTTTTTCCTGAAATTGACATAAAGCTTGTTCAAATTTCGAGGACATACCAAAGATGAAAGAGGCAGTAGAACATGCAGAGCCAGACATATAAATTTGGAACTGAAAGCTTCAATACTCTCTCGACGGCGTACAAAAGGTCTCCTTTCAATGGATGTTGTGAGCTTTGCACAATTGGGTTAATATACTGCTTAAAGATAATTAAGTTGACTTTGCCACGACAAGAAGGCACACTGAACTGTCAAGCGAAAGAGGGTACCTGTTCAATCCTGTAAAAATTACCAGCTTGATGAGTTGGGGCGCCAACCAACCCTTCCGAATGCATGCAGTGCGAGGATAGCTAAGCTTCAAAAAACAAAATAAACATATCCACAATCAACTGACTTGATGAAACAAACACATTAAAAAGAACAGAAAAGGGTCAAAAATGCCATCGACCTATTTGAAATAGGCCACTTTTGCCATCCGTCCACCTATTTTAACAAGAAAGTCACTAACGTTATTTTTTGGCTCAGTTATACCATTCCACTAACGGAATGCTGAGTAGGCTTCCACTTGGCCATTTAAAATCCATGTGGCCACCTTTCTTTGTCCACATCGGCGTCCATGTCAGCAATTCATTAAACCCACCAAGCCCACATAATTATTTACCCGATCCGACTCAGAACCCACCGAAACAAAATTACCCTACACCTTTTCACTTCTCAAAAAACCCTTTCACTTTTACATTTTACCTCTTCAATTCCAAATGGCGATTTAGTAAAAGAAAAAATCAAAAGATCAACGATTTAGAGTTTTCATTAAGCAAATCTGCTAAGTTCGTGTATTTGGTGGATTTTAAGGTTAGTTCCCAAATTTTTGTTCTTTGTTTCGATTAGTGTTTTGTAATAATTTCGATAAAACTTTATGTTGTTCTCGATTTGTGTTTTATATACTTGCATGTGTTTTTTATACTTTGTTATTGTTGTGGTCCATGTCTACATTGTTTATTGTCCTTGTATTAAAATTAGGGGTTTTTTGAATTGTGTCGGGTACTTTTGGCCCTTTTCCGTTCCTTTTATTGTCAAAACTTTAATTTTTAGGGTTTAAATGAATTGTTTATACTTTGTTGTTGTGGTCCATGTCTGCATTCAATTTTGTCTTTGTACTCGAATTAGGGTTTATTCTTTAACATATGGTGGGGCTTTATGTTTGGTTCTTGTCTAATATGGGTCCTCTTATTTCTTTATTACTTTGCATGTGACTGCAGAATGGAGCAAACAGTGCATGTAGTATTTAATTATGGTGGTAGGTGGTTTCAAAAACCACATATTCTCTATCAAAAGAATCTGACCCATGAATGGAGACATTATGATGTGGACCTTTTATCCTATATAGATTTATGTCAAGAATTTAAGGAGTACTTAAGGGTTAGGGAGGTGGTGCATATTTTAGTAACAGGGCCATCTGGTAGGCTGTATATAGTTGATGGGGATGAAGGGATAAGAAAAATTCAGTCTTTAGTGTGTTCTTCATTTAAGACTTTGAATTTATTTGCTGTTGATAATGTTCAAGAGGGGTTTACATCAGTCCCAAGCATTACTCAATACTCTGAATCTGAAAATGCTGTGGATGTTGGGACTGACTGTGATAGTAGTGATGAAGTAGATGAAGAAGATCAGTATGAATCTAGTGATTATGACAGTGAAGAAGTAGAAGTTTTTAGGAAGCAAAGGAGGATTGATATTAGTGATAAGTTAGATAAGTACAAGGTGTTGGAGAATGGCATGACCTTTAAAAATTTAGAAGAAGCTAAGCAAACAATTGCTTTCTATGCTGTTGCTAATAAGAGGAAAATTAGGGTGAAAAAAAGTGACAAAACTAGGGTCATATATATCTGTCAAGAAGGCTGTCCCTTTTATTGCTTTATTTCTAGAGAGGGAATTGATCAAGGGTTCAAGATGAAGAAGTTATGTCCAGATCACACATGTGATGAGACATTTGACAATCCGAGAGCAAGTTCAAAAATTTTAGGCCATTATTTTAAGAAGAAGGTGCAGAATAACCCTGAGTACAAGGTTAAAGACATGAGGCATGACTTGGTGAATGAGTTTAGCTTGGAAGTTAATGACACTAAACTTAAGAGAGCTAAGAGGCTGGTCTTGGAGAAGCTAGATGGCAGCTACAGGGATGATTTCAATAAGTTGGAAGGATATGCATCAGAATTAAGGCATAGCAATCCTGGGAGTGATATAGTGTTAAATATATCCAAGGATGCTTTGGAAGAAGGTATAAGGAGGTTCTTAAGGCTGTATATATGCTTCCATGCCCTGAAGGAAGGCTGGAAAAGAGGTTTAAGGCCTCTTATAGGTCTGGATGGTACATTTTTAAAGGGAAAAAGCACTGGAATTCTGTTAGTAGCTGTTGGTCAAGATGCAAACAACCACTTCTATCCACTTGCTTGGGCAGTGGTGGATAGATAGACTAAGAGAACCTGGACATGGTTTGTGCAGTTGCTGAAACATTCACTTGACTTGAAGGATGGTGAAGGTGTAACATTTATGTCAGATATGCAAAAGGTTAGTAGGTTTCAATTCTTTCTTTCTTTCTTTTTGTTAACTATTACAGTTATTAATGTAATTTCTTTTTTTCTTAGGGTTTATTGGAAGCTGTGAAGGATGTTCTTCCAAATGCAAGTCACAGATGGTGTGTTAAGCATATTGAAGGAAACTGGGGGAAAAAGTGGAGAAGTGGGGAGATGCACAAGTATCTATGGTGGGCAGCTTGGAGTACTTATGATGAGGAATTCAAAGATCAATTGAGAGAGATGGGAAAGCTTGATGTCCAGGCTGCTAAGGCATTGGTGACATATCCACCAGAATATTGGTCAAGGGCCTACTTTGACACAGATTGCAAAAACATGATGGTGGACAACAACTTCACAGAGTCCTTCAACTCTTGGATAGAAGAAAGACAAAAACCAATCATTAAGATGCTTGAAGGCATCAGAGTCAAGGTAAGTGTCCAGACTGTTATTTACGTGTTTTCTGCATTTTATTTGTTTAAGTAATTAATGTTCAGATCTGTTTTATTCTGTTATGAATAGGTAATGAATAGGATTAGGGAGATTGAAGAAGAAGTGTTAGGGTGGAAAGATGAGTTCTCTCCTTATGCTATGGATCTGTATAAGGATTGGAGAACTATAGCTCAAAAGTGTACTATTAATTACAATGGGGGGAATGGATATGAGGTGACTGATGGGAATGATAGGCATAAGGTGACCTTAGATGAGAAGGCTTGTACATACAGGCAATGGGAATTGTCAGGTATCCCATGCCCTCATGCAATCAAGGCTCTTAACTACAAGAAGATAGACCCTGTTGGTGAAATTGACTGGTACTACTCTAGAGATGCAAATCTGCTATTGTATAACCCTAAGCTACCACCAGTTAGGGGTGAAATATTCTGGAAGGTTGAGTCAGAACATGCAATGGAGCCCCCCAGTTTGTGTAAAAATTGTTGGCAGACCTAAAGTGAAAAGAACAAGAGAGAAAGATGAGGCAAGAAAGAGGCAAGGGATGTGGTCAGTTTCTAGAAAAGGTTTGAGGATGACATGTGGCTATTGTAGTGGAACCAACCATAACATAAGAAAATGTCCATTGGTAAGTGTTCTTTCCTCTCATTATTTTTACTTGTTTTCTGTTGTTAAATGGGCTGATCCTAACTGATTGCCACTTGCTACTGTTGCTTTTATTGTAGGTCCATGGTAAGCATGCAAGATTTTTCCAAGATGAATTATTCTCCCAGGCTGGACCACAAAATACACCAAACTCAGAATATGTATTCATTCCAACTCCTGGAATAACTCAGCAGAACAGTCAAGCTTCTGCTGCTAGTTCAAGCCATCATGCATGTGGTTCTTCAAGTCAACTAGTTGTTCAAGTCAGTCAGCCTACACCTGCCCAAGAACCTTCCAGTCAAGTCTCAGACTTGGAACATGAAGCTGACCCTGTGTTAAGGCCAATGATGTTGTCTGAAAGAGAAACTAGGTATCAAACAAATTTGATGAGGAGAAATACTGGTGCAAGGCAGATTTCTTTCAAGCCTGGGAAACAAGCAGCCACAAACCTCCCTTACTCACCAAACAAAGTCAGATGGAAAGGAAAACAAGCTGTCACTTCAACACAATTACAAGCTGAGAAAGAGAAGAAGATTGGAAAACTTCAAGCTAGAAGGGGAAGGCCCAGAAAATGATAGTGTCTGATCTGTGTTGTTTTTGTGACTTGGTGTGTAAATCCCAAGTCAAGACAATCTTACTTATGGTTATGTTTTATACAATTTCCGTATGTTTATGCTTTAGACAATTGCCTATGTTGGCATTCTTTTGTGACTTACTTTTGACAAAACAATTGCCTATGTTGGCTAACTTTTGTGTCTTACCATTGGTTTGTCAAACCTAAGTCAAAACCGAATTTGTTGGTTAACTTAATGCATATGTATTCAGTTGTGTTTAATGTTGGTGTTCTTTTTTGCTTATATTTTACTTTGTCAGTTTATTGTCATCAAGTGGACATGTACTATTGTTTAATATTGGTTAAGAAGTTAAAAACATAAGACATATACTAACATCTTCCACAAACTTGCATTAAAAGTGCAAAATATTCACATCCACAAACAGTTGTTAAAAGTGCAGAATATGCACATTACAGTAGTACACTTCCCTTAAACATTAAAAGTGTAATATCCTTACATTAAAGGTGCAGAATATGCACATTAAAGCATAACCAAACCATTAGCTAAGTGCACATGTTTATAGCATCTTAGACATTAAAAATCCTAAGAAAACAGCCCACGACACAAGAATGATCGTCTTCAATTTTTTAACTTTAGCCTCCAATTGCGAAATTTTCCACACCTCCATAGAGCTCAAACCATCAAATTCATCGACCATGATCTTCAAATTGTCTCTTTCTTCACAAGCGGCATCCAAAGATGTTTTGAGATCGTTAATAACCGTTTTTACTTGAGATGAAAATTCTCCATCACGCCATTCCCAATAACCACAATCCGAAGCCTACTCAAAACAAATAATCTGTTACCATAAAAAAAATATAACAAATCATTTAAATAAACTTAATGACAAGACGAAGCATACTTACACCAACGCGAGGGCATCTATAGAATCTACGCCCATAATTCTTCATAGTCCCTGCTGTCATACATCTAGCTACCAATCCACAATAACATCTACGCAAAGAAAGATGAGGCAAGGAAGTATTGGAAGAATTTGAATTCTCGGACACCATGACAATTTTTTTGAGGAAGAAGAGAAGTAAAAATGGAGCTCAACAATGGGGGTGGAGTAACTTATAAAGGAGTAGGGCATAGTTTATATCTGTGGGCTTGGGGTTGGATATGGTAAAATGGGTGGGTTTAATGAATTGCTGACATGGACGCTGATGTGGACAAAGAAAGGTGGCCACATGGATTTTAAATGGCCAAGTGGAAGCCTACTCAGCATTCCGTTAGCGGAATAGCATAACTGAGCCAAAAAATAACGTTAGTGACTTTCTTGTTAAAATAGGTGGACGGATGGCAAAAGTGGCCTATTTCAAATAGGTCGATGGCATTTTTGACCCTTTTCCGTAAAAAGAATCATAGGATAAAACCAGTGATAACGCCTGACCCTACTACCTGATAGCATAAAGTTGGAGCAACCATGAAGTAAGCTAGACTCTTGAAACTCTAACATCGTTGGAGTAGTTGCTATCTGGATGTTCATCCTGAAAGCATTAAAAAACTAAATATGAGAAACTTCATATGTACGACATTATCTCACATGAGCAGTTTATCAGCAAGAACACCAACGATTCAATAGAAAAGTTGGTTTGTCTAGAACATTCACGATGGAGCGAAGCCTTAATCAAGATCAGATTTTTTGTGGATCCATGAGAAAGAAATAAGCTAGTCATACCTTATCCACAGACTTTGTCATAATTTGTATGTGCATAGGAAACCAGTTTCATCCACACAACGCAAGCAAACAGCATCAGTGTGACACCCGATAGGAAAGCAGAATCACACCTGTGGAATTTCAAATACTTTTGACTAGCTAGTTTTCAATGTATCCTTTTGAGAAATTAGCAAGAAAAACAGAATTTGGAGACACAAAATTGAAGATTCTCTCCTCATAATTCCAATTTTTGACTTAATCCATCTACAAGGTTTCATTACCAATCGACCAGACTCAACAGACTAATTTTAAACATGGCACCTTAACAAAATTCAACTAGAAATCAAGATTATGTGATGGGTAAAATGTCTTGTTATAGAGAAATTTTATGTAAATAGAACTCATGTTATTCGGTGCCAACTTTTTTTAACGGTATAAATAATATTGAAACATATTTGTGATGGGTAATACGAATGTTAAAAAGGAAGAAATATACATGTTTAAATTGACATAGGGAAGTCGTTCGGCCAAATAAGAGAAGGTGAAAACAAGAGTGACTATTTAACTCCAAAGCTTCATAAGAACTTGAAAGTTAAGAGTCTTAAAGATTGTTATAGTAATCATAATCCTTCCACAACTTTCATTAAGATCAAACATACTAAAGTCAAAAATTTCCACAAACAAGAACATAACTGTTTGGTATCTAACTTACAAAAAAGTTCACTCTTAAGTATGCACAAAAACATCAAACTAATCTCGTTAAAATACCTTCGAGCAAAACAAGACATTGAAAGAAATGGAGGCATGATAGATAGTAAAATGTTTGAACCGGCTTTTTATGCGTAGTTGAGGAAAACCAGCGTAGTTGAGGAAAACCAATTAGGAAATAAAAAGGAAGAGTCAAAAAATGAACGATTCAACGTGTATTTCTTACCTCTTGATTGGTTCAGTAAATATGAATATTATTTCTATACGGCTACATGATTCTTTTTGTAAATATGAACCGTATAATTTGTCTCCATTTACATGGTAGCTGAGAACAAAATATTGTCAAAGAAAAATACTGATAAAAAGAACTTCATCGACTTGTTCTTCCTGGCGGAACAGTGGCTCACGGAGTTGTGAATAATCAATTTAATCAAAAAAATAATATAGATGTTTGCATGCACAATTTAGCTTTAGCTTAGCAGTAAGAAATGTTTCTAATATATCATCATATCATATCATCATATCATATTATTATAAAAGCATGAATCTCTTAGTTAAAAAGTGAACGACCATTTTGCCCTCTAAATAAATCTTCTTTTAAGTATTCTATTATAGAAGAAAGTCAATGCACAATTAAATATTTATAATAACAAAAAATAAAAGATTAAAATTATAAATATACAATATAATACATACAATATAAGTAGTACTAACATAATAAGCTAGGACATATTAATTGTATACACAATGAAAAGACATTAGTAATTTATGATAAGGTCGTGAGTTTAATCCGATATGAATGAAATTAACTACAAATATAATGTATTTGTCCTTGTGGGAATTTGAGATTGTTCTTTTTGGATTTTGTTCACACGGTATGTGATGCCAATTTGGAACGCAAGTTTATTTGGAGTTCCAAGAAGATACTCCATTAAAGAGTATTGAATGTTTAATTCTCCAAAAATATTTCTATTGTTTCTTATATAGTCCACATTACTGGTTACGTATATGCGGCTATTTCCATTCCTTTAAATTTCTCTCCCAACTGGCAATGGTACAAAGAATTATATAGAGATTACGAAGGAGATGAAGATTTGCAAGGTAGACAATATTATATTTTATAGCTAATAGAGGAGATGAAAATTTGCCAAGGAAGATCCTTAGATAATGAAATAAAACTCCAAATCCTCTACAAGCTTCCATCTCAAAAGGCCGTTAAGAGATATACACAAGTCGCACTATTTTGCAGTGTAGACATATATAATTTACATATATACATTTCATGTTAGGTTATTGGTTCATATATTTATCAGTTTGGTACTTTTCTTTCAATTGTATCTAATATGCTATTCTTATTTTGAAGTTTTTCAGGTACAAATTAATACTTGATCGATATATAGAAGTTTGACGCCAAAAAAAATGTTATATTGACAGAAAGGTACCTGACAAAAGTTAATAAACTTTTAGCCTTTTAAAATTATACTATCCCTTAACATCAGTATAAACTGTAAAGTAAGAGATTGATCATAAAATTTTAGAGACTATCTTTTCATAAAATTTATGTAGTATTAATTAAAGCCTTTATAGTTTCCTGTATTAATTTTCTTTGGATTATATATAGCTACTTCAAGGTAACAAACTCATTCGATTTTCCCCCATTCGCTGAAAAAAGCCACATTTCAAGTACTTCATTTGTTCAATGCTTGTAGATGCAAATGACAACATATGTATGGATGTGTTCAAATGGAGTACGATTAACGTTACAGTGCAAAGTTTTTCCGATAAATTTATTATGTAACTCAATAATTGTTTATAGATAAAAGTTATATGGTTTTCAAATTTTTTTATTCATGTTCAAGGACGCGTGTCCACAAACTAGTATTATTATAAAAGCATGAATCTCCTATAGCAAAAAGTGAATGACAATTTTGCCCTTCAATTAAATACTATTTATAATTTTTGCACTTTGATAATATATGGAATACATAAATTTTATATTTTTGATATGAGTTAGAGTACGGATTACGCAGTAACTTATCACGGTTTCACATTTTCGTATATGCATCTCATACTCTTCTTAGGTGGAGAATTTGAGAGGACATATTCACCAAATACATTAATCAAATACATCTTGATAATTACAAATTGCACATGTAAGGTCATTCTTACTCGCACATTTAATCAACAACCGTTTCAATCCTTCAGCACTCATCTAATCCCTAATGTTTAACCGTCTATATTGGAGCCTAAAACAACTTTCATGATGTTCGAGCACGTGGGAAGCAATTTTGCTGGTGGTGGAATTTTCCTAAGACATTTTCTTGGGCTGGGTTTCTATTACTGTGTTTGTTTCATGAAGAAATGAACATTTTACAAATGGTCAGATTGTGGACAGTATTGTGCAATGCGTATTGTACGCGTCTAACTAGCGAGCCAACATTTTATTGACTCCTTTGTTCCACTTTCTTTATCTTTTCTTTTCTAAAATTATCTTGTCCAATTTTCATACTATTTTTATAAGACTATTTAATTTACTCAACTTATATCTGCTTAGTTGTTGTTAATTAACTTGCTTATTCATATAACTTGAAAATTTTATTCATGCATGCATGTTTAAAATATTATATTAGTTAGTTTATTTGTCTAATTTATAGAAGACAGTAAATAAATGTAATAGGTTTTTGGAGTGTATTGACGGAAGTTTCTATCAAATACTATTAAACATAAATTATAAATATTTTTTTAATTTTATTTTAGGTATTTACTATCAGTACTTTTATAGCCTAGCTAGGAGCTCCCCTCGATCTCATGGTTAAACATTGTTCGTAGTATGTGATGTATTTAATTTGCTTCTTTTACGATCTATCATTTGTTATGAAGTAATGCTTTAGTTTAATTTGAGATGAAATTGTTTTTAAGTATGACGATCAAAATGCTTAAATTTTGATTTGAACTCGAAAATAGGCGACCACCTCCATCCCCCAAAATTTTACTATTTTCCAATAGACGATGAACATAAAATGTATGACTGGTTCAAAGTATGGAGCTCACGCGCAAAGTGCGTCCTCAAAGACTAGTCATTTAATATGCACCTTGTGTAAAATATTATGCGATTGTCGTGCACTGATTGAAGGTTTTTCGTAGAGGACCTAATAGTGATTTTCACAAGATATACAACTTTGTTAGCTATAAATTTCCCAAAAAATAATAATGAATCGTTAAGGTGTAAGCCTTTTGTATTAATGAAAATATAGTACTATTATTTTATAGTTCAAATACAAAATGTAGCGGAAGAAAGGCTGAGAAAATGTTTAAAAAATTTACAATTTACTGAAAGTTAATAAAAATTATCAATTTTTGAGAACTTAGATCCTGTTGTGAGGGAGATATCAAAGAAAGAATGTGAGTCATGATTCTTATTTGTGACGTAAATGTACACATACGCCAGCCATACTTACCATTTTTTTTCAGTTGATTAGTTAATTTTCTCTTTAGAGTAGTTCAATTCATAACAATAACCCACTTTGTCAAATCGAGGAATAACATTAAATTGTTTTAGATTCAAGACGAAGAAAGAAAACAATCTTTTATTTTGACTTGACCTTTTCTCACCGCAATCTAAAATCTGAAATATTTTCTTAATGATTTAAAGGATCTTTAGGAAAAATGGAAAATATAGATAAGCTTCAAATAATAAATTATCTATCTAAAGGATTAATTATCTCCCGAAGTCAACAACTAGAGTATTATATATAGCAGTCAAGTCTAAAGTATTAGTGTACAAACTTTTGGTTTTGAACTATAGTATACACAAAATGTTGTGGAAGAAAGGTAAGAGTAAAGTTGAAAGTGAGTTTCCTTTAGTGAAATGGTTGACAAAAGATTTTAGAGGTGTAAAATTTACCGAAAGTGATATGGAATACCTCTTCAAAAACTTAGATCCTGTTGTTAAGGAGATTGCAAAAAAAGAAGGTGAAGTCATGATTCCTCTTTGGGATCGAGACACAGAAGTAAACCTTTTACTCAAGTTAAAAAAAGACAGTAATGGAGTTTTTGGACTATATGAAGACTGGATTGAATATGTTGCTACACGACGAGGATTTGAGGGAAAAGAGCTAATTGGTTTCTATGTTAATCGGTTGAACTTGGAGCTAACATTTTCAGTGATTGACACAACAGATAGTATTGCAGAAAGTTCTAATTAAGTAAAAAAAAAGAAAAGAAAGAAGAATGTTCTTGCTATTATAAAAAAAATTACGAATGCATACAAAATTAATGTTAGATATCAAGAATATATCATGAGAGGCATTCGTATGTTGACATTGTTATAAATGAGTATTTAAAGTAACTGTTGGGACAATTTCCTCTTTCAGATAATATTATTTTAGATTTGATTCGTAAAATTTAAATCTAATTTCGGACTCTTAATTTTTACATCAACTTTCTATTCCGTCTAAACTGTATATGTCAATTAGTGTCATTTTCATTATGAGTATTATATTAAAAATAGTTGAAAGTAATAAAGGAGTGCAAATGTTTTATTCCATTGAAAATCAACACAAAAGTTTCATCACTTTCAACTGATGAAAATGTTGTTTCCTTTTTCTTCTTGAGTTTTAGTTCACAATTAAGGGTTTCTCTTAAAAAAACTTAATGTTTGGAAAGCGTCGACGTTAAAAGAAGTATCTTAGCCAAAATCTAGTTGTGAGTATTCAGAGTTCGATTTAACTTGATTTTCATTGAAACAAAAACCAAATTAATTGTGTTCGATTTCTTTGGTTTATTTCTTCTTCTTTTTATTTTGTTAATTTTCATTGGTTTTCTCTGTTTCTTATGACATAAAATACAATTTCTATTTATTAGATTATGGATAAACTTTTCTATAAGTCAATCTACGATAAGAACTGCACAAATGAACAAACTTATCATTTATTGGAATATCTTATGTAAGAATATTTCTCTCAAACACACAATGATTATTCTATTTCATTAATCCAACTTACATTCATAGGTACTTTCTAGTCTAAAGAAACTTTAATATAAAAAAAAAAGAATAAACCAGTGACTCCTAAATATATCAACGTAGAAGCACAACTAAATATGAAAAACCAAAACAATGATATCTTTTATTTATTTTTAAAGTTCTGTTGATAAACAATCTCTAGATCAAAATAGCGAAAATAAAAAAGGACCGGAAAAAATATGGCTTGCATAAATTAATGAACAAGGAGATTGAAGTATTTAAACAACAATCATTGAACATACACAATAGAATCAAATATTTATTTAATTAAACAAAAAATAATAATTTTTAGACCATAACAATCATGTTAAAAAATATATCCTAATCAAGGATTACAAATATGTATAGACTTAATTTTAAATAAAAAAATGATGCAGTACACATAGACTTCTAGATTGTCTATTAGTAAAATAAATATATTTATATATCAGCTTGGTTTAATTCATTTTCCTACTTAATTTGATATTTTCTCTAATCTTAAACACCTTTTAATATATAAATTTATTATAAATTAAGGAACCACATCCACTATACTTTTGCAATTGTTTGCAAACCACACTGAAAATATAAGCCGTATTAGTCCAGCCTCGTGCGGCGAGCTTAAACCGAAAAAGCTAGGGGAAATCAATCCCAAATTTCCCATGTGGTCACTCACTCACACAATCAACTCGATTACCTTACAAATAACACCTCTTATATTTTCTTTTAGTTTCTTATGTCTAGCCGTTTTGGAAAGATTCAAGCTCGAAATTTCTAATTAAGGACAGACCACGTCCGCTATGCCACGTGGCCAAAGCTAAACTAGAAGGAAAAGGGAGCAGGGGTGAGCCAAATTGTTTCACTCAGCCAGCAGCTTCAAACTCTTGGTGAAAGAAGCAGCTGAAGGCATAAAAGATACTCCTATAATGAAGAAGCTAAGGTGGGCTATGGATTCAGGTGGGTTTTGGGAATTGGATTTGTCAACTCCAATTACCCTCAATGGCCAAGCAAGGCCAGTACCTGGTGACCCTTTGCCTTTGGGCTTGTCTCGTGGTTCAAGACTTTCAAGATTCCAACAAATTGATTTCTTTCAGCGATTTATGGCCACGCCTTTTGTCCCTTCTTTTGCACCCAACACGGGTTTCTTTCTTCAACGTGTTCTTTCTATCCCTATTGGTGAAAACTGGTATTTTTCCTCTCTTTTTTCTTTCAATGTGAAAAACCCATTAATTGATTTGGAGATAACTTGTTTAAATTACTGTTCTGATTGCAAGTCTAATACAATTTTTGTGCTGTCTGCTTCATTTACTAAGTTGAAGTTAGCAATGTGTGGTATCAGTACTTTATGTGGCGGTAATTGACTTGGCACGAGTTTAAGAAAGGAAAAAAGACCTAAGAAATTAGTCGTGGTTTTAAAAATATCCTAAGTACTTTAGGGTGTGGCCTAGTGGTTAATTAAGTGGGTTGTGAACCATGACGTCTCGTGTTCTAGTCCTAGCGGAGTCAAAAAATACTTGATAATACCTGTGCAACTTTGCTGGTGGGAGGTAGCAGGTACCTTGTGGAATTAGTCGAAGTGCTTGTCGGATACCACTATCCAAAAGAAATGATCATGACATCTCTATGGCTATAAAAGCATGTCTTTAAGGGTAAAATAAAGACATTAAATGTGTGCTCTTTGCTTCATTTACTAAGTTGTAGTTAGCAATGTTGTGGCGTCACAACTTATGTGGCGGTAATTGACTTGACACAAGTTTAAGAAAGGAAAAAAGACTTAGATATTACTGGTCCTAGCACCCAGCTTGTGACCTAGTAGTTAATGAAGTGAGTTTAGAACTATGAGGTCATGTTCAAATCCCACCGGAGGCAAAAAAATTACTAGCAGGTGATTTCCTCTTATCTGTCCAAGCCTTGGTAAACAAAGTTACCTGTTACCTGTGTTGGTGGGAGGTAGGAGGTACCCTGTAGACTTGGTCAAGCTAGCCCCGACACCATGGTTATAAAAAAAATTGCGGCCTTAAAAATGCCATGACATTTCTGTGGGTGTAAGGTCATGTCATTAAGGGGAAAATAAAAAGTTTAAAGTTAAATTATTTTTAAATATGAAAAAGTGTCATTCTCTTTGGAACAGATTAAGCAGGAAAATGTGTCGCATAAAATGAATCAAAGGGAGTATTTGGTATTGAACTATCATGTTGTTGCTTGTTCTACCTCTGTTTAGGTGCTTCCAATGTGAAGTGGCTGCAAATCTATAGTTCACTAATTGATTGTCAAAGTCACGCAGGTCTTCCATGCTGCTTGGTCAGTTTAATGTCCAGAAATTTGTTTCTTCTCTTAGAAAAAATAAAACTAAGCAGCTACCAGACTCCTCATGGCTGCAATCCATTGGAAGGAACTTTATGCAAAAATCTTTTTATGCCCTTGGCTTCTGTTCAGAGCTGCTTCTAACACCTGACGATACATTGCTCTTAAGTTTGGATACTTATGGTGATGAGAAGATGCCTCAGAAGAAAGCAGTTCTCCATCATAAGGCAAGCGTGTATGAACTCTACATGATTTCATGATTAAATGCTGTTTCCATTCTTATTTTAAGCCTTTTCGAGAAGATATCACTGTCCATTCATCAATTTGGTCTCAGTCTGTATAGGGCAGAAAATATTTCCTTTGTTTTTAAATCAAGTCTCATTTTTGTATGTGTGGTTAACTTTTCCATTTGAAACTCCTCATAATGTGGAAGTGTAGTAAGGAGGTGTTTTGTTGTAGACGTGTTTGTTAGCCAACAAAATACCAGATGCAGAAGTAATATGACGGATATGCTATTGATATTCTTTGGATACTTTGTTAGCTTCAAATAGAACTTTCTGAAGTGAATATCCATAAGAGCAGTTGGGCATCTTTGTTATCCAATAATTGTGCATGCCATATTTAGTTTAAGTGACATCCTCCATATTGCACCTCCCTCCTTTGTAAACCTCCATAGCCATTTGTTTACAAGAGACTAACATTGTGCTATCCATTTCTATCATAAGCTTGCACCATATATTATGGTCCTTTTGTAGTCTTGACGCTTGAATTGCATTAACTCTGTTTCTCATCAAGGATTGCAAGCTTCATGATGTTTTTCACGTGTCAGTTCTTAAGCTGAAACCCTAAAATGATTAGGTTAATATGCAGTTATTTAACTTATTTTTGTAAATTTTGATATTGAAGGACTGTTACTTTTTTCTTGATCCATGCCCCTGCATCGCATTTAGTAGGCACCAAGGGGGTGCAGGGGGTTCATTCATAGTGTCAGTTATTCAGGGAACCGATGATGTCATTAAAATGTCTACATCATTTATGTATTTTGAACTACACCAAGAAGCTGGAGTATTTCCTACAAAGTATCTTTATCACATCAAAAATTGTTTTGATTTGTAATAAAGAAACTAGTCAATAATGACAAAGATCTAGTCGATTAATTTCCCATGGTTTCTACATCAAATACTTTAAAGAGAACTACTTATGATATTAGGTCCTTCCTTTTTTCAGTTTCCTCGTCATAATCTTACAATGGAGGCAGCTTGGCCAGGACTTTTTGTTGATGAGGACGGGAATTACTGGGATATACCATTCTCGCTCGCACTTGATCTTTCATCAACTTCTCTCGACTCTGGTGCAAGCTACCATTTGTTTATGAATAATTGTGCAGGTTCCCCCACGCGATATGAAGGTCAACATAGTGATGAACTACCACCTGCTGCTTTGCTTCCAGGTTTCACTGCCAAAGGTGTAATTTCCTTGAAGAAAAATATTGACCTTTGGCGAAGTGAAGCATCTATGCTAAAAATGGTGCAACCATATGATATATTCCTGTCTAATCCTCATATTTCGGCGTCATGGATCCTTGGTGAGAACGTGCTGAAATGTCTTCTTTATAAGAGCTAATATAATTGTTTCAACTATATATACTGGTACTTTTCTTTACTTTTGTATACTACTTGTATACTGGAAAATCTCCCACCACGTTAGTATAGCCATGGTTCCATTTTTTCATGGTGCTCTTTTTACCCGAACTGGTTGAGAGTTGCATAAATTGGGAATTCTGGCAGATACTTCTCTCATCTATGTTGTCTTGATTAGGAAATGGAACAAGTAATGATTTTTCCATTTCAAAATTAATTGGTGGTAAGATGAAGAAAGTGGGCCTCGAGTAGAGTGTGAATTATGGAGTCAAAAATAATGGACATAGATAAACTGGCACAATTGTATGTCTTTGACTCATTGCTATCTTGTTGAAGGATCAGAGATAAGTTATCTTTTTCCTTTTCCTCATTGCTTAATTACCTGTGTTCATCATCATAGGTGCTGTTTTTTCTGCATATCTTGGAGACAACTCAATGAAAGGACAACGCTCAAGCGGTTTACAGGGTCTGAAAGATTTTGACCTTCGAGCCCAAGGAGCGAATTCTGCTGTTTCAGTCGATTCATTTGCAACTGCTTCACTCAATGCACAGTACGGAAATTTCCAGAGGCTGTTCCTGGATCTCACTCGTCTCCATACACGATTCGACTTTCCTTCGGGGTCAAAACTTCTTTCTGGGTTAACTTCTGTGGCAAACAGTCTTTACAAGTCTCAAGAACCAAATGTTGAGGCACTACAGGCAATTTGTCCGCGTGCCTCGCTGTGTTTACAGCAGCAGGTATCTCCTATGTATATATAGTCTGCTTATTTTGTGTTTTATTTTCCGCCCTCTTGTCCTGTTTTTGTAGCTTAGTTTGACATACATTGGCTACAGATAGTAGGAGGGTGTCAAAAAGTAGAGTTACTACAGGAGTAGATTCTCTTTTGTTACATTTTGGATCCCTTCTTTTGTATTGGGGAATCTCTGATCTTGTAATTCACTAGCACTCTCTTTTCTGCTTGGCTGTTGATATTTATATAATCATTTCTTACCAAAAAAATAGAGTTACCTAGTAAAAAATGGAGGGGGTCAAAAAGTAGAGGTATAGGTTATTTTGATTATTTTGAAGGGTGGTGGTCCCTCATTACCTTTTGAAGTATCATTATGTACATACACAGTGGCGGATGCAGGATTTTGCCAAGGGAACTCAAACAATATAGCTGTTGTATATGAGGCTCAAACTAAGGACCTAAGTTATAAATTTGATACCCCTCCACCACTAGGCTAGAGAATCTTTTGTTGCTAAAGGGACTCAGAATTAGTATATATCCTATAAAAATATTTTTTTACCTATATTTACAGTGTAATTTGTCGGTGAAGGGGCGTATCAATTGGGACCCCTTCCATAGGTGTATGTCCGCCACTGTACATACACATACATATAGATCTACATATACATATATGCATCTATATATAATCTATACGTTTGCATATATATGTGATTTATAATCTACACACACACCCTTGAAAAATTGATCTGCAGCTTTAGTCCAACTAATTGCAGCAGGTGATGCATCTATATTCACATCACACGTATTAGAGGTCTGGGAATGTTTGTCTTCAGTTTTTTTTTTTTTTTTAAAAAAAAAAAATTTTCTTTTAGTATGTTTTTGGCAACTCCCCAGACACCACCAGGTGGGACTTTATTGGGTTTGGTGGTGTTGCTGCTGTTGTTGTTGTTGTATGTTTTTGGCAACATGGTTTTGGGGAAATGGCTGAAGTAGTTATAGTAATTCTTGGTGATTTTGTGAGTCATGCTGAACGTGAAGTGCTTAATGTAAAAAATTTGTAGTTTTTTTCGTTGTGGTTTGCGTACGTTCATATGGTGAATCTTAAAGCAAAATGTGATTTTCTTTTCAGTTTCATCATTTTGGTTTGTGTTCATGCAGATCATTGGACCTTTCAGCTTCAGAGTTGATACAGAGATAGGAATAGATCTGAAGAAGAGGGATTGGTCATGTTTAAGTGTGAAGAATCCTGTATTTGCCATTGAACATGCTTTGCAAGTTCTTTGGTCTGCCAAAGCTGTTGCTTGGTATTCCCCTATCCAACGAGAATTCATGGTAGAACTTCGATTCTTTGAAACTTGAAATCACCATCATCGTGATTGCAGTTAATTCTTGTTTCAAGTCTCCCTGGTTTTTGTGCTGGTAATTCTAGATTCAGCGCCAAATGTGCCTGGTTATCTTATTTGTTTGGCCTACTTTCTCAGTAATCAATTTTCTTCTTCTTGCTCTTATAGTTCTACTTCTATATATATCTCTATATGCCTTTGCTTCTCTAGATCAGTCTCTCAAGGGTCCTCGCCGGGCTCTCCTGTATGGCTGTTCAAAACAGAACCGTAACCTATCGGCCAGCTGCGAAATCGATTTTCTAATAAATAATTTAAGTTTGTATTTCTACCTCTAGTCTAGCATATACACATTATAAAGTTAAAAGCCCTAATTCCCTAATCATTGGTATTTTTTTTAACTCCATCCTCTCAATCCAAGAGGACCGAGAGGCAAGACGGTAGACTATCACTATCCATTCCATTTAATTTCCAAATCAAGCTCGAATCTTCCAACTATTGATCCAAGAATCCAAGAGCAAGATGACATTTTTTAAAATATACTTCTCTTTCTGCAATAGGTTGTATCAGTATGTTTAAGTTTCTTTTGTTAATTTGGTGCACAGAAAACTTGATATTTGTAAAGGTACTTATGAATTTACTTTTGCTTTAAAAAAAAAGTTAACGATAAATTGACTGAATAATCAGTTGATATTCGATAATTTGAATCGAACCAATTGATATCTTATTGATTAAGTTAGCGGTTTGATGTTACTGGGTGTGTTTTCTGTTTGGGTTAGTGATTTAACATTTCTAAAATTCGCTAATAAAAGAACCAACTAAATTGGTCGATGAGCACCCAACGTCTTGAGCTCAATTACCTTTTTGAATCATTCAAAAATATTTAAGTTTTTTAGTAAATGTGACAAAACAAAAAAAACATATCCAGTGTATGGGGTCTGAGGAAGGTGAGATGTACGCAGACCTTACTCCACCAAGGTGGAGAGGTTGTTTTCGATAAACCCTCGGCTAGAAAAAGAAACATATTAGAAAACACATTTGAAAAATCAAGCTATTAATATCATGCTAAGGAGAATGCAGAACTAAAGCATATCCAACAAACAGATAATAAAAGTAGATATAAAGGCGGAGAGTAAAAAAAAATCCTCTACATAAGCATAATACTAGATCTAATAAGGGAAAAGATATTCGACTACAACCTAAACTTCTACCTTAATCCTTGACCTCCACGCCCTCCTTTCTAGGGTCATGTCCTCGGTGATCTGGATCAGGGCAGTAAATGTGATAAAAAAATAATAAAATATATGGTAATAAAGGTAACTAGAAAAGCAATTTATATATACACGCTTTTATTTGCCCAAGTTGTCAAAAACTACTTATATTAAAAAGTAATTTATAGACAAAAGGTGCTGAAGTTTTGCTTAACTTGGCTTGAACTTCAACTCCAATATTCTTAAGATATGTAAAGTGGTCAGCCTCGCAAAAGTGCACGCACAAGTGGCTGAAACCTTAATGCAAGAGAAAAAAGTGTCTATTTATGCAGTTTGCCCATGTCTAAAACCCGTGACCCAACATCTAAAACCCTACAGAGTAAAAGCCCTGATTCATTTTTCCTCTTCTCCATCTCATTTCCATCTCAGTAATCAAGAACAAATCAAAATTCAAAATTGTTGCTATTACTCGAACAAATTAGGAGGCTATTTTGTCAATGGCAGCCGTATCGAGAAGGCTATTTTCTCATCTCCGCATTTTCTCCATATCAGTATCAGAAACTCAGTTAAGAACATTCAGTAGTAGTATTCAAGTAGAGGAACAATTAAGGACTAGTCGAATTATTGAACCGAAACCCGGGATCATGACACCGAGTTCGAAAAGAACAGGTGCTATAGCTATTAAATGTGGAATGACTGCTTTATGGGACAAATGGGGAGAACGTGTACCTATTACTATACTTTGGTTAGATGATAACATTGTTTCTCAGGTTAAAACCCCCGAAAAAGAAGGCATTACCGCTTTACAGGTTCGATAAATTATGCTTATGTTCTTATAAATTGTAGCTTTGGTTTAGTGGTAAGAGTTAGGCGCTCGTGACATGGTTGAACCCTGTTGCATACAAAAGTTTGTTATTTAAGTAGAGAAGGGTAGAGGGACGAGCTTATTATAGTTTCCAACCGTGCTACTACTGGCCCTTGGGGATTTCCCAGTTATCAAAGTAAAGAGTAAATCGAAAAGATTCTTTTGATAGTATTTAATGTTTAACCATCAATATGCTAAGCTAGCTGTAGTCAATTTTATTTGCTCCCATTATTCAAAAGCATCACTGAAAGAGTTTTGTTATTTTGTTGAGAATTATGCAAATGTTTAGCGAGCCTGAAATGGGAAATTTAGTGGCTTTTACACTTGAAATTGGTTGGGTAGGTTCTTTACCAATCGCCCAGAAATAAATAAATAAATAAAAGAGGTTGGTTGGATAATTTTTTAGGACTTTATGAGTTAGTCATGTGTGATGTGGTTTAATTGACTTTTATTATGGTGGTAGTTAGGTTGGATGTGCTCACAAAAAGGAGAAGCATTTGACAAAACCTGAAGTTGGTCATTTTAGAGCGCAAGGTGTACCCATGAAGAGAAAGTTGAAAGAGTTTCCTGTTACCGAAGATGCCCTTCTTCCAGTTGGTACGAGCATCAGTGTCCGCCATTTTGTTCCAGGCCAGTTTGTCGATGTTACTGGAATTACAAGAGGGAAAGGTTTTCAGGTGAGGAGTAATCTTCTTGTACCTGCTATGTACTTTCCTCAATTCACTATAGTATACTAAATGAAAATTGGGTTAATGCTCTATATAAGAAGCTTCTCCTGTTCTTGACTGTTTTATTTTCTGCTGTATTAACCAAAGGGCTTCTGATAGGTTGCACATAGGAAGTCCCTTCATGCCTTTTGTGTTGGTAAAGTATTACGGTTTTTCATGTTATTGGTTCCTGATCATGCTTCTGTCTAGATATCTATTGAAAGATGTAGGTAGAGCTACTAATTGTTTTAGGGACTCCAGATGGCATTACTATGTCAAACAACATTAGTAAAAAATCCATAGCGGCTATAATATACATGTGCTTGTTGCTAGGAGTGCTTTTATAATCTACAGGATATTTGGTACAGACTTTCTCAGTCTTTCCAGAAGATAGAATTCTACCTTCAGATGATTGAGTATTAGTGATATTCTTTGCTGAGGATAACTCATATTTTTATCTCAATTTGGCGTTTGAAACCAAGTTTTTGTACTTCATTGAGTCTTCAGTAAACCAACCAAAAGACTTAACTTGAATTTTCAAACTCATATTTACTGAGCATTTCTTCATTTTCATGGCAGTTTGTTAGTTGTAGTATTGATTACCGTAGTCATATATATTGGATATGAACTGTCTAAGCATTAGCTAATGGTTTTATTTGTGGAACAAAATTCCACCTTTTCTATTTTCTGTTCCACCTTCTTACTCTCAGTGGGTATATTACATTTTATGAACTGTACTAAAGATGGGGTATTTCATGTGTAGGGTGGGATGAAAAGATGGGGGTTTAGTGGTATGCCTGCATCACATGGTGCTTCATTATCCCACAGAAGTATTGGTTCCACAGGTCAAAGAGACGCTCCAGGAAAGGTAGGTACTTTCCTCCTTTTTCTTCATTTTTATTTAGTAAATTACACTGCACAACTTTTATTTTTACTAGTATTAAATAAGTTGGCATTTGCTACATGCCTCTTTTGGTCTACCTTATTACTGGTTGTATCGTATTAGTATGTTTGGTATATCAATATAATTGTTTACAACACAATATGTAAGTGGTGTTGCGATCTAGTTGCAATTGGTTGTTACTTGTTTGAAGGAAAGGTAAATCTTGTAACTAATAGCTCAATCATACAAAGTGTCTTTAAAAAAGTATTCTAGCAGTAACTTACAGTATAATCATTTGCGACCAAAATTGAGCAAGACTAGTTGAACATTGCTGACCTCTATTCCTCCCTCTCAGTTGTTTCCCCGACAAAGTAAAAATAGAACGTGTTGTCATTGTTAAATTTTTTTACGGACTACTTATATTTTGTAAATATTGATTAGATAAAGTGCAAATAGCTATGGCTCAAAATACAAAGTGCAAATAGCTCTAGATGATATGGGGTTGGGCGGGTTATTCTTCAGGTGAGGGATATGAAATTGGTGAGGTCTGATGTGGATTTAAAGTTTGATGGATAATAAATCAATGGGTGTGGGTGAACACATTGTGCCTGGTTGAATAATATATACGACTCTGATGTGCTTTAGTGAATGTGGTATTCTGTAATCCCTCCGTTTCATTGTCACATGTTGAATCTCAACCTCTTAAGAACACAAATTTAGTTATTCATTCAAAGTATTAAGGTGATTCCTAGTTCTTGAGGTTTTTTACATATTATTGGAAATGGAACTCTCTTAACATATAAACCAAAATATGATGATCTTTTATTATAGATAAGGACCCTTGTAGATGGATTTCATCACCTCATTTGTACACCTTAATTGTTGTTGGATATTTGATAATTACTCCTTGTCAAGTAATGTTGGATTGTTGGATTCCTGGGTCCGTTAGTGTGCGGTTGACCTCCTAGCACTTCTTGTTTATTGAAATGAAATGGATCAAAGTATTTATGTCTATTGACTGTACAAATCATTAGTAGTGGAAGTAATTACTACCCAATGTGAGGCTTTTAACTCCTGTCTGAAAGGACATGCATAGATGCTTGCGTACTTGCTTCAGCCCAAGTAGGTTATTTGGCTTACCTCGTTGAGGTCAGGTGAACTATGTCAATTGCACAAAACTGACATTCGAAATTTTTTTCCTCCATATATTCTCTCGAGCTCTCAAGCCCTTTAGGCTTTATCTCCTCTTCGTCAGTTGACCTTCACACCTTTAATTTCCGAATTCTTTCTAGCTATAGAATTATGGAGAAATAGAGAAACAACTAGTAAGAAACTAAATGCACTGATAACAAATGGCAAAACATGTACGTTGCCATTATTTCTTGTCTCAATGAGTTTTTTGCCAGGTTATTTCTTATACACTATGGGCCACTTTGAGAAGTATTCTCATGCAATTCTCAATCATGTCGTTGAGTTTGAACTTCATGCAGTCAAAAGTTGCTCAAGAGCCTGTGACATGCTAAATTAGTTGGGATCTTTAGCCTCATATGGGGCAAGATAACTTGTATTGCCAACGATGCATTTGATACCCTCACCTAATTTTTCCGTGATTTACTAATTTGGCTAAACATGTGATTTGGAGTAAATGCACAACTGCTTTTTGATAATGATATTGTGAAATCTGGTTAACATTAAAAGTTCTGCTTACAGTTGTAGCTTTTTAATAGGTATTTAAAGGAAGGAAAATGCCTGGGCGCATGGGTGGAGCGCAACGAACTGTTAAAAACGTTTGGGTGTACAAGATTGATCCTGCCAGAAACTTGATGTGGGTCAAAGGCCAGGCAAGATTTTGAAACATATTTCATTGTGTTTTAGACTTGAAACAAGTGTATATGGAAGTTATCACTCTTCTGCAATCTTTCATGAAACTCTATGCCGTCAAACTCACCTTGACTAAAAGAGAGTAACTTGTGAAAAAAGAAGAGAGCGATGGTTGTGTAACATTGGCAACCAATATTATTAACACCTGTGTGCGCTTTCTAATGTAAATTAGTTACCTATAAAAAAAAATGAGCAATCTGCAAAATATGGGAATTGCGGTTCACTTAAATATTTAGAATTAACTGGGAATTTGAAGAAATGCTTCATCTCTTGCATGGGTTGCAACCTGCAACACTCTTCTGATCTTTAAAGAAGGTGGAATTTTCAAAATGATGCCAGTCCTTGCCTATTCTATGTGTGTATAACGTAGACCCAATGATTACCGTTACTTCCTTTTTCAGGTTCCAGGTGCTGAAGGTAACTTTGTGTTTATCAAAGATTCCGTGTACAAGAAACCAGATATATCAATGCTTCCATTTCCCACTTACTTTGCCCCAGAAGATGAAGATCAAGCAGATATGGAACCATTAGTGGCTGATCTCGGTGATACAGACCCTTTTATGGCTGCTGATTAGTTGTAGGCAACCTAGCTACGGACTTCGTCATTTTCTTTGACCTTTCTTTTCACTTTCTCATTATCTTGAAAAGCAGCCAAGGTTGTTCTGCGTGAGCTGTTGTTTATTGAGGGAAAAAAAGAATTATTTGTAGTATGGCTAATGTCATTTTTCGTGCTTCTCCGTGCTCCAGTTGTAATTTTTGAGTTGTATTACAAAATTAGCCCCTGGTTGGATAGAAAGAAATATCGTTATAGCACGATTCTAGACATAATTCAGTGAAATTGTACTGCCATAATTTATCTTCTAGGTGAATGACTGGAGCTAATAAAAGCAATGTGAATGGAGAATTTTAAACAACACTACTTTGTAATGTTACTCGTATTTCGATTCGATTCTATGGTTCTTTTAGCATAATACTTGTAAGTCCGTCAAATGCATCGTATTAACAGAAAATCCAAATGCTCGAAACAAACTTGTTACCGAGATTGTAATTTACAGATAGTGCGGTTATGAAAGCACAAGAAAATGTTGCTAATGGCAACTAATTTGGTACTTAAATTAGACGGAGGAAATAATATTTTTCTTTCTACGAAATATTCTCCAAATCTAGTGGAAGGAATCTATTTATTATGAACGGGACAAAAATAGTGAACTCGATTATCTAATTCTATCAGTAATGAATATACATGAATCTCAACCAAATTTCCTACAAAGCAGATTTTAATTAAAAAGAAAAGACAGTCCGGTGCATAGAACATTCCGCGAGATTTTAATTAAAAAGAAAAGACAGTCCGGTGCATAGAGCATTCCGCTCTGACATAGAGATTAACAAAATTGTTCAATGCAACCACCGGAAGGTGTTTCTGGCCACCACAAATGCGCGGCATGCGGCAGCACACAGCCAGCATTCGTCCACCTCCTCCCTTACAGAGGTCACCACAGCCACCTATGCACTAGCTGTGTACTAGGGTCCCACCCTGGTTCCTTTTGTCCAATTTGTTTTGATGTTTTCCTTAACAACCCCCCACCCCCTAGTGTCCGTGCCTTGTGTTTCAAATGCCCTAGTATTTCACACACCTCATGTATCCCTAATTCTGGTTCATCTAATTACTTGTGCCCGAAATGTTCAAACCCTAATTTCAAATTTTTCGACGTTAATTATAATAATGATGCTGTTAAATTCAACGCACATTTAGCTAAACAGTTAGTTGCTGCTTCTTCAATTGCTTTTGAAGCTATGAATAATGCTGCTGTTATGGCTAGGATTAATGCTGAAATTAGGGTTAAGGAAGCTTTGTTAGCTAAGGAAGAAACTGGCCAGGTTTTGGAAAGGTTAAGGGATTTGCTCGATACCGAAGATCATCAGTTTGGTTCTAAGTTTTTGCCTAAGCTTGATAATGGTACAGGGGAAACTAGGTTTCTTGAAGCTAAAGGATGTTCGTCGCAATCTTCAGATTCGGATGATTAAGATTTAAGGAGTTGAGATTTTAAAATGATGGTGTATAATTGGAGCGGCGTGGTGTATAAGGTTTTTTCTTTTACTTTTTTGTGTTGTGTGATGGCTGCTGACTTCTTGCAACTTTGAATTGCGAGGGGCTGTTTTTGGGGAAATAGAGGAATTGGAATTATACATTTAATTGTATCTAGCTAGAACTTGTAATGCGTTTTAAACTTGCATTTCAGTGTTGAAATTTGAGTTAATACTCTTCGATTTCAATTAAAAGAAAAAAAGAGAGGCTATGATCCATGCGTTCTTTCCTGTTGTTCAAGTTTACTTTGGTACTTTGGTTTATCTCTTGCTTGAATATCAATGTTGCATTGCCTGCTATCAATCTTCCAATGCAGATATTTGGAGTGCTCCATCATATGGAGATTGTTGTTGTGTTCTTTATCGGTCAAACTATAGCAGATCTCCCGCTATAGTTTACTCATCTCTCAAAAGATTGTTGATTGTTGATTGCTGGATTGATCTCACTCTTATAATACAAGTGGTCAAACTATAAGAAGTCAGGTGTTTTTGCTTCATAGTTTTGATCCCTAATTATTGGAATAACTTATCAGTTCTATGCTCTTGCATAAATGGCCAGAAATCGGATTAGAGTTAGTTTGTTATGACACCTAGGAAAAGCTCCTTGGTTATGAAATGGTATTGAAACCAATGTACGTGTTTATTATTTAGGGTATCTGATGTTATCTTGGGGCACCTGCTTTGTGATAGAACGTTCGTGGTCATGGATGGCCTCTTAGGAATGACAATTTGCTTTTTATCTATACCTCTAAAGAAAAAGGAGCGTCGAGTTGCTTTGCAACAAATTGACAGCTTGTTGCTGCATTAATACCCTCCCTGTTTCAAAGAAAACCAGAAATAGACAATGTTTGGCACATGTAAACGGATATTCCATACTGTGAATATCTTCGAAATAGTAGATTGATTCCTTTTCTGTACAAAGTGTAGTAGATTGATTCTTGAACCAGTCAAGTATAGTTTAAGGGTAGGGATGGCAGTTTATTTCCATCCTCTCATCCTTATAGCTACCCTAACTTAACAAAGTAGGAAAACTTATGTACTACAAATTTAGAACTGCACTTTCTACGAGTTTATTGGTGATGTGGTTTCTTCTTTCTACTGCCCTACTCCATGTATACTTGCTTATCATTGTCACCTAGTTTTTCAAGCCAAGGTAGTATGGGGCACCAGTGGATACCAACCACTGGTTTCCTTGAATAAATGGAGCAGTTGTAAACTGAAGGGCTTCATTCCTGTTTGTTATCACTTTGAATCCTTTCCATTTGACCCTATTGTCGGTATTGGCGCCTGGACCGCGGTTTGCATACTCGGCATAGTAGCATGTGTCAAGGGCAAAGTTTCCAGACCAGGGCATCCAACCTGCAGGTTGGATGAAATCTGCCAAAGTTGATTCCATGATCACAGTTCTTGAGTACTGCTTCCATGGCCGTCCCAAGAAGGTAGGAATCTTGAAACGCACAGGTTCCAGTAGTTGCTCTGGAACAATACGGCAGTTCTGGATTACTATCCCTGTCGTCTCCCGACTATTAGTTCTTCCTTGAGCTGTCACTGTATTTTGTTGATTGTCCATTGGCTTCCTTGCAATAATTAAGCAGTTTTGGAGAATTGCTGCTGCGTCACCAAAGATGAAATCAACTGTGCCAGACACTACACAATTACGGTAAAATTGTCGATGTGTTTGAGTATACAAAGTGTCTTGATATCCATCCATTCTGCAGTTGTAGAAGGCAGCCATATCAGATTGGACACGGAGGGCTACCGCCTGGTGCCCCTCAGGTCCTGCGGTGTTTTGAAATCCCATGGCCTTGGCTATAAATCCATTTCCAATAGCACCTGAAAATAGATTAATGTTAATAACTTTCAATCTAGCTGCTTATTTTGTACTCGTATCCATTTTTATTTTCATGTTTCATGGGGAAAGACAGAGAAGGGATCTGAAAAATAAAATGTACTCACTGAAGGAAGCACTCTGGTAAGTAGAGACACCATCACGGTTGCACTTTTTTCCTGTGACTATCGTCTTTCTGGGTCCATCTCCATACATGAATACGTTAACTTGATCTTTTGTAACAGTTATGTATTCATCATAAATTCCGGCCTTCACATATATAGTATATCTGCCTTTGAGGTTCTTAGGATACGCACCAAGAGCTGCTGCAATTGTTTTGTATTGTCCAGAACCATCCTGAGCTACCACAGCATTTGGTGGTGGTCCGTTGCTGTTTCCTGCAGCCAGCAGTTTCCTATCCCCACTAGAAAGCCATGCAGGAAATCCGCCCTCTGTCTTCTGGGCTGCTTCCTCATCATTGCCATTATCATCCAGCAATCGTCGGGATGTTGCTGTTGCTACTGATGCCGTAGGAGCCGTCGTGCTCCCAATGGGGATATTAAATGATGAAAGGATTTGACTGATTGCAGCGACGATGGCAAGAGCATTGTCAGTGAGCTGTGTAGCATTTAAGAGCGAGTTAGAAATGGCATCCTTAAGTTCAGGCTGATGGAAACCATCCATGCAGGTTTGTTGGTAAGAGATGACTGCACTGAGCCAGTTTTTGAGCTCTGTTTCCCTGTCAGCAATAGTGTGAAGGTTGCTATCTCCGACAGAGGAGAACGATGCTTGAAGCTCATCTATGGCAAACTGCAGCAAGTCCTTGCAATCTTCAGTGGCCATCTTTTGCAAGGAATCATGGGCCTCTGCTTTGCCAATGGACTCAGACTTCTCCATTCCAGCTTTAACCTCTTGGATGGCCACCTGAATGACTTTTTCGATGAAGTCCTTCGGGGTGGCGCTTTGGTTGTTGGCCAAAGAGCTGAGGCTATCCACACAGGCTTTCTTGTGGTCCGTTTGAGAACAAACGGATGCAACAGATTTGGAAGTGGAAGAGAGCACTTTATCATCGTTGTCAGCATCGGATGAGTCTTTTGCACTGTTAGTGCCTACAATAACAGCAACGACTACACCAACAACCACAATAACTGATAATCCAAATATAATAAGCTTTCCCCCTTTCATTGTTTATTTCTTTTGGTTTTGTGTATTTTGTCTATTTATATATTGAAGTTAAAATGAAAACAAGTTAGAATGGAGAGTTCGAAAGGATTAATCCATTTATTACAAAATACTTCTATTTTTACTTATTGGTTGTTTAACAAAAGAATAAAATGCAAATACGAAAGATGAAAAGGAAATGAAATGATGTACATTAGTCGCTTTGAGTCATCTTCTTTATCAAAGAAAATGCATGGATTTCCTCTGAAATAGGAAACCAAACATTGGATATGGGTGGCTAATCTTAGTAAGTTGGTCATTTGTGGACATTGGAAATGTTACTAAACTGAACACTAATAAGTGTAACCGAGGAAGGGAGAGGAGAGAAACGACCACGAGTGAGAGGTGTTAATTTCTTGTATTATTTGCTCCTTCGAAACTAAAACTTGCTCTATTTTGTATCAACAAATAGAACCAAAAAAAAGACCCATTAGGATTCGAGTTTATAATACATTAAAAATAGCAAACTTTAATACTCCTACATCCCATTCTATTTGTCATACATACTAAAATAGTTTGTCTCAAAATAATTAGTCATTTTAAAATATCAAGATAGAATTAATTATTTTCTTCCTACTTTTTCCTTTGTATTAATTGAGATTTTGAAAGTAAAAACTAAAGTGAACATTTATCGAAAAGAGGTTAATATGGGGATGATTAAGGATAAATAAGGGTAAAATAGTCAAAAAGCTCTCTTTATTCATGTTTTCTTAAAGGACATGCAAAATGCAAATACCACAAATAAGATGGGACGGGGGAATATAACAACTATCAACAATAATTTTATGTTTTTTGTAGGTGTATTATATATCAATTGGTAGTCCATATGGTCATCGAAATGTATTGATACTTCACAGGTTTAAACAAATTCCCCCAAAATGAAGATTCAATTTGCCAATTATACCAGTAAATACATGAGAACAATATCCATAGGGAAGCTATGTAATTTGCCAATTATACCAATAAATACAGTTCCCCAAAATGAGGATTAAATTTTCCTAAAATTGAAACCTTTACAGAGTTTCTCCACAAGCTATAATAACCTCCCAATATCAAACATCAGGGCAAGGACTCTTGTGAATCTCCCAACCGCGATAAATGCAGATAAGCATCAGTACCTGCAAGCAGTAAAGAGCAAAAGCACGTCATGAATTCATAGTACAACAACTGCTACTATAACACCTCAGCCCAAAACAAGTTGATGTACATCAGGAACTCATAGTATCGCAGCCATGCAAAACTTAACTAAATGTTGTTACAATGTTACTCCAAAGAACCTGCTTAATTGTACTAGTAACAGTAAATCCCGCTCATGATGGACTTGCTATGATCTTGTGATCAAGTCACATCTAATCGTGCTACAAGATATAGTCGTACTTATCAATGACAGAAAACTATCTAGCACTTCTCTTCATTAGTTAAATTCCAGGGCTGATAGGCGCATATACACCATATTATAACTCATCAGTGAAGATGCAGACACACCAGATTCATACAACCTTCACAAACACTAGTCCCAAATCTTTACTCCAATTTTAACGACAGTAGCCAACACTAGTGCAAGATGTTAAAAGAATGTGTCCCTCACATCAACACAGTGATATTTTAATTCACAAACCAACAGAAGCTATTTCCAGGTTAATTCTTGTCGAGTAATCAATATCTGAAATTTGCATAGGCATGCCAAGCTGAACTGTCACTTCTGTTAGCAACAACATGATATTCCAAGGTTCTAAATAACCAAATACCATTACACAACTAGCCAGAAACACTACATGAATTACACCTAGAAATTGAAATTCATGCAAACAAGAGCTAGAGGTACCATAACATACCATAGCCTTCCATGGAGATAATTTGCAAATCCCCCCAAAGTAGCGAGCATATAAACGACTTATTGGAAGTCCATAACCATAACCAGCCAATGGGGAGACAGTAGCCACATCAGTTGTTTCAAGGTCCGAGTATTCCACGGGATTCTTGGCAGTACTGTAGAGATAAGTAAAAATTTTGGGAAGGCCACTTCTTGGAATTCCACCCCCTTCATCTGAAACCTACACAGCACATAAACCAAACTTGATAAGAAACAGGAAGGAAACAGCAAGATAGACCTCCTTTTAGCAACAACTTAGTCCAGAAAAAAAGCAACAAATCACATCATATAATAATGACAGAGGTTGGTAAATAGAACACTGAAGCGGAGATCATACCTTGATGGTAACATCCTCTAGACCATCAGCAACTATTATTCGAACAGGAGGGGCAAGTTTGTCCGAGTCCATATATCGCTCTTCCACAGCACGCAAGGAGTTCTTAACTAACTCAAAAACCATCAACTGCAGATGTGTTGGCACATAGCTGTCATGGATTCCCGAAAGAAGACCATGAATATATAGTACAAAGCAACGGAAACAAGAATTTCCACAACAACTAGAGCCCATATTATGTTTAGTATCATTTACATCAATAAATTTTGGTACCTCCATAACATAAGAGAGACACATAGGTCAGAATAGATATCCATGGAACGAACATGGGGGACAGATTGACAAAAGATGTCTAGTATATTGGCTAATGGGAATGAATTACGAGCAAATGACGTACGGGAATGTAAATTTTGGATCCCCATAAATGCTGACATCGGGTGCGCTACCATATTCGCGCAAGCAAATACAACGGGCATCCTCGCTAGCACTCCGTGCAACTTCCAGCGGGGACATTTTTGTATGTATATAGCCCACACAATCAGGAGCTGGATTAGGATCATGTAATGCCACATGCTGCCCTGAGTTTGACAGGAATTCAGAAGTAAAAATCGTATATTTGCTACATATAAATACTATTTAAATGAAATGAGAGGACCTAATCATTGAATAAATAGTACTCAAGTAGAAATAAGGCGGGAAAGAAACAAGGCTAACCGATAAGCATGCGGATCCCAATTCTAGACATGTAAAAGCGATCAAGAAACTGGTGTATTTCATCCAAATCCTTATAATCGATCTTAGGGTCCAGATCTTTCTTCAGTTGTTGAACTCCCAAAGCCATCATAGGAACAACATTGTTGTGCCTGACCTTAATCTTGTTAATCATTTGTGTGAATTCCAACTCGTCATTTTGATCCTTTATATCTGGAAAGGATCTAAGGTCACGGAAAGAATCCAAATACCAATCTCGCACCTAAACAAGACAAAAGAAGCACAAAGATTCAGAAAATGAAGCAATCCGCAACTCAGGACTGTACATTAACAGTTAAAGACAACCATAAATACCAGGGAAATGAAATTAGCTGTGAGATTTTTGAAGGAAATAGTTACACATTGCTTTATGAACTCTAAAAACAAAGAGCACAATAGTTAAGCAGATTGTACAGAGTGAAACATTTGTTGAAGTAGGATTGCAAAAGAAAAATAGTAAATAAAGAGAAGATGCTACTAATGGCAGAGAACTAAGCAACTAAAGCGTAACAATAATGAAAAAAGGGTAATGAACCCTCTTAAGTAATCAACTAAAATAATTATAAATTGTCAGCTAATCACATGGTTTATCCTCCACCAACACAGTCAAAGCATTAGTTTAACCATCTTTATATAGCACAAGTTTACCAACAACAACAACAACAACTACAACGCATCAATCCCAAACAAGTTGAAGTCGACAATAAACGCTGATGAACCCAGTATTTTTGACTCAACTCGTATTTGTACTAAGAAACCTACTAAATTTATACAAATATTAAATTTCGTGTCCACTAACTCAAATAGTCAGTGGGTCCAGTGGCATCCGAACCAATAAACTTCAAATCATGGATCCGCTTCTAGACTTATATGACTCCTCACTAACCTCTTTACTCTTAAAAAAAATTAGTTTAACCATCTTAAAATAACAAAACAAGGGACAACTTAACTAAATAAGGTAACTGAACAAAATCCAAGATTATGAACCATTTCAAAAAAAGGAACTCAAGAAAGAAGTTACCTTTAAAACAGCAGGCTTAAAAGACAAACCATAAGGAAGATTTTCAAGCTCAATAGCTCTACGAGCAATTCTAATAGGTAACTCCTTATGAAGAAACTGAGAAGAAATCAACATGTTACGAGGAGTAGGTTTTGAACCAAACTCCATCATGTACTTAAGACTAACACCTGTTTGTTTCATACAACCCCATTTATGTACTTCTTCAAATAGTTCTTTTGAAAGTGACTCATATAGTTTCTTAGCAGCCATAGCTAGCTTGAGAGGATCTTGAAGATGGTAATTATAAAATTTACAAAAAGATTCGATATTTACAAAGGTTAGCAAATCTTGGAATTATCCATACAAGTTTTGAGGTTGTCTTTTTTACTTATCTGTTATTTTCTGACACGTTCACCATGTCCACTTATAGAAAGAGAAAGAAAAAGGGTGTTTGTTTTTTTGTCGTGTATCTATAATTTTTAGTGTCAAGGAAGGAGGAGATATAAAGGTACAGAGATTTCAGATAAGGGGAAACAAATGAGAAATGTAAAAACAGAGTCTTTGGTGGGCAGGGCCGTTAGGGGTCGCGTTCGGTTCGGTTCGATTTAGTTCGGTTTAGCAGTTTAGTTACCATATACTTCCTCCGGTTCATTTTATTTGATTAGTTTCACTTTTCGAACGTCCAGTTGACCAATTTTCGGAGTCAAATTGAACTAGATTTAGTCAATATTTTAAAATTATAATTTATATATTAAAAAACTATACGAAAAATACTACAAGTTGTAATTCTTGTCATATTAATATGGTGAAGAAATATATCTCAAAATGTTGGTCAAAGTTTACATTGTTTGACTTTTAAAAAAGAGTGATCAAATAAAATGGACAGAAGGGAGTATAAACTAATTTGGCAAAATCAAGTTAGTTGGTTTTTAAAAGTATAGAAATTTAACTTAAGAGTAAATGTATTTATAATTTATTTTTTACTTAGCTTTGTACTAACTTATAAGAACATGGAAATGGTTTGAGGTATAGGCTTACTCTTACTAGTAGAGAATATGTTATGAGCTTTAGTTTTAAAATTTAATGATAACAAAGCCTATATTAGGCATGAATACATAAGTTGTAAAAATATAGATATGTATGTATATTTGTGTATATATATATATAAATTCGGTTTTCGGTTTGAACCGGATTTTTTTCCCAAACAAAAAACCGAATCGAAAAACCAAAAATTTTAAAATATAAAATCAAAACAAACCAAAAATAAAAAATTGGATTTAAAAAAATTCTGATGTGATCGATTTTTTCGGTTTTGTTCGATTTGTACCCACCCGTAAGGACATCTATTGTGGAGGGGTGGGGTGGAGACTGGAGTAATGGATGAGTGAGAGTGACCACGGGCACTGAGCAATGAGACCACACGGCTCGGGTAATTTTGGGTCCACTGACCGAATAATTGACCATACAATTTTGATTTTGGAGTGTAAACGCCATACTCTTTTTCAATTATTATGTGTAGTAATTGTGGACTATTCCAATGGTATTGATAATACTATTAAGCATGAATTGAATGATGTATACTTTAATAATTGACCATACAATTTGTTTTAGGAGTGTAAACTGTAAACACCATATACTCTGTCTCAATTATGTGTACTATTTCAGATTTCAATGATAATACTACTCCTATTAAGCATGAATTGAATGATGTATATTTGAGGGACATCTGTCAGAAATGAAAAGAAAATTAAAGGGGAAGTGCATGTGAACGACCACCAAAGTTGTGGTCGAATCAAATACTCATCCATTGCTAGTCAATGATTTTGAGTTCGAGTTATGAGAGTGGAGTTATTTTTTGTATGAAGCACTTTATCTCATTATGAAATTTTTGTTGTGAATGTGAGTTAATGAGGATCCAACGCAAATAACAGACAACGAGTGTGAAATTAAAAAAAAAAAAAAAAAACATCTTAGTCGAATTTTTTCAAAATAATATTTGGTCCTTTAAAGTACTCGTATTTAAAAAGCCATGAATGAAGCTAAGTTTACTTATAGATATTTTATTAATTAAAGACAAAAGATAGTCATAATCACATAATAATTGTTAGATTATGTAAATTTGTTAAATAGAATTTGAGTTAGATTTTATTTTTTACTAAACATGTGAAGACATTTTCCAATAATCTTAAATAACCGATTGCTATACTTAATATTCTAATATATTTATTAGTCGAATCCTAGCACTAGAACAAATGAAATTCATATTCCCTAATTGCAAAATGTATGCGATGGTAAGTACGATTTCTAGATAATCGATGTCGAATACCTACACCTTACCCAGGCAATAGAGGTGATGGACACAATATGAGACAATGCATGTTTGAACACTAATAGGCACATGTAATGTAAGATATTTTCGTTGTCCTAATGTGATTTTTCATTGTTTAATTTGACCAATTGCAATAAAGATACCAATTTCTTGTTAAGCAAGCTCGAGCAGTCAGAATTTTAAGCATTTGCTTAATAAGATAAGGTATGAAGCAAGGGATATTAAGCTTCACTAAAGCAACATACATTGCCTACTCATTTGTGCTTTAGTTCGACGTGCCTCTTGACTTTCTTTTGCAATATTACAATATAAAATGAACGGTTGAATCTAGAAGGAGAATAGAGTCAAATTGCTAAAAAGAAGCTAAAATGATTACTTAGAACATTATTGGAGAGGAACAACAGGGAAAAAATATTATAAGTTGACTACGTTCTTAAGTAGAGTATATAGTATATCCCATGCAAACAAGGTGGATACGATGTAGCCTAGGGATCCCTCCACCTCCATCCTTCTAATAAGCTAGAGAATAACTAATTGGAGTCACAAACAAATATAGAGTAAGCTGAGTGAGTTTCAACTTCTGTGCATTGTTGGTATAAAAAGTATTTGTACAGGCCTTGCAAGGTACTTATAGGTACAACATTACGATAAGAAAAATTAACAATTTGATAAAATAGAGTATATTATTTATGATATCCTTTTGACAAGCTAAACTGCTATCTAGTCACTGCTGGCTCTTCATTGGATTCCAGGGGCCGAGGGATTTTATACCATATAAAAAGTTCTATGGCACGAATGCAATATGTTTTTGCTAGTCTGCAACGTAGATTCAAGTCATACAACAGCACACTAATGATATATTTTTTTTCATTATTACTTACTAAAGATATTTCTGTACGTACATGATTTATTAATTTGTTCGTGAAAGCTACTTATTAGTATCATGCAGTACTTCCTTAAAAAAGAATAATTTCATTTTAAGTTTTGGCAAAGAATACTTATATAGGAGTGTCTAATTTGAAGTTTCTCAGTTTTGATTAAAGCTAATTAAGCAGCAAACCATTTAACATATGTCCAGATCTTTGTCAAGATATCTAAGTATCTAACTGCACAAATTAACAACTCTAGCTCCAGAGCACAAATAGTTATTAGGCTCGCAATTAGGTGTGTGGGTCAAACTTTTGATTGAGGCTAGCTGTACGACTAGCTCCTTAACCAGGGGCCTAGCCACCTTATGTAAAAGGGGCAGGTGAGTCCTCTTAATCGGAATATGACACTACATAAAAAGAGAAAAAAAGTTAAAGAGTCCCCTTTAATTTCGTGTATAAATAAGTTGTTGACTCCCTTGAGATAAATTGATATCTTATATATGTGACATTTTTATACTTTTTTGAAATCTTGTTATGCATTTTGTGATGGACCTGGGCAACCAGGATATGTAGCTGGATATATATTTATGAATGAACTTGGGCTTGGAAATAATATGAGGTGGAATCAAAGAACTAGACGGCACAATAGAATAATAGTTTGGAACCAGGTTTAGTAGCAGTCGTTTGGGTCTAGCAGTTTGTTACATAAACAACAGGTATTTGCGATAATAGTAATGAAAAATTGTGAAATTTTTTATACAAAATTCTATCTCCTTATCCCCAATTCTCTGAGGTCTGAACAGCTCATTCCCCTTCTTTAGTGTATTTTAATGTTTATCCGCATTCTTTCTTACTTTGTACTAATAGTTTTTACCATTTTAATACAATCAAGCTCTCTTCTCTTATTTTAACGGTATGAATTAGTAGTGGCAATTACTACAAATTCCTTACTCGAATTCAACTTTGGCTCCAGCCATTCTTTCTTACATACTTTTGAGAATTGAGATCTAACTATATCAATTGCAATTGGAGATGTGATTACTAAATTTTGCTCGACCTTTTTAATTTGTTCACTGATGTTTGGCATTTTATACCTATATTTCCTTAATATTTCCGCATATTTGAGCTTGTTTTGCACTCGTTTTATGGTTTATGAATGTGGTTTTGCACTAATTTTATGTCATGTGTATGTAGGTTGTTACGCAGTATATTTGGAGCTTTTAGGAGCTTGATTGAGCAAGAAAAGATTGGATTTTGATTGAGGATTGGATCGAGCACACGAAGGCACGACACGAGCGAGCAAAGGAGCGAGAAAACACGAAAATTGGTCGGGCGCTGTAGGGCACGCCCCGCGCCCCCCACCGCGGCTAGTACCCCTGCGCGTTTTTCAGCGCGCCGCATGCCCAAGGCGGCCAACTTTCGACGTCCTCTGTCCATCCTCACGCGATCGTGGGCGCGGGGCGCCCGTTATAGCGCCCCTGGTGCGCGATTTTATGTCCTATTTCGTCTAGGCTTGGGTCTAACTTATTACTAGGTGTTTGTAAACTCTATAAATACTCTTTTACTTAGTTGTTCATAGGAGTTCAGACTTTGGAGCAAGTTTTGGAGGAGAGGGAAGGAGCCCTAGATGTCTTCTAAACAAGTTCTTTCTCTCTTTCTCTTATTCTTCTCTTTAATTCTATAGTTTGTTCGTTCTAGGGTTAGAGTAAATGCATGAAGGTTGATGTTTGAAAGTTGATTTCTTCCTATTGATTTACCATTGTAGATTGTTTATTCTTTCTTGATCATAATTGTTTGATTATAACGGCCGTATAATTGAACAGTATCTACGGTTCTTAGATTGAACTCGACAGAGGGAATTTATGAACGCAAATAAGAAAGAATAGAACTAGTTTGTGAACCCGGGCATCGGGGAACCAATTCGCGGGTAGGATAGACATATACTTGCTTGCCTAGTTTAACTCATTACAGGATCGTTAATGCGTGCACGTGATTCAACCCATAGACATATAGGGATTGGAGTAGCCTGCATAGACCGTGAAGAATCAAAAGGTTTTTACGGGTACAATTAACCTGTTAGTTAGCAATCTAGGAAATCAAGAAGTAGAATCAACTGGAAAACTCAACTGGACTGTTTGCAACTCTGACCCTGGACCGTTTCTCCATTATTGATAACAACCCATAAATTGCTCTCAAATACTTGATCTCAATTACTTGTTTTAATTATTGCAATTAGTTAGTAAAATCTTAACCATTGGAAAAGATCCCTGAATAGTTTATATAAATTGTTTGATAGGATTCAGTCTGAATAGTCCTCGTGGGAACGATACTCGATTTATCACTTTATTACTTGTCGACCACGTATACTTGCGTGTGCGTTTGGGAGCAACAAGTTTTTGGCGCCGTTGCCGGGGACTAAATTGACTGTTTTCTTTTTGAACAATTTATTATTTTCAATTCAGGTTTAATTTTTTTTTATTTTTATTTTTAGTTTATTATTGTATTACTAGTTTACATGGCATCTTTTAATGAAAGTGGGTCGAATGATGGCTGCTCTAATTTTATTGATTCTTGTCTACTTTGTGGAGGACATCACTTGTGGGAAAATTGTCCAACCCTTTCAACCCTGCGAGACTGGTTATGTGAATTTTCTACCACCTTTGATTGGAATTTTTGTAAATTGTGTGGTGGTCGGTGGAATGATTGTCCTAAGTGTCATGCTTCTTCCCCCAATAATTTTTGTGATGATTCTAATGATGTTTGTGAGCTTGACATGATCGATAAAGTGCAGGTTGTTAGCGAAACTTGGCTAATGGAGCAAGCCAAACTCTTAGAAGCTTATGGGGATTTCAGGAGTGAACTTACAAATATGACGAGGCAATTTATGGAAGAAAGGGTTGTGCTCGGGCAAGAGATCGACGAATTTGGCTTGACTATTCACGACTTGGAGGAGAATTTGAGTGATATGGTTGAGGTGTCTGAAGCTCAATTATCAGTTGTCGTGCTTAGTAGATTTGAGATAGAAGAGCTTAGAAGCCAATTTGAGGAGCAAAAAGTGGAATTCCTACCATTCGACCCAATAGCAGTTGATGATGCCAAGGTTGAGGAAATTACATTAGAGTCAAGTGAAGAAATAGAAAACATCATATTTGAGGACTCTAGTGTTTGTGCAAGCGAGGGTGTCAAAAGTAATGCAACTTTAGAATTGAAGCGCATTGGGCCTCATTCCAATCATTTTTCAACATTGTGTTTGGATGGTGACATGAAAATTGAGCCACCCGAGCCTATGAAGAAACCAAGGGAGGAGGAACAAGGTGCCTATATTTTAGAGTTTGTGATGCCGAGGAGACAAAATGACATCCCTCATTTAAAGGCCAAGAAGTGCAAAATGCGACAATGGTTACTTGGTCCTTTTGTATTTTTGCCACCACCCCAATACCATAGTTGTAAACTTGAGGCAAAGTTGGGGATTCAATTCATTAGTTCAAGGTGGAGGAAAAAGTGATGAAGTTGTCCTCGTCGTGCCGCGACGTTAAATCAAGCGCTTCTTGGGAGGCAACCCAATTTGTTTGCTTTACTTTTATTTATTTTACTATTATTTTTATGGTTGTATATTACTTTGGGTGATTCTTTGGATTGCAGGTTCATGTAATGGCGAGTCTAAGTGTGGGGTGTCCTCACCCTTGCCTAATATTGATGACCTGATGAGGGAAGTCTGAGTACCTCATACGATATGGAAGCTTGGAGGATGCTAGCACCAAGGACTAGAATCTTCAGGGAAGTTTTCTTTACCTTGCACTTTCTTATTTTTAGCACTGAGGACAGTGCTGAGTTTAAGTGTGGGGTGGGGAACTCTCCCTTTATTTTTGAGGTTAGGGATGCATGTACCGTAGGATTTTCCTTTGTCACTTGACTTTATTTTGATTTGTTTCTTGCTTTAATATATGAAAAAAAAAATTAGAAAACCAATGAAAAATTCCAAAAAAATTTTCCTTTTAGTTTAATTTTATTAGTGGTACATGTCATCCACCCCGTGGTTTTTCTTATGGCCGCGGTTCTTTTCCATGGGGAGGCCTTTGAACCGGGTAGTTTTATTTTTAGGATTAGGATAGTTAGTTGTAGATGACCCTAGACGGAAGGAAATAGGTAGAATGCTAGGTGCCCTTGATTTGTTTGATACCGGTGGACTTGGACTTGATTGCATGTGCTATTTGTGGTGTCCTTGAGTTTTAATTTTGATGCATGCCTAGGAAAAATTGGAACGACCCCCTTGAGATGCTTGAGTCCGCTTGCTTGACTTGATTGTTAACCTTTGTGCATTAGTGCTTAAATTTCCACAAGTTGCATTCTAGAAGCTTAGTTGAGAGTTGTTAATGGAACCTCTTTGTGTGAACCATGTGCGATGTGTGTGTGAGGCATGTTCTTGATTACTCCATGTTGCATGTTGCATGTTAATGTCTAGAACTTGCCCCGTGTGTGTGCAAAGCAAAATCCTAGGTTGGCTCTAGTCGGGAAATGATACAAGGCCTTCTTTTGTTAGCCTACCCTCACATAGATACCTTGAGAAAAATTGTTGCCGTGATTTCTTTGATCCTTTTTATTGGTACCCACACCCCGAGCCTACCCATTTGTTCTAAATTGTCTCTTTTGGCCCTTTACTCCTTAAGCACTTTAGTTGATATTGTGTAGTTGATTGGAGTTGTGGTTGGAATTGGGAGGTTTTTGAGTGGAGCTAAAGAAGGGGAATAATTGAAAATTTGTGAAGTAGTGAAAAGGCATTGGCAAGGTTGGATGAAATTGAAATAAGAAAAGAAAAAAAGAGCAAAGGAAAAATTGTGGAAAAGAAAAAAAAAAGAGAAAAAGATATCCATTCCTTGCTAGTGTGTGCTTAATAGAAAAATGCTACTTGTGTGAAGGTGTATGTGTAGAAGTTGTTGATTTGGGTGGCTTGATGAGAATTTTGTTTGAAATTAAGTGTGATGTATTAAAGTGCTTAGGGAGGTAGCCACTATTACCATATGTATCCTACCCGCCTCTTAGCCTACATTACGACCTTTCTAAAGTCCTAGTTAATCCCGATTGGAGTGAGCTTACATTAGTGGAGTCCTACACTACGGGCAAGCCTATGGTACGTTGTGTGTGACATGTGAGACTTTCATGAGAGTGAGTGAATTTATTTGTGTTGCCCCCATTCTATTCATGATATTGATTTTGTGTGTGATTTTTTTTTTGGGGGGGGGGGGGGGGGGGGGACACTCTTTTGCTTTATATTGGTGAGGGCACATGGTTTGCATGAAATAGGTGAAGTTGGTGGCTTCTTGGTTGAGTAGATAGGTGTGATTTTGTGGGAGCATGGTTGCATTAAGTTGAGTTTGTGCATTTGAGCTATTTTGGGGTGGTTGTTCTCATATTTTTGAGTTTGGTAAATTTGTTGGCATGTTGTGGATCCATAGTAGTCATGTGTGCATTGGTTCAATGGTCGGTATCAACCATAGTCATAGGCAGACATGTTTTACCTAGGTTGGGGAAGTGAGATGTGACTTACTCGAGGGCGAGCAAGGGTTCAAGTGTGAGGTGGTGATGCTTGGCATTTTATACCTATATTTCCTTAATATTTCCGCATATTTGAGCTTGTTTTGCACTCGTTTTATGGTTTATGAATGTGGTTTTGCACTAATTTTATGTCATGTGTATGTAGATTGTTACGCAGTATATTTGGAGCTTTTAGGAGCTTGATTGAGCAAGAAAAGATTGGATTTTGATTGAGGATTGGATCGAGCACACGAAGGCACGACACGAGCGAGCAAAGGAGCGAGAAAACACGAAAATTGGCCGGGCGCTGTAGGGCACGCCCCGCGCCCCCCACCGCGGCCAGTACCCCTGCGTGTTTTTCAGCGCGCCGCATGCCCAAGGCGGCCAACTTTCGACGTCCTCTGTCCATCCTCACGCGATCGTGGGCGCGGGGCGCCCGTTATAGCGCCCCTGGTGCGCGATTTTATGTCCTATTTCGTCTAGGCTTGGGTCTAACTTATTACTAGGTGTTTGTAAACTCTATAAATACTCTTTTACTTAGTTGTTCATAGGAGTTCAGACTTTGGAGCAAGTTTTGGAGGAGAGGGAAGGAGCCCTAGATGTCTTCTAAACAAGTTCTTTCTCTCTTTCTCTTATTCTTCTCTTTAATTCTATAGTTTGTTCGTTCTAGGGTTAGAGTAAATGCATGAAGGTTGATGTTTGAAAGTTGATTTCTTCCTATTGATTTACCATTATAGATTGTTTATTCTTTCTTGATCATAATTGTTTGATTATAACGGCCGTATAATTGAACACTATCTACGGTTCTTAGATTGAACTCGACAGAGGGAATTTATGAACGCAAATAAGAAAGAATAGAACTAGTTTGTGAACCCGGGCATCGGGGAACCAATTCGCGGGTAGGATAGACATATACTTGCTTGCCTAGTTTAACTCATTATAGGATCGTTAATGCGTGCACGTGATTCAACCCATAGACATATAGGGATTGGAGTAGCCTGCATAAACCGTGAAGAATCGAAAGGTTTTCACGGGTACAATTAACCTGTTAGTTAGCAATCTAGGAAATCAAGAAGTAGAATCAACTGGAAAACTCAACTGGACTGTTTGCAACTCTGACCCTGGACCGTTTCTCCATTATTGATAACAACCCATAAATTGCTCTCAAATACTTGATCTCAATTACTTGTTTTAATTATTGCAATTAGTTAGTAAAATCTCAACCATTGGAAAAGATCCCTGAATAGTTTATATAAATTGTTTGATAGGATTCAGTCTGAATAGTCCTCGTGGGAACGATACTCGATTTATCACTTTATTACTTGTCGACCACGTATACTTGCGTGTGCGTTTGGGAGCAACATTCACCCGTGTCCTCTTGATCTGTTGTATGTCTTGACTCTTGTCTATAGATGCACTTAACTCTTTACATGCACGTTATACCCATGTTAATTAGCTTGAATTAATGTTGCACGCATACATAGGTTTTATTTTCATTGTTACCCAACTTTTTTTTTTTTTTTTGGTAAGAAAAGGTGGGATAAACCCACAAATACAAAGACTAACGCATATAAGAGACTCCTACGGAATCATGGAGCAACCAAGCACCTAAACCATCAGGAGGTTCAGTAAGAAAGTGTAAACCGGGGCCAAAGGAGTACGTCAAGTGAGATAAAAAATCTGCTGCAAAGTTAGCTTCCCGATGCACATGAGAGACAAGAATTTGATCAAATGAGCTCATTGCTTGAGCGATGCTTCGAATGAGCCCAGAATACGAGGCATTGAGATTGCACTTTTGGTTGATCATATCAACAGCCACCTTATTATCACACTCTACAAGCAAATGCTTAATACCCATAGACTGAGCCAGGTTTATACCATGCAGTACACACCAAATTTCAGCATGAAGGATAGAGCAACCACCGATGTTAACAACAAAGCCTTGCTGCCAGACTCCACGTGCATCACGCACCAGCCCCCCTCCAAAAGCATGACCTGAATTCTCTTTAATTGACGCATCAGAATTCATCTTAAAAAACATTTCAGGAGGACATTTCCAGAATACAGAAATATGATTCCTTCTCAAGGTGCAGTGAAACTCGAGCTTCTTCATAGCATCAACTGTGAGATTGGCTTCTGAAATTACGTCTTTAACTAGCTCAGGAATCATTTTGTGAACATCATTAAACACAACTCCATTGCGTCTTTTCCAAATGAGCCAACAACTAACTCCAAAGAGCACATTCCAAGGCACCCCATAAGCTAAATCTGTCATTTTAAGATTGGCAATCATCCATGCATCAAGAGATAAGTTTTCATCAAAAAATCATTGAAGATGAACTTGTGGAACTATATTCATCAAAAAACCATTGTTACCCTACTTTATGTGTGTATATCTTAAGTTGTTATCTGCATTCTAGTCTTGCAGTTAACTAGCTGAGTTCTAGATCCTAGCTAGCTATCTATCATTTACGAGAACATAATTATTTGTGCCTAAAACTTGATTGCTAGGAAAACAACTAAATTTATGAATTGGACCACAAATAATAATGCTATATCCAAGAAGACAAGTAAAATAAAGGTTGTATTACTTAAATACTAGAGAAAAAAGTAGGATTCTAATCGAATTTCAGTGTCATATATAATATGAAAAATGAAATATTTATAGGCTAGACTTTACCCCAATTCTAATTCTAATTTAATACTTTTACCTAAGGCCTTTGGTCCATTACAAGGGGCGGTTGCCAAAATTTTATCCCAAGCAGAAGTAAGGTTTTACTAAAGACGGCTAAAGTATGGTAATTCGCCTGTTAGGCCTACGTTCGCAAAGCTTCTGCAGCCGTAGCTGAAGAAGCTGACGTGTCATTCTTAGGTCTCAAGTGCCCGTTGCTCTTTTTGGCTTATATTATTTGGGTTGCGGACCTTTCATGTTCATTATTACAGGTGGCATAATTTTATCCATACACTAATTACATAAACACAATGAAAAATCGCTAGAACTTCGAAAAAAAACATGAAATTCTAGACCGATCATTATTTAAAAATACAACAAGTACAATACGTAAATATTGGATCCATCAAAATGTGATACAGTACGTGTTAGTAGAAATAGAGCTTCTATAGCAAGAATTACACAAGCCATTGTATCGTAGTAATATAAAATACAAAAATCTCACCACCAGTATAATTATGCAGTTAGTGTTAAATATTAAGGTGGTGATAGGGTAATCTATACTAGTGCAAGTAGAAAAAAGATTAGTGAGTTCACTCATGTGTGGTATATATATGTTATAACATACGTAATTGTTACAGATAGTGGTATCTTTAGAAGCCAGTGTTTTTATTAATGGCGCATGAAAGCTGTGACAAAGTGAACACGATGGAGGAGATGAGCGGTGCATGTTGATGTTGTAGATGCCGGAAGAAGATGGTAATTGCAAGAAGAAAACTTCTCTGAGGTTAAATTGTACAAATGAAATTAAACTTTAGGGGGGTGTTTTTTAAAAGTAAAAGCCCAAAATAGTCCTTAACTTTAGACTTAGAGCTTGTTTGGCCAAGCTGTCAAAATCAACTTATTTTGAAAAGTATTTTTTTTAATTAAAAGTGCTTTTTAAATAAATGCTTTGTGAGATAAGCAGTTTATGTTTCACCAAATTTTAGAGAAGTCTGTTTTTTATTAATTTGTATTTGACCAATATTTAAAAAAATTATCAAATTACGAAAATGGATATATAGGAGTAATATTAATTTGATTTAATATGGAAGTTTGAAATGGATATTCTTGTCCCAAATAATCAAAAACACTTATTTTTTCAAAAAGCTACTTTTTTCAGCTTTTTCCCCACAGCAGAAAAACATCTTCTGCTGCCACTCAAAAGCACTTATTTTTCCCTAAAAGCTTGGCCAAACACCCCAAAATTTTAAAATAAGCACTTTTAGAGAAAAATAAGCACTTCTGTCTCTCCAGAAGCTTGGCCAAACAGGCTCTTAGACCCAAAATCATCCTGTATATTGGTACACTTTTAGTTTACTCCCCGACGACCGTTTATTAGTTAATCGACTCCTTTGTGCAGGTGAGATTCACCAGACCCTTTTATTCTTTCATTTATGTTAATCAACTTTATTCCCTTTCCCACAATACCCTCTGTTTCAGCATAATCACATCTTAGAAAACATTACATAGGCAAGACCTTAGAAAGGAAAGAAAGATTGTTGTAGGATAAGCACAACTATACCTGTCAATCGGGTCGGACTAGCTCGATACCGGACCGGTTCGTTATAAACGATCTGGGACAAGGAAGAAGCGGGTTGCAGGCCGAGCCGGACTTAAGAAAAAAGACCGGTTAGTTCGGATCGGTAAAAGACCGGTCTTTGGCCCACCGGTGGACTGGACCGACATTTTGATAGAAAAATTATACTATATGCCAAGAGAAATTGGGACATGTTTTTATCAAGAATCATATAAAATTTAATGTAGCATTTAGTCCCTTTTAGAATCTCTCAATATGCAGCAATATCAAAGATATTTTTAGCTTTATTAGATACAACGAATGGACATATTTATTTACTATTTTTTCATTGCTAAGCAACAGTCAATAAGTTAGACCAAATAGTAGAAATCAAGAATACATATTAATTAAGTATTTTATACAACTGATCTTCTTGGTTGTAAGATAAATTGATAGTCTCAGTTTCTTACCCTTGAGTTGTAGTATTAAAGTTGTATCTATTTGACTAGGCGTACTATAGTAATGATGAGATAGTACTTACTTAGAATAATAAGTGATCTTTTACTTCATGAGTAGTGCATCAAATTAACATAGTGATTAAACTTGGTTTCCATCAATGAGTTAAAGTATATGATTCTCAAGATGTTTTGATCCTTTCTTTCCTGCTTTCACCTTCGTTCTCTTTTTATATAGGATTATATGTCCTTCCAATTGCAAGTACAAAGTGATAGGCTTAGCTAAAATATAAAAAAGAAAAAAAAAACTGGTCCGGACCGGACCAGTGCTTAATTGACTAGAGTCGAGGCGGACTTAAATTTTTTAAAAAAAAGACCGGTTCAGACCGGACCGATAATGATTCGGACCGGTACCGAAACTGGTGCACCGACTCTTAATGGACCGGTCATAGCCCGATTGGCAGGTAGAAGCACAACCAGTAAGCAAATAGTAGAAGGAAAAATCTGATGTCCTAAAGGCTACAAGAGTTTAAGCTACGTGAAAATGAGGGACCTTAAAGAGTAAAAGGAAGACAGTAAAAGCACAAGGGTTATAGAGAGGATCAATACAAGGCTACAAGTAGCGATCAACAAAATAACTTTAAAATGATTACAAAGAGTAAGCACTTACATCACAAATTCACAATGTTGCATGGAGCTTTTATTAAAAGTACGTGCACGGTAATACTATCAATTTTTTCTGTTGGTAAAATTGTAAACTTCGCACATCCATAGTACGTATAGCAAAAATATACAAATATCGTAGATGCACGCAAAGACGGTGCTTTAAACAACAAAAGGATTTATTTTTCATGAGGAACTAGACCATTAGAAAAGAATTCCACAAATACAATGTAGCTCTTCTCATATATATACAAGTTCTTAAGTCGGTGAGTGATGAAAGGAAGATAAACAGAGAAAAAAATGTCCTTTTTCCTATTGTATTGGGTAAAAATCGACCCGCGATGATTCGCCCCGGTCATGCAAATCTTAACGTCTGAACTCATGCCTGCGAGCCAGAGACCGAAGCGAATCAATGAATCGCCGAAGCCAAGCGCCGAGGTTGTCACCGAAGGCAAGCCGTAAGCTAAGCTTCGGTGACAAGCCACCTCGGTCAAGCGACAGGGCCAAGCCACCGAGGTCAGTCATTCGCACCTCGGTGGACCCCCTCGGTTCAAGCGGCTTTGCAGCCCACTACTTTACCCCACTAACTCTTCCATTTAATGCCTAGATCGTGGGAGATGTTTCAGCTGCTAATGGAGAACGTGGGAAAGGTTTACACGCCTATAAATATTAGATCATTTTGTATTGTAGGCATCCAGAAATTTGTACTGAAACGCTGCCCAAATTTGTAATCACATTCATATATTGCAATACAGTTTATTCTCTCGTTTTTACATCTTTTTCACGTGTTAATTCAACTTTGATACGAAGAATTGCTTGTATCCCAATCCAAATTCGATTTGTGTACCTAAACTGATTTAGGCCCATACAAATTGGCGCCATCTGTGGGGATATAAGCAGTAACGCTTTGTTCCAAAGTTCCAAATCCGTTCTTTGTCAAAAGTTTGCGACTCAACGTTATGGCTGATAACGATAACAATGGTAACAATAACGATCGGGTTGACATTCCGCTGAACCAACAACCCTTCGCCCCAATGACAACTGAAGAATTCCAAATGTATGTTGTCACCATGCTAAGAGCTATACAAAGTAAACAGGATGAGCAGGCTAGTATCAATGCCGAATTTCGCGCATCACTGGAAGTGAGGAATAGCGCTACCCCAGACAATGCCCAGCCTTCGGCTCCTGGTGGAGGCATCCCGCCCTTCGTTCCTCCGGGCGCGATAACGGAGGGACCTCACAACGGGGCCACATCTGGGGGCTCGGGGAACAACCCAACTGCCACACCACACTTCGGAATGTTTCCCACTGTGGCGGAAACAACGTCCTCGGTTGACGTTGAAAGAATGAGTAGAGAAATCGAGGCTCGCATTGAGGCGTGCGTGGAAAAGCGCCTCGAAGGCCTGCCAGGGATAACAAAGGAGGAGGATGACCTCGACATCGATCAATACAGGGAGCAACCCTACAAGACCGAAGCGGCTCCAGCCCCAACTCCCCCGGGCTTCAAACTTACATTCCTGAAGAAATATGATGGGACAACTGATCCCAAGGAGCACATAAGGGAGTATATGGCCATGGTAAAAAGTAACGACTTGACGGCTACGCAGCTCGAGTCGATGTTCTTAAAGAAGTTTGGTCGGTCGTTAGAGAAGGGAGCTCTTCGGTGGTATTTGTGTTTGCCAGCGGGGTCGATCTCCTCGTTTAAGGAAATGTCCAGCGCCTTTGTCAAGGCTCACACCAGGGCGCAAAAGATCCTCCAGAGGAAGGAGGATATATGTGAGGTAAAGCAGTGGCCCGGAGAGCCACTTAAAGAATTTCTTGAGCGATTACACGCTGAACGCATGGAGTTGCCTCGGATGGATGATACCTTGGCCATCATGGCATTTGAAAAGGGTATCAACAGTCGCAATTCTGGCGCTGCCGCTGAATTGCGTGAAGAATTACAACAATATCAGGTCTTGACGTGGGAGGATCTGCATAGACGCACTTACTCCAAAATCAGATTGGAGGAAGCTGAGTTTAAGAACCGAGGTTATCAACAACATAACCGAGGTGAATCTTCAAATCGCGCCGAGGCGCCACGAAATAATTCTAAGGGGAGGTACGAACCTTACACTTTGACGAGGCAGTATGTTAGCCAGAGGTTGGGAAACACCCTCGGTAACTCATACCCAGCCTCTCATATAAGCCAAAGGCTCGGGGGGAAGGTTCAACCCAACATGAACCAAAGAAACCCCTCGAGCTCCGCTTCGGTCCCTAGAAAAGATCTTCCTCGGATCCAAGATTATAACTTCAACATATCGACCTCGGAGCTGGTCAATGTTGTCAAGGGGACAGCCGGGGTAAGGGTTCCCAAAGATATGAGGACCCCGGCAGACAAGAGAGACCACAATCTGCATTGTGAGTTCCACGCAGATTATGGCCACAGAACCGAGGATTGCAAAGCTTTGCGCCTCGAGGTAGCCCACCTACTGAAGAAGGGAGTCTTGGCCGACTTCCTCACTGATAAGGGAAAAGACAACTTTTCCAAGAACCGAGGTGATGGACAACCACCTCGAGCTCCACCCCCGGAGAGAGTAGTGAATGTTAATAACCGGGGGGTCAGAATTGAACGGCGTGAACTTCGCCGCAGCCAAAAAGTTCGCTAAGCTCTCCATCACCATGGAGAAAAGGACCCGAGTTGGAGGCTCGGGCAATGATATTGTCTTCGACGACGATGACTGTGATGGGATGATGTTCCCTCATCACGACGCTCTAGTTATCATGGTGAGGATCAACGACTCTGACATCAAAAGAGTCTTGATCGACCCTGGTAGCTCAGTTAACATAATTAGCTACGGGGCTGTTAAGAAGATGTGGCTGAAGGGTGAAGTTGTTCCCAAGTCAACAGTGTTAGCTGACTTCAATAACTCCACGGAGAAAACATTGGGTGAGATCACACTCAAAACATACGCCGAGGGGATTACCAAAGAAACACTGTTCCAAGTTATGCCCGAGGATCTAGCTTACAATGTGATCCTCGGAAGACCATGGATCCACTCCATGGAGGCTGTCCCTTCCACTCTACATCAAGTGATTAAATTCCCTACACCTTGGGGGGTTCGATCAATCAAGGGGGAGCAACGAGTAGCAAGGGAGTGCTATTCGGTTGCGCTAAAGAGTGGAGTCGCCCCGGTTGGGCCAAAACAATAGCAACGACTGGATTCGGGGTCAAGCGGGGAGGACGCCCGAGGAGAAGTCGAAAAGATTTCGGCTTGTATTCAAGAGCCTCGGAAGCAGAAGGCCGAGGACTCAACTCGGCTCGGAGTTGGACCTGGAGTCGAAAAAGGCAATCATAGAAGTTTTGAAGTCCAACCATGATTGTTTTGCCTGGTCGCATTCAGACATGACGGGTATCGATCCGGAGATCATGACCCACAAACTGAACGTAGACCCAAAATTTACCCCGGTGAAGCAGAAGAAAAGACCTCACGCCGGGGTAAAAAAGAAGGCGATCGAGGACGAGACCGCCAAATTGCAAGAGAATGGCTTCATCAGAGAAGTGAAATACCCCGAGTGGCTGGCCAATGTTGTGGTTGTACCGAAGAAGAATGGCAAGTGGAGAATGTGCGTAGATTACACTGACCTAAACAAAGCTTTCCCCAAAGATTCATATCCACTACCACAAATTGACAGGTTAATAGACTCCACGGCTGGACATAAACTATTAACTTTCCTAGATGTATATTCGGGGTATAACCAAATTCTCATGGACCCGAAGGACGAAGAGAAGACCTCGTTCATCACAGACCGAGGTACCTTCTGTTACAAAGTGATGCCCTTCGGTCTAAAGAACACCAGGGCGACATACCAAAGGGTAGTGTGTCGCATGTTTAAAGAGTACATTGGGAATTCTATGGAGGTCTACATAGATGACATGCTCATCAAATCGATCCAAATGGAGGATTATTTGAATCACCTGAGGGAAGCTTTTGCTGTAGTGAGGCAATATGGTATGAAATTGAACCCTGAGAAGTGCGCCTTCGGCGTAGGATCAGGCAAGTTCTTGGGTTTTATTGTCTCCGAACGAGGAATCGAAGCCAACCCAGATAAAATCAGAGTTATTGAAGAAATCTCCGAGGAGTTAACCGGGGTAAAGGAAGTTCAACGCTTGACTGGCCGAGTCGCTGCCTTGAGTCGCTTTATCTCAAGGTCCTCGGAGCGATGCCACAAGTTCTTCTCCGTCTTGAGAAAAAACAATCACTTCAAGTGGACACCGGAGTGTAAACAGGCGTTGAAAGATTTGAAGCAATACTTGGCTAACGTACCGTTGCTTGCCAAGTCAAAGGAAGGAGAGACGTTGCTGGTATATTTGGCGGTGTCCGAGGTGTCAGTCAGTGCAGTGCTGGTTCGGGAGGAAGATGGCAAACAGCAGCCCATCTATTATGTGAGCAAGACACTCCTCGATGCTGAAACCAGGTACCCACACTTGGAAAAATTAGCGCTTGCTTTACTCATTACTGCTCGGAAACTACGGCCCTATTTTCAATGTCACCCAATAGCAGTAGTTTCAACTTTCCCCTTGAGAAATATATTGCACAAACCAGAGTTGTCGGGGAGGTTATCCAAATGGGCGGTTGAGCTAAGTGAGTATGACATTACTTATCAACCTCGAACTGCCATTAAGTCCCAAGTCTTGGCAGACTTCGTGGCTGATTTTCGCATTGGAATTTTGCCCGAGGCGGAAAAGGAAAACTCCATGGCAAAGGGATCCCCTTCGGGACTGTGGGTACTATACACCGATGGGGCGACAAACTCCAAAGGTTCGGGGTTAGGCATTGTATTGAGGGCACCCACCGGGGAAAAGGTCAGGCATTTGGTTCGGTTCAAAAAAGTGACCAACAACGAAGCGGAATATGAAGCAGCTCTAGCAGGTTTGGAGTTAGCTAGAGAAATGGGAGTTGAAAGAATCGAACTAAGGTGTGATTCACAATTGGTGGTCAACCAGATCCTCGGTGATTATACGGCTCGAGAGCCCAGAATGCAGCTATACTTGGATCGAGCACAAAGGATCTTAACACAATTCCAAGAATGGCAAATTAAGCAAGTGCCTCGGGAGGAGAATACCGAGGCTGACGCCTTGGCGAATCTTGGTTCGGCGAATGATGAAACCCACTCGGGGACTGACTCGGTGGTTCGATTGCTATCAGCGCAAATGAGAGAGATGAAACTACAAGTTAACTCCGTGGATAATCGTTGGGATTGGTGAAGTAAATTCATCTCCTACTTCGACTCGGGGACTGTCCCCCAAGATAGAAAAGAAGCAAGGAAGCTGAGGACTCAAGCAGCCTCGTATCACTTGATCGAAGGCAATTTGTACAAAAGGTTGTATTGCGGCCCGATGGCCAAATGCTTGGGCCCCGACGAGGCAAGGTACATGATGGCTGAAGTGCACGAGGGCGAATGTGGCAACCACTCAGGGGGAAAATCTCTAGTGCGTAAGTTGTTAAGAGCTGGGTATTATTGGCCCACAATAAGTGCCGATGTGAAAGCCTTCGTGCAAAAATTTGATAAATGCCAGCGCCATGGGCGGATGATCCACCAGCAGGCCGAGCCTCTTCATTCGGTGGTGTCACCATGGCCCTTCATGAAATGGGGAATGGATGTCGTGGGACCATTACCCAAAGGAAAATGTGGTGTTCGTTTCATCTTAGTGTTGACCGATTACTTTATAAAGTGGGTGGAAGCGGCGGCTCTCACCGAAGTAAAGCAAAAGCAAGTGATCGACTTCATTAGAAAGAATATCATCTATAGGTTCGGCGTCCCAAGAGAAATTGCTTGTGACAACGGTAAACAATTCATGGGGGCAGCCATCACTGATTTTTTTAAGCAATGGGGGATCAAAAGAATTGCCTCGACTCCCTATCATCCAAGTGCCAATGGCCCGAGGAGTTGCCCGGGGTGCTGTGGGCCATGCGAACAACGGAGAAGAACAGCACCGGTGAGACCCCTTTCTCACTAGCCTATGGCATGGACTCTCTCATCCCCGTAGAAGTGGGCGAACCAAGTCTTCGGTACGCTCACACAGCCGAAGACGCTAACTAAGAAGCGATGCGCATTGAGCTAGACTTGCTCGAACAGAAGAGGGAATTAGCTTTGGTTCGGCTTGTTGCCCAAAAAAGGCAGATCGAGGCTTACCTCAACAGGAAAGCTAAATTTAGAGACTTCAAGATCGGAGATTATGTGTTGAAAACGGTGAACCAATCAACAAAGGAGGATAACGGAGGAAAGCTTATTGCAATTGGGAAGGACCCTATAGGGTCAAAGCAATCGTTGGAAAAGGCTCTTATCAAATCGAGTCTCTACAAGGAGAACCCGAACCTCTGAATTGGAACATCTCCCATCTGAAGCGATACTACTTTTAGCCGAGGTAAATATCTTTCAATTCTTTTTCAATCAAACAGCCCCGAGCCGAATGACGCTCCCATGGCATTCAAAAGAAATGTACTAACTTGCTCCTCGTTCCATCTTTTTGCTTGACCTTTTCAGGAAGCGAACCGAACCTTTTCCAGTGCTCGGATCTTCACCAAGATTCAGAACCGAACACTGGGGGGAGAGAGAAGGGTTGATAACGAGGTCGACATCGAGCCTCCCAACCGAAGCTTATCTATCCGACAACCGGGGACTCACGCCCGAGGATTAGATTTAGTACATTGTAATTAGCCCGATAGCGGCGTACGATCAATTTGCTTTTATTGAAAGTTTGTTTTTGTTTTTTTTTCTACCCGAGGTCCGTTTCGACTTGGTTTCATGTAAACAGCCTTTTTCGGGCTCGTGGATATCAATAAAATGACTTTGTCTCCATTCATATAAAGTGACTTTGGTTTCATTCATTTTATCTATATAAACCTTGCACACCGAAGCTGCACAATGCATCGACTCGAGGGCGAGATGTCGTCTAAAGTTTGCATCGATCAAATTTAGTCAAGCCTTGCAAGCATATCATCTATTTTTAAAGTGTTCGGTATATTTGAAAAGCCAACACACGAAACCCACAAAGCAAAGACACAAACAGTCTTTCATTAAAAGCCCGAAGGCTGGGATTATTTACATCCAAAAAATGACCCAAAGGTCCAAAACAGAAACATAAGAGCCCGAAGGCTTACAAAACAACACTACAAAAGATCTATGCCTCGGGAGAATCACCTTCATCCTCGGAGCCCCCCTCGGAATCTTCCTCCTCTTCTTCATCTTCACCGCCACTCGAAGCTTCACTTGATGGGAGTTCATCAATGATCGCTTGGGCCTCCGCCGATTTTACTTCGGCTTTAGCATTCTCCTCATCTAGATCAATCTCCCCGGCGCGGCATCGCTTGAGCAGCCTTAGCCGAGACTTGATAATGGCCCATCGCTTGTCCAGCTCGGCCCTTTTCACCTTGAGTGCAGCCCTATCCTTTCGATCGGCGATCTCATCTTGCAGGGCCGCAATCTGAGCATCTTTAGCTGAAAGCTTGGAAGTTTCGCCCTCTAGCTTCTTAATATGGAGCAAATGATCTTTCAGCTGCTCATGGTGCTTTCTGGCCATGTTCACAGCCTCGGCCTTCGAGACAATTCACTATCCAGCCTCGCAACTTCACTCTCCAGCCTCGATCGCTCAGCCTGATAATCCTCACCGAGGAGTTTGATTTTGGCCTCGGAGTTCGCCTCAGCTTCGCGCAGATCGGACTGGGACTTGGCCAATTCAGCCTTCAGCGAAGCTATTTGGGCGTTGAACTTGTCCCTTTGCTGATCCCATAAGCGAGACACACGCCGGACCTCGGCGGTCCTCGCAGACTCGACCTCGATGGCCTTTAGCGAAAGGATGAAGCTCTGAGCAGAAATGAAAGAATCAAGATCAATTACGAACCGAAGGTAAAGATGAAAGTTCCTTTGTTGAAGTACGACGAAACTTACCCTTACCGCGTTGTAGGCCATGGTGTTGTATAGCTGGCCAGAAGTAAACTCTTGCACAATCTTATCCTCGGTTGGCCCCAGCAAAGGCGTAAGGCTTAGAATCTCCTCCCGGCCACATGCTAACAAATTTGAGGCAACTGGCACCTCGAGTCTCCGATAAGATCCCATCGAGGATGAAACCCTCGCAGGTTCGGAGTGCGCCTTGACCGCCCCGGTGCCAGCTCCTTCTTCCAGCGCAGTAGCGCCAACTTCCCCAACCGTAGCTTTGCCCTTAGCCCTTGCTGTGGCAACTTCTGCTTCAAGTTCTTGACCCTCGAGGTCAATAACATCGACATCCCTGCGAGACATCACCTCGGCAGCTGCATCATCGGGCTCGTCAATCAATCTTCGGCGCCCCACCACATCTGCCTCGGGTCGGGAAGAAGCCATTACCTCGGTTCGAGGGACAACCGAGCGAGAAGATTTCTTCGAGGTGGCCCTTTTTCTCTTCACGCCTGCAACGAGGAGAGAAATTAAAGCAGGAAGACAAATAAAGAACGACGTTTGGTGATATCAACCGAGGAGGAATGTTACCTTTAGAGGTCCCCTGATCAAGGGCTCCCTTAGAAATTTTTGAAGACTTGGAAGCCTTCAACCCCTTGTACTCTCCAGCCACCGCAGCCAGATCGTCATCCGACTCGGTATCTTCCCCATCCTTTTTCTTTTAATCTTCTTTCTTCTTCTTACTCCTTTTGGTGTTCATGGCACGGTTTGGAAAACCTGACGCCGAAAGAAAAACAAAGAAGTCAGTCAAAATCTCAAAACAGCGTACTTACCCAAACATCACAAGAACTTACCATGCCTCTTGCACTGCCAACCGAATTCGGCAGCCATTTTCATCCATGTCCTTTCAGGACGTACAAGAGCCCCGGTCATTGCTTTGACCCAAGCAGTTAGACCCGCCGGGGGCACGATGTCAACCTTGTTGGCTGAAGAAGAAACAAAGAAACGAAGTCAATTAAAACGGATAAGCTACCGAGGAGTAAGGCACAAGAAGAAAGACGCTTACGCGTGTTATTCCACCGTTCGGGGAAATTGGGCTTGGTGGATAAAACCTTTGTCTCCAGCAATATGTACCGCTCACTCCAACCTCGATCTCTGTGGTCCTCACTCTTGTGGAGGAGGGCAAATTTGCCTCGGTTGTTGAGCGCCACCGCCCCGGCTTTGTGAAAGTAGGGGTAGTAAAGAGAAATGAGGTGCTACAGAGTGAAATCAATCCCTGCCTTCGTGCTCAGCCAGTCCATGCATTGGACGACCCTCCAGACACCGGGGCCAAGCTGGGCCAGACACAAGTTGTATGCCCGGCAAAAATCATCGATGACTTTGTGGACTGGGAGGGAAAAGCCGAGGGTGAAAGGATAAGTATAAGCGAAGGACATCCCCTCGATGTTGTGGCACACCCTACTCGTTGGATCGGGGATGATGACTTTCACCTCGGGCCCGAATTGACATTCCCTCCGAACCCGCTCAATGTGAGCTTGAGTTATGCGGGTCAGGGTGGTGTTCACGGGGATATTCCTATTTTTCCCCTCTTGATCAGCCGTTTGTGCTTGCAGTTTCAAATCTTTGCTGTTGTCGAAGTGGGAGGGGATGATTTGATGAGGTTCGAGTTCTTGCTCTAGGGGAATTGACGGTCCCGAGGATCCCCCCTCGGCGGCATTACTTCCCTCAGCATCTCCGCCCTCGGCGCCGCCATCCTCACCATCACCTCCATCATCATCACCTCGAAGGAGGGTGTCACTAAAGTTGCTCAGCATGACGTCGTCAAGCACGACGTCATCTTTCCCTGCGTCGACCTCCTCCTCCGCCGCCAATTGGCGCATAGATCTGGCCTTGCGACGCACTGCGCCACCAGCGCCCGATGAAACTTCCCCGCCTTCCACCACCGGCGTAGCGGCGGCAACGTCACCACTAGCAACAGCCATGGCCAAGGGTGGAACTCGCACCCTCTCGCCGGAATCGCTTGAGTCTTGTCGTGAATGGGTGACAGACATGGTTGAAGTGTAAGTTAGGAGTTCTTGTGAAGATAAGAGTTTAGAAAGTATGGAAGCTTGAGTTTTTTCTCTTGGCACTGTTTATGGCAGAAGGTGAAAAGTGAAGAGAAGAATTTGGTAGAAAGTATTTATAGGTATGGAGGAGCCAAGATGTCATCATTGAGATGTTGGGAGAAACAAAAATTACGGCGTGACCGTTCGGGCAACCAACGAATGGACGCCACGTGTCCAAAGAAAGTGACCTGATGAGACGCGGACCGTTGACAAATTTTTAAACACTTGGATAAGATCAAGCCACGTCATTCTCCCGCGAAACTTCATTCCACTCTTCGGTTACCTCGGTAGGTAACCGAGGAGTGGGGGGACTATCTGTATTGGGTAAAAATCGACCCGCGACGATTCGCCCCGGTCATGCAAATCTTAATGTCTGAACTCATGCCTGCAAGCCACAGACCGAAGCGAATCAATGAATCGCCGAAGCCAAGCGCCGAGGTTGTCACCGAAGACAAGCCGTAAGCTAAGCTTCGATGACAAGCCACCTCGGTCAAGCGACAGGGCCAAGCCACCGAGTCAGTCATTCGCACCTCGGTGGACCCCCTCGGTTCAAGCGGCTTTGCAGCCCACTACTTTACCCCACTAACTCTTCCATTTAATGCCTAGATCGTGGGAGATGTTTCAGCTGCTAATGGAGAACGTGGGAAAGGTCTACACGCCTATAAATATTAGATCATTTTGTATTGTAGGCATCCAGAAATTTGTACTGAAACGCTGCCCAAATTTGTAATCACATTCATATATTGCAATACAGTTTATTCTCTCGTTTTTACATCTTTTTCACGTGTTAATTCAACTTTGATACGAAGAATTGCTTGTATCCGAATCCAAATTCGATTTGTGTACCTAAACTGATTTAGGCCCATACACCTATTGTTGAGATTAAACGAGCAAGTTGTGTTTTGTCCTCCTTAATTCTTTATATGTAGTATATAATTGCACCAATCAATTTGTAAATTAGGGATTAAAAAAATTGAGGAGTCGGGAATATTGGGGTTTAAGGGAGATATTTGTGAGGTGAATTCCACGTGCACAAAGAAGTCTATAACTAATAAACTGCCGTTTGGGATAAAATTAAAAGTGTACCAATATTCAAACATTGAGGTCTATTAGTGCTCATGTGATAGAAGAAGGATGATTTTGAGTCTAATCCCAAAGATAAAGGATTATTTTGGGCTTTTTCTCGGTTTTTTGGTTAATTAAGCAAATAGGTAGAAATGAGGGTAGTCTTGAAGTTAGCACTTTAAAGGTAGTCTATAAAATTGATAACTTTTATGTTTAGTGGAGCTGGAAGTATAGAAATACTCTTACTAATATAGTAGTTTTCGTAATTATAAAAATGTCACCGCACTTTTTTAAAGCTGTAATTACTAAAATGCTGCCACACCTTTTTGAAGCTGTAACTACAAAAATGTCACTGAAAACAATGTCAATCCGTCGTTATTTATTCATATAGTGAACCAAAAATCATGTCTATATTTTGAATAAATAGTTCAAATCATCATCGTTTCATTCATATACAAAAATCAAAGAACAAATAACATAATACCAATCCGACATTATTTGTTCATAATATGAACCAAATTTATGAAATTTTGCAATCAAATAAGTCCAAATTGTCATAACTTTTATCATATACAAAAACTCGGAAGAAATGACATAACATTAGACCAATTTGACATTATTTCTTGACACCGTGAGCAAAATATTATGTTCATTTTGTAAATAAATGATGCCAAATTGTACTTACTTCATTCATCCACAAAAATATATATGAAAATATAAAAGTCAAGACAATCCTCCTGCATTTACTTACTAGTGAGTCAAACCACTCCGACTACTTACAAATAAATGATGTCATATCATCATCACTTTGCTCATATACAAAATCCAAATTAAAAATAACATAAGGCCAATTTGAAATCATTTATTCATAGTCAAAGCCAAATACTTTGCTAACAAATAAAACCAAATCGTCATCATTACAAACATATAAAATCAAGACAATACGTCTACATTTACTTACAAGTGAACCAAACTACTATGTATATTTTACAAACAAATGACACTAAATCGTCATCACTTTGGCCATATAGAAAAATTCAAAGTAAGTATATTATAAGACCAATTGAACATCATTTATTTGTAAAGTGAAACAAATACTATGTATCTTTTCCAAATAAGTAAAGATAAATCGTCATCAGTTGTAATAAGACTTTTTAATTTTTTACACAAAATACACAAAATAACTAAAAAGATAAAAGGTAAATGGCGAACAAATATTGTCGCAGACATTATAGTCGGCTGAAAGAGGATCAGGAATGGGAAATACAAGCCTCCTCCTTTACAACCACCGGCTCGCCACTGTGGGAAGCTTCAACTGATAATCATCTACCGTTGCTGAAGGATCGTCTTTGAACTTCCACAGCCTGGAAGAAGAGTCTCTGATCTTCCATCATCGGCGAAAGGACTCTCTGGTATAACAAAGTACAGTCATTGCTCGTTTATCGTCGGCGGCGGTAGAAACGAGTATTGGCTGGAGTCGCTGGCTTGTTCTGGTACTGGTCACCAAAGAAAACTCCTGCAGAAACGAGCATTGTTGATGGTCGAATTCGTCGTCGATCTATTGTGATAAAGGGGGACAACCATCACCGCTAATTATTTGTTGTGCATCATCGGAGAAGACAAATGGTAGAGGTAAAAACAATTTTAAAATTACACAAAAAAATTTAAGACCGTAAAAAAAATCCTCAACACTTCAAGACCATATCCAAAAGTGCTCAATTCATTAAATTTTTGGCTGTTTTAATATCTTTATCTTTTAAACGTATATGTTGCACTGATATTAAGGGTGTGTGTGTCATGCACTCTCAAGCTTAAAAGTAATAATTTAAAGTGAAACGTGGTATACTAGCTCAGAATATTCTAAGTAAAATATGTTTAAAATTGTCCGCATATATATTCAGGGTGTGTAAAAGAAAATTCCCAATTTGGAAATATTTTTTTATTTTACACTTTACTATATTTTTTCCCCTCAGCGTGGTACTCACTTTGGGGCATGGCTGACCCAAACTCGTGCTGGAAAATTTGATTTTTCGATCCACTTTATTTGATATTTTAATTATTTTCATATATATATATTAAGAAATCATCTTTTTAGCAATAATAAATGATATAATTGATCATATTAACTTTCATCTAAGATTCTCTAACCTAGAAATTTTGTTTTAAGTTTTATATTAGCAAGGATAACATTGTAAAAAAGAAATAAATATCTTCTTGAATTGTGAAAAAATTAAATATTGTAGATAAAAAAAATCAAAATATTAAATAAAATAGGCCGAATGGAATATTACCACCTAAATTTTTGGAGAGAAAAGATAATTGTCTTAAGCCTATTTGTTGCTAGTATGGTACCATCGTAGCATTTCGACCCCATTGTTCCTCCCAAACTAAATGCTAAGTACATTGTTGACACACACCAACCCAACCAACACCTAAGCTATGGCTCCAAAACCCATCATGGCTATTTGTATTTTCTCATTTTGACTCTTCTTTTCTTCTTTTGTTGGGAGTAGAGTGGGGTTTATGGGGATGGGGGAAAGTTCAATTTGTTCAACATCTTCATTGGAAAAAGAAAAAAAAAAAGGAAGGTTCTTTTGACTTGGGTAACCCCACATAATACCCAAATCTTTTATGAGTAACTGCAAAATTTTGAAAATTCACAATCTTCAAGAAATTATAATAAATCACACCCACGATGGCATTTATTTCCATTATATTAATTTTAACAAGGAGACCGAAAATTGAGGGGGTCTTTAACCAAACCCATAATCCAATAAGTACTAATGGCGTAGTATTTCAATAAGTATTAATGCATTGGCCAGTCTGTCTATGTCTATTTGACCTTTCTTTCCTTTTCTACATTAACTGTTCCTCCTCTGCATTCATTGCCCCTTCTTCATTAGCCTCTTAATTACTATAATTATTACTCCCACTAACCCCTTTTTCATGCTTTCTTATTAATTACTAAGAGTATTAATTAATAATAATTTATGTTTGACTCACTCAATAGTCAATACTTTTGCTCTTCTTCTTTTTTTCTCCAATATTTTCACCTTATTATTTTACTCTTAGTATTAAACGCTTTTTTTGAGCTGATGGTTTAGCAGAAATAATATCTCTACCTAAGGTTGCGGTAAGGTTTGAGACATTTACACCCCCACCCTCCCCAAGACTTGTGGAATCACATTGGATGTGTTATTATTTTTGTTGTATTGACTCACTAAGTAATTATGTATTGATTACGTTTTTTCATTCTTAATTAGAAATCTTCGGTTGAAGTTCAAGAATGAAAAAAAATCTTTGATTGTATCTACTTTTATTTTAATGTCGAAATGCAAATCTAAAATTTATCCGACTAAATGATTTCGAATACTAGGTGATCAATAAAATATAGTACTCCATACGGTATGCATTAAAATAAAGAAAATTGCACAAACAAGAGGAATCATTTTTCGATAATCACTTGCACGCACATTCAAGAAACTCATTTTTTTTTTTCAAAATAACTCTTCCTAGGAAACAATTAAAAAAGCCACAGTTTGTTTTCAAAATTAAGGAGCAAACTTCAAAAGCTTGTGTTCCAATTTGCAAGGCACCATGACACCTAACACTGATAACTCCACATTGTCTTCTTTATATTTACTCTATATATGTTACAACAATGGACACTTCTCCCATTTCCTTACATAATTCCATGTTTCTTTGTTGAGAATATTTTTTATCTTTCCCTTCAAAGGAAGGCTTCATTTTTAGTGTATATTATGCTTCAATATTGAGCTTTACTACTTTTCTTGGATACTCTCTTTATCTAGAATTATTTGGTTGAGGAAATTGATTTGTATGGGCTTCATTTTTACAAGGGTATTAGTCTTTTGATCAGTATAAGAGATCTAAGGTTCTTGGTTTGCTTCATTGTTTGAGGAAAAGCTGCCTACAAAGTTTTGTTTTTTGTAGGCTTCAACTACTGGGATCTTATTGGCAATTGGTAAAGATTCAAACTTTTTACATTGTTTGTGTTTCCTTTGAGCTTTTCTTTCTTGCTTTGTTTATATGATCACATGTTAAAAGCTTTAGCAATGGGAACTAATAAACATCGACCATCGGCCATTAGGTTCAAGGTTCGAGTCACACTGGAGGGGAAGTGTGGAAATAGTGTTGATCCTCCTAAAGGGGGTCCCTTTTAGTATTTGCTTTATCGAATTTGTTAGATATTGGATAAGTGGAAGTGGCTCTTTCCTAGGGAGCAATCAGTTTACACTTTTACTTCTGATGTGTGTGTGAAAATTTCAAAGACTCATGCTTTAGGGCCTGTTAATGTAGTGGCGGATTCAGGAATTTGCGTAGGTTGTCAAAGGTGTTGAAGATTTAATATGTTGCATAATAAGTAATGCTTGAGCTCTATACATAGTATAATTTTCCGGCACTGACCACCCTCTACAAAGAGTAGCTCCGCCCGAGTTAGTGTAGTCCTACAAATAGATTACGAAAAAAAAGTTTTCAACTAGTAGGCGTGCATAATGCAGAGTGTATACAATGTCCATGCTAATTCATCTATAGAGTTGTTTGGTAATATTTATTTATTTATATATATTTTTTGTTTTTGCAGGTTCAACCAAGAATGGCAGGTGATCTTAATTTCCAACTTTCTAAGCAAACACATATATTTCATCTCAAGGTGTGGGTTTTGTTAGCCATATTTGTAGGCTTTTTCATTGTGTTTATCATGTTGGTGCTGCCATTTTGTCTTTCCCGTAAGAAATCCAAAAAGTCCCATCTTACATTACCTATAAGCCAAATCCCTGATGTGTCCAAAGAAATAAGGATTGATTACAATTCAGCAAGCAACTATATCCATCATCATGTGAATGTCCTCGCGTATCAGGACTTCAGTGACAGAGATTCGGATAAGCTTTTGGCACATCCAAATTCTGATAAGATGAAGGACGGTGAGAGTAATAGTGAATCTGGTTCATTTAATTACTTAGAGAAAGATGAAACATTTGAGTCCGGAGAAAAGGGGGCAGCTGGAGCAGTATACCATCCTTCACATCCTATGAGTGTCTCGTCCCCTCTATCTGGCCTGCCTGAGTTCTCTACCCTTGGTTGGGGCCATTGGTTCACTCTGAGAGACCTAGAAACTGCAACTAACAGGTTTTCTAAGGAAAACATCATTGGAGAGGGTGGTTATGGGGTTGTTTATCAGGGACAGCTGGCTAACGGAACTGTTGTTGCTGTTAAAAAGCTACTGAACAATTTGTAAGTTAGGCTAATTCTGTTCCTTCAAAAGTTAGTCTCTCTGTTGCATGGATACGTAGATTATATGACATGTTTAATTTTCTATCTGTAGAGGACAAGCTGAGAAAGAATTCCAAGGGGAAGTTGAGGCCATTGGTCATGTTCGGCATAAAAATTTGGTTAGACTTTTGGGGTACTGCATTGAAGGAACCCACAGGTAAAACATTTTCTCTCTAGTTGTCTCTCTTTAGTATACCTTATGTATCCACTCTAACTATCTCATATTATTACTGCACCTTTTTATTGAAAAGTTGAGCTCATTGCACATTCCCATTCCATAAAACAAGAACAAATAGATAAGATATTGATGTCATATGATGGAATGGAAGATTTGATATTTCACCAGTCTCTCTGGTTTTGGCTGCTGGTCGTGTTTCTGATCTTTTAGCAAATATGCTGGAATTCTCAGTTTTAGCTTACCGTCTTCTGTTCAGTTGGAAGGCATTTGACTTATCAGAAACTCATGATTGATATTAAGATATTATTTCATGTTGTGATAGTAAATGAAGAGAAGTTGACGATTGTCAGTTGGATAAAAAATTGAGAGATTTTAATGAAACAATGAACTTTACTGCTTAATGTTAATCTTTTCAAAAAAGAAAAAAAAAACACTTTACTGCTTCAGAAACTTATTTATGTGTTTTGTGATCCTTTCTATGTTTAGGTTATTGGTGTACGAGTATGTAAGCAATGGTAATCTAGATCAGTGGCTACATGGAGCCATGCGCCATCATGGCTACCTTACCTGGGAAGCCCGGATGAAGGTTCTCCTTGGCACTGCTAAAGCGTGAGTGATCTCCTGTTCTTTAATCTGCATTAGCTTGTTTTCTGTTTCATTTCTAATATTTGATGTTTGTTATATCAATTATATGCTTCAGTCTTGCATATTTACACGAAGCAATTGAACCCAAGGTTGTGCATCGAGACATCAAGTCAAGCAACATATTAATTGATGATGACTTCAATGCAAAAATTTCAGATTTCGGCCTAGCCAAGTTGCTAGGTGCAGGGACTAGTCATATTACCACCAGAGTGATGGGCACCTTTGGGTATGAAATTTATAGACATCTTCGACGAATTTCTTCTTTTATTACTGTGTGTTTTATCATGTTTAAAGAATGTATCGGAGGTTAATCAAATTGCCTTAATCGTCATTACTGGACTCTTAGCTGTCTACTCAACCGAATTCCCTCTAACAGATATGTGGCCCCTGAATATGCAAATAGTGGCCTCCTGAATGAGAAAAGTGATGTATATAGCTTTGGTGTTGTGCTTGTGGAAGCCATCACAGGAAGAGATCCGGTGGATTATGCTCGCCCTGCTCCTGAGGTATGCTCAATCTGCAGTAGTAAGAAAGAGCCAAAGCTAGCTTATTGCTTTTGAGATTAACATGTTGACTTGCATCTTTTGCATGTGTAATATGGTCCATACATGTTGGCATGTGAGGGTGCTTGATGAAGTCCTATCTAATATAAGTAACTCCTTTCTAAGCTAATTTGCAGGTCCTGTTTACAGGAGAAGATCTAATATGCTGGATTGCTCATAGGAAACTCAGATTTCAAGATATAGATTTGAAAATAAAATTAAAAAAAATTAATAAAACTCAAAATGACTCTGTGAACTGCTCTGCACTTTGTACGTGTACATGCTCTGATGGTGTTAAATGCATTCTTCATTTTAGTTCCCTTTTAATCATGACTTTAAACCCATCTTCCATCATCCTTCAGTTCCACATTATGGTTGTGCTATTTCTCATGCCATTTGTTTTGGTGATAGGTGAATCTTGTCGACTGGCTCAAGATGATGGTTGGAAGCAGAAGGTCTGAAGAGGTGGTTGACCCAACAATTGAGACGAGGCCTTCCACAACTGCCCTTAAACGAGCTCTCCTGACAGCTCTAAGATGTCTTGATCCAGATGCTGATAAGAGGCCAACAATGAGCCGAGTTGTTCGTATGCTCGAATCAGAGGAATATCCAATATCACGAGAGGTTTTATACCAACTGAAAACTATGTGCATTCTTCTGTTATTGAAATTTGCCAAAATGGTTCAACTTTTAGTGCTTGTCATTATTGTAAGAGTTACCAATAAAGCTCTCTTTCAGGGTCGAAGACAACAAAGGAAACATGCAGGTGGCAGAAAAGTCTAGTCTATAACCGGAAGTCAACACAGATAACATCAGTGATCCAATTTTGACAACGGTGAGTATTATCGACCAATGGTCATATATATGGATGAATAAGCTAGGATAATCCTCAATGTCATCTGATTTTTGAAGCCAGGGTAATCCAGAAGAGGCACAGAAGGGAATCTTGTCATACTTGTAGATGTTAATAGTGATAGTCTAGCGCCTGAAAGGCCATAGTATGTACAGGTTTCAGTCGTATTAGCTGCTTAATTGAGAGCTTTTCCTTTCCAAGAGTTGGTTATTTTGTAGCTGGTTGACATCGAAATATAATATGCTGAATGGGGACAAAACTTGTGTTCCCATTTTATAAAATTTTCCTACATTAATTTTCCCTAGCAACATTTAAGGGGTCGTTTGATGGATGGAATTGGAGTATTAATTCCAACATGAATTACACAAAAATTATATTGTTCAATTGTCCAAGAAAGAAAAAATAAAGGTCATATACCTTATGCCACTTCTGAATGGTGGTACTAAACAAATACTCACAGCAAGTTTTGCAAAAGTTTATACTAGTATTTTTTTTACGCAGTAAAAATGTGGATAAGAATTTGTATATTGGATGTTAGTTCATTAATAGGATTTTACTGATGCTGAACCAAAGACAACGCAATCCAATTCCTATGGTTTTAGCTTCAGCTCATGGCAATAATCCGGTTCATGGTTCTAAAACTATGGTTTGGCAGGGTACAAAAAACCTATATACAAACATGAAATGTTCAGTACGTAAAGCCACTTCCATTAGTGATCTATATAATGATCTGTATTCTGTAGCATTCAATAGAGAGAACAAAAAGGAGGGAGATGAAACTATGCCCCACTAGTTTACTCACATGATATGGTATAATGATTGTCTTCAACACGAAAAATAATCTAAACATTTGTAGTAATATTTTCCAGTGGAGGTTGAGCAAGGAGAGTATTCACATGTGCGGTGTTTCACTAGGTGCAGATCGAGCATTCAACAGGGGTTGAAGAGCTTTAACCACAATGCTCATATTTGGCCGGAAATCAGCTTCATATTGCACGCACAGGGCAGCAACTGCGGCCATCTGTTTCAGCCAAATGGATTTAGAAATTAAAGTTGATGAAAATTAAGTGGAAATGACATAAGTATGGATAACAAATGTTTTTCTATTTCCTGCCAGATTAGATGTTCATTTTGGTCGTTTATCAACATATCAATGGGTAAAGTCAGGATAATAAGAAATGTCTTCATTCCAGTGTGCATACCTTAGCAATTGCCTTAGGAGGGAATTCTCCATTTAGTCTCTGATCAACACACTGCTTCACTTTGTCTTCACTGAGTCGTGGTGTTGCCTGATTACAGTGGTGTGTGACATCAGTTACACAGTCGAAGCATTCGGTTACAAAAGAATATATCAGATTGAGCAAGAGAGAATCCAGAAGGGTATACCCATGTCACAAGACTTTGTTGCCCACGCGGCAATGTATGATCAACAGGTTTACGGCCAGTGAGTAGCTCGAGAAGTACAACACCAAAGCTGTAAACATCACTTTTCGAATTCAGCTGACCAGTCATTGCATATCTGCAATTTCCAGGGGTGGGGTGAGGGGAAATCCATCAGCATAACAATGAATGATCCTTGGACAGTACAGATAAAATGAGCTAAGATTTCTTCCGCTAGAGAATAAAATTATCATGGATACCAACAAGCTGATTAACCAAGTTCACCACCATTTGTAGTAAGCACAGAGACATGGACTCACTCAGGTGCATGATAACCGAAGGTGCCAAGAACACGTGTGGAATGAAGACGTGCTGCCATATCAGGAGCTTGATTTGATAGATCAAAATCTGCAATCTTAGCAACATCCTCATCGAAGAGTAAAACATTGCTAGATTTAATATCACGATGGATGATATGTGGCTGGGCCTTTTCATGCAAGTACTCAAGTCCTTTTGCAGCCCCTACAGCAATTTTAACCCGTTGGACCCATGAAAGTACAGGACCTGGCTGCGCACCTTTTACACCTTTTCGTCCTGCAAGCCCAAACTGAAAGTTACTTGCATATCCCAGCAAGATTAGCAGTACTATTGAAGATAACACAGAAGAGGAAATTTTCCAGTTCAGATACTCTAAGACTGCTATCATCAAATGTGGCAGCCTCAAAGGACGCAGCCATAACAGTGAAGCCATGAATGATGAAACTAGCTGGATATTCACAATGCTAGACTAAACCACCGCCATACATAAAGAAGAAGAAAGGTTAAGGAAGAAATACAAATTGACAAGGAAGAAATACAAATTGACCATACATAAAAGAAGAATAAACATAAATAAAAAGTTTCTTACTCTCAATCAACTAGTATACAGATGAAAATATACAAGCATACTTCTGAAAATTGTCTAATATAGACAGAATGAAACACAACAAAAATATGACCTTGAGTAATTATATTTGTTCAGCGTTTTGTGCTCTATCTGAGAAGAACAGAATGAAACTTACCATGAAGGATGTCATGAAGAGATCCATTTGGAGCATACTCATAGGCTAGGACTCGAAGACCACCATCAACAGAATAACCTAGTAGTTCAACGACATTTTCATGTTTTAATCGTGATACCATAGAAACCTGTTATTGCACACATCCATATCCAAGCAAGCGTGAGAAGATTCTGTGAGATTTAACATAGTCATTGTACAAGAATCAGATAGACCAAACCTGTGCTAAAAATTCTCGATCTGGCTGCTTACTCGAGTCTAACTTTTTAATGGCTGCAGCCCGCTCACTTCTTAGGACTCCATAGTAGACCCTCCCATATGATCCCTCACCTATCAAAGATTTTGCACCGAAGTTCTCTGTGATATCCTTTAACTCATCAACAGAGATAGAAGGAACAGCAATTGGCTGGATGTTGACAGTCTGCATCTCTTTCTGTGCACTTTCTGTTGCATGATGACCTGCATTGTTTCCTACAAAATGGTTCTAAATTTAGTGATGTGTGGAAGTCAGATATTCTAGCAACAAAAAAAGAAGTAAAATGAGACATTAGATGATTAAAGAACTCTTGTATAATAGGTTTCTTACCAAAGCAACGCACGGAATATAAACTTTCTTTTTTTTTTTTGGGGTGGGGGGGGGGGGGTGGGGGGGTGGATTAGTTTTACTAGACCATTTATGAATTTCAAGTGCAAAATTCCATTCAAGGAATCAGGTAATATATATTCGCTTTTCCACCCCAGCTTTTGTTATCAAATCTGACTTGCTCCACCACTTTGGTCAAATATTAACATTCCAAAAAAAAATTGAACTAAATAAGAAGAAGAGGAAATTCAAAAACCAGTTAGGGGCTCCAGGAGGAAACTAACCAGCTGGGCTATTTTCCATGTATGTCCCATTATCGGCAACTTTTTGCATGTCATCCTCATAACAACAGCCGAAGCAGCTCATAGTTCTTTTTTATCCTAAAGTAATAAAGAGTTTCTGCAAGAACAAGGAAATGGGACCATTAATGATACAATCAGCAGTATTAGTGCAAAGATTAAAGATTTGACCACTTGCTCTTGCTCAGATGCTTGTCTCCAGGGATACAAAATTTTCAGATATAGACAAAGCCAATTTGATAACGGTATAAAATAAGCAAGGGGAGAAGAAACAACCAGAAAAGTGTTGATACTTTTATCGACATTCATGCTTGTACTAAACTCATGCAGATAGACCAAAACAAAGCACATTAAGATGCATCATCAAGAAGTTGAAAAATCAAGGTGTAAGGCTAACCAAGAGCAAAATCAGAACTGCAGGGACACTGTATTACATTTGCAAGGTATCCTTACCTTGCGATGAATGTGGATTTCCAATGTAGATTTGCTCGTCATCAATAAGCTAATTGAATGGATAGACCAACATTTTATGTTGGGCCAAAGTAGAATTACCATCATAAGTAACACTGGTGCAGTTTTAATGTTTTGTTCTTTTGAAGAAAAATTTAAACATGTTTCTAGACCAGTCTATTCCCCCATCTCTCTGGAGTATAGATCAACTGGTCAGTGGTCACCATGGTTATTGGACTTTTGACCTGTAATGGTCTTGATCTTGAAAATACTTAGGCTTGTTTCCCACCTGGTTTGGAGCCCCAACGAATCCAGATTCGGCATCGCGTAAGGCCCATTTCTAGGAAAGCAGGCGCAGAAGGCCCATTTCTGGGGCGAGCGCTCCCTACTAGAATAATAATTAGGCTCATTACTTGCAATAATCTTATCGCGAACTTGTGGTATCAGGGGCGCGACTAGAGTATAAAAAGGGGGTTTGGCCAAACCCTATAGCTTTAGTCCAAACCTTGTATTTGTCTTAACATTTTCAATTAAATAATTAATTTCGAACTCGTAAATGACTAGAACCTTGACCCATAAGCTTTAAATCTCGGCTCTGCCTCTGCGTGGTTAAAAGATATGGGAGAAGAAGTGGCAAAATAAACAGTGTTACTGGACCCCGCTCGTGGGATTATAGTGGTTGATGTTATTGTAAACACTGTTAGTGGAGTTATCTTATTTTCACAGAAAGAAAATTTCTAAACCAATTTGATGCAGAAGTATAAAAGTAGAATTGAAACATACAGCAAAACAAGAAAATGCTAATAATGAATGAGCTCAAAGTTAAAAAGGGTAAAATAAAAATGCAATCTTGGAAGAAAGACAGATTAGAATATACTACTCCTACTGAAGAAGAAGCAAGATCTAACTAACCAGATTAAAGCAGCAAAAAGTGATGGCAGAAAGTTGAAGAGAGTAATACTTAATAGAGTAGTTAATAGTATGTGAACAAATTAAAAGCGCGTAACAATTTTCTCAAATCAATGTACGTCTCTGTTATAGAAAGTTGACTGGTTACGCCTGCTTTTGTATCTATCGTCCAATCTTGACTTTCACCTTTTTAATATACTGCCTCTAGTTTTTGTGTCAATATTAAAAACAATGATACTAATCCCGGTCATCCCAACCATCCTCTCCCGACCAATAACTAGAGCCAAGGGCTTGTCTAGAGCTAGCAGTCTTTTTTCAGTTGTATTTGTTTTACACTTTTTTTATATTTGAAAATAATTTACAATCACATAAATATTTATAAGTTATTTTAGACAACAAGTCTCAAAAGTCTTCATTTCTTTCTTAAATTTTGTACTAACTCAAACTTTGACAAATGTGGAACGGATGCGAGCAGTATAAAATTCCATACACAACAATAATATATCAATGTTACTCACAAGTAGGATCTGGTACCTTAACCACTAAGGAAGAGAGGTTATTTCCAATAGACCTCGACAAAAGAAAAACATCATTGAAGCAAATTTTTGAAAAGAGTAGTGTTAAACGGCCAAACAAAATATGGCCAAAATGGGGGTATTTTGGACTTTTTCTTTGCAAAATAGGGGTACTCTAGTCACTTCACCACTTTTTTTTTTTTACAGTCATACCCTTGTTCAAAGTTTCAGATTATTGTATAAACATATAAAAAATATGTTTACACATCCGAAAAGATCTGTTAAACGATTATACATATAAAAAATGAAACGGGCACGAAGAAGAAGAAGAAAAAGGAGAAGATCGAAGAACAAATAAAATGGATACGAAAAAAAATAACATAGATGGTGATAAAATGGAAATTGAAACGAAATTTAGGAGAAGGAAGGAAAATGAGGAAGAAAAAAGAGGGGGAAAGAAGAGAAAACGAAATTACACAGTTTGGCATGTTTGGCAGACCAAGTAATTACTTGGTTAGCATATAATGGGTGTAATTGAGGCTTTGTAATTACACTCTTCAATTCTTAGGGGAGCTGGGAATTGCTGGTAATTACACGGTGTAATTATAGGGTTACCTTTTAATTTCTATCATCTTTGTTTTTATTTAAGTTTATTTTCTTATTCTTTTTTTTATTTTATATTAAATATATAATTTCTTTTACTTCATTTCGCTTTTATTTTCTTCTTCTTATTTCCTTATCTTTACTTTTCGATTCCATGTAACCTTTTCCCTTTTTTATTTCTTTTTATTTTTACTTTGAATTTATATTATTTTTTAGTATAGTATATATTTGTTCAATGTTTTTTCTTGCATACCATTTCTTATCATTTTACGATATTTACTTCTTGCAATTTCTTTTTTTCCTTGATAATTATAATATTATCTTTCTTACCATCACTATTTGGGCTATACTTGTTGCTTTCGAGGCCAAAACGTATACATCTTTCAAATCCAAGACTTAATTCTCAAAGAGATGTAGTTGAGATACCAAGGGAGAGAACTGAAGCGAGATATTAGTGAATTATTATGCAAAGTACAACTACTGCAAGATGTTCTTTTTTTCTTTATTTGGAACTTCTTTTCTTTATAAAATGCCAATTAAAAAAGGTGACAACTTTAAGGGGCAACTTATGCATTTGGCTAATTTTCCATGAAGTGCTTAAATTCATGCCAAGCACATACAAGAGCAAAAAAGGATAAAATAGAACATTAAAATTTAGAACCTACCTTTGCACCAGAGGGCAAAGTTTAGTAAGTTAATATCAGACATAACCTAATATGTTTTCCAAGTCCATCACACTGCAACACATTTACGTACAGCTAAAGCATAAAATATAATATGCTCATAAAACTAATAGTAATAAAGTCCACTGACTTAGAGAACCAAACACGACTGAGACAATGCTTCGAACCAGATGCCTGCAATGCAAAAGGGAAAAAAAAAAAAAAAAAAAAAACTCTACGAACTGCATCATGAAAATCAATAAACTGCAGAAATAACCGCAAAATGGCAGTCGCTGAATTGTTCGACCTTCAACATTCATAGCTTCACCTTCAACATTCATAGCTTCTTCACCTGGTATTGTTCAACCTTTAACATTCATGTCACAAGAAAACCAGTTAGCATCATTTAAGCAAACGAAACAGAGCATAGAAGGATATGTCGCTTTTACAAAGTATCAAAAGTTCCTTATGTGCTCCAAGTCAGTGGACGATGAACCAACATCGAGGTGAGTTTTTAAGAGAACCATAAGCGACAGTTTTATTGGTTTCCTCACAGTTGAACATTAAGGTGCAATAGAAAAGCGCTTCCTGTTCTGGTATTTGGATACATCTGAACTCACAAAACATAACATGTCAAACATCTCAAATAGGAAACCTAAAATTTTACATGCACTGCAAGCAGTGCCATGAACTGAGAAATAAACTGTCTGTGTAGCAACGATCTATTGGTTCTGGTTCTAACCTACCACGCAGCAGGTTACGCGGTACACTTCTTACCCTGTAGTAGTTCAATGAAATACAGATTAGAGCATGCATGCACCCATGAACACTGCTTATGTCCCATTTTATTTCATTTCTGAAGTAGATCGTGGCAGACAAATATTTGATCACGATGTTCCTAGTAAGTAAGTAACAAGTTTTGGTTACTGCATAAGCAGTTGCTTATGGACAGGGTCACAGCTACCTACTAGGAAGGAACTCTCAAATAGGATAAAAATAATTTTCATGTGTAATACAAACTGATGAGATGAATACCTATGACATAAAGAAAGGCCTAGTGTAGTGGTAAATGTGGTTCAAGAATTGTTTCAGCACGCAGGTTTGACATGTATAGTATTCTTGCATTTTTTTAATCCCCTTATAAAAGTTTCTGGACCTCAAGAAAAAAAAGGCAAAAGAGAATTTCACTGTTTATCCTCATTTCCAGACATTATCATGCAACTATCAGATTATAGTTTTGGTGCTTCCCCGAAGTCAAATCACCATCATACTAGTTGACAAATGCCTCTGCTTAGTGGATTTTCATATTTTCTAGCAAGGATTTATTTGGCATAAGACCAAGTGTGTGTTATTAGACAAGCTGCATAAAATGGAAATAACTAGAAACATAAAAAGTTAACAAATTAAGCAACATCATAATGAGGAATGAAATTTTTAAGCAACGTCATAGTAAACAGATGGCTGATGAGAGGAATTTCGCATGAGCCAGAGAGGGCGAGAGAGCAAGTGCAACCAGTTGCGGAGATAATGGTCATGCATATTTGTCCATCAATTAAGCAAGACAGAAAGTAAAAAGCGAAAAACTTTATAGGTCAGAAGGACTACCGAATATTTAGAATGTAACAATGCCGTACTAGTTTTTGAAATGAGCATATTATGAAAGAATGTTTATATCAAAAGTTACTAGCTAAGATCGATGGTCATCAGAATAGGATTGTTATTGTTTAGACAAATGCATTGTTTCGTGCTTATATGTGTTTGGCTTGAAACACTATGTCATCAGGGAATGAACCATGTTTCAAATCATATCAAGCAGATTTAGCAAATCTGACGGTAAGGGAAGATAGATTCTGTTTCACCAAAATGCACCAATACATTAGGGCTCAACCTTAAATGCCATGGTATTCAAAAAAGATCTCCTCTCATGCAGATATTTCTACAAATTTTTTAAGAGAACATTGAGGTAATTTTCAAATATACAATGAACAGAAGAAATAAGTCGTACGGATCTAATATTTTTAAACTTACAAAAGTGAGTTTCTACGGGCATAAGAAGAGGGGAACGGTGAAAGAGGGTATAAAAGAGCACAATTAATTGTGTATAGTATGAAGGAAAAACAACATTAAAAAGCATTTTATAAATGCCGCATAAGCTAAAGTATCAAACTAATAGAACAATCGAAGGAATTAGGCTTACATCCTGCACGTCACCAGCAAAAAAAAAAAAAAAACTGTGAGTAAACACAAATGAATTTTTCCTAGGAACCACCAAATTCAAACAAAAGTATGAGACACTTAACATACAGGAGTAAACCACAGATAAGGTGTCACGACCCAATTTCCAAGGTCTCGTGATGGCACCTAAACAACATTTGTCTAGGCGAACCAATGAAACAAGATGCGGAAAAGAACAATAATGTGAAAAGATCATAAATGGATATATCCACAAAAGAATTGGAGCATTCTAAGAGTGACTCAATAAAGTATGAATATACATCAAAGAAATCTGAGTCCTATCTCTAAGTGACTCCGGCGGTATGCCACCACAGTCTGTGTGGTCGGCTCACCTCAATCAAAAGTCTCAGAAGCCTCGGGAACCGCTAACGTCCGGGCTACTGACTGGATGAAGGACCTGCGCACGTAGCAGAGTAAGTTATGAGCCGAAGCCCAGTAAGATCACCGACAGGCCCGCTAAGGTACCCTTGCGGGACAAGTCGCTACATGCATCATAAGCAACAACATACTATAGTAATCATACAATAAAGTAGTGAAATCACAAATAGATGTAACACATTCCATACACGCAAGTAGTAACCAGAAGTCTCAAGGATTATGCCCATCCAACGTAAGGCATAGGTCAACTCAGCGGCGGTTTGGAGGTCCAATCTCTACTCCCGTGCCGACTAACCTAGACCTACGATGGACTAGCAACACCACTACTAAGTATCAACCATATACCGTGATCCGAAGTCACTATCACAATCATGAATAAGTAGACCAACGACCCGTAGTCGTTGGCTCATCTCAAATCTGTCTACGATCGCACCACACCCCCTGTCAAGTGCGTCGTATCTCAATAAATCAAGTGACCACACCACACCCCCTGTCAAGTGTGTCACATCTCAAAGATCAAGTGTCCACACCACACCCCCTGTCAAGTGTGACACATCTCATAGTATAGGCGACACCACACTCCCTGTCAAGTGTCCCTCTAACAGTATTAATATCCACGACATTAATAACAATAACAGAAATAATAACAGAAATATTAATAACGATAATATTTCACAGTCACCGTAACCCAGGTTGGTTATGCTAGCTGAACGTAAGGCGAAGGTTAACCCGACCACAGTTTGGGGGTACAGTCCCTACTCCAATGTCGTCCAACCCAAGGTTACGTATAGACAGCACTATCCAACCCGGCACGTGAACAAATCAAGTACCAATATCATACAAAAGCCGGCAAAATCCTCGGCAAGACATTTATCATGACATGCCGGCAACATCCTCGGCCATGTCCCAAGTTCTTGCTATCTAAGCATGGCGTAGCAAGCGTTACTACGATATAAATTTAAGCTACCTCGACGTAGCGTTTAGACCAGCACATACCTCGGTCGAGTCACAATCTCGCTATTTATAACAAACAATAATAGCAAGTAATTCACATCATTAATCCTAACCATTGTTAGGTATATATATGCGTACATGAAGCATACTAGCATGAAGGAAGAGTCCACAAGCACAATAGAGGTCAAGTCTCACTTACCTCGAAATTCGGGCTCAAATGCCGGGAAGAATCTCCTTTCCCGCTTGCCTTGTCCGCGAAGGACTCTCCACTAGGTCTATTAAGACAAGATATATCACATATGAGTGCTCAATTATAGCTATTTAAGCCTATAGGCATCCTAGGGTAAAAATTACCAAAATGCCCCCGGGCAGGGCCGAGCCCTAAATTTACAAAATGTACTTTTCCGGACTCCCCACGCTCCCTTGAGTCCAAAAGTACACTTAGATTCCACATGCGAGCCTTGCTCGATGTCTTTCCCCAATTCTTAAGAATCTAGGGTTCTAACCCATTTTCAAGAATCAACCCTTTGATTCTTGTGTTAATCAACATAAAGATGGATTGAAAGGGCTTACCTTAAGTGTAAGTATGATTGGATCTTCAAGAAATACCCAAAAAATCGCCTCAAGAGCTCACCAAATGATTTTTATAAGTTATGAACCGAAATGGCCTTTTTATAGCAGTTTTTTTTTTTTTGCCTCTGTGACAGCTTCTTTTGAAAAAATCGTAACTTTTGATAGGAATGTCCAAATGACCTGAAACTGGTGCCATTAGAACCACAACTCAAAGGGATACAACTTTCATGTTTTTAGTTTTTCCTAATTCCTTACGGATTGGCCGGAAAATCAGCTTTTATCCGGCTGTTTGCGCCAAAACAGAACAGAAAAGTTGCACCAGATTTTCTACTGTTTTAGGGGCAAAACGGGACCCTACGAAGCTCGGAATGATCCCAAATTTTGCAAACAAGCCATAAAATACTTGGGTGACATGCTCGTCAAGACGGAACTCAATTCGGACCTCCAGAACTCAAAAAGTGGGTCACACGGCAAAGGTTCAATTTTCGACTTTCGCCAAAATAGCGAAATTTAACCAAACGACCTCGGAATCCAATTCCGAAAGTTGCTACAAGTCACAAATGACTATACGAACCTAACGGAACTTTTGAATCTCTCATCGGAGCTCATTTGCTCAAATCAAGCTCGGAAACCTCTTTTAACTCTTTTAAACTTCCGAAATGGGGACTTTATCAAAAGTCCTATCAAACGAGGTCCGTTTTCAATTTTTAAGGTTGCTACATATCATAAATGAAGAGACGGACCTAACGGTGCGCTCGGATTTTCCATCGGGGTTCGTTTACTCAAAACGACCTATCGAAACCCCAAATTCCTTTCCGGAATTTCATAAACGGATCCTTTTCTCGAAAACCTATCAAACGGACTCCGTTTCGACTCAGATTTCACAGACGGGTCATAAATGACCTAACGGAGCTTTTGGGACTGTCGACATGCAAATCGAGGTCCCGGATCCCGTAACGACTATTTGAGGGTCGTTACATTCTCCCCCACTTAGACTCTCGGCCGTCCTCGGACGAGCCTAAGTCTAAGGTAGGATCCACACACTAGCCACGGAGCTGGTACGGATATCGAGGACCCCTCGGTACCACCCGAAATCAATAAAACTTAAAAATGCAAATTCAGGCTTAGAAAATACAAGGATTTTATACCTGATTCATCGAACAAGCGCGGATGCCTCTCACGCATCTCGGACTCAAGCTCCCAAGTGGCCTCGGCAATGGAGTGATGCCCCCACTGAACTCTCACAAGCGGGATCACCTTCGATCTCATCTTACGGACCTCTCTAGCCACAATAGCAATAGGCTCCTCCGAATAAGCTAAGTCGCCATCTACCTCCACGGAAGCCATATCGATCACATGAGACAGATCGTGAACATACTTCCGGAGCATGGACACATGGAACACCGGATGAACAGACAGAGAGGGAGGCAAAGCCAGTCTATAAGCAACGGCGCCAACGCGCTCCAATATCTCAAAAGGCCCAATGAACCTAGGACTGAGCTTGCCTTTCTTCCCAAATCTCATAACACCCTTCATGGGCGACACTCTGAGGAATACCCGGTCCCCAACCATGAACTCAAGATCTCTCCGCCTCCGATCTGCATACGATATCTGCCGGCTCTGAGCCGTGCGGTGTCGATCCTGAATAACCCGGACCTTATCTAAGGTCTGCTGCACCAAATCGGGCCCCAACACCTGGACCTCACTAGACTCGAACCAACCGATAGGCGAGCGACATCTCCGACCATACAATGCCTCAAACGGAGCCATCTGGATAGAAGCCTGATAGCTATTATTATACGCAAACTCTGCTAGAGGCAAATGGCTATCCCAATGGCCTCCGAAATCAATAGCACACGCCCTCAATATATCCTCGAGGATCTGAATGGTCCGCTCAGACTGGCCATCAGTCTGCGGGTGAAATGCAGTGCTGAGATCGACCCGAGTACCCAGCTCTCTCTGGAAAGATCTCCAAAACTGAGCTGTGAACTGAGCACCTCGGTCAGAAATGATAGAAACAGGAGCACCATGCAATCTCACAATCTGCTCAATGAAGATACGAGCCAGACGCTCCGAGGTATAAGTAGTCCTCACTGGAATGAAGTGAGTCGACTTCGTCAGTCGATCAACTACTACCCACACCGAATCATGCTTACCCACGGTCAGCGGCAAACCAACTACGAAATCCATAGTGATCTGCTCCCACTTCCACTCGGGAATGGGCATAGACTGGGTCACCCCGGCTGGCCTCCGGTGCTCATACTTCACCTGCTGGCAATTCAAACACCGAGATACATAATCAGCAACATCCCTCTTCATCCCTTTCCACCAATACAGCTCTCGAAGATCATGATACATCTTCGCAGTACCCGGATGAATGGAATATCTCGAACTGTGAGCCTCTGCCAAAATCATCTGCCTCAGCTCCACAATGGCTGGAACACATACCCGGCCGTTAAGCCGCAAAGCACCATCATCACCAATCACGAACGAGGACACTCCCCCACTCAGGACCCTGTCCCGGAGATCTCTCAGATAAGGATCCTCGAACTGCCTTTCCCGAATCTGGGAAGCTAAAGACGACTGAGACCCCACATATGCAAGCACCCGGCCTGGAACAGAATCATCAAACCGAACCCCACTAATGGACAAAGCCTGCAACTCACGGGCCAACGGCCTCATATCAGCATCAAGATAGGCGAGGCTACCCATGGACTTCCTACTCAAGGCATCGGCTACAACATTAGCCTTTCCGGGATGATACCGGATAGAAAGATCATAATCCTTTAGCAGCTCTAACCAGCGGCGCTGTCTCCCGTTCAAGTCCTTCCGAGTGAACAAGTACTGGAGACTCTTATGATCGGTGAATATCTCACATGGCTCGCCATAAAGATAGTGCCTCCACAACTTCAGTGCAAACACGACAGCTAACAGCTCCAAATCATGGACAGGATAATTCTTCTCATGGACCTTCAGCTGTCTCGAGGCATAAGCTATCACCTTACCCTCCTGCATCAGAACGCTACCCAGGCCAACACCCGAAGCATCACAATATACGGTGAATCCTCCGGATCCACTAGGCAAGGCCAACACTGGCGCTGAAGTCAACAGAGTCTTAAGCTTCTGAAAGCTAGACTCACAGGCATCGGACCACAGGAAAGGAACATTCTTCTGGGTCAACTTCGTCAGAGGTGCTGAAATAGAAGAAAACCCCTCGACGAACCGCCGATAATAACCTGCCAAGCCTAAGAAACTCCGAATCTCTGTAGGAGAAGTAGGCCTAGGCCAACTCTGAACGGCCTCTATCTTCTTCGGATCAACACACACCCCATCCTTGGTCACCACGTGACCTAGGAAAGATACAGAACTGAGCAAAAATTCACACTTGGAGATTTTGGCATACAACTGCTGATCCCTCAGAGTCCGAAGAACAACTCTCAAATGTTGCTCATGCTCCTCCCTACTCCTCGAATAAACCAAGATATCATCGATAAACACAATGACGAAGGAGTCAAGGTAGGCCTTGAACACTCGGTTCATCAGATCCATGAAAGCAGCTGGGGCATTCGTAAGCCCGAAAGACATCACCAGAAACTCATAATGGCCATATCGGGTACGAAAAGCAGTCTTGGAAACGTCCTCGGACCGAATCCTCAACTGATGATACCCCGACCTCAAATCAATCTTCGAGAAGAAGGTAGCACCCTGAAGCTGATCAAACAAATCATCAATATGCGGCAAAGGATACCTATTCTTGATAGTAACCTTATTCAGCTGCCGGTAATCAATACACATCCGCATAGAGCCATCCTTCTTCTTCACAAATAATACCGGGCACACTGGGCCTAATGAAGCCCTTATCGAGCAAATCCTGAATCTGCTCCTTCAGCTCCCTCAACTCAACAAGAGCCATACGATACGGGGGAATAGATTTAGGCTGAGTGCCTGGCAATAGATCAATGCAAAACTCTATCTCCCGCATAGGCGGCAAACCCGGCAAATCATCAGGAAACACATCCGGATACTCACAAACAACCGGAACTCTATCAAGGGATAACTCCTCTGCCCGGACATCTCGAACTGAAGCAATATATCCCTCGCACCCACTAGATATCATCCTCTACGCCTCCAAGAAAGAAATGATCCTACCCTTCGGAGAAGGCCTGGAACCTCTCCATACAACCCGAGACTCACCCTCTGCCCCAATCGTCACGGACTTGGCATGGCAATCCAAAGTCGCATGACAGGAAGCCAGCCAATCCATGCCCATAATGACATCAAAATCAGACATATCGAGCAGCATCAGGTCCACTAAGGACTCTACACCACAGATGGAGATCATACACTGCCGATAACCCCTATCTACACATATAGAAGACCCGACAGGGGTGGCAACCATAAAGGGATCATCTATGAAGACCAGATCCCTGCCCAAGCAAGGGGCAAATCCCGGCGACACATACGAATAGGTAGACCCCGGATCAATAAGAGCATAAGCATCGCGGCCACAAACAGAAATAATACCTGTGATGACATCATTGGATGCCTCAGCATCCTGACGAGTCATAGCATAGACCTGCGCCGAGCCTCCTGAACCCGGAGCTCTCTGAGACTGCTGTCTAGGAGGAATCTGAGAAACGGGCCTGGCGGCCTGAGGACCAGATGGTACCATAGCTGCGGATCCCTGGCGACCTGATGAAACATAAGGGCAACTCCTGACATAGTGCTCTGGAGACCCACACTCAAAACATCCATCACCTCTACCACCTCTACCGCCTCTACCACCTCTGCTATGACCACCTCCAGACGAACACCTCCCATGATGCCTCTGATGGCACCTCCCGCACTGCGGCGGACCAGACTGCGAAGAGCCACCCTGCCTCTAGGATGACTGAGGCCTCGGGGTCTCTGAAGAAAAATCCTGGGCAGGCAAAGCAGCAGCCTGGGGCCTAGACTGAGAACGGCCCTGATGACCCTGACCCCTCTGAGCGGATCCACTATACCCACCAGACTGACGCGATCTCTTGGCCGCCCTCTCCGCGTCAGCCCTGGCGAAGGTATCCTCCATCCGCCGCGCCACATCAACTATCTTAAAATATGACTTGTTGCCCATATCAGGGGCAACAGCTACCTGCAAGCGGGGATGAAGACCCTCAACAAATCGGAGGACCTTGTCCCTCTCCTGAGCCACCATAGCCGGCGCAAACTGAGACAACCACAAGAACCTGGTGTCATACTCTGAAACAGACAGGTTTCCCTGCCTCAACCCTCAAACTCGCGCCTCTGAGCATCGTGCTGACTCTGGGGCACGAACCTGCTCATGAACATAGACACGAACTCAGCCCAAGACAAATGAGGGAGGTCACTAGACCTCTGCCGCATCATGGAGACCCACCATGTCTCCGCATCTCTCGATAATCTGAAAGAAGCACACTGCACCCCTAAGGTGTCTCTAGTACCACGAACTGTCAAAATCTTCTCACACTTCTGAATGTACCTCTGGGCAGTACATGTAGCTGAGGTACCGTCGAACTCTGGAGGCTGAAGCTTCATGAATGACTCTATCCTCTTGGCAACCTCCTCAGTGCCCATAGGAGGAGTAGAAATAACAGGACCTGCCTGAGGAGCAGAAGCAGAAGGCTGGGCAATATGATCAGGAGCAGCCTCAGAAGTAGGCGTGCTCATAACAGGTGTGGTCTGCTGAGGAGCCGAAACAGGAGCTGCAACATCATCTATGACAGGGACCTGATGGCTAGACAAGGCCATCAGTCTCATATACTCCTCTGAAGAGATCACAACGGTGCCTGGCACAACAGCAGGCACAGGGGGAATAGATGCTGACAGAGTCGCTGCGGACACCGCAGGGATAGCTGTGTCCTGCCTAGTGGCTGACGGGCGACCTGCCCGAGTCTTCTTAGCAGCTGGCGGCTGCGTAGGTGCTGATGGCTCTCCCGCAGACGCGGGTGTAGAAGATGCAGCCCTCCTGGCTGAGGATGCTCCCGTCCTCGCCATCTAATACAATACACGAAAAAGGGTCAGCACCTATATAAGCTACTCAGCACGAATAGAGATGAAACGAAGGGAAAACATTTCCTAACATGCCCTTGTAGCCTCTCGCTCATAAGTATGGTCGACAACATACCCATAAGCAAGACTCTACTCAGACACTGCTCCAAGACTCCTAGGACTCGAATTAGAACCTAGGGCTCTGATACCAAACTGTCACGACCCAATTTCCAAGGGCTCGTGATGGCACCTAAACAACATTTGCCTAGGCGAACCAATGAAACAAGATGCGGAAAAGAACAATAATGTGAAAAGATCATAAATGGATATATAAATATAAAAGGGTGAAGTCCAAAAGAATATATCCACAAAAGAATTGGAGCATTCTAAGAGTGACTCAATAAAGTATGAATATACATCAAAGAAATCTGAGTCCTATCTCTAAGTGACTCCGGCGGTATGCCACCACGGTCTGTGTGGTCGGCTCACCTCAATCAAAAGTCTCAGAAGCCTCGGGAACCGCTAACGTCCGGGCTACTGACTGGATGAAGGACCTGCGCACGTAGCAGAGTAAGTTATGAGCCGAAGCCCAGTAAGATCACCGACAGGCCCGCTAAGGTACCCTTGCGGGACAAGTCGCTACATGCATCATAAGCAACAACATACTATAGTAATCATACAATAAAGTAGTGAAATCACAAATAGATGTAACACATTCCATACACGCAAGTAGTAACCAGAAGTCTCAAGGATTATGCCCATCCAACGTAAGGCATAGGTCAACACAGCGGCGGTTTGGAGGTCCAATCTCTACTCCCGTGCCGACTAACCTAGACCTACGATGGACTAGAAACACCACTACTAAGTATCAACCATATACCGTGATCCGAAGTCACTATCACAATCATGAATAAGTAGACCAACGACCCGTAGTCGTTGGCTCATCTCAAATCTGTCTACGATCGCACCACACCCCCTGTCAAGTGCGTCGTATCTCAATAAATCAAGTGACCACACCACACCCCCTTGTCAAGTGTGTCACATCTCAAAGATCAAGTGTCCACACCACACCCCCTGTCAAGTGTGACACATCTCATAGTATAGGCGACACCACACCCCCTGTCAAGTGTCCCTCTAACAGTATTAATATCCACGACATTAATAACAATAATAGAAATAATAACAGAAATATTAATAACGATAATATTTCACAGTCACCGTAACCCAGGTTGGTTATGCTAGCTGAACGTAAGGCGAAGGTTAACCCGACCACAGTTTGGGGGTACAATCCCTATTCCAATGTCGTCCAACCCAAGGTTACGTATAGACAGCACTACCCAACCCGGCACGTGAACAAATCAAGTACCAATATCATACAAAAGCCGGCAAAATCCTCGGCAAGACATTTATCATGACATGCCGGCAACATCCTCGGCCATGTCCCAAGTTCTTGCTATCTAAGCATGGCGTAGCAAGCGTTACTACGATATAAATTTAAGCTACCTCGACGTAGCGTTTAGACCGGCACATACCTCGGTCGAGTCACAATCTCGCTATTTATAACAAACAATAATAGCAAGTAATTCACATCATTAATCCTAACCATTTTTAGGTATATATATGCGTACATGAAGCATACTAGCATGAAGGAAGAGTCCACAAGCACAATAGAGGTCAAGTCTCACTTACCTCGAAATTCGGGCTCAAATGCCGGGAAGAATCTCCTTTCCCGCTCGCCTTGTCCGCGAAGGACTCTCCACTAGGTCTATTAAGACAAGATATAGCACATATGAGTGCTCAATTATAGCTATTTAAGCCTATAGGCATCCTAGGGTAAAAATTACCAAAATGCCCCCGGGCAGGGCCGAGCCCTAAATTTACAAAATGTACTTTTCCGGACTCCCCACGCTCCCGTGAGTCCAAAAGTACACTTAGATTCCACATGCGAGCCTTGCTCGATGTCTTTCCCCAATTCTTAAGAATCTAGGGTTCTAACCCATTTCCAAGAATCAACCCTTTGATTCTTGTGTTAATCAACATAAAGATGGATTGAAAGGGCTTACCTTAAGTGTAAGTATGATTGGGTCTTCAAGAAATACCCAAAAAATCGCCTCAAGAGCTCACCAAATAATTTTTATAAGTTATGAACCGAAATGGCCCGAAATGGCCTTTTTATAGCAGTTTTTTTTTTTTTTTTGCCTCTGTGACAGCTTCTTTTGAAAAAAATCATAACTTTTGATAGGAATGTCCAAATGACCTGAAACTGATGCCATTAGAACCATAACTCAAAGGGCTACAACTTTCATGTTTTGAGTTTTTCCTAATTCCTTACGGATTGGCCGGAAAATCAGCTTTTATCCGGCTGTTTGCGCCAAAACAGAACAGAAAAATCGCACCAGATTTTCTACTGTTTTAGGGGCAAAACTGGACCCTACATAGCTCGGAATGATCCCAAATTTTGCAAACAAGCCATAAAATACTTGGGTGACATGCTCGTCAAGACGGAACTCAATTCGGACCTCCAGAACTCAAAAAGTAGGTCCCACGGCAAAGGTTCAATTTTCGACTTTCGCAAAAATAGCGAAATTTAACCAAACGACCTCGGAATCCAATTCCGAAAGTTTCTACAAGTCACAAATGACTATACGAACCTAACGGAACTTTCGGATCTCTCATCGGAGCTCATTTGCTCAAATCGAGCTCGGAAACCTCTTTTAACTCTTTTAAACTTCCGAAACGGGACTTTATCAAAAGTCCTATCAAACGAGGTCCGTTTTCAATTTTGAAGGTTGCTACATATCATAAATGACGAGACGGTCCTAACTGTGCGCTCGGATTTTCCATCGGGATTCGTTTACTCAAAACGACCTATCGAAACCCCAAATTCCTTTCTGGAATTTCATAAACGGATCCTTTTCTCGAAAACCTATCAAACGGACTCCGTTTCGACTCAGATTTCACAGACGGGACATAAATGACCTAACGGAGCTTTTGGGACTGTCGACACGCAAATCGAGGTCCCGAATCCCGTAACGACTATTTGAGGGTCGTTACATAAGGGAAGAGTACTCACGACACCGCCTTCCCATTTGTGGGCATAAAATCCTTATGGGAAAATTCGAAAGACGGAACAAGATCCACCGACACATCTAAAAAGCTTGCTGCTTTGTGGACCGTGAGGAAGGCCATAGACAGTACTCCATGATATGCAGGAATAGTCAGCAAGAACTTTCCATTGGGCAGGTGGATCAAGAAAGGTAAGCACCGAGCATTCTCCGTGCCGGAAATCACTGGGGGAAGTTCCCATATTAGACTTGATGATTGAAGCCATGTTTGAGCGAGAGTATCATATCCATACAGGCGCATAGTAGGGGTGAACCAATAGAATGTGTCGTTAGCAAAGACAGCACTAACGCAGTTGGTAACAAATTGTAGCGCGGAAAAATCAGCAGGATCTGTGAGACCTCTTAGAAGAGTTTCCTCGTCGAAAAATGACCACAAAGCAAAGTCCTTGTGGCGTTCAGGAGGTTTTGATGTACCACCAGAAGTAACATCCAAAACATGGATAACACCGTGATACAAGCCATAAAAGACAATTTGGGTTGGTTGCTCACCATCTTTTTCAATAACAGCAGCTTGATTGTAAGTTTTGTACATTTTAAAATCAGAGTACTTTGCATCAAGCAACTTCCAACACTGGGTTCCAACATCGTAAACTTCACCATAGTTCTCATAATCCTCTTTAAACTTCCTTTTACACTTCAAAAACTCATCCTCATCCGAATCCGACTCCGACTACGACGACTCCTCCTCCTCCTCCGACTCCTCACCCTCACCCTCACCCTCACCCTCACCCTCACCCTCAACAACATCAGAAGAATCAGAATCAGAATCAGACTCAAAATCAGATAAAGTGACTTTGTCCGGGATGTAAGGGTGGCCAGACACAACATATAGCTTATTAGTATCAAGGGCCGCGACAAAAGGCAAAACACGGGGTATATTCCATGCAGAAGATTCAATATCCCAAAAGGTAGGGTCAGAATGTTTTGTGTTATGCTTAAGCAAATTATTAACAAAAGTGGACTCATTAACAAAAGTGGACTCATTTTCTTTATACCTGAAACCCCCAATACAGTAGATGGTGTGACCAATAACGGCCCAGCGTCCTACAGTGGCGTCGTACATGGTGGCTACGGGACGAATTTCCTGCAGTGTCTGGGGGTCTGGGAGTCGCTGCGTTTCCTTTTACCGGCGTTTGTCGTTGGCATCTGCAACTCGACGCTATACCAGTAATTATGCCTCCCTATATTACCGTGGAAATACACAGCAACTTTTTCCATTGCTCTTCTAGGGGCTCTCTAGATTGAGTCTAATTTCTTGAATTCAGACTCTCTCTCTCTCTCTCTCTCTCTTTACATTTATATTTATACTAGTGGCGGGAGAGCCCGTGCACCTTAAGTAAATTTATTTTTGGGAAAATTACGCCACATAACCATTCGAAAAGAATAATTACTGTTTTTATCCACTTTTTGTTGTTTCTTTCTTTTCATAACCATAAATATATTTTATATATTTTAAATATATATTTAATATTATGTGCTTCGGATATATATATTTAATATATATTCAATATATATTTCGGATATATATTTAATATATTTTAAATATTTTGGATATATAATTATGTATTAAGTTTTTTGATAGAAAAAGTTATGGACAGTTAAAAATAAATATTTGTTGATGGACGGATATTTATGTCAACTTCCTCTTCTTCTTTTTTTGTGAAAATGACACCAATTAGCCGCTCTACGGGCTTTGTTGTATGTTTTTCGCCACTTTGTTGTATATTTTTAACAACTTGGTTATGCAGTTCAATTAGAAAATTCAGGATGTTATATCCTAAAACTAAGGTTTTTAGCTCAATTTTTCACAAAAAATAGCTACTGGCTAAGGTGTAAATACGTACATTAAGGAGTGGCTAATCCTTACTTCACCCCTTCTCATTTGTTTGAAGGGCTTTTTACGGGATTTTTTACACAAAAGTACAATTTTTAGAACTTAATTACCAAACATAACAATATTTTAGTAAAATTACCCAATATAGAGAAAATGAAGAGTTAATTACAAAACTAGCAAAAACATAGCAATATTTCCCATAACATACCAAACCCTTACATTCTTCCCCATATTTCCCTCAATGTCACTTTTCCTCCTCCCATTTCCACTCATTTAACTTTTCCACCCACCATTTCCCCAATTTTATTTTTCCTCCCACCTTTTCCCCCAATTTCACTTTTACTCCTCCCATTTTCCCTAATTTCACCGTATCTCAACTACCAACCACCTCGTATCTAACAGTATCTCACCTACCAACCACACCGTATCTCATTGTATCTCACTGTATCTCAACTACCAACCACCTCGTATCTAACCGTATCTCGTCTACCAACCACATCGTATCTCACCGTATCTCAACTACCAACCACCTCGTATCTAACCATATCTCGCTTACTAACCACATCGTATCTCACCATATCTCAACTACCAACCACCTCGTATCTAACCGTATCTCATTGTATCTCAACTACCAACCACATCGTATCTCTTTGTATCTCACCGTATCTCAACTACCAACCAACTTGTATCTAACCATATCTCGCTTACCAACCACATCGTATCTCACCGTATCTCAACTACCAACCACCTCATATCTAACCGTATCTCGCCTACCAACTACATCGTATCTTATTGTACCGTATCTCAATGTATCTCAACTACTAACCACATCGTATCTCGTTGTATCTCATTGTATCTCAACTATCAACCACCTCGTATCTAACCATATCTCGCTTACCAACCACATCGTATCTCACCGTATCTCAACTACCAACCACCTCGTATCTAACCGTATCTCACCTACCAACCACATCGTATCTCATTGTATCTCATTGTATCCCAACTACCAACCACCTCGTATCTAACCATATCTCGCCTACCAACCACATCGTATCTTATTTCAGATTGTATCATAGTGTTTCAATGTCGTTTTCAGACTGTATCATACTGTTATCAACATTGTTTCAACTCCGTTTCAGACGATATCATTTTTGCTCCGTATCAAATTGTATCTCACTGTATCTATGTGGTTTCAATACCGTTTCAGGTTGATTTGCACCATATCTAATTATTTCTAGATTGTATCTAGATGTTCTTAGACTGTGTCAGCATTGTTCACTCCCGTCTGTGCATTGTTTCTCGCTGTTTCTAAACTATTTCACCTTTTTTACATTGTTTCACATTATTTTTTACATTTTATTTCAGACTTTTTTACTATCTATTTCTGATTGTATCATACCGTTTCAACGCCATTTCAGACTGTATCAGACCGTTTCAATATTTGTTTCAGATTGTTTCAACGATGTTTCAGCCTGTATCATATTGTTTCAATACCGTTTCATACAGTTTCAACGTCGTTTAAGACTGTATCAGACTGTTTCAACGGCCGTTTCAGATTGTTTCAACGATGTTTCATATTTCTGCATTGTATCCAGGTGTTTTTAAGTAAAGAAAATATCATTCCTTCTGGATTAGGGGAATTATTCAGCATATGTAGGAATAAAGAATGCAACTCCTTTATAAACGGAACCAAAATTTCCCCAGTATACTGCGCAAGTTAAGTGAATATCAAACATTCAGATTTTTGCAACTTTAGAACACACTAAAACATGAATGACACTATTTTAGGCCACTGATTATCTGGTAGGATAAACGAAGCAAGCTCAGAAACAATATCACACAACTTCTTAATAATCACTTTTGGACTCTTCTTGCTGGATACAGGTAAGGAGGACGGACTTGATACCCGATTGAGTCGACTCGGTGAGTTTGGGCCAAATGAACGAGTCATCGCAGATAAGAAGCTTGCGAAAGAGTATAACAGTCATCGCACAAGGCTCGAGGCCGGGGGACGTGGCGATGATGTTGGCAAAAACAACAAATCCAGATCTTAGTAGACGAGAAATCGACGATGTAGAACATATTTAGAACCGATTTGCAGTTACGGGAACAGAGAGGAGATCCAGATCGGGCGTTTGTAATCCTATAAATTCTCTCATTATTCCAGCGGTGCTGCGGTGGTAGTTCTGTGGTTTTTCAAGTGTGTAATTAGTTCTTCACAATTTGTTGACGGAGGCAGTGGAAGGGAGTTTCACCATAAGGGTTTGGGTATTGTTATTTTATTATGTGAAATTTTGGGGAAAATGAAATGGATGTTTTATTGAAGAAATACAATGAAAAATGAAATGTGCTATAAAAAATATTGCTATGTATTGTAATTTGAAAAGTATTGCTATTTTTTTGTAATTAAGTGGTCAAATTTGTATATTTTTGTAAAAAAAAACCTTTTTACGATATGTACCTATGAAATTCAAAGTATTTACAAGTCATACTCATTAAAATTACGCTACCCATAAAATTAAAAGTATTTACCCAATCTACCCATAAATTACTGTATACCTTTATTATACCTTATGGGTGTATACTTTTAAGATATACTGCATAAATAATAGTATACAAGTCTAGATACCTTTAAGATATACTGCATAAATAATAGTATACAAGTCTAGATGGGTCAGACATGTAAATAGTTTATAGGAGGATTGGTAAATATAAAACTTATGGGTAGAGGTGGGTAAATATTTTGATTTTGAAACTTATGTACTTCATTTGTCCAGATTATATGTCAAGATCTTTTTACACTGTTTAAAGAAAGAATAACAACTCTTTAAGATTAAAAATAATTTAAGATAAATTTGAAATTTTCCTTTTGCTAGTAATTATAGTTTTTTGTTTTTTGTAATGATAAATCAGAATTTTTACTTCGAACTCCAGAATTATTTTCTCGAACTTTAATCTAAACTCCAAATAAAAAAATTTTGAAGTTCGCATGAACTGTAGAATAAAATTTTGATGTTTGAGTGCCTATAACTATTCATCTGAGACTTTATTGACATTGTTGTTTGTTTATCGGTGCTCTAAAAGTGGATACTCATCCAAATCACTCGAATTCAATGGTTTTATTCCTAAACTTTTTAACTCCATTGTGATTAGGAACTTCTATTTTGGAACAAATCTTTTTCCTGACCATTATCATGTTTAATGAGTTTGATATTATTTGTAAAAAATGTTGAATAATGTATTAAATTTTGTTTAAAGTCCAACTGTTAGTATTCGTAAAAACAAATTAGAGATCATTACCTTTCAGTGAAGATATATTCACAATTCTAAGCAAAGTGCACAAATTTTCTAACATCCTTCGATCGTAAATTAAAAAGTTAATTGTATGGCTCTAAACAGGAATTAATACTAAGAACCGAATATCTTATCGAAGCAACATTATCAAATATATCTCCACCAACATTATCGAAGCAATATCTCGATTGCAATCAAGAAGGAAAAAAAAGTGTTTATATTAATAGAAAGAGAAGTCAGCCGATTAGGATTTCTGCTTTGAGTGGGTTCCATAGTGTTTTGTTTTCTGGTGAGTATTTAATTTACTCGTATTCTTCCTATTCTATGGATGAGAAAATTGATATTTTGATTCAACATGGTGGAAATTGGAATGATGAACACAAATATGCTAATTTCTATATCGACGTGTTACTGATCGAGAAAGATTGCATATTTACCACTTTTATGTCTGATATCTCTATATTATTTGGGATGACTTTCGGATAATATAATTGAAATCAAATATGTTTTGAGGGAGAATTATCCAGCAATAAAAATATACAATGAAATGAGCCTAAGAATGTATACGCAATTGAAATTGAAAAATTCCAAGATCACAGATTACCCAGTTTGTGTATCAATCAAATATATAGTTCAAGGTGGCACGTCCCCGAGCAGAATTTTTTCAATCAACTGATACACAGAATATAATGGTAGTTAATTTACCAGATAAAATCCAACTTATCAGAAACAATGAGGTAGAGGATTGTGAAATTATTCATCCTGATGAAGAGCGTATAATTAACAATCATTTACATTAAGAAGTTTGTGAAGGTCAGTTGTACAAGGATAAGATTTTCCTTGTAAATGTTATGAAGCATCTTGCAATAAAAAGCAAATTTCAGTTTAAAGTTCCGCGATCAAACAAAGAAAGGTATATTTTTCGTATAATTTCGGTATTTTAGTTGATTGTGTAGGGGCAATATAGATGTTTATTGATATTTTATACCAGATGTAGTTTGAACATGAGGTATAGGATTGGTATATTAATGGTGTATTACATTTATAAATGTTGTATTTGTTACACATGGTATATGTAATGAAAAATTTGAAATACTAAGTATCTTTTAGGTTTATATTAGGTATTTGTATGTACTTAAAAACTGAATTACCTGTAAATATATATTGTTAGGTTAAAACGTATCTTATTGATGGATAGTTGAAATTTTATTTTCATAAAATTTAATGTATCGAGTAAACTGTAGGTATAATCTCAAATAGATGAAAAATGCTCATGGAGTTTCAAGTTCTCTAACCTTCACAAGTCAAACATTTTCAAAGTTAGAAAATTTAACAATGTTCACACATGTCGGAATGAATCAAGATTTTTTCCACAACGTAATGCTACAACAGATCTCATTGGAAGCTTGGTAAAATCCAAGCTAGATAATCCAAAGTCAACTTACAGCCCAACAAACATGTCGGAATGAATCAAGATTTTTTCCACAACGTAATGCTACAACAGATCTCATTGGAAGCTTGGTAAAATCCAAGCTAGATAATCCAAAGTCAACTTACAGCCCAACAACACATACGACGTGACATGAAATTTTTTTTTGGAGTGGAGATGAATTACATGAAGGCTTGGAGGTCAAGAGGAAAAACAATTGAGCAATTAAGAGAGAAATCTGGCGACTCATATAAGAAGCTACCAAGCTACTTGTACACGCTGGAGCGGACAAATCCAGGATCGATTGCACCAATGGAGAAGTCAAGTGATGGATGCTTCTTATACGCTTATGTATCAATCTATGCTTCCATTAAAGGTTGAGAGTATTACATGCCAATCGTAATTGTTGATGGTAGCTTCTTAACAGCAACAAACAGGGGGACCTTATTGACAGCTTCTACACTAGATGCCGGAGGTTAGCTTTTCATAAATTATTTTTGTATGTAGATACTACCAAGATAATATTGTACAAGTCGTTTATCAACTTTATGCTAGTTTATTTTAATGACAAGCTTCAGCTTTTTACATGACCCTGCAACAAGGAATAAACGTTATTGTACTAATCATTTCAGGAAGTATATTTCCACTAGCATATGCTGTAGTCGATTCAGAAAATAATGCATCTTGGGAGTGGTTTTTTGAAAAGTTTAGAGAGACTTTCGGTACAAGGGAAGCAATGTGCATTATCTCTGATGGGTATGAGAGCATATTGCAGGCCACTTCAGTTGTGTATCCAGAGGTGGCTCACTGCGTATGCATGTTCCATCTATGGAACAATATTCAGACAAGGTTCAAGAAAACTCAAGCAAAACTAAGTGGTTTATACTATGCAGCTGCAAGAGCTTATACCATTGAAGAGTTTGATGAACACATGTCAGAGATTGCTAGCATTGATAAGAGAGTGAAGGAATACTTATTCAACATTGGGTATCAAAGATGGTGTAGATTGCATTCACTTGTCAATAGACCAATGGTTATGACTTCTAATATTGCTGAGTCTATAAATTCCGCCAATAAGGATGCAAGAGATTTGCCAATATACCATTTGCTGGATTACATGATGAGTTTGATTACAGATTGGCACTTCAATAACAGAAACAAGGCAATGGCAACATATACTGAGCTCGGGAAAGACTATGAAGAACAACTAAGAGGAAATTTTGTTGCGTCAACAACTATGGCTGTAAGTTTTGTTTATTTTCTTATTTTTACATTGTGCGTTTGATAGGAAGTTAAGGAATTAAACGAGTCAATTCGTTATCCAAAAGTATAACCTTGAGAATTTTTAGTTTACAAGTACATTATAAGATACTGAAATTATACTTGATAAATGCCTAGTATAATAATCGTATTGTTTGCATAATGCACTGAAATTATATAGTGAACTACTGTTATCTTTTGAAAAATATAGGTGAGGTCTTCAACAGAATATCTATGTGAAGTGCTAGATGGTGAAACTTGGCATGTGGTGTCTATGCGTGAGAGAACCTGCAGTTGCAGGAGGTTTCAAATGGATAGAATTCCTTGTCCTAATGCACTGGTGATTGTGACAAAGTACAATATGGATGAGTACAAATTTTGTTCATCATACCACACAATTGATAATTTGCAGAAGACATATGAAGTACCAGTTTATCCTATACTGGATTAAAATATGTGGGGTGTTCCTGCAAATATACTAGAAGAAATTGTGTTGCCACCCAAGGGAAAGCGCCAATCTAGAAGACCAAAGAAGATGAGAAACATATCTTCATGGGAATCAAATCACAAAAATCAAAGCTGCATGTGGTCTATATGGCCAGCTCGGGCACAATCGAAAAACATGCAGAAATCCTCCAAAAAATAGCTTAACTACTAGTACAAAATTTAGAGTACAATATTTTAATTTGTTGTAGTAAGGTTGTGAAATTGTTGTATGTGAAATGCTTTCTTAGTTATGGTTGGTTATTGAGGCACTGTCTAGTTCAAGAAAATCGTAGGATGAATCTTTACTCTTTAGTACATTTATGTGTTCTCTGTTGATACATATTGACTGGTAGCAAGACAAAACAGTAAACTATTCAATTTGAAGTTCCAAAAAGTGGCTTGTTTTGCACAAACAAAAAAAAAGTTGTCTGAAACCAAATTACAGTGGCAAAAGTGGCCTCTGGATTAATTTTTTTCGAGGTTTCCACATAAATAGCCCTCAATATACAATTTTAACAAGTCACCTAGTACTAACATAATCTAGCCACAATATTTATATTTAAAATTTGATTTATAATTAAAATATGGCATATAATTAGATTGATATTATTTATATATAGTTTATATACACATATATTTGTCTTATATTTTTAAATATTTATATCATAAAATTATATCTAATAAATATGCTAGGAAAAAAAAAGATAAAATATAATTACAAAAAGTGGATAAGGTTCGAGAATGGTCATGTAGGGTAATAATCTTTTACTCACCGTTCCCTTAATAGCCCAAGAGGAAAGCATAGAGATGGAGGATCGCAGAAGTGAAATAAAAGAACATATGACTCGAATCTTGACCTCTTCTTATATACAAAAGTGAAGGCTCGACTATTTGCAAGTTCGAAAAACTTTGAGGGTTGCTATGGAAGTCTTGCTTGCTTTTTTCCTCGGAGCCGTCGATGTCGATAGAAGGAGGTTATTGAAAGCGGCATTCCTTCCAAACCAAATGTTCCATTTTTCTTCTTTATACTTTAACTTAATTAATCGTTGAAAGCTCTCATTAGTATTGACTAAAGGTGGCCAATCCATTTAATTACTTGACCGAACAAGAAATCACGTTACGATGAAAAGAGGAATCCCGAAATGTCAATCTAAATATGAAATACCACTTTCTGCATTACCACAAAACTGATGTTTGGACAAAGAGGAAGAGAACCATATACATGACATCTGAAAGGACTTCCCTACGATTCCGCTAATAAGATAATAATATCCTTGTAGGGTTATATTCTTATATACAAATTATAATTGTTCATAAGAGATCCGTTCTTCCTAAAAAGATTTTGCAAAAAGAAAAAGTCATTCAACTACTTTTAATGGCAAAATTTAGCTCATTGAGTTAACAAAATCAAACATAAGGAGTGGCCTTAGAAAAGGCCATATGGTGCAAATAATCCCATCAAAATAAGGGGAATTTACACTCCATGTCCACAAAAATAAATTATTTACGTGTTTGTGCCCAAAATAAATTAGTTTATATGGAATACCCATGCACCTCATTTTATTTACAAGAATGCCCATCTGGCCTGTTTTATTTACACTATGTGCCCACCCGCCAAATTTTAACTGTATACTATTTGTGTTATATTGTATAACTTTTTAGTATACCAAATTAAGTATACTTCTTTTATGAATTTGAGAGTATGTAAGAAGTATACCATGGGAGTATACTGTATACTAGATAGGTATACAGAATGACTTGAGAGTATAGTGTAACAAGTATACTATAGGAGTATACTGTATACTAGATAGGTATACAGAAGGATGTGTATACAGTGTAAATAAGTTCGTGGGTAAAAATGTAATGGGTATGGAGATGTAAATAAGTAGGGTTTGATGGGCATTTTGTAAATCCCCCTCAAAATAAAGGTCATGGTTCATTGAAGTAGTAGCCCATCTGAACAGAAGATCCAACATCATGTGCAATTGTGTGCATGCATGTCCATTTTTGACATCGTCTATGACACTCAGTCCACCAAAATGTTTGAACATTTTGACCAGAAAAGTGCTGCTGTCTGAATAGATAAGTGATACTACACTAGATATTCTAAATAGTTCCTAAATGTCGAATTTAAAAGGAACATAACATAAGTACACTAATTAATAAATAATTGATTGGCGCCTAATGGAGTTTTCTCAACTTCCACTTTGATGTCTACGACTGCCTGTAATTTTGAATTAGACTGGACTATTTCCTAATATCAAGTCTAACTGAGCTATTAATAATACCCATCTTGAAGCCTAACTGGAACCGAGCACAACTGGTAGTTATTGTATTCTTCCAAACGAAATGTTCCTAATTAAGGGCCAATTACAATTTGAATAACGTAACAAAAAATAATCTTAGAAAGAATCTTTTTTTTTTTTTCCTCTTTAGTTGTCGATCTCCCGTAAGAATTGTCATATAACTGAAAGGTCATAATCATGAACCATAAAACAAATCTCTCCTCCTTACTGTTATAAGGAATGAAGGTATCGTGCAATAACAGGAACCTCTAAGATTAATAAAGCAAGAGTTTGAGTGTTGAACTTTTAAAAGGGAAGTTGTAATATTTTACCCAAGAGTTTATTAATTTATCTACCCTTCACTGTCAAAAGGGTTAGAATTAAATATTCTGTCATAATATGTAAGTATTCAGTCAAACCCGGATGACTTTATTGAAGGAATATAAACACAGCGGAAGCAATTCCAGGATCATGAAACTCACATGTAATCTAGACAAACTAGCATGCAATTTAGTTTTACGTAAATATAAAACGGAATACCTCTTGAAGCGTGACTTCAACCTTGAAACAATCTTCAATCACGAACAAGATCATCTACGAGATCGTCCTCCAGTTCCATGATCTTCTGCCGTGTGCCCGAACAATACAAGACTAATAATATTTGGGTGGAACAAATATTTCAGAGAGAGAAAACTATTAGGTTTTTCTTGTCTATTTCTTTTGGCCAAGAATCCTCCTTATATAGTTTTAGGGTAAAACCTTTTTCCAAAACTATCTAGGATTCTTTTCCACCAAGAAACCTCTCTCCTAGTCCTAATTGAATTCGGTCACAACAGGGACCACAGAATTAATTAATGAGGCTTCCAATTATGGAATTAATTCTTTTTTCTAGAATTAATCTTTCCATAATAAATTACAAATTATTTCCACTAGAAATTCGTAATTGCACTCCTCAGTTGAATTTCGAATTCTTCCATCAAATCTTATTTAACTCCCCACGTTAAGATTACAGACACCAATCAATAATATCAAATTACTGACAATTTAATATATTGACTAAATGAATATCCTTTAGAGTTCCGCTTAACTTATTCCATGTGCCGGAAACAAAATCCACTGGCCAGATTTACACATAGAAACTTATAAGCTTTCATAAAGGGGTGTCATCAATCTCTATACCGAGACGTGGATTCTATCAACTAGCTATTACTTCGCAAATGCATATTATCATTATCCAACTTATCAGGAATTATTTGACCCAAACCTGGACCTCACCTATTGATAAATCAAGACAATGAATAATATACATCACTAATAATAACTATATCAAGATTAAGAGTATAAGTACATCTGATGAGCTAGAGAGTTTATTTTATATAGTCAGTATAAAAATACTTGTCTCTACTTAGTCCGTTCAATGCACACAAAGCGCACTAGCACAAGAAGTTGGAATTATACCATTCCCATAATCAAGATAAATTATACATAATCTTGTACTACAATCATACCGATGACTTTGTCCAATTTCCATCTTAGATTGTGAACATTACTTTATTATTTATAAGAACCGATGATTTAATCTTCCGTGTATAAGCTTGGCTCTACACACTAAATCAACTACTATATAAATAATAGGACACACATGACACAATTGATCTAAATTAATAATAATTCATTATATTTAATAAATGAATAACCAATTGTTCAACTAGGAATAATCCAACTAAAACCACATGGTTATTAGTATATCCCAACACTTATCGTCTATGGTAATTGAAGGATTAAAATCATACGTGTGGTGCGCGAGTAAAATCATTGTTGTTTGTCCTCGAGCAAAACATATATAAGGGAGACCATACATTGTAGGCTTCACTCTTTCATGCTCACGGTCCCCAATTCATTTTGTTGGGAAGACCATGAATGGCAAAGTGGTTGCTATAAGAGTTGATTGTACAATTAAGAATGGATGGAAGAATGTAAAGATATATATTTTCAGACGCTAAGAATGTTATTGATATGATTCACAAAAAAAGTTACTACTACAACATGAGAGATAGAAGTAATTTGTGAAGATATTTGAAAGTTAGCGTCTTTACTTGAGCATGTTGACTTTCTTTATATTCCGAAAAGGATGAACAACTTAGCACATAATATAACTAGCTCTTCTATTTATTTATTTTTATTGAAGAAAGTATCTTGGGAGCACTTTTCCCGAGCTGAATTGTAAAGGATGTTATGAACACCTTAATTTGCTCAGTTTGTTTCTATCTATGATGCAAGTACTATTTGGCTGAAAAAATAAACGTTTGAAAGTCAATAATTAAGAAACAGTGACCAGAGCATATCTCACTTTATTTATTTAAGTGTGAATAATTACCAAAGCAATGATCATGCCTTCTCTGGATAATCCAAACAGTTATATGGTTCGTATCACATACGAAAGTTTTCTAACTGCCACAATTATTCTTCAATAATAGTGATCATATTATTCTAATTAAGTGGTATCATTTAAAAAGGGGCTGTGCGAATATTTTTCACGGTATCATAGCAGTCCCAACCCGCAGAATTTAAAAGGCATAACAAAGAGAGAAAAGAGTTTACGAGCTCATGTTACTTAGACAATATCTAATGGAGTAACTAAATTCAGTATAATTAATTATAAGCATAGATAGCATCGCAGTGATTACCAACCCTTTTTAACTTGAATTATATGTACACTTAAACATTTTAAAAATATTTGAATTTATACTAAATTTGCAACCATTACTGATGCATCCCGAACACGTGTTGATCAAGTGTTCATTCCACCGAGGCCAATGACACGAAGCCAAGCCATGTTGTTGCATGACATTCGCATTCAATTGGATTGGTCGGGAGGAAGCAACTACTCCGAAGCTGATGCCCGAGCTCAAGAACCGAATGCTTCATCTATTAGCTTGAGCTCGAACATGGAAGTGACCGAACCCCAACCGAACACTCAACATCGACGCCGAAGTAAGGCTAACAAACAATAGAAGGAAGAGCGTCCGATGTCAAGATGAGCTGAGCTGAGCAACAGAGCACCGAAGTCAAGAGCTCAAGCTCAAGTGTTCGAATTCATGTATTCGGTTGAAGGAGTGACCGAACACTCAGTTATGCAGCCCTGCGTGGCTTACTCCTATTGGTCGTCTGTGATCATTTTACTATTTTGCCCTTAGAATAGTCTATATAAACTCATTTACATTTCTTTGTAAGTAGCTAGTTTTTGATGAATATTGATATAGCAGTTGCTATTTGAGTATCTCCGATGGAGCCCGAACCCCGACGTGGGATTTTCAAAGAACTTGTGTCATTCGGTGTTATCGTTTGAACATTTTCTTCTTGGTCATTCAATTTGCAAGAAGCATCATTTTTCTTGAGGATTGTTGCTTCGTATAGGTGATTTTTGCCTCCGATTCGATCGATCTTGAGACTAGTTCCTCAAAGTTCCTTTGAATCGAAGCAAGATTTGTCTTGCTTCTATCTTTACTTTGTTGTTATTTTCCGCATTTCATCGTGCCGAGCTTCACCTCCGGTGTCGCTTGCACCATCTTGGTATCAGAGCACGGTTTGAGCTTGTTCTTACAACCTCAAATCCTATTCAATTTATCTCGTGCTTGTTGTCTTTCAGTTTCAGCTTTCTTCTTTGTTGTTGATTGTTGTTACTCTGGTGTTTGTTATTACCCAAAAAAAAAAAAAGTAGAAAAGAAAATTCAAAAATTTTGGTTGATTTGTTGGTTCTTTGGATTAAACAACCATTGATTCTTGTTCACCATCATCCAATGATTCCAACAAGCACCTGTCGTACACGATTGACGACTAGGGTTTCTCGAAGGTTTTTGGACTGTTATCGTGGTGTTGGTGTTTGTTACAGACCCCAGTCGTGTTTTGGTGATTGATATCGAACACTGGTGGTTGTAACTTGATTTGGGTTAAAATTTTGAGCTAAAATCGAAGTTCCACTGGTTGAGCCACCGTCCGTATGCCAGAAAATTGTTACATTGTAACATTGTACAGATGAAGTGAAGTTTTCTTAGCTCGAACTTCTGGAATTGATTTCCTCTGACGTTGACGTTGATGTTAAAATCGTGGTCAGTGAACGAAGTTAAATTTTGTCCGTACGCCGGAGTAAAAGATTCACTGTTCCATTGAAGAAGAAATGGGTAAAGTTTCAAAATCTAAAACCCCAGGTGAAATTTTTTCGGCTTGAAAAGGGAAATTGGATAAGGTAAAACCCTATCCGTACCAAGTATTGGCAAAATCAACCGAAGGAGGAATCGAAGGGTAGAATCTCCTAGGTTTTCACTTTTCTTGTGTTCGATAAATCTCATTAGTGGATCTCTGGAGTAATCTTCTCTACTAGAAGTCGTACTATCGAAATTGAGCTTTTAGGAACTCGTGCGAGGGGTGCTCGAAGTCCAAATTTCGTAGAAATTTTTTTGACTTCCCGAGCACAGTTAAATAGCGTCAGTTCCATCGAGTCAACATTAATTCACTCTTCTCGAAGGAGACAGTGTAACTTGTCAAATTCGAAGGAACTGAGAGAAGTTGATCAACCGAGGAAGGCATTGGCTACAAGTTCTTGAGTGACCAAAAACCGAACCCATAAATTGAGTGGACCCGAGCGCCACCCAACAAAGGTGAGGGAGCGAGTGAGGTGATTTCTAATCTTAACACTTTATTTGGTCTTTGATTTGTGCAGGTACTATGACTGGGAATGGAGGCGAAGGAAAGGGCATTGAGAAGCCTGAGGTACCGTTAGCTGATCTCATGGCTGCGATACAAGGCATAAGTGATCGAGTAGCTAACCTCGAGCAAGGAAGTGTGTCCGTGGCCTTGCCTGGGTCCAGCGCTGCAACTAGCAACTCCACTTCTATGAAACCGGAGCTGATTGTTGACCTCGTTCGACAACAGTTTAAGGACGAGGCTGATCGAAATGAAGCTATGGGCAAACCCCGAGCTAATCAATAGTTGGGCAATCCCCAAGCTAATCAATACTTAGTCAATCCCCAAGCTATTCAAAACTTGGGCAATCCCCAAGCTGGTCGTCAGAACTTGGGAATTCCCTGAGGAGGAAGAGTATCACTTCCAATGGCCCGAAGACAAGTTATGGTCGTTGATGGAGGGGATGATGATGGAGAAATTCCCGAAGCTGAATATGAGCCACTATTCAATCAACGAAGACAGGTTCAATGAGGTCGTAGAAATTTCCGAGGTCGAGGCCGAGGCGCAAATGTTGATCGAAATATTGAGCGTGAGGTTGATGACTATTATGATGAGTATCTGAAACCGATCCGAGGTGCTCGAGATTCAAACTTGAACAGTGTCAAGATCACCATTCCATCATTCAGAGGAACTAGTGATCCGGACGAGTATCTTGATTGGAAACTTAAAATGGAACGAATCTTTGAAACCAATGAGATGACCGAAGAGAAAAAAGCTGCACATGCTATTACTTCGTTCGAAGCGTATGCATCAACATGGTGGGAGGCTGACAAAAGGATGAGACGAAGGAATGTTTATCTCGAAGTCACTACATGGGCGCAGTTGAAAAGAGCAATGGATGCTAAGTATGTGAATGCCAAGTATTGGCAAAATCAACTTCAAAAGCTCTATGAGTTGAAGCAAGGGTCCAAATCGGTTCAAGAGTATCATGATGATTTTGTGAGAATTCAATTGACTCTTGATATGGAAGAAGATGTTTAACAAGCCATCATCCGATTCAAAAATGGCTTGGCTCGAGGTGTGTCATCTCAATTGAGGCTACATGTGTATCACACATTGGAAGATGTGTTCCAAGCTGCTACCGAAACTGAGAGTGGGAAAAAGGACGACAAAGCAAACAGGTATCAAGGAGTTAATACTTTGACTCCCTTTAACCAAGGTAAAGAATGGATAAGTCTGAATCCAATAAGTGCTAACACTGTTTGAGATTCGAAGAAACCCTTCGAAAGGGGAGTGACCGTTTACCAACCAAGAGAAGCTGGAGGAAAAGTTCAACTCAATAATCCTAGTGCTTCAAGTATTCAGTGTCATAAGTGCAAAGGTTATGGTCACATGGCAAAAGAGTGTCCAACTCGCAGAGTTATGATAATGCTCGATGATGGAACCGTCCAAGAGCAAGCGAGTGACACCGAGGAAGAAAATTTTGAGGAGACTGACCGAGCTGAAGATGAAGATGGTCGTGAAGCTGCCGAAGCTGATCATCCAGAAATATTTCTTGTGGTTCGAAGGAATTTGAGCTGCATGACTCTTGAAGAAGGGGACAACCAAAGAGAAAATCTTTTCCATGCCCGATATCGAGTAAGGGAAAAAGTTTGTTCGATGATCATTGATTCGGGTAGTTGTGCGAACGTGGTGAGCCAAACCTTGGTTTCACAATTGGGACTACCTACCTTAAAGCATCCACATCCTTACAGATTACAATGGTTAAATGAGTGTGGAGAATTGAAGTTTGCCAAACAAGTGTGGATCGAGTTCAAAGTTGGAGAATATCAGGATGAGATGATGTTCGATATGGTACCGATGCAAGCTTGTCATATGTTGTTGGGTCGACCATGGCAGTATGATCGGTCTGTTATTCATAATGGACGATCCAACACTTACACTGCTAATCTCGAAGGGAAGAGTTTCATACTCAAACCCTTGTCTCCGAAGCAAGTCAGCAATGACTATAAACGAATGAAAGAATTGAAAGAAGCAGCCAAAGCTAAGTCTTCGGTTGGGACAAGACTTGTGACCGAAGACAATAACTCACCGCCCGAGGTAAGGCATATCTGTGTAATCATGCAACCGGGTGAGTATCTACGAGGCAATGACAATGATCAACTGATGATTTGCCTCGTGCACAAGGGTATCTTTCTAAACTCTAATGATGATTTTTCTAACGATAACCCTTTGTCTAGTGCTGTACAAAGTGTTTTGCAGGACTTCAGAGATATGTTTCCCAAAGAAATGCCATGTAGATTACCTCTGATGAGAAGAATCGAGCACCAAATTGACTTCGTACCGGGGTCATAAATCCCCAACAAACCTGCATACCGGTGTAATCCCGAAGACACCAAAGAGCTCCAAAGGCAGGTTGATGAATTGCTGAACAAGGGCCTTGTTCGAGAGAGCTTGAGGCCTTGCGCCGTTCCTGTTATCCTTGTCCCGAAGAAAGATGGAACATGGCGAATGTGCGTTGATTTTCGAGCAGTCAACAAAATCACGGTAAAGTATCATCATCCTATCCCTCGATTAGATGACATGCTCGATGAGTTAAGTGGTTCTTCATGCTTTTCGAAGAAAGACCTCGGGTCCGGTTACCACCAAATCCGAATGAAATCCGGAGACGAGTGGAAAACCGCATTCAAGACCAAATTCGATCTCTATGAATGGTTGGTGATGCCTTTTGGCCTATCCAACGCACCAAGCACATTCATGCGACTGATGAACCATGTGCTCAAGCCGTTCATAAATAAGTTTGTTGTCGTTTACTTCGATGGCATCCTTATTTATAGTAAATTTGTGGATGAATATGTCGAACACCTAAGGCTAGTGCTTGATAAGCTTAGAGAAGAGAAGTTATATGCTAATTTCAAGAAATGTGCCTTTTGTATCGAGCGTGTAGTCTTTCTAAGATTCGTTGTGAGTGCTAATGGTGTTGAAGTCGATGAGTCAAAAGTCGAAGCCATCAAAGATTGGCCAACTCCAACCTCGGTATCTTAAGTTCGCAGCTTCCATGGTTTAGCTAGCTTTTACCGAAGGTTTGCTCGTGACTTTAGCACCATGGTAGCTCCTTTGACCGAGCTGGTAAAGAAAGACCATCCATTTGTGTGGGGAGAGTCCCAAGAGAGGGCTTTCCAAGAGTTGAAATGGAGGCTTTGCTCTACCCCGTTGTTGCAACTCCCTGACTTCGGCAAAGCATTTGAGGTCGAGTCGGAGTTGGGATTGGAGGAGTGCTTATGCAAGAATCGAAGCCGATCGCTTACTTTAGCGAAAAGCTTAAGGGTGCAACCTTGAATTACTCGACGTATGACAAGGAGTTGTATGCCCTCGTTCGAGCACTCGCCCATTGGCAGCATTATTTGTGGCCAAGAGAGTTTGTGATTAAAAGTGATCATGAGTCTTTGAAACATCTCCAGGGCCAGGAGAAATTAAATCGAAGGCATGCCAAGTGGGTTGAATTTATTGAGAGCTTTCCCTATTTATTGAGAGCTTTCCCTATGTAATTCATTACAAAAAGGGAAAAGACAATGTTGTGGCCGATGCGCTATCAAGGAAATTTGCCTTAGCGACCACTCTCGCCTCGAGGCTCATGGGATTCAAAAGCATCAAGTCGATGTACGAAGATGATCCCAAGCTGAAATGCGTTCGTGACGCGATCTTGAGTGGCCGAAGAGTTGAGAAATATAAGTGGCACGATAGCTAACTCTTCAAAAATGGGAGGGTTTGTGTGCCTGTGTCATAGTGGAGAGAGCTTTTGGTTCGAGAAGCTCACTCTGGTGGCTTGATGGGACACTTCGGTGTCGACAAAACTCTTGGTATCTTGACCGAGCAGTTCCATTGGCCGAAAATGCGAAGATATGTGGAAAAGCTTGGTAGTGCTTGTATAGATTGCAAGAAAGCTAAATCGAGGTTCAACCCTCAAGGTTTGTATAATCCATTACCTGTTCCTAATCGACCGTGGGTTGATATATCCATGAATTTTGTTATGGGGTTACCGAGGTCGGAGGAAGGACATGATAGCATCTTTATCGTAGTCAACCGTTTTTCTAAAATGGCTCACTTTATTCCTTGCAAGAAGTGTGATGATGCACAACATGTAGCTACTTTGTTTATTTCTAATGTGTTGAAATTGCATGGTGTGCCTCGTACTATTGTGAGTGATCGAGACTCAAAATTCTTGAGTCATTTTTGGAAATGTTTATAGGGTGCCCTTGGCACCAAATTACTATTCTCGACGTATCACCATCCTCAGACGGATGGACAGACCGAGGTAGTTAACCTGAACCTTGGGATCTTTACTTCGAGCAATAACCAAAGGCAAGGTCGGAAACTGGGCTGATCCTGTGCCCGTGATGGAATTTGCATACAATCGAACTGTGCACAGAATGATTGGAATGACTCCGTTCGAATGTGTGTATGGCTTTAATCCTTTGATTCCACTTGATTTAACCCCATTGCCTTGAGATTCTGTTGTTGATTTTGAAGGTACTCAGCGAGCCACTGCTTTGATCGAGTTGCATGCAAAGGTGAAAAAGAACCTCGAGGAAGCTTGTGCAAAAGTTGCAATGAAGAAAAACAGGGGGCGCAAAAAGTTGGAATTAAAGAAGGGAGATTGGGTGTGGGTTCACTTTCGAAAGAAACGTTTCCCGAACCAAACGAAAGGAAAGTTGGCTCCTCGAGGGGATGGTCTGTTACAAGTGCTGAGCAAGATCAACAACAATGCTTATGTGATCGACTTCCCTGATGAGTATAATGTATCCGACACCTTTAATGTTGCTGACTTAACTCCTTGTGTTGTAGGCCAAGCATCGGAGGCTGAAGAGGGCTCGATTTCGAGGATAAAATCTTCTCAAGAAGGGGAGGATGATGCAGCCCGAACACGTGCTGATCAAGTGTTCATTCTACCGAGGCCAATGACACGAAGCCAAGCCAAGTTGCTGCATGACGTTCACATTTAATTGGCTAGGTCGGGAGGAAGCAACTGCTCCGAAGCTGAGTGCCCGAGCTCAAAAACCAAAGGCTTCATCTATAAACTTGAGCTCGAAGATGGAAGTGATCGAACTCCAACCGAACACTCAACATCGACGCCGAAGTAAGGCTAACAAACAATCGAAGGAAGAGCGTCCGATGTCAAGATGAGTTGAGCAACAGAGCACCAAAGTCAAGAGCTCAACCTCAATTGTTCGAATTCATGTGTTCGGTTGAAGGAGTGACCGAACACTCAATCATGCAGCCCGCGTTTCATCGTGCCGAGCTTCACCTCTGGTGTCGATGGCACCAATCACCAAAAAGTATAATCAAATCTTTTTTGGGGGAATCCACCCTTGATATCCATTAGCATTGAAGTCCTTCACAAACGATATACCAAAAAATATAATAGTACGTAGCAACTTAAGATACTTTCTCGGTGATGCTTCAACCATGATAATGGACATGTGTGTGCGCATGTGAAAGGAATGTGGTGTATAATAGATACCGTGCAATAATTGAAATAGGGTGCGTGATATGGAAACAAAAAGTAATGGAAACACCTAAGGAGATTGAGTACATTTAGGGGTCCTCTCTTCTCATCGTGGATGTTGGCAGATGAGGTTCATTTGACCTTCTTTTTTATTTACCATAAATATATTTTTATGTATATATATAATTAAAAAATTAGCATAAATGTTATATGTAAAACAAAAAAAAAATCAAAATTACAAACTCATAGTATAAATTAATATTTGAATTTGCCTGAATTTTCTTAACACGAGTTGGGTACTTGGGTTGAAATAGCACAACGTTAACGCGGGTCATGTCCATGTGCAGGGGCAGGAGCAGGCCAGGAGCAATACTTTGATTGCTTCTAATACAATAGTAGTGCTTCTATGATGTTAGGGGTCGTTTGGTTTGCCACATTAATTTAATTAGTTTGTAGCGTAAAATTACTCATAGTTATAAATTACAAGTATTATGTTTGGTTGAGCTTACATTAAAATATCTTTACATCTGAATAAATTGTTTGGTGGGATGGAAAGTGGAATAACTATAGGGAGCTTGATAATACATGAATTTAAATCTCTATATAAATTGCAAAAACAAACCTTCATATATTAAACATTTTCTATGGAGAAAAATAAGAACATATGCATTATTAATCTTTACATTACAATATCTGAATTACTAATATCTACATTACAATCTCTATATTAATAATCCCAACATTATGAACTCCATATTAATCTCTGCATAATTTGTCTGAACCAAAACACCCCTTAGGGTCCGTTTGGTTGGGTGTACAAGATCAATTAATACGGGCATATAAATCAACATAGATTATACTTTGTTTGGTTGTCATATTACTCCTGCATATAGATCAGCATAGGCAGTACTTTGTTTGGTTCCAAATTAATCTATGCAGTCAATTTAGCGTATAGCTAATACTTTATTTGGTTACCAATTTAATTTTCCACATTAGTAATACCTACATAAGTTATGTGGGATTCTATATATTATTTTATGCAGGGTAGAATATGTTATAAGAATATTGTACTAGTAATACATAGATTAAAATAATTAATGACAAAAGTACCCTCATATATTCAAACTTATTTCTCTCTTTATCTCTCGATTATTATTGGGCGTTCTAAAAATTGACTATTATTATTCTCAATTTAACTATAAAAATGCAAGAAACGATATTATTAGTGGACGACTAAGCTTTATAGAAAATTAAAACGATAAATATACTATGAGATACCCAACAAGCCATAATATAATGATCGTCCTAGGTGTTATTTGTCTTCTTCTAGTAAAATTACTAAAATTTTATTGATGTGAAAATAACTAGATCTTTAATTTGCAGAGCAAAATTTACAATTCATGTATAATTAACTAATCCATGCATTGTTAATTTTCTGTATTACTAATTCATGTATTAATAATTCTTGTATAGCTAATCTCTACATTATTAATTCCTGCATTACTAATACTGCATAACTTATCCTCAAACCAAAGGACCTTAGTGTAAGTGGACCGTTCACACTCAGCCTGTCCAAAAGGGACTCTTCAACTTTAAATTGTTTGATCTACTAGTGGAGTAGGAGCTAGGGTCGGTATTATATATTCACTAACTGACTGAATTCATGCATTTGTTATTACTACTAAATTTATTTTTTAATTTTAGAGCATTGATTGGAAGCAAGAACAAAAAATTGATACTAATTCTTTTGTATGCCATATCATTTAATTTGTTATTGTTCATTGGTCCTTATCTATCTCCATTCTTAAGGACGAGTGCCACTTTTTTACCATGATTAGATTACATATATAGTCCTATTATAAAGCAAATATCCAGCCCCAGGGAGCTAGCAAAGAACTAGCTAGCAAGACTGAGCTTAAATGACAAAGTTGTTGAAGATCTTTTGTGTTTTTGACTCCCTTCTCCCTACTATAATGAATATTTGCATTTTAGTTTTACTAGAGGTAAATTTCACTGTAAATGTTATTGTAACTATCTTTTGAGAACAGAAAGGAAGTCACATAGGCCTAATGAACTTGTAACGATGTACTCAACGTTTTGTTTTAGCAAGAGACGTTTAGTCCAAAGGAAATAGATTGTTGAGTTCAGTACTATGACATTGCCAATGAGAAGTTGGGCACCTCTTTGGCCACCAAGTAGGTATAACCTTTTATTCCTAGTATATACTAGCTAGTATACCTAACCCAAGTAATATACTGATGTTAATGTTGGACTGAGAAAATTAAGTCTTTAATTAGTAAAGCAATTGTATTTTCAATTTAATGAATTTGTTTTAAAGTGCACAAATAAACAAGAATTGATATAGAGGATTTACATCAATCATACTATACTAAATGAGCCTATCACTTAAGCAAAATGTAAAAGACCTAAATGCCCCTGCAGCCTTAAAAAATTACTATTAATGTAGCTCCTTGGATTACCGTGCATTCATTTCATGCAACTTTTTCATCTTCCACATTTTGTTACTAAAAATGTACTGTATATATACAGATTATCAATGACCTTTGGAATGTCTTTTCCATCTCAGTTTCCAATGACTATTAATGCACATTATGCGTTGCATATGAACAGCCCAATCATCCACTCTATTTATTCTCTAAATAAATCATGACGGACAAACAAATTAATTCAACAATTCTTCTGGTTCATCTTCAGCATGCGACATTTCAAGTAAACTTACGCTTTCTTCTGTAACTTTTCTTTCTGATTTGCTGCTTCACCAAGTTACTTTTCATTGTCAATTAGCACTGGTCACTAAATTTCTTGATATGTTGCTTGGATTATATCTTTTTGGTCTTTCTTCATATATTGTTGTGTAAATTCAATTCCTATGTTTATTAAAATTTTGCTATATGATACAATCTTTTATTCAATCATATGATTCTTACTTTTTTGTTGCTGAAATAATGTCCTTTTTGTTCTTTTCTTTTGGTAAGTAAGTTTTGCCAGAAGGCTTGTGTTATGAACTACACTGGTTGGACTAAAGGAGTGGACCCAATTAGAAAGTTGTTAAGTTGCCGTTGGGATCCTGGTTAAATAAGAACAATGTCTTTATTTTCTTAGTTAGTTTTCTTAGAGTAATTTTGGAATCTCCCTCCCTTCTTTATTTTCTCTTTTATTACTACCTTTGGTTGTAAGAATGTAGATGTATTCATCTATCAATAGCTATTATTCCAATTATCCATTGCAATGCAGTTCACCTTCACAATGCCTTGTATTATATTAAAAGTGAGAATCTCTTTATTATTAGTCAGATTACTTAAATTGTCATATTAATCATTTAGGTTACTAAAATACCCCCCTAAATATTTTTCAATTGTATTATAATTGTTAATAGTTTATATTCAAATTAATTCCTACAAGGTTATAAAGCCTGCTTTAAATTTTAAAGTTTGTATTGGTATTTGCATAGTATAACTGAGGACTTGCTATATGTTGCTAAGTTTTTATCTTTTAATTTTATTTTGTTGCTCAAAAACATTTTTTAATGATAGTTATTGTACAGTTTTTCAAAAATTTTGTATTACTTTTTAAGGACACACGCTTGTCGCGCGTGTCCACAACTAGTTAATATAAAAGCAAGAATCCTAAAAGTAGAAAGTGAAAGACGAAAATACCCTTAGCTAAATAATAATAATCATCATCATATTTCATATCATATTAATATAAAAGCAAGAATCCTAAAAGTAAAAAGTGAAAGACGAAAATACCCTTAGCTAAATAATAATAATAATAATAATAATAAAAAGTGAAAAATGAAAATACCCTTAGCTAAATAATAATAATAATTAATATAAAAGTGAGAACTCCTTAATGTAAAATTACATTACTAAAATACCCCTAAAATAATAGTGTGCACCTATTTTACCCTCACCTAAATATAAAATTCCAATTTAATTATTTTAATTTAAAATTAACTATTATTGTCAGCCTATAAATGATTTATAAACTTATACTACAATTAACAATCTAGGTAAATGAAAAGACGATGGAAGACAGCAAGCCAGCTACTCGCATGTCCGTTGCTATGCCTTCATAGTAGAAGTTTCTCGCGCTTGCGGATGAGTAGCTATAAATTGCCACCACTTTATATGCCTTCTGTATGCATAACTAGCATATCCTTTCAATGTAGTTTCTTATACTGCTGTCTCTAAAGTACAAGAAGGCAGCCAATAAGAACAAAAAATGAGATGTATTTTGGATCTTTTATGCTATTCTTTCGATAAGGTTTCCACTTCTTTTCACTTTTTTCCCCCTAATTCTTAATTGAAGTTATGAATATCTTTTGTTAAGTAAATCTTTGTCTGAATTGGTTCCAATTAGAACACAGGGGCGATGACATGTTTCTTAGGTTACTGCATTGCAAAAGCCGCAAGCAGCATGTGTTTGTGAATGATAGCCTAGGAGAAACTGGAATGGTTGGTGAAAACAATATCGGGTTCTATTTCCTTTACTCCTTTTAGTTTTAATCTTTGTGCTATATGAATTTAGTTTATATAAATAATAGGATAAATATTTATTATGTCATATTAATATTCATATGTTACATGATTGGAAATAACATATGGTTGAATGTTTAATTTGTTCCTTTTAGAAGATGAAGTCGGCACCATTTGGAGCATACATGAAAGTATACGTTGAAAGATAATTTTTAAGTTTGCAAAAACATGAACTAGACTTACATTAATACATGGAAATCTTCTTGAGATGTGAGAATAAATGAGATTTACATTTAGATATATTGTTTAAAGGTATTGTAACCTTTTATCGTAAATTTTATGTCTTTTGAGATAAGTATAATACACCAACTTAATATTTTATGCATTATGCTTGAGGAAAAAAAAGTGATTAACCAAATGTTCATTCATGTATACTATTTTATTGAATGATAAACTATGTCATATGATGTATCTAGCTGATTGATGTCATAAGCAATATTGTTTCAATAATATCAGTACTATTTTACAACATTGTGTTCTATAAAATTCAGATACACACGTGCAACGTACGTGTCTAAAACTAGTTTAAGATTAAAAGATATATATTTGATTGATTAATTGAAATCATTTTAATTAGAGGGAAATATAAAAGTATAACAGTTAGGCATCCAAATGCTTGGATAAGCTAGAGCGAAAAGAAGTTAACTAATTCATGAAACGAAGTTTCATCGTGTAACTCGAGATTAAGTTCTCGATTCTCCTCCTTATAAATTAGTAGAATTTTGAGATTTTTTCTTATGAATTTAATCTTTTATTGAACTAAGTAATAAATTAAATCTTATTGTCTGAGTAATGATTATTACCTTGAGTCATTCAAGGATATAACTTAATGGTCAATAAAGTGTGTGAAATTGAAAATTGAGAGTTCAAATTTCAGCAAGAACGATAAACACTAGATTTTTAATTTTTTTCAAACCCTGATGAGCATAGCTACCTGAATATTAAGTGGAATAGTCAATGTGCACACATACATATATTTGATATTTGCAGATGCAAGCATATATGCAACCATGGTGCACAAACTTTGTTTTCCACTCATCCACTTGATAGTACGATATATGTGATACGTTTATAACAATTGGTTCCATGTAGTTTACTGCTTAGAAGTGATCCCTAATAATCACCTAAAGCACAAAGGTAAAAGGGCCAACTCAACTTCATTCTATTGTCCTCTTGTGTCTTTGCATGTGCGGGGTTTTTCATGGCTTTGCAAAATGCTATGCAACATTGCAACCACAGCTCTCCTTCGAAACGGAGCTAGACTTAGAGAAAAAAAAGAACGAAAATAATGTAAGGTCCTTTTTTTTTTTTTGTGAACTGAATATATTGACAAAGTTTAAGGAAACTAAAGAAGAGAAGAGGGAACATTGAAAATGTTTGAGGACAAAACCTCATGAAAGGTCGTTTTTATGCCTTTTGGGTCCACCTTTAATTTCTTCACAAGTCCTCATCTTCATGTCCTTCAAAAAATTTAACCGGTTTCTAGTTAGTAACATAGTACTACTATTAACAATGTCCAGTTAATTAAGTGTCCTCTTAGTTGTCATCAAATATATGAGATCTCACCTCAATAATGATACTGAGGTAGCCGTGCTCAAAATATGATTTTGTATATATATATAGGGTCAGTTTTTATGATGGTTTATAGTTTCTACTACGACTTTAAAACAAGAGAGATGCTAAATGGCCACACCAATTTGGTCCAAATTTGGCCACATCTGTCAAAATGACTTTTATATCCTTCAATCTATAACCTGTCATATTTTACTTAACCCTATAAATGACTTAGATTAGACAATAATTTACCATTTTAACCCTATTAGTGCCATTGTGGCCAAAATGAGTGTGGTCAAAAGACTTTCTCGTTAAAACAAATGAAAAATGATCCCCTTAATTCTAATTCAATTCTTAAAATTAAAAGCGTTGAAACTAGAAAGAAAAAATTAAAGAATCCAAAGATTCATTTATGAAATCCGTAAAATATAAATGGTGAATCTTTTAGATACATCTTCAAATACTTTTTCATTAGGTGGACTCACTGTTTAAATGTGGCACCAATTGTTCTTGTATTGGAAACTATAATATTCTCAATTGAAAGCATACGCATGTTATTTTAAACATAACCATCATGCTCTATCTCATCATTAAGAACAAGTAAGAATCGGAATAAGTTTTTCCAAGAACAAGTCTTGTTTGGTTAATATATTAGCCCATTAAGATAGCTTAATTTGTTGGCTGACCTTATAGAAATTGTGGCAAAAATGTACTCATGTATCAATAGCTAGTGAGAAGATAATAATTATGGGAGATGAAAGTGATAAGATTTTGCAGTAAAAAGCAGTACTCCTCTGTCACATTTTGTTTGTCATACTTTCTTTATTAGTCTGTTCCAAAAAAATTGTCATATTTCTAAATTTGGAAACAATTCAACTCCAAACTTACTTTTTGACTCATTTATAGTCACACAAATATCTATGGCTCATTTTAGACCACAAATTTCAAAAGTCTTCCTTTTTTTATTAAACTTTATGACAAGTCAAATTACGACAAACAAAATGGGACGGAGGGAGTACAAGTTTAATTTAAGAGTGTTTTTGGAAGAGAGCAGAAATGGGAAACACAAGTTGCGGTCTGTGGATGTGGAGATTCCCCTACTCTACTCCCACTGCATAGCTAACGCTGTCATAAATCATGCAATGTGTTACAATTTTGTTTCCATAGTAGTAATTGTTTTTACATCATTTTTTTCAGAGAATAGTTTACATAAAAAGTTTGATGCCTAACTTCCTTAAAGAAACAGATTACTCAGTCCATTTTTTTTTTCATTTAATATTTGACTTAGACACTATTTCAAGTGCAAATCCTATTTTTGTGCTCAAAGTAATGAAAATCACGAGAAATGGAGATTATATTTTATGTGTCAATTGTTGTTAATATTTGACAAAAAAAATTAGGAATAAGACCCTCTATATCTTCTTTTAATGATTCAATTAACCATCTTCTCCTCTTGCTAAAATAGGTTTTGTAAAAATAATTCCCTCTAGTTCAAATTTACCTGTCTTATCTCTTTTAGTGATATTTTCCGCTTTGGGCCTAGACCCGTATGAGTTTATAAGGGAAATTTACACAAATATACAACCATAACTCCATATTTACAAAAAAATAGCGATATTTTATCACTTTATAAAATATAATAATAGTTTTTTTACATAGCATATACAAGTTTCAACAAATATCTACAATTTACGATTTTCTCCTCCTTCTTCCTACCTTCGCATCCCATCATAATCCTGGGCTGCTGCCACATATCACAGCCACCTCCGGCCGCCAGCCGCCACCACCACCACAAGATTTTTTCTTTTAATTTTTGATATTAAAAAAAACTACACAAATATACACTAACATATACCCAAACATACAAACACATTCAGAAAAATACACAAACATACAAAGTTATACAAAAAAATATAAAATCAACTTTTCTACTCCATACATACATAAACACAATCATATAAATATATACACATATGTACATACATATACACATAAAAAAAATAAAAAATAGACATTCATATATAAAAATGCAAAATGTATATGTATTAATATATACAAAATACAAAAATATACTACACATACACATATATACACATACAAAAAGGGGGAAAAGGTAGCAGATTGGAGATGAAAAGAAGCAAATCTGAAAACCTCACTGAAACCCCACCGAAAAATGTAGATCGGGGCAGCCCACCGCAGTAATGCAGTAGCGCCGCCGCAAGGAGCAGCGTCACTGCACTGCGGCGGCAGTAGCACCAGCAACGCCGGGGCGTAACAGGTACAACGAAGGCAGCGATGGCCGACGGGGGTGGGGCTGATTAGTGGAGGAGGAGAGAGAAGGATAGAGAGGGGGAAGAAATTAGGGTTTTATGTTTGGGGAGGGGGAAATGAGAAACTATTATTGTTATGTATTGTAAATATGATAAAACTATTATTATTTTTTATAATTTAGCTATTAAGGTAGTTATTTTGTGTAACTTGTGTCACTAGTGTCTAAGTATGGGTGTCAAACGGGTGTCCGAATTTGGATTCGGGAGGTAAAATTGTAAATCCCGTGGGTTAGAGGTATATATCCGGGTACGGGTTTAACTTAAGGGTTCTTCAGGGGTCACGGATTTCGGATAAGAAAAAATTAGTCGTATGGGTCTGGGTCTTAGCGGATACGGTTACAAGTTCGGGTTTTAACAAATTGTGTCCGGGTTTTAATTTTATTTTTTAATAGTATTAGTTTCAATACTTAAAACAAATAAAAAAGAAAAGATGAATGATAGAAAAAACTCAAAGACTTTCTTTTATTAAGATACTTGAACTATTAAAGTTTTGAACATTAAACTTCCAAATTTAAAAAGTGCAACATCAAAACTAGATAATGCAAATTCAAATTACAAACTTAAATATGCCTAATTCTTTGTGTAATTTCTTCCATATCATTTCCTTCATGCTCCGGTGTAGGTGCCATTGATGGTACAGAATTTCTTCAAGGTTATCATCTTGTTTTAGTGAATCTTCAATCCCTTTCTTTGTTCTGATCTAATCCAGTCTTGCATACAAACTAGAACATCCAAAACATTACTACCCAAAGAGTGGCGGTACGATCAAGTCCTTCCAACGTCTCAAAAAGTTGGCCGACTGTTTTTGCGGGTTCAGATAGGGTCGGGTTTTAATTGATTCGGGTTCGGATTTTAATGGGTAGACCCGTACCCATTTGACACCCATAGGTCTAAGACATGGTTACTTACATAGTCAATATCTCTCATGTATTATGCTGATGTGGGATACTACTCCTTAGTCCCAGCCATGATGAGACTAGGTCTGGGTGTGCCGTTGAAGAGGTGTAGGGGACTTTGACAAAGTTCCACAACGATGGTTAATGAAGTACAAGAGACCCATATAAGCTTGGGGCAATTCTCCATCTTTGGACTAATTTTTGGGTTGGAGTTAAGCTCAAGTCTAAGGATATCCCATGTGAATTTATTAGAAACAATGATACTTTTATATTGAATAACTATTTAACTTTAATATTTCTATTTTATTTTTAATGACCTTCTCTTATATAAATACCATGACATGTGTAAGATTACTATAAATTTTTTCTACTATAAGATTCACATAATATATTTATATAACTATATACATTTTTAGTTTAAGACCACAAAATTTTAAAAAGAAAAAAGTTTCTTGAACTTATGGTCAAAATAATATACAGACAAATGGTATATCTTGATTATTTTTAAATGTTTAAAGGTAGATTTTGAAAATCTAAAAAACTTTTTATTATTATGAGAAATCTGTTAAAAGGGCAAAATACCATTTCATTTAGTCAAAGGAAGTACCAAAAAAAAAAAAAAAATTAAATGCATGATTGTACGTACCAATACCATTATGTTTCACTAACTTTATTACTCTTGACGCACACAGTAGTAGTACTTGTACTAACAGTTAAAGCCTGTCTCCATTGGTGAAATAAATAATAAATTCTCTTCTTCCATTATTTTCCTCAAAAATACCATTTCTTGTTTTATCTAAATTTACCTCTATATCACCGGCGATCATTTGGGGAACAGTTACACGTATTCTCATCAAATCTCAGTAATCTCCTTTATTTATTATATATATACTTTTAGCTTAGTGATTTATTAGCATAAATTAAAGGTGTTTTAGTTGAGGAAATGTAGGTGGACTTAATTATTTAAACATGTGGTTAGCTATTCTTTAGGTTTCTTCTGATTCTTGTTTATAATTAAGAGCTCTTCTTGTTGCTGCTAATTTAAGCTAAAAATTGAATCTTTTCTCAAATTTTAAGTAAATTTTCATCTGGGGTTTCTTGTTTAGTGATCAAGATTCTATTTTTACTGTTTTTTTTTTTTTTTTTTTTTTTTTTTTTTTTTTTTTGTGTAGTTTGGGACCTTTTGGAATCATTTACCCACCTTAAAATTTTGTTGGTCTTTCTGCAATTGAGTTAGTTTTGCATATTTTATCTATTTTTTAAGAAAAGATACTTTTTCAGGGTAATTTTTAGCAAGATTCTGTTTTTACTGCTTTTTCTGTAGCTTACAACCTTTTGGAGTCATATACACACCTTAAAATTGAGGGTCTTTCTGCAAATTGAGTTTTTTAGAGAAAAGCTTCTTCTTTTAAGTTCAATTTTCATATGGGGATTTCTGTTTTGTGAGCTAGATTTTGTTTTTTTGTAGCTTGAGACATTTTTGGGGGGTCATGTGCCCACCTTAATTTATTGGAAGTCTTTGTGGAATTGAGTTTCTGATTAAATGGAGACCAAGATTGGGGGAAAGATTAATCAGTTCTATGGTCCAGTTGTGTCAGATTTGAATTTGAAGGCAGGTGGAAAAAAGACTATGGAATGGGATTTAAATGATTGGAACTGGGATGGTGATTTGTTTACAGCCGTTCCATTGAATTCCGTGCCGTCTGATTGTCGGAGCAAACAGTTGTTCCCTATAGGATCAGATGTTCAAGAAATTGCTACTGGAGTCTCCAATAGTTTATCATCTGGTTCTGATGAAATGGGGTTGGGAATTGACAAGGTGAGGAAGGAATTGGAGAAACGAAGGAGAGCTGTCGTAAGTGAAGATGATGAGCTGAATGATGAAGCTGCGTCGCTTAATTTGAAGCTTGGTGGGCAGTTGTATCCTATAATGGAAAGGGAGGATGGAAAGAGTGGGAAGAAGAGTAAAGTTGCAGGGGCTTCTTCGAATCGTGCAGTATGTCAAGTTGAGGATTGTCAAGCTGATTTGAGCAATGCTAAGGATTATCATCGACGCCATAAAGTGTGTGATGTGCATTCTAAAGCTGTTAGTGCTTTGGTCGGAAATGTTATGCAGCGGTTTTGTCAGCAGTGCAGCAGGTTAGGTTTCAACTGGACTTTCTTTGATTATCCATAGGAACAAATTTAATATTTGTAGAATTACGATTCGGATGACCTTGATTTATTGGTCTTTAACAACAAAAATATATGTGTATATATATATATATATATGTGGTAGCAATATCTCATAGCTCAGCCATAGAGTATGCTTGATGTAATGTGTCCTGATCCATTAAATTGTAGTTTTCTGAAAATGTGCTGTCTGTTGACACTGATTGTCTTTTAGTTGTCCTGATTATCTTTGGGCAGGTTTCATATTCTGGAAGAGTTTGATGAGGGGAAGCGGAGTTGTCGTAGACGTTTAGCAGGTCACAACAAACGGAGAAGAAAGACACATCCAGAAAATGTAGCTAATGGAGCCTCCATGAATGATGAGCGGGGTAGTAACTATTTATTGATTAGTCTGCTGAGGATACTGGCAAATATTCACTGTAAGTGTCCAAATCAGACTTTTCTCTGCATTGTTATCATTTATTTCCACTGCAAAAAAGACATTTAGCCAAAGTATTTTATTAGGCATGCTTATAGGTTACATCAAGCGTGATGGTTAGAGTGCTACAATGCACACTATTCCTTTCCTTATAAAAAAATCTAGATTAGATGTTGCATAATGCACCCAGGAAGCGAGTAGAATCTGAGATTTTAATGCATTGATGAAGTTGGGATTTGTTGATTAGATTAGGGAGTATTTTGATACAGAGTTCTTGTTAAATTCCTCCAAGCATTTGGGTCCCATAGAAATATGTACTGTTAATGCGTGCAGACTCATAGTTGCTGCATAAACTTTTTTGAGATTGGTGTTTATGTGTTGAGGAGTTACTTTGTGGTTTCTCTTGTTTGGGTGAATGCAGCCAATAATGCAGATCAAACTAAAGATCAGGATCTACTGTCCCATCTTCTGAGAAACCTGGCTAGCCTGGCTAGTGCAGCTAACGGGAGGAATGCAGCTGGTTTGCCATCTGCAACTCCAGATCTGCCGAACACAGGGACGACATCTGAGGAGATTTGTTTAAAGGTTTGGAACTTGATCTTAGTGTTTGGTATTGAACCTGTTATCTGTTCATCTTCCAACTTCCTTGATTTGCAGGACTCTCCTCAGCCAAATGGGCAATGCATGAGCATACCTACACCAGAAGTGAGAGAGAAGAGAATGGGTATGGGTGGTGCTGATTGTGGGATTCCACAAAATCGGTGTGCTTCACAGCCTGATTCTTTGTACCTCAGAAAAGAAAGCATACCTGCCAATGCAAATGTTCCAGCCACTTCACTTGCAGGGATGAAACTAAGTAACATTGATTTGAATAACAGCTATGATGATTCTCAAGATGGTATTGGGAAGGTGCATAACCCTGATGCCACTATGAACCTAGGTAATGGATCTACCGGCTATCCTCTATGGTTATGTCAAGAACCTCATAAGTCAAGCCCCACAAGAATAAGCGGGAATTCTGGTTCCACCTCAACCCTTTCACCATCTAATTCCAGCGGAGAGGTAGAACTTTGTACTGTTTCGCAGTTTTCTATCATTTTGATTTGCAATTTGTTTAGTTGTCTTAATTTGTTCCAAAAGCACATCCGATTTGTTCCTCACCCTTTAATGGTATTTGGAGCTGCAACTTCCATGTTTTATTTTTCGGAAAATGGCTAAAAATACCCCTATCGTATCAGAAATTGTTCAATTTTACCCTTCGTCCACCTATGCGTAACTAAATACCCTCGCCGTTAATTTTTTGTAAAAAAATACCCCAAAAACTAACAGACATGCCAACTGTATATGGTGGGCCAAACCTAATCCTATTTGGCACAATATGACTGGTCCACGTGGGAACTAAATCTTATTCAGCCTATGTGGTTACACTAACTTAACTCAACCCAACTTTACTCTACTCAACCCGACCCACATTAACCTAACCCGCGTATAAAATAACAAGGTGGCTAGTATTTAATTAAAATACTTATAAATATAAATAATTAATATAAAAAAATAGAAAATTTTGTAAATAATTATAAATAAATGTACTTAATCATAAATAGATATAGATGACCATAAATAATGCTAATTAGATATATGGGTCAGGTTGGGTAGAGTAATGTGGGTCAGGTTGGGTAGAGTAAAGTTGGGCTGAGTTAAGTTAGTGTAACCATATAGCTGACTAGGATTTAGTTCCCACGTGGACCAGTCATATTGTGCCAAATAGGATTAGTTTTGGCCCACCATACACAGTTGGCATGTCTGTTAGTTTTTGGGGCATTTTTTTACAAAAAATTAACGGAGAGGGTATTTAGTTACGCATAGGTGGACGAAGGGTAAAATTGAACAATTTCTTATACGATAGGGGTATTTTTGGCCATTTTCCGTTTATTTTTTGTTGGGTCGTTTGCATGCTTTCTTTTTTTCCCAATACCAGTTGTTGTGTATGCTGCCTACATATACATTGAGAAAGTGCAGTATTACCCTTCTCTGCATTTTCAGTTTTTGCACCTTTCCCTTTGAACCTTTTGCTGGGCGGATGACAGTAAAGATGCTTTTTTGAAGAAATAGCGGAAAACAACATCCCAACATTTTCTGCTTGAAGAAGTGGAGCGCTTGCTGCTTACAGATTTAATTAGATACTTTGAACAGAATAAATAACTGCTAAAAAGAGAAGACTAGAATGAGAAAAAGGACATTTGCTCATCCAGCAAGCAGTAGCAAGCTGGCAACCGTGCTTAGGCCTACCACCAGCCTGTATAATCCAATCATATATAGATATCTAGTTTGACATTGGCCTCTTAATTGCAAGAAAATTTCAATCTACAACATTGGGGTCTTACCAATGACTGCTGCCTTAGCTCCCTAAGTCATCATTCAAATTGCTGGAATCCTCCACCATTGTCTATGTTTGCTTCCGAATTCAATTGGAGCAAGTATCTATAACACACACATTTTCTAATTTAGTAGTCCTTTGGGCCATTGCTTGTTGGGTACTTTCAGTATGTTTAGCACTTCTGCTGTCAAGCTGCAAGGAGAACTAGTTATGACTAGAATAGCTTTGAATCAGTACGGAGTTCAATTAGGTTGTGCAAAATGCAGCATGATGTTGCAATCATCTTCATCTAGCACCAACAACAAGGCATGCATGTCCTCATTTGTAGACCAGGACCCTCTTTTCAATCTTTACTTTCGCAGCCGTTCTCTAAGAAAAAGGGGCAGCCTGGTGCACAAAGCATCCCGGATTCACGTAGGGTCGGGGAAGGGCCCCACCCCAAGGGGTGTAATGTACGCAGCCTAACCTAGTGCAAGTATTAGTGGCTGTTTCCAAGGCTTGAACCCATGACCTATAGGTCACACAAGCACAACTTTACCAGTTGCTCCAAGGCTCCTCTTCAAAGGCGTCCTCTGTAAACAAAAAATGCTCATATAAACTTACAAGAGCACCATCACTTCACACTACATGCATTTTCCTCCTATGTCACTCAAGGTCCTGCATACAGTAAAAATCACTTTCTTAAAAAATAATTGGTTCATCTGTATCTTGATACTAGAAAAGAGGTATTTATATTGGACTCTTGGCTGTAATTCTCTTTAGTGATAGCTAGATATAGAGAAGAGATGTTTTCCATGAGTTAGATTCTTTAGACTTGATATATCAGATGGCCAAAAAATTATTTGCCTCTTACTACAGCTCTTGGCTAATTTTCAGAGTCGCACAGATCGGATTGTTTTTAAACTCTTCGGGAAAGATCCGAGTGATTTTCCTACAACCTTGCGGAAACAGGTTTGTTGATATCCTTGCTGTACTATAGCGTGCAATTACAATCTCTGTTTGTTTTCTCCCATCTTAACGTGCAACCCATTTTATATCTTTCCGAACAATTCACAGATTCTGGATTGGTTAGCACACAGCCCTACAGATATTGAAAGCTACATTAGACCTGGATGCATAATATTGACGATATATCTTCGGATGGATAAATCCATATGGGAGGAGGTAACTTCTTCTCATTCTCAGAATATGTACTGTATTTCGTGGGAGGACGAAATGTAGCTACTTAGGAATAAATAAAGATATTTCCCTGAGTTGCTATTAGTAGGTTATTTGTGCAACAGAAGGTAGGCACTGCCATGGACATAAGCTCTTGACGATGCAGACACACCCACTGCCTGCCTCTCGAACTCTATCTATATAATGTGAAAACTTATAAATACTAAAATTATGTTGAATTGCACCCATTGCCACAATGAAACATTGGGTGCAGTGGAACACAGCAGCCACGGACTTGGATCCCACATCCACCTCTGGGCATTGCATGCATAAGTTCAGCTCAGATGAAGCTGATAAAATGAGAATTTGATGTTGGATTGCCTGATAGTTGAAATCGGGACTGTTTCTTTCTTATCTGCTACTGATTGTATTACCCACAAGCTGTTCTTTAGCTAGCTCATGCTATTAATGTTTTTAGCCAACTAAAGGTAACACCTCATAGCCTCCCTTTGCAGCTTTATTGTGATCTTAGCTCTAGTTTGACAAAACTTCTCAATGCATCCACTGATTCATTTTGGAGAACTGGATGGGTTTATACTAGAGTGCAGCATCGTGTGGCATTTATTTTTAATGGTATCTTCTGATCCTTTATGTTCTTGCTTGATTTTTGTCTGTCATTATCTTATTGTCTTCTATTAACACTTTTGCCCCAGACAGGTAAACTGAGAGTGTTTGTTTTTCTACTATAGGGCAGGTTGTTCTGGACACTCCCTTGCCAGTAACAAGTCATAGAAATTGTAGGATATCAATTATCAAACCACTTGCAGTTTCTGCCACCGAGGGAGTTCAGTTTTTGGTAAAAGGCTTTAACTTATCTCGACCAACTACAAGGTACATCAGAGACATTGAATTTTTCATCTTAGCAATTGGACCATGTTTAGCTAATAAACTTGTCCTGTGTGATATCCTCGTATAGGTTACTATGTGCCTTAGAAGGGAAATATCTTGTGCAAGGTAGTTGTACTGATATGATGGGAGGAGTTGATTCTTATATCGAGCATGAAGAGCCCCAGTCCCTTGGCTTTCCTTGTATTATGCCAAATATTACTGGCAGGGGGTTCATCGAGGTGAAGTTATTTTTCTTTTCCTTGGTGCCTATAGACTGATATGTATCTTCTTGTCTCCCCCTTTGTGGAGCCATGGTTTATGTTGAATGGAGTTCAATGCCGCTTATTTATTGCTTTGTCAAAAACTCAGTTGTATAATCTACATAATTTTACTGAACTAATCAAGGTAAGGAACTGCTTTTGGTTCTTATGTGACAAAGGAACCATAAAGATGGATTGATGACTACTCATTTTCATTTAAATTTTATTTTTGAATGAATAATCTGCTTATTATGAACTCAGGTAACTGGGAATTTATCATGTCATCTTATAAGAAGTTGTTGGGAACCCTACTATATACCGTGTAGTATTACTTTACATTTGATCATGACTTAATGTTTATACTTGTAAAATGCTAGTCCTCCCTAAAGGGAAGTCTGCTATGTACTCTTTATTCTGTTCTGAAATGTAGGTTGCATGCTTCTTCTAGGTTGAGGACCATGGTCTTTGCAGCAGCTTCTTCCCTTTCATAGTTGCAGAGAAAGACGTCTGTTCCGAAATTCGTACGCTGGAGAATATAATTGAGGTTACTGAAACAGCTGATGGCTTCCTAGGAGAAACTGAAGAGTTACAAGCTAGAGACGAAGCATTGGACTTCATTCATGAGATGGGTTGGCTGCTTCATCGAAGTCAGTTGCAACTTAGATTGGGTTCTGGTTCCAACTTGAATCTCTTCCCTTTTGAACGGTTCAAGTGGCTTATTGAGTTCTCCGTTGACCATGCCTGGTGTGCTGTTGTGAAAAACCTGTTGGGCATTTTTTTCAATGGCATTGTAGATGTAAGACAACATTCATCACTTGACATTGCTTTGCAAGAGGTTGGGGTCCTTCACCGAGCCGTAAGGGGAAACAGCAGGTCCGTGGTAGAAATGCTCCTGAGATACAGTCCTAGTGGAGTACTTGACAAATCAGGAGTAGAAAAGCAACAAGGTCGTGGCAGCTACTTATTTAGACCCGATACGGAGGGTCCTGGAGGTTTGACTCCACTTCATATAGTTGCTAGTGTGGATGGATATGATGGTCTTTTGGAAGCATTAATTGATGATCCAGGACAGGTATACCTTAATTTATTATGCACATTATCGTGTAGTCACGCTGATAATTGACAGTCCCCTCATCTTAGAGAGAAGAGAGAGTGAAAATAAACTATGACCTTCACTTGGACTTGTTTTCTTAGAAGAAACATAAAGGATGACCTTCACTTGGACTTTTACTTTCTAACCAGCTTTATTGTCAAATGATCGTTGTGTCTGTTTAATGACTGAATTGTGGACATTGATATATATATGTACAAGGAGAGAATGTTTGTGGCACATAACTTGCTTATTATTGTTTCCTTCAGATTGGAACTGAAGCTTGGAGAAGTGCCCGTGACAGTACAGGATTGACACCTAATGATTATGCATCCCTGCGAGGTCACTACTCATACATTCATATCGTCCAGAAGAAAATCAATCAGAAATCAAGTAGTGGGCATGTCGTTGTCAACATCCCTGGTACTTTGCTGAATAGCAGCTTCAAGCAGAAACTAGAAGACGACCATAAGTCAGTGAAAGTTGGTAGCTTACAAACAGAGAAGCCTTTAACGAAACCAATTCAAAGACAATGCAGACTGTGCGAGAGGAAATTCTCGTATGGAAACATGGGAACAACATCAGTTGCAATATACAAGCCGGCGATGCTCTCAATGGTAGCAATTGCTGCCATCTGTGTGTGTGTAGCTTTGCTATTCAAAAGCTCACCAGAGGTTCTTTATGTGTTCAAACCCTTCAGATGGGAGCAGCTGAAATATGGTTCCAGCTAGAAGAGTGGTGTAGAAATACCCAAGATTTTTTTTTTCTCCTCCCCTTTTTCTTAATGCATATAAATTGGGAGCTCCAATTTAATGTATATTTATTTTAACTGTTTCATTGATAATATATTGAGAGAAGCTCTAACTACAGTTAGTATTATTTTTACGTGTGGATAATAGAATAGCAGTGGCCACTGTGGTTGTAGATGCGGCAATATATGTAGTCCAATCATATGGATTAATGCAAACTGTTTGCTGAGCACACAATTTTTTGCTTAATTTTCCATTCCAATTCTTGTATATTAGGTTGACTAATTGTGGCACTCTGATTTCTTTCCACAAACTTATATACCGATAATGAGAGTTTAACTTTTTCTTATAAGGCAAACCAAAATGATGTAAACATTTAAGCGAGTGCAATAATTTTGTCTGAATCATAACTGGCAGAAGGTGAAGATGACATTGACAAAGTTGGTGGTACGGACTAAACTTGATAGCCCATTCCCAAAAACAAACAAATTAGGTGAAAGACCTCATTTAACCTATAGGTTCATTCAACCTATAAACTTGCAAGGACTCGTAGGTTCACAACAGTTTGTATAACATGGACAAGTCTGGCTAAGTCTACCTCATGCCACAAGGTTAAACACGCATAAAAGAAAAGGAAAAAAAGAAAGAAAAAGAGTACAGATTTTATAATGAAAGCTATATTTAGAAAGATTGAGGCGTTTAGTTATCATTTTTAATTTGTTGAGTTCCATATTGGTTGGATATGGAAATATTTCTCTCTTTATATGATTTTGTGTAATCGGCAACTATTGAAACTAGTTTTTTGGATTGAGTTTTACCAATATCTGATTATATATGTACTTCTTTTTTATAGTAAAAATAGTAGAAAATAGGTTCACATAAATTAAAATTATTGCTATATATTCAAATATCCAATACACAATCTTCACAAAGAGAGATATTTTGTTGAAGTTGCAGAGAGTATAACTTCACTTCATTTTAGATGAGAAAATAGTAAAAAAATGAGGAGCAATTCCTTTACTTTATCTTCATCTTCGTCCCTTATCCCTTCTCCACTACCCACCCCCACATCTCTACCCACTCCCCGCCGTATCACCACCGCAGCCGGTGTCAGCCACCTCCGTTTCCGCTGCACAGCCGCCGCCGCTTCATCTCAGGTAGCACTGCCAAAGAAAAAGAAACACTATAAAGAAGGTGAATATCCAGGTTTCACAGAAGTATCTCACTCTCACTTAAACAGCAAGAAAGGAGGAGGAAGGGGGCCCAGGACACCCATCAAGAATATTAAGAAAAAATTGGATAGAAAAAATGCAGCTGCTGCTTGGGTTAATACTGTTACTGAAGCTCTTTCTGATTGTATCGATAAAAAACAATGGCACCAAGCTCTTCAGGTCTTTACTTTTTTTAATCAAGATTCATTTTTTTTTTTAATGTTGTGTTGCAATAAGTAGCTTTCTTGTTTTTTGATAATCGAGAAAGAATCGAGGGCTAGTGGCACATGATTCGAAGGTCAGTGGATAATGACATGCTCATCTGCCCTTGATCACTTAAATAGCAGGGTGGAATATGTAACGTGCGCCTAATTCGCACATCACGCGCTAAGCTCTTACCACTAGAACTTTTGGGCTTATATTGAAAAAATTACTCAACTCTGAGAATGCACCCATATAAGTATATTTCACCTGCAGCAAGTTGTTTGGCTTGTGATCCGACTTTTTTTGTTCATTGCAGCTATATCTCACTTTGTAGTAGCATAATTTAGCTTCCATTTCATGTGGTATCTGCAACCTTAGAATCTTTGTGTAAATCAACTGTTGTGTACTGAGGAAAGTTGTAGTTCGTTTTCCTACCAAATTATTAGCTAAGAACTGGTGACTATTGCCATTGCCTTGCTTTCTCCTTTGAATGGGAATATTCAGATTTTATTTCCTTTCAACATTTTAACAATCAAATTGCTGGTTTCCTATAACTTGGATTTTGGCTTCTATGCTTTCCACAGATGGAGTACTCCCATACTTCCGGGATACTCTAAGTGCTTTAAGCATTTATGAAAAATTTTAACCTCAAAACCACAAATAAAAAACTGAACTTGGCATATATCACTTGCTAAACAAATCACAGTATTATTACCTCACAGTTCGTGCACGAGTTCTCAGACTCTCTAATCTCCCTCTTCCATAAAGTACCAACAAAAATTGGGAGGATGATCTATTCATCTATGTTTTAGCGGTGACTGCATTCTGTTGATACTTGGACTTCGCATTCACATAATTTCCTTCTTGGTACTTTTATTGATGGTGTACTGACTAATGGATGTCAACCTTATCTTTCTTTCCATTTTCTACTTCCTAACATATGGATTCAGTAACATTAAGTTTTGTACCTCTAGGTATTTGAGTCGTTAAAGCAACAGCCTTATTATCAACCAAAAGAAGGTACTTACATGAGGCTCCTTGTTCTTCTTGGAAGATGTGGGCAACCAGGGCAGGCTCAGCAGCTTTTTGATTCAATGATTGAAGAGGGACTGGAACCCACTTCAGAACTCTATACGGCCTTGGTTGGTGCCTATTGTAGAAGCAACATACTTGACAAGGCATTTTCTGTTCTTCATGGGATGATTGAGCTACCTCATTGTCAGCCAGATGTCTATACCTACAGTATATTGATCAAGGCATGTGTCGACGCTAGCCGATTTGATTTGGTTGAGTCCCTTTATGAACAAATGGCTGAGCGCTCCATAGTTCCTAATACGGTCACTCAAAATATAGTCTTGAGTGGATATGGGAGAGCAGGCATGTATGCAGAAATGGAGAAAGTACTTTTAGGGATGCTAGAGAGTGATGACAGCAGACCTGATGTATGGACTATGAACACTATTCTGAGCATATTTGGCAACAAAGGGCAGATTGAAATGATGGAGAGATGGTATGAAAAATTTCGTAATTTTGGGATTGAGCCAGAAACACGGACATTTAATATCCTCATTGGTGCTTATGGGAAGAAAAAGATGTATGATAAAATGTCATCTGTAATGGAATACATGCGTAAACTGTCATTTCCATGGACAACATCAACATATAATAATGTTATTGAGGCGTTCTCAGATGCTGGTGATGCAAAACATATGGAGTACACCTTTGATCAAATGCGTGCCGAAGGGATGAAAGCTGACACTAAGACATTTTGCTGTCTCATCAGAGGATATGCAAATGGAGGCCTTTTCCATAAAGTGATCAACACTGTCCAGTTAGCTGGGAAATTGGAGATTCCTGAAAACACTTCCTTTTTCAATTCTGTTATTTATGCTTGTGCAAAGGCGGAGGACATAATTGAGATGGAGAGGGTTTTCAAGCGAATGAAGGATGAGCAATGTCGACCCGATCTTATGACTTACTCTACTATGATTGATGCGTACCAGAAAGAAGGCATGACTGACAAAGTCTATGATTTGGAACAAGAAAAGCTGATGATGGCTTCCATTCAGTCCAATGACAGCCACAATGATGAGGAAAAGCTAGAGGTACTGAGCTCTAGATTGCTAATTTCATCTAGCTGTCTTCCTGAGACTGATAATTAGCTGCTGCTAGATTTTATGAGGTTAAGAGGTGACCCAGGCATGAATGAATACTTTCTAATGTGTTAACTGTAGAGTTAATAGTTAATTTTGGTGTTGTTAGTGTTTGTTTGTGCAGCGACACTATTGTTTGTGAAAATAAAAAATGCAATTGAAATTCGTTACATAAAACGAAACCTTCTGCTGGAACACTAAAGGTACTCCTTCAGAGAGAAAACTCTCTCTCAGTAGTGTGACAGCTACGAGATACACTGTTTAATTCTCCTTTACTTTATAAAAGTTATATTTGAAGTTAATTAAAGGTTGACAGGAATGTATTCCTTCTCTAAAGTGATAGCTAGGAAATGCACTAGCATAAGTCGAGAGAAAAGAAGTACTATAAGAAATTCTGTACCATTTTCTTCACTTTGAACCAATAATAGATACAACAAGAACATGGAAATGGTTCAAATATCAAATAGCAGTACATTAATTGGCGTCGTGGCAAATTCTAATAATTAACTAGAGCATAGTATTATTAGTAGCAGCGCCGTGCACAGTGACTTCAGCTTCTATAATACAAGCGTCTCTAACCAGTAAGCCAGCTCCTGGCATACTGAAGTACCCAATTGATATAAATCTTGGCCATCCACAAAACGTTTGTGATCCACTGAACCAGTAATTGGCTGCAACCAAAAGAAGAAACACATGATGATGACTCGATCAATACCACGATCTTTTCAAAAATTTAGTATTTTACTGTTACCTTTGCCGAAGTAATGCTTGGCATTGATTTGATCATGGATACGCAATGTAAATTCTGCATATATTTGACTACTCTGTGCAAGGCTGCTTGGTTCTGCTAATGCCAAGTACAGTGATAGATGGCTGCCAGTGCCACTGCCTTTTCCCTTCGGGTATGCCTGTATCTTCCTGTTTCATCCATACCAACAGCATTAAGGTGGAATATAGGCTTGTTAAAAAGGGTCAAATTAATACATGGGTTATGAGGAACCTGCCAAAGTTTGCCTGGGTGAAGAATGGTCAACTAAAAGGTCATGATCCAACTCGTCCAACCTGATCCAACTTCAGCTCCTATTTTATTTTCGTTTCTAAAAATTAAAGCTAATGTATGTCTCTTACATTATTAGCGTAACTTCTTCCAGATTTATAGAACTCCCAATCTCCAAATCTGATTTTGTGTGTTTGGGATGCATTTTGACACATTGAGTTACACTATTTTGACCAGTTTAGACCCAATAGTTTGATGGTTCCAGTTCAACTCATTGGCTCAAGTCAACAAATGGGTTGTAGCCCAACCATTTAAACTTGAATGGGCGAGTTACTAAAAAATGAGTGGACTTTGCCTCTCTATACTATCATGTTTGGATAACCATAATATTGAATTACGCAGTTTGAGAAACTAAGCAAGTACCATTTATGCTCTCCTGCCGTGAAGGTCTTGGAGTCTTCACAGTCTGCAGTTAGAGCAGAGAACTTGTCGATCTTCCAGGTGTGTTTATGCATAATGGGGTCTTTCACCATCGACAGACTGTCCTCTCTACCTTTGAACTTTTCTTGACATACATAAACTTCTGCTCCTAAGACACAAGTGTCATCCACCACATACCCATTTTCAGGATTGTTAAAAGCTTCTTGACTCATAAATCGATCAAATCCCCATTCCAACTTCATTGCATGGAATCTTCTTCCTTTTTGAACAGTCGTATCTGTTGTTGATCAGCACAGAAATTTTACAGTTATATAGATACAGTCATACAGCAGGCAAAATTTTATTCTATTTCCTATAGGCTTTAGTTTCAAGATCTTTAAAATGGTACATAAAACCACAATTGTGGATTGATATCTTGGATGCAAATATTTTCGAGATGGATTTAACTTATATTCTCTTATAGTGTAGAATTTAACTCGATTGTAGCATATATATGCTGTCTTGTTTTGGGGTTACTAGTTCAACATTTTGTATAAACAGTTACATTTTTTGTTTTAAGTGACATAATAGTGTAAGAGCACGGACCTTGAAGGACCAAGTAATTGTCGTTGTTTTGGTCAAGCAAAAAGAGACGAAAAACGACATGGACCTCCCAACCTGCAGGGGCAAGTGAGCTTGCCTCAGCCATCATCAAATATACAGAAACATGCTTCCCAGCATTACTCTTCTTTTTGTTTCCATTTGGATGAAATACCAACTTCCTGCACATGAACCAAATTCATTACAACAGCATAAAGATATCAGTAGAAAACTCAGAAGACTAGTTATATTAGAGTTCAAAGTTGCACCATTTATAGCCACCAGCTTCAAAATAGGGGGAGCTGTATTTGTCAATACTGTTCTTTGTTAAAAGAGATAGTGACTGAATCTTGAGAGTGTAATGAGTAGGGGGCGTTTCTGAAATTGATCTTGAAACTCCTGCAAACAAAACATTAGTACCATGCTCCATTAATAGAACATATAATACTGAATGATCATGCATGAAATTCTAACTTCTAATCTATACCATCTTCGTTGGAGAAATCTGCCATGATCAGTTAGTAATTATTGATTAGAAGGTAATTATCGCCTTAATTATCTTCGGTACTGCATTTCCATAACAATTAGCCTGCTATTTATATGTATGACAATTCGAAAAACTTTGCTCATAAAGTGTCTCGAAAAGTTATCCTTTTCTTCTGTTAGCATACACACATTCTCTGCTTCTCCTTCAAACAAACTTCCAAAATTCGTCTTCCTCTTCGTATTCATATCTACAATTACAACCGCACTCCATCTAAATTAGATTCCCAGTTTCCCCTTTTCCTCAAACTTTATTGTTTGTTAACCAAATTTTATAAGCTATTCTTCAAGTTCTCTTCTTAAGTTTAGGTCCCAAATATGTAGAGTACTATATATATATATATATATATATATATATATATATATATATATATATATAAAAGGAGGATAGTAGTTAGGGAAGTAGTTAGTATAAAAATTAGGACAACTATTGTAATGACATAGTAAATATTTTTGAAGATAAAACCTATTGTCTTATCTTAGCTAACAGAATTGTTTATTTTTTTAATTTGAATGAGAAAATAGTAAATATTTATCTATATTCTATAATCTTTTTAGAAAGAAGATATTGGCCTATCTTTTGGAGATAAAATATATTAAGTTTCAAAAAGGGACGATTTTCTAAACGATTAGATGGATAAGAGGAAATATAATTTGAGATGAGAATGTTTTAGTAATAAAAAAGTTAAAGAAAAGTAACTAACTAATACTTATCCATTAATTATCTCCGCAGCAAAGTTGAACGTCTTTTTTAAAATTACAAAAGTAAATAAATAAAAGCAATTTATAGCAGTAATGAATAAAAATTAATCAAGCATATTATCTAATAATATATAGATAAGTATGCTATTGGAATCTTATCTTTCGAAATATAGAATTCTCTTAATACAAAAACCTATCTCTAGCAAGTCTCCTCTCAAGTTAAATTAGCTATCAAATGTGAAAGATGATATTTAATTTAAACTGATAGATAAGCCTATCGACCTATAACATTTATTTGAAATTTTAAATTATAAAGATAAAGTTCTCATCCCCTCCTCTATTTATTCTATTTAGTCCCCTCAACCCTAACGTGAAAGTTAAACATTGGCAAGCACTGCTTTCATTAGTTATATAACTTATGATGACTTTTCAGGATAAATCTGTTTTGTTCTTCTCTTCAGAGCTTAAGTCAAGGATCCTTAATATATTATTCATATACAAATGGAGGTGGTGAAGTAAAACGTAGTAGATCTGTACTCAGCAATGTTGTTACAACCATAGGTCTTCATCACTTTTTTAGTGAAAAGCTTATTATTTGCTTGATGTATTCTCTTTTTTGGTTGACATGTTAACTTTTAGGATTTTTTACATAAAAGTACAAGTTTTAGAGCTTAATTACCAAACATAGCAACATTTTAGTAAAATAACCCTATATAGAGGAAAACACAAGTTAATTACAAATATAGCAAAAATATAGCAATATTTTCTCATAACATACCAAAACCCTTACATTTTTCCTCCTATTTCCCCCACTATCATTTTTGCTCCTCCCATTTCTCCCTATTTCACTTTTCCTCCCACCATTTCCCCCAATTTCACTTTTATTCCTATCATTTCCCCTAATTTCACTTTTCCTCATCACATCCTCGATGTATCTCGTTGTATCTCACCGTATCTCAACTGTGTCTGCACTGTTTCAACTGTTTCTGCAGCACCGTATCTAACTGTGTCTGCACCGTTTCAACTATTTCTAACTGTTTCTGCACCGTTTCAACTGTTTCTAACTTTTTCTGCACCGTTTCAACTGTTTCTGCAGCATCGTATCTAACTGTTTCCGCACCGTTTCAACTGTTTCTGCAGCACCGTATCTAACTGTTTCTGCACCGTTTCAACTGTTTCTAACTGTTTCTGAACCGTTTCAACTGTTTCTGCAGCACCGTATCTAACTGTTTCTGCACCGTTTCAACTATTTCTACAGCACCATATCTAACTGTTTCTGCACTGTTTCAACTGTTAGATACGGGGTAATTGTGAAGGTTTGAAAGTGGGTTACAAATAATTTTAAAAATGGCTAAAACATAAATAAGATTTGAAAAATTGGCTAGCTAGTTAAATTATTTAATAATTTCTAAACCCCAGCAAATCTTCTTCTTCTTCTACCTGTATCATTTGATAAACCTTAATTCTCCAAGTTTACTTTCTCAAAATTAAAAATGAATCTGAAGCACTTAATAATTTCCAAGCAAACAATAAGAAATTATCAGAACTCAAGTGTTCAAGAATTGGGTTTCAACTTCAACAAAATGCAACATTCTCCACTACGCCCTCTATCTGTTGGACAAAATCCCACAATGATATTTTCACACCAAAATTTGGAAATATGGAATCTTGGGGTTGTAAACAATTAATTCACACAGCTGAAGAAATACTAGTAAGTGAGTCAGAAACAGATGATGCCACTATGAATGAGTTCTTTTCAAGATTCGTTTGGATAATGCGTGGAAAGCTCGTCCAAGTATATCCCGATTTCGACAAGAAGACAATTGATGGGATGCTTTTGGTTATTGTTGGCAAGGTTATGTGTGAGCTTGAAAAGGGTGGATTTGATCAGATGATGGGGTCCTGCTGAGGTGTCGGGGGATTTGATTTTCGGTGGAATTGAAATGGAGGCAGGTGATTTCCGGTGGAGTTGTCCCCGTTCTCCTCCCTGTTGTCGCTGTAAGTTCGCCGGATCTAGGGTGGAGGTGATGGTGCTGGCGTGGTGGGGGTTGGGGATGGGTGGCGTCAGTGGGTTTTGGGGTATGGGTGATAGGGGAGTTGGGAATGATTTTGGGGTAGGGATTGAAGTTAGGATTTGTTTGGAAAATGTGATTTATCTTGTTTATTGTGAAATGTGCTAAAAAAATATTGTTATGCCTTGTAATTAGAAGAGTATTGCTATTTTTTTGTAATTAAGGAATTAAATCTGTATATTTGTGTAAAAATCCCAAACTTTTAATGGCACGGTAAATGTTTTTGTTGCAATTTGGTGAATATTTGTGTAAGTTTGTTATAAATTAGTTATTTTCAACTTTATCTAGCATTTTATTGTTTTATGTATGTTAATCATTGTCGTTTTAAAAATGATAGCTAGCTTTTTTAACTTATTACTTTATATCATATTCCTTACACGGAAGACATTAATGAAGTTTTCACCGTATATAACCATATTAAACTGTAGAATCATACACTTTTTTCCTATTAGTACTTGAAAACATTTTTATATGAATGTCACTAAGTTGCGGAGCTTTTTGATAATATAAGAAGAGTTACATAAGTGAAACGTGAATTGATTGAAGTTTTGTAGGTTGATCAACTAAGTGATTGGTGATAATTCTTGGTGAATATCTATATATAAGGAGTTGTTACACTGAGACTATCAAACACGGTGAAGGAGATTTATGAAATATCTACTAAGGTAAAACCTTAGACGCTCATTGTATAATAAATAGTAGTAATTAGCTTCTTATTTACTGCGTAACAAATCAATATATGTTAATTCAAGATTATATTTGAATAATTTTATTCTCAATGAGTATTTTGGTTTGAGAAACAAGTTTCTTGTGATTTGAGTTTCAAAACAAAATATTTATCTAATTTGAAAGATAACGTTTTGAGATTGAGGTTAATGAGCCTTTAAATTTGAACTAACGATAAGCATGTAGTCTCAGATGATTGATGAAGAAGATTTATTTTCATAATACAAATAATGATGTTTAATCTCAAGTAACTCCCGTGTGGTTTCAGATTTCTTTTTGTAATACTATATTCTACTGTGTTCATATCTTTATTATATGATATAAAAGATAATATAAGGATAAATATAGCTTAGAATATATCTTTTCAAATATTTGTTATAATTTTTTTATTTAGGAGAAACAATTTAATTCTAACAAACTGGTAAGTTTTTTTAAATTTAAATTTAAATAGAAATTGAGTTGGAATGAAGTTTTTACTTCTTAACCTCTTATATTTACTCCTTCAGTGTATAAACCAATGCTAGACTTTCTTCTCCTTTTTATTGTTGATTACTAGCTCAAGTAAAACCTTGTTTTGTATAATATATGTCGTATGAAATTATCTATTCTATGGGATACTATATGGCTATTACAATTGCAGGTGAGAAACAGAACAAAATGTGATCGATGTTGTTCGAGATTTCTATTGTATTATCTTAGACAATTGTTAGCTATTATGTTGTTAGTGTTATATATTGAATTCGATACTGAGGCCACAAAATATTTGGCAAACAACATGGCAACTATTGGTCTCTTCAATGAAGAAAGAATGATATTGACTAATCCGGTACAAAAATTAGTTCTTATACTTTTACGTTATCAAATGATTTCGTTTAACATATCATTGTAGATGGATTTTTTTAAACATATCGTCTGCCAATAATAGTTTTGTTTCTAGCATGGGCAAAGAATGTTTCCCTTCTGCCTATGTTTTTACAATATGATCATATGTTCATTAAGCTCCACTTGAGTTCATACTTGAAATGTATTGCTCAATTAATTATTCAGTGGCTTTTACTTTCGTTGAATTAATCTACACTACAATGATTTAGCTAATATAAGACTCTAAACCGAGATCTAGCCTATCTTGTGAATAATTATATATGTAACTCATTGTAATTATATATGTTAGTTGACCACCTCTGTAGTTACTATTATGTTACTAATTTAATGGGGAAAAATTATAAGGACTTAAGAGATACAACTAGAAAATTCATCAAGTTAAAATGATTTGATATTGTTTATGCTACAGTACTTCTACGTCTTTTAGGGACTATTAAACATCATTAGTTAATTTCAAATCATCTGTAACAATTAATTAATATCAGCTTAATTGCTATAGTTTTACAGAACTCGCAAAATGAAGCATCGCGTGGAATGAAGATGAGGACAAGTTTCTAGCCTAGCTGGTGTGCTTTGGTTCAGCGGACTTTACTCAAAGAAAAAATTAATGAAGGAAATATAATTAGTGGAAGAATACTAAATTTAAATAGAAATTGAGTTTGAATGAAGTTTTTACTTAACCACTTATATATACTCCTATAAATCAATATTATACTTTCTTCTTCTTTTTATTGTTGATTATTAGCTCAAGTAAAAGCTCAATTAATTAACATCAGCTTAGTTGCTATAGTTCTATAGAATTTGCAAATAAAGTCTTGAGTGCAATGAAGATTGGGGCAAGCTTCACTCGAAGAAAACAGTAACGAAGGAAATATAATTGGTGAAAGAATATAAGGACTTAAGAGATACAAATAGAAAACTCATCAAGTTAAAATGATTTGAAATGGTTTATGTTATAATACTTCTATGTCTTTTAGGGACTATTAGACATTATTAGTTAATTTCGAGTCATCTGTAACAATTAATTAACATCAGCTTAATTGCTATAGTTTTACAGAACTCGCAAATGAAGCCTCGAGTGGAATGAAGATGGGGACAAGTTTCTAGCCTAGCTGGTGTGCAAAGTTCAGTGGATTTTACTCAAAGAAAAAAAGTAACGAAGGAAATATAATTAGTGGAAGAATATTAAATTTAAATAGAAATTGAGTTTGAATGAAGTTTTTACTTTTTAACCTCTTACATATAAAGTGTATAAATCAATATTAGACTTTCTTCTTCTTTTTATTGTTGATTGTTAGCTCAAGTAAAAACTCAATTAATTAACATTAGCTTAGTTGTTATAGTTATATAGAATTTGCAAATAAAGTCTCGAAGCAATGAAGATTGGGGGCAAGTTTCACTCGAAGAAAAAAAGTAACGAAAGAAACATAATAGATGGAAGAATAAGATTACATGATATAGTGATAAGTTAATATATTTTACCACGTAGAGAAAATAAATTATAGATATAAAAAGTTGAACAATTGGACAATCAGTAAGTATGTGAATAGTTGAGTTTTAAAGTTCATTCGTGATTGCAATACATAATTGCTAATTTATATATAAAATTGCTACGATGAGTTTATTATTTTATTTTTCATATCATTCTGCCAATAATAGTTTTGTTTTTAGCATGGGCAAAGAATATTTCCCTTCAAATGTAAAATGCTACAATTTAAAATATGACCGTATGTTCCACTTGAATTCATATTTAAAATATAACACTTGATTAATTAATTAGGGGCTTTTACTTTTATTGAACTAATATATACTATAATGGTGAGCTAATATAATAACTTTAAATTGAGATAAACCATATCTCATTAAAAAGTATTTATGTAATTGTCATGGTTAGTTGACTAGCTCTTTAATTTAATAATACTCCGTAATATGTTACCAATTTTATGGGGAAAAAGCTATAAGGACTTAAGAATTAAAAATAGAAAAATCAATAAAATTGAAACGGTTTGAAATGGTTTATGCTATAATACTTTTATATCTCTTAGGGACTATTAAACATAATAAATTAATTTAAGTCATCTGTTACAATTAATTAATATTAGCTTAGTTGTTGTACGTTTATAGAATACGCAAATGAAGTCTCGAGTGCAATGAAATTTTATTAATGCAATACGGTATAATATGCTCAAACAAGTTAATTCACAATTTAATACCATTGTAATTTGATTTAATGTGCTCAAACAAACCAAATTCAATTTAATTATTTTTTATATCCTCCGCGCATCGCGCGGGTACTATATTAGTTTAAAAATAAAAATAAAAAGTGATTTTAGTTTTTGGCAAATAGAGGAAACGTAGACGATTTAGAAAACACGGCAGTGGAGAGGGAGAAACTTATCTGAAGGTAGAACCACTTGAATTCATCTAATCTAATGACTTAAATGTTAGACATTAGATAAAAACATATTTTTGATGTTAAATGCATCAATAAGTATTAATATTATATTTTTAAAGGAGAAATTTTCAAATTTACCTTTTTACTATTCCAAATATATTAACTTTACTTTTGGTATTCATAACTTGTAGTTACGATCACCTATTTATCCTTTAACTTTAACCTAACATAGCTACAAAACCAAATGAATTTGACAGTACAAGTCATACATATTAAAAATTACACTGTTTATGAAATTAAGGTATTTATCCAACATACACATTTATTACTAGTATATAACTTTGTTATACTTTATGAGCGTATACCTTTAAGGTATACTTGCATGTAAATAGTTTATGGGTAGAGCTAGTAAAATATGAAATTTATGGGCAGAAGTGAAAAAATATTCTAATTTTGATGTGTATTTTTGTAAACCTCACATAAAATAATTCAAAAACGTATCCAAATTTTACACCAATAATTGACATTTGACACTAAAATCTTAAAATAATATTTTTAGTGATGAGCGTGAAAATGTATAAGCATAGTATATACATACAGAAATAGAAGTAGTACTAAAAACCAGGTCTTTACTGCAATTTTTAGTTTAGTTGGACGCGGTCGTTTTGTAATTTCCAGGATTCCAGCTCCCAACTGCCAGACAAAAAACAGAATTTTCAATTTCACAATCAGTTGTACCAAAGAGATCCGATTAAGAATCAAATGACGCAGGGCAGTGGAACGGCGACGGGTACAGGGCAAGCTTACGGTGAAGCATGGTATTGGGATAATAGATACGCTCAAGAACCAGGTCCTTTTGATTGGTACCAAAAATACCCTTCACTTAAGCCACTCCTTAATCTCTACGTCCCTTTTCACCATCGCATCCTCACCGTTGGTTGTGGCAATTCCGGTACTCTATCATTTCCCTCCACTTGTTTCACAATGTATTGTATTGTATCGTACTGTATTATTTTTTTTGGAACTACTTATAATGTTTGGATAGATTATATCTTCGCTCATTCCATAATACCATGCACTAGCAATTTGAAGGGACTATTGCGTAAGGGCAAGATGAGAAAAAAATAAGTTAGCATATGATCACACCAAATTGATCGTTATATAAATGACACTTTTTTTCGCTTAAGTAATGATGGATTTAACAATACGATACAATGAAAACTTAAGATAATGATCAATACAAAACAATGAAACTTAAAATAACAATCAAAACACAAAGGTGATCCATACAGGTGTCTCGAGAGACCTGCAATTTCTTAATTTAGCTAAGAAAATTATCCATACAGGTGATACGGATTATAGCTAAGAACATTTTTTATTTCTACTAGAGACTTGTATATTCGTGTAGTTTTTGAGAACATTTTCTTCTATAGAACTGCTAATTAGTTAAAAGACTTATCTTTTTAGTATTAGAATTAATAAACCTGAATAGAGTGGAATGGCCATATCGTTATCACTGCCTCCTACAAATTTGAAATTTGAAATTGGTGATTCAATTGAATCGAAATTAGAATCTGATTATAAGGTTGAACTGTTCCAAAAGATATAATCTTATATCTTGCTCTTTCGTTTTCCTTGGAGGCATTATTGAGTTGGTAATGTGATCGGTGGTTGGGCTTGATTCTGATTCTTTCCTACTCTTTGTTCTCCCTCTTCTCATCTAACAAAAGTTGTTGAAGTGCATTAGAAGTAATATTGTACCTAGTTTTGCTTGTGAGTGTGTTGTTGTACTGACAATATTGTGTTCATTGAAGCTTTTAGTGAAGGCATGGTTGATGATGGTTATGAGGATGTGGTCAATATTGATATATCCTCTGTGGTAATTGAAGCAATGCAGAAGAAGTATTCCAATCGACCACAGCTGAAATGTAAGTTCTTGTATTTATGGAGGTGAAGTATGTTCTTTTTCATGAAGTTGAAGTTTTCATCTCGTAGTCACCTTTACATTCTCAGTTGTCCTTGCGTGATAGCCTTTGCCTGTCCATGAGATGCATAGGTGATAAAAATGTTTGATGTTTCTTACTAAGAATAAAATCTTTTGTGTGATTGCTGATGCATTTTGGAGTATTCTTGCCTTTTCTGCATTAATTAAGCAGATGTGGAGATGGATGCCCGGGACATGAGTAGCTTTGAAGGTGGTTCATTCGACGCTATTGTTGATAAAGGTCCCGATTTTTTGCATTGTCTTTTTCTGATTTTGATAATTCAAACAGTAGTTTGTGACACCTTTTCTCCATACGACCTTTCAGGAACTTTGGACTCTATCTTGGTGAGCACTTTATATCACTCTACGCATACTCTAATTGGATTGACTTTTTTACAAGAATGTTGTTCTGCAGTGTGGGCATAACTCGCAGCAGAATGCTGCTAAGATGTTGACAGAGGTTGGCAGGTAGATCAAGACATTTCCAGTGTTTATACTTATCTGTGTCTCCTTTTCCTTTTTGATCTCTTCATTTATTGAAGCAGTTGATGGCAAATTATAGGGTCCTGAAGAATAAAGGAGTTTATATTCTGGTAAATATGCCTTCTCTTACCAATCAAAGAGATGTTTCACTCATTTGACCTTGCAGTATACTACTCCTAAACACCCATCAAACATCTGAAGACATGAACGGTGCTGTAGAAAAATGTGGAAGGGAATAAACTATACATTGTTGTTCTATGCATTTGCCCTCGTTTATCGATGTTGATATCAGATATATCATGAATGACTCCTTCCTGGTTAACTTGTCCTGCAGATTACATATGGAACACCAGTTTACCGTCTCCCATTGTTGAGAAACTCGGGCTTGTGGAGTATTAAACTACATGTGATAGGTCTGTTGAACCTTCCTAGCGGTAGTCTTTTGTGTTGGCATTGAAGTCAATTATTCGAATCAGTTTTTCCCCCCAAAATATCTACCATGAAGAATATCTTTCTAAGTTCGAGAATGATAGCTTGTAGTATAGACTGTTCTGGTGGAATAGCTATCATCTTATTCAGTTGGAACTCCACCCATTTACAAAAGCAGTAGGAATAGAGATGATAAATTTCTCATATCTAAAGCAGTCATGCACAACTTAAAAAATGCTATCAGATTGAACTTTGAATCTCCTTATATTCATCCTCATCATTCCCATGTTTGAAGTTGGTTGGAAAAAGATTTGAAAGACGCCAACGATTCAACGGAATGTAAATGTTGTGTAATTTCTGAACTTTGATTTCATTGTCAAGATTAGTGAGAACCTCATTTTCTTTTGATTAACAGAATGTTTAGGTATTTGCTTGAGAATCTTCAAGTAACAATGCTTGTGTTGTGCAGATAAACTATTACCGGAAGAAAAGTCACAAAACCGGAAATGGGAGCTGACGTCATCCATTCCTCTGGATGGTGATGGAAAATCTGTTGAAGCTGTGTTAGGAGAGAACCCTGATGTTCATTACATATACGTGTGTATTAAGGTCAGTACCATCTATTCTTTGAACTAAAAGGGTACAGAGATATACACTGTACCTTGAAAGTTTCAAAGAAATTGTGGCATTATTTTGAGATGGACTAGATTTAATAGATTCGACTACAACTAAGCTTTTTATTAACTTTTAACAGGATAATCCTTGAGCCCTTCCAAGAAGCATGAAGATTAGTTGAAGGATGACGAATGAACCTCATCAATGATTTAAAGGAATCTTTCTTTACACTGATGACTTCCTAGATATTGATCAGTATGTGGATTTTCCACGGTCTACATAAAGCTACAATATCATAAGTTATTTGCAGCATGCTATAACACAACTCTGTACTCTCTTTATTTTTCTAATGAAAGCTCTGTAGTAATCTTTCTTGTACTGTGCATTTAATAATGTTAGTTTTTGTAAATCCACTTGGTATGGTGACAGAGGTGAATGTTGATCTTTATTCATCTCTTGCAGTACTTCCATTTGTTGTCTACTCTTTCCCTATCTGAGGATGAAGTGAATTTGCCGTGTATCTGAGAGTCTTGAGTTTGTTCTAGCTCCCATTTTCGCTCATCTTTAGCTTTGAACAATAGATTTGGTTTTATAATCCATTACAAAAGTTATTTTAATAATATGGCCTTTTTCACATGAGATCTGTAAAAGATAATACCGGAGATAAGTAGATTTAACACCGGATATCTTTACAAGACTAATTTTTCCTTTCAATTCAAACTGTAAGTTGACAGAATAGATCATTTTCTCGAGTTCAGCGGGACATCTACAACAATTTTAATGCATTAATCTCTTTTATGTGAAACTGAAAAACCAGATTAATGAAAATGTGTGCAACTCCTTTGAAATGTATAATGTGCCGTGCTTTTTACCCGATCTTTGTTCAGAACTATTTTTTGAGAAATCACGCTACGGCCTACACTCATTGTAGGGAACAATATCTAGAGAAATCACCTTCAGTGTGCAGTATGATCGGTATGAAGAAATGGTTCAGCGTAACTGCTTACAATTTAAATAGAAGAAAATGATCCTATCAAAAGTACATATTTTATTCCAAAAAATGTACCAAAGGCTAAATCAAGCACACTTTTTCAAATATCGGGCTCCATAGATAAAGAAGAAGAGTCTTGCAACAACTGGTAAAATTGATCCTTGCATTAGGTTAGATTGGTACATCACATCCTTGGAGTGGAGCCCTTCTTCGGACCCTGCGTAAATGCGGGATGCTTTATGCACCGGACTGTCATTTTATAGATAACGAATATGCAGATGACTATAAAATAAAGTATCAAACTTTTCCTTTAAAAAAAAAAGAGAGAAAATCAAAATGTCACGTTAAATGTCTGAATGCCACGTCAGAAAATAGAGGAAACAAGAAAAACTGAAAACAGTTATAGTGTGAACAAAATTCAAAATGCCACGTCAGAAAAAAGGAAGAAAAGCTGAAAACGGTTGAAAGTGTAAACAACAAAATTCAAATAATAAAATGCAAAATGCCACGTCAGAAAATAGAAGAAAAAGAAAGAAGAAAAGGTGAAAAGTGTTCACACTAAACAGAAGTTTGAATTTACATTTCCCTCATAAAACCCAGCGCTAGCAAGCAAGCTCTACCTGAAAAACGGTTATTGCTTTCTTCATTTTAGGGTTTCTCTCACAAAATATCTCTAAAATCTTCATTTCAAAAATATCTCATATTAGTTGTTCACACAGTTCTCATAATAATTCCTCGTGTATTTTGAAGCTCTGTAGTTTACTTACTCATGGCTAATCAACCTTTAGGTTTGTTCTTTTACATGTTCTAGTTCAATTTCTTTTAGTAATTCATTAATTATATCGACTAATATTATGTGTAATTTGATCAAACTTCAGTTGCTTTTCTCGCAAGTTTCACTAATTTTCTCTGTTATTATGCGCTTAATTATATCGACTAATATTATGCGCTGATTAATACTGTTATTATTATTATTATTATTCGTAATGCAAAATTATTACTAAATGTACTTCATCAAATTCAGTTACTTCTTGTGCAAGTTTCACAAATGAGTAAATGTACAGGTTAATTTCCTTTATCGCAAATTCACTTATTGCAAATGTAGCTTGTTATCGCTGAATAATCGGCTTATAATCGTTCTGAGGCGTGTGTTGATATCGTTTTTCTTAGTGCTGATTGAACAGTTTTGTGGATAAATGAATTAGTTCCGTTCTGTTTTCATGAAGATTTGAATAGATATAAACTTGTTAGATATTTAGGTATCGATATCGTGGATTTGTTAGAGATTGATGAATATGTGCAAATGTGGACTCATTTGCACATGTTTCTTGAGTTGAAACGAGTGTTAACTGACTTTTCTTGTTCAATTGCTTTTCTCGCAAGTTTCACTTATTTACTCTTAATTCATCGCAAAATATTGTTGAAAATTGCTGTCATTAAATGTATTTTCATCGTTTATGATGTTTCTCTTCTTTTTACTTACGTTGTAGATTTATTTTTTAAATGGAAAAAAGGAGTAAATATGCCGTTTTATTATGTCTTGCTTTTCTGATGCCGAATGTGGCGTGCATCTTGTTATCGCTGTTTCTCAGTCTAAAATCCTTCTGATGCATGTATTGAGCCGCTTTGTTTCTTTGTGTTGCTTATGAAGATTTGAATAGATGTTAACTTGTTAGATAGGAGTATTTGCGAGTTTATGTCTTGAATTTGTTTAGAGATTTATGAATATGTGCAAATGTAGACTCGTTTGCACATGTTTCTTGAGTTCGAAGAAGTGACAAGTAACTGTTTATTTTGCTATCATACAACACATTTGATCTTTGTATCATACAATGCATTCTCTTTGTTAACCTTGTACGTACTGATTGTGCAAGTTTTGGTTTGGATCGGTACTTCTAGACAAAGTTGTCTAAATCTATTTGGTCTTATCTTACTTGAGGCGTATCTTTTATGATTTCTTTTTAGTTAGGTAGTTTTTTAATTTTTGTTGTTATGCATTTCTTGTAGACCTTGAACAGCTACTGCAAGAAGCCCAGCACCGCTGGCTTCGGCCAGTTGAAATTTGTGAAATCTTGCGCAATCATCAGAAGTTCTACTTGACTCCAGAGCCCCCAGTCAGGCCTCCAGGTTGATGATTATTAATGCCGTTCATCTATATTTACTGCATTAACATTTCTATGCAATAGATTCCAGGAAATCAATAGTTTAACATGCTTCTTGTTGTGAAACAAACTGCAGTCTAGACAGAAACTCACAGTGCTTCACTGCTTTGAGAACTGGGAGATGCTCACTGATGGATCGTGAATTTTCTTTTTATTTATTCAAACTAATGTAGCTTTTGGTATTCAGGGGGTTCCATGTTTCTATTTGATCAGAAAGTACAGAGCTATTTCCGCAAAGATGGTCACAGCTGGAGAAAGAAGAAGGACGGTAAAACAGTGCAAGAAGCTCATGAAAAGTTGAAGGTATTCTGTTTATTCTATTGTCCTTAAGCTCGATTGGTCTATAATAATGTTATCAAAGTCAACTTTGTGATTTTCCACTTATTTCGCTGTTCATTACCAAAGACAACTTGTGTCCCACTGGTGAGTTTAGTACCTATTGGGTGCAGTTGCACCTAATTCGTGGATTTGCCTGTGTTTTCTTATTGCCCCTGTCAATGTATAGTACAAAAAGAAGATTAATAATAAGGAGGCCATAAAGCTTACGGTTTAATCATTTGCCCAGTGAATTAGAATATCTGCTTTTTAATTTCTCTTGGTAGGTTATCTTGATTCAGTTTATCACAGACAAAAAGTCTCTGATACTCTATTGCTAATTCAAACAGTTGTACTAGTTACATGTTCAAAATTAGTTTGGTTTGGTGACTTCAATAAGCTGAGATCCGTAGGAAATTAGATATTTACTGGAATTTCCATTTTTTCTTTTTGCCTCGAGTAAAGTAGTAGTTTATTGATATTGTGGGGGAAACCCTCGTATACAAGAAAAACACCCAAGCATGTATACCAAAAAGTAGAGAACCTACACAAAAATCTGCTTCTCTTAAGACACCCGAGCATTTACACTAACATAGGAAACTCATGGGTGCACTAAAAGTTAGTAAAAACAAGAGATATGCTCTAAGTTGGAAAAGGTCACATTCCACCTCTAACAATAATCAAGCTGAATCTAAAAGGAATACAAGAACCACCAATGAAAGACCATGGTATACTAAAGTTATCTTATGCTGGTTTGGGGTAGATCAAGTCTAACAGCACCATGTTTCAGACTATTGGATATGATGTTTTAGGCCTCCTTAACATAGGAGTATTTAAAATAGCGCTTAACAAATATAGAGGATTCATGTTGTCGATCCACCTAGTTTGGAATGAAGATATAGTTGATTGATTAATTGAAGTCCAAAAGCCCTGCCAGCAGATGAAGCTTTCAAGTGTAACGCGACCTAGAATTCCCTAAAGTGCCATCTATGGTAAGCCTTGAACGAAGAATATGAAAACCCATTGGATTGACAAAGATGTGGATATTTATGCAAGCTAGCTTTCCTAGTTACTGTAATTTCTGCTAAACAATAGGAAATCTCTACAACTTGACTTGTTGGACCAACCGAAGTCCAAATGCAGTAAGCTACATGACTTAAATGAAGACTAGTCAACCTAACTTTCTGCAAATTTGCAGAGCAATAACTTCTATACATTTTGGATGTAGTGTTTCCTAGATCTTGACCAAGCCATTGTGCATCTAGTAACTTTCTCTTCATTTAAAGCATCCACTTTTATGTGATTGCAGGCAGGCCGCGTTGATGTTCTTCACTGTTACTATGCCCATGGGGAAGACAACAAGAACTTCCAGAGACGAAGTTATTGGATGCTTGCAGAGTGAGTCCCTCTGTTTTATGGTATTCTGTTAGCTTAATCTGTGCTGTTGCTTTACAGTCAAAACCGTGTGCTTGGGGAAAATGGTTACTAACAGAGTATGTAGACATTTGCTTACGTGTTTTTGTCAGATAGAAATATAGTTTTATTTTTCCTGGTAGAGGTCCTGTATCTGTTTTGATGTTTATCAGTTATCTGGATATTCCTTACTGTTCAATTTATTGCCAAGTTTTGAAACTTTAAATAGATATTGTGCTGCACATTAGAGCTGAAAGAATGAGAACAGATAGTATTGCTGCAATGGATTTCTCAAAGGTTGGATAAGTGGAATTTGGAAAGTCCCTTTTTTGCCTATTGTGGCCCCCTAAATCTCTGTAGTAGCTTTCCTTGCAAGAAACTACAAAAGTAGAAGCTGATAGGACTGATTGCACAAGGTGGGATTTCTTCTCAAGGGGATCTGTTAGTTTTTATCTCTTATTGCTTCCCAAAAGGTGGGTTGGGCCTGTGCAGTATGGTGTTCCAAAACATTTCTCTGGTCGGAACAGATCATGGGAGCTGCCTCAAGAGCCAAAATATTTTTTGAAGCAATTAATAGAAAGTGGATTTGTTAGAACACTTTGTAGGCAAGAACACACGACAACTTCACATATTAAAGTTGATGGAGGTCTACAATTCTGGTAGGCTCCTTACTCCTTCCCTTGGTAAAAGAATAAGGGGATATGATTTTTGGGTAAGCGAGCACGGTTGTTTGAATAAGGGGATCTGCTTTTGGGTAAACAAACATGGTCTATTGATTTTGAAAAAGTTTCAAGAACTGTGTCCATAAGTAGAATGTAGATGGATAGATGTACTTGTTACTCTTTTAAGTTCAACGGGCGCTATGTTTTGTGATGTTTCAATTGGTTAAGTGATTAGATATCATCCACTGTCTGTATTTTGTTTCCTTCCTTTTTATAAAAGATCGGCACTGTGCAGCTTAGCTTGTTTGTACCTCTACTTATCTACCAGCCTTTCCAGCCTACAAGCACAGTTTATCAATATAACCTTGTTCACCCAGATTGGAGCTTATTGCTAACACCAAGTCTTGTACCTGAAAGTCGAACTTGTGATCTCCAAGTTGTTACTCCCATGCCTCAACCACTTGGCTATCGCCTTGGGACTCTCTCTTTTTGTCTAGAGCATTCCCTATCTCCTGTGATGTCCTCTGTCTTCACTCGGTTAGAGTACCTCCAAAGTGAAATCGTGGTCTTTGGGTTTATGTCTGGGTCATTGAGAAAAAATATATAAACACTTATCACCTGTTGTTGCTATACTAAATAAAGTTTCAAAATTTGCTCCTAGAGCCCTAGTTATTTCATTTCACACTTGTGTAGTTAAGTAACTTTGCTCAATCTTTTCTGGTCTCTTTTGTGTTTCATTATGCTTTGGATGTTTTGGCTGTAGCAAAGAGAGAAATGTTGTAGGGACTTGTCAAAATAAATAAATAAATGTCCTTGACGGAATCTTTCATTACCAAGTTTTGTGGTACTATTGGCTTATGAGAAGGTTTGAGTTTTCCTCAGGTAGTTACCCCCTCCATTTATGGGATTTAGTATATTCTTCCGCTCATATTTTCCCGCAAGGGCTTTTGACAATAATTCGTGTATTTCATCAATATATTCTTCATGATTGAATTTCTATAGATTCTGGTAAAAAGAGCGAAGGTGGAGATTTTAAAATTTGTTTGATTCATGTCGGTGTTTAACATAGCTGTTGTTATTTCTTTACTTTTGCAGACAGTTAAAGCACATTGTCCTCGTGCATTACAGAGAAGTAAAAGAGGTACTTCCTCATTAGTTTAATCATATGGTGCTCTCTGTATGTTGTTCTGGTGGTGGGTTGCTGTCTCTTAATTCTCTGATTCTACACTAATTATCCTTCTGTCTTACACAGTCTTGCATCATATATCTCTAGCAACTGTCTGTGTTTCTACTTAACTTATAGAAGTGGCTTCCATGTGTTGTCTGGTGAACATGATGGATTCGTTGTATTCTTATTTCTAGACCCTGGTTTGAGAAGAAAATCTCTAGGTAGATGAAAGGAGAATATGTAGATGGATGTCTTCAATAACTCCTAGGAATATTGGAAGTGCTCCCTCCATTTCATATTTTATGACGGTGTTTGGCAGGAATCGAAGTTTGAGATGTTAATTGACATGTTGTATGATGTTAGTGGTAGTGGGAGAAAGTATAAAGTCTGGTTGAAAAGTTACTTTTAATTGAGCAACCTCACATCAAAGATTGAAATCTGAATTGATAAATAATTTGAATTTTGAAATTGGTTAAATAGTACAGAGTAAAATTATGAATGAAATAATGTCTGACATTTTGAGACGTCCCTAGATAGAAAGAGTGTCAAATAAATTGAAACAAGAGGAGTGGTATGATCAAGACAGGAGGATTTCATTCTCAGCAGACAGCATATTACTTTAAAAAAAAAAAAAAAAAAAAAAACCCAATTATTAGTCGGTCACTTAAAAACTTCCTAACGGGCTAACGAAGATGGTTAATTATAGGAATGATACCAGATTGATATGCTATTCTTTTTTCGTCCTGCTCATATGTTCTAAAGATGCTTTTTATTTGCACAGGAATCACGTTGATTGTGCTTAGTTAATCTAATGATTACCAGAATATTCTATTTACTTGGTTGTTCCAGGAGAATATCTACCATAACTCCTGGCAACACAATGATATATCACAATGTTATTGCATGGTGTAACAGCAATGCGTTTTGTGGAAGTTTAAAGTGATAGGAGGAAATTTATTCAGCAAATCAAGTCACATGTTTCTTTTGTTTCTGGGGATGAATACGGCCAGGGATTGTGTGGCATGTGTTGCAAACTGGCTTTGTGAGATGGATTGTGAATCTTAGTCCCTGTCATTGTAACATGTATTAATGATATGTGCCATGTAGGGTTACAGAGTAGGTGCCTCCAGTCTGCAATTTATACATCAAGCGCCACAGCTTGAAAATACTCAAAGTAGTTCCACACTTTGCTTGGAGTCTGGAATTATAGTTCAGGAATCTCATACATTAAGTCCAAGCACAGTTGACTCGAAACAACAGGCACTCTCTTCTGAACTTTTCTGTGATGATCCCAAAGGAGATGAAGCGGATGCCTTACTTGTGTCTGCAAGTGCTCATTTCTTGCCTATAAACTCTCCTTTAAGCACAATGAAACAAACAGGTAACTATCTCTTTGATGTGTATGAGGACACTTGTACAGCATTATAACACTTCACAGTTACAAAGTTATTCTTATATAATACAAACTGAAGACCTTGCTTTGTCTTGTCAGGACTTGTGGAGATCTCGAGGGGCAGCTTTCAGCTCAATCCACAATTTAGCTCATTTTTGTCTACTGACATTCATAGCTCAGGCAGAATATTAAATGTTAATATGGCTGATTTGCTCTACTCTGGACGCCTTAATGTAGCTGATTTGCTGTCCAATAAACTATCCTATTCAAGATTAGATGCTGCTAAAGCTGTTAAAGTTGTGGCAAACAGAAGAAACAGATTGGCTATTGCTTCTGGGGAATTACTTGAGGTACTGTATTTTGTGCTATAGATGTATTCTGTGTAGTATTGGTGCCCCTCTTCTTTCTTTTTCTTTCAAGTAGACGGGCAGGGTGATGTTGAGGGTATTATAGACAAGTGATATATTGGAAGTTGGTAAAATCTTTGGTACTATATCTTCACACGGAACGTGCTTAATTGCAGCTGACTTCTGTATACTAGGTAGTAGAGAAATTGTTGGTATTTGGTCACTGGTTCACCCATATGACTAACATGCACCAAACACATTTTCAGTTTTTTAGCATTTACCATATGCCGGTTCTGATAGAATACCCATAAAAGGTAGAGTACTAGATTTTATATTTATAAAGTAGATATTATTCAAAGTACTGATAGAATACACATGCAGTTGGACACTGATTCTTTAGGCCCTTCTCTATCACGAGAGCAGCTGTTCAGTATCTCTGAATTTTCTCCAGATTGGGTCTACTCAGGATTGGAAACAAAGGTAGACTTACCTGGTCTCATAGAAATGTTTATTCTCTCACTTGTAATTGTGGAATCACATGAAGACATATTGTATTAGTAATAAATTTTAAATTCAGATATACAACTTTATTTCTCTTCAGGTTTTGATCATAGGTACCTTTCTTGGCCACGGGAAGCATCCTGCTTGGCAGAAATGGAGTTGTATGTTTGGTGAAGTTGAGGTCCCTGCAGAAGTTCTGAGTCGGAATATCATTCGATGTCAAGTTCCTTCTCATGCTCCTGGTCGTGTTCCTTTTTATGTAACCTGCAGTAACAGGTTAGCATGCAGTGAGGTGCGGGAGTTTGAATATTGTGAAAAACCATCAGAACTAGCTCTTATCCTTAGACCAAGTGATGAAGTGCGTCTGCAAGTACGACTAGCTAAATTGCTATACTCAGGCCTAAATAGAAAATTCTCGGATTGCTCTAGAAAAGAGTGTGAAAAGTGTAAATTGAAGAATCTTCTATGTTCTTTGAAATGCGGGACTGGAAATGATTCTGAAAGATTAGAGGACTTACTAGCCATTATTGAAGGCAATCTCATCAACTTTAGAGAAATGTTGATTCAGAATTTCATGAAGGATAAACTTTACGAATGGCTACTGTCTAGAGCACATGAAGAAAAAGTTCCAAATCTTTTGGATGACGAAGGACAAGGGGTTATTCATTTAGTTGCTGTCCTTGGTTATGAATGGGGATTGCTTCCTTTAATATCTGCTGGTCTTAGTCCTAATTTCAGAGATGCACGTGGTAGGACAGCTCTTCACTGGGCATCACATTATGGAAGGTGAGTGCCCCCTATCAATATTTTGTCTCCGGACTAATTTTGTCTTAAAACATGAACCTTTTGGTGTTTAAGACTAGTGCCGACTTTACTGCTTCTAAGTTTCTTCTTTCTGCGTTATACTCCTAGCAAGGCTATGTTAAAAGGCAGCTTAGTTTGTAAGACGGATCCAACCCATCCAGTCCCCTCCTATCAGGGTAATAAACATCGCTCTTCTGTTACAGGCTAAATTGTTATTCAGAGATGTCACTGTTTATGTTTCTCATGCGCGTAGATAACTGAAAGATATTATATTAACGATAGTAATAACAGTAAAGGAGGCGCTATTTTGTTGGTACAGAAGTAGAATAGAAGACCCTCAGCTGGGGATGCTGCACCTCTAGCCCTTATGCTAAGTTGCTCGGACATGGCACTTTCGGTGCCGCACCCGTGTCGACACGACACTAGTAAGGGTGTGGGTGTGGGATCCGTACCGGATTTGGTCAAATATTTATGGGTACTTTGACCACGGATGGCGGAAAAATTCAAGAGAAGATATAATTTGATTTTCGAAATCAGAACTAAAGCTAGGGTAAATTTGAAGACTTTACCTCTCAAATAATGTCTTCCTACATTACTTCAACCAGAAATCTAATGGGGAAGGTTTATTAAGGCCAGCAAAAAGCGTATGATCAGATTATGACTCTATTTTTATTTATTTGGAATTACTTTTAGCCGAATTCCCGCACCCGTATCCGTACCAGGATCCATATCCCCGAATTTTAGAATTTAATTCTCGACGGATCCGACCTCTAGATCCATACCCGTGTCAGACACCCGCACCCGTGTCCGAGCAACTTAGCCCTTATGTGGGTCATTTGGAAGGAGAGACATAGTAGATTGTTTGAAGTGATCGTAATTGATTTTGTTTATTTGAGAAGTAGCCTCTTGTCTCTAATTTTGTTTTTGTGCACTTTTGAGTTCCTGTAAAAATGAGGGGATGTCTTTATAAAGAACCATGTTTTTTTGTAGGTTCTTTACTTTTTGGGTATACTGCTTGCATACGAGGTGTTCCCCAACATGTTAATAAAGTTATTTACCTTATCAAAAAATAATTAACATAGTAACAAAAATAAGAAAATAATAATAATAATAATGATGATGATGATGATGATGCAGACTAATGCAGACTATAAGTTCTCTTTTGTTTCTGTATTCTATTCCATTTAATCATGCATTTGCTGTTGAAATTCACCTAGTATAAGTATGAAAAACCTCCCTCTGAGTATGTGCTAAGAATTCTGCCACAAAGTCTTCACAAGCGAGCTATGTGCTGCATATATTGATAATGGGCAGATTAGTTATTGATAATACTAGAAAAGAAAATCATCTTAACTTGCTAAGTTGTACAGAAGTTCGGTATACATGTAAAAATCAGTCATCTTAACTGTTTGCTTTAATTAATGATCTACTTTAGGGAGGATATGGTGATTGCACTTGTCAAGCTAGGTGTAGCTGCTGGTGCTGTTGATGATCCAACTGCTGCATTCCCTGGGGGACAAACAGCTGCTGATTTGGCTTTTAGTGGAGGTCACAAAGGGATTGCTGGATATTTGGCAGTATCAGATCTTACTACTCATCTTCAATCATTGGTTATCAATAATAATGCTCTAGACAATATTGCTGCTGAGCTTGAAGCTGAGAAGGCTTTTCAATCTGCAGCTCAAGAGGTTGTTTCTTTCAACGAAACGATAAATAATGATATTTTCTTGAGAGTATCTCTTGCTTCTGTGAGGAAATCAGCTCATGCTGCATCACTGATTCAAGCTGCATTTAGAGCTCGTTCATTCCGTCAGAGGCAGCTTACAGAGAATAGAAATGATGTTTCTGAAGCTTTAGTTGACCTTGTTGCTCTAGGCTCCTTGAACAAGGTCCAAAAGGTGAATCACTTTGAGGACTATTTACACTCAGCTGCCATAAAAATCCAGCATAAATATCGTGGCTGGAAGGGGAGGAGTGAATTTTTGAAGATACGCAACCGAATTGTGAACAACCAGGTAAATTAACATGTCTGTCCTTTTTTTATTCCCTTTTAGTGTGTCTGCTAATAAGTACTGTACAACTTTTTGTTAAGGTTTTTCTATTTGCTAATCTGGCTCTTTACATATATTTCCATTCAGAATGTCCCTTTTTGTGCTTTCTAGCTTTCAGATGCTAGCTTTTTTTCTTATTTCAAGTTGACCAATTATAAACTTATTTGTAGTTGGGTACTAACCCTGTCGACTTCACTATTCTAACTGTTAGTGCTGTATAATAACTAGCTTGTCACATAAGAAGTAGAAGAGTATACTGTCCATAAATGTAGCTCTTACTAAAGACCACGAGAAGGATAAGAAGGTATTTATCAAAGAATGCTAGTTAACTTTTTCTCTCCCTATGGTAAAATGATTTGCCTTTTGCTTTAACTGACTCATTGAGCACGAAGCTTAAGATTCTTTTTTTTTTTTTTTTGATAAGGTAAATAATATTCTTAACAAAGAAGGGGAAAGAAAAATCCCGTAGACAAGCCGTATACAATCTTATGTCCCTTAAGATTGTCTGTCACTAAATACTTTAGACAAGATGTGCATATGATGATGAATTTCAAACCGTGTGAATCACATCATTTCAGGCTTTTCAGCCCTTTGAATCAAGTGGCCATTATATATTCAAAAATTTACTCAAACTTTTGTTGGCTTCTTGTAAATATTTGATGGTTAAATTTAAGAAATCGTTTATCTTCCACTCTGAAGTTAGTTTAGATATAATTCAATTGAATTTTGGAAAGATTTTGTTGAATCATTAATTATCTCTCCACCTTCAGAGTGCAGTCGAAATGATTTGTATATCATGTTATGATTTGATTTCAGGCTCATGTACGTGGACATCAAGTTAAGCAATATAAAAAGTTTGTTTGGTCGGTCAGTGTAGTTGAGAAGGCCATTCTGCGTTGGAGGAGGAAAAAACCAGGGTTGCGAGGATTTCGGCCACAAAAAACTAGTCCGAAAGGACCAGCTGAGCTTGAGAAGAACGACGAGTATGAATTTCTAAGTATTGGTCGAGAACAGAAGTTAGTGGGAGTTGAGAAGGCTTTGTCAAGAGTTCAGTCCATGGTACGTCATCCAGAGGCAAGAGACCAGTATATAAGGCTGGTTGTAAAGTTTGAACGTTCTAAGGTGAGTCATATCTTCAGTAGCTAGGAAAATTTTGAATCTAGCTTCGTGCAAGCCACCACAGTCCACATGTAATAATTTAAGAAACTTGTTTCAGTAGAACATCATATTCGAGCCAGCTATAGTTGTTGCTATGATCCACTGATTAATAGATACACTATACGTGTTATTAAAATATTTTAGTTTGAACAAGCTACATACGGCTGTCACAAATAACAAATAGTCTTATAAGTACTATTTTACTTAAATAAAGACCCATCTAAATGTACATAGTATACTTGTGTTTATCTTATTGTCTATTCCTTTGTTCTTTACGAGAGCCATATACATATATATACACAGTATACTTGTGTTGATTTTACTGTCTGTTCTATCATGCATGACAAGTAAACCCACTTCCTACGAGGAGCCTATACTATGTAGTTGGAAGTCCAGTCATCTGTGTTTGTAGATCTAGTGGTGAAAAACAGAACTCATTGGGTTTGTTACAGTAGACAACTAAAGGTAATGCTTGTAGATCAGTTATGCTTGGAATCTGTCCACAAGTTGTATTTATGACCTTAGTGATACTATTTGCTACGAATGCCAGTGACCGGCCATCTTTATTGAAACCTGACATTCTTTTGTTTGTTTCAGCAGGGCAGATGACGGAGGGAGCAGTAAATAGGTTATGACCAGTATAGCTTTTCAGTATACTGTGAGTAAAGGAACACTCCAGTTGTTTTGCAGACATACCCTATAATCACGCCTAAATGTACTGCTTAGTTGATTCTAGTCTAACAGGCCTGAAATTTAGTCATCTGGGAACAGAGGAGAAAGATGTACATTTACATTTTCTGCTGTTGTAATCACATACAGTTCCCATTAGGATAGTTGATTGAAATATAGCATTTGAAGAGAGATTGTATGGCTGAGAAACAAGTCGGTCACATTTAGGCTGAATGTTAACTAATAGATGGCACGTACTGACCAATATAGGAGCTAAGTAAATGCGTATCATGTTAACAATGTTGATATATTCTTGCATCGAATGTATATCTTTTTTGAAGTAGTTGGAATATGATTGTTTGATCTGGATAGCAAACGTCTGGGTCTCTCTGGTTCTTGGCTTCTTGCTAAACAAACTGAATGTTGTTAAGCTTTTCTGTTCCCCCTCTTTTTTGGTGGAACCTCTTGGCTAAAGTTTATGTGGTTTATATTCCTACTTTGGGGGAAGCAACAGGGAACGTGTTGAACTTATTCTGTAGGCTGAGACTTACTTGATCTTCTAGGGTGGGTGGTAGGTCGTGGCGATACTACCGCAGTTAGTTTGTGTTATCACTTCTTATATTAGCTTACTTCGTGTAGCTACGAAACGTGTTGGTCCGATTTTAGGGCTCCAAAGACAATATTAGAATATTTATGTCAACACTTACAGTATCTGTAAACAAAAATTAAAATTAAAATAAACAAATAAATAAATGAAAAAGTGCAGAATGATACATAAATTAAAGGCTGTAAAGTGGACTGTCTTTCATATACAACAATTACACTCCCAACTCCGAAGTAACTTTGGTCGGCATTAATTGCCTTTCCTATGTAATTAGAAACGATATTCCCACTTACACATCAAAATTGGATGAGGAATTAGAAGCAATTAGTAAATTGCGCAGGGCTTAGTAAAATCACAAGAACATAAGCAGTGTCCCTATTCATCCTGTTCAGGAGGAAGTCTCACCACCTTCTTTGGGGCTCTCACTCAACAATTCACCCAAACTAAGACAAATTACATACAACACATATGATACAGCTGGTAGTTACCGTCCAACACAGTGATATATACAATTATCTGCACATTTAACCATTATCTGCAGCTCTGAGTTTCTGTTACTGGTATTTGATTTAACCTTGAATGTGACAACTGAAATTTGATTCCTCAGAGCACATGTTTTGATAAGTCCAGGCTCTTTGCACTCAAAGTCGGCAGTTGTTTATTCTTGATTCCTTGAAATGCATAGGAGCTATATGGCACTCCCAAATGCTACACCTATATTGCACTCACCTGAATTTTGAACCATTCAGGTTGGTACATGTACTGAGGTCATCAGGCACATGAGGGCGAGAAAGTTTGTCCTTTGCTCCCAAAACCAACTTCTGAGGATGACCCAGCCTTTGGCTAAGATCAATTTCTTTCAACCTAGCCGAAGCACCTATTTGAGTCTGTCTTCCCAAGAGCCTTTTGACCATATCATCCAGTTCCACAATTTTCCTGTGTAAGTTGGTCTTATCCATCTGGCAAAATAGGGTGGGAAAATGGAACAGCAGCATTATTAATAACTAATCTTCCAATGTAACATTGATCTCCTACTATTGTCAAAAGAAGAAGGTTCATACTTTCAGCATTTCATTTTGAGCAGTCAGCAACTGATCACGTTCATGTAACTGTTCTATGCTCATTTGAAATGATAACACATCTGCCTCTCTTCTTCTAGCTTCCAAAATGTGTCTACAAAATGGTAAATAGTCAGAACCCATCATAGAACATCCTACAAATCCAAAACTAAATACTAGCATATTATGTTGGTCTTTCACAAATACTGGAAGATCTATCAATCCTATGCACTTTCTGAAAGAACTAAAGTGATAATATAAATTACTCCAAGAGGCACTATTTCACTGATTTCGTTCTCTTTCAACAAAGTTATTCCACTGCCAAATGCCAACCATACTACTAATATTACACTAATATATTATGAATGAGGAAGACAAAGTTATGACTAAGGAAGACAAAGTTATGACTGAGGAAGATAAAGTAACTAACCTCTCTCTTTCTTCAACTAGATCATCAATTTGTTTCCTTAGATTGGAAAGTTGTCTCTCCTGTAATAACATAAACCACTTGTAAGGATCAAATTGAAAATATTAGTATGTGACTTCCTATTGAGCATACCATCTCAATGCGCTCTTCTGATTGTTGCTGAGCCTCCTCTACAAACTTTTGCAGTTGATACTGGTTTATCAAATTCTAGTACATACATAAAAAAATAAAAAAACGTTGAAAAACCAGAAGCAGAATACACAATAAAAAAGGAACAGGTTTTAGTGGGAAACTTACTGCATAATTAGTCATGTCCAGCTTGACACCAAGCAAATCCCGGATAACATCATGTGTCATGCTTTCTGTTGCTGCCAGTCTACTGTTCAGCAGACAAATCTGCCAAAATATATGGTCATAAATATGTGCAGGAACTGTCTTTGGAACTTGGAAGTGCAAAAGATAAAGAGATAATTATAGCAGTGTTGAGATGATAACCAACAGTAACTTTGTTAATTATCTGAAGTCAGAAGTAGATACATCAATACAAAATCAGTGGAGATACAATAGCATATGCATCAGTCGTATACATCCATGATTTGGTCTTAAATTGTGTTACCTATTACCTATTTAGATTGCTTCAGTTCATGGAGTGGAACAAGGTCGCAATAGATTGCCTCTATTAGATCTTTGCCAATATTTTCACTAGTTCTTGATTAAATCAATAGCCTTTACTCCTCTTGAGGATTTGCATATAACAATGTACAGTGACTGAATTCCTCATCTTTAGTAGAGCTAAGCAGTAAAAGGTGGTTATTTCATAGCAGCAGCGTCTGGTCTAGTTTGGATGCACCTTGCGGTGTCCGCCCCATACTTGTTACCTCCCACCGGTAGGGTACCATGTTACCGCCTGCCAAGGCTTGGTGAATTGAGAAGAATTTACCTAGTGTGACCTCTGATGGTATCCGACCTTAGCAGTTCAAGATGAGGTATAATCTCATAATAAAGGTTGATAATTTGGATTAGTCAATTTACAAAAACTCCAAAAGTTGGTAGAGTATAATCTTTTTAGGAATCACCCCGCAAGCAAAACATGAGCTTTCTGCAGCTACTATGTAAAAAATATGAACTGGAACTTTTATTATCTAAAGTACATACCTCCTTCTGCTTTTGAGCCAGTAGCGCCTCTAGCTCTTCTATACGAAATTTAGCCGCTGACAATTCCTGGTCTTTTTCACTATTCATCTGCTGGACCAGACTGGAAATGCATCTGAAAGGTGAGTTTGAACCTCTTGTCCTGGTTGAGCACTTCTCCATCTTATCTGAGGTTGGTTCTCCATGTAGTGTGTTCAATGGGTGTGTTTCAAGTCCACGCACCAGTGCCTCCAACTCCTTGTACTGAAATCACACATGGTGAATGAGAGCTGGTAACTGTCTCTTTTTTCTTCTTTTTTTCTTTCTTTCTTTCTTTTTTTTTTTTTTTTTTTTTTTTTTTTTGAGAAAGGGTAACAGTCTCTTATTTATAAGCACCATATTCCACAAGATAAAGCTACCAGTGGACTGAGCAGTCCCTGATATGGCACTTACATTAGAAATTTGTGAATGATTTTTCCTTGCCGGTTGTAATTATTAATTTCTTTCCACAAAAAGCTGAGCTCAATGAAATTTTAAAAGTCTTAGCTTTTCAAGATCATAGCAACTGAACAGTGTCTAGTAGTTTTCATTTGTATTTGTATATTATAGGCTTGAGATGAGGTTAAATGGAATAACATGATCAATAAGGATTCATTTAGCCTCCCCCAACGTGTTTGGTGGTGAGGCGTTGTTGTTGTTAAAATACGAGCAATATTCAAAGTAACTTCCATAGTCTTAAGCATACTAAGTAGCAAGTTACAGCATAATTAAGTTTCGCTTTTCCAGAATTTATTCTAATGACTGAAGTCAATTCAGTGAATTCCCTAGCACTAGGCTTAAAACAGGTGATTTTTAATTCTTGTGTTGGGAAACGAATTAGAGATACAGAGGCTTTGCTACTTGATGTTGTTATTTGCTGCTCACACCAATAGGTTAAATGGACTTCTATGCTTTAATACCTTTTGTTGATACTGTGATGCCTGGGCTTGCGCGTGCAACAAGATTTCTGAAATGTATTCCTTGCATTGCTTTAGCTACAGCATATAAACCAAAGCTCAATTATGTGGAAAATCTGGCTGGAAAGAAACTCTTGAGATGAATGAAATAAACGTGTGAGACAAGAACCTACCTCTTCAGTTAGCTCCGCCTTTTCTTCTTTAAGACGACCTATTTGATAATAAGCCTCAGTAGGCTCCACCAACCTGACACGCAGTTTCTTGGATCAATATCATCTTTACCATGTCATGTATATATATGATGAATCATCATGTATACAATAAACCACATGAATTCTCTGACCTCGAAAATTGATCCTTTGTCAATAGTTCACCTGAGCTCTTCATGTCCATACAATGGGAGTTCTCAACCATCAATAATCTTTTTCTTAGCGCTTGAAGCTCCAGTTCTAATGAATCTCTAATTAGGCGATCTCTTTCTACCTCTTCTTCCATTTCATGTACCTTAAAAATGGGATAAAAGAGAGGACTTAAATTTCATAACATCAACCCAAGAGAATAAAGCTTGCATTTTAGAATATCCTTTGGTTTATAAGGTCATCCTACAAGTAAAGGAGGGCTCATATTGAATTTAGAAACTGCACTACTGCTGATTTTGCTGGGGGCAAATGACAGTGAGCACTTTCATATCTAGAACTGAAAATCTAAATATGGAAAGGCTTACCTTACTCTCAAGTACATTTATGGTGCCCTCAAGTTCCTCAACTGAGTGTTCTAAAATTTTAACCTCCTCATCCTTTTGTTCAGCATACACTTTACTGGCTTCTGATGCCTGGTAAATTAAAGGATAAGTCATCAGTGCATGGCATGTCAAATTTTGGCAAGTTACAAATTCTTTAGGAAATACATACCTGGCCAGCTTCAACCGCAATAGCTTCATTCTCATCAGCTAGTGCATATGCCATATCAAGCCTGTCTTGCAAGAAGTGAAGCTGTTCACGAAGCTGGTTCTTTTCTCCAGTCACCCTTTTGAGATCATCTTCAGTATCCTTCATCGATGACATCAGTTGTTTCGCTGCTGAGGAGGTCAGACGAAGAATTTCATTCTCTAGGTTTTTCACAAGCTCCCTTTGTTCTTCCAACTCAACCTCTGTTTGGGACTTCTTCACATAAAGATCCTCTAAGAGAGCTCTCAGCTCAGAGTTTTGCTTTGAGAAAGTATCTGATTCTCTTCTAGTCTCTTCAAGATCAGCTTTCGAGGTAAACAAAGCATTCTCTATCTCCTTCAGCCGATTTTCAAGATTTTTGTGTTGATTGAGCATTTCATCAAGTTGACATTCTTTCGTAGATATCTCATGTTGAGATCGACTCAAAGCTGCAATTAACTGTTCAACTTCATCCCTGATATCCTTTCTGCTAGAAGCTGATTCCTGCAACAAGCTAATGTCAAATAGCAAACCTTTCAACAAAGCTTCTTTCCGTTCCAATTCTTTTCTGAGCTTCAAATTTTCATATGTGCTGTTAGTTTCATCTAGACCTGACTCTTTATCCTCCATACTTCCAGAGCTTGTCATTCCATCGAGTTCTTCTTTATCCATAATCATGCCAATTTTACAATTTCTGGAACTTCTCCCCAAGTCTTTCACGGAAGCAATAGCTTGGCAATGGTGTAGAAGAGAAATGGATATCCCGTTCTTCATATTGCCAGAACAAATACCATATAGTAATAATTTTGAGCTGCTGATGTGGCTCAGTGTCTCTTCTGCCATTCTAAAAGCATCAGCGAACAATGTTTTCAACAATCCCTCCACATCTTTTTGCATATCCACAAAAGAACCTTCAAGCAAGGACATTGTATTTGAAACTTCTATCAAGCTGCGACAGGCCTCATCCTGTATTGTTCCTTTTTCTTCATCTCTCTGTTGAATGGAGGACTTAAGTTGTTTGACATCTTCGACCAAGCTTGCTTTCTGTGCCATTAACTCCTCTTCTGCTTGTCTCAACATAGAAGTCAAGTGTTTTTCATTTTCATTCACTTTAACAAGAGCATTTAACGTGTAATCGACTTCTTTGATGGTTGAGAAGGCTTCCTCAAACTTATCAAAGAAGCTCTTCTCTTCAGTGATTTTCTCACCAACTTTTTCCTGCATGCCACAAAATACCCCCCAAGAAATGATACAGCATGAATTTTCGGAACTCAATTTAAACAAATGGAATAGAGAAGAATTCAATTTGATATTTTCTTACCTGAAATAATAAAGTATGTGCTGTTTCAGAATTCAATTTAAGGGTAATGGAAAAAGTTATGTGACATCTGTATTACCTCTTTCCTGTAGTTGCAGCTAACTTCAGCTCCATGCATCGTCATTTTATGACCCCAAATCATTTCATTTTGTTGGTTCCTGATTGGATGCTGGCCATTCAGTTTTGCCAGTTCAGCTGAATCAGAGAGATAAAGCACTGGGGTTGAGCAATCCCCCGCTCTTTTCTCATTGGATACCGAATTAAACTGAGCATTTATTTTGGCAAAAGCACCATATGCCATTTCAAAATCCCTCCTCAAATGCAATAGTGTCGTGTCTTCTAGATTCAAACTCTTCGGTGTGCTTTCTGACTTACCACTGACGGAAGATGTCTTTGACCTCTTTTCTGAAGCAACCCTTTCAGCTGAAATATTAGAAAATGAAGCTGAAGAGTCAGTGGTCCATCCATCTGATTCACTTGGATCGTCAGTTGTATGAGGGCATAGATACGAATTCAAAGTTCTGTTAAGATTTGCAGTGATGTGATTCAATTTCTCATTTGTTTCAACAAGTTCATATCTAATCTGATACAAGAGTTTCTGCTTTTTGTCATCGTCATGAAGCTTACTGGAATCACGTGATGGAAACCCAACTGTATGGTATTGAGAACTGCCAATATTTTCTATCAGATCAGAGAAACTATTCCTCATCTGATGGATATGATCTAGAAATTCTTGATTGAACTCCTTGCACAAACAAAGCATTTTATAAGTGTCTGATTGGAGGCCTGACATATAGTTTTGTGCATCGAAGCAGAGCGCATTTGCAGCATTTTCCACCTCCTGTAGCTCTTGCCTTGCCAACTCAATATTATGTTCATTAGCTACTGCCAATAAAATTTCACTTGAACTGCCTCCTTTTGTGAGGTTACTGTCAATATGATCAGATCCATTGTTTGCAGAAGATGAAGCAGCAGCATGAACTTCAGCGACATGGTTGCTATTCTGCAGTAGATTTTTTTCTAAAAATTCCAACCTACTGATTTGATCATCTGTAGAAGAAACTAGCTGGATTGCTTCCTTGTTGCTTTCCTCATTGTCTAACTGCTGAACTTGTGTAAAAGCCATTGTTGCACCTCTCAAAGAATTCAAGTTTTCATCCATTTGCAATATGTCACGTTGTGCTTCTTCCAAGCTCCTCTTTAACAAAAGAATGGTTTCTTCCTTCTCAATACAAATTTTAGCAGCTCTCTCAACATGCTCACCAATGCACGCATTGTCAGGAAATGAGCAAGCTATATTTTCTATCTGGGAGGAAGCGTCTCGCAGGGACTTAGAACCATCTATGAGAAAGGTTGTTAGCTCCAAAGTTGCTCTTTCCCATTCCACACACAGCACCTTTATTTCTTCCTCTTTAGCTGCTAGCTTGTTCTTTAAACTCATGTTTTCATCAGCCATTAAGCATATTTTCTCCTGTAGTTCTGACTTCATTGCAACAATCTCTTCCTGCATATGAAGAATCGTTCTAGTTGTTTCTATTTCAACCTCCTCACGCACTAACTCAGTTTGGTGTTCCTGCGACAACTTTAGTGCATGATCCTCTAGATATTGGCTACTAAGCAAGTGAGCCGCCTCAAGGTCCTTGGACATTTTCTCTAGTTTAGCGTGCAAAGTCACCATGCATAGGCTGCCATTACTGTCTTGATTTTCAAAAAGAGAAACTATTGATTCATGGGTATCAGGTTTAGGTTTGTGTTGCAGCCCACCCCTTTCAGTGTCATGCAGTTGTTTAGACAGCCGTCGATTTTCTTCCCTCGTGAATTCTAGCTCTTCAATTAGCTGAACTTGTTCCTGTTCCATTGCTTCCATCAAGGATCTCGCTTCAGCCAAGTGTTTCATGATATCTTTATGCTGCAAGATGGAGGCTGCATCAGTTCTCTCAACTTCTTTATTTTCGGATTCTCCACCTGCTAGCAGGTCATGTGGCTTCCTGTTTACTTCATCAGATTCGATTGACATGATCTCCACCTGTTAAAGTACCAGTTAATCAACAGAATAAACGAACAATTTAGTATCTCAACTGATTGCAATTTTCTTTCCCTCTGTATGCAATAACCTTCCTGCTTGTCATTTCAATATGTCATGTTGGGAAACTCAAAAATCTAGGATCCTTCTTACAGAATCAAATGCAGCTTGGTTAAAGTTCTCTTACAGAATCAAATGCAGCTTGGTTAAAGTTCATGTGCTTTCCCAATTCCCCTTGCAATTCATCAACTTCCCTGCAAAGCAAAAGACAGATCAGAAGCGAGAAAGAAAATGCTCTTGAATAAGAACATGTGCAATTTGAACTCTCAATTCATTGAGTTCAATACTAAAAGAGAAACGTTTGCATGTTGTCTGTGTGTTCATGACGAAAGTATCAATCATTCCACACCAATTGAATCATAGATTTTTACGCAAATAAAATTAATATGAGTATGTTGCTCTATAATATATGTGTACAGACAAAATTTGTAACCAGTATAAGCAGTCTTTGTGCTCTAAAAAAATTAAATTTGTTGAATAGCATTGAATCACCTCATCTAGAAGTTCAGATGTAAAAGGAAACCCTTTGATTTATTTATTTAGGTCTACAACACGCCCTACTCATGCCAGCCTTGATTCTTGTTCCTTGGGCAAAGTAATGCCTTGTACTAATAAGGAGGGAAATTTAATTAATTAGGACGACGACGACGTTTGGGTTAAATATTTAGTTAATTAGTCCGTTAGTTAACAGAAATGTTGAAGTGTTCAGAAGTTGGTTATAGCCAGCTGGACGGCTCAGATGAATTGCAACAGAGGGCTGTGATCACACGCAGGGTTCCATATATTCCAATTCCAGTATGGGACAAAAGCAGATTTTGATATGTTCCTTTCCTCGTGCTCCCTTCTCTCCTTTCTCCTCTGATTCCCTTTCTCTCTATCTCTTTCTAAATCTCACTTCTCATCTCTTTTCTTCTCTTCTTCCTGTCCTAATCCTTACTCCTAAAATTCAGTATGTTATTGTGTTGGCATCATTTCACCGAGGGCTTTCTTTTGACTACCATTTCAGGTATGTGATACTGAAGGTCTTAGCTGAGCACTGGATCGATGAAGTTTAAGTTATAAGCTAGTTCGCCTATTGTATTCCTTGTTAATTTTCATTTATTACTCTTAAGTTTGTATTAGAGATTGTGGAACTTATCTGTTAATTTGCCTATTAATTGAGTTGAACAGTTGATTATTGCAGTTGAGTTTTGAGTTGTTGAGATTGTTGTTAGTAAAATCATTACAGGCAATTACGTGAAAATAATTTTGTTTTTTTGGATGGTGCTTGGTGGGGACTTGCACGCAAAGCCGTTGTCTGCTCTGAGCCTCTGCCAATATGCTAAATAGTAGTAGTAAACACCACGGTAAAAAGCTTAAACTATTAGAGAGGAAACGCTTCTATTTATTTATTTAGGTCTACCAACAAAATTCACTAAAAATAGGAAATTATAGTTACCACACTATTAAAATAAAGAGGCAACATAAAATTCTTTATTGCATGTTCACATGCATGTAGGTGGTAATTGTAGCTACACTGACGATTTAGTTGTGCACACACACATATCCTTATCAAAAATACACTCGCAGAGACTTACCTGATTAGTTTCAAATTCATTTTTTTGCATTCTTTCAACTCTCTTGCAGCGCTTCTTTCCTGCAAATAGGAAGCAGTTCACACATCAGATGATACACAACAGTCGCCGACTAACCCTCTTCTCTTCAAACAGGTACAGGCTGCCAAGGAAGTCTTGACAAATTCCAAAAAAACTTGATGAAGTTTCACGACAAAGAATGGATGTGTTAAAAGCAAAATGAGAGAGAGAGAGTCATCACAGTAAACTTGAACCTGTTCACTTAATTCTGACATTTCAGCAACCTGTGTTTCTGTCTCCCTGTTCTCGTAGAAGTTCAAACAAAAAAAAAACAAAAAAAAAAACAAAAAAACAGATGCAAAATTAAATTAAGATAGAACAAAGAGCTTCCATTTTTTGGAAAGACAATTGTTTATGGTAATTACCATCTGAGTTGCTTAAGGGGGCTAATATTTTCATATGCAAGTTGAGCCAATTCCGGATTTTGTTCAGTTCTTGCTTGGAGTAGCTGAATCTCGCCCTTTAAAGCAATATTCTCTTCCAAGATAAAGCTGTCTGTAGAGATTATACCATTTCCAAGTGATTCCAATCGATCAATTTTTTCTTCCCTGAGCTTCATAATCTCTTTACTAAGATGAATCTCTTCTTGTTGCTGCTGAACCTGCAAAACATTCCTAAACTTTTATTAAACATGACACTATCTCTATTATAATCTATTTCATCTAAGAAGCAGTTTATATCAAAAGGTGCATAAGAGATACTCATTATTATTTGTACCAAATGTTTCATCTCTTCAATTTCAGCCTCTAATCTCCTAACTTCCATCTCGGTCAATTTCTCTCTCCTCACAGCATTGAGCAAAGTTGCTTTCAGATAATGTAACTGCATGGGATTCATGGGACAATATTATCCTTGTCTTGATGCTAAAGAGAGAAGTATTACAAGGGAGAGTAGATGACTACCAAGTTACGTGTTCCAAACTGTGGACCACAATCGGCGTGCACATTCATTTCCTCAGACAGGCCGAAGCGCTCAGGAAATTCACACAAGCTAAATTGATCTAAACATGGGACATTTTCTGGAAGATAATTCTCAGATCCCTGCTGGTTCAGTAGAAAAGACAACTGACCCTGTTCACCCAAGGTTTCAAGTAAGCTTGAGAACATTGAATATTTTGCACAACAGAGAACTATATGCCTTTAATTGAGCACGTTACATGCCTTTAGTTGCTGGATTTGCTGCTGCAATGCTGAAACATCACCTGAAGCGTCTTCATTTATTTTAGCCTAGAATAAAGGTCAAATTTTTTGAAACAAATTTTTTTGGTTTTCAAAAAAGAAGTTAGCATAGCCTAGAAAAAGTAGCTTAAAATTGGAAAAACTAAAAAGTTTTGGTTTCTAACAAAAGTTAGCATATATCTGGAAGTTCATACATTGTTCTGAATAAGTTTTGCACGCTGAGCAAACTTTAGAGTGCTTAGTGTCTCACTGGCAGAACTGCAGAGATTAGAAACTAATTAATATAACATTGCTACTGTGTTCTAAAATCAGAGTAGAGATGATCCTGTTACCAAATAGATGGGCTGACAGTGGCGATTATTGTGGTTTTTGAGTTCCCACCAAGAGAATCCTACATCGAGGGAGGAAGAAAGGGATCTCTTATTGAGAAATTCAATAAAAAGTTAAGACTCCCATATTTTGTAAGCCTAATAGTCCTATGATGATTCTCACCTGAAGGAGAAAAGTTAGCCTAGAGTCCCTGTATGGAATGTGTCTATGTTTGCCATGTGCCAAATCCACCAAAGACATGATGACATGCCTGCATGCACCAACAAGACAACACTTTAGACAAAACATAGCCAACTTGGGGAGCAAAATTTGAGGCTGGCTTGAAGATGACTTCAAGAATATAATAGAAATATATGACTAACACAAAAAAGTACGAGCATTTTACAGCACAGGATGATGAGACCCTGCTGTCTAAAAAGTTTCCTTTTGCAATTTAAACGAGCTCCTCCTACTTGTTAGCTTCTAGTGGATTAGACAAACTCATATTACTTGCTAAGTTACTCTGTTAACACACACACACACGTTTTGAAGATGAAGCATATGCTTAGTTTCTAGTCTTTAGACCATGCTCAAACTCAAAAACTGCAAATCACATCAGCCAATGCCAAAAGGCGTGCAATCCAATTAAGCCTGAAAATGCAAAAAGGAGCCTAAACTTGACTATGAGCAGACCAAACTGCCCAAAAAACCACATGTAGACAACTGTCATTCAGGAGATTCCTTAAAACATAAAATAGTTTACCATAAACTGGAATTTCTCATTTCACTTAGGTATATGCTTTACCGAGTCAAGAAATCCCTACCAACTAAGCAAATCAGTCGGGCATCGGCCACAAAACGTTAACTTAACAAAAACTCAAATGAATCATGTTATTGGCTGTTATGCTGTCTCAGCTTCTGCATCTTTAGGATACCCGACATTCTGGAAATAGGTCTTGTTGCTAGGGGGAAAATTTAGTGCCTTATATTAATTCAATTTTTTCCAGTACACATTGGATGTAGGGTATGCTCATGGATATAGAGAATTCATATAGCCAACCCGACTAGTTTAAGATTATGGTGTCGTTGATTAATTGATATATGTCCATCTGATGTAGGGTTTATCATAATATAGCAAGATGGGTATTAGCAATTCGACCTGGATCACTAACTAGACGATATTTATCTTCTTTCCTAATGTGCTTAGATCTTATGACTACAGAATTTATGAGTGCAATGTGCAACAATTAAGAAACTCAACTGTGCACGCCATGAATCCACCACATAATGTTTTCACTTCAAATTAATGCCAATTTTGGACAGAACAGTTCAAACATATAATTCAGTCAAAGGCAATCCACAGAGCTTTTTGTCTCGCAAAAACTTGAATTTGTTTGTGCACATATTTTTCGTAATTGGTCATTAGTATCCCGGTAAAGATTCATAATTATTAAAAGAAAGCTAAAGGACTTATCCTATGAACTAAAAGTCTAAAAGTAGTATTAACTTGAGCATGAAGAATACATGATCGTGGAGGAGTATATGAAAACATTGCAGAAGGATCATCCAAAAAGAATAAAGAAAAAATAGACATGGCATAATAATATCAGCCCCAATTCAAGAATATCTTATGATCATGTTTACCCAAGAGTTGACAAAGACTTGTTTATAGTTGAAGCTTCTTTCAAACGGTCTCCTTCTGCCCCAGACCTTTTCTGCCTAAATAATCGGAAATCATGTAAGCCTGAAAGCACAACTGACCAATATTACATGCTATTAAAGTCAACAAATTACCTTTCAGAACCAGCTAGATCTACTAGATTTAGTCTTCCAAAACGAAAGTGCTTCATAGAGTCATTCTCCCAACAACTCTCAATGTTGCATGTGAAAACACTGTGAGATCGACTGCTCTCAGTATTCATATGTGTAGCTCCCATTTTTCTATTTGCAGCCCCCTGTGGAAGACAAAAACATTAGAGCAAATTTCATAAATGATAAAGGTGCTTAAAGATGAAGTTTCAGCATTAAATTTCACCTGCAACAAAATTCTGAGAATGTCATCAACAGAACTGACACTAACTTCAGTGAGGTTTTCGACATATACTCCTTTCTTCAAGTCTTCTCTGAGCTATCATATGTCAGCAAATGTCGTAACTGATTTGTATGAATGTGCAACACAACAGCAATTGTCATCAAATAAAATTGAACTTACCAGTAAATTAGTTGATGAAGGCTCAAGGAGGTCCGTTATTTGCTCGTTGTATATCTCTACGAAAGAGCACGTGCAACTATACTTCAATCTCTCATTCCTTCGCTTGTCCTCTTCCTAAAAGGCATTAGAATAAGGAAAGAGCACTACAAAACTCGATCACGCAAAGTAGTGAGGAGAGCTAAAAGATCTTTTTCATATCTAACCTCTGTAATTCTAGTAAATAAGTACTCAAATATACGAGAAGTGATCCCACATTGTTCGCTTAGTTTTTCGCCCATTTCACCAATGTCACCCATCATGGTGTAAGTCTTTCCGCTTCCAGTCTGCAAGAATGAAATAACTCCAAAACCTATATATCAGTAATCAGCTGTTGGAAACTACATCAAACACAAAGAATCAGCATCGTCCCGCACCTGACCATATGCAAACATGCAGCTATTATAACCGGACATGCAGTTATCCACCATGGGCAAACCAGCAACTCTGAAAAGCTTTTCCTGCCCAAAGCTCATGAAAACAGGTCATGTCAAAATTAAATTAACCTCGCATTTTGTCATCCTGCATCACACATGATGCATTCATGCTTCTGTGAATGCAAAAGCATGCAGATAGAGATCATAGCATTTCGAACCTGTGATATGGTTTCACAAGCAACATGATCAAAGGTGAATCTGGTTTCAGGATGACCAAGCCACAACAGTGTCTGTGCACTCTCTTGCCTTAAGCATCTACCATATCCTTGTGACACTTTCTCCGTGTTATTTAATGGTCTAACGCGAATCAATACCTACATGAAGGAAATATTCACTTTTGTTAGTCTTGTTAAGAAAAATGTGGACCTTGAGTCGCACTCAATCCCAAAAGTTAGTTTGAGGATTCTCCAAGACCATAATAAGAGTACTCCCTATATGGAGGTGGCATTGATTAAAGCATAAATTTTATGTGGAGAGTTAGCAAAATTTCAGCAAATGTTAAATTCTTAATGCATAATTTGTAAAGTGCAATGGATTTTAATGGTAAAAGCTTAGAGTCTGAACCTATCAAATCTAAGTTCCGGATACGCTTCTTGCTATACCCTCAACTAACATGGTACTTTACAACAACTACTTTGCCTAAGCTTATAACAAGTTGGGGCCGGCTATAAGAATCTTCACTAACCATGTTACTCCATTTTAAATCCATCGCATGCCTATATTATGCAAAGGCTATATTATGCAAATACAAAGACAACGTACTCCCTAGAAGTCCTCTATGTACACTAAACGTATAAATTCTCCAAAAGGCTAAACCACTCCTAGAAAGCATAAGACCTACAGTAAAATTGTTAACCTGTCTAAAACATATTCTCAACTAATATGTATCGCATCTTTTTCTTCCATTATGCCCTATCTTTCACTATGTCTGCGGTCCTTCAATACGACTTTGTATTATAAACTGATGTGAAACTCTAACAATTCAAATTGACAGGAAAAAAAATAAACATAAAATTCGATATCCTTAAAACATAATTCCTAAACAGAACCTGCACATTATGATCTTTCCAAAAAGAAGGATCCTCAGCCAGCTCAAAATGCGGAACTTGAACAGATACCTCGGGATCCACAACCGATGTTCCTTTTGTACTTCTATAAGATAAACTATTCCCCTTTCCTCCAGTATACAAAGCATGCCTAGTTCCAGAACCCGCCCCGGGCATAAACACATTAGAATTTCTCCTTAGTGGTGTAGATTGAGCTGAATTAGGTTCAGAATGAGCTTTTCTATCAGCTCGAAACCCTCGGGTTAGCTCTTGAGCTAGGGTTTGGTACTGAGATGGATCAGCTATGGAATTAAGAGGTGTTCTAGGTGGTGGAAATGGAAGTTGAGTGTCGAATTCGTTCTCGTTCGACTCGAATGGAGACGATTTTAGATTGGTTCGAGTAACAGATCTAACAGATGATGAAGTTTCTTTTGACATTTTAGCTTAAATTTCAAATGTGAAATTGGACTAGGGTTTGTTTTAAAAAGGAAATAGAGTTTGAATTTGTTAGTGTTGAGTATATGGAAGTGGAAATGTTAGTAACAAGAGAGAGCATTGGGCATTAGCCATTTGTGAGTGGTGGAGTCGTGGGGTCTGTAAAGGAGTATAAGCCCGCTCCTTTTCAAATTCAATTCTCAATTCTGAATACCGCTCTATTTTTACTCATTTCTTTCTCCTTTTTGGTTTTTTTAAGTTTTCCACTTCTTCTCTTTTGTCTTTTGTTTATTATTATAACCAAATTTTTGGTCTTGTGGGGATAACATTATATAATAATTTATAGGGACCCCTTTAATTTCAAATTTGTCTTATATTTCCAACTACAACATCATTCAAAAAGAGTCATACGATTTATATTTTTTTAGTTTGTACCAATTTCAAACTTGTCTTATATATTTCAACTACAATATCATTCAAAATAAAGCTGATTTCCTTTCATCCAAAAAGAAAGTATAGTGTATTAACATATTTATCTCGCTTCAAGTTGGTACAAGGAGGAGGGTAATAGGATATACAAACTTAAATGTATAATTAGAATTATGGAACCGGTTTGAGGAGTGAATATAGATATTACTGATATAAGGCTTGTGCTGGTTTACATGGTAAATTTCTTGAATTTTTATTGTTATATTAGTGCTCTTATTCTTCTTCTTTTTTAAAATCATATTAATTATACGTGATTTATGTAGTCTTTTTGGCAGTCTAAAAAGCATTACCAAGGTATTTATCTTTTGACAGTTCTAATTCCTGCTATTGGAAAAGGATTAGACTCCCACCACTAATATTCACGATATGCGATGATTGTTGTCTACTAATTGAGTTATATGATCATTTGTTGCCTATCATAAAAGTCACAACCATTTGTTACGTGATGGTAAGTTGATATATGGTTGGCTATATTATCAATTCACCTCTACAAGTGGCTATTTGGATGGTGCAATGTGCAAAAATCTTTCTACATTCACCTCTACGGGTGGCTATTTAGATGGTGTGATGTGCAAAAATCTGACTACATTTTAATGTAGAATCCTAAAAGTGGCCACTTTTTTAATTATCTACCCTAAATCTAGCTATTTTGTCAATTGATAACTTTAAGTGTGGCTATACAAGAAGTGGCTACCGAAAGAAGCACACGGGACAACATGAAGCTCCTCTCGCACGTGTTTATATATAGACTAGATGGGTTTACTCTGCCAGCACGGGCCCAACAGTCTTGTACTCCATCTGTCTCAAATTATTTGTCCTTCTTTCTAAAAATAGTTGTCTCAAAATATTTATTCAGTTAGGATTTCAAGGTAAAATGTTCCATTTCTTTTCATAGTAGTAAATGTCTTGAAGGCCACAAAGATCTCACTTATTTGATAATATTATAATTGTTCAAATACCAATGAAGATTAAATAAGAGTAAAATAGTCAATAATTCTCCCTCATTAATGATTTCTTAAGGGGCGTGTAAAAGTGAAGAGGACAAATATTTTGAGACGAAGGAAGTATATATTTTATTACGAAATTTTTATGAGGTGTTCTTTTATGAAACTTTGAGATGTTTCTTTTGTGAATAGCTGTTTAGCAAAATTTTTATGAGGTATTTCTTTTGTGCATGAATAGGTATTTAGCTTATTTTTTTAGATTTTTTACATAAAAGTACAAGTTTTAAAACTTAATTACCAAACATAGCAATATTTTAGCAAAATAACCCTATATAGAGGAAAACACAAGTTAATTACAAATATAACAAAAACATAGCAATATTTTTTCATAACATACCAAACCCTTACATTCTTCCTCTTATTTCCCCCACTATCACTTTTGCTCCTCCCATTTCTCCCTATTTCACTTTTCCTCCCACCATTTCTCCCAATTTTACTTTTATTCCTATCATTTTCCCCAATTTCACTTTTCCTCATCCCATCATCGATGTATCTCGTTGTATCTCACCGTATCTCAACTGTTTCTGCAGCACCGTATCTAACTGTTTTTGTACCGTTTCAACTGTTTCTAATTGTTTCTGCACCGTTTCAACTGTTTCTGCAGCACCGTATCTAACTGTTTCTGCACTGTTTCAACTGTTTCTGCAGCACTGTATCTAACTGTTTCTGCACCGTTTCAGCTGTTTCTGCAGCACCGTTTCAACTGTTTCTGCAGCATCGTATCTAACTGCTTCTGCACCGTTTCAACTGTTTCTGCAGCACCGTATCTAACTGTTTCTGCACCATTTCAACTGTTTCTGCAGCACCGTATCTAATTATTTCTGCACCGTTTCAACTGTTTCTGCAGCACCATATCTGATTGTTTCTGCACCGTATCAACTGTTTATGCAGCAATGTATCAAACTGTTGCAGGAACAATTGGGGAAAACAACAACACTAATACTGATAATAACAACAATAATGATAATACAATGTATAACGAAAGTATTGTTGCATACTAAAATAATAAAAGGATATAGTTATATTATCTTTGTGTAGATATACGGTGCTCTGAGTCGTGCTGGGCACTGTCCTAAGAAACTATTCCAGCAGCCTAGAATTTTTTCCAGGATAAAACGAGTCTTCCTCTATATTAATAGGGGGATCAGGAATCATCAAAATTATATAATGTACCCAGCAAGTCTAGGGTGGAATACAGTAGGTAAATATCAGTAGAGGAAAGGAATACTAGTTATTTGGACGTGTATAAGCAATTAGAAAGAAAGAAGGCATTTTCTTATATCGGATAGCAATGATGATGAGTAAGGGTGGCCAGCGGTCCGGTCCGGTCCGGAACCGGGCCAAAAAAATTTCAAACCGGTGGAATTCCGGTCTACCGGTCCGGTCCATGCCGGTTTCAAATATTGGAGCCGGATCGGAACCGGTTCCGGCGACCGTTAGGCCGGTCGGTACCGGTCCGGTCCGGCCGGTTAACGGTTTTTTTTGTTTTTTTTTTTTTTTAGGCAAATAAAACTAAAATTTGAAAAACTTAACAATTTATTTAAACATCATTTGTGATAATTAGGTAAATTATATTTTTTAATGAAACAAATTAACAAAATAATTATGTAAATTATATTTTAAAATTTATTAATGTAAAGTTTATTGAATGAGAAATAAATAATTGAACGACGTCTTCTAGTTTGTTACTTTATCAGTGTAAAGTTTATGAAACAAAACAAACGTTTATTGAATGAGAAATAGATAATTGAAATGACAAAACAAATTAGAAATCGAAAAATTACAAAGATACTAAATAAACTAGAAATTCGAAAATACATAATTGAAATAGATATTCCCTTAGCCATCTCTTCAAATTTTCAATCACGCGGAATAAAGCCATTTATTATATCCCATTCGGTTCTGTGGTTTTTTTTTAAGTGTTGCCTAAACTTTCCCGTCCCTCCATTGTTGGGTCCAGTGTAAAGTTGTCACTCTTTGTTACAGATGCTACATTTAGCTTTCTGAGATTCAGTATCTTTCGTAATAAGTTCCCACACACTACTAAAAATAAGGCATTTTCAGACCGAAATTTCGGACCGAAATTCGGTTGGAGCACGTTGTCCGACCGACGCGGTGGGATAATTCATCGAATTATAATTTTTTTTTTTTTTACTTTTAGTCGACCGCCGCGGTCGGACAATAATTAAAATTTTTTATCCGACCGCAGCGGTCCGAGTGCGGTCGGAAGGCAGAAACTATACACACACGGGCATAGCAGCCCGTTTTCATTACACCCAAACCAACATTCTCTCTCTTTCGCCCCCTTTCTTCTTTTCACCATTCTACCCGATTCCAAACCCAAAATCCAACCCAAATCTATTAAAAAAACACTCTTAATCTCTTTATTCCATTCCTCTACAACTTGGTAAGTTTAATTTTCATAGTTTTCTTCAATTTTTCCCCAAATCCGAAACCCTAACTTTTTTATCTATTTTTTTTGTAGTTCTTCCATCTATCAAAGTTGGGGATTGTACATTAGTGGTGGTGGAGTACAAAACCATCCCTTGAGGTGAGTTTTATGATGAAACACCAATTTTTTTTTAAATTTAATTTTAGCTCGTTTTTTGTCATTTTTTCCTATGTTTGAATTTTAGCTCATGAAATTAATCCATGACATAGTAGTTGCTATTTGGTTGTGAACTAGGTTACATTGTGTTGTTGTTTGGTTTGGGAATTGTTGAAGCTAGTTTGACATTTTTGTTGGTATTGTTAAAATTAGGTTGATTGAAAAATTGGGTGTTGTTAAAAAAATGATTGGGTTATTGAATGCACATTTAAGATTCTATGGTTGGAAAGTAACACTTTGAATGAGTTGTTTTAGTGAAAAAGTTGGTGTTCCATTGAGAATAGTACACTTTGAATAGGTTGTTGTTGATGGGTTCCTTTAGTAGTGTTGTTGTTGTTGAATGTTGTTAATGGTGTTGTTGTAGTATTGCTTTGAGATAGAATTGTTGGTGTATAGTGTAGTTTGGTAGTTAGATTCTTTGAGGCATTTCATCAAATAAGTGGTGAGCAACAACTAAGTTGAATAGTTTGCAAATAGTTTTAGATTACTCCAACTAAGTATAGATAAGTAAATAGTTTTATCATTTTGAATTATAAATAGATATAAGTTGCAAACGAGAAGTGTTATTAATTACTAAATGATAATCTTAGAGAACAAATTAGTTAGTAATATAAAAGTAATGTTTGTGTATCAAAGAAATGTTTGTTTAAATATTTGCAATTTAATATGCATCTGAAACGTGTAATTTTTGTGTAGATATGGTTAATGAAAGTCGTAGTTGGATGTATAATAGAAATAATCCCGGCCGGCGGGGGATGAGGGCAGAATTTGCAGTAGGTGTTGAAAATTTTATTGAAAAAGCGAAAACACTTGATGATTTTATACGGTGGGGCCAGATTAAGTGTCCTTGTGTAGACTGCCAGTGCATAAAAGGAAAAAATTTGGAAGATGTTGAAATGCATCTTTATAGGAAGGGTTTTATGCCAGATTATTTTGTTTGGGTTTATCATGGAGAGTCTAGGGATGTGGGGGGTGATGTTCATTTTCAAGATGCTTATGTCGGTGGGAGTGGTCCGTTTGTGGAGAATGATCTTGATAATTATCGAATGAACGATATGGTTAATGATGCTTTTGGGATGTACCCAGAGGAGCCATCCCAACCGAGTACATCGCAACCAAATGTTGAGCACATTCCTAATGATGAGGCAAAGCTCTTCTATAAACGGTTGGAGGAAGCTAGTCGTCCATTGTACGAAGGCTCAGTGCATTCCAAGTTGTCAGTTGCTGTTAGATTGTTAAGTATTAAATCTGATTTTAGTATATGTCAAGCAGCCATGGATTCCATCATTGACCTTATGAATGATCTCAATCCGACTAACATGGCATTACCAACTAATTATTACCACACTAAGAAGTTGGTTTCCGCGTTAGGTCTTTCTGCTCAGAGAATTCATTGTTGTGTCAACGGCTGCATGTTGTTTTATAAGGATGATGCAGAATTAGATAAATGTAAATTTTGTGCGGATCCTCGTTACAAGCCGGTTTTAAACCCTAAAAAGAAGCCGGTACCTGTTAAGTCGATGCATTACTTACCCCTTATACCTAGGTTAAAGAGGTTGTATGCGTCGATGAGTTCTGCTCCTCATATGAGATGGCACCATGATCGTACGAAACAGCCAGGCATTCTAAGCCATCCGTCAGATGGTCAGGCATGGAAACATTTTGATCAGGTGTATCCGGCATTTGCTAGTGAACCAAGAAACATAAGGTTGGGTCTATGTTCAGATGGGTTCACTCCTTTTGATGTCTCGTCTACACCTTATTCTTGTTGGCCCGTATTTGTCACGCCGTACAATCTTCCGCCCGAAATGTGCATGACTAGTCCTTATCTGTTTTTGAATTGCATTATCCCAGGGCCACATAACCCGAAAGCCTCGATTGATGTATTTTTGCAACCTTTGATTGATGAGTTAACGGTATTGTGGTATGAAGGTGTTGAAACATATGATGTATCAATGAAACAGAACTTTCAACTGCATGCTTCTTTGATGTGGACTATAAATGACTTTCCAGCTTATGGAATGTTGTCTGGGTGGTCCACTGCTGGTAAGCTCGCTTGCCCTTACTGTATGGAAGATACAAAAGCATTCACTTTGAAAAATGGTGGTAAGATTACATGGTTCGACTGTTGTCGTCGATTCTTGCCAATGGAGCATCCGTTTAGGGCTAACAGTAGTGCTTTTATGAAGAATCAGGTTGATTTCGAGGAGCCTCCGCGAAGGTTGTCTGGACGAGAAATATGGGATAGGGTTAAGGTGTATCCTAAGGTAACTGACCAACGACCATCTAAAGCACCTGGCTATGGTATTGATCATAATTGGACTAAACAAAGTATCTTTTGGGAGTTGCCTTATTGGAAGGATAATCTTCTTCGACATAACCTGGATCCCATGCATATTGAGAAGAATTTTTTCGAGGCTGTGTTTAATACTGTGATGGATGTCAGAAACAAGACAAAGGATAATGTGAAGGCCAGGTTGGACCTTGAGGAACTTTGTAGGCGGCCTGAGTTACACATATCTCAAGTTGACAACACGATTTGGCTTCCCAAGGCCAGTTACACATTCGGATTGGATGAGAGAAGAATGATTTGTGATTGGGTCAAGAATTTGAGGATGCCTGATGGATATGCATCAAAGTTAGAAAGGTGTGTTGATATGACAGAAGGAAAATTGACTCACATGAAAAGCCACGATTGTCACATCTTCATGGAAAACTTGCTCCCAAAGAAGCCCGAGTGGATATACGATCACGTTTGGGCAAAATATCTAGAATATTGGGATAGTGATGAATTTAAGAAGAGGAGCGCCCAAGGAAAAGCCGCACGAGCCTCTGAAAAGGGTGGATCACTGCACACCGGGGGTTCGGTTAGCTCAGCGACTCAGCGGATGATATTGGTAACTTATTAATTAATTGTATGTATTATTTTATGTAACTCACATTAATTTTCTATCTAACTTGTTATCTTTTTAATTTTGTAGGAAAGGCAAGAAGGGCGGCCAGTTCGTGTGCCTGAAATGTTTAAGAAGAGGCATATATACAGAAACAAAAAAGGAGAAGAAGTGTGGGTCGAAGAACGCGCTAAAGAGCTATATGTAAGTTATTAAATTCAATTTTTTAAACTTATTAAATCCGTCAATATTTGTAAATCTAATTTTTGTTATTAAATTTTTTTTCAGGAAAAGGCTATGGCGGTCTATGAAGAAAGGATTGCGACTCAGGCATCCGGGTGTGGTAGCAGTACCCCAGCTGAAATGACACTAGAGGAGGAAACCGCACTATGGTTGGAGGTGAATGGCGGAGTAAAGAAGGGAAGTGCTTACGGCCTTGGATCGCAGTATGCCTCAGAACGTCTAAATCCAGGTTTTGGCTCTTACACTCCTCCTGCTAGTTCAATTGATCCCTCGGTGGAAGCCTCTTTGCGCAATGAAATCGAAGAGCTTAGGAGAAAGAGTGAAGAAGACCGTTTGCGCAATGAAGAAAATTTGAGAGTCATGCGGGAAATGATGCAGAACATTATGTGTGGTGGTGCGGACAAGGGAACGAAGGGCAAGGGCAAGGGCAAGGGCAAGGGCAAGAGCAAGAGCCGGGGGAAAGGCAAGAGCAAACGTCAATACAGCTCTGAGTCGGGTTCTGAGTCGGGTGCTGAGTCTAGTTCTGAGGCAACGGAGTAGTGATAATGGACTGTTGATGTATTAGACTTGTTTTAGACATGTTTTAACTTGTTTGGATCACTATTCGGATTGGATATGTTATGCAAAAATGTTAAACTTTCTATTTAAAGGCAATAAGCCTTGTTTAGACTATTATTAAGGCTTGAGAAGCCTTATCTTCTTCTGGGTGCTGTTTTTTCTGTTTTTTACAGGTGGTGTAGCTCTAATTGCAGGTTTTTTATTGCAGGTATTACACTGCCTACCGACCGCAGCGGTCCGAAAGCGGTCCGAAATTTGGCAATTACCCAGCCCAGAAATAAGCAATTTCCCACCGCAGCGGTCGCCTGGCCCACCGACGCGGTCGCCTAGCTCACCGCTGCGGTCGCCCAGTTTTCCAGTTTTTGTGCAATCTCCCACCGCTGCGGTCGCCCAGTTCAACATTATTTTTTCCACCTATAAACTAGGCGACCGCCGTCCGACCGTACTGCGGTCCGACGTCCAACCGCGGCGGTCGGAAGGCTGTGAGCGACCACTACTTAGCCGGCCGCCTTGTTAGGTCGGACAACGGTCGCCTAGCCGACCGTTGTCCGACCGTATAGGCGGTCGGAAAAGCCCTGATTTTTAGTAGTGACACTATAGAACGACGTCTTCGTTCAGGAGCAGCGGGAGCAGCGGCAGCTTGATTTTTAGCCATTATAATTGTTTGGATTTTGGAAGAAATTTAGAAAATAGCCTTTGAGAGTAATTTGAGAGATAAATTGATAGAAAATGGTAAATTGTGTGATATAATGATGAAATAATAGGGTATATATAGATAAAAATAGGTTGGGGGTTATGGGGGGCATTTAGGGGGGGGGGGGGGGTGATAGGCAAATATAGCCGTTTTTGGCCGTTGGCCAACGGCTATATTTGAAAGAGAGCCGTTGGGCCAAAATGCCGGTCCGGTCCGGTCCGGCAGTTCGGCCCAAATAAGTTTTTTTTTTTTTTTTTTTTTTCCATTGAGTTTTATTTAAAGTGATGGAAACTTTGAAAAATATTACAAAAAAATATTATTTAGTTTTTACTTGTATATATTAAAGTTTAAAGTTAGAATAAAAAAACTTGTAGTATTTTTTATAATTTGAACTTGTAGTTTTGAATTAATTTGTTATGTTCAATATTCAAAGTTTCAAACTTTGAATTAATTTTAGTAAATTTAAATTTTTGAATTAATTCTTTAAGTTCAAAATTCAATATTTGAACTAATTTACAAACTAGTAATTAATTGTAGTATTTTTTGCGCAAACTATAAATTAAAAATAAATAGTATGAAGACAATAGTTGTGATTGAATTCCAAGACTTGGAGCAATTTTATTGAATTGTTTAAGATATAAGAAGTGCAAATTACATCTAAACAAAAACTTGTAAATTCAAAATTCTTATTTAGAATATTACATTCTTTTAAACATATTATCTAGTTTCTTGAGGACACTTGTAGGCTTTTCTTTTGGAACTGGCCGTTGTTGATCTTGTTCGTCATCTCCTTCTGGTTCTTCGTCTTCTTCTTCTTCTTCATTGCCGGTTTGACTCCCTTCACTTGTTCCGTCGCTCAAAATTTGATCGATATATGCTCTGCCCCTTTCCTTAGTAAGTTCTGGTAGACCAAAGTTTCTTCGCTCTGCTCTTATCCAATCCCTGAATAAAACTCCTGTCTCCATTGCCTCCTCTCTCAACGAATATCTGTGATCTCCAATTTAAAATCTTCCTTGGTTGAAAGCGCTTTCCGATGCAACTGATGAAGCTTGAATTGTTAATATATCCCGGGCCATTTTTGCAAGAATTGGAAATTGCGATTCTTGATTCTTCCAATAATCCAACAAATTCGCAGTTCCAAAGTTGTTAAGTTTCTTTGGATATTGAATTAAATACACTTGGAACTCGCTGTATTCCTCTCCGTACTCGTCATGTTCTGAAAGCAACTTTTCGTCAAGTCCCCCAAAAGTGGGCATTCCTGCTCCTGCCTATGAAGAACTTTGCCCGGTGGATAGTATTGGTTCCGTTGGCTCTGCAGTGTCTGCCCAAGCTCTATACTTTGCAAAAACAGCCACGGTATCTGCATAAACTTTAGCAACAACCTCGTCTACACTTGGATACCCATTAGTAGCAATTTCATCTGGAGTAATTTCTAAATTTGCATATACTTCTCTAACAAGTCGTTCAGTTAACTTAATTTTAAAAGCAGGATGCAACACAGAAGCAATGTAAAAAAGAGGAGGAATTGGAAAAAAATATTTTCTAAACTTTTCAATCATTAACTCTACAGCCGGTAAGTAAACTGCATATTGTTTATACATTTTCAATAATTCTGATATTCCAGCTATATAATATAACATGGTAGGAGTAGTTGGATAATATTGACCGGAAAATTCTAAAGTAGCTTGATAAAATTTATGTAAAAACTGAAGAAGATGTTGAACAACTTGCCAATCCTCATCTTTAAGGTGATAGATTTCCATAAAATGTTTATTATACATTTGAGAAATAGGCAGTCTATATTCATAAGCAACATTCAATGCCTCATATAAAGTGTTCCACCTAGTACAAACTTCCTTTGGGACTCTCCTAACTGGCATTCCTAATTCTACACATTTTCTTTCCCATTCTCGTCTTCTTTCTTGGTTTTTATTTCTAAAAATATAAGTAATAGCTATCTGCACCTTTTTGATAATGTCGTTAAACAAGGTAAGACCATCTCTGACTACTAAGTTGTAAATATGACATGCACACCTAACATGAAAAAATTCAGGAAAAGGAGGGTTAAAAATAGGTATCAAGTTCCTAAGTGCGTCTGTGTTGTTTGTAGCATTATCTACCGTAATACTAAAAACTTTGTTAGACAAACAGTACGTACGACAAATTGATGAAACTTTGTTACAAATATAATTTCCCGTGTGTGGTTCATCAACAATTTTATAAGCAATAATACGTTTTTGAAAAACCCAATCAGGATCTATCCAATGACAAGTCACAGTAATATAATCACATCCATTAGTAGAACGACCCATATCCGTAGTAAGACATACTCTAGTGTCAAAGTTATCAAACATATATCGCAAATAATCCTGATATTCGTTCTTAAATTTAATAATATCATTTTTAACAGTAGTTCTTGGAAAACCTCTAAAAGAGGGATTATATACAGCCTGAACATAACGAACAAAACCAGTAGAAGAAGGAAAACTATAAGGTAAACCCTCGAGGGCAACTAGTTTAGCAATTTCTTCCCTATCCTTTTGTTTATCATAAGTAAGAAGCCCTCCTGTTAAATGGTTAATTCTTGCTTGGATACCCGAAGAAGAATCATGCGCTACTCCCCCATGTTCGGTCCCTAAATATATACCACCCGCCCGCGTTGCCCATTCTTTAGGATGTTTATTTTGTAAGTGCTGCCTAAGTTTACCCGTCCCACCCTCATTACCCCCAGTTCTAAAAACCCACACCTTATCACAAAGCCCGCAGGAGGCTGTCTGCGCTTCAACATTCTTTGATGCAAAATCCCACACATCAGATCTATCCTTACGTTTAGCCGGTATTCTACTTCTAGTAGGAGGTTCAGGAGGCAAGTCTGACTGAACTTCGGGTGGACTAGCTTGAAATTCAGGTGTTTCTTCTAAATTACCCCCGCTTTGATTCCCATATCGTGTTTCTAACATTTCGTGATCAAGTATATTATCAGCGCTAATATTATGATAATGTTGAGAATCATCTATGTGGTGGGTATTCCGACTAGAACTATCAGCAATTTCTTTACCCCTATTTCCCCTACGACCACGTGCCCGCCCCCCACTACTAGTTCCAATTGAACCTCGTTGAGACATAATAATAGCAAATAAAATAAATATATATGACAAAAAAATAATAAAAGAGTAGAAGTAGGAACGACCAACCAAATATAACCGTATAATTGAGGTGAAGTTGAAACTTGAGCCTCCACTTCAATTAATTAGTTGAATACTTGATAATCGAAAAATTGCAAAAATAGCCAAATTGATATTTTCAACCACGTAGCGCCTCCAATTAACCCAATACTTGATATTTATAAACTTCACCAAGTAGCACAATATAACTTTGATAGAAACTCCAAATAGAACTTAATAAAGTAGCCAAATTATAAATTTTTAACAAATAGCCAAAGTAGAACAATAGCAATATTGTAGAAAATTTGAGAGAATTAGAGAGAATTGGAAGATTTGTGTGAAAAATATGATGAAATAATGGGGTATTTATAGAAAAAAAATAGTTAGGGGTGGTTATGGGGTGTATTTGGCCGTTTTTGGCCGTTGGACAACGGCTAGGAGGTCAAAATATCCGTTGCCCAACGGCTAGAAACAGGCAGTTTTTTTTTTTTTTTTTTATTTTTTTGACCGGTCCGGTCCGGCCGGTTCCGGTCCGGTCCGGGCCGGTTCCGGTCCCATTTTTATCCGGTCCTCCCGGTTTTTTTTCGAGGCACCGGTTCGGTACCGGGATCGGGGCCCGTTAGTGGCCAACGGTCCGGTTTCAACCGGTCCGGACCGGTCCGAGCCGGTTTCCGGCCCGATTCCGGTCCGGTCCGGTCAAAACCGGACCGTTAGCCACCCTTAATGATGAGTGTAGGCTAGGCAATGATTGCACTAAAAGAAGAATCAATTCTTAGTTTATTGTGGTTAACTTCGGATGAAAAGTGCTACTATTTATAATCATCATTGCATGTAAATATTGCTCCAAACGTTTGCCACCTAGATTGATGTTAAGTGCCCCACTTGTTCATGGATCGGACAAGTGTTTTGGATAAGCATGACACTTCTCATTTTAATTGCCACTTGGTTTACTTATTTACATTTGTCATAGCTATGTTGCATGAATGACAAATGTACTCACCTTTTGAAATACATAATATTTTGTCTACAGTCCCCCACATATTTCAAAAGGTATTTTGAAGAATAAAGAGGTACAGAACAATGGGTAGGTATGGAGGATAAGACTTGCGGGATTTACACGGTCCAAATGCAATAGGTTTGGTGTCTTCTGGACTATGAACCAAACTTAGACCGATAAAACTTGATTCACAGAATTACTGGTGAAATAAATATTTCTACAAACCAATAAATCCTTTTGTAAGTCAGAGGTCCTACCGGTCACATTCAGACCCACAATTTTGCTGTTCAACGCGGTTTTGCGCGAATAGGCCGTGCGCATGCCTGGTTTTCATGAGAGCTCTAGAGAATTGGCTAGAATCTCATAGGAGCGGCTTCACCCCTACTCTCATACAGGTGAATTCATCAAGTGTACACTGCTTCAAATACACCATCCATAAGGACTATGAATTCTTTAAGAGTTAAAACTCAACCCTCCAAATAGTAGCAGTTAAGCACTCTAATCTAAGTGCTTCAGTATCAATATCGACTTGTTATTACCCATATGAACCTACTTCATGGGATCTCCAATCACATAGGTTGGGTTACCATCTCAATTGACAATCATATTAGCCTTAACCCCATCTCTTTTGAGGTTTGAAGAATTAATTTTCTTCCCAAAGGTTTAGTTAGAGGATCGGCCAAATTCACTTCTGACTTCACATAATCAATGGAAATTATTCCATCTTTCAGCCATTGCTTTACAACTTTGTGTCTCAGACGAATGTGTCTGCGTTTCCCATTATAGGATTTATTCTTGGCAACATCAATTGACGCTTTACTATCACAATGGATATACACAGGAGGCAACACATCCTTTGTTAAAGGGATATCAGCTAAGAAGTTTCTTAGCCACTCAGTCTCAGAACCAACCAACTCCAGAGCTATAAACTCTGCTTCCATAGTAGATTTAGCAATTATAGTTTGCTTGGCTGATTTCCATGCTATTGCACCACCACCAATGGTGAATACATAGCCACTAGTGGATTTTGTCACATCTGAATCAGAGATCCAGTTAGCATCACTGTATCCTTCTAATACAGCGAGAAATCCACTATACAGGATACCATAATTCATGATTCCTCTCAAATATTTCATCAGTCTTACTAATGCAGACCAATGCTCTCGATTGGGATTATGAGTATATCTACTCAGTCTACACACAACATAGGCTATATCAGGCCTTGTAAAATTCATTAATGCATCAGACTCCCAATAATCTGAGCATATTTAGACTGAGCAACTGGGTCACCTTTATTCTTTTTCAATTGAGAGCTAGTGTCATAAGGAGTGGCCACAGGTGTCATATCAAAACAATCAAACTTCTTAAGAAGTCTCTCAACATAGTGTTCTTGTGACAACACAATACCATCATCACTTCTTATGACTTTGACTCCCAATATCATACTCACATCGCCCATATTTTTCATATCAAAGTTAGATGACAAAAATAGTTTGGTACTCTGCAAAATATTTAAACTTATACCAAATATAAGTATCTCATCAACATATCAACAAATTATGACAAAATCACCATTTAACACTTTAGTATAAACACATTTATCCACTTCAACATAAGAAAATCCGTCTCTCAATAAGACTTGATCAAATTTCTCATGTCACTGTTTAGGAGCTTGCTTAAGGCCATAAAGAGATTTAATTAATTTACAAACTTTATTTTCTTGCCCGGGAACAATACATCCCTCAGGCTGAACTATATAAATTTCTTCTTCTAAATCACCATTTAAAAATGTTGTTTTAACATCCATTTGATGAATAAAAAGCTTGTAAACTGAGGCTAAGGCAATTAAAAGTCTAATAGAAGAAATTCTAGTTACCGGTGCAAAAAAAAAAAAAAAGGTCAATATTTCGTTTTTGAGAAAATCCTTTTGCTACTAAACGAGCTTTATATTTTTCTATAGATCCATCAGGATTAAACTTCTTTTTGAAAATCCATTTACAACCAATAGGCTTTGCACCAGGAGGTAAATCTGTTAAAACCCATATATTATTTTTTATAATGGAATCAACTTCAGCCTTAATTGCCTCTTTCCAAAATTCAGCATCAGAAGAGGAAATAGCTTCAAAATAATTTAATGGTTCATTATTAAGAATAAAAGTTTGAAAATCATTTCCATAAGAAAAATATTCTTTTCTAGGCCTTTTGCTCCTTCTCAGTTCCTCAGCAGAGGTAGCCTCTTTATTTCTTCAATAGGTACATGAGAAACTTTATCAGACATTGGAAAAATATATTCAAAGAACTCAGCATTCTTTGTCTCAATAATGGTGTTGCAATCAAGCACATCACTTTTTAAAACAATAAATCTATATGCAGCACTATGTTCAACATATCCAATTAACATGCAATCAGCAGTATTAGAACCTATCTTTCTCTTTTTAGGTTCAGGCAACAGAACTTTGGCAAGACACCCCCACACTTTTAAATATTTCAGATTAGGTTTATAACCTTTCCACAATTCATAGGGAGTTTTGCCAGTTCTTTTATGAGGTATTCTATTTTGTAGGTGACAAGCAGATAAAATTGCTTCACCCCACAAATTATCAGGAGCATTAGAACTAATTAACATGGAGTTCATCATTTCTTTCAGTGTTCTATTTTTCCTTTCAGCAACTCCATTAGGCTCGGTGAATATGGAAGAGTTATTTCATGAATAATTCCTTCTTTTTCACAAAAAAACATTTAAGGCTAAATATTCACCTCCTCTATCAGATCTAATTCTTTTGATTTTTCTACTAAGTTGATTCTCAACCTCAGTTTTATAAGAAGTAAAAGCATCAAAGGCATCATTTTTATTTCTAAGCAAATATAACTTAGTATATCTAGAAAAATCATCAATAAAGGTCACATAATATCGTTTACCACCTCTAGTCATGGTCTGTTTTAAATCACCTAAATCAGTATGAATCAAAGACAGTAATTCAGTTTCTCGATTAACAGGGAAGCAAGATTTCCTAGTAATTTTAGCTTCAGCACATATTTCACATTTATCAATCTTATTTGAGTCTAAACCAGATATTAAACCCATTGCATGCATTTTCTGTATATATGATACATTAACATGTCTTAGTCTAGCATGCCACAAGAAATAGACTCAACCATATAAGCAGACGCAGATGTATTTTCATATATAACGTTAGAAACATTAAGTTCAAAGTGTCCTTGGTTACAATAGCCCTTTCCAACCAAAATATTATTTTTGGTCATTAGAATCTTATCAGATTCAAATGTCACTTTAACCCCAGCTTTTAATAACAAGGCTATAGAAATCAGGTTTGTCCTTATATCAGGAACATGTAGCACATCCATAAGGGATAAAGTTTTTCCTGAAGTTAGTTTCAGGAGTACTTTACCCTTACCCAGGACTTTAGCAGTTCCTGAGTCTGCAAGGTAGACTACTTCATTATCTTCCCCTATATTAGTATAGGAGGTAAATGCTTCTCGATGTGCACATATGTGCCGACTAGCCCCAGAGTCTACCACCCATTTTTTCAAAGTGCCTACAATGTTCACTTGAGAAATGACAGCCGCAATAATTTCATCTCCTTCAGCTAAATTAGCTTTGAGAGGATTTCTATTTTCTTTGTCATTTCTTGCCATTATTATATTTTTTCGGACATAATAACCTGCTCTATCACAATTAGAATTATAGCCTTTCTCTTTCTTATAATTGAGGTTATAGGGCTTGTAACTTCGAGACTTATAAACATACCTCGTATTGTCTTTATTATAACTACGGTCATATGAAGGAACGACCGCACCAGGAGTAGTGGGGACAACACCGACATTGATAATATCAGCAATCCTTTTTCCAGTATTATTGCCTGCCATAGTTTCTTAGATTGTAGGAACAATTGGGGAAAACAACAACACTAATACTGATAATAACAACAATAATGATAATACAATGTATAACGAAAGTATTGTTGAATACTAAAATAATAAAAAGATATAGTTATATTATCTTTGTGTAGATATACGGTGCTCTGAGTCGTGCTGGGCACTGTCCTAAGAAACTATTCCAGCAGCCTGGAATTTTCCCCAGGATAAAACGAGCCTTCCTCTATATTAATAGAGGGATCAGGAATTAGCAAAATTATATAATGTACCCAGCAAGTCTAGGGTGGAATACAGCAGGTAAATATCGGTAGAGGAAAGGAATACTAGTTATTTGGACGTGTATAAGCAATTAGAAAGAAAGAAGGCATTTTCTTATATAGGATAGCAATGATGATGAGTGTAGGCTAGGCAATGATTGCACTAAAAGAAGAATCAATTCTTAGTTTATTGTGGTTAACTTCGGATGAAAAGTGCTACTATTTATAATCATCATTGCATGTAAATATTGCTCCAAACGTTTGCCACCTAGATTGATGTTAAGTGCCACTTGTTCATGGATTGGACATGTGTTTTGGATAAGCATGACACTTCTCATTTTAATTGCCACTTGGTTTACTTCTTTACATTTGTCATAGCTATGCTGCATGAATGACAAATGTACTCACCTTTTGAAATACATAATATTTTGTCTACAACTGTCAGGAAGGATGAGCTAAAAATATTTTAAACAAACATACATATATGGATGACCAGAATATTTTGCAGATGAGCTTGATCAAGTCTGCTACTTCAGTTGACAGATTCGTTATCTAAAGAAGCATGCTAAAAATGTTAAGAAGATGTGGAAATTAATGTTTCCTCAATGATCTGATAAACGGGTGTCCTCTCCTCCTCTAATTTGAATTTGATAAATAGAGACAAGACATAAGAACACACACAAAGACACCTACTTTCACCAACGCAGTAGAGGAGGTTAAGAAGAAATACTAAACGGAGGAACTTGCCAAACTAGTTTCACAGAATAAGCTTTGCTAGAACAGCCATACTGTAACCCAGTAAACAATATGTTTCCCCGTCAAGAAAACAAACACAAGGATCTCTGCTTCGGAGATTAATCATATTTACCAGTAGTTTAGAAATCAAAAGACATGCAAATATAATGTGTCTGTATTCAATATTATATGTGTAAAATATACCCACGTGCAAATGCAATGGTTTCTAACACCATTGCTGGAAGAAACAAAATTAGGCACTTACCTAGTAATAAATGCCTATACAGAAAGTCCATGAGTTACCAGGAGTTCACAATAATAGCTTCTATAATGGCAAAAGAAAGATAACAATGATTGTTAAAAAAGTGAACTCATTTGTATCATAGACCCACTCGTATTTCCAAATTGTCTCTGTCAGATCTCAGTCGTCTCTGTCTCAATAGCCTGTGTGTGGGTGGTGGTGATGGCGCTGGGGTGGTGGTGATGGTGCTGGGTGGTGGGGGTTGGAGGTGGGGTGATAGGAGGAAGAGAGAGTAAGTGAGAGATGTTGTAATTTGGGGAAATGAAAGTGAATTGTGTTTGATTATTGGAAAGGTAATGTGTTAGAGAAAATAATGCTATATTTTGTAATTTGAGAAATGTTGCTATTTTTTCGTAATTAAGGGTGAAAATTTGTATATTTGTGTAAAAAATCCTATTTTTTTTTCCATTAATTTTTTGCAAATACATACCTAAGTTGTATTTTTCTGCACTTCTTCTTCCTCTTCCTCCTTGTTTCACTCTTTATTTTTCTCTGTCTTCCTTGATTTTTATTTCTTCTACAGTATCTTGATTTAATTTTAATTACAAAAGTATCAAATTGTATTTACAATTTCAATTCCTGCATAAGTTTAGTAACACGTTTATTCCTTTGACTTCCTCTATAGTAACTTTATAACTCAATAGTATATGATAATATCCATGTGTATTTTTGAGGTACAAACTTACTCAATTTGCTGAATTTATTTCTTCACTCCCTAATATGCCACATTACCATAGCAGTCATCCTTATTCCAGTTTCATTTTTGCCACTTGTGTTCGTATTTTTAACTCCATCGTAATGGAGAGTTGACAATATACCAAAATTTTTAAATAAAAGTTATGGAAGATTTTATCATTGGCCAATATTATTCTTCTAGTCAATAGTCAGGTTTTGCTTGTTTGCAAAATTTTCTTTCGAATTATGTGGCTCTTTACCCCATACTTATAATGTGTGAATCTTCATCTTTTAGAGTACTCTCTTTTGTTTGGGACAATCAAGTCGCATCCGTCATTCTAGACTTTGCATTACTCTACTTATAGAAATAGATTCATGGTTCCAGTGTATATGTGAAGATATTATTTGACTATTATGGGATTCAAACTTTGATATATAAACATTATCAACAATTGTAACATGAGAGTAAGTTCGCCTAGTTGGTGAGCTTTCTAAGTGTCAATCACAACTTATAAATTACAATCTAATCGTTGAATTGCAGCACGAACATCAATTTCTCAGACACGCCTTATTTATAATGATATGGTGAGCGCATGTGTGCAGTAGGAAATTCAGTTTTTTACGTGATTTATTTCCATTCGATCTACATTATTAGTAAACGCACAACCCATGGGTAAAATTTTATGATGGATTCTACTTTGAAAAACCGTACACACCCACACGTGAGGAATAAGAATTGAGTGAAAACTTTTGCTTTCATTGATGAAGGGAGTCCCTATTTATACAAGAAAAACCTAGAGAAAACCTAAACCTAACTTAGGAACCAAGTAAACTTAACGGGCTTGGCCCAATATACAATTTACATAACTAACTAATCTATTTGCATTATAACCTTCATTATCACTACTAAAAAAATCGGGATCTCCGACCGCCCAATCGGTCGCATAATGGTCGTCCAGTCGACCGATCGGCGACCGATATGGGTGGTCGGAGAATTAATGGTAACAAAAAGCCCTGCGACCGAAAATTGGTCGACACTTCGACCACCATGCGACCGACATTCAGTCGCATAGTAGGATAGAAAAATTGACCAAGTAGGCGACCGATAGTCGGTCGCATGTCATATGCGACCGACAATCGGTCGCCTAATTGGTCAATTTGTTGGAATTAACTGTGACCATTTAGGCCACCGCAAGTCGGTCGCATATGCTATGCGACCGACTATCGGTCGCCTACTTGGTCAATATTTGCCACTGATTTGGCGACTGAAAGTCGGTCGCCAAACTGGAAAAACCTGCAATAAAAAATCTGTTTTCAGGCAGTAGCAACAGCAAAAACCAGATGTTAACTAGTAGCAAAAACCAGTAGCAAAAACCTGTTTTCAACAGAAAAATGCATTCGAAAACAATAAAAACACTAATTCAAACACAAACGTAATAAAACCTAACATTTCAAAAACATCCAACAACATTAGTTATGTCTTGAAATTGTTAACATAAAGCTTCACGGGCAGTTATCCACAATCACAGAAGACTACTCGGTCGAGGCAGAGCTAGACCCGGACTCGAAAGAGGAAGAGGAGTTGCGTCGATGCTTGCTCTTATGCTTTCTTCTCGCTTTCTTCTTCTCTTTTTTGGCAAGGAGCTTTTTGATAAAGTCTTGCGTTTCTTGATTTACTCTCGACAGTTGTGCGATATGCTCTCTCATTTGAGCCATTTCAGCATGATCAACAGAGCTCGACGGAGAAGAAGTAACTGAAGTGCCCAAAAAGCGAGCATTATGCTTATCCGAAGCAAATAGCGATCCAAGACCATAAGCAGACCCCTTCTTAACCCCTCCAACAGTTTCGACCCATATTTCCTTTTCTTTCTCGAACGTCAAGGGAGCCGGGGTGCTGCTTCCTGCGTCCGATGCTTGAGTCGATGTCCACTCTTCCACAGCCTTTGTAGCCTTTTCCTGAATAACATAAATATATTAATGATGTTAATAGAAAGACTAAACGTTGAAGGATTGGAGCGACTAAAGATCGAATTTTACAAACTTACCCAAACTTCTTTTGCGCGGGGCTCGACCCACTCTCCACCGCCCTTCTTGGCACCCTTTGTATGCCTGATCTTGTGCAGCTCGAGCACGGGAATAGTGAGCTTTTCTTTCTTTTCCTACAAATTAAAAATCATAATATGTTAGACAAAAAATCAACTGTTCAAGTAAATAATCAATCAATTAAATAACTGTACCAAGCGCATCTTCTATGTAGCCGCGCTAATTGAGCCACCAGTATGGAGCGATCCACCCTTTTCCGACACTCGCGCAGCCTTGCCTTGTTCGCTCTTCGCCTCGAACTCGGGCGACTGCCAATATTCATCCAGCTCCGCCCACTGAGCAGCATCGAGGAAGCGGGGCCTTGTACCTTTACGCCGCGCATTGTAATAAGTCCCCTTGAATAACGCAGCACATTTCTTGGGGATGATGTTACGAATGTTATAGTCCAGACCCTGATGCCAGATACATTGCCCCTGAAAGTATATCAAAATATTTTTTTTAGACATATTCATGGTTTAAAAACTACTATTAGTTTTAAACCAAATGCATATGTATCACCTCAAAATCTACCAATATCTTATTCTTTACTTGCTGGGGCACATCGCTCCAGTTTCGCCAAGGCTGGTTCCAGTGCGCTCTCATGCACGCAGTCAGTACCTTAGTGGACTCATCGCTTGGGCAAAAGCTACAAAAAAATTAACAAGAGTTATAACAATTATTCCTAATACTAGCAATTATTTAATAGATAAGAACTTAATGAATTAGGTAGCTTACCCTTTATCCGCCTCGGGATAAATAATCATCCTGCCTTCTAAAGTGGCGCCAGGCTCACCAATGTAATAAGGCGAATACGGATCATACACCATGACCTCCTGCTGATCCGGTGGGCCGTCACAACTATCTAAGGAGAATTCAGGGGGCTGAGTAGGATTGTCATCACCCTGGGAGGGATCGCCCTGTGTGGGAGGGACCTGTGTCTCAGTACAATCAAGGCTAGGGAATGTCCACTGCCATACAGGAGGCAACTGAGACGGGGTAATAAGTGGTACCTGATATGGGCCAGGGGGCCTGAAAAAAGTTGGATCATAACTAGATGGGGCATCAGTAGGCAGCGAATGCGGGACCTGTGAGGTCTGAGAGTCATCACCCGCAGAAGCTGAACTCTCGCCCACAGGTCTCTTGCCCGGCCTTCTTTTAAAAACTTTAGCGCATAACTTGTCCATCCCTGTTGAAACATTCAAATTGATTTATCAACTATATAATGAAAATACATAATGAGAATACATCAATCTAAAGTGCTGTGAATAAATAAATTTATCAACTAAGTAAGCACATCACAATCAGAAAATGAGAATACATAAATCATATTATGTTCATATGTACATTACAGTAGGTAATTAATACTAAACTACAAAGTACAAATAGGTTCAATCAACTTCATCATCCGATTCATAGTCACTAGCAAGTTCATCCTCGGATGGCTCGTCACTATCTATGTTTTCATCATCCTCGTATGCCCTTGAAGTTCCTTCTCCAAAACTAGCCGGGTTTTTTGCACGACTAAATTCAAATGCAGCCACCGGGTCATACGTCCCATCAATATGTCGAAAATTGTCTGCAAGTTCAATATCCGCAATCAAGGGAACAGTTGAGACCTCATTCTGGTATGCAACATCTAACCTATCAGGTACTTCAATTAATCCCGCCGGTTTTCCCTTAAGAACCGCCCACCACTTGGATTTGGCCTTTGCTTTTGATGCGTTCTTCGTCCGAGGGTAAGGAACAAACCACACTTGTTTTACATTCTGTGCAATGATGAAAGGATCATAGTTTCCATATGACCTTCTGTGATTAATCTCAACTAGCTTTGAACTCGAATCCACCCGCGTACCCCTGCTACCTGGATCAAACCACTTGCACTTGAAGAGAACCAATCTTTTATGAGGCCATCCAACTCTATACTCAACCTCTAAGATCTCCTCGATCACTCCGTAGAACTCAGAGTCGCCCCTGGTCACCAGTTCCAGCACTCACGGACACACCACTGTTGTAGGTTTTTTTACCCTCGGACCAGCTGTGTGTATGAAACTTGTACCCATTTACGAAGTATGTATTCATCTTTTTATACTCGTAATATGGGCCATGACATATATGTCGCAAAAAATCAAAATTGATGCCATCCACTTAACAGGTTTCGGCTTCTTTTTTTTATTTTTCTCGGGCTTTTATCGAGGCTCCTCACAAAATCTACATTGCACGAGCTCTGCATCATCCTTGTAATATAACATGCAGCCATTAACACAACAATGAATCTTATGAGAAGTAAAGCCTAATGAGGAAACCAATTTCTTAGTGAAGTAATAAGAAGTTGGTAAGTCCATGTTAGTCGGCTTTAGTTCATTCATAAGTCCTATGATGGAATCCATGGCAGCTTGAGAAATACTATAATCTAATTTGATACTCTGCAATCCGACAGCAACAGACAACTTGTAATGTACCGAGCCCTCATGGAATGGATGACTTGCTTCCTCCAACATTTTATAGAATTCACTTGCCTCAGCATTGGGAATGTGCTCAGTGTTAGGCTGTGATGTACCCGGCTGCATGGGATCATTATCCGGGTACATACCAAAGCATCACGAACCATATCATCCATTCTATAATCATTACGGTCTGGTTCCAAAACCGGAGAACTACTAGTGCCATGAATATTTTGAAGCATTTGAATGTGCCCCTGCAAATCCCACGGCTCTCCATTGTAACGCCAAATATAGTAATCTGGCATAAACCCCCTATCTAACAGATGCAGTTGTACGGTCGTTATATCTTGGAGGTTGCAACATTTGCACTTTATGCAGGGGCACTTAATTGTACCACGCCTTATAAAAGGTTCGGTTGTTTTTGCTAAAGCAACAAATTCCTTAAGACCCTTTTCAAATTCAGGCCTTATCCCCCGCCAACCGGGGAAAAGTCGATTGTCCATCCACAAACGACGTGCATTAAAGTCCATATCTACGCAAAAAATGAAAAATTGAGAACAATCTAATAGGATCGATTTTTAATAATCCTAGCCTTTTTTTGATATTCGGTGGTCCGTTTGAATTCCATATTAATTACTATTAGCAATGCAATACAAAACGCATACAATTTATCCCATTTAGGCATAAAATGTTCCAAACATGAAGAGTGCAAACAACAATACCAACACCCTAACTTTAAATGCATAGCAACTATCCCAAACACCACAACTAGGGGTGAACAAACCGAACCGAAAACCCGAACCAAACCGCAAACCAAACCGAACCGAAAAAAAAAACCGACTCATGGTTTGGTTTGATTTGGTTTGGTTTGAAAAAATAAAAACCGACTTATTTGGTTTGGTTCGGTGTTACATCAAAAAAACCGAACCGAAACCGAATCAAACCGATATTACATTATATTTTTTTTATACTCTTAACATATAATATTTATTGTAAACTTTTTATAAATATAGTTTAACTTTTTTTTTTGGGTTATGTTTTGGCAATTACAATATTTATGGTACTAGAATCAGTAAATGAAATTGTAGCCCACTTTAGCCCATTGAGATATTGGAAAAGGCCCAAATATCACAATGTCCTCACGCCCTAATCTGTAAAACAAATCACAAAGAGAATTAAAATCTTCCTCAGTCTTTCTATGCTACTGGTTGCCTACTAGCAGCTTGCTTCTTCCTGGAATTAATGAAATGAACAACTTATTCAATAAGCACTAAACTTTTCTTCTTTTATGCAATTCATCAACAAGTTTGATTTTCCAAGTTTTTACTACCATTGCAATTTAGCAAGCCGCTTCAGCTTTAATTCGCTCGATTTGTCAAGGATTTGTTGAACTTGTCGTTGCTGCAAGATACAAATTGCTAAAAAAAAGTATGTATCTATTATTCTTCCAAAAAAAGGCTCTTAAACGCTTGTAGAAATTATAATTTTATATGTGCTATATATATGCAGGAACTCTATTTCAAGATGGAAACTACAAGTACTGGAGTAGATGTGGAGATGGTCACCGATCCTCCGACTATGCCTACAGAATCTCAACAACAAGGTAGAAAAAGTCCTCGTAACCCTCCTTAAAAGCAAAAAAGAACAACTCCCTCAGAACCTTGTAAATCTGGGAAAACTGGTAGAGAGACGTCTGAAATTTGGGATCACTTCGAGAAATTTACCGCTAAAGGAGGTAAATGTAGAGCAAAATGTAATTATTGTCGTAGGAACTTTGCTGCCTCGAGTAAGACTAATGGGACTACAAACTTGTGGAAACATTTAAATACACAATGTCTCAAGTCACCATTTAGATCTTTTAATAAGGGTAAGAAGCAGTCAACATTGAATCCTATTAAAGGAGGGGGACTAGAATGTAGTAAAGATTCAACTGAAAAGGTGGTGTATAATGTGGAGGAAATTAGGAGGGCCATTGCCGAATTTGTAATTATTGATGAGCAGCCCTTTAGAGTTGTTGAGGGAGAAGGGTTTAAGAAGTTAATGGCGAAAGCCTTGCCTAATTTTCAATTACCTTCTCGCATGACTGTTGCTAGACATTGTTTGAAGATTTACCAAGAAGAGAAAGACAAACTTAAAAATCTTATCAAGAACCAACATGTTTGTCTTACGAGTGATACATGGACTTCTCTCCAAAACTTAACCTATATGGTTGTCACTACCCATTGGATTGATGATGAATGGAATTTACAAAAAAAAATTCTAAACTTTTTCCAAACGCCGGATCACAAAGGTGAGACTATCGCCAAGGGAATTGAGGCATGTTTATTAGATTGGGGAATCGAGAATTTGTTTACGTTGACCTTTGATAATGCACATGCCAATGATGCTGCCATTAGGCATTTGAAGGAACGGATAGATGATTGGAAAGGTGTAGTACTCGGAAATGAGTTTTTACATGTTAGATGTAATGCTCATATTTTAAACTTGATTGTGAAAGATGGGTTAGATAAACAAATTGAACCCATTTCTCGCATAAGGAATGCAGTTAAATATGTTAAATCTTCCCCTTCAAGGTTTGCTTCTTTCAAGTCATTTGTTGAAAAAGTTAAGTTAGACACTCATGGTCTTTTGAGTCTTGATGTTGAAACTAGGTGGAACTCGACATATACTATGTTAGATACGGTTGTTAAATTTGAGAAGGCATTTACAAGAATGTATGTGGATGATCATAATTACCGAAAATATTGTGGAGAAAAAGGCGGATTGAAAGGAAATCCATCTGTGGAAGATTGGAAAAATGTCAAAGCTTTTATCAAGTTTCTTCACATTTTCTACAATGCCACTTTGAAGTTTTCAGGAAGTTTATATGTTACTTCCAATTGCTTCTTCCATGAATTTTTTTATCTTCGAAATACTATTCTTAAGTATGGTACTAGTGATGATCTTATTTTGATTGATATGGCAGGAAGGATGAAAAATAAGTTTGATAAATATTGGGGTTCATTTGATAATATGAATATGTTATTGATTCTTGCTGTTGTATTGGATCCTAGATATAAGATGAAGTATGTAAACTTCATTCTTACTAAATCATATGATTCTTTATTGGGAAAGTTGAAGTCGGATCAAGTAGTAGGTGTTTTGACTCGTTTGTATAATCACTACAATGATTCTTCATCTGAGGCTTGTAATGACAAAAATGGAGAGGAAACTAGCAGGATGAGTGAAGATGGTGATTTGTGGCAATCTCAGTGGGAGCAACATTTGGAAGAAGAGGGAGATATTGAGAAAAAAACTGACCTTGAGAAATACTTGATGGATGGTGTAGTGAAGATCAAAGATTTTAATATTTTGGCTTGGTGGAAAGCTTCATCTAGTAGATATCCAATTGTTTCAAAGATGGCAAGAGATGTTCTTTCTATCCCTATTTCTACTGTAGCATCTGAGTCTGCTTTTAGTACTGGTGGTCGAATTCTTGATTCTTATCGGAGTTCTTTATCGCCCAAGACCGTAGAAGCTCTTATTTGCACTCAACAATGGATAAAGTCACCTAAAGAATGCAAGCTTGAAGACATGTTAGAGGAGGTTCAGAAAATTGAGGAAGTTGAAGAAGGTAATTTTTATGTACCCAATTCCTACTTATTATTGAATAAGTTTCTATTTTTTATATTATTTAACGTCTAATACATTGTGTTTTGAACTTTCAGAATACACAGGACCATCTTTGAGTATTGATTAGCTATTTGTGTTCAACCCCTCTTAATCATTTTGTGTAAGCTTTTCAGTTGATAGCGTTGCTTTTTTTTTTTTTTTACCTTTCTTGTTTGTTTTTTTTTTTTTTTGGTGTTTTTATCTTGGTGATTGTGGAAAACTATTAGTTTATGTGAAAGTTGGAAACTTTGGTAGAGAAAAAGATAGTTACTGATTGTAAATCAATTTAAGCTTACTTCGGACTACTTTCTTCCTTTTGATTTGTGAGGAAAAGCTTAAACTTTGTTGAAGATTTCAAACTCTAAAATTTACTACAGGACCTAACCTTATCATGGATACAAGATTGATGGAATATGGAAGTAATAAAGAGTTAGTGTTTAGGTGTAGGGGTGGATGTAGGTAAGTTTTTTTAGTTGATAATTAATTGATAATGGAGAAAGTTATTGACAATTAAAGAAAGAGATGAAAGATTGAATATCCAGCTAGTTTTATTGCCATTTTAGTAGTTCAATTATGTTTTTTGAGATTGTATTTCTTAGAAAGATTGAATGACATGATGTCTCATTTTTCTACATGGAGACTAGCTATGGCGTGACCTGCTCTCATTATTGTTTGCTTTCCAACAGGATTAGTTGTGAATGAAGTGTTTAAAATGTTAACTTCTTGATAGTTATGCTTGACTTCTTATTATTTTATGTGAGAATATTGTAAATAGCAGCTTATGTGACTTGTGCGATTTAAAGATCCTTACTTTCTTGTTCATTGAGGAGTTGTTGTTTCTATCAGCAAAAATAAAATGAATTCTGTTGTCATTGGCAAAAAATAAAAGCTTCAAGACTGATTTATGCGTTGTAATGCAGGTTGCACTTACAATTACAATCAATTTGGTAGAGGATTTGGTGGCTTTTGATCTATTGGCGCAAGAAAATATTTAGTCAAAAAGGGGAGAAGAAGACAATGTAGTAGTATATTTAACTGGTGTTTGGTGTTATTGGTATTTTGCCTAATGCTTTCACCAACTGTGGTTTGGTTAGTGAAAGGAAGATATTGTTAATTGAAGACTTAGTTGGTGTCTTGTGTTATTGGCAATCTGCCTGGTACTTGGACCAACTGTAGATTAGTATTTTAAGCTTCCTTTAATTGAATGTTTATCTCTCTTTTTGAAAGGGACAGCTGATGGAATTATATGAACTGACAATTGTTGTATGATTTAGCTTGTTTGAAATTGAGTAAATTGTAACTCAACAGTAAGGGTGGAGTCTTCCCTGTATCAAATGTGCTTTTTGTTCTCTTTGTTTCAGGAATTATACATATCATTCCTCATGTTTGTAACTTTTAATAGAGGCTACGGTTTGTGGTGACTTAATCTAATTAAAACCGAATAAATCGAAGAAACCGAGAAAACCGAGATTGAGAAAACCAACTTTATGTTGGTTTAGTTTGGTTTATAAATTTGAAAAACCGACATATTTGGTTTGGTTTGATTAATAGGAAAACCGAACCAAACCGTCCTATGTTCACCCCTAACCACAACCCATGACAAGGCATCAACACATTGCAAACACCTCTACATTATATATAAATTCGCAAGATCACAACAATTACCATAATTAATCCCAAACATCACAACCCTATATTTAAAGTTCATCAACCCAAAACAACTTACTCGACATCACATTGTATAGAATAAACCAATTATAAGTAACAACTAACATGTAAACAATATATAGGGCGAATTATTTAAAAATATATATATAAATTCGGATTATTAAACCAAAAAAAAATTACCTCAACTTTGTATGGGATCCAATCGCATGTAACTATGAGTTACCAATGTGCTATCCACCCAATAACTACAAGAAAAGTGAATTAAAAAGTCATTATTTGAGTTTTTTAAAAAATAACAAAAATTACTAAAAAATAAAATTTACCTTGAATTAGTAGGTGTAGATTGTGTTAGATGTTATGTTGGAGGTTATAGAGTAGTAATTTAAAGTTATATGGGGTATGTAATGGTGGATAGTTGGTTATGGGGTGGGGGTTCGGTTTTTAGGGATTGGGTGGGTTTTGGGTATGTTGAAATGGGGGAGAAAGGGGTTCTGCCCTATTTTTAGTCACAGTTAGGCGACCGACATGCGACCGATCGTCGGTCGCATAGCTTTGACTAAAAAAATTCAAATTTTTCAAAGACCGCTATGCGACCGATTGTCGGTCGCCACTTTTTTTCGTTGTATGTGCGACCGAAAATCGGTCGCACAACTGTGGAGACCGATTTTCGGTCGCCTGATGGTGGTCGGAGATCCCGGTTTTTTTAGTAGTGTATCCCCCCCTCAAGTTGGAGCGTGAGGGTTCCTTATGCCCAACTTGTTAAGGAAGTACTCGAACTGGGCACGTCCCAACGCCTTCGTAAAAATATCAGCAAGTTTTTTGGTCGTAGGCACATAGCTGGGACGAATGATTCCTCCGATAATTTCATTCCGAACAAAGTGACAGTCGACTTTGATGTATTTAGTGCGTTCGTGAAAGACAGGATTCCGAGCAATATGCAACGCTGCTTGACTGTCACACTTCAAATTCATCGAAGACTTGTGATCGATTCCAAGGTTCCATAAAATCCCTTTCAACCACTTCAATTCACACACAGTCATCACCATCGATCGATACTCTGCCTCGGCGGAGGACCTCGACACGATATGTTGCTTCTTCGTTCGCCAAGATATCGGTGAGTCCCCTAACGACACATACCAACCTGTTAATGATCGACGCGTCAACGGACAACCTGCCCAATCGGAGTCACACCACCCGTGCAATCTCAGATCACACTGAGAATTAAATACGATGCTTTGTCCCGGACAGCCCTTCAAATATCTAACAACCCTAAGTGCCGCTTCCATATGCTCAACATGGGGACTCTGCATGAATTGCGACAACACATGCACACTATAGGACAAATCCGGTCGTGTAAAACACAAGTAAATCAATCTTCCAACCAGTCGCCGATAATGTTCAGGATCTTTGACAAAACGACCAGTCGCAAGTACCAAGCGATGGTTTTGTTCTATCGGTGTATCAACCGGTTTGCCCCAATAAACCTGCTTCCGATATGATATCCAATGCATACTTCCTCTGACACAAGAAGATTCCCTTCGGAGCCCTTGCAACTTCAACTCCCACGAAGTATTTCAAGGCACCTAAATCCTTCATATGGAAACATGTCGAGAGATACATCTTAAAAATTCGAATTGTCTTCGAATCATTATCAGATATGATTAGATCATCCACATAAACAAGCACATTCAAATGCACATTTCCTTTCTTCATCGTAAATAATGAGTAATCCGAATATGATTGTCGAAACCCATATTGCTTAAGAGCAGCAGACAACTTCGCAAACCAACACCTGGGAGCTTGTTTTAAACCATACAATGATTTTCGAAGGCGACAAACAGTTCCTCTCCCAGTCATACGATGTCCCGGAGGCAATTTCATATATACTTCTTGGTGAAGATCACCATGCAAAAATGTATTGTGCACATCCATCTGATGCAATTCCCATTTTTTGGCAGCTGCTACGGCCAGAAAAACTCGAACAGTCACCATCTTTGCAACCGGTGCAAATGTCTCCGTGTAATCAACTCCTTCGATTTGATGATTCCCAAAAATCACCAGTCTTTCTTTGTACCTTTCAATAGTTCAATCCGAGTTGTACTTTATCTTATATACCCATCGGCATCCGAGGGCTTTTTTCCCCGTAGGTAAGCGAACTAGCTCCCAAGTTTTGTTAGCTTCCAATGCATTCGATTCTTCCCCCATGGTTGTTCTCCATTTTTCATTTTTCACCGCATCCGAATAGGAGGTAGGCTCATGTCCTTGCGTTATAGCTACAAGAAAACTCACATGTTTCGAAGAGAAATTATCACAATTGACATAGTGCGCTAGAGGATAGGGCTTACCAGAGGGTTGTTGAGAAGCGAATGAACAATCAGACTTTCGAACACAGGACGATACCCGGTGACTCATCTTTTGGACCGTATTAGTAACAAAGTCTCTCAGCAAGATATTCTCTTTCTTAGTTCGTTTTCCACGACCCATCTCTTCGGGTTCAACTTCGGGAACAACTTCAGGTTCAGCTTCCGAAGTTATCACTTCGGGTTCAATTTTCGGAGTCATGACTTCGGGTTCAAAACCCCCCATTCGTCGCACACTCTCCTCTTCCTCCTCCAATGCTACGGTGACAGGAACCATATCTTGTCTCCGTTTTTCGTCCTCAGTCTCCTTTGATGCGAGCACATCCCTTGAGAACACAAACTCCTTTGCCTCCAAATCATACACTTTCCATGCTTTCTTCCCATTTGGATAGCCCAAAAACACGCATCGACGACTCCTACTTTCAAACTTGTCACTTGTTCGTCCTTGATTGCGAGCATAATATAAGCAACCGAACACCCTCAAATGATCATAATTCGGTGTCACACCCATCAAGATATCGTAAGGTGTCTTCTCATTCAATAACTTAGTGGGTGTCCGGTTAATTCAAATAGCATGCCGTCATCACACATTCTCCCCATAAGTCAATTGGTAAATTGGCTTGAAAACGTAGCACCCGTGCCACGTTTAAGATATGTCTATGTTTCCATTCAACTCTACCATTTTGCTGGGGTGTTCCTACACAAGAAGTTTGGAACAAGATCCCTTGTTCGAGAAAATACCCTCTCAGACTTACAAATTCGGTACCATTATTACTCCGAACACACTTAACCCATTTATTGAATTGTCTTTCTACCATTGCAAAGAAACCTTTCAATTTTTGTCCGGCCTCTCTCTTATCAACTAACAAGAAAACCCATACTCCTCGTGAACAATCATCAACGACAGTAAAAAATATAATGCACCACACGAAGACTCAGTTCTATAAGGACCCCACAAGTCACAATGAACTAAATCAAAAGGTTCAACAGCTTTATTATTGCTCGAAGGAAATACATTTTTAGTTTGCTTTGCCCTAAGGCATATATCACATGCTTTTCCTTCTTAGCTACCTTTCCCACTATCTTCTAAAACTGAAAGAGATTTTGTTATTTGCATAGAAGGATGTCCCAACCTTTGATGCCACAAATCTACCATATCAACCTTCACACCTTTCACCACGGGTATCGTCTGAAAGTAGTAGAGTCCGTTCTTTTGTTCACCCGCTCCAATCAACTTTCCCGTAGCCCGGTCCTGCATAACACACAAATCATTAGTGAAATTTACACTGGAACCAACTTGATTAATTAATTGAGATACAGAAATCAAATTGCAAGTCATTTCAAGCACATATAATACTCCGTGAAGAACCATGTCTTCATTAAATATGATGGATCCTTCATGAGTTGCCATCGTACTGCTTCCGTTCGGTAAACCTACCGGAAACTTTTGTATGTTCGTAAATTCCCCCAAAGTACTTATCTGAATGATCATGTGATTTGACGCCCCCGTGTCAATAATCCATGAAATATGAGTTTTCTTACTGATCGATGGTTCACTTGTGCTTGCCTTCTCCTTTTTCAGCAAATCCAACAGCATCTGCAACTTATCACCTGTTATTCCAGACAAGTTAGTTTGTCCGGGCACACTCATGTGTCCATTTTCTCCATTCTCGAGCTCAGCTTGAGCAGCATTTGCTCGATTATTGCCACGTCCTCGACCAGCATTCGAACATACGGTTGATGTCCACGTCCTCTTCCACCTCTGTTACCTTCAGCTCTTCCTCTGCCACGTCCTCCATTCGAAGGAACTTTATATGGATAATGCACCCACCCCTCCGGATAACCAATAACTTCATAGCAGTGTTCCGGAGGATGTCCTCCTCGATCACACAAGTGACACTCCTTATAGCCTGTCTTCGGTGGCTGTGATCGTTGTGCAGCAAACGCTGTCACCTCCCCTCGTTCTTCCTAAGTTCGTGCCATCCCTTTGACCCGTTCATCTTGGATCACCTTTTGGTAGACTTGATTCATCGATGGTAACAGATCCTGAGCCAAGAGATTGGAACAGACGGTTCCATAAAGACTTTCATCCAGTCCCATAAGAAATAAGTGAACCCTATCATCTTCCCTTTTCTTCTCCAGTGCAACCGTTAGATTGCAAGTGCAGTTTCCACACTAACAAGTTGGAAACTTATCACAATTTCCTAGTTCTTCCCACAGCATAGCCAGTTTTCCATAATAAGCAGCAATAGTTAATCCCTTTTGCTTACAACCGGCCAAGGCCGCTTTCAATTCCTGAATCCGAGGTCCGTTTCCTATGGAGAAACGTTATTGAATACTCTCCCACAGATATTTCGCCACTTCCATGTACGATATGGTGGTCCGAAGAGTAGGCTCGATCGAATTTCTAATCCACGACACCAGAAGAGAATTGATAGTCCACCAGTCCTCATAATCGATCGACTTTTCATCGGGCATCTTGATCGATCCGTCAACAAAACCAAACTTCTTCCTTGCACGCAGCGCCGTTCTAACCGACCGCGCCCATTCCTCATAGTTTTCACTGGTCAACTGGACCTGTGTGATAATCAAACCAGGATTATCATTCGAGGTGATATCGTACGGAGAGATTGTCTTCCGTATGACTGCAGCATCACCTTTTTGAGCCTCCATTACGTTTCTATTTGAAGAGTTTCACGATGGCTCTGATACCATGAAAAACCGTACACACCCACACGTGAGGAATAAGAATTAAGTGAAAAATCTTGCTTTCATTGATGAAGGGAGTCCCCTATTTATACAAGAAAAACCTAGAGAAAACCTAAACCTAACTTAGGAACCAAATAAACTTAACGAGCTTGGTCCAATATACAATTTACATAACTAACTAACCTATTTACATTATAACCTTCATTATAATTCCACCAAGTAGGTTAGTTTTTCAAGATTTCTATTAAAGAGGGGAATCTCTGTTGGTTTCCTGTGAGTGTGACACTTGAAGTGGTTACGGTAAATCCTTTAGGACCCAATCTATAAATTCAAGAAAAAGACGTCGTGAATCAAGAAATTCGGGTGATATACATACGAAGGCATTGGTCCACCGGTGCCTTAAGGGAAATCATCTGCGCCCGTGAAGACTATAACCTTCAAAATCTCTAAAGTCACCTCATAACATAAACCTATTAGGCATAATATGATAAATTGTTTTATTACGCCTATTAATATTTGATGCTATTTGATAGAGTAGTCAATCTCCTCAGCCATTACTCTTATTTTACCCCAAATTTACATAATTTATTTTTTAAATTTATGTAATGTTATTATATATAATTTTATTTTTTACATTTATGTAATGTTATTATATATTATTTTTCATCTCTTTATGCATACATTTTGGTTAGAAAAGTACCTAAATTTCTACATTTTTCTATTAAATAAATTGTGCCTATTTTTTTTCGCCTCATAAGTAAGAATATTCAGGATATTCTTTTTACAACTTTGTAAATATACAAAATTTAAAAGAAGGCAGCATATGACATCTTTCGAATGCCAGCCACTGTTTTTCAATAAGACACGTGTATGTTTCAGATTAAAAGCTATGAATGGTGGAGATCACAAGTGTATGTAGAGACAAATTAGTCATATAGCTTTGAACCTTGACATTCTCAAACTTCTCTCAAACCTTCTCTTCTTCTTTCTCATTGTTTATGTCGCCGGTGCAATTACTCCACCAAAACTATTTTCTCTTTTATTCATTGATCAAAAATCTTCTTCGCAAGATCATTTTTTTCGGGTAATTTTGTGTGTTCAAGGCGATATACTGATTTGCAAAGAAGATTGGAATTTTCAAGATTCTCATGCGTTCCACAACTGGTTGTCAAGATTGAACTGCTAGAGGGTGAATTTCATGGTTTGTTTTGAATTAGTCAGTAGAGAGGAGGTGACGCGAACGAAGGTTAAATTTGTCAAGGCACAAAATACTTTGTATTGAAGCTACATTAAGATTCTCTAGTATCCAATGAATATTTGGGATTTTCAGTGGAAGTACAGAATTGCCCCAAGCAGGCAGGTCATAAACAGGACATCCAAGACCTGTCTGCTTGAGCGCTTTAGCTGTTTCTATAAAGGAGAAACTAGTGTCAGAAGGCATTAATTTGAGTCATGTTGTTTTAGCCAACAAGACTCAAATCATTGCTAGCTCTATTATACTAAGTCAATTAATCTCACAAGATACTTTAATTAGTTAAATAGGCACGTAACAGTAGTGTCATGAGCACTGTGGTTGAGAAATTAAAGTGATAGAAGCTAGATAATCAAACCTAAGTTATAGTAAGTAAAACTAAATTAAATTATTCATTGAACTGCAACCACGATAGCATGTTTATATCACTAGATATGAGTTTAGCTACTTATAGTAGGGGTTTGAATCAAAGTCATGTAATTGAATAGATTAAGATATGAAACATGTGTTTGATTAATGAAAAACAAGTTTAAGATGCTTACAAATGGAAGAAATCTTCAAAGTAGATATATTAAAGTAGGGAATAGAATAATAATAATATCCTAGCATTTTATATTTATACTAGGTAAGTTTTTTAATGACAAGACTGCCATTTTAAGGTTGGGCAGCCGCCTAAAGACATAAGTTGGTCGCCCTTTGTGATGTTGGATGACTTCACTCTATTCTTACAGGTCAAGGCGGGGCACATCTTCAATACAGCAATCGCATGTTCTTCATTCTACATATTTGGGTGGCCCGTTCGTTAAATGAGGCAGTCGCCTAATGATGGGGAGTCGAGAACAGGCGACCATGTTTTGCATAAAGCGGTCGTTTGTTCTTAAGGGGCGAACCATCTAGAAGCTGGGGTGGGCCGTTGAGCTCCAAAATTCACGTAAACTGTTAAGGTCCATAGGGTAACCACCCTGAAACTGGGGCGCGCGCCCTGTCCTTCTATTGGTGAATATCAAATTTTGACTCCATTTTTAGCTCTTTTGGTTCCAATCTTCATCTGTTAACATTTGTAACCTGAAATCAAGCATAATATGACATTATTAACACAAAATCATGCTTTTGGATTCAAAAAAAAAAGTTTTTTGGTAGTTTTGAAGTTGGTAAAATACCAACTTATTATCTAGCAGCTTTATCTCTTCCTATATCCTCAAAACCCTTATTTATTCAAGCCTCACCAAGCTCAATTTATTCTGTGAGAGTGGGTGATTTCCATTTTTATCTTGGGCTTAGGATCATCACTTTTTTGCCTAGCTTTCTTCTATTCTCTAGCTTGCTCTCTAACATGCCCTAACTTATCGTCAATATCACTATAATCTTCATATGGTATAACATCTAAGTCATATCAAAGTCACTAGAATCATAGTACTCTCATGTCCAGTAGCCTCACCATTACCTTCAGTTGATGTTGCCCTATGTGGCTCATTTGTTTGGTCAGTATTTGTAGCCTCAAGTTGTGTTGCCTTAGCTTCACTTTTTTCATTATTAGTAGTAGGTTCAAAGTCATCAACCTGTGATCCAGTTAAATAAAGAGCAGGGGCCCCACCTTCCCTCACCTCAACAATTTCAATAACATGTATAACATACAAGTCAAACAAGTCTGTATGTTTCAAATCATTGGTGATATTACACAACTGCTTATCATTTTCCAACTAAATAAATTGTAAAGTATTTGGATCTTGGACATAGAAACCTACTATGGCTGCAAAACACATAGTCCTTATGTAAGAACATAACTTAAAAAAGGGAGAAATGGTCTTTGTCTATAAAGTGTATTTGTTTTTCTAACTCCTTATCATACTTAGGTGTCGTTGCTTCGATAAAGTGACCCCGAAGGTGAAAAAAGACATGAATATGCTCATCTATGTGACCTACACTGAAAATACACATGCAACTAATGAATATTGTGAAAATCCTTGATTTTTTTTTATCAAAGCCCTAAATTTTTGATCAAAACAACATAAAATTCTATTTTTTTTAATTGAAAGTATGAGAAGAGTAAACACAATCGAACGATAGAGTAATGTGTTTAAAAGAACATATATCTTCATTTGAGTCTTCATAATCGCAAATTTCACCTTCCAATTTCAACAACACGAATAAGTATTCGAAAAGAATTTCTTTGACACGAAATATTTTTAATAGTATGTAGAGGAATCAATGGAATTGATTAGGTTTGGGATCGGAAGGGTTTACCCCGTTCGTTTCCCAAGTCGCCTTTTTGGTTCCCATAATTTTATTCTGTTTGTATTTTCTGTTTTTATTATACACATATAGGTTTTTACACATCTTGGACACATGTAAGCTTTTAATTTGGCTTATTCCATGTCAGATAAAGCGTGTGTATCACGTGTATGGGTAGTCGAAAAGCCGTGTCGAGGTTACATTTTGGGCAAGTTGAAGTGCCTAGGTAGTCGTTCGGTAGGTTAAGGTGGCTAGGTGGGTTTCGGGGCCAACATTAAGGGACTAACCGGCTGTCTATGTGTTTTGCCAACTAATATTAAAATAATATGTATGCCTAAACTCATGAATGTATAATAAAATATATTTAAAGATGTTATTGCCCCTCAAACTTGCTGAAGATTTTGTATTCATTTGAGTAAAGCATAATGAGATTTTTCAACTTATATAATTAACTCTATAATACAATTATACAAAAGGCAATAAAGGATATTAGAAAACTAGGAAAAAACATATTTCAAGTGCAAAAATGAGCCTCACATTCTATTTTATTTTAATAATGAAATGCAAGGAGGCCAAATAAACATCAGAGATAGATCCAGAATTTTGAGTATATGGGTGTGCCACATTAACGTGTTATTGACAATGGATTCACACTACATCATGCAACCACAATTTTTTAAAAAATTAACACATAAAATTATGATCTTTACTCTAGTAGTACGGGTTCATGTAAACCATACTTTTTATGGTGGATCAATATTTTGAAAATAAAGCCATTCTAAACTTATGTTTCAAGAGGAATTTATAATTTGTTATTAGAAGTATGATAATTATATATATCAAATATGAGTAATTCTACTTTTAAGGCTATAATCTACTGTTTCAAAACTAGTTGGTGTTTTAGAGATAATGCATCTATACTCGCTCAATTAACAATAACATTTTTATAGACTTATAAAATTATAGTTCGATACAACTATAGTATTATAACTTGATTTTTCATTCTAAATTTAGGAATGTCGATTTTAATGATATGCTAATTATATTTTAAAGAGCTCCTAAATAATTATACGTAATATGTTTATTTTTTTAAAATTATAAATAAAGTTAGTGTTACTAAGATAACCACGAAAAAGTTAACTGAATTTTTTTATGCATAAGGTTAAAAAAGCCAATAAAAAAGACGGCGCCAAAATCAACTTTCCCGCGCTTCCAACACTACATCTAATCACTAGTTCTGCCAACTATTACCTTTTTCCCACAGCTCTTTTTAGCAACTTGTGTAGCTGGCAGTCTTTACTAGGTTTCTGCCGCTACGCCACCATGGAACTTCATCAAATTTCTCAGCTCCTCAACCAAACTCTAAGTCCCGACGGCGCCGTCGTCAACGCCGCCACAGATTCTCTCGATCGCCTCTCTACTCTCCCTACTTTCCCCTTTACTTTGCTCTCTATCGCCACAGGTACTCTTCATTTCTCATATATTCATAAACTAATTATTCTAGTGTCAATTTCGTAATATTAATGTGTTTAAGAAGTTAATTTATGTACTTAGCTGTTGATTTTCTATGAGTTTTTGTATAGGAGGTGAAAATGGAGGTCAAAAAATTGCTGCAGCAACATATCTTAAGAATTTCATTAGACGAAACATCGATTCGACTGATAATAATTCAGAAATTGCAAAAGAGTTTAGAGATGCATTTGTTCGTGCTTTGCTTCAAGCAGAACCTACAGTTCTTAAAGTATTAGTTGATGCTGTAAGTGTTTTAGGCGTAAATTTCGTGTGCTTTTTCGCATAATCGATGAGGAATTATTTTTTTATAATTTTTTGTTTTTTTATTCTATTTGTTTTCAGTTTCGATCAATAGTTGCAGTCGAGTTTGTGAAGAAGGATTCGTGGCCTGAACTCGTGCCTGAATTGAGGTCTGTCATTCAGCATAGCGATCTCATTGATAAGAATCCAAATTCTGAATGGAAAACTATCAATGCACTCGCTGTTCTTCAGTCACTGGTTAGACCGTTCCAGGTACTTTAACATGTGTCGAGTATATCATGCTCCTGGTTTACCTTTTCCTTTTCGTGTATCAAAGAATTAACTCTCAAAATGCGCACTCTTTTCATAGAAAAACTGTATTTTTATATTTTCTGTTACCTTGTAGTATGATGAAGTTGACTTTTTAACATGCATAGTTTCTACGTATCTTCTTTGTTTTATCTGTTCATTTCATAAAGGAAACGACACTTTTGGTGTTGTAATTTTCAATGACACATTTCCTACTTTCCTTATGTGGTCCAAATCTGTCCTAAATATCTCCCTGCTTAGTTTTTTTGTTTTGTTTGGGTAGTATCTCATCTTATATCTTGTGGCAGTACTTTTTGAATCCAAAACTTGCTAAGGAGCCAGTTCCACCACAGCTAGAGCTTATTACAACAGAGATCCTTGTACCCTTACTCGCTGTATTTCACCTCTCTGTTGAAAAGGTACACTTAACTTCCTACATCATCTTCCTTTATGTACTCAATATCAGGATGTATTACTTTGAAATATAATAAAAGTGCTTATTATTGCATGAAACAGGTATCGGACGCCCAACATATAGCAGAACTGCAGACAGAAAACATCCTCCACATCGTATGCAAGTGCATCTATTTTGCGGTGAGCATAAGCTTACACCACACGATGTTCGATCCATGATAGGTCAACTATCGTTTGAGCTCTAGGTTCTGTTTTGATTTTTCCCTGAAGTAGTTAGTGGATAGCATATTGGAGATCTCCGAGGTAAAAGACCTTGGGCTTTTAGAAACTAAAGAGAATGATAGAAGGAGAGTCTTTGATTCAGTTATCTAGCATTCCCAAGAGAGGAAGTTGGCCATACTTGTGGAAGTAATTCTGCTGAAAATGGGCACTAGGCAGAGAAGAACATTATATGCGCAGGTTAAAGTGATTTTGTTTACAGTGTTTTAAATGAGATGAGATGAGATCATTAAGAACCACAAGTATTTTAGATATAACTTTATCTTTTGCTTACCGAAAAGGTGAATGATAAATATGGATGTTCATCTATGCCAGGACTATGCACCTTTCTTCATTCAAAACTTTGCTGCTTAGTTTACCGAGGAATAATCTCTTTTCCTTTTCTAAACTCTCTTTTGGAAAAAGGAATAGCAGTTTACCACACAGGTCATCAAAGCGATCTGATGATACTAGAAAATGATGCACCATTTGTCTTCTTTTCTGAACATATTCAAATTACTCATTGGAATTTTTTTACCATAATTTGTCCTTTTATGCGTCCAATTCCTATTTATCTGGCAGCACCTGTCTTCTTCTAATCAGGTTTCTCTTGTGAACCTACTTACTGTGCAGTATTGTAATCTTAAGTCCTTCTATGTTATAGGTGAGATCTCACATGCCGACTGCCTTGGCTCCTTTGCTCCCTTCTATTTGTCAAGATCTGATACGAATTCTGAATTCTTTAAGTTTTGATGGTGGCTTGACTTGCAAAGATGGGTACTCATTGAGGATGAAGACTGCAAAGAGAAGTCTGCTAATTTTCTGCGCTTTAATCTCCCGGCATCGGAAGTTTGCTGACAAGTAATGCTGTCAAAAATTCTTTTTTTTTGCTCCAAATGAAATTATAGAAATCTAGGTTCTTCCTCAAACGTCTTCACTTGCAATGGCAGACTGATGCCTGATATGGTGAAATGCGTTTCAGAAATTGTCAAGCATAGCACAATAATCAATGTAAGTCTTACAGGTGTTACTTGCTAGTTCTAGAAATAAAGCACTTTCATATCAGGTGTTTGTATCACTGCAATACCTAGTAAATAGGTTCTTATTGTTCAGCATATGCTCCGTTCTTTCACCAAACAAACTGATCAAAGTTTTTTCATATAAGCAAGACATCTGTTCAATCTAAATATCTGTTTTCTGTCAAGATTGTCTCATGAATTAATGTGCTGTTCCCTAACACTATTCTTGCCTCTCACTCTTTCTGTGATCATTTTCGTTTTCTTTCTGCTTTCTTCATCCACTTGTTTCTATGGTGCAGAAATTGGATTCGCTGTCAGAAAGGATTGTTTCATTAGCCTTTGATGTTATTTCTCGTGTTTTGGAGACCGGTCCGGTAAGTTTGTTCAGATCTCTTCATGGTCAAAATCTCTCTCTTTTGCTTGACTCTTTTGTTGCAGATCGACCTGGCGATGGTGTTTTGTTTCCTACTTGTTCTTTCACCTTCCTTTTTCCTTTTGGGCATTCATCTTAATCCATGGTTTCTGTTATCTTGTAAAGGACTTTTACAGTTACTGCCAGCTACTGTTGGAGATCAAGCTAAATTATATTATTGTCATTTGAAACAGGGATGGCGACTGGTTTCACCACACTTTTCTTCCTTACTAAACTCTGCAATTTTCCCAGCTCTTGTAATGAATGAGAAGGTCAGATAATCCATTACTTTGCTTTAAAGAGCTGCTCTCTGCCTGTATACATGAGTTTCTTTCTTGTGTCGCATATTCCTTCTGAAATTCTGATTAACGGCTTAAATGTCTGCTAAGTAGGACACAGAAGAGTGGGAAGAAGATCCCGATGAGTACATACGGAAAAATCTTCCCTCTGATCTTGTATGTACAATTCTTTGAACTTCCATGTAATTTATATATTCTAACTTTATTAGAATGTTTAATGTCTGGTTTTTTATGATACTGCAGGAAGAAATTTCTGGATTGAGGGAGGACTTGTTTACAGCAAGGAAAAGTGCTTTGAACTTGCTTGGTGTTATTTCATTGTCAAACGTTAGTTTTCTATAATTCTATTATTCCAGCTTTTTCTACTAAAATGCATACAGTTATCTATAGTTTGTTCTTTGACCTGTAGGGACCTCCAGTCAAGACTTCTATAGAATCATCAAAGCGAAAGAAAGGAGAAAAAAATAAAAGAAAAGGATACAGTTCGATGGGGGAGTTGTTGGTGCTTCCATTCTTGTCAAAGTTTCCTGTTCCCACTGATAACAGAGAAAGCACAGTAAATGAGTGAGTTAAACTATGACATAAGCTCTTGTAACTTCACAATGGAGGGTCTTATATCACCGTACTTTAGTAATATTCCCTCCGTTTTAATTTATGTGACATAGTTTAACTCGAAAAAAATGTATACTTTTGAAATCTGTGGTCTTAAACTAGCCATATCATATATGTGGTTTAAATTTTTAAACTTCTGATCTTAAACATTCCATAACATTTGTGTGGCCATAAAAGCGTCAATTAATGGTAAAATGGGAAACTTTAACGTGTTTCGAAATATAGATAGCATGTCATTCTTTTTGGAACTGACTAAGAAGGAAATAGGGTTTGGAGCGAAGGGAGGGAGTACTTCACAGGAACCTATTTAGGAAGTGCTCTGCTATTCAAAATTTTATATGATTATGGTCGAGGCTATGTATTCTTTTATGATTCCAGGAATCTACATGTTACTCTATAATCTTGAACCCTAAGTTTGCATTAGAAAAAGTATGATCATTCTAGTGTCATTCCCATAAACGGAGGTATCCTACTTTGTTTTCCCATTTATACAGATCCTTTTCTTCTATTTTTTTTAATCTTTTTCTAACCTTCCTTGATCATGCTTGCATCATGTATAAGAGATTTACTTTCATTTCCTTGTCTAAACTTCGACAGATATTACGGAGTCCTGATGGCCTATAGCAGCCTTCTAGATGTAAGGAGAGACCATACTAGTAGTTGTTCAAAATATAGTTATTCGTGATAAAATAACAATATACTTTTTATTAATTATCTTGCACTGTATTCTCAGTTTCTAACAGAGCAGAAGCCAGGATTTGCGGAAACTATAGTTAGGACTCGGGTGCTACCTCTCTACGAAACACCATTTCCTCAACCATATTTGATTGCCTCTGCAAACTGGGTCCTAGGAGAGCTTGCTTCATGTCTTTCTGAAGTGAGATAGTTGACCTGATGATTTCATCCCTTTTAACGTTCTCTTTGCTATCAGACATTGGGTGGAGTAAGTTCCCTTTTTCTCTTTTTGCAACAGGGTATGAGTGCTGATATTTATTCTTCATTAGCGAAAGCGTTAACAATGTCAGATATAGAGAGCATTTCTTGTTACCCTGTGCGGGTGACAGCTGCTGCTGCCATTGCCCAACTCGTTCAAGTAAGTGGCTGAAAAAGCTAAACCTATTTTATGCACTTGAAGTATGATAGTCAATATAATGCTTGTACTTTGAATTTTGCAGAATGACTACATGCCACCTGAGTGGTTGCCACTTCTTCAAGTGGTTTGTCGTAGGCTTAGTGATGAAGAAGAAGATAGCTCCATTTACTTCCAGCTTCTAAGTACTTTGGTTGAGGCTGGAAATGAAAAAATTGCACCTCATACTCCAGACATTGTTTGCCTGTTGGTTTGTGAAATCCAAAAGAACTTACCTTTAGATCTGGAGCCATGGCCTCAGGTATCTTCTTATGTACCCAATGTAATCTTTATTGTTTTGGCAAATTTTGAGATGATTCTAGTTATGATTTTGGTAACTGGCATGAAAATCAGTAAGTTGCTTGTGCACATTTCATGGAGCTATGTGGTTCATTTTCATTGTTTATAGTTTAAATGTAAGTTATAGGTTGGATTGCTTGCTCTTTAGTTTCATGAAACTTCATTTTACTTGCCCTGCTGCATATCCGTCACATGGTCAGGGATTCAAGAGTCATTATTGTCATAGGAATAGGGCTAAACTGTCTGTTTTTTTTCTTGTAATTGATTTACCTTGAGACACAATCTTAAATCAGCTTTTTGTGCTGACCGGTTGATGAGTGCATTTGCATGTTTTAGATTTAACCTCCCTCTTCACCCAAATCTGAAATTTATGAAAACAAATACATCCTCGCATATAGTTAAAAGGCAAATTGAGATTTGAATATTTACCGACTTGCATCTGATAGATGGTGGAGCGGGGCTTTGCAACATTAGCAGTGATGGCTCAGTGTTGGGAAGACTCTGCATCTGAGGAAAATGAGCAGGATGGTTCTAGTCAATTGTGGCGCTCTGGTCAGGCAACCATGATGAGAGCCTTTTCAGATCTCCTACAGCATGCCTGGCTAAGATCTACTTTACCGATGGTTAGTCCCAAGCCATGTCTGGAAATAAATTTATAAGTGAATGGCTCGATTCCTTTATTTACTTGTTTGTCAGTGTAACATTCTCAGCACTACGAGCGCAAGTATGTATGCAAACATGTTTATTATTTATTTGTTTGTCAATGTAACATTCTCAGTACTACCAAAAATATCTCCTTTATATCCTGCTCAAGCTCATTTTTCTATTTTCAAATTGTTATCACCAGAATCTTTGATGCAACTTAAGTTTAGTGTTTATACTGCAACAGATGTTTGATTTATAATGTGAATTCCAAACCAAGTTTAAATGGATCAAGCCTTTTAGCTTATCATGTATAATCCAAAGCTGTTAATAGATCATGGGATGAGTTTACCGTTTGTAATTACTGGTAACTGCCTCTTGTACTTAACTGGTCACCGTCTCACTGGGATAATGGAGAGATAAGACCAATTTTGATAATCTTTTGCTCTTGTTTTACTCTGATTATTATTATTATTATTATTATTATTATTATTATTATTATTATTATTATTATTATTATTATTATTATTTGACTTTTTGCAATTATCAGGAACCTGAGGTTGGCTTATCAGTGCCCCCTGCATCATGTGTCGATGATTGCTCCACTTTGCTTGGTTTCATTTTACAAGGAATTACCGAAACTGACGATCTTTTGAAGTTAAAAGTCTCTGAGCTGATGCTGCAATGGTCAGATCTCATAGCTGATTGGCATGCATGGGAGGAGATAGAGGATATATCAATTTTTAACTGCATCAAGAAAGCTGTTAGTCTAAATAGGGAATTTGCGGTGGAGAATTTTATTGTGGGGAAGTTGCCGCTGCCTCCAGCTCCACCCGTTCCTCAAAAATCTATCCTTGAAGGGATTAGTGCATTTATTACAGAAGCTTTCTCTCAGTATCCATCTGCAGTATGGAGGGCATCCTCTTGTGTCCACATTCTGTTACATATTCCCAATTACTTACCTGAAGGAGAAGGTGTCAAGCAAGCATTGGTGATTTCCTTATGTCGGGCAGCATTCTCTCGTTTTAAAGAGCTCAGAAGCAATGCTGTCCCACTATGGAAACCTTTGTTGCTTGCGATAGCATCATGTTATTTATGTTTCCCAGATCTTGTAGAGAAGATTCTAGAGGGCATTGAACACGAAAGCTTTACAGTCTTTCTATCCGCCTTGGCAATTATCTCAACAAGCAAATTTGAGCATAGTTTATCATCAGAGTCTGAGATCAAGTTGGTTGGTTAGTATTCCATTGGTTTTCTCAAAGTATTTCTTAACTTTTTATTGCAACTAGGGACTTTCCTCTTGACATTTCTCTCACGGGGCAACAGATACTTCGATGATGCGATGGCTTACATGAGCCATTTTTCTGTTTGTGAAAATGCTACTGATGTCATCTGTATCTGTTTGTCTGTCCACGACCACAGTGCATGTTATTTGATAGCAACAATTTCTTTTCCAATTATACCATTGTGGTACACTATTGTGTTTTTCCTTTTCCTGTTAAACATTCATTTCTCCTGCCATTTGACATCAATCTTGTTAGTAGTGTAAAGAACTTTCTTTTAAGAATCTCATCAGCACTCTGCATGTGTGTAAGTATTATTTTCCTATTTTAATTTTCAGTCATGGCACTCGCACAATCTGTTGAGAAGCTGATAGGACTGCAAAATGAAGGGAGCTTGCTGCTACGTGATTGCATTGGGGCATTGATGGAAGCATTTCTGAAGTTAAAAGAACTGGAGGAAGAAGATGAAGATGAGGAAGATGAAGAGAGCGATGATCAGGCTTCTGGTGATGAGGAAACTGAAGAAGATGATGATGAGGTTGGGTCACCAAACTAATTCTCTCTTGTTTAACTTTCTAGGTCAACCCCCCCCCCCCCCCCCCCCCCCTTCTTCCCCTTATAGAAAATAAAAGCTGTTAGGTAGACATTGTCTACATGGTCGTTATGTTCATATGACTGTTGAAAATAGTCGTACTATGCTCCCTCCTTTTTTGGTTACGGAAATAGAAAAGGCTGATGAGTCTTTACGTTTGCAAGAGTTCCTCACTTTCTGCTTTGCCTCATTAGCAAAATTGTGGCTCTCCACTTTTGTGATCCTTCCATGCAAGTGTTGAAATTTTCTCACATTCACCAGATTTCTTAATGGAAACCCATATTTTCCATGAAGAACACTTTTTGACTCGGCAACAATTATCATCAAAGCCTCCTGTCTAGTTATACTGGTGAAGATGTTTACATTTAGTATCACAAAAATTGTCAGTGACGTCACATAGTTGTCCTTTTTCTTTCATTATTCATGGTTTCTGTTTGTTGGCTCCTATATATATAGGCATGAAGACCATGTGGTGAAAGTGAAGAATAGTGGGCATATTCTATACACTCATCATCTATTTCTTTTTCTGAGAAGTAAAATAGAGATGCGGATTACCTAACCTCGTACCTCTCGCATACAAAGCAAAGCGACTATAAATTCATCATATAATTCATAGTACCTTTGCAATATACAGTGAATTGAATGTTATAGTTCCTTAATTCAATGTTAGGACTCGGAAGATGATGAACTTGAAGAAACTGAAGAAGAGTTCTTGGAGAGATGTGCCAAGACAGCCATAGAAATGGAAAATGGTACCATTGTGGAAGAAGGAGATGTGGAAGATCAAGAGCAAGAAATTGAACTGGGTAAGCCTGCTCCTCATTTTTAAAAGTACCATAAGGATGCAGACATTTATTTGCAGGATGAAATAGGTTAGTAGCTATTGCAGCTGCTTATAAAAGCAAAAGAATCATTCTCTTCTGGTGTTTATAGAAGTAAAATAATCTATCTTTTCATTTCTAAATATCAACATCATCATTTTGCTTGCAGTGCGACCATAATGGTTTTCATCTTTTGGTTCACAAGACGATCTACTTGTCATATTTTGGACAGTTTCTTCAAAACGCCTATCCTTTTTCCTTGTAAAAAAAAGTTTCTTCAAAATGCCTAGATGTTGTAAACAGATCAGTATCACTTCGACAATGATCTTGTGTCGGTAATCACATTTAAACAAATTAATGCTGTTTCAGTAGCAAAGTCTTTCCTCCCAAGTTTCAGTCAAATAACTATACTAAACTTGCTAAAGTTGGCTGTATGTATCAGTTAATCCATTACACTGAGATATCATAATTAAATCAGGATATATCGCAAAGTCAGTTGACATTACTTGAATATTATCTTCCTTTACCGCGTCTTATGTGTTCAAAATCATCATTATTGATATTCATTTGGGAGATTTCAATCACTGTGTTATCTTAAATCCTTCAATTTTACTTCAGGTTGTTTGGAGGATGTGGATCCCCAGAAAACTGTCCTTTCGGTAATTCAAAGATATAATCAAGTGCTTTTACGGCTACAGTTGCCACCAGAACTGATTTCAAGTTTCTTGGAGGCCTTTCCTGAATGTAAATTATACTTCCGACAACCTCAGCTATAGGATTCAAATGATGCTCTCGGCATTCCTATTTTTTCAGAACTATGATTTCTGTAAAATTTGTTGCCTGTTGTGCTTTTGGTGGCTGATTTATTGTTTATTCTTGTAATATTTCATGCTGTTATTGTGCTGTTGGAAGTTCGTTGTTCGCTTTGCAAGTATAAGTAACTGTTGAAGTGAAACCTTTAAGAGAAGTCATAGGCAGAGTAGAGTCCATTTTACTCCTCCTTTGTTATGTGAGTGCTGCTGTTGGTCGTAAATATTGAATAGGTCAACAGTAGAGGTGAAGTTAAATTCTTGCAATTTCAGATCTCTTCAACATGTATCCATTGTAAGTCGAGAAATGGAGGAACACTTAACTGACTCAACGGTCATGCAAATATTGCTCTGAGCAACTGTTCAGCGTTTGGACATAGATTTGGGTGGAACTTGGGAATTTGAGTTGGGTTAATTACAAATATATACAAAAACATTATTTACAAAATTAACAAATTAGAGTTTGTTCCTCCTTTGCCTCTTCCCATTGCTACCACCCCAGGCGGCGCCTGGTTACCGTCGGCTGCCGTCGTGCTGGATTTTTTTTTTTTGAATTTAAAAAATGAAATACACATAAATACACATAAACATTGATTTTTCTTTGAAATTAAAGTTGGAAAATACATATAAACAAAAATACATGTAAGTACACAAAACAATGTGTTATACATACACTAAACACACACATACATACACGGATCTACAGATCTACAAATTAAACATATAAATTTATGTCTGTGACACTTATTGCTTGACATACATACAAAAACACATACAATATATATGCTGACATACATGTTCATAAAATGATATACACATACATACAGTTATGCACTTTACATGTACATACACAAAAATACAGATTCATACACTAGTATAAAAACTAGACATTACAGTATGTTCCACCTTCCAACAACCACCAAAGACACACACACACACAGGAATATACACATAAAAATAAAACAAAATAAAATAAAAAAGAAAGGAGTAGAAGCAGATCTGAAACATACACACACATAACACATATAAAACAAAAAAAGAGGAGAATCAGATGAAACACGCTGGAAATAGAGATCGGAGCCGCCGCTGATGTAGTGCAGCAGCATCGCTGCGTGGAGCAGCAACGACTACTGTCACGCCCTAAAATTTACTAAAATAGATAAAAGGCAGGTGACTTAGGTGTTTTAGAGGTACCAAATTATTAAAGAGATTATCGGAGTCGCCACTTGACATAGTTCAAAGGTGTGCCAAGTCACCATAAAGGTACCTTAGAGCACCTATGACTCGTTTAGTGCTGTGCGTCAGAGTTCTGGATAAGGATCTCGGTTGACTCTCGGGAAGGTGTTAGGCACCCTCGAGTCCTGTACCAAGTACAATTGCTTTATTGACGCTCTCCGGGCTTGTGATTTATTGTTTGTTTGTTTAATTGCCAAATTATTTTCGCTTTAATATTTTTTGAACTAAAGATTGTATTAGCTAACCCACTAGGTATACTTTAGAACAAATTGCCTCTTTGTTTATTTTGGTGTGCCTAATAAGTAGATCACGAATCATACTTATTTGTCGTACTTATCTTTAAATCAACTTAACTTTCTTATTTTTATTGCTCTTTGCCTAATAAGTAGATCACAAATCATACTTATTTTTGCCTAATCGAGCGAATCTTTATTTCTATTGATGTGCCTAATCGTGTATTTTGAAACACAAAAGTCCCCTTTTTGTCTCAGTTTTATATCTTAACGTTTTTGGATCACATCCATTAGCCTAGCAATTTCAACCACATATAATAATCCTTAAATTAGGTGGCGACTCCAAAGAAACCCTTTGGAATCCCACTTTGTTGAAATATTCCGAAACCTATCCTTTTCTAAAGAAAGGGTAATTTTTGGGGGGTTCAACACGGGTTTGGAATGATAAATTACTAAAAATTACTTTCACACTATTATTTTATTCATCGGTTATTTATATATTAATTTTGCTCCGTGAGAATTACAAAATTAATATATCAATAACTTAGACATAAAATACATAGATGTGATAATACTTGTTAAGTAAAAAATATCATTCTAGCACAATATGAAATCAAATTGAAAGTTTCAAGCCAAGTATGCTTTAAAATTGAGATAATATTATAAATATATCAAGCTTCATCAACTATCCCAACAAAAGAGATTACTCCATTATGGAGTAAAAAAAACTAAAAGGGAATTTAAAAAGACTAAAAATATTTTTACCACAAAGAGAAGAAGAGAGAGACCAAGAATAATTCTTGTCTTCCTAAAGAGAAAAGAAGAAAATAGTTACAATGGATAAAAAAGGCTTCTCCTTCTACACAAGAGAGAGTGGCTATTTATAGCCAAAGATGACTCCTCACTTATGGCAAAGTGAGATATAAATTGCCCAAATAATATCTCTTTCTCTTAAAATTTCATGTGCTAGCTCTCACTTAGGCAAATGTAGATGGCAATGTAGTTTTCTACCTTCACATCCCATGTGCTAGCATTCTTCAATTTACTTTGGCAAAAATAGAGAACAAAGTAGCTTTTTCTTCCTTCAAATCTCATGTACATTCCCAATTTAGTTGCTACTTTGACAAATGTGACTTTTTCTTCATTCTTATCCATGTGCTAGCATTCTTCAATTTACTTTGGCAAAAGTGGAAGACCAAAGTAACCTTTTCTTCTATTTCCCACATGCTAATTCCACATTTGCTATTTTGGAGTTTGTTTGCCCAAAGTGACTTTACTTCTTTCCTTGCTAGAAATTTACCAAACAAAATTACTTTGGCAAAAGTGGCTTCTCTTTTCAAGCTTTTTTTTTATTTTTTTTTTCTTTTCCAAGTATTTCTTTTTCCTTTAAAGAATTATTAGAAAATATGCGAGGATATGATATAAATATTCATGTTTTATTTTAAAATATTTATTTTTTATATTAAAAATACATGAATAATTTATATCCATCAAATTCCCCCACACTTGAACTTTTGCTCGTCCTCGAGAAAAAAGAATTTTTTTTTCTCAAAAGCTAATGACTTTTGTAGGATATAAAATGTGTTCAGAAATAAATAACCTTCATTATGTTCAATGCAATTATCCTTTTTAAATCCACCAAATTCTTTACCTTGTTCTGAATTTTGGTTTGATCAACAAAAGTTTGCATTCTTCTCCTCTTGAATTTTTCAGAATTGATTGTTTTATGACCACTTATTCATTAAGTATCATAGTCTTGTCCATAGGCTTGCTCCTCATATTTATCTCCACTAATATAGATACAACATTGATTTTTAAAATCTTTTTAGGACTTTTCTTGGCTTGTAATATCAGGCTTCAGGCTGGTAGGTTATAATGATATATTTATAGTGACTTTTCTTCTTCCAGCTAGGAGCAAATATTTCTTTCTCAGTACTTCCATCCTTTCTAAGTATTTTCTATTTGTATTTCCTTTTCTTTGTACTATCATACACAATCACATATTCACAATAATTTTTTTTTTCATCTTTTTTTTTTGCAATATTTCTTTCCTTCCCTTTTTTTTTTTTTTAAATTTTTATCTATGCTCTTTCATAGCTGGAAAAAATGATAACTACGTCTATATGTGTACATAAGGGAATATACATAGAGACTTTTTTTTTTTTTTTTAGTAGAGAGAGTGTTTGAAAAAAAAATTAGGATCAAGGCTCAAAGAAGGGTTCTAAGTGGTAAATTTTTACATTTGGATAGAGATAAAGAGGTTTGAATTGTGGATTGAAGAAGGCCTAATTTCCTTTTCTAAAAATCAATGTCATCCATTATTTCGCCTCGAAAAAATATTTAGAGCAAGTTCTAGCCAAGTTTAGTGATTCTACCTGTTTTTGTGATCATAACTTTTCTCAATGCCAATGATTTTCAGAGTTGAAGATACATTCTCTTGCTTTCACAAAATCAAAATTATCAACACGAAAAATTATATGGTGAAGATAAAAAGAAATAATATTGAATACAATACAAAGAGTTTATTTTGTTAATTAGTATACCTACAAAAGATCATAAAAATATTTTATAAAACATATATAAATCAGAACAATCCTCCCCCACACTTGAACATTTCATTCTCCTAGATGAAAAATGCATTTCAGGACGAATTAAAAGGGATGTAAAAGAAAGAGTTTTTTTTTTTAAAAAAAAAATAAGTAAAAAAAATAAAAATAAAAATACAATAATTAAAGTATAAAATACTGCTTAATAAGTAAAATGTAAATATTTTTGGCTTTCAAATTTACAATCACAGAAGAAAGCTTGAAAGAAACTGTGATCACACATATTCTATGTGTAATAGACTGACTAATTTAATACCTTAACAGTCATGGGGTCCTAGTTTAAATATAAACCAGAAAATTACCTGCGCCATCATTAGATTTGCACAATTAAACGATTAACCAACCAGTAACTTAGGCATACCGATCACCATGGAGTTGCTCCTGTATAGGTGACTCTGTTTTTGTAGAGGCCTTCATAAGATGTTTCGGTTGTACAATAATCTGGATATTAACCAGATCAATTGGTTAAGCATTTATTATCCAAATCTATGTTGGACTTATGAGGCTCCATTGCTTCACCCTCAATGGCTACGGGTAAGGAACCATAGTTCTGAGTTCAACGTCGCCAGCTCGACGTAGTAACTGTCACTTATCAGGCTATCATGGTTACTGAAGGTTGTTTCTCAAAATGCCCTCCAAAGTACAATTTCAACCTATGACCATTTACCTTAAACTTGCTACCTCCATGGATCTGTTGAATTTCAATTGCTCCATAATGGGTAACATCTGTAACATTGTAAGGACCTGTCCACCTGGATTTCAGTTTTCCTGGAAATAGCCTAAGTCGGCTATTGTAAAGAAGTTCTTGATCTCCAATTTTGAAACTTTTTGTCGGATCAAGTTATCATGCCATTTTTTAGTTTTTTCTTTGTAAATCTTGACATTTTCATAGGCTTCAAATCTCAGCTCTTCCAGTTCATTAATTTGAAAAAACCTATTTTTACCGACAAGTTTAGTTCAAAATTTAGTGCTTTTAATGCCCAATAAGCTTTGTGTTCTAATTCTACTGGCAAATGACAAGCTTTTCCAAAGACTAATCTGTATGGGGATGTTCCAATTGGCGTTTTGAATGCCGTTCGGTATGCCCATAATGCATCATCTAATTTTAAGGCCCAATCTTTTCTTGAGATTCCAACAGTTTTTTCAAGTATTCTTTTTAATTCGCGGTTTGAAACCTCAACTTGCCCTTGAGTTTGAGCGTGGTATGGTGTTCCTGTTTTGTGAGTCACACCATATTTTGTCAGTAAAGTAGAGAATTGTCTATTCATGAAATGAGTCCCTTGGTCACTAATGATGACTCGAGGTGTGCCAAATCTTGTAAAAATATTTTTTCTGAGAAAATTACACACAGTTCGAGCATCATTCTTTCTTGTGGGAATGGCCTCAACCCATTTTGAAACATAATCCACAACCACCAGGATATATTCAAAAGAATGAGATGAAGGAAAAGGTCCCATAAAATCTATGCCCCAAATATCAAATATCTCACATACCTGTATTGATTGCAATGGCATTTCATCCCTCTTGGTAATGTTACCTGTTCTTTGACATCTATCACATTTTGCAACGTAAGCACGTGCATCCTTAAAAAGTGTTGGCCAATAGAATCCAGCTTCCAAAACTTTAAAGGCAGTTCGATTTGCAGCATAGTGTCCTCCAACTGCTCCATCATGGCAATGATACAAAATCTTGCTCATTTCTTCCTCAGGTACACATCTTCTGATAATATTATCTGCACAAAGTTTAAACAAGTAGGGATCATTCCACATATAATATTTAGCTTCAGATATGAGTTTTTTCCTCTGCTGGTAAGAGAAATCTCGGGGTGTCCAATTTCCAACCAAGTAATTTGCAATGTCTGCAAACCAGGGTGGTTGAGTCACAATTGAGCTAACAGAAAGTATATGTTCATCAGGAAACTCTTCTTTTATTTCACACGACTCATGAGGAAGGGTCTCTAATCTAGACAAATGGTCGGCTACCTGATTCTCAGTTCCCTTTCTGTCTTTTATTTCAAGGTCAAACTCTTGGAGAAGTAAAATCCATCTTAACAATCTAGGTCGGGCATCTTTCTTTGCTAAGAGGTATTTTAAAGCTGCATGATCAGTAAAAACAGTGACCTTGGTTCCTATCAAATAGGAACGAAACTTATCGAAAGCAAATACTACTGCCAGTAGTTCTTTTTCCATTGTGGCATAATTGAGCTGAGCCTCATTCAATGTCCTACTGGCATAGTAAATGGGACGAAAATTTTTATCTTTTCTTTGACCTAAAACAGCTCCAACTGCTGTATCACTAGCATCACACATGATCTCAAAAGGTTGGTTCCAGTCTGGGGATACAACTACAGGAGCAGTTGATAATTTCTCCTTAAGAGTGTCAAATGCTTTTAAACAATCACCTGAAAAATCAAACTTAGTATCTTTCATCAAAAGGTTAGTCAGAGGTTTTGAAATTTTTGAAAAATCTTTTATAAACCTTCTGTAAAAACCTGCATGTCCAAGAAAGCTTCTAATTCCTTTAACAGTTGTAGGAGGGGGTAATCCTGCTATAAGATCAATTTTAGCCTTATCAACTTCTATCCCTTTAGCAGTGATTTTATGTTCTAAAACTATTCCCTCAGTAACCATAAAATGACATTTCTCCCAATTAAGAATCAGATTTGTTTCTTCATATCTTTTAAGAACTAAGGTCAAGTGGTAAAGACAATCCTCAAATGTTTTGCCAAACAGTGTGAAATCATCCATAAAAATCTCCAAAAAATTTTCAGTCATGTCTGAGAAAATTGCGGACATGCAACGCTGAAATGTTGCAGGTGCATTGCATAAACCAAATGGCATTCTCCTGTATGCATATGTTCCATGTGGACATGTGAAAGTTGTTTTATCCTGATCTTCTGGTGCAATTGGTATCTGGTTATACCCTGAATATCTATCAAGAAAACAGTAAAAACCATATCCTGCTACTCTTTCTAACATTTGATCAATAAATGGTAAATGAAAATGGTCTTTTCTTGTGGCATCATTGAGACGTCTGTAATCAATACAGACCCTCCATCCTGTAACTGTTCTGGTAGGTATGAGTTCATTATTTTCATTTTTAACAACTGTCATACCTCCTTTCTTTGGTACCACCTGAACAGGACTTACCCAAGGACTGTCAGAAATGGGGTAAATGATACCTGCAGCCAAAAGTTTAATTATTTCATTTTAACAACTTCCTGCATTGCTGGATTCAATCTCCGTTGGGGTTGGACTATTGGCTTATAGCTATCCTGCATGAGGATTCTATGTGTGCAAATAGCTGGACTAATGCCTTTGATGTCTGCTATAGTCCACCCTAGAGCTCCTTTATGTGCTCTCAGTACTTCAATCAACTTATGTTCCTGTTCTGCAATCAGAGAAGATGAAATTATTACTGGAAATAATTTGGGCTCAAGATAAACATATTTAAATGAGAGGGGAGAGTTTTAAGTTCAAATTTTGTTTGAACTTCTTTTGACTGTGTCTCTTCCTCTTCCTCAAAATCATTTTCCAATATTTCAGCTTCACTTCTCATTGTGGCATCATCATCGCGTGTGGTGCCAGATTTAGCCAAGCATCTTTCCATTGAGTCTGAAATCAATTGGTCATCTTTGAATTCATCTGCAAGATCGCTAATCATGTCAATTGAAAAACAAGAAGTTGATGTCTCATCTCCTAAAAATTTTAGAATCTTGTGCATATCAAAAATGATTCTTTCTTCATCAACTCTCAAAATTAGTTGTCCTTGATGGACATCTATGATTGCTTTACCTGTAGCAAGAAAAGGTCTACCTAAAATTATTGGTTCATCAGGACACTCTTCCATTTCAAGTACAATGAAATCAACAGGGAAAACAAACTTATCTACTCTCACAAGTACATTTTCAATAATTCCCTTAGGTCTCTTTGTACTTTGGTCTGCAAACTGAAGAGAAACAACTGTGTTTTTCATCTCACCAAGATCCAAATTTCTATAAATAGAAAATGGCATCAAATTTATTGAAGCTCCAGAATCACAAAGTGCTTTTTCAAAATATACTCCTCCCAAAGTACATGGAATCGTAAAACTTCCCGGATCACCGAGTTTTTGTGGTAGCTTATTTTGAAGTATAGCACTGCATTTTTCAGTAAGCATTACCACAGAAACTTCTTCCAATTTCCTTTTGCTTGACAAAATTTCTTTAAAAAATTTAGCATATGAAGGCATTTGCAATAAAGCATCAGTGAATGGAATATTAATGTGAATCTGTTTTAAAATTTTCAAAAACTTTGCAAATTGACTATCAAGCTTTTCTCTTTTCATCTTTTGTGGAAAAGGGATCGTCACAGGGAGAGGAGTTATTTTTTCAAAATTCTTTTCTTTCTCTTCAGAGGATGTTTCAACATTCTTACCCTTGTTGACTTGTTGTTCTAACAAGTTCTTTTCCTTCCTGTCTGCATAAGGTTCATCAAGATTCTTACCTGACCGTAAAGCAATGGCCTTAAGGTGTTCTTTTGGATTTTTTTCTCTGTATTGCTTGGTAAGGGACCTTGAATTTTTTCAGACACAAGAGTTGCTAGTTGGCTTACCTGAATTTCCAAATTTTTTAGGGCAGAATTTTGGCTTTCCATTTTCTCGTCAGTAGCCTTAATGTATTTGTACAAAAGGTCATCAAGACTTAGATGGGCTTGTTGAGGCCTTTGCTGATATGGAACTGTCTGCTGATATGGCCTGAAATTTGATTGCCCGCGATTTTGATTCTGGTAACCTGGTGGGCTATGTACCTGTTGCTTCTGGAAGCTTTGAGCGTTCTCAGCACCATTTGGATTGCTCCACTGGAATCCTGGATGTTTCTGTGCCATTGGACTTCCAAAAGAGTACGGCTTGTACCCAATGGAATTGACTTGTTCATCATTCTGAATGGTTGCTTGGCACTCATGATTTTGATGGTTTCCTCCGCACATGTCACAAGCCTCAGACTGGCTTGGTTGTTGTGTATTCACCTGAAAAGATTCAAACTTTTGTGCCAAAGAAGCAATCTGTTGTGTTAGTGTATTTAAAGCATCTGCCTGATTTACCGTAGCGGCCTTTTTGATAATTATACGATCAGATGGCCATTGAATGGCATTCTCAGAAATCTCATTTAACAATTGCAATGCTTCAACTGTGGTTTTACCCATTATGGAACCTCCTGCAGCTGCATCTATCACATTTCTAGAAGATGGTTTTAGCCCGTGATAGAAAATGTACAACTGCATATGTTCAGGAATGTCATGGTGTGGACATTTTCTTAGCATTGATTTTAATCTTTCCCATGCTTGATAAACTGACTCAGTGTCAGTCTGCAAGAAATTAGATATATCTTGTCTTAACTTTGTTGTTTTAACAGGGGAAAAATATTTGTTTAAAAACTTCTGAGTCATTTGATCCCATGTAGTAATAGACCCTTGAGGCAAACTTCGCAACCAAGTCTTGGCATCACCTTTTAAAGAAAAAGGAAATAGCCTTAACTTGATTGCTTCAGCAGGCACTCCATTATACTTAGCAGTTTCAACTAGTTCCAAGAAATCAATTAAATGACTATGTGGATCTTCACTTGGATCACCAGTGAAAGTGCAAGATTGCTGGATTGTTTGAATCAGGCCGGTCCTGATTTCAAAGTTGTTTGCTGCCACTGGTGGTTTCCTGACACTAGATTCACAATTGAAGCAGTCTGGTCTAGCATAATCCCGTAGGATTCTATTTGCTGGTCTTGGTGCCACTTCATCAAACTGCTCCTCTAGGTGGACTGGTGGTGCGACTCCCAATGGATCCACACCATCTCCAAGTTGGTACTCCATTTGATCACGAGTTACGCTTTGAGAAGATGATGGTTGTCCTTTCCTGCGCACCCGCAAAGATTTTTCAATTTCAGGATCGTAATTGACCAACTCTTTATCAGAGGAGCGGGTCATAAACTAATTGAAACTTTTAAAGTAAAAGAAAGAGAGAGAGAGAAAAAAAAATATTTAGTTCCTAAACAATTGCAATGGTAGCAGTACAAGAAAATACTAAAAGAGAAAATTCTTAATAGTAATAGCTTAAAGTGAACAGCAGCAGTAGTAGTTATAGTAGTAAAAACAAATACATATAGTATAAATAATAAAATAAGAGAAAAAAATGATTGAAAAAAACAAATAATAAACTGTCAACCGGAAAACGAAAGATAATAAAATACAATAAAAATGGTGGCAATGAAAATAAATAAACTTATACTATATATAGATATAGGAACAAAAGTAGTATTTAAAGTTTTTTTTTTTTCAAGATAACTATTTCATTAACTTATAATATTATTATAGTAAGAATAAATAAAATAATTATGATAGAACTGGAGACAACACTAACAATAGATGTACTAAGAAACGTGGTGACAGAACACTTAGGTAGATGTACTGCCTAGGAGAAACAATTAGTGTACTTTAGTGTTAACAACAATAATAGTTATACTAGTATCTAAAACATAAGGCTAACAAAATAAAGAAAGTAAGAATAACAATAATACTTACAGTAATAAAAACACAAACGTGGATGGCCAAAGCAGAAAGTAATATTGAAAAGAAATGCTTAGTATAATTAGTTATATGATATATTGTATATAATAAGTAGTAATAGTAAGTAATAGTAACGACAGTGAATGATAATAACAAAAACAATATATACTATAAAAATATGAAAATGCTAGAAGTAGAAAGAAAAATGTTAGAAGCAATAGTTAGTATAGTACTATTAGAGGTAACAGTTAGTAATAGGTAGTTATAATAGTTCTTAGTAGATTGTGTTAATAATTAGTAATATTAATAAGTCCTCAAATTAGTAACCAAATATTTAGTCCGAAGTAGATGTATGCCAATCCCCGGCAACGGCACCAAAAATTTGACGAGTCCAAAGTGTATAGGGTATTCCTGCTCGTGCGTGTCAAATTATAGTATAGTTTAAGATATCGTCCCACAGAGATTGAATATTCTATGCTACAGACTTGGAATATTTTGTTTACTATTTGAGAGAATCAAGCTGATGAAAGTTGAGATTTTTAAGTTTAATTTACTTTAACTAAACAAGACAATTTTCGAAAGATATCAAATTTTAAAAGAGTTGGGAATCATTGAATTCACTTAATAATATTTATAATAAAATCTCAATTTTGTAACACGTATTTCTCTAAATAATAATTGCTTATTGCTAATTCAATTATGTTTTGCTCACTAAGAAATAATCAATTAATAAAACACTCCGTGAGGTTATGTAAAATCAATTGAGTTAAAACTAGTGACGATTAAACCGAAATAATTTTCTTGCTTGAATTGTGCTAAAAAGTAGTAAAAACTTCGTGAGAATATTTTCACCAAAAATCAATAATCTTTCTTACAACAATTCCTCCGTGAGAATTAAAATTGAGGTAATCAAGATTACGGGTTTGGAATGATAAATTACTAAAAATTACTTTCACACTATTATTTTATTCATCGGTTATTTATATATTAATTTTGCTCCGTGAGAATTATAAAATTAATATATCAATAACTTAGACATAAAATACATAGATGTGATAATACTTGTTAAGTAAAAAATATCATTCTAGCACAATATGAAATCAAATTGAAAGTTTCAAGCCAAGTATGCTTTAAAATTGAGATAATATTATAAATATATCAAGCTTCATCAACTATCCTAATAAAAGAGATTACTCCATTATGGAGTAAAAAAAACTAAAAGGGAATTTAAAAAGACTAAAAATATTTTTACTACAAAGAGAAGAAGAGAGAGACCAAGAATAATTCTTGTCTTCCTAAAGAGAAAAGATTATTTGAACAAGCATGTCATTAGTTCATTGGAGTTTAGGCTTAAGTTTCCTAAGATTTAGTTTGGGGTTTAGGCTTAAGTTTGCATTGGATGCTGAATTCATATTAACAAGGAACTTACGTATATAATTATGGAGTACTACTCTTTAAGATGAGTACAATACTACCTTGGTCTAGATAATTCATGAACAGAATTCTTATAGACAAGAGACTTAAAAGAACATCCAAAATCATCCAAGATTGAGTTAGGGGCAGAACAATGTCATTGCACATGAAGCAACCAGCTGCTGAATAGTTTAATTGTTCCACACCCATACTTACCATGAAGACACTAGATTAACTTTCAGAGGATATAGTAGAGAGGTAATTCAATTCTATTTATTTCCTTTACATTACTGCTAAGCAAACCGTGGTAAGAAAAATTATCGATTTTTGCTTGCGCAGTTTTTAAAAACCATGACAAAGGCCACCTTCTTGTAGTTAAGATCAAGTAAGCAGGTTTCTATTATTTTAGCATCAGCTTGTTTGATATATTGAGCAAAAAATTATTTTTACTTTCTGCAAGCATGATGCCAAGGAGGAGCATTTAGATGTATATATTTTTTTTTTTTTTATTCACTTTAAATTCATTTAGATGTATATGTTAATTTATAGGTTGAGGAAGCATACACTAGTGACAGATTTGGATATTGTTATAACTTTACTGGTAAGTGAGGAAAAGAATGGTCTTCCACTGTGGGTAGGATGAATCTTTATAAGGATTCATTTACCTAGTAATTTCTATTTTAGAATGAAGGAAAATATTTTTGAGTAGTTTTAACCTGGACATAGATGTAAAATATTACATTTGGCTCTTGGGTAATTTCTTAAAGAGATAAAGTCTGGACAATTAAGATGATTGTTGAAGGTTTGAATTTTTTCTAAGCTTTCGTTAGCCTAGATTGCATATGAAAATATCTAGTGCTATTGTGCTATGGTTCGAATTGGATATCTACTGTTTCTATTGGTTATATTAGTTCAGAAAGAGCAACTTCTTCTTTAGTTTAATATAATAAAATTTTACCATTATATCAATTTTGAGATTTTTAACTTTCATGACACTAATTCCAGTTTTCCTGTTTGCTAATAACATTTCACAGCCTCTTATAATTGTTGTTGAAGAGAGTCGAACAATTCTAAATGATCGCCAGATTCGTGGTATGGAAGTTGTAAGTTGAAATGTTACTTGCAGTTAATACTTTGTTTATATTGTTATCTTGAGGCTTATTCTATTGGGAACCCATAACTTGACATGAAATGTCAATACCTTGACATTCTTGCTTCTAGTTTTGCTGTGTCTAAAATTGTAAACAGCCTCTTTGACTTTTTTCAAACATCAAAATTGGCTTGTGCAATTTAGTCTTGTATGGGTTGGGGCTTTTCTATTTACCTCCATCATTTCAGTTATGTAGATCTGCCTCTTACTAATTACACTCTTTTCTCATCCATTGAAACAGTTATGTTTGATATCTTCTAGTGAAGAAAATGGCAAAGCAGACAAGCTTCTATCAACTCCTAACCAAGAAAAATGGTAAAGTAAATGTTATTGGTTGTGATCTTCTTCCTACAGTTTGTACTTTTTCTTTTGTTTGACTTGAGCTTGAATTTACATACCCTTGGTTTCTATATGAATTAATTTTAGTTTTTTTATATTGAACTTGTAGGAATTCTGGTGATCCATTTGAAAATTGTGGCAAGAAGTTAAATTGATCTTTTTGAAGTTCATGAAGACAATTGAAAAATTATGATATTTATTATTCTTGATGATACAAAGATGAAGGCATTCGGTTTTGTAAATTTCTTTCCTTGTATACAACTCAAAGTATTTGTATTAATTGATGTAGTACATGAAATATTCATGTTTTGAAGTTCATTGCAAGTATATGCATTTAAGATCTTTTTAATGTTTAATCAGTACTTGAGATTTCTATACTTAGTTAATATATTTGAAATAAACATGATTATAGGATATATTCAAAATATAATTTTTTTTACCACAAACAAACAAAATTGCCACGTTTGAGAAGTGTGGCCATAGGTATGTAAAGACAAGTATATCAGTAACAAAGGCCACATTTTATCAGTGTTGCAATAGTGGCAACTTTTTAGCAACACTTGAAAAAAGTGGCCTATACGGTAGCAAAGGCCACACTTAATAACTGTAGCTATATACTATAGGCCACGTTTTTCGTAAACTGTGGCCTTAGGCTCATGAAAAGCGTTGCCTTAGGGCAGTGGTTACGCTCGTTTAGGCCACTCCCGAAAAAGTGTTGCCTTAGGGCGAAAAATGTGGCCTTTGATCAAAGGCCACACTTTCTTATAGTTTAGGCCACACTTATTGGGCGTGATTAAAGGCCTAAAATGTTGTAGTGTATGCGAGGATATGATATAAATATTCATGTTTTATTTTAAAATATTTATTTTTTATATTAAAAATACATGAATAATTTATATCCATCAACACACCAAATCAAAGCGATTGAGAGCATCTCCGAAGACTTGACAACGGTGAAAGAAGTTCAACAGCTGACCGGTCGAGTAGCCTATATCAGCAGGTTCATCTCGAGGTCATCTGAACGATGTCACAAATTCTTTTCGGTGCTGAGGAAAAACAAAAGCTTTGATTGGACACCAGAATGCAAAAAGGCTCTCAAAGAACTGAAGCAATATTTGTCCAACCCTCCACTTCTGCCGAAGCCAGTCGAAGGAGAAATGTTGCTGATCTATTTGGCCGTTTCCGATGTTGCTGTAATTGCTGTCCTCGTTCGCGAGGATGGAGGTAACTAATTTCCTATCTATTATGTTAGTAAAACATTGTTAGATGCAGAAACAAGGTATCCACATCTAGAAAAACTAGCACTTGCACTAGTCACTGCTGCACGAAAGCTAAGACCTTATTTCCAATGTCATTCAATATCTGTTATAACAACTTTCCCATTGCGAAAGGTTTTACATCGGCCAGATCTCTCTGGTCGATTGATGAAATGGGCGGTCGAGCTGAGTGAATATGACATCACTTACCAGCCTCGCACCGGCATAAAATCCCAAGTTTTAGCTGATTTTGTAGCAGACTTTAGCGCTAACATCTTCCCAGAAGCAAAGAAGGAAGAATTGATGATGAGAGATCCAGACCCCGGAGTCTGGGTAATGTATACCGATGGAGCTTCAAACGTGAAAGGGACTGGCCTCGGAATCCTGTTGATAGCACCTACCGGCGAGAAAACTCAGGTATGCGATCAAATTACATGCAAAGACTAACAACGAGGCCGAATATGAGGCCCTCGCTGCAGGCTTAAAGATCGCAAGAGACTTGAAAGTCGAACGACTTGATATCAAAAGTGATTCTCAGTTGGTGGTAAATCAAATCCAAGGCGATTTTTGTGTTCGAGATCCGAGGATGCAACAACTGCTCGAAAAGGTACAAAATCTTCTAACTTCTTTTCAGGAGTGGAAAATAGCTCAGATACCAAGGGAAGAAAACATCGAGGCAGACGCCTTAGCCAACCTTGGTTCTGCAGCAGCCATCGATGAAAAACTCGACAAAACAGTGGTTCATTTGTTCGAATCCCCACTTTGTCGAAGCATCAAAGAGGTAAACAATGTTAATCATACTTGGGATTGGAGGAACAAATATTTGTCTTATTTGCAGGCAGGCACCCTTCCCGGTGACAAAAAGTCTGCCCGATCACTTAAAGCTAAATCGGCAAGATATTGTCTCGTAGACAATCAACTCTACAGACGAATGTTCGGTAGCCCTTTAGCGAAGTGTGTGGGACCAGATGGAACAAGCTATGTGTTGAAAGAAGTTCGCGAAGGCAAATGCGGTAATCACTCTGGCAGCAAGTCGTTGGTTCGAAAGATAATAAGAGCTGGGTACTATTGGCCAACGATCGCGGATGATGCCAAAGAGTTCGTTCACAAATGCGACAAATGTTAACGATTTTGCAACCTCATACATCAACAAGCAGAGCCACTTCATTCGGTCACGTCACCGTGGCCATTCATGAAGTGGGGAATGGATTTGGTCGGGCCGCTTCCAACAGCGCCCGGTGGGGTAAAGTTTATTTTAATTCTTACAGATTATTTTTCTAAATGGGTAGAAGCAATTGCTTTGGCTAAAATTCGTGAACATGAAGTCATCAAATTCATTCACCAAAATATCATCTGTCGTTTTGGGATCCCGAAAGAGATCACATGCGACAATGGTAAACAGTTCGTGGGAAGACGAATCACTGCCTTCTTCGAAAAATGGGGGATCAAGTGAATTGCCTCAACACCTTATCACCCCAGTGCAAACGGACAAGCTGAGTCTTCCAACAAAACAATAGTCGAGTATTTGAAGAAGGATGGATGAGTCAAAGGGCAATTGGCCAAACGAACTCCCTGGAGCGCTGTGGGCCCATCGGACAACGGTGAAACACAGCACCGGAGAAAAACCGTTCTCACTTGTCTACGGAGCAGAAGCGCTGATACCGGTGGAAGTGGGGGAACACAGTCTTCGGTTCGCCCACTCCACCGAATAAGCAAACAAAGAGGCTATGCTGATAGATTTAGACCTGGCCGAATCAAAAAGAGACATGGCATTCGTTCGAATACAAACACAGAAACAAAGTTTAAAAAACTACCTCAACAAAAAATTCAGGTATCGATCTTTTAATATAGGTGACTATGTGCTAAAGATCAAAAGACCGAAGAAGGATGAGCCCAACAAAGGTAAACTAGGAGCAAATTGGGAGGGACCCTATCGGATCAAGGCAGTAGTCGGAAAAGGCTCATACCAACTCGAAACAATGGACTCCAAGCCAGTCGACTTCAATTGGAATATCACGCAATTGAAGAAGTACTACTTTTGAAATTCTACGGTATCATCAAACTTTATTTTCTGTTTTCATTTACAATTTTCATTTCCTCTCCATCGGAAGTAATTGTTTGATCGATTATTTGATACTAACACTTTTAGATGATAGGCATAGTTGGAATCGAGTGATGACAAACATCACCCACGAATACTTGAGCTCAAAACGCTCCAATCGGGGTCGATAAGTCTGACAAAAATTCTAACGTGGTCTTCATCTATAGCGGCTTTCTCGGTTTTTTGCCCTTCAATGACTCCGTTTCAGGTATCGAAATCGAGGACCAGTGTTCGGCTACTCATCCTTCACACCCAAACACTGGGGAGGGGGATGGAGTAGTAGGATGATCACTAGCGACAATACCGGGGACTGCCCAGAAATCGGGGACTCCCCATCAAAGGAAGAAAACGAAGTCAACTGAAGACAATACTGGGGACTCGTTCGAAATCCAACAAGCTCAAAGATCCCAACATTCACTCGAACTGGGGACTCGTTCAAAATTCGATAAAAGATTCAAGATCCCAATGCTCACTCGGACTGGGGACTCGTTCGTACTTCAAATCGAACTAGAGACTCAACTTTGTCGAAGCTTTTAAAACCCTGACGCTTTTATTCGGAGTCGGGGGCTATTTGTTTAAGATGAGTTGTGTGATATGTACACGATCCGTTAGCGATAAAAAATCTATATGCCTTCAAAGGCCACATCACGTAATCGATCGAATCATACCATCCGAATATGTATTAAACGCCCAATAGCGGCTAACACCTCAATGATATTTAACACTTGTGTCATATTTTCGACTTTTTTCACATTTGTCGACTTGTGTAATCGGTCTAAACAATTAGCGAATTTTACAATTCCAAAATTTTCACCAAGTGTTCAAAGTAATTTTTTCATTCCGAACCTAAAAATGTTCGAGGTGTGCATTGCGTAAAAGTGAGACGTCATTCTTTACTACGCACTAAACATTGGGCCCCAATCACATTTCTTCCAACGACTGTCGCTAAACATCAAACCTTTCGGACGATTAAATTAAGTCATCTTCGAAAAACAATAAAGTCAAAATAAATTCATTCATTTAAAATATATGTACATAGCTGGCCAAACGACCACATTACATCGAATACAAAAAACGACTAAACCACTAGTCGAAAACAGCTCCAGCTCATTCGTCATCTCCATCAGAACCTTCATCGGAGGAACTTGCTGGAAGACCATGATCTTCGCGGGCCAACCGCACAATGGCAACGACATCGGCATCATTTAGTTCAGTAGGAACATCAATATTTCGATCCAACATCTCCCTAAGGACATTGCGCCTTGATTCGGCAAGGATCAGATCCTTCTTCTTTTCAAACTCTTCCTCGAGATCGCGCCTTAAGGTGTTGGATTCCTTTTGAAGCAACAGGTTCCTTTCCGACAAGCTATCAGCTTGAACCCTTAAGTCCTCGTTGCTTTTACGAAGGGCGCTCAACTCTTCGAACTTGTCAGCCAATTCCCGATCCTTGCTCTCTAAAGCAGAGTTGAGTTCGGCCATCTTCAAATCGAAATTAGCTTCGTGCTCGCTTAGCTGTGCGTTCAAAGCTCGAATTTGGGATTCCAACTCTGATTGACGAAGAGCATGCTCATTCGTATTCTTGTCGAAGTTGGCCAAAAGTTCAGCATACTTCGCCTCCGCAGCTTTTAACTTTCGATGCAGTTCCTCCTCAGCCGAAGTAAGATGAATAATTTGCTCGTTCAAGACTTTGGCCCCATCCTGAAGCTGGCGAATCCGATCGGCAGTCTCGATCACCATTATGCAATTCTGAAAATAAGTCACATTTGAAGTTTATAAAATATCTATGCAGAGTAAAAGGAAGAAAAATTTAGAAGGTGTGGACTTTACCCTGAAAGCACCACAAGAAATATGCGAAGGCAAACTCAGGTCTTCGTGCGTGTTCAGTCGAGCTTGCTCCATCGGGCCAATGACATCGAACAGGTAATCCGCCAGCCGCTTTGGACATCTAAGCAAATCGACGTTGGGCGGCACTTCTATGGTAAGCGATCTACGACCCCTCGTTTCAGATTCGCCCAAAGCGGCAAAGGCAGCAGCTTCTTCGCCTCGAGGAAGAGGTACTATCGGATCAGCATGGTCAGCACCGAAGAACGATGACCCCGTTTCTTCATCGTACTTAGATTTCTTCGTCGTTATCGGCCGATCCAAAGCTGGCATCTTCCCTTTCGTCGGATCCCTCTCCTCGAGTTCACGATCAAAGGCCTCAATCATTTCCCCCCGAGTTTCAGGCGCAACGCCCAAAGAAACGAGGGCACCTTCTCTACTGGGCAGGCCCCCTGAGCCCGAATTGACATCTTCGGCCATAGGAGAAAGACGATAATCATCAACTGAAAGATCCCCCTGTTCAGCCACCTTGAGCTGGATGGCTGTCTCCTGGAGTCTTTCCTTCACAGGCTTCTTGGGATGCCTCACTAATTGGTAAGACCCTGATTCGTCCCCCGTCTCTTCTCCCTCGATGTCATAACCGAGCTCGTTCCTTCGGCGGCTTTCGCCGCTGCAATCGCTGAACTTGTTTCAGCAATCACATCCTCAATGGTTTGGGGCACAGCCGATGAGCTACCCCCTTGCCCTTTCTCCATTACCTTGGGCAAATACCTATTCTTCAACTCCTGAAAAGATTTCTTCTTCTTCTTCGGTGGAGAAGCGTCAACAGCTTTCTCACCTCCCTCGATCTCAATCTCTTCATCACTAGGCTCGCCCCCGGCACCTGTGATGGCTATGAAAATTTAAAAGTCAGCGAAAGAAACAAATCAGGCTGCACGAATTCGAAAGAGAGAAATTTACCATGATTTTTTGCCTTGAGGGTCTTCAGAGCCGCGACCAATTTCCAAGCCCTCTCGTCATTGGTCATCTTATCAAGCACTCGGATCAACCAAGGTATGATATCGGCGACTTGATCGAACAAAACCTTGTCGGCTGAAAGTGAGAATACAAAATCTCATGACTGAGGTTACAAGTTTTTAAATATATAAAAAAAAAAAAAAGGGAGAAAAGTGCTTACGAGTTCGATTCCACATGCTTGGGAGTGGCTCCTTCCCAGGGTCTGTCAATTGCTCCGTTGGGATGAAAACGAAGCGTTGATCCCATCCCCGGAGATCGTCATCATTGTCAGAAATCAAGGCCCGTTGGCCCCGTTTCGCTAAGTTAATCACCCCTCCTTTATAAATCCGAGGGGAGTAGATATTGAGAATATGGCGAAGTGTCAGTTCCACTTTCGCCTTATCCGCAATCCACCTCAAAATCACTATTGTTCTCCATATCGCCGGAGAAAGTTGCCCAAGGCAAACGTTGTACATCCTGCAAAACTCCTCGATCACGTTGTCGACCGGGAGAGTAATACCGATGGTGAAGGGATAAGTCAGTACTACTGAATGATCTTCGACGTGGGTCGCCAGAATCGATTTCCTTGGAGGGCACATCACATCGATGTCACCAACCTTCCAACCATACTCTTCTCGAACTCGTGGTATCGACTCCGGCGTAATCGCGCAATATACTAAGTCGATCGGGATATTTTTCTTTTTACTTTGTTCTGGTTCACTTTGGACACTGACCTTGCAGTCGTTCTCGTAAGTGAATTTCTTCGGAAGAATTTCTGAGTACGACTTTTTGGGACCAAAATCTTTCACTTTTCTTTCTTTTCGTTTCTTGCCTTTTTTATCCACTGAAGTGCCAGCGGCGGTGGAAGTCTGCTCCACCACCACGTCAGACTGCGGTAGGGCTACGGCGGCAGCTGCCGCGGCAGAGGCAAGTTCGACATTAGCTACGTTTTGAGAAGAAGTAGACATTATCAAGGCACAAAATTGACGATTTAAACAAACTTCTTAAAAGACTTGGAGCAGAAGTGACGAAGATTAGCGAGAAATTTCTGAGACTTGCTTAGAAAAGTTGGAGAATTTTGAAAGATTTGGAAGTGGTAAAGTTTGTAAAATGAGTTTTGAAGTTGGTATTTACAAGGCAAGAGCCATCATTGCCTCGAAAACTGATGAAAACTGCCACCCGCACGATCTCTGACACGTGCGGCGATGGGAAGTTGAAGCGACAGCTTGACGTTTCAAAATGGAGGGACACAAACGCTCCACGTGTTTTCCCCGCTCAGAATGTCAAGCCACTTGCCAAGTTTTAAACTTGGCAAGTGGGGGGACTATCTGTATTGGTCGATTTCTGTTTGATCACGATGAATGTGTTCGATTGTGCGATAAGGCCATGGTTGGTTCCGAAGACGTATTTTGAGAAGATGGATGTGGAACGACTTCGATGAAATGACGTGATCGTTTACAATGTGGCGTGATCGGAAAGTTCAAAGACATCTGTTTTAATAGATAGTGATAACTGGCCTTATCCCACTTTTATCGGAACGGAACCAGCGCATTCCATGGGATGTGGAGAACTGTTGAAGAAACGTGAGAAGTCAGAGTTCTTCTAGGGTTGGTCATCTCCACTTCAAGCTATAAAAAGGCTTCATTTCTCCCATTTGAGGACACATTCATCTGAATACCATTTTCTCATTCTTCAGCTATACAATTCCTCATTACTCTATTGTTATTCTCTGATCATACCATAGTTAATCTACTGTCATTATCAGAGCAATCAATGTATTAAACACCAATCGTGGTTTGGTTCAAGCGTGAAAGAATATTCATCTCTTTCATCGAAGCACCATCCTCCGACTCTTCAATACAATAAGCTTTTATCGCTTTATTTATTGTTGCTTGTTCCGTTGATTGCATGCTATTTCCATTATTTGATACCTTAGTTCATTACATTCGATCTCATTAATCTGTTATCGTTACTTTGGTCGTGTAGTTGGTTCACTATTTAATTTGCTTGTTGATTTAACGAACACACCAAGTGAATCACTGTTGTTGCTTTCCGATCGTATTGTTATCTGATTGAGTACATTCTTGTCGATCACATTTACTTATCATTATATCTAAATTTGTTATCGAATCTAGTTAAACTCAAATATTCAGCATCGAACGAAATTAACATATAATTTGTCTTCGGTAGAAACTCGGTCGAAATCAGATCATCGTAAATTGCTTATTCATCATTTGCTTCAATTTGTGTGTTCACATTTGCCTTCGAATTGTTCATTCTGACTACGACATCGGATTTGTCCATTTATACCTTCGAAATTGATATTTGCATTGTCTTCAAATTGAAGCCTTGAAAATCAATTACTTGTCAACGTAAATCGCCTGTCAATCGATCGAATTGAGATATAAACGGTCGCCTTAGACTCAACTAAATATAAATTTAATTGTAAAACCTGAAATATATTTTTAGAAAATACAAATAGTACAATTATATTAAAGGAAAAAATAAATAAGGAAGAAGCAAAATGTGAGAAGTTACAAAGTTACAAGAAATCACTAGAAGTAACTTTGGGAAAATGAGAAGAAAAAAATGGAGAAATAATGTAACTTTTTTAATATATTAAAAAAAGAATTTAAAAAGTAACTTTGTAATTAGACATTGTAACTACCATCAATTCTCACATTTCTTGAGAATTTAAGAGTATTATTGCACCCTCCCAATTACACGCAATTACATCTAAATTCAACTATAAGGTAACTTTCCAAACATGCCCTAATAGTATATTATGAGTTACCTTACTTCCTCCTGTGCATTTTAAGTGTCGCCTTTTAACTTGTGTACACCCGTTAAGAAATATAGTAAATTTAGATAATTACATTTAATAAATCAATTATTATACTATATTGTCCTCTTTCTCTCTTCAATTGAAATAAATACTATTGAAATGAGCAAAGGTAAGTAAGGAAAAAAGTAATTAATGCTTTTTTGATTTTGTAAAGCGACACATATTCTTCATAAAAGCTAAAAAAGTCACTTAAAGTGTATCAGAAGGAGTAACAATTTATCAAAGTTCATTTATTACAATTACTACATTAATAATGCAAATTGACTTGGTGTACGCTGCAACGTCAGTGCATTAATTAATGATGCACATGGATTCATTAATCAGATAATTAAATAAGGTCTACTTCATGTATTAAAATCACGTCCTTAATTAACATAGCCACATGGATTACGCCACAATATTTTGTAATTAAATTAAGCAAATAGGCAACCAAACACTATCAAAAAATTCTTTAATTCTTACTCTAATAGGCAACCACTATCAAAGTTTTTGTGCACATAAGAAAATTCTTTAATTCTTAATCTATCCGCCAAAAAAATTTGTGGACACGGGCTAGACTTTAGTTCAAAAATTTCAGGCAATCCTTTTCTAAAAAAACAAAAGAGACTATACCCTTATCCATATACCACATCATATGACAAATCTAAACAAATACTTAGATTGGCATTACTTCGTTTATTACGATCATTACATTAACTCGTACACGTTGATTCAGTAGGTACAACATCAACGTAACATTACATAAAGTGGAAAAGGTAGCTACAGGATTTTTATGGCAACTCGATGGTAATTATAATTCAATTGCCGAAACATATATGAGTTTGTGGCATCACAAAATTAAATAAAGAATAAAATTGACACAAAATTAAAAGTACTTACAAAAGTTTGGCACTATCACAGGAGAACATATTTGTAGCGACTCTAGTCGTCATGAAGGACTTTCGGGAGTTTGATCTCTACAAAGATTTTCTTTCGGTGGCAATTACAAGCCCCAACAATAGCAAGTGATTAACAAATCACTATACCGTTTAAAATTTTCTTAATTAACCAATGTATTATGCGGTCATTTTAGATCATGTCAAATATCAGTATCATTTGTATACTTTAACCATGCCCTACGGTTAAAAAAATTACTAGCATGTTTGGAAGGACACAATATAATTAAATGTGGTGTAATTATTAGTTACTATGGTACCCACAATTAGGCCTGGGCATAGAGCTGAGCCGGCTCGGAACTCGGCTCGGCTCGAATGCCTTTTAGCTCGGCTCGGCTTATTCTGAAAAGAGGCTCGGCTCAGCTCGTGCTCATTTAAAGTTTGGCTCGGCTCGGATAAGCTCGGTTCAACTCGGTTAGCTTGATTACTAAAAAAAATTAGAACTTTACATTATATTTAATGTTTTAATGCAATAATTAACAATTGATAAACTACCACTTCTATCCTTATTATGATTATGATTAAAAGAAAAAAATTTAAAATATTATTTTCTATATTATTAAATATGAGAACACAAAATAATAAAGTCGGCTCAAGCTCGGTCAAACTCTAGCAAAGTTCGGTGAGCTCGGGCTCGGCTCGACTCCGTATGATATAAAGCTCGGTTCGGCTCGGCTACGTAGCATAGTAAGCTCAGTTAGGCTCGGTTCGGGCTCCGCTCGCTCGCTCGATGCCCAGGCCTACCCACAATCTAGTAATATACATTATCTAAAGTAATAGTTATATGGGTTTGTTTCTTCGCCATAATATAGTTTACAGTGTAATCATAATGGTATTATATTGTTTGATTGCACAAGTATAATTATATAATTGGATATGTTTAAATTTTGAATTATCAAGAACTAAATAAATTTTCTTGTCAGATGAACTAGTAAATAAATATTAGTAATATTTTAATATGTGTTCCTGGTGAAAACAGTTCTCATAACAAACATGAGTACATGACTCTTTCTTTTAGTCCAACACCTACGTTTTTAATGATGCTAGGTATACATATAAAATATGGCCAATATTATGATTAACACAACCAAAAATATAACATAACAGTTAACATAATACAAACAACTCTAAGTTTAGATCATTCAAAAGAAAAATAAAAACACAAGTCCATTGCCTCATCCGAACAAAGAAATTCAATTTTAATGAATCACTCAACATGAATCAAGTTTGTTGATGACTCATCATTTAAAGATCAGAAGAATAGCTTTATGAAAAATGAAAAAGATTAGTAGCTCTTTCAGCTGCTTATAAAAGCAAAAGAATCACTCTCTTCTGGCTGTTTATAGAAGTAAAAAAAATCGATTTTTTCATTTCTAAACATCAACAACATTATTTTGCTTACAGTGCGACCATAATGGTTTTTATCTTTGGTTCACAAGACGTTCTACTTGTCATAGTTTGGATAGTTTCTTCAAAATGCCTAGATGGCTAGATGTTGCAAACGGACTGTGATCAGTGTCACTTCGACAAATACTCAGTGTTATCCCACAAGTGGGTCCGTGGATTACAACTAGAACAACATTTGTACATTAAAAAAATGGACTACTAAATCGAAAAATACAAAATGCCCTTTCAGTGGCTCTTTCCTATGCTAATGGAATGCAGGATTCGTAACTAAAAAAGACATCCGAGAGCTTACACTTCAAATCAGAAAGTTGTTGAGATGCTTTGCACTTGAAATTCTTTCCTCTCAATCCAAGAATGCTACTACCATCTTCATTTCAAAACTAATCGGATAAATATATACCTGCCAAGAACTTCAAGACTAGTCAAGAGGCGTAACGAACACAGCGTCTGAAATCATCCCAAAGTTGTCATTGTATTCTCTATAGAAGCTCGATGCAGCTCCAGTTAGCTTCTTCGACACTCTTTCAGATAGATTACTTCAGCTCGAACTGTACAGTTAGACGTGAAGATCCAAAAGCGCGTTAAGTTTCTCTAATCTCCCATTTGATGAAAGAGAAGAATCTTTATCACCATTTAAGCCCATAGCTCCATTTGCATGGACTTTTTGTATCTGAGGGTAAGCTGATTTTTCAATACCTCCAAAATAAGTAGAGTAGGGGAACTATGCAGCACACCGAACTTCCCATCCTACATGAGTGTGCCAAATATTACCATAGTAAAATTGTCTGTCGATGATGCACTCAACATAAAAGTGTCACTCCTGATGGAATGGATGGTCAGAAATTAAAGGGAACAAAGAAAAAGCACACCCACAAAACACTAATTCACAGAGATGCATACTTTTTAAATAAACCAAGTTATTTAATCTATGTTCCAAACTAGAAGGTTTCATCAACTACCATAAAGATAGGAAGTTAAGGTTAGAATTGGTCGGTGTATTGGCTCAAATAAAAGGAGCGTTTAAATCGTTTAAAACATAGAAAGTATATTAGCGCAGCTGGTGTAAGATAATAGAACTCCTAGTACAAACTAAAGGAATTAAAAGTACAGGAAAAGAACATCCATAGGGTCTAAGAATGTAAAGCATCAGATCCAAACTGAGCGTCAAAAACTGATCAAAGGAGGCCGTGGAGCAAGGACCGATTGAGGAAATCTTTCACATTGCTCTTCGTATTTCCATATCTTTCCCTGATCCTCTTGTTTTCACCATCCACAATGCCAAGCTCATGCTTTCTTCCAGAGCTGCCAACTCTTCCTTCAACTCTTCCAGTGCTTTCTTTTTTATGGTTTCTGCCTCCTTCACTTTGTTATGCTCCTGGAAAAGTTGCTTGGCTTCAGAGATATCATTTAACCTTTGACAAAGCCACCCAACATCTACTTTGGCAGACTCGAGATCTCTAACTTCATCAAGCATGGATTGGAACTCCTTGCTTGTTATGCTTCGGAGATCTTTTGCTTCCAACTTCCTGCAGATGTCGCAAACCAACTCCAGGAGCGATGAAGAAACATTCACTGAGGAGATTGCTGTCGCAATATTCCCGTACTTGAGGAAGATCTTCTGGAGGACTGGTGCTGTTTCTTCCTTAACTCTATAACCATTAATCGTGACTGACATGTCGTCAGGTCTTGATTCAATCTCATCATCAGAAGAATAGTCATTCATTAGTGCAGCGATCCTTGTAAAGTTAATGCTACCAGATTTTGTTCGATGTGCACCACTCCCAGCGCTTCTGGTTTCTGGTCCTGTGGCATTAGTATTTAACACCACATCGGCGTTACTTGGTGATGCATTATTTTCAGCTACAACCTCAGGTAGAGAAGGAAGTGTTTCAGACTGTTCCCCTAGCTCCTGATTTTCCACACCCAAAACACCTGGCTCCTGATTTTCCACACCCAAAACACCTGGCTCCTGATTTTCCACACCCAAGACACCTTGAATCAATGGATCGGATTGATGTTCAAGCTTTACTTGCAATTGGTTATCAACATTTTCTTCTGTTGCATGAGTCCTTCCAGCGGTAAGATGAACAGGGATGTCACCAGCAGCACAGGAAGGATATGACGCCTGTAGAATAAGAAACGTAGTTCAGACTGATTGCATTATTAAATGAGAAATATACATCGAGTCCACTTTGAGTTTATTGCAAAGGACAGCAAAAAAAAAGGTTCATCGTTGTAAAGATTAAAGATAAATACTCATAAAGATCTTAAGACAACACAGTGAAATAACTAGCTTCATTCTACAGAGTCACACCCAAAGTCTAATGAGGCTTGTCTTATCATGATAAGTAATATGCAGAAGAAAGCAATCAAGCTCCCCAACAGATGCGTTAGCAATATAATTATGTTTAGGGAGTATGGTGTCTATCCCTAAGCGTATCAGAAAAGTTTAAGAAGTTTAGATAGGTTACCTTAACGACTCGGATTGGAGACCTCAGCTTTGCAGTCCTATCATTACACCGATCAAGGAAAGTGTGATACCTGGAAAGGGAAGGCGAGGCACCTGATGGCGCAAAACTCTGCCAAAAGTCCAAAACAAAAAGGAAGGCAGTTAGTTGGTGCAAAGCTGTCTGTCAATCTAGGGATTTACGAAAATCAAGTACGAAATGGTAATGTATCCATCTCAGCACTAAGAAAGTGGTAGCAAGTTCTGTATAATGTAGCTAAAACCAAAAGTGAGGCAAGAGCAAACGTAAATCTTCCAAAACATGTAGGGATTCTAACAACTCTAAATTCCATAACTGCCTTTTTTAGCTTAGTGGCAGCATCAAATGGTGGAAATGACTTAGGTGGTTTATTATCTAAGTCCCAAAAAATACCAACACTACTGGCTTTAACTGAATGGAGTTTGGATTCAAAGTGACTAGGGATGGCAGCAGGGCGGGTGCCGGGCGGGTTGAGCTTAACCCGCAGAAATTTTAAACCGCCCCGCCCCGCATAACTTTTTTTTTTTCCCTTCAATTTTTGCACTTTGTAATCTCTATAAACATGCTGTAAATGTATTCCTTTATTGTTCACTCCATTAAGACAAGACATGGTTATTACTTGCCTCCAGTATTATCTTTACTAACAAAAGTAACATTTTAAAATAATAAAAAGCTGAATCACATGCAAATTTATTTAAACTTTGGCTCCAGACATATAACTAAGAGCTACAAAATCTTAAGATAACTTTAAGTGACAAGAATCTTGCATAACATGTATAAAGTTGCTAACTTTAACACATTTCATCATTTTCTTTTAAGGTTCTTGATTTGATTATAATTAAAAGAACACAACTTTAAAAAAGTTTTATCCTTTTCAAACCACATTAAGTTTTAAAGAAGAAATGCAACCCCTTTTGTTTTATTTTTCTGTTACACTATGATCACAAAAAAAAAAAAAAAAAAAAAAAAAAAAAAAAAAAAACACAATGTGGAGCTAAAGTGCTTACTGGAGGTGGTGATGAAGCAAGTGTGTTGGCCCTGATAACTCTTCCACTCCTTAGAGTAGCCACTGTTTCTTGCGGTCTAATTCCTTCAACTTCTTTTCTTGGTCTACCTCTTTTCCCCATTTGATTTTTTCTCTCTTGTTTCTTCAAAACCAATTTTTTGCTTTAAACCACTCACTCTCACACTTACCACTTACTCTTTCACTCTCTCTCGCAGGCACATGCAAGAACATTCTTCTATTGTAAGGAAATGATCTTTCTTTTTCTCTCTCGCAGACACAAGAAAGAACATGGTACTATTGTAACCAAAACTTGCAGCAGAGAATAATGTACTAGTACTAGTATTTCACTTCTTTTATTCCTATAACAGGTCGTTTGGTATCCGGCACAAAGGCATATAATCCCCGTATAAAAACTTATAGTATCTTTTACAGCGTTTGGTTACTTTTAAAACGGAAAAGGGCCAAATTTGCCCCTCTACTATGGCAAATCGGACCAGTTTACCCTCCGTTAAGTTTTTGGATCTGCCATGCCCCTGCCGTGACCAAAGTAAACAATTTTGCCCTTAAAATAGACGGGCCTCCAGCGTGTCTGCAAAGTGGCTGCCAGCTCACTGCCACGTTGATCCAGGTAACAACTCATTAAATGACGTGGCTGCCAGCTCATTTTAGGGATTCTTGATTTATTTTTTAATAGATCGTTGTATGTTAGTTTGAGTTTGTTGTATATTTGCATGCATGTTGTTGTTAAATCGATTTACAGTTTTGGGGTTTTATGATAACGATTAGGGGTTGAATAAAATTTCAAATAGGTTATGGTTTTTAAGATGACTTGAAAAGGCTGTTTTAAGTTGATTTGTGGTTTAGGGTCTTCCAGAAATTCATAATAATAGGGATTAGGGTTTGTGTCTTGTATCTATATTATTCAAATAATTTTAGGGAATTTTTATATATGTGGGGATTATATATGTGAGGACCACATGCACAATACTAAATAAACTGGTCCCAATCATAAAAATTGTTTAAAGGTTGTGTCTGTTGCTGTACATGTGGGACTTTCTTTGTCTCTTTATTATTGAATTGTTCAACACAATATTAAAGTGTTTGTTGCACATGTATTCCCACTATGTCTCTTTCTACAACTGCACTGTGGTTTACATTTATTAAAGTTGAAGTAGTTTGTATTGCACTTTACATGTATTAAAGTTGAAATTTGTCCTCCACTTTAGAAGTATTAAAGTCCTGCACTTTACTTTATTTAAATTCTGGACATTACTTTATTTCTGTCACTTACTTGGTTTAGGTCCTGCATATTTGCTTTGTTTTTGAACTGGTCAATGCAAGTGGGACTTTGTTCAATGCATGTGGGACTATTGTTTTGCATTGCTGCACATTTATTTAGTTAGTGTCCCATAATACATGTGGGACAGAATGTTACTGGTTTGTTGCATATGGTATTCTTGTATACTCATGTGGGACCCTACCAAATTAATTGGTCTATTTTTTTTTTTGCAGGTTATACAACATGGTTCTGGTGGATTTGTACTTCCACCATGGTGGTGACTGGATTAGGGATCCTACACCTAAGTATTCAAGTAGTATGCTGCACAAATGAACAGGGTATGACTCTAATCGGCTCTCTTATATAGATATGGTAGATGAATATACAACTGCCCTAGGGTTTGTAGGTGTGCAACAATTAATTGTTGCTGGCCCTTCAGGTAAGTTGTATGAAGTAGAAGGGGATGGGGGCATATGTTGTTTGTTGGAGCTTATTAATGATAAGTTTAAAGCACTTGACATTTATGTTGTAGATGATAGTGAAGTAGGAGTGGAGGTACCTAACATTGTGTACCACAATGAGCCAAAGCTGCCTAATGTAGTGTCTGTTGCTGAAGGGTCTTCATCTGATGATGAATCTGCTGCATCAAGTGACTCAGACTTCTCTGATATGTCTGACTTTGATCTAGATCACTTAGAGTCACTTGCAGCTGAAAAAAATAAGAAAATGAATGAAAAGTTAGATGAATACAAGCAGTTAGATAAATCTATGTCATTTAAAGACATACCTGAAGCTAGGAAGGTCATTAAACTGTATGCATTAGCTACTGGGTATGGGTTAGTGGCAGTGAAAAGTGACAGAACAAGGTTAAGGTACAAGTGTCAAGATGATTGCCCTTTTGTCTGTCTAATCTCAAGGGATGGGAAGGGTCATGATGTTAGAATGAAGACTCTAAAAGCTGAACATACTTGTGAGCCTCTTTTTAATAACCCAAGGGTTGATACAAAAACAGTTGCTCATTACTTTAAGAGAAAGCTTCAGGACACTCCCAAATATAGGGTTAAGAAAATGAAAGAAGATCTGTTTAGGGAGTTTAACATTAATGTGTCCTACAATAAGTGTAAGAGGGCTAAAAAGATGATTTTGGAGGTCTTAGAAGGTAGTTTCACAGATGATTACAAAAAAATTGAGGCCTATGCTAATGAGCTTAGAGAGAGTAACCCTGGCAGTGATATTGTAATCAATATTTCAAAAGATGCAATGGAGGAAGGAAAGAGAAAATTTCAGAGAATGTATATCTGTTTCAATGCTTTGAAAGTTGGGTTTAAGGCTGGTTTGAGGCCTTTTATAGGTTTAGATGGGACTTTTTTGAAAGGCAAGGCCAAAGGTATTCTGTTGGTGGCTGTGGCTCAAGATTCTATGAATCATTTTTACCCATTAGCATGGGCTATAGTGGATAGAGAAACCAAGCTCACTTGGAGATGGTTCATGACTTTACTTCAAGATTCATTGGAGCTTAAAGATGGAGAAGGATACACCTTCATTTCAGACATGCAGAAGGTACTGTTACTGTTTATTTTCCATTTTTCTGATTTGCTTTTCTTGTCTTTTGGTCTGCTGGTACTTACACTTTGTTGTTTCTTGTCTTTTGGTCTGCCTTTTTAGGGGTTAATTGAGGCAGTGAAGTTTGTCTTGCCTGAAGCTAAGCACAGATACTGTGTGAAGCATATAGAGGCAAATTGGTGTAAGACATAGAAGTTGGGAGTTCTGAAGAAGTATCTCTGGTGGTGTGCTTGGAGCACATATGTAGAAGACTTCAAGGATCAGTTGAATAAGTTGGGAGAAATTGAAAAGAAGGCTGTTGAGGATGTGCTATCATATCCTGTGAAGAGTTGGGTTAGGGCATACTTTGACACAATATGTAAGAACATGGCTGTTGACAACAACCTGACAGAGTCCTTCAATGCTTGGGTGTTAGATGCTAGGCACAAGCCAATTATCAAGATGTTGGAAGATATTAGGATTAAGGTGATGTGCATGTTAAGGGACCATGAGAAGGGGGCTGTAACTTGGAAAGCTCACTACAGCCCAAGGGCAATGAAACTGTATGGTCAGTACCTGAAAATAGCTAACACTTGTAAGGCTGTCTTCAATGGTGACAATTGATTTGAGGTGATAGAAGGTACTGACACACATATAGTGGATCTGGAAGCCAAAAAATGTACATGTAGGGCTTGGGATCTTTCTGGAATCCCTTGTCCTCATGTAATAAAGGCATTGCTTTATCTGAAGATCAACCCTTTGGCTGAGATGCACTGGTGGTATAGTAAAGAAGCCTATCTCTTGGCTTACAAAAGCAAACTCAAACCAGTGAGGTCTTCAAAGTTTTGGACTGTTGAACCAACACAAGCTATGGAACCACCTCCTTTTGTGAATCAAGCTGGAAGGCCAAGGATTAAGAGAGCTAGAGACAAGGATGAGGCAGTAAATAGGCAAGCAGGATGGACTGCCTCCAGAAAAGGGAGGGTGATGACATGTTCAACATGTGGACAAACTGACCATAATTCTAGAGGATGTGGAAAGGTACTTGGTTTGGCACACTATTATGTTATTTTTTTAAGTTAAACTTTTTTTAACTAATTACTTGTCTTATGGTCTGTTAGGAAACCAAAAGGAGGAAAAAAAAAAAGAAGGCCAAAAAGCAACCAAGAAACATGCATCTAATTGATAAAGATGATGTTGAGGGACCAAGTGTTAGGCCAACATCACCTGTTGCAGCTGAGCCATTTCAGGAAGAAATTCAACTTTCTGGTACAATGCCTACTCAACCATCTCAGTCAAGTGAAGCTGCAACACTTAGGTTCATCCCTACACCTAAGTTTTCAAAGAAGAAACTTCCAGTGCAAAGGCAGGATGTATCCCAAGATTCTGATGCAGATTTGGAAACTGAAGTTGAAGAAGAAGAAGGCCCTAGTGTAAGGCCAACAACAATTTCAGAAACTGCTACTAGACTTCAAATGAGGATGAGCCAAATCCCAACAGGTACAAGATCCATCAACTTCATTGGTGATGCAAGTGGTGTTAATGAACCCATTGATCTTCCCTTTAACCCAACAAGTTTGACTTGGTATGGTGGGGCTGCTATCACTACTAACCAGTTGGAAAAATGGCCAAGTTGAAGGCAAGAAAGGGAAATGGAAAAACCCAAGTCTGATGGGTCTGTTGTCATATTTATGACTTTTGTACTGCCAACTTCTTGTGTAACTGGTTGTAAGACAGTTAGCTTAACAGTTTTAGTTTGGATTGTGTAACTGCATTTAAGACATTTAGGTCGGATGTCATGCTATTACTTAGGTGGTATCATATTTTTTGGGGTTATAGAATGGCATCCGTTCAGTCAATGCTTGTACTTTGCAGTGTAAGTATGTTATTAATGTTATGAATGGTTGGCAGTTTCTATCTATTATTGTTGGTTATTTCTAATGTTATGAATGGTTGCCAGTGGTATCATAAGTACTTTGCAGTCAATGCTTATACTAATGTTTTGGTATGGTTAGTAACAAGAAGATAATGGAATAATAAACTTACACCACAAGCTACAAACAGTGAGCAGAAACAAGCATCAATTCATTGATCACTAAAACAAGCTTACATAATTTCTATCACAAAAAACTAGTTAAAACACCAACTAGATAATTACCATAAAACTTGTTACAAATACAAGCTTACCATAATATATCACTAACAACACTAAGCTACTAAATTAACACATCTACTTCATCAATGTTGCTGCATAAAATCCCACAAACATAGCCCAAGAAATTAGAATGATCATCTTCAACATTAACACTTTCTCCTCAAGCTTCCGAGCTTTGACATCCATTGTGACAACCTTTTCGTTCAAGTTGTCCCGTTGAGTTGTTACAGCTTCCAAAGACATCTTCAAATTTCTTATCACTCTCACGGCCCGATCGGGTAAGATATCATCTTCCCATTCCCAATATCCACAAGACTCAATCTATTGTAAAAATTAAATAAAGTTAGCTTTTTCATAAATATAACTAATTGTAAAAATAAAATAAAGTTAGCTTTTTCATAAACTCAATCTATTGTAAAAATTAAATAAAGTTAGCTTTTTCATAAATATAACTAATTGTAAAAATAAAATAAAGTTAGCTTTTTCATAAACTCAATCTATTGTAAAAATTAAATAAAGTTAGCTTTTACATAAATATAACAAGAAGATAATGGAATAATAACTTACACCATCTCTAGCACATTTGTAAAATCTTCTTCCCGCATTCAAAGGAGTCCAAGCAGTGAAATGGTTGGCCACTACACCACAACGACACATCCTAGTAGAAGAATAGCTACCTTGTGACATTGTATATTATGTAGTAGATTGAGGAGAAAAAGAATTTTTAAACCCTAATATTGAAATTGGTATGGAAGATGTAAGCTGATGGGGAAGATAGGGCTGTTTTAATAGCCATTTTGTGAGCTGGCAGCCACGTCATTTAATGAGTTGTTACCTGGATCAACGTGGCAGTGAGCTGGCAGCCACTTTGCAGACACGCTGGAGGCCCGTCTATTTTAAGGGTAAAATTGTTTACTTTGGTCACGGCAGGGGCATGGCAGATCCAAAAACTTAACGGAGGGTAAACTGGTCCGATTTGCCATAGTAGAGGGGCAAATTTGGCCCTTTTCCGCTTTTAAAAACTTGGGATACTTAATACCACTATTATTTTATACAGGATTTCTTGTACAACTTAATACCACCTTCCCTGTGGAATAACAATACAGGGATAACTTATCCCTGTATAAAGAATTAAAATGTCAAAAGTGCCTTTGAGAGTAATCTCTTCTCTTCAAACCTTCGTCTCTGCCATATGTGACCAAGAGATTGACATTGGAGTTGCAAAATGTCTTTGTCCCCAACTTCCAGAACCAAAGGTAAACGTTATTCAATATGAGAAAAGTTTAACTAATCACAAATGGAAAAGGGCCAAATATACCCTTAACCTATTGGTTTGGGTTCAAAAATACCCTTCGTTATCCTTTGGGGTTATAAATACCCTTGCTGTTATAGTTTTAGTCCACTTATACCCAAAACTTAACAGAAAATGCAGCTGGATAAAAAATAATGACATGGCGAAATATGATTGGTCCATCTCAAATCCTACATGGATTCATTAAAAAAAAAAACCCCCAACCCATCACAAAGTGACCCACCCGTTGAAATTCATAGCTAAAACCCAAAACCCGACCCATTACATATTCCTTCCCCGATTTCACTCAACACTACCCCACCACTTTTGACCCTTCATTTCATTCTTTCATTTACATTATTTGTAAAAGTTAGGCTTTCACTAGGGTTAAAAAAAGAGGCGCTGGTATTGTGATTGTGAGTCCAAATTTGCATAGCATGTGAAGTATTCAAGCTAAAAAATCAGGTTCGAAGTCTCACTGTTTTATTCAAGTAAAAATTTTCTGCTTATGGCATATATATATTTAGGGTTTCTAATTTTTTGAAAAACTGAAATTTCTTGTCTTCATTGTAATAATTTATTCAAGTTGTATTTTTGAGACTTGAATGTGATATTTTACTAATTTATGAGAGTATGTGGTCCCAACTAGATATTTGTTGTATTTAATTTAGGGTTCTTTACAATGATGGATATGATTATTTATTCGAATGGTCCCCTTGTTTATGTTGTTTTTGTGTATTTCTCTATATTGTTGCTGTTTTATATGGCTGATGGGTCCCTTTTGGGTTTTTCTTTTTTGGCTTGCACGTGACAATTTCTTGAAGAATGGTTGAAAAGGTGAAAGTGGTATTTAATTATGGGGGCGAGTGGGTCTTGGAACCCCGCTTGGTATATACTAAAAAGTCTACTCATGTGTGGGAGGATTATGATATAGACCTTCTTTCTTACATTGATATTTGTTCTGAATATAAAGAAAATTTAGGGTTTTGGGGTGTCAACCAGCTTATAGTGGAAGGGCCATGTGGTGTGTACTACACAGTGGTAGGGGATGAAGGGGTACGAAAATTACAAAGCTTGTTATCTAGTAAGTTCAGTGTATTGAACTTTTTTGCTGTGGATAATGGCTATGAATTGGATGTTGTCGCCCCTAATATTATTCATTATAATGAAGCTATTTCTACTAATTTAAAGGCTCCTTGTGTGGATAATCTAAATCTAGAGGCAGCCACAGATTGTGATTCTGGTGAGGAGGACGAGTGTAATGATACTAAGTCTAGTGATTATGATAGTGATAAGTTAGAACTCTTTAGAAAGGAAAGGAGTAAAGAAATTAATGAAAAACTTGACAACTACACATATTTGGAAGAGGGTATGAGTTTTAAAGATCTGAATGAAGCTAGAAGAGTTATTGGGTTCTATTCTGTTGCAAACCGAAGGGCTTTAAAGGTCGATAAGAGTGATAAAACTAGACTTAGATACATATGTGATGATGAATGTTCCTTCGTGTGTTATATTTCTGGAGATGGGAAAGGTCAAGGCTTCAAGATAAAGACTCTAAAGCAAGACCATAGTTGTGATAAGGTTTTTAAGAACCCTAGAGCTAATGCAGATACTTTAGCATATTACTTTAAAAAAAAAAAATCCAAGGTAATCCTAAGTATAAGGTAAAGGACATGAGGAAAGACTTGGATGGTCAATTCAACCTTAATGTGAGTGAATCAAAGATGAAGAGGGTTAAGAAAATAGTGCTGGAAAAGTTGGAGGGCAGTTATTTGGATGAATACAATAAGTTGGAGGCATATGCACGGGAGTTAAGGAAAAGCAATCCTGGCTCGGATGTGGTAGTAAATATTTCTAAAGATGCCTTAGAAGAGGGTAAAAGAAGATTTCTTAGGATGTATATTTGCTTTCATGCTTTGAAACAAGGTTGGAAAGGAGGCCTGAGACCTTTAATAGGTCTGGATGGTACATTTCTTAGGGGTAAATGTCAGGGAATACTGATGGTTGCTGTGGGTCAAGATTCAGTCAATCACTTCTATCCACTAGCTTGGGCAATAGTGGATAAAGAAACTAAAAGAACATGGATCTGGTTTTTGGAGATGTTGAAGGCTTCATTGGACTTGAATGATGGTGCAGGAGTGACGTTCATGTCAGATATGCAAAAGGTAATTACTTTACTGTTTTTGTTCTTTTCTTTAACTGTTATACCTCTTTATCTTACATGTTTTTTTGTTGCTTTGTCTTTGATATAGGGGCTGTTGCAGGCTGTACGTGATGTGCTTCCTGAAGCACATCAAAGATTTTGTGTAAAGCATATTGAGAAAAACTGGACCAAAAGATGGAAGGGTGAGGAGATGACGAAGATCTTATGGTGGAGTGCTTGGGCAACATACGAGAAAGACTTTAATGATCAGTTGGAGGACTTAGGCCAAATGAGTAAAAATGCTGCTAAAGACTTGGTGACCTATCCACCTAAGTGTTGGTCTAGAGCTTTTTTTGATACTGTATGCAAGAACAATGTAGTTGATAACAACTTCACCGAGTCTTTTAATGCATGGATTTTGGATGCAAGGCACAAACCTATTATTGGCATGTTGGAAGAAATTAGGGTGAAGGTAACCATTACACTATATTTTGTAATTTTTGCACTATTTATCGGCTATTTCCTTACTTTTTTCAAGACAGTTTTTGGCTGATTTTTGAAGTGTATTCCTGCAGTGTTTTAAGACAGGTTTCAGCTGTTTTTAAGTGTATTTCTGCACTTTTTGTTGGCTGTTTTTCCGCTGTTTTCTGCACTTTTTCAAGCAGTTTTGACTGGTTTTTGAAGTGTATTTCTGCAGTTTTTCAAGTCATGTTTTAGCTGGGTTTTTTAAGTGTATTTCTGCACTTTTTGTTGTCTATTTTTGCACTATCTAATGGCTGTTTTTTAAGTGTCTTTCTGCACTAGTGTTTGGCTGTTTTTGCACTGTTTATTGGTTGTTTTCTGCACTTTTTCAAGACAGTTTTTGGCTGATTTTTGAAGTGTATTTCTACAGTTTTTTAAGACAGGTTTCAGCTTTTTTTTAAGTGTATTTCTGCACTTTTTGTTGGTTGTTTTTCCGCTGTTTTCTGCACTTTTTCAAGCAGTTTTGACTGGTTTTTTAAGTGTATTTCTGCAGTTTTTCAAGTCATGTTTTAGCTGGGTTTTTTAAGTGTATTTCTGCACTTTTTGTTGTCTATTTTTGCACTATCTAATGGCTGTTTTTTAAGTGTCTTTCTGCACTAGTGTTTGGCTGTTTTTGCACTGTTTATTGGTTGTTTTCTGCACTTTTTCAAGACAGTTTTTGGCTGATTTTTGAAGTGTATTTCTACAGTTTTTTAAGACAGGTTTCAGCTTTTTTTTAAGTGTATTTCTGCACTTTTTGTTGGTTGTTTTTCCGCTGTTTTCTGCACTTTTTCAAGCAGTTTTGACTGGTTTTTTAAGTGTATTTCTGCAGTTTTTCAAGTCATGTTTTAGCTGGGTTTTTTAAGTGTATTTCTGCACTTTTTGTTGTCTATTTTTGCACTATCTAATGGTTGTTTTTTAAGTGTCTTTCTGCACTAGTGTTTGGCTGTTTTTGCACTGTTTATTGGTTGTTTTCTGCACTTTTTCAAGGCAGTTTTTGGCTGATTTTTTAAGTGTATTTCTGCAGTTTTTTAAGGCAGGTTTCAGCTGTTTTTTAAGTGTATTTCTGCACTTTTTGTTGGCTGTTTATTCGCTGTTTTTTGTACTTTTTCAAGCAGTTTTGACTGATTTTTGAAGTGTATTTCTGCAGTTTTTCAAGACGCGTTTTAGCTGGTTTTTTAAGTGTATTTCTGCACTTTTTGTTGGCTACTTTTGCACTATTTATTGGCTGTTTTTGCACCATTTATTGGCTTTTGGTAACTATTTTTTCATTGGCTTTAAGGTAATGAAAATGCTCTGGGATCATGAACAAGAAGCTAATAAGTGGAAGAACGATATTAGCCCTCTTGCTGTGAGTCTATACAAAGATTACAGGAAAATTGCACAGAGTTGCCAAGTTGTACATAATGGAGAACATGGCTTTGAAGTGATTCATGGTAATGACAAGCATACAGTCGATCTTTTGTTGAAGAGATGTACATGCGGGATATGGGACTTGTCAGGAATTCCATGTGCTCATGTTATTAAAGCTCTAAATTACATCAAAGTTAATCCATTGTCTGAAGTGCATTGGTTTCACTCCAAGGAAGCTTATTTGTTGGTCTATAAGCATAAGTTGCAGACTGTTAGAGGTGAGAAATTTTGGAAAGTTGAGCCTCATCATCGGATGGAGCCACCTGTTGGTACTAATAAAGCCGGTAGACCACCGACCAAAAGGAAAAGAGAAAAGGATGAGGCTAAGAAGAGGGAGGGAGCATGGAGTGCTTACAGGAAGAAACTCCTAATGACATGTAGAAATTGTAGTCAGCCAGGACACAATATCAGAACATGCCCTTTGGTAATTTTTTTTATCTTTCTTAAATTTTGTTACTAAATGTTATTTACCTAATCAAATCTTTTGTTTTTGTTTTTGTTTTTGTTTTTGTTTTACAGGTGCACGACAAGCACAAAAATTACTTTCAAGATGAAGTTTCACCCCAAACAGTGGAAGATGTGCACATGACTGCCCCTCACGAAACCCAAGAGTCTGAGTTTACCTTCATACCTACTCCTGGGCTGCATCAAAACTACAATCAGTCATCTACTCAACATTCTAGCCAATCTTCTAGCATTCAGTTTCACCCAACCTCAGATTATGATGAGGATGAAGACTCCGACCCAATCTTAAGACCTAAGGTGATATCTGAAGCTGAGAATAGGTTCCGAAAATGGCAGCAACATCAACACGCTCTTGGTATTAGGATTATAGGGTTCAAAGGAGATGCAAGTGGTGCGTCAGAGCCTACTAAACTGGCATATTCACCAAGGAAGGTCACTTGGAATGGAAACGCAGCAATGACCTCAAACCAGTTGGTGGCAGAAAAGGGAAAAAAAATAGGCAAGTTGAAGGTTAAAAGGGGAAGACACTAGGGAATTAGGGGGCAGATTTGGAACTTAGTTTGGATTGCTTTATGTATGATTTTGTGGTAATGTGATGACCAAACCAGACCATGCATGTTTTTGTATTGCTGCTAATTAGTTGTTGCATACTTTTAAACAACAAACTATTTTTTTGTTGCCATCTATGGATGTCAAGGTTAGATGTTAATGAATATGTTTTTGCTATCTATATTTGACTTAGCTTTATCTAACTACTATTTATTTAGGTCTTGTAAGCTGAAATTGATGTATGCGTAGTATAATCTAACAGCTATTTTTGTAATTTAGTCCAAGCTGTTAAATTTGCTGCAATTAATCCATAATAATATTTCGTGACAGGGTTGAGTAATTAGATGAGATAGAATTTTCAGATATAGTGGAATCTAAAAGAATAAATTTAGCATAAAAAAATAAATTAGATGAATGTTAAGATAAAGGGGAAAAAAGAAACTTGTAAAACTAATTAAGATAGAGAATTTGAGCTTTTAGATAGAAAACAGTAAAGAAATTGGGTTTTAGCTATGAATTTCAACGGGTGGGTCACTTTGTGATGGGTTGGATTTTTTTTAATGAATCCATGTAGGATTTGAGATGGACCAATCATATTTCGCCATGTCATTATTTTTTATCCAGCTGCATTTTCTGTTAAGTTTTGGGTATAAGTGGACTAAAACTATAACAGCAAGGGTATTTATAACCCCAAAGGATAACGAAGGGTATTTTTGAACCCAAACCAATAGGTTAAGGGTATATTTGGCCCTTTTCCGAATCACAAAAGCTGGGAATAATTACTGGAAAGTAATTTTATTACTTCTGGGAACAATTGCGGAAGGTTGAAATGAAAGAAAACTCAATTAGCAGAATTCAAGCAGTCAATTTATATTTTCTAATTAGTGAGCAACAAAAGAGTGGGAATTTTCTTCTTCACTGAAAAAAGAAGTTTGTGATTGAATACAAAACGGATATGTTTGTGATGATAAAACTGGGTCGATAATATATAAATTTGCAAGAGAGATGCAATATTATTTAAAATATCCAAGGGTATGATGGTAACAAAATATTATACAGTTTTATTCCAAAATTTTAATACAATGAACCAAACATTAGACAAAAAATAATCCATATATTGTTAATTCATGTATTACTAATCCCTGTATTACTAATCCATGTATTACAATACATGTATAACATATTTCTCTACCAAACGACCCCGTATTACTCTCTCCGTTTGAAAAAAAATACTCCCTCTATTCCAAAATGATTGTCACAGTTCGGATTTCGAGAGTCAAACGAGTTCATTTTGACCGTGAATTTAAACATATAATCTTTAAGTTTTTTGTAACGATGTTTATATATTTAGAAACTACATAAAAAGTACTATAATTCACAATAATTAATAATTCAAAATATTTAAAAGACATATAAAAATATTACGGTCAAAGCTAAACTCGTTTGACTCTCGAAATCCGAACTGTTACAATCATTTTGGAACGGAGGGAGTAACTTATTTCCTTTTCAGTTCGTTTAAAAAAATAATCTCTTTCTAAATTTAAAAATAAAATTTTATTTTTACTTTTCATGAAATTTGTAGCCAAAATTTCAAAAATTTTCTTCTTTATTAAACTACGTGCAAGAGAAATGTGCTCATCCTTTTTTAAACTGAAACAGTATATATATAAAAAAAAAATTAGTCCCAAGTGGATCAAAGTGCCAGCTTGTGCTAGTGGCGAAGTCATGCATTTTCTTTTCCTCCAGCCTAAAAGTTCGAGTCCCAATAGCCAAGTCGGGTTTCTTTTCTTTTTTTCATTTCCTTCAAATATACTCCATCCGTTTCAAAATGGTTGTTTTAACTTGGAGCGGAATTTTGGAGACTTTTGAAACTTGTGGTTCAAAATAAGCCATACATAAATATATGGCTATAAAGCATTTCATTAAGGGTAAAATAGTAGTTTCAACTCAAAAATGTTTCCAAATTTAGAATTGTGTCATTCTTTTTGGAACGGACTAATAAGGAAACTATGACAACCATTTTGGAGCGGAGGTAGTAACTTTTTAGTCCCCTTCTACTTTTGAAATCCACAACTTACTAATTTACTTATCTTTCAAAAAGTGATTCAAAAGGCTAGTTAGAATTTCAAGCACATGGCAATGCAATTCATACTGTTGAAATTATCAATTTTAATACACTTTCTCTAGAAAACTTAGTAGCCAAAATCAATACCGTAGTATAGTTGATTAAACATCATTAATCCATAAATACTAGTTATAAACAATACATGTCTAATGACTAACAAATAAAAAACAGAAATTGTCAACTCATAACTGCTGTAAGGCAATGTAAAAATGAAAATTGTGTACCTATAATATATTTGCAAGGTTTGCAAATTGTTTGATAAGAGCAAATTACTTCTAGTTTTTGAGGTCATTTTTTTCTCAAATGAGTGAGTTCTCTAACATTTTCAAGAATTTATTATTAACTTTATAAAAATTCATCGAGGACAATTAATTACAAATAAGATGATGTATTTTATGATATCAATAATATTATTGAAAGATTATGTATTACTCTATATCGCCGCAATTGTTAAATTTTTGTGCTCAAGCAGTTTGTTTTTATAAATTGGAAAGACGAGTAATTTGAACTAAAATTCAAAATAGGTCAAACCAATGTATATCCTGTTTGAATCAACGTAAATAAGACGTAAATAACACGTCTATGTTCACAATAATGTGGCACCCGGTACCTTCGAATCCGGGATCCGCCCCTGCTGAGTGGCACTCTTCCTATTAGCTTCTGATGGTCACAAGAAATTGATGTCAACAAGCCCTTTAATTGAATCTGGGAATGGATAATGAGGTCTTAAGTGATAGCTTTTGAGTAGACTGAACACTGGCTTGCGCATGCTTGTGCTTAATGACTAACGAGTCATATGATATGTGGTGTGCAGGCTCAAGGGATCGATTAGGCCTAAGTGATAGAACTCCTAACTAAGCTTTCACTCACGAATCTAATGAAACAGAATATTAGTACTTGTCCTTAAAATTCTTTAGAAAATGCTACTGTAGTCATGCTCGTGCTTGCAAAGCTCCCTTAACCAGAAAATACAGCAAGAGAAAATAGTGTATGCTAGTATATATTAATGTTAATATATTTGGAGAAAAAGATCAGAGATATGATTTGGCGAGTTCCTTACTGCTCCTCCTAACTGAATAATGCCGTTCTTTCGAATTGAAATTACAATCTTCCAAATTCTGGGCAAGAGAAAGGGACAACGTGTCGAAACAACAATGAAATATATAGAGAGATTGTGAAGAATTTTGGCAGCTCTCGAGTTATATACTAACTACTGTTTTTTACAAAAAAAGGAAACTATTGACCAAGTAACATTGGAAAGCCTACAAAATAGGGAAGTAAGAATAGATGGTATTGGTAGACTTGAGATCTGTCCAAGACTATTTTACTGGGAGAACGATTGGTAAGAAGTCCACTTGTAATTTTGCCTAAGAGAAAGACACAATCATAGTACTATTATTATTTTGCAAAAGCATCCTTTTAGCTTAAGTTTAACACCACAATTTCTAGGCTGAACACCCAAACTTGAAAGGAGATCTAAAGCAAATTGCACTACCACGCTCGTACCAACAATAAATGCATGACATGTTTCAATCATGATAAGTAGAAAAATTAACTAAACTTGGTGTATATGCTAAGGGCATTTTCCTTTCCCATTGCCCCTCTTCCTTTAATTCTGGATCCAGCTTAATTTAACTAGTAGTTAAGCACAATGCTGCATAGTTTCTTGTTGCATATTACAAAATATTTTCATGTTCATATTCAGTCAAGAGTCTGTCTACATATATGGCACTTGTACATAGAAGTTTAGAAGAAACCAAAAATGGAGGGAGGAATTCCCGAAGCCGAAAACACAGAGTTCACAGAATGCTGGAGAACAACATGGAAGAATCCTTACATCATGAAGCTGGCTTTTTCGGCTGGCATTGGAGGTCTTCTTTTTGGTTACGACACCGGTGTCATTGCTGGTGCCCTTGTTTATATTCGAGAGGATTTTGAACAAGTTGATCAAAAGACATGGCTGCAAGAAACCATTGTAAGCATGGCAATTGTTGGTGCAATTGTTGGTTCTGGCGTTGGGGGTTGGATCAATGACATGTTTGGACGAAAAACGTCCATTCTCATTGCTGATATCCTCTTCGTTGTAGGATCCATCGTTATGGCTGCCTCTCCAAATCCCTGGATGATTATTGCTGGAAGAATACTTGTTGGCTTGGGAGTTGGTATGGCCTCCGTGACTGCTCCTCTCTATATTTCAGAAGCTTCGCCTTACAGGATCAGAGGTGCCCTGGTCAGTACAAACGGTTTTCTCATCACAGGAGGGCAATTCCTTTCGTATCTAATCAATCTTGCCTTCGCCAATGTCTGTAAGAAGTTCCATTTCAACCGCCCTATCATTTTAAGAGGACATCCTAAAATGTTTGTACAAGAACAACTAACTCAGTGCCCATCTGTCTCAGATAAAAGGAACCTGGCGTTGGATGCTCGGGGTTGCTGGAGTTCCTGCATTTCTTCAGTTTGTGCTGATGATGACCCTCCCTGAGTCTCCAAGATGGCTTTACAGAAAGGTATCTATCATTATTAATCAGCTGCATAAACTCTGATTCGACAAAATAGCAGCTATGAGTTTGATAATTTGGTATTAACAGGGAAAAGTGGATGAGGCTGACGAAATCTTGCAGAGAATTTATCCAGCTGAAGAAGTAGCGGAGGAGATGTATGCATTGGAGAGATCAGCTGAAGAAGAAAAGGCACTTGAAGGTTCCATTGGGGAAACCAGCACCATAGGTAAAGTTAAGAAAGCATTTGGAGATCCAGTGATGAGAAGGGCTCTCTATGCGGGCATCTGTGTTCAGTTGGCTCAACAATTTGTCGGTATCAACACTCTCATGTACTACAGCCCAACTATCATCCAATTTGCTGGATTTGCATCCACGAAGACTGCCTTGGCACTCGCTTTAATCACTTCCGGTCTGAATGCCATGGGCTCCATAGTCAGTATTGCCTTTGTTGACAGATACGGTAGGAGGAGACTCATGATCATCTCAATGTTAGGTATCATCTCTTGCCTTATTGCGTTGTCCATCATCTTCTTTCTAGCGTCTGCGCATGCCCCAGCAATCAGCAGCAATGAATCTGCCCATTTTGGTGGAAACTCTACTTGCAAGGCCTACGTCCACGACCCTGATGCGTCCTCCTGGAATTGTATGAGTTGCTTGGCCAAGGGTACTGACTGTGGATTTTGTTCAAATTCCCATGATCCAGTAAGTGGGAAATATAGTATACCATCTTGTCAATGATTTAGCATTGGTTCAGGGTCTCAATTCAGCAGCTTATTGGATCTCAAATTTTCTCTTTTACGCAGTACGCTCCTGGGGCATGTATTGCAGCAAAAGATGAGGTAAAAGGCGCTTGCCAAGCTGAGAAACGGAGATGGTACACCGAAGGTTGCCCGAGCAAAATTGGATTCCTTGCGGTCATCTTTATTGGATTATACATTATCAGTTTCTCCCCAGGAATGGGAACGGTGCCATGGATCATCAACTCAGAGATATATCCCTTGAGGTTCAGAGGGATTGGTGGAGGCATTGCAGCTGTTTCCAACTGGTCATCGAATCTCATTGTTAGCGAAACTTTCTTGACCTTGACTGAACACCTTGGCACTGCTGGCACATTCCTCCTCTTCACAGGGTTTTCCTTCCTCGGACTCATTGCTATCTTCTTCCTCGTCCCTGAAACCAAGGGGTTGCAATTTGAGGAGGTTGAAAAATTGTTGCAGAGAGGATACTCTCCCTTTAGAAAGAGCAATAACAGCAGGGAATCCTCTGGCCATGCTACTAACTGATACTAAAAAAGTGTAGATAAAAAGATCAATATGGAGAGGTAGTTGAATGAATCAACTAGATAGGAATTTTGATAAATTTTGTGTTTATTATTAGATCATTAGATAGGAAATCAGATAAATTTTGTATACTAGGGAGTATGGACCACAGCAAACTCCTTGTTCCTACACCTGCAAAAGGATCTGCTGCCAAGCGCATGTATATTGCTATCTGCAATCTGATATTGATAAAAAGGAATCTAGTAGTCATTGACCTTTCATTCATTCTGGTCCTTTTCTTTTCCAACCAATAGTTACTGATCATGCAATGACATGAAAGAAAAAGCTTTTGAGATACTCCAAAATAATTGGGACAGTTTCTGCATGTGTTTATGAGAATGAAACTTACTATCAACAGACATGTTAGATGTTCTTCTTTGCTTATAAGTTTGAGTTTATTAGAAGGATATCGCTACCTCAGCACCCTTCTGATTAACACAGGCATCCTCTGTTCTTCCCTCTCAATGGAAGTTAAACTGCGGTACTGGTTGAACCACAAATCATTTCAACAGCCAGACACATCCTGTTCACTAACGATATGTGTACAAAACCAACTTAGAGCATCTCCCATGCTCCTTCGTGGTACAATTAAAGGAAGATTATATTGATATTACATGACAGTAGTGTAGCTTACAGGAAGATGGTCATGAAAGGGGATCAAATGATGAAAAGTGCTCTAGTTTGTCTACTTTTCCCTTTCTCAGTTAGGTAAGAATTGACTACCGAAAGGAACAAAGGTCAGAAAGCATTAGTAGTATTGCAGACCACCCTTTTCCCCTTTCTCTATTCCTCATCAAAGAAGGCGTTAAAAAAATTCAGGAACCACCATTTAAAGAAATAATCTTCCGTCCAAATACGATTGAACAATAGACCACTTGGGCAACACTAAATATACTTCGTAATTGAGAAATTCGGAATGTTTTTAGTTATCTGTGTTACTTTTGTATCTACCTTGCCAACATTAGACGTACAAGACAAAATGGTGTCAAACAACTCACTAAGATACAAAACCAGATTTCATACAAATATCTTTACATTGCCAATGTGCACCCCAGCAATGTGGAAGCTATATCATTGTTGCTCATTAATAATAAACCATAAAAGAGGGAAAGAAGGGCAGGGGATGTTCAGAATTGTATTGACTTCTATCACCACGGATCTGAAATAGAGACCTAGACCTCCAAACTAAGAGATTGAGACAACGCAGTGGTGTTTATTTCTCCAGATATAGCAACGTTGGTAGCACCCGACCACATCATTGCTCTAGGACTGAAATTGGAGAAGTTACACGTTAGAGAGAGAGAGAGAGAGAGAGAGAGGGAAAAAAAAAGATGAAGAGGCTTGACTACAATGATACAATATTTGCATATACCTTGCTGGCAATGTTGTTGGAAAGCCAATCTAGTCCCTCGTATAGCCCTTCTCCAGAAGTAGCACATGTACTCTGGATATACCTGTATGTATGTACACAGAGTGAGAAAGGGGAGCTTTTAAAAGGCAATCTAACTAAGAGGCTACTTGACAGTTATCACCAGAATGAACAAGACAGTGGATGCCCCATATAATTACCAGTGTCGCTGTCTGAGAGAATGAAGGCCAAGCTTGTCGGTGATTTCAGCAGCATTCATTGCATTTGGAAGATCTTGTTTGTTTGCAAAAACAAGCAACACAGCTTCTCTTAATTCATCCTGAAGAGAATGTATTTAGATATCAACAACTGTTGTATCCCAAGGTGGTTGGATGGATGTCTAGATTAAGACTAATCATAAGAGATTTTTGTAACTCCAACTATAGAATCACTATTACCTCATTTAACATCCTGTGAAGCTCATCCCTTGCCTCAACCACACGGTCTCGGTCATTGCTGTCAACCACAAAGATAAGACCTTGTGTGTTCTGGAAATAATGCCTCCATAGAGGTCTAATCTGCAAGGTCGTCACAAAAGAGTAAACAGGTGTACTTTTAGCTCTTCTGGATCAGACTTTGGAAGCTTATCAAAGTCAGACGTATGTATTTTTGCGTACAAGATTAATGAGATAACCGTGCAACCAAACCAAGCTTTCACTGAAGGGAGAGAGTGACATTATGGTTTCACACACAAAACATCTTAATTAGAACCGCTAAACTATAACCAGTACAATAGCAATTGCACAAATGTTAAAGTTGTCGGGGATAATCCAAAATAAAAGCAGGACATTTAATTTGGACAGGAGGTATATACTTAAGACTTAAGTGGCAATCAGCTAACACCACCCATGCCATTAACTGTTGGGACCTACTAACACATTGCCTAAAAATTAATTTCATTTAGGATTGATGGAACTTTCTCTGCTAAATAGATTTCCCACCAGAAAACAGAGATGCAATTAACATCAGTACAGAACCATGAAGGCTGATAGACGTGAGCTTTTGCATTAGTGGAATTTTTTTAGAAAAGAAGCTTGGCTGCAAAAAAAAAGGGAGCATGAATGGGAGGGGTAGAAGAGCTTTTCTCTAAATTCCGGTAGTCATGAGGAGGAGGTGCTACTAGGGATGATGGAGCTATGAGCATTTGAAGGTGGCCTAGGAGAAATGGACAGTAGAAAGAAGGAGAAGAGCTGGAATTTCAAAGAAGGAGAAGAGCTGGAATTTCAATTTTGGGGCATAGCACACTTTGAATCATGTGCATACGGATGGGTCTCTTCCTTTTTCCCAACTTTAATTCAAAGCCAGGTTACTCACATGATAATATTTTAGTTTCATCCTCGCAGCTCAGGACATTCACTTTCTTGCAGGTTCCTGCTTCAACTGAAGTATAGAGGTGGAGCATGAGGAAGCAAAAGGGATCAGAGCAGCCTATTACTGGACTGCACATCTAATCGCAAAGTAGACCTTCTGAATAAAATCAGCTTTCATACACTCAGTGTAGTGAAATGTATCAGAAATTTTGGACTAAGCAAAAACAATTACAAGACATTAGTAGTGAAGCAGGAGAAGAAGAGAACAAGTAGGTTAGTATGGCTAACACTTACAAGTACCACCAGCAAAACGCATTTGCTTGGCCTCTCATAATAAGGAAAAACAGATAGGCCTCACTAAGAGTGACTATTAACACCTAAAGGTTATAACTGTATATGTTTGCACAAATGTAATTTTACACAAATATTACACCATTAGAAGACAAGGCATAGAAGGTGAGAAAGAAGAACCAGCGAAGTAGGATATCCTCATCACCCAAAAATTGAGTCACACAGAACTAGAGAATATAAAATTTCAGGCAATACAAGAAAAGTTACTCAGGGCATAAGAACCGCATATACCTTGTCCTGACCCCCGACATCCCACACAGTAAAGCTGATGTTCTTGTATTCAACAGTCTCCACATTGAAGCCTACCAATGAAATAGCAAACAGTTAAAATTGCATACCAATTGAAACTGACATATTTGCCATGATCAAGAAATCTCTCCTCAACAACACACATGATAAACATTTGATTATGATACAACTTTCAAGGCAAAGATGGCAACCAGCAAAAGTTGCTTGCTTCCCCAACATACCCTCCCTGTCTAATGATCTCTTCCCATATAGTACATGTAAATGCAAATGATTTCAAGTAATGTTTCATGACTTAAGCACTCATTGATGTACACCTATCAAATTATAGTTGTCAATGAACACAGCATTTTCTTTTTGGCCATGCAGATGAACATAAGCTAATTTCAAGTACCACATCTCACAATGAGTTAAATTCCTGATAATGCACAATGGTAGAGTCAAAATATGTAAAAAGATCAGATCTCACAGGAGGAAGCATACCAATGGTTGGGATGGTTGTGACAATTTCTCCCAACTTGAGCTTGTAGAGAATTGTGGTTTTACCAGCAGCATCGAGACCAACCATAAGAATACGCATTTCCTTCTTCGCAAAGAGGCGGCTGAAGAGTTTAGTGAAAGACAGCCCCATCTTTGTGAATCTGAAATTAATATAAATTAATCTGGGTTATCACATAACTGAATTTCATAAAAATACCTAAGCAAGCACTAATTTCCAAACAAATAAAGAGCATAGGTAGTATTCCCAGTCCAGAACCTTTTTCCCTGTCCTTGTTATTTCTCTGTCAATACATAGTAATTATCTACTGATGATGATACCCACCAACGCCCATAGATTTCTTGTCAATATTAACTTAGGGAAGAAGCTGACAAAAGTTTACCACTCGAAACACAATTAGCCATTTATAATGACAACTCAACAGCACACCAAATGACCTTAACTTCTTTTTTTTTTTTGGGATAACCGAGAGAGCAATGAGGCCAACAACAGCGTATGGTTCAAATACGGTTGATAATGGACCGCCCCTTTACCTTTCTCCACTTAAATATCAGGCTTTTGTTTACAAACCTACACTATCTTTTAATGAATTTAAGGAAGGAGATAATGCTAAATCTAATCAACGAGATCAGAAGGAGCATCATTTAATGACTGATATTCCTCAAAAGAAACGAAAAACAATCATAACAAATCATACAAAAGTATTACAATTTTAGAACGTTATAAACATGAACTTACAACCACCGCACCGTCAATCACACAAATTTTCATTTACATAACCTTCTTTTTATAAGCATGGTGCCTTGCACGCACCTCGACTACAACTAATCCCGGTACCTACTACCTCCCACCATCACAGGTACCAGATAACTCTGTCTACCGAGGCTCGGACAGATGGGCGCATAAATAAGTTATATTCATTTTTAAAAAGGTGGACCTAATTTAGCTAGATCATCAGATCCCAAAAAAAAAAAAAAAAAAAAAAAAAAAAGACAATTCATATTGTAATTGCGAACTCAAATCACATATAGGTAAAATAAAGATTTTTCAAACAATAAAAAAAATGAAAAATATGGTATTACCGGAGATCGGTGGATAAAATATGAGTAGATCTCAGCTGCCTTTTTCACCTTGTGTGCTAAAAAGGAGAGGAAATAAGCTATTGGGATGTTGTTGCTATTTATATCAAGTACCTGACGGTTGTCGTTATGATTCCGTTATAACTTCGCGTCAATCCTCAGCGTTTTTGTGGTTTTCAGAATTTATAATGGGAATCTTTAGAAAAAAACACTAATAATAATCTCTTTTTCTTTTGTTTGGTCAGTGTATAACCATTTGTCATTTCGTAGTATAGTGGTGTTCCTTATAAGAGGTTTTTCATGCTTGTAGCTTGAATAATAATAATCGAACGTCTATCGAAAACAGTCTCTCAACTTTGGTGAGATAAGATTTACATACATGTCATTCTTTTCAAATCCTTCTTACGAGATATCAGTGAGTATGTTGTTGTTGTTGAAAGCTTGAATAGTAACAAAATTATTATTGTCTCAATGTCAAATTATGTGAATTTATTTGATTAAGTATGGCGTTTAACAAAATATTACTATAACTTTTAGAACATATGGTCCAGCTAAGTATAATATTTGTATTGCTATAATTCTTTTATGACCTGTAATATTAAACGTCATATAGTATTCGTGTGGCTATAAGCGGTAAAATTAGAAGTTTGAATTAGTTATTCTAAAGTAGAAATGAGACTTTTTTTAAGAACGAATTCCCATCTTATTATGAATTTGGACGTTTACTTTTACACATTTACATACAAGACAATTGGAAATATCTTATATTTGGTATGTTCATATTGAGATCGCCACTACTTTATCTAAAAACATACTAGTACTATGGATTGTAGTTTCCCTCTCAAGTCAACAACTTTGTCTTACATATAAAGAATCCCTTGAAGAAGCTGTTCATGTGTTTGAATAAAGAAATGGATTTGATAAATCAATTCATGCATTAACCTAAAACTTGAAACGTTAGCAAACTGCAGTTTTTGCTTTGCATTGGCCATCTTAAGACCAATGGTGCGCACACAAATTACATTTCATTCAATGCTTAATCAACTCATTTCATTTTGCACTTCACAAACTCCTTTTTTAACTTGATTTGTTTGTCCGGTACATGGTGACATACTGCATTAAATATACATTGAAACTACTAATATCTGAAGATAATTATTCCCATAAGTGGATATCAAGGTCATAAAAGAATAACAAGAGAGTGATCTTTCTCCAGACAAAACTTCACTGTTTCCAGTTCAACCATTTTGTACTTTCTGAAGATGATCATGCTTGCTTAACCGATAATCTCTCTGGAACAAGGCGAAATATTTATTAGTGAACATACAGCGAGTTAATAAATTACTTGGTCAGGCTATGCTTGCAGTGCATAATGTGAAGTGTAGAAAGTAAAAAGATGAGAAAACTAAAAGAGCAATTTCATTAAAGATATCACAAAGAAGAGATTATGGAGATGAGATCCCAGATATATTACATTGACATGTCATGCTAAGTGTAAAGAAGAAGTATGTTAACTATAGAAAGTGATCGAAACTAAAAATGAAACGGTGTCATTGTCTTCTAGAAAGATGGTCAAGTATATGAAGAGAGGAGTAAGATTGTCTTCTAGAAAGATGGTCAAGTATATGAAGAGAGGAGTAAGAGTGGGATCTCAAGAGTGATCAGATGCAGATAGAATTTGATGCCCAAAAGAGGGGTTACTAAAAACTTTCAATAAATTTAGCCCTTCAAAACGAAAACAAAAATCAAACTCAGAAAGGCTGCAAGACAAGTGAGCGAGCGAACTTACTGATTAGCTCATAGGTGACGATCATTGTTGTTCCATAGAAAGACATATTGAGGAACCTAGGTCCGAATCCTCTATAGAAGCCTTTCCATCCATCTTCTCTGAGAAGCGTTTTTGTGGTCTTCAGTACAGAAGGCCTTCCAATGCCATAATCATCGATAACCTTCAGACAAAACCAGCAAAGCTATTCATGAAGAGACTTCACAACTTTGATATAACGCTCTACAGATGGAACATAGAAAAGAACAAGGCTTTACCTGAAGTCGTGTTTTAACAGTATCTATGGGAGTTGTAATAGCTGAAGAACAGGCACCAGCTGCCATTCCAGCAGTAGCCTGGACGGTTACCATCTCCATGTGAGAGGGTTTGCTCTCCATATTATCTCCATAACCCAGACTCCTGAAATTACGTTTTCACGAAAGAGGAATTAAGTAATTGACAGCAACTATCTTTTTGGTTGTATAAGATGCACATCTTTTACCTCCAAATCATGTGCTGAGCAGCTCCGTAGGCACCCCACCAAAGTGCTGATGCAGGAGACTGATAGACAGCTGTTAATCCAAATCCTCTATACATACCACGAATCCCTTCAGCTTTTACTACTTTTCGTATAACATCGAATGGACCGTTGCAAGGCTTAGTACCTGGAATTCCCTGAACCATAAGTCTCTGGCAAATCTGAAATAGAAAAGAGTCGTATTATTTAAGCACTGGTTATGTATAAAAGAATTGCACAAGCTATAGGAAATATCATATAACCTATGGAATTTCATTAGCTTTACCATGCAGAGGCATAAGATAACAGGTTTAAAGTACTTATTTCCCTGCATTTACTGAACTTATAGGTAGAGATTAGTTTAAAACCCAGCACAAGTGTTTTAAGGGGAAAGAAACGACAAAGTCCAAGGAGTTTAACGCGAAAAGCAATAAGTGAAACACAGCTTCTTTGAAGTGAACCACACAATTTACAAATAAAATTGAAATTATGAATGATCTCCAACTCCACAAAGGTGAGATTCAAACAATCGACCACTCCTCATTTGGGTCACTTTGAGCATCATTGTTGGAACCGCAGATGGCTACACGGATGAAGCAATAACCTCTAGTGACGCGCAGTTTCATTGCTTTAAGCAACGAAATGATGGCTTTTAACAACATTGCAGCATATGGAGCTTAAATATATAAATATGAAATATAATAATCAAGCTTTTTGCCAGAGTAGACTTCTAGAAAACATCTACGCCAATGAATATTATATGAGAGCCATAGTTCGCAATCTTTTAATGAAATATGCTGCTACAGTTTTTAAAAAAAAGGAGAAGCAATAAGTCCTTACATTATTTTCAGCCTCATCCAACCATTGGACTCTTGTTAACATTAAGGACAGCCACTTCGACAGAGTTCTGCTAACAAATAGTTACCATTTGGGGCCAAAGTGTAATTCCATTTCCCTGCATATTTTCACCACCTGCCCCCACACTGACATTAAAATTGTCGTTTAACCATCAGTGCACATAATCTAAAGCCATTGATCATTTCCACTCACTCATATGTAAAGAAAATTTCCGCCTCTAGCTTCTAGAAACTGTAGAATCAGGGTAATCGCATTTGCGGATTAGGTTGTAAACTTCAGTTAAGAGATTGAGATAGGCCCCATGTATCTCCACCCCCCACACCTAAATCTACCATCAAACCTACAGAACTGGATTCGAAGGCAAAAGTAGTGAATTTCTTTTAAACTAAGTAAAAAGAATTATGCACTCGTGCTGTCCCAACTTATCAAGACCGTATATGAAGACTGAAGCGGTGTAGTACTTAAGGAAGAAAATTTATAATGCAGAGAATAAGATATCTTAGATGCCTAAATAGATTCCAAAAATTATTCAGAGCCAGTTACTCACCACATCCAGAGGCACAAAGTATACGCATGAAACTAAGTTCGAGACCATGCCAGCAAACCCATTTGCTACACCCACACGAGTTGCTTCAGGCATATCAAGACCTTCTGTGTATTTTAGCATCATATCTTTTGACACTTCAAGTGAAGTCAAAGCCAGGACTCTACCTGGCAATGATCCCACGGCAGATGTGCCAAAGCCTCTAAAAATGCCTGGGATGCCATCACTTCTAAGTATATGTCTAAATACAGAGAGTCCAGTCATTTGAGAAAGTCCAGATCCAGCGACTTGCATTCTAGTCTTCACTACTGCTGTTGGATGTATTAATGCCGACTGAGCAGTGAAAAGAATAGCTCCTATTATATGAAACCTGGCTTTATCCAGCCTGAAATGAAAGCACTAAAAGAGTGAAATTTCCAGAACTTAAACCCTTAAGTTATTTCTCGAAAAATAAGGAAAGAACCTCATGATTAAAGTTGACAGTAGGACAGTAGAAGATAAGTAAAGATAACTATAAGGTCCTGCTAAGGCTCTAAAGCGCAACACAGACGACGATTAGTTCAAGAAAGGGGAGACTGAAAAGGTGAGATTTTTATTTTTTTAGTCTTCCCTTCCAGGAAAGCATCTATGCTCAGATGGACGACAAAGAGATTTCCTTCCTCTTTTCATCCAGTATCAGAAACTTAGAATGAAAGAAAAAAATTAGAGGTCGCAAACATCCTGCCATTACTTCCTACTGCAAAAAAACCTCAAGCAGTTCCTACCTCAAAAAGAAAGAAAAAAAATCTGAAGTCTCCTGCTTTACTTCCATACCATACATAGTGTTAGTTCTTATTTCCAACTTCCAAGGAGCTGTAGATCAGGTTTGATTTAAATTTGTACATAAAGGACAAATACTCCCGATACCATCTATTTTTGTATTTCCTCGATACATTTTAGACTGGCATCCATTAGACTGGAAATAACATTAAGCATTCCTTGCATTGGCAAAACAAAACAAAACAAAGCGAAGGTAATGGTCACTTTAAGCCCTATTCTCATCCACAGGATGGGAAAACTTTACAGGGAAGTTGGCTTCCTTGCTTCATATGTTACAAATTTACAATGATCAATAATACTAAAGAATAAAGATGTACCATAATTTAAAGCTATTTGTGTCTATAAACAAAATCATGTACAAAACGCTAAATTTTTATTCCAATCCCATTCAGTCAATGCATCAACTATGCCTCAATTCGAAACTAGTTGGGTCGACTATATGAATCCTTTATATCCTAGAGCATTCGTGATATTATGTCTAGTTTTACGCTAGCTGTCAACCTAAGACAACTCGCCAACTTTAGACTTATACCCTTTAGATAAACTAAATTAACAACTGTAGTTTACCCCTCCCTCAAAAAAAAAAATAAGGCAAAAGAAGTCATTAGCAAGAATAACACATACTTAACATTTATTTAGAAAAACAAATAGAATGGCAAAAATCAATATTAAATAAAGAAATGAAAAAAGTAACAGTTAAACCTGTCCCAATTAATATCTGTGTCAGCAAGAGCAGCCAGCTCAGCAGTGTCAGTTTCCATAGCTAACTTGAAGCTTTTTATTTTTCAGGAACTAATAAGGCTGCTGCAAATTGTTTACTGTACGTTATGGAAAGTGAGGGAAACAAGAAAAGTTCTGAAAGTTCCAGTGTTTTATAGTATGATCATTTCATTTGTTCATGGAACTTTGGAGATTGACAATTATGGAATTTTTTTGTTTTAAAAAAGGAAACAAGAGAGACCGACATAGGTTTCTATTAATAGGTGCAATTACTACTCTCGATGACTCATTTTTAAGTGTCTCGATTTTACTCATCACATAGCCTAATAAAATAAAAAAGAGTTTACATCGTGTAATTTAAAATTAAATATGTGTATAATGTGATTAGTACTCTAAGGGATCTTTCGTATATGGTATATGATTAATTAATTTTGATATAAAAAGTTGAATCATGTGTTTGGTTTGCAAATTCAATTAGTATTAACTAATCACAGTATAAACTTATGCACAATTTGATAGATAAATCAATTCCAAGGATCCTATGGTATTAACTTATCTCGGTATTAATTTATCCTTGTATAACTAATTCGGGTATGACTGGTATAACTTATTCTTGTACGAAACGGCCCCTAAGAGCTTGTTTGGCCAAACTGCCAAAATCTGCTTATTTTAAAAAAGTACTTTTGTCATAAGTACTTTCAGAAAAAATACTTTTAAAGAATAATTAGTTTGTGTTTGGACATCTCATTTGAGAAGTTATTTTTAAAATAAAATGTGTTTGGCTAATCTTTACAAAAAGTATTTTTGACGGTAAAATTACGAGAAATAGCAGTATTAACTTCAGTTTGCAACTAATACTATTTAAACGTACAAAACACTTAAATATTTTTGTATAAAAAACTTAATTTAATTTTTTCTTATTTAGTTTAAGTGTAAAATATGTACTATGATTCTTAGTCAATAGGAATAAGTTAAACTAAAAGAAAGAAGTGGTGAACAAAGTTTAATTTACATCTGAGAGGTATATTGGTTAGAAATATTATTATAAATAGTATAGTAATATTTTTGGTTAGGATATTTTTGTCATGAAAAATTAATATATTGTTTCTGCTTCTAGGGATAAGTTATCGCAGAAAAATTGCTTCTGCTTCTTCTCGAAACACTTTTTTCTTTTGGCCAACACCTTAAAATTCTTCAAAAGCGTTTTATTCATTTTTTTTTTAAAAAAAAAAAAATTGACTTTTAAGAAGCTTGGTCAAATAGGCTATAAGCTAGCATTTGGATATAGATTTGGTTGAAACTTAGAGAATTTGAGTTTTTGAAGTTGAGTTGAAAAATAATTTATTCTAATAGATGAAGTAAAAATATTAAACCCTTGGTTCAACGTGTTAGGAACTCAATATTTGCTCCAAAACAGGACTTCCTCCCTAAAAAAATGAGATTATACTATATTTATAGTGTTTACAAAATACTAGACTAAGTTAAACCAACTCATAGACTGAGTTGGAAAAGTTGGGGTCGTTGGGCTTCATGTTGTCTTGAAGGCGTCGTCTGCCAAACAGCCCTTGATGGTGAAGGTTGTGTTGAAGGTTTCGCTTGCAAAACAACTTTCCATTGTCTTAAGCTGTGACATAGATACAACTTACACCATAACTTTGCCTTCTAACAACATATTCCACAGTTTGCTAAGTCTATCAACTCCTCTCGTCGAATCAGTATTTCTTGCTGGGTTTTATCAATCTTATGTTATTTAGGGAGATTTACACAAATATACAACCCTAACACCATATTTACAAAAAATAACAATACTTTTCCACTTTACAAAATATAGCAAAAGTTTTTTTACATTTCATATACGAACCTCCATTAAACCATACAAATACAAAACTATACCAAAAAATACCATACACGTGAAATGCAAAAATACACAAACATACAACGAATATACAAATAACAACATATAGATATTCAAAAAAAAACTTAAATGTATTTATATACCAAAACATACACATACACACAAATACAGTCTTATACATTTTATATACAAAACAAATACACAAACAAAACCAAAAATCAAAAAGAAAAAAAGGCAGATCTGAATATGTATATACAAACTACAGATATATACATAAACATACACATATATACACATACAAAAAGAAAAAAAAAAGAAAAAAAAAAAAGAGATCTGAAATTATGCATACAAAATACAAATATATACATAAACATACGCATATATACACATACAAAAAGGAAAAAGAAAAAAATGACCAAATCGTGAAAACTCACCGTAAAACCACCGGAAAAACATAGATCCGGGCGTTTCCACCGCTGAGGAGCACCGCCGCTGCACTGCGGCAGTAGCAGCGCCGCGGTAGCGTGAGGGAGAGGGACGTGTGGTAGGAAGAGGGAGAGGGATGGTGGTTGGAAGAGGGAGGGGGCGGTGGTAGCAGTATTGGTGGCGGAGAGGGAGGGGGCGCTGGTGGGTGGGTGGTGGGTGGGTGGAGAAGGGGAGAGAAGAAGAGAGAGGGAGAAATTAGGGTTTCATGTTTGGGAAAGGGATAATGAAAAATAAGAAAGTATTGTTATGTATTGTAAATATGGTAAAAGTATTGTTATTTTTTGTAATATAGCTATTATGGTAGTCATGTGGTGTAAATTTTCCAAAATAATACTTGTTCAAGGCCTACAAGAACAATTACGAAAAATGAGTGCAAAACCATAAGTGTAACATAAAAAAAAATGAATAAAATACTACGAATATAAGGAAATATGGGCATATATTGCCAAATATAATTAACTGCTAACCGTAACATAAAATAATGTCTAGGCACAATTCTTTAGTAATTACCAGATTCCTCCCTGGACCTCTAGGGAATTGAGGAGGCATTTTTAATGTCGAAAGATCCATGAACAATGAACTTGTTCAATTAATTGCATTTCCCTGCATCAATCCATCCACTTTATACTTAGACCACAATTAATAAAAAGATTAAGTTACATCTTAATTATTATATGATAATTGACCAAACGTTATCAAAGGCAATACCAGAAAAAATATATATCTTCAATAATAATTTAAAGAGTTCTTCAGTGACCCAACATTTGTCTACACGAAGCTTCACATAAACATATTTAAAAAAGAATTAAGTAAAACCTTACACCATTAATATCTATACTATTAGCTATACAATGATCTATAATATAACAAAATAAGTCATGACGAGGCTTAGTAGGGCGAGTTGGATCATACTTATACCATTTCGAAGTCTTATTCAAGTTAATTATCATATAAGGATATAGTGGTGGTAAGTTCTAATCAACTTACCATTTTGAAGTCTTACTATCGATTAATCATCGTGTTAGTAACATAACTTGTGGGTATATTATCATCACCATCGTTCTTTTTTACTTTATTGCAGTTTCGTAACATGGTTGTTGAATTAATACTCATATTGAATACTGGACATTATTGTAAGTTAATTTGTAAATCCAATATATGTTCTTTTATTATCTATGGACAAAATGTGTATAAAAAAAGAATACAGAGGGATGTAAAGCTATAATATTTTACTTTAAAGTTCACATTTTAATTCTTTTGAGATGCGGCGCTATAATATATTCTCATTGAATTAACTCATTTAAATATCTTTTACATAAATGAATAGGCATATGTATGGTCAAAATATTAATAATGTGGTATATATTCTTTTAAATATTTTAAATTATTTTATTCGCTAAATTTTCTTATAGTTTATCATAATAAATTTGTCTTATATTTTATAGCTCTAAATTAAACTCATATATATCGATAAGATTTTTTATATCGATAATCAATGTAGTGTATTAAAACAAATAACTAATATTTTGTTTACTTAAAAAAAACATACATATTTAAATAAGGGTTAATTTCATTTATATGCCCAACAACAATGTTAACTATCGTAATATTACCTTTCATGTCAATCATAACACCACCCTGATTCAAATTATTGTCAAGTCTTATTTTAGCTTATTTACTCATTTGTTAACAATTAAAGTGCATATAGCTAAGTATGTGTAAGTCAGAAACAGCCAAAAGCTATAAGTCAGTCACTCCAAGCACTATGAGCAAACTAGGACTGAAGAAGAAATTAATGAAATCCTAAGGCAGCAATAGTCAGGGCAATAAGAATATATTCTGCTTCCTTAAGCAGCCAATGGCAAGGGCAATAAGAATATATTCCAGCTTTCTTAACTTCAACGGGATATAGCTCCTCATTTGTATTTATTACAATTATATATCTTCTTAACTTAGGTTTATCTAAACACTTTCCATTACAGAGAATATATCAGCCTAATCCAAGTGAACAACCAATACAAATAGAAATACTTTTGATTTGACCAACACTTTTATTATTTGATCTCTATCATTATATTGTATTTCCCAACTTTTGCTTATTGAAACAAAAATCATAACTGTATTCTTCATTGTACTTTCTTACCTTTTACCAGTTATATCAATGTTTGGTTTTGAAACCATCGAATAAAATAGAAAAAAAAATTTATGTAAACTTTCTCTCATTTAATTTGTTCAACATTCCCACGAAGAAATTTCAGAATGACGATAATTGCTACTTTTAATACTTTTACATGCTTGAGAAAATACTAGTTCTGGGCACGCGCGAAGCGCGTATACCCATATAATTAAGTATACAAAATAAAAAAAAATTGTGAAATGTATTGAACAATATGTATTTAGTTATAAAATTTTATTAAACAATGATAAATTGCTACAGAAATCCATGTAAAATTCAACCGTAAATTTAAAGATACAGATATGGACGAACCAAAGTACCGTTTCCAATATAAAGTCTTTCAATATTTATTTGATCGGTAGTAAATAAAGAAGATTTTATAAGGTTAAGCGCAGAGATAGGCTAAGAGAAAAGAGAAATAAATGTTTCATTAGCAAAAACTAATAGACCACCTCCGGTAATTAATATTAAAGTAGCTTTCAATACACAACTACTGTTGCGCGGCGCCCTTTTGATGCCTTTGCGCGCGCAATGTCTTTGCACCACAGGCGGACCAGAAGAGTGTCAGCCGCTCGGCCGTGCGCTGAACGAGTGTCAATTGGCTGGACGAGGGCCAGTCGTGCGCGGGATGAATGTCAGCCGCGTACTTGAGGGGAAGCCTTGGCCATGTCCTAGACGAGTGCTAGACATGTGCTAGGTGAGGGCCAGCAAGGTTCTGGACGAGTGTCAGCTGGGCGCAGGCTGAGTGTCAGCCGTGCGAGCTGTGTGCGGGCACGAGTGTCAGTGCCGCACGTTTTGGAGCTATAGTGGGAATCTTGGAATATAGGGTGAGGGCCTTATTCCTAAGATGCTATAGAGTGTGCATACCAAGTTTGGTGCCGATCGGAGCTTGTTTGCCTATGGGCTTGACTTAGCCAAGAAGCAGTGGCACTGTGGTAATTATGCTGATCTTTCGAGGGCTATATCTCTTTCCACGAGTATGGGAATGAGATGAAACTTCATGGAGGTGTGAAGGAAGTCAAGAGGAATCTCTAGGAACAAACGGTACCTCATTTGGAGGTTGGAGTGGAAAGTTAGACCCTTGTACGATTCTCTGGACAAAGGATGTCAAGTGCTATGATAGGGGTTTAATTTTTAAGGACATATATAAGGGGGGCAGACATGGTGACAGCCTACCAGCCCTCCCCGTGCACTTTATCGGGAAGTCGCACCAAGTGAGTTGCCTTGAGGAAGGACCTCAAGGGCCTGCCTGGACATCTCAGAGGAGTGTTCCAGGTATCCATACGAGTCAGGCGACTCTATGGACGGCGTGTGGCCAAAGGGCCAACGTTGGGCGAACAACGGGCGGCAGAGGCTTGAAGGAAGGAAAGACTAAGCCCCGCGGGCTGTCTTCGGATATGATAAAGATCTCTGTGCCGATTGAGTACTCGAGGAGCTATTGAGAGCCTCGTGTATTGACTTGCAAGCATGGCAAGGGTTCAACCATACAAGCAAGGGCTCGTTGGCCTAGACGCGTAGTCGTAGGGCGATGCTGCGCTACTCAGGAGGAAGGCATGATGCGAGGGCTACGCTTGCCAATGTCAGGAGACATTGGGAGGTATCCTTAGAGTCGCACATGACAAGGGCCAAGGGCTAAAGAGTTGTCCTACTCGGGCGAAGCCAAGCCAAGTGCCAGGGCATAAGAAGAGGGTCAAGCTTGAGGATTGCACTTCGCGCGCAGGAGCGATGCTTAGTGCTAGGCGAGGGACGGGCAGGTCCTAAGCCAACCCCGGATGTGCGCACACTAAAGTTTCCGCATATGAGATGCGCACAAGGGAGAGACCTTCGGGCGGCACAGTTGAAGCTAGGCCTATGAGGCGAGCTTCCTAGAAACTTGGGACAAGGAGCAGGCTGGCTTGTAGTCAGGTGGGACTACGAGCGCCGCACGGGCCAAAGGTGTGTCGCTGTCATTGAGGAAGGTGCGGCCCGTGACAGTTGGTATCAGAGCAGAGGATGCTCAGGATGGTGTGGTTGGTACCAAGCGGATTGGCACCCAAAGCAGGAGCTTTGCGCCGGTAATGGGATATACTTCCTCGGTTGATCAACTTCTCTCAGTTCCTTCGAATTTGACAAGTTTCACTGTCTCCTTGGGGAAGAGTGAATTGATATGACTCGATGGAACGAATGCTATTTACTATGTGCTTCGGGAAGTCAAAGAATTTTCTATGAAATTTGGATTTCGGTCACCCCACGTACGAATTCCTATAAGCTCAAATAAGTTAGTACGACCTCGAGTAGAAAGATTTACTCCAGAGATCTACTAACTAGATTTATCGAACACAAGAAACGTGAAAACCTAGGAAAATCTACCCTTCGATTCCTTTTTGGAATCCTTTCGAACACACCAACTCTTGTTCGTACAAAAATGGTCCCTCCTTGGTACGGATAGGGTTTTACCTAATCCAATTTCCCTTTTCTGGACGACAAATTTTTCACCTGGGATTTTAATCTTTACACTTTACTCCTTTCTTCTTCAATGGAATAGTGAAACCTTTACTCCGGTGTACGGATAAAATTTAACTCCGTTCACCGATCACGAAATTAACAGACTTTGGGTTGCCCTTTCACTCCGGTGAGTTTAACGTCGGAGGAAATCAACTTCTGAAGTTTGAGCTAAGAAAATTTTCACTTCGTCCGTACACTGTTACAATGTAACAAGTTTTCGGCATACAGACGGTGGCTTAATTCACAGAACTTCGATTTTTAACGCAAAATACAACCCAAAACAGTCAAGAACCACCAGTATTCGTTAACAACCACCAAGACACGACTGGGTTTGTAACAGTCACCACCACGTCCAAAGCCTTCGAGAAACCCTAGTCGACAATCGTGTATGATAGGTGCTCGTTGGAATTGTTGGATGATGATAAACAAGAATCAATGGTTGTTTAATTCAATCAACCAACATCCAAACCAAAATTTTTGATTTTTTTTTGTAAAAATCAAACTCAACAGTAACAACAATCAACAACAAGGAAGAAAGCTGAAACTGATAGACAACAAGCACGAGATAAACGAACAAGATTTGAGGTTGTAAGAACAAACTCAAACCTTGCTCTGATACCAAGATGGTGCAAGCTAAACTGATAGTTAAGCTAGATAGGAAGAAATGCGGAAACAACAATGAATAAAAGATAGAAGCAAGACAAATCTTGCTTCGATTCAAAGGAGCGTTGAGGAACTAGTCTCAAGCTCGATCGAATCGGAGGCAAAAGTTACCTATACTAAGCAATAATCCTCAAGAAGAAGAACGCTTCTTGCAAATTGAATGACCAAGAAGAAGAACGCTTCTTGCAATAGGACTAATAACTGGAGTAGACTGAGGAATCACCGGAGTAGCCTCAGGAGTCGGCGTACTCATAGCTGGAGTAACTGGCTGGGGTACCGCAGAAGGTACTAGCATATCGCCCATAGGCGAGGCCTGAGATCCAAGCATGCCCATCATCCGCAATAGAACATCTGCAGAAATAGATACCGTTGTACCCGGCATAAGAGAAGGCATAGTCGATGGGACATGTGTGACAGGTATCTCAGAAGACACCGGTGGCACTGTACTAGTCTGTCTGGCAGCAGGAGGTCTGCCCACAGAAGCTCTGGTAGTAGCCGCTCTCGGCTGAGTAGGTGCCCGCGCACCAGTCCGTGTGCTACGCACAGCTCTCCCACGGACCGACTCAGTCAGTGCGTCACCAGCTCCCGAAGCAGAGGACGATCGCGTTCTCACCATCTGTCATAATCACATTAAAGGATTAGCACCTATGTAAGCATCATAGCATGAGAAGAGATGAAATGAAGGGAAACAACTCTTCCTAAAATGCCTTTGCAGCCTCTCGCTTATAAGTATGGTCGACAACATACCCATAAACAAGACTCTGCTCGGACACTGCTCCATTGACTCCCTAAGACTCGACTTACAACCTAGGGCTCTGATACCAATTTGTCACGACCCAATTTTCGGGGCCGTGATGGCACCTAAGTGTTACATCCTTAGGCGAACCACGAATAATTAAACTGACTCATAATGATAATTTAGATAGAAATATTTCAATAAAATGTAGGTGTAGACATCCACCCAAAATACAGTGTCAATAGAGCATCTACGAATTCTGACATCCGATATATAAAATATATAATACAAGATGTAGGAAGCGACTAAACACTAAGGTGGATCAGAGGGTATGCCACCGCGAACCATGCGATTGGCTCACCTCAAGCAAAAATAGCCACAGCCTCGAACGGATCAGATAAGTCCAGCTGTCTGACTAGTAGAAGGATCTGCACATTTAAACAGTAAGTTATGAGCCAAAGCCCAATAAGATCATCGACAGGCCCGCTAAATTACCCTTTCGGGACAAGTCTTTGATAATGCATAAGCAGATAACGGAAGTACAATCCACACCTTTACAGTAACCCATAAACATTACATGCGATAATATAATTATACAACAACACAAGCAATAATACGCGAATACATAACATGGTCAATAATATAAAGATACATAATATAGGCATCATATACAATATTATATTGATACCATGGCATAAGCAATAATATAATAAACACACAGCATGGCGATGATATATCTCGCATACCACATAGGTAATGATATACCTAGCACATAACATAAGCACACACCTTGTGCGGCTTTGTTTATAGGTCATAACGCACCACAGGCCCCTGTCCCTATAAACAACTTTACTTATAGGTCATAACGCACCACAAGCCTCTGTCCCTATAAGTCTTTATATCTAGGTCATAACGCACCACTGGCCTCTGTCCCTAGATGGAATTTTACTTCTAGGTCATAACGCACCACCGACCTCTGTCCCTAGAGCATATCAATAATATACCGGCACACAACATCGACTATACACAAGTCACGTTTGTGCTTTCTCCTTTTTGTATAAATATAACAGTTGTACATATTACTATCTACTAGACAATGCTAGTCAATTAAGTACTCGACATCTTACTTAGCAAGATCAAATCTTATCCGCAAGCAAAATAGAGGTCGAGTCTCACTTACCTCAAAATCGGCTCAAGTGGCCAAAGAAATAGTGTCGCACTCGTAAGCATGTGAGGAAAGGATTCTAAGCCCTTACGCAATTTAAGAGGCAATTTACCAAAATACCCCCGGGTCGGACGTACCCAAAAACCCGTAAAATTTATGTTTCCGGACTCCCCATACTCCCACGAGTCCAAAAGTATCATTATTGTACATACCCGAGTCCAACTCGGTCATTTTTCCCATTTCACAAATCTAGGGTTCAAACCCTCTTTCCAAGGATCGTCACTTTGATCATCGGATTAAAGCGTTAAAAATGGGTAAGAATAGTTACCTTGTGTTTAGGAATGATTTTGGTACTTCAAATTCCCCTTGGAATCACTTTTAGAAGCTAAAAACATGAAAATAAAAATGAATGGCCGCCCTAGTATATATAGCAGCCCGCAGCTTTAAAGAGTTGTACCACATGCTGTCCAAATTGTACCTCACTGGATAGCTTTCAGTAAAATATCCATAAGTTTTCATAGAAATGTCCAAATGATACGAGGTTGGTGGAATTAGAACCAGAACTCAAAGAGCTACAACTTTCATGTTTTGACTTTTTTCCAATTCCTTATGGATTGATCTGAAAAATCGATTTCTTTCCGGCTGAACAGTAAAAACAGAATTCAGCAGCTTTTTTTTGGCTTTGCACCAGGTCAGCCACTGTTTTTGGGTCCAAACGGGACCTTACGAAGCTCGGAATGACCCCAAATTTTGTACACAAGTCATACAAGACTTGTGTGACATGCTCGTCTAGACGAAACTCAATTCGGATCTCTAGAACTCAAAAAGTAGGTCCCACGGGAAAGGGTCAAATTTCGACTTTCGCCAAAATAGCGAATTTTAAGCAAACGACCCCGGAATCCAAATTCGAAAGTCGCTACAAGTCACAAATGACGATAAGAACCTAACGGAACTCTCAGATCTCTCATCGGAGTTCGTTTACTCAAATCGAGCTCGAAAACCTCTTTTAACCTTTTTAAACTTCCGCAACGGAGACTTTATCAAAAGTCCTATCAAACGAGGTCCGTTTTCACTTCTGAAGGTTGCTACAGGTCATAAATTACCATACGAACCTAACGCAACTTTCAGATTTCACATCAGAGCTCATTTGCTCAAATCGAGCTCTGAAACCTCTTTTAGCCTTAACGAATATCCGAAACGGATGTCTTTCTCCGATACCTATCTAACAGAGTTCGTTTTAGCTACAAAATTTCAGGCATGTCATAATGGACCTTATGGAGCTTTTGGGATTGTCGACACGCAAATCGAGGTCCCAATTCCTGAAACGACTATTTGAGGTCGTTACAGATACAGTGTGAGACAGCTGGTGAAAAAGTCTGAAACAAAATGTAGAAATAATATAAAACAGTGCAAAAAAGGTATTATAGTTAAGAAACGGTGAGAAACAACGCACAAATGGGATGAAACAATGCTGAAATAGTCAAGAAACGGCTAGATACACAGTCTAGGAATAGTTAGATATGGTGCAAAACAACCTGAAAAGGTGCTTAAACAATCTGAAACGGTGTTGTAACAACATAGATACAGTTTGATACGGAGCAAAAATAGTGCAGATACAGTGAGATACAACGCTGAAACAATCTGAATTCGCTAGTGAAAAAATCCGAAACAAAATGTAAAAATAATATGAAACAACGCAAACAGGTGAAATAGTTTAGAAACAGCGAGAAACAACATACAAACGGGGTAAAACAAATGCTAAAACAGTTAAAAAAACAGCTAGATACAGTCTAGAAATAGTTAGATACAATGTAGAACAATGCATATACAATGAGATGCGAGGTGGTTGGTAGTTGAGAAACATCGAGATACAATAAGACACAATGAGATACGGTTAGATACGAGGTGGTTGATAGTTGAGATATGATGTGGTTGGTAGGTGAGATACGGTTAGATACGAGGTGGTTGGTAGTTGAGATACAGTGAGATACAATGAGATACGCAGTTGTTGGTAGACGAGATACGGTTAGATACGAGGTGGTTGGTAGTTGAGATACAGTGAGATACGATGTGGTTGGTAGACGAGATACGGTTAGTTGGTAATTGAGATACAATGAGATACGATATGGTTGGTAGGCGAGATACGGTTAGATACGAGGTGATTGGTAATTGAGATATGATGAGATACAATGAGATACGATGTGGTTAGTAGTTGAGATACGATGAGATACGATGTGGTTGGTAGGCGAGATACGGTTAGATACGAGGTTGTTGGTAGTTGAGATACAATGAGATACGAGATAGTTGGTAGTTGAGAAACATTAAGATATAGTGAGATACAACGAGATACAGTGAGGATGAGATGAGGAAAAATGAAATTGGAGGAGTCGAAGTGAAATTGAGAGAAATGATGGGAGGAAAAGTGAAATTGGGGTAAATGAGAGCTGTAAAAGTGAAATTAGGGGAAATGGTGGGAGGAAAAGTAAAATAGGGGAAATGGGAGAAGCAAAAGTGATAGTGGGGGAAATAGGAAGAAGAATGTAAGGGTTTGATATGTTATGATAAAATATTGTTATATTTGTAATTAACTTCTCCTTTTCTCTATAATGGGTAATTTGCTAAAATGTTGTTATATTTGGTAATTAAGTTCTAAAAATTATATTTTTGTGTAAAAATTCCATTATGTTATTAGTAGTGTAAATTTCTTTAAGAACATTTAAGTTATTTTACCATAAAAAGTGCTTAACAACTTCTTTTGCCCAAATACTTCGATTACTTATTATTAGTTTTAATTTTTTTTATTCAAGTATGTATCTGCTCATTTATTAATTCGTGCTCCAATACTTAAAAGTACTTATCAACACTTAATACTTATCGGCTACTGTAATACGCTAAGCCAAACAGATGCTAAATCTCTTTTTCAAATCCATAAATCGAGTAACCAATTTGACTATTTAATATTTATTTTCATACCAAATTTTCATCAAAAAATGCGCATCAAAGAAAAGAAGGGAAAACAACTAGGTAAATAATGATCGAGCCATTACAAATTAAATGAGTACTCCACCTCCACCCCCAATCCAACTCCTTCTACAATGGCTTGACTAGTACAAATAATTTAGTTTTTATAACATTATTATATGTCCGCAAAAATGGGTTGAAGATAATTTTATACTGGTGATTGCACGAAACTCTCTACAAGAACACGTGGCATGTCACATATAGTTTCAAAGGAAAATACAAAATCTAATTCATAAAATTAATGTAAATAGTAATAGATTTAACTGTTGTGTCAGAGATTACCATACAAATATGCATACAATGCACCAACATTTATTACTCATACAATAATATATCATTGTCCCGTACTTCAAATTTGCAAGAAAATTATGAAAAAGATCACACAAAGCAATATCGTTTTATCCATAACCGAACAAGTTTTACTCCACGTCCATGCATGCATGTTTTTCCTCGTCATTTTCTTCATTCATCACACAAAAATTATTACAGAAACCGACAACTAGAATAACTCAATTAAAACAACTTTTCTTTATATATCTTCCAATTTCTATATGCATCAACTTTTTATAAATCACACTTTCTCTTTTTTCTTCCCATTAACAAGGAAAAGAAAAATAATGATTTTTTTTTTATTCTTTATGAAAAAATATCAGTAGTTGAGTTTGACATAAAATGTGAAAACAATAGAGACCGTCAATCAGCAGCCCACTTGAAAAGGTCCATATTTAAAGAATGGTCCAACAAGTAGACAATTATCTTTGTTCAAAAGACCTGAACCCTAAAAACTTGAGCAAATTAAATTATCAAAATCCGCACTTTTATACACAAACCTGAGCTCGGCGCTTAACAATTTTCGACAGATTTAAGGTTTGATTTGCCGCACATTAATTTTGTTGTTATCTTCAACTACTTATGTTTGTATATGCGTGTGTTTTGTTATATGCTTTTAGATTTTGAGCATCTGTATACAGAGAATTTATTTTATTTTTCTTTACCCGAGGGTTTATCGGAAATAGTCTCTGTACTTCATTCGAGGTAGGTGTAAGGTCTGGTAACACCTCACACTTCCCAGACCCGACTTGTGGGACCTTTCTGGATATGTTGTTCTTGTTGCCCTAACTTTTATCTTGATTCAAGTTTGCATGGTCTGTTTTAGCTCGAACTGTTTATCACTTCAGGAATTCAGGTAAAATTTTAGTGAAGTTTAGATTTTTTCTTTTATTGATTTTAGGAAAGAATGGAGGTGGGCAGGGCGGTGGGGAGGGTTAGTAGAGGTGATTGGCTACTTGTTTATGTTTATCTATTTGCGGATTGGAGCTAAACAAATAGATTCCTGATTTATTGTCTTGTAGTTAAGGTGTTAATGCTACAAGTTTGCTACTTGCAGACAATGTTGGGTTGGAGATCCCTTTGCTAAGATTGTACTCAATTTGATAGACGTAAGCTATAATTTGGGCTTTTTCAACAACAACGTACCCAATATTGTCCCATGAGTGGGGTCTGGGGAGGGTGAGATCAGAGATGTATGCAGTATAATTTGGGCTTTTTATGCCCGTGAAATACTAACATGGTGTTTGGATCTTTTCATTAGAAATATCTGCTTAATCATTATCTGATTTACTTGATGATAGCTCTTGTTAGCGTATGCCCGATTAGTCCGTTATGCAGTACCGTTTCGTTGCCATTTTATCTGTTCAAGCCATATATTATATTTTCTCATGGATTGCCTTAGGTAGCTCAAGTATGGCAACCACTGAGGGAGCTGCGGCTTCCTTAGGACCGCGTTATGCACCTGATGATCCAACTTTACCACAACCTTGGAAGGGCTTAATTGATGGTTCTACTGGGATGTTGTACTACTGGAATCCAGAAACCAATGTTACTCAGTATGAGAAGCCAGCAGCTCTACCTCCTCCACTTCCGTCTGGTCCACCTCCGGAAGCTTCTGTACCTAAGTTGGCTTCTATACCAGGAGCTAGTACAGTGCAACAAAACGATGCTCAAGGACAACAAAGCCAGCAGACCTTTACTCAGCAAGGCCTACAAAGCCAGCAGACCTATACTCCACAAGGTCAACAAAGCCAGCAGCCATTTACTCAACATAGCCAACACACCCAGCAGCCCTTTACTCAACAAAGCCAGCAGCCATTTAGTCAACAAGGGCAACAAAGCCAGCAGGCCTTTACTCAACAAGGCCAACAAATGACACACATGCCGCAACATTCACAAGTAACACAACAGGTACCACATGGATCACAAGGTTTTTCAATAGGGCAGCAGCAAGGATCACCAGTAGGTCCTGCCATGCAACAGGGACCCTTTATGCCACAGCTTCGACCTCAAATGATGCAACAGCCTGGTCATCAGATGCCATCTCAGATGGGACAATCTCCTAATCAGCCAGGGCCACATGTTTCTCAACCAGCAATGCAGCAAATGATGCCACCACAACTTGGTCCCCATGGACAAGCATTCCCAGGTGTACAGATGGGACAACAACATGGTTATCAATTTTCACATCACCAGACACAACATAATGCTTATCCACAAAACTTGCCTCCACAAGGACAGCAAATGCCACAGCAGCAAAATCAGAGCCAACAGTTTTCCCATCAACAAGAGCATAAACTGGGAGGATTTCAGCAAAGGGAAGATGTTGACTTTTCCCAAGGGAAACAAGTTGGGTTTTCGCCACAACAAACTCAGCAAAGTGGTGCATCCCCTGCTCAGAATCTGCCTGGGGGGACTGGTTCTGTTAGCAGACCTCAGATGTCTGCTAAGCCTGATCAAGCTTTGCAGTTTGGTGGTTCTCCTTTCAATATTCCACAATCATCATCTTTGGGGCAGTGGCAGCAAAATGCAAGTGATTCAGGTCACAGGCCACCTCCACGATTTCCCGGCCAAATGGGCTCAGGTATGGCACACGGTCAGGAGCTGGATACGCCCCCAGCTGGATCTAAGAAATATGAGGAAAATTCACTTGGAAGAGAAGGAAATGAGTATTATTACAACAGTAACATGGACGGTCGAATTAGGCCTCCGCTTCAGCATCCCAAGCTCGCAGCTATACCTGGAGCACGAAATCAACATGTATGTTATTTCCATAACATTCCGTTGCATTTCTTATTTAGACATCTCTCCAGGTCCATTTGTTATTTCCATAACATTCCGTTGCATTTTTTATTTAAACGTCTCTCCAGGTCCATGCACATTATGCCTTTTTACGCCTAATAAATTCTTTCTTTTGTTAATAATTTGATATGACAAGTAGTCAGAATCACAGCCATCTTCATCATAGTGTTTTTTACTTCATACTTGACTAGTAGCTTTATATGTCATGTTGCTAGAATCAGTCATCTTCATCATTAAGTTTCGTACTTCATACTTAAATAGTAAATATGAGCCCTTTTGGGTGAGTTTAAAAGTGGCTTATAAGCTCATTAGTCGATTAGTAAATGTTTGGTAACTTAAAAATTTATGCGCTTATAAGCCTCATGTGCTTAAAAAAAGCCAAAAGCGAGAAGTTAGGAAATTCTAACTTCTCAAAAAGTGGCTTACTTTTGGCTTATAAGCTCACCCAAATGGGCTCTTTATATGATATGTCGCCAGAATCAGTCATCTTAGTCATAATGTTTTTAGTCATACTTCCAATAAATAGGAAAGGTTTTGTGCTTAATAATTATATATGGACTTTTAAGATGTTTCACTGTTAATTAATTTCCCCCTTTTGCTAGTGCATGATTTTGTTTGAAATTTGCATTGCTTGTAAAATGTCCATAACCACTGAGATGCTGAAGGTAGACATTTTATTGCTGGAATTATTCGTTAGGAAATGAGGATGAGTGATCCTCCCCTTCAAAATCCAGCATCAGCTCTTCCTGGTGGGTTCAATGGTACTGGCGGTCCTCCGATGCAAAATATCTATGGTCAAGCAGCTGGTGGTCCCGCATTTCCAAATCCAAACATCATGAGGCCTCCTTCAGCACTTACTGGGCCTCCAGGAGCTATTCATCCATCGCCTGTTGAGGCTTACCTTCAGAAGCATGAAGTGACCGCGACAGTATGTATCCCATCATCATCTGCTCTGATCCAATTTTTCCCTCAAAGTAAAGGGATAAAACCTGTTCATGTTTATCAGTCACTCTGGTTGCTCTGAGCTTTGAGATATTTCATTTTCTCTCTGTGATGTTCTTTGTGCTATTTTATCATTTGAAATCCAAGTACTTGTTGTGTAGTTATGGAGAAAAACTAGCATTATATCACATAATTGAGACTATAAAAAATAATCGATTGAGGAATAAGTGAACACCAATTTTTCTTACATACCCGACCGAAATTATAGAGTGATGAACTCAAAAAAGCATTGTGTATAACCCGCAACTCAGAACCCCCCCCCCTCTCCTCTTCCCAAAGAAATAGGATGCCCATGGGATTGCATCCAATTATCTTTTTTTTTGGGGGGGGGGGGGGGGGGGGGATTATTTTTTGGCATACATGCTTTTGTTTGATAGCTCTAGAAATTTTCTAGCAGTTTGACTGTTGGGCGTTTAGTGAAGCACAACCGGAAGTTATACTGAGGGCTATCTAACTAGTAGAAAATTTGTGTATTGTGATCACATTTTGTTGCCTTAGGTTATCTCCTACTCTTATGGTTTAAAAAAGCAGTTAGAAATGCTGTTAATGTTAGTGCTACCTGCTTTGGCCTCATGCGAGTGGATTTGTTTCATTAAACCTTTTGCCGTGCCTTTCTTATTCTTCTGTCTAATGTCTATTGTTTAGTCATGATCAACACTCTTTTAGGAGAATAATTTGATAGCAGTGTAACATTTTATATTGTTCTGGCGTGATATATTTATACCCCATAAATATGTAGAGTATGTTGATAGATGAGCAGGACTGACTGGATCATTCTTGAACTTCTCAGTACCAAGTTGCAGTTAAGCACCAATATTACTAAGAATATATATTTCCCCATCCAAGTCAATCCTTGTTTTTAGTTTACAACACAAACACAGAAGCAAGTTTCAAAGAGGTTTGACTTTGTTAGTTAGACTTCCGTTTTGATGGGGGGTAAATTATACTCCTCTGTCCCAATTTATGTGGCACACTTTCCCTTTTAGTCTGCCCCAAAAAGAATGACACGCTTCTTTATTTGACAACTATTTAATAACATTATCTCTATTTACCCTGGTTGGGTGCTACTTATTGTAAAACTACCAACAACTTTTTAATTACTTCAATCTTCTCTCTTACTTTTTCTTTACATCTAACAAGGGTAAATTTGGAACTTTTTAAGGTCAATATTTATTTCTTAAACTCCGTGCAAAGTCAAAACTCTGCCTCATGTATTGGGACAGGGGGTACGTAATGATCAGTTCCAGAGCAGCTTAAAAAATCATAACAAAAAATTATCGTTGCCTCCCCCGACCCTAAGGAATCTGATTACACTTAAGTAAGAAGAGGCAGCAGCATTGACAAATGGTTCCAGGACTAACTTTCTTATGGTCACTGAAGAATGAAATATGTGCATGCGCTATTTTACACTATCTTTTCATGAGTTCTGAACAACTATATATTGGTGTTTAGGGGTTGGAAATCCTCTCATTCTTGAGGTCATACTAGTTTGTCATGTTTCTTTGGCTGTATGTTAGCGGATGCATCGGATTGCAAGTTATAATATTTGGGGGGTTGAGTTTTAGTTAAGTTTATCATAGGATTATTTGCATTTGATGTTATTTTCTGTTGATCTTGTTGTCAACTTTTGCCATAAGTTTTGTGGTTTTGATAATTCTTGGGTACACTTGCCTGCTTTTCATTTGGCATCGCCGGTTTCATTGGTTGATCTGAAATTTGTGTCCCTGATTCTTATCAATTGCCTAGGGTGGTGATGTTCCCGCTCCATTCATGACATTTGAAGATACTGGCTTCCCTCCAGAAATACTGAGAGAGGTAAGTGTTCTTACTTCTTCTCAAACTTGACCAATTGTTGGTTATTTGAAGGATTTAGGATCTTCCTTGTGCCATTTTGATTTTAATTTTAAGAACATGCCACAAGCTTATCAGTTGTCGCTTGTCGCAGGTGCGATATCTGCTCCGGAGGAGGAGCACATGTCGTACGCTGTAATGCTTTGCTCATACTTTGGCAACTATTCTGAGTTTTTGAGGCTGCAAAATGGAAAGTTGGAGCCTCTCTTGCGTAGCTCTTGAAGGGTGGTTGGCCCTTCAGACAAATTCCAATAGATGACTGAGATTTCTATCTTATTGCTCCGGGTCCTCTGTTTTAGTTGCTCCCTTTTGTTGACTCGAGTTGCTTCAGTAAGCAACTGCATCCCATGGGCTTCTTTTAGGATTCGTCCATTTTTTCTATTTTGGCCTTTTCTTCTTTAAAGGTTAAATTAGTTTTTATGCTTCTTGATTTAGTATTCTGCTTGAAATCCTTAAATGCATGTAGATGTGTTTACCATCTGCCCTCTAGATATTCATAATTTGTCATGTTTGACAGATTCATAATGCGGGATTCGCTTCACCCACTCCCATTCAGGCACAAACGTGGCCCATTGCCCTGCAAAATAGGGATATAGTGGCCATTGCCAAGACTGGTTCTGGCAAAACTTTGGGCTATCTAATTCCTGCATTCGTCCACCTTAAACGAAGGCGCAATAATCCTCAAAATGGCCCGACAGTTTTGGTTTTAGCTCCAACGCGGGAGCTTGCAACACAAATACAAGATGAAGCGCTGAAGTTTGGTCGATCTGCAAGGGTTTCTTGTACTGTGAGTTGATATATATTAAGTTTTTCATTTTAGCTCTGTTAATTTTTAGAGAATATGTTAATCAATTCTTTTGTTTCAGTGCTTGTATGGAGGTGCACCAAAGGTTCACCAGTTAAAGGAACTAGAGCGTGGAGCAGATATTGTTGTTGCAACACCGGGTCGGCTTAATGACATACTTGAAATGAAAAGAATCGACTTTAGGCAGGTTTCTCTTCTCGTGCTAGATGAGGCTGATCGAATGCTTGACATGGGCTTTGAACCTCAGATCCGCAAGATTGTAAATGAGATACCCCCACAAAGACAGACACTTATGTACACAGCAACCTGGCCCAAAGAAGTGCGAAAAATAGCTGGTGATCTTCTTCGAAATCCTGTCCAGGTTAATATTGGGAACGTCGATCAGCTTGCAGCAAACAAGTCTATCACACAGGTAATTGGAGCAGTTATTTCCTCTTGCCTGTATTTCAACCTGGATTTTCTATTTGACGCAACCAGCTACTATGGTCTCATTATTTAATCACCCTTATCTTCATGTTCACCACAAACTTTTCCAACTATTAGTAACAGACTATAGGCTGCCATGGTCTACCCTCGTTCCTCTGCTGTTTGAGCATGTTTTTCTTAATTTTCACGACATAATAACTGGATTGCATTCCATCTAACTTTGTTTCATCCTTTCTATGACTAGTTTTAAATCTTTTGGTAGTCTAAACAAATGAGTACTGTTGAGGGTTTTAGCAGTGCTTCTTATATAGTTATATTAATCTTGAGTGACACTGATTGGCAATGGAAAAGTTGCTTACTTAAACAAAAATCATTGGTTTGAAACAAGTAGTTACTCAATATAATAGTGTATGCTTAAAATACTAAAGTCCGACATTTCTTTTTATAGGAAGGGTGGGGTGGGGGATGCGTAAGCTTCTTTGACAGGGGCGTTCACTAGCCTCTTCTATTTTGTTTCCCTCTTTCTTACGGGGTGATTACGAATGTGGTACTTCTGCAGCATGTTGAATTAGTTCCACAAATGGAGAAGCAGAGACGGTTGGAGCAGATTCTTAGATCCCAAGAAAGGGGTTCGAAAGCCATTATATTCTGTTCCACAAAAAAGTTGTGTGACCAACTTGCACGCAGTATTGGCCGAAGCTTTGGAGCTGCAGCTATTCATGGAGACAAGTCCCAGGGTGAGAGGGACTGGGTTCTTAATCAATTTCGCTCTGGTAAGACCCCAATTTTAGTAGCAACTGATGTTGCTGCTAGAGGACTGGACATACCTGATATAAGGTGAGGACCTCCATTTCATTTGATGTTCTTAGAGTGTTGAATATGTTCTCTAGAAAGAGGAACCAAATTTCTGTTAATGAACACTGCTAATAATTATGCTCCATTGCTCCTTTATTATTATTATTATTATTTTTATTATTATTATTTATTTTTAATTTGAAGTTGTAGTATCATAGACTGTTTATATCATTTTAAGTTCACACTACGGTGCAGAGTGGTGATCAATTATGATTTTCCGACTGGGATTGAGGATTATGTTCACCGAATTGGAAGGACTGGTAGGGCTGGTGCAACTGGTGTTTCATACACCTTTTTATCTGAGCAGGACTGGAAATATGCTCCTGATCTTGTTAAAGTTCTGGAAGGTGCGAACCAGCAAGTGCCTCCGGCTGTGAGAGATATGGCCTTACGTGCTGGCCCTAGTTTTGGCAAAGATAGAGGTGGCATGAACCGTTTTGATCCTGTTGAGGGTGATGGTGGCCGAACACGCTGGGATTCGGGTGGACATGGTGGGATGAGAGATGGTGGGTTTGGTGGTCGTGGCGGGATGAGGGATGGCGGGTTTGGTGGTCGCGGTGGGATGAGGGATGGTGGTTTTGGTGGTCGTGGTGGGATGAGGGATGGCGGGTTTGGTGGTCATGGTGGGATGAGGGATGGTGGGTTTGGAAGCCGAGGTGGAAGAGACAACAACTTTGGTGGGAGAGATGGTGGGTTTGGTGGGCGTGGTGGGATGAGGGATGGTGGGTTTGGTGGGCGTGGTGGTAGGGATGGCGGGTTTGGTGGCCGTGGTGGTTGGGACAGGAACGATCGGTATGATAACTCGGATATGCGGGGACGTGGCAGAGGCCGTGGGCGCGGACGTTTCGACGATAGAAGAGACATGGGAAGTCGGAGTCGAGGAAGAAGTTACAGCCCTAGTCCAGAGAGGGTTCGAACATGGGGAAGTAGAAGTAGAAGCAGAAGTAGGAGTCGCAGCAGAAGCAGGAGCTATAGCAGGAGTTATAGCCGAAGCCGGAGCCGCAGCTATAGCCCAAGGCGTAGTCGCAGTTACAGCCGCAGCAGGAGCCGCAGTCGTAGTCGTGATAGGTACCAAAGGAGGCCGCGCCAAAGTAAATTTGATCAAATGGAACCAGATCCAGGGATGTCAAGCGTCCAGGTTGCTCCTCCATCTGGGATGCCTCCATTGTCTGTAGGTGCACCGGTTGATGGATTTTCTACAGCTGCATCAGTAGAATTGAAACCAAGCTTGGAGGTAGCTCCAGAATCTGGTATGTCGCCTATGTCTCCAGGAACGCGGGGAAATGGCTTCCCTGGAGCTGAGCCGATACAGCAGAACCCTTGAATTGGCAGCTTCAATTTGATGCTTTCAATGCATTTGTACGGACATTAGGAGGTGCTACGGGGCAAACTGTTTGATGCTTCTGTATATCGAGTCTCCAGAGATGTCTGTATCTACTGTTTTTTCAAGTGTGGAATAGATGCTATTGCTGCATCCTCATTTGCAAGTGGAGGGACTTAAACTATGCCTGGTATGTCCGGTATTTTCCAGGATGGTTTCCATGGAGGAATGCTGATCATGGACAGACACGTTCATGGTCAGTCTCTTTGGTCTAGTTTCTATCCTCTTGCAAACTTTACCTATTCTCACTTCTCCAGACTATTTCCATTGAGGATTTTTCCCAACATTTTTTATCTTTAGGGGAGAAGGGGGTTGGAATCGTGTATGGTTTTGTTCATCATTTTTAATTGTTATAACAACTGCGTATACCTGATATCAACTCAATCGAGTTATCATTTTTAAACTGGAAATTGTAGTTGAGCGCTGCTTAGCATTTTTATATCTTCTTTTACTTTGATTTAAGTTTACAAGTGCATAAAATTTGAATTTTCTTGTAATCAAGTTGGATTCAAGTAAAGTGCCTATAGATTTAATGCCTTAGGCCTAATGAAGACCGCAAAAACTGAACATTCCAATACCAGTTACCAGACTTCCATTTTTTGTAATACTTCATGTTTAGTTTCGCTTTGTAGAACGCTGAAAGTTAATACAAAATAGGTGTCATCCATCTTTCTTTTTCGCACTCGCTAGTTGGTCTTTCTTTTGGCTCCCTTACACATCATCATTGTTCTATTCCTTCAAACATGCACTTGGAGCCCTAAATTACTACACGATTCAGATATCCAAGCCAAGTATAGGGAAACTAATAAGAAGAAAAATACTTGGTATCTAGTGTTATTGATATTTGTCTTAGCTGAAAGTTCCAAGTAGCCATTAAATAGTTGAGGTGCGCAAATTTGCTTTGAATACTATCATTATAAAAGAAGAAAACTATTGAATTAAGTTATCGGAAGAAAGACTTTTGGTCATTGTCTTATTAAGCACTAGCAATCACCTCCCCTATACAAATCAAACTAAAAGATCGACAAACATAAATTAAATAATAAAAACAACAACATAGCCAGTATAATTTTACAAGTGAGGTCTAGTAAGAATAATGTACACAGACCTTATCTCCATAAAGTGATAAGACCCTCAGCTGAAGAAAAATATTTGAAAACATGTTTGAAAGAACAAGACGAAAATGTCATGATATTGAGAATACTGACACAGAAAATACGAGAACTAAGGTAACAAGTACCAATAGCAATAAAGACGTAAAAAAACAAAGAGAAAAAAGAACGATAGAAGCAGAATATATGTATGTATATGTATATATATATACTACAAATTCTAATATAACTGATTATGCTCGTTTCCTATCGAACCTTCTATCTTAATTATCTACTTCAACGCTTTCCTATCTAGAGGCATGTACTCAGTGATTTGTAGGTGAGTCATATCATGTTTAATCACCCCGCTTCAATTCTTCTTTGGTCTGCCTCAACATCTCCGTAGATCTAATATTATCAACCCCTCACACCTTCTCACTGGAGCATCTATACTCCTCATTTTCACATGGACCATCTTAATCTTGCTTCTCGCATCATGTCCACTACTGATATCACTCCATTTTTTCACGTATGGTCTCGTTCCTAATCTTATCCATTCTAATATAACCGTGCATCCATAAGAACTTTGGAGTATTAGGTAGGATCTACTTTAATAAGTAAACAATGCGCTGAATTGATGATATGGTTGGAAAGAAATGGGGCGCGACGTGGTACATTAATATCAAAGTCTTTAGTCCTTTTAAAGTGGAAGGTAGAGGCTATATTCGTAACATCATTCAATTTTCAAACTATAGATATGGAAAAGTACATCTAAACCAAAAGTCCCCTGCACTGCCAGGCAAATCACTCTCACTTTCCCCCCTTTTAAATCTCTCTCTATATTTCTCTCTCTGCTTTCTCTCTCTAGGGTTAGGGTTTTCTTAATATCAATTTGAAACATCAAATTATGGTTTCGAAAATCCCAAATTTTGATGAAATTCTTTTGAATTTAATAAATCTTCACTTCTTCAGCTCACCCATGGCTTGATTCTGCTCTTCTCTCGGTAATTTTTTTTTTCTAATTCAATTATATAATGTCCTTTAATTTTTGATTGCGTGTATTATTTTTTTAATTTTTTATGCATTTAAGAAGGAGTATATTCTTTTACTTGCTTTATTCTTAAGTTGCTTGTTGATTAAGTCATTTTCACTTGTCTCTTATGTGTGTGTGTGTGTGTGTGTGTGTGTTTTGATTGTCGAGAAATCATGAGGCCATCGGCACACGGCTGGAAACTTGGTGGATAATAAAGCTCGCCCCTCTACTCTTCTCCACTTAAATACCATACTATTATATGTGGTTACTGACATTTGAATTAATAATTTTACTAAATTTTAGTGTTTGTTTAGGAAAATGCCTTTTTCTTTCCTTTTTATTGATTGATAGCTTGAAAAAAGTATGTGGATAACCTGAATATAGTTCAAAATTTGATCTTTATTGACATGAATTGATTGTGGCCATACCAGAGATGGGTACAGCAAATCAGGTTTAAATTTCGGGCTTAGGGTGCTACACAAAATGTTGCAATAATAACCTTAGTCGAACTTTTTACTCAGTTTAGAACGACTTCAATCAGTTGAAAAGAATAATCTGTCTTCTATTTTTTGTTTGGTTTATTACTCCTTTTGTTGAAACGGTACTGTCAGAGTAGCACAGTCTTATTCGACTTTTATGCATTTTATTTTTGTGAAGGTGGCCGTCCTGGTCTGGAAATGTATAATGTTCTTGAACAAGGACGCGCAGATGCTTATATGGTAAAAGTTTGGAACTATTGATCATTAATGGACTATTTTAGGCATTTCTTCCTTTAACATGTCCGGTGACATCAGTGCATATTTATTCTTAAATATGGTGGTTTGTAATGATAACAACTGAATACTTGTTAACAGAATCAAGGTACGGAGCCATCACAGATCGCCAGTCCGCTGCTTCAAAACTTCGAAACTATGTACAACGAAGGAGCGCCTGAGTTTGTTGTTGATCAGGGCTTATATTATCCTACTACCACCAATTATGGTTACCTCTGTACAGGTATGGGGTTGTGTAAATTCGATCAGAAATGACATTCATTCCTGCAATTCCCTCATTTATCTTGATATCTATTTGACTTTTGCAGGATTTGAATCTCCCAGCGAATGGGATGACCACCAAAGAGTTTTTGGTCTGGATGGTCAAGATATTCAATATATGGTTAGTTTGTTCATTCTCAGTTTTATGTACAAGCCCAAATGCCAACAATTTCTTCAATTTGTTTGTGAGGTGCTGTCTTTATTAACTGTATTTGCTAACGTCTTGTTTGTTTCCTTTTCAGGGTGCGCCTAATGAGAATCTCCCGTATATATATTATACACCTAACTATGAATATGCACAGTCTCCCTATAACCCGTACAACCCTTACATCCCTGGTGCTGTAGCAGGAGTTGATGGCTCATATTTAGGGGCACAGCAGTACTATACTATCCCTTCTTACGAAAACAATGTGTCTTCGCCTTCGTACTTCCCCATGATGCTACCAAATACGTCTGATGTCATGGTTAACAGTGCAGACATGATAATTGAGAATACTATACCTACTACTAATAGAGCTGATGCTTCTCGTCTTAAGCATAATTTGTCTTCAGCATCTCCAACGTTCACCCCAGCTCCTCTGCAACCAGCTTCAGGTCATAATAACTTTAACAGGGGACCTGAAAGTGCAAAATCTAATAATAAATCAAACAAGCAGACTGTGATGCAAGGAAATGTTGCTTCTGATAGGTTTTCCATTCCATCCTCGGAAGCGCACGCCGTAAGGATTCTTCCTAGTTAGTAGTTTTCAGTATTCAGTTTGGCTGGGTTGATTTGTTCTTTATTCTAATAATTTCATAATTTGAATTGAATTTGTTTGACTTTTGGACTTCATTATCTTTTAATTCTGCTTTGATGGGAGTCTGGCCAGTGGATTGCTTTCTGAGTTAATATCTGAATACTTTGACAGGGTAAAGTTTCTCAAGCTACAGGAAGTGTTCTGCACGGAAAGACTTTATCTAATCATGGTCAACTGAGGGCTTCTCTTCCTTCGAGTAATGGCTTGTCTATTTTTGGATCTGGTGCTCATGAGCGGGCTAGTGCAGAAAAAAGTAGACCCAAGTTTTCGTATGGGAGAGTGCCAAATGATGTGAAAGTTAGTTCTGATTCATTGAATGAACAGAATCGAGGACCTAGGACAAATAGATCAAAAAATCAATTGGTTGTTAAGGCCTATACAACAAGAGCAGGAAATGTTGATTCCCAAGGGAATATTGTTATTCATGCCGATGAGTACAACAGGGATGATTTTCCAGCGGATCTTCTGAATGCCAAGTTCTTTGTTATCAAATCCTACAGCGAGGATGATGTGCATAAGAGTATAAAGTACAATGTTTGGTCGTCTACGCCTAATGGAAACAGAAAGCTCAATAGCGCTTATGAAGAAGCTCAGAGAATTGCTGCTGGAGATCCAAGAGGCTGCCCTGTGTTCCTATTTTTCTCGGTGAGTGATACGTACTCTCAAGTTTGGTCAGTTTTGTTACCCAGGCTATGATTATCTGTGGCATTGTTGATGCTCAGACTTTTTCATTGTTCAAATCATCTTACTGGATTGGTCTCTCTTTTTGTATGAAATGAAGGTCAATGCTAGTGGGCAGTTTTGTGGTGTTGCTGAAATGATGGGCCCTGTAAACTTCTATAAGGACATGGATTTTTGGCAGCAAGATAAGTGGAGTGGTAGCTTCCCTGTGAAGTGGCACATTGTAAAGGATGTTCCAAACCCTAACTTTAGGCATATTATATTAGAGAATAATGAGAACAAGCCAGTGACTAACAGCAGAGACACACAAGAGGTTTGTCACTTATTTTGCGTGCTGTGAATTTTATTATTAATGTGCTTTCCTTCAATTTGTTTCATGTGTTGGTTGACCCAAATCAATTTAGCTGGTTGACCATGTGAACATCTTTTGGCAATGTATTAAAACCATAGTAAAGGACCTGCAGCTCCATATGCGATTTCGCATTGGGGCTTCCAACAAGGTGCCTATCCCTGAAAGTAATGTGTTGCTTGGTTGGATCTTGGCATTGCTTAAGTGTGTAGTTTTCGTGGTTGCAGTATTGCTGCATTTTTTTTTGGATTCCTCTTTAGTCTTTCTCTTATAGACTTATGTGGAAAGATGATCTCATATGTATTTATAATTACATATAATGTCAAACGGTCTTGGTTGTCCTGGTAGATAAGAAAAATTAGTAGTGCAGTTGAAGTAGTCTTCTAGGATGGGTCTCATCATTCAAGAAAATTAGTTACCAAATTGTTTCAACCTTTTGGAGGACTGCTGAATAAAGTATTATTGTCCAAATGAATCTGGCCTTTCCCTTTAATTTCCCCCATAACTTGATCTCTTTTCTTGGAACTATTAATTTTCCGCCTAACAATTCATACCAATATAAAACAATACTGCTTATTATAGGTTATTTATTCAATTACTTGGTCTATTTACTGGGCTGAATTTAGTTTGTCATGCATGCAAGTAATCCATGAACTTTACTACATGATTGAATGCACCTATAACATTTTTATTGCACCAAATATACAAATTTTATGACATTTAACCTTTACCAAAAACGACGATATTAACTTATCCCAACAATTATAAAGGATATAAACTTATCCTCGACACTTCTACTGGTCCTTTCTATCCCAAGTGCCCCAAATTATTCATGGTTGATTACTTTTTCTGTGGGTTCTTGCTTGTTTCCATTGTTCAACTCGAATCATGAGGTAACCTTTCATATCTCCATGTATGTGCATACTCATAACTTTAGTTACACATATTAATAGACTTACAAAGTTATGGATGCCAAGAAAAGTCTGATTGAGGAAAAGCATGGGGCCTAGATGGTATCCGATAAAGGTTGGAAATGTCTTTAAAAATTGGATTAGTATTGCTTATCAAGCTATTAAATGTTATATTTAGGAGTGGAAGGATGCTCGACAAGTGGAAAAGGAGTACATTGATTTCGATATATATAAGAACAAAATAGATATTTAAAGTTTAACCGGTATGTGGCTTTTATGTTGAGCCGTATGGTGGAACTTTAAGAAAATGATAAGAGCGTAAACTTTGGGAAACTACAAGAATGACATAAAACCCGTTTCATTTATGGCTTGTAGGTTTGTAAGGATGCTATATACTGTGGGTATTGAAGAAAATTTATTGGAAGACGGAGATGGATCTATGCATGTTATTTTCTCCTAAAGATTAGAGAAAATTATGAGATCATATTAAGTATAGAAGTGGCATAAAGAATCTCTATGAAGGAGCTGTGACTATTGTAAGAATAATGGTTTGAGATAGAATGGAGCTTCCTGCAACTGTGTATTTACACAAGGGATTGCGTTGAGTTAGTATGTGTTTACCTAGTTATGGATGAGCTAACTAACAGTATGCCGGATGGGCTTCCATGGTGTATGCCTACTTACCAACGATATTTTGTTAATTGACGAAACTAATGGCGATGTTTTCGAAAAGTTATAACCATGGAGAAGGCTATGAGAGTAATGGAGTTAGGATAAGTAGAAGTGACTTAATATACGCGTTCTAAGTTTAACAATCACAGGAAAAGTGAAGTTGATGCCGGACTGGACAGTATTCTTTTGGCAAGAGTGTGTGTTTAGTCGCGATTGCTGTTTCTTCTAGATGCAGACAATACCTAAAATCGTGATTGTTGAACTGGGATCGGTCTGAATGAAGCAGCATAGATACTGCTGATTCATATAGCATACCCAACTAGTTGGGGATTGAGGCATACCTGTCTTCTGCTCTTTCCTTTTTTTTTTTTTTTTTTTTTTTTTTTTTTGTTTAACGTCTTTCAAGCCCCCTGGCATCACCCAAACTACCCCAAACAGACCAAGAAACGTACATCAAATATTCCAGATGAACCTGCAGTGTAGTATGAGTCTAGCTGACTCAAATGTTTCAACTTTTACTGCGTAGTTAGTTAGTTAAATCATTAAGAAAAAAACATATACTAGTAGTTGCATACCCTTCCATTGAAGATTATCATCCGTGATTATGGAGTGTTATCTATCCAATCCAGCCACTTTGTTGGTGCATTGCTTTCCGTTAACTTCCTTGGCAACTGGCGGTACTCTCCTTGTGCTGCCTTGGAAATCAACTCAACGCTTGGTAAAGCTGAAAAAACCTACCCCCTTGACCATCTATTGCTGCGAGTCTGGTTTGTTGTCCTCTAGCTCCATACGTTCGAAACTAAAAATTAGTTGACTGTTTTGTGCCTTGTCAACTATAGAATTTACACTCTCATGGCACCTCTTATTGATAATATTGCCAGTTGTTTTTCTGTTACTGATCATGTGTCTCGTATTTCTCTTTTTGTATTAGGAGAAGTTTATAGTGGCATTTTATGTGAATTTGAAGAAAGACATTGCGATTCCAGATAAAAGAAATGCCTTTAAAAAGTCTGATGTTATTTGTTGATGTGCAGATACACTACAAGAAAGGCATTGAGATGCTGAAGGTGTTCAAGAATTATGCATCAAGGACATCTTTACTCGATGACTTCATGTATTATGAAACTAGACAGAAGATATTGCAGGAAGAGAAAGCCAAGCTGCTAATGAGGAGCTATGAAAGTCCATTTCTCGTGCCTGTAATAGATCCTCCACGCAAGCTAAACTCTATTTTTGATTTCCCTTCCAGTGAAGGTGAGACGATATCTAAGCACAATGATTCCGAACAATCTGAAAGTTGTGGGGTTGTTCCTGCAGAACTGGATAATATAGATTCCCAAACCAACAAACTCAACAGAAGTGATGGTGACAAATTCGTAGTAGATGGAGACCCCAGTATCGATAGTGCATTAAGGATTGCTTCCTTAACAATCAATCCAAAGGACGTGAAGTCTCCGCCCATGGAGGCTGAACGCACTACTGCCACCACTCTGGCAAGTGCCGAGCCAGTTGACGTTGTCACGGTGGGGTCTATGCCAATAAAAGTTAATGGATTTGCTGAATCTTCTGGTTTTATATCGATTGGCACAATTCCTCTGGACCCCAGAGCTCTCCAGCGTGACAAGGCAAGTGGATCTGGCAAAGTTATTCCCAAGTGATGCAAAGCATAAAGCCCTGAACATAGTTATTTTCCGGCTGTGTTATATAATTGCTCCACTCACAGCATTCTGAAATCACTTTTCTTAGAAGTCGTTCATTTCTCTTCACCAAGATCGTGGTTGAGATGCTAATGTTTTGGTTATGTTGGGGGTTTGGAAGGTTGGAAGAGATTTGATTTTAAATACAATGTTATCCCTTTTGTCAATTTGTTTCAACAAATCCAGGATATGAAATTCTGTCCTCATCATTAAGAGGAAACAAAGAATATAGATAAATTCTCGGAAGTCTTTTTTATTTACTGTAAACAGTCTGCGGAACAGAACTGTCTTTTGCATCTCATTTATGGACAAATGTTAATTCTTATTTGCTGGTTTATTTGAGACCTTCCATGTTGTTATGTCGGGCTAGTGCAATTGCCATGATGGGAACCTTGTCCAATGAAAAAATCTTCAACCCTTGGCATTCTAAGTTCCTTCACTGAGGTTTTCTGACTGAGAAGTGAAGGTCTGTACCATGACACTGTCTATTACCAGTACCATTCGGTCATTGCCAGCTGCAACCTCAAAGCTGAAGGCTCATATAATTACAATAGGGTGCATCGTCATTTTAATACCAGTATTGCTATGGACTCTGCTCTAGTGGTAAGAGTCAGCAAGTGATGTGTGGGTAACACACACATCTCGAGTTCAAGAACTTGCACGCAGATATTGTCTGGTATTTAGGTGGAGTGTGAAAACCCAATATCCGAGTCAACTTTAATTTGCAGGATTGGTGAGTATGCTTGTGAATTGAGCATATTGCTTGGTAGATCAGTTTGGATCAACTGAAGTGTACCCAGTTGATCCAGACATCATTGGGATGAAAAAACAGTGAGTATACATGCACCATTTCTCTCCAATTTGACCATACATACAAACTTGTATGTACAGGATATATTGTCGTTAAACCTTTGATGCACCTTTGCTTCTAATTATAGTTTTAAGAAGTTCGTTGTTCCAGAACTGAGATTGTTCACATACCACCAAAAGCAAAACGGTAAAGAGAGCCTGCAGGGATTGGTTCTTGTGCTTATGTGTGAAGACCTATTCTTAAATACTTCTACTATACTATAACAATAGCTTCATAGTATGTTTGAATTTCCTTTTTGTCAAATAATTTGAGAAGTTTTTTTTTTCTTTAATTCAATGGGACTATTCTCTTTGGATTCCAAAAGATAAAAAGGTTGGAGTAGATCTAATATGGGCAATGCCGTTAAGGATGTGTTTGAGATGATTCAACAGTTAATGATTAAAAAGAAAAATGAATACTAGTAATTTTACTCCTCAGCTTTATTTTATGCAACTCTATTTCTTTACAATCAATTAAACAAATGACACCATTATTAAACTTTTCATTTCTTCCTTATTGATAAATTTTTTATAGCGATGCAAATGTATGACATGTTTAAAACAATTTTGAAGATTTTATAGCTGCACAAATACATAATATTTATGTTATTATATCTTATTAAATTACCCTGCATAAACTGAAATAAAGGAATATATGTATATAATAACTACGTCCTCCGACAAAAGAAATAAAGAAGCATTATTTGTTGCGTGATGCATGCATGGTAACATTGGTCCAAAATGGGAAACATAAATCAATCTTTGAAATGCTTGCGTGTACACGGTTTTGGTCTTCTAGGTCATAATTTTTCTATAATAAACGACAAAAATCCCTAACTGTCATGGTTTTTAATGTAATTTATAGTAACAAGTTGTTTAGTAATGCGAATTCATTCATTAATCAAAGGCCTTTTATCATTAGTCATTAATGATACAATTAAGGGCTTCTTCATCTTCCAACTGAACTAACATGACTAGTAGACTAGACAAACATACCAAAGTCCTAGCAAATCAAATGTTCACCTTTTTATGAATGGACTCAACTAACTATTAATAACATTTGATACATTGTGAGACGTTTAATATTTTGATAGATTCATTAAAAAATCATGTAATAAGGCAAATTAACTCAACAATGTTTGTGAAAAATCCAAGTAAGTTTTCAAACAAAAGCATCCTAATCAAAATAATTTTACAGAGTAAAATTTTCTTAAACATTGAGTATTTATAAATTTAAAGTCAATTAATAGAACCAGTTGTCACTGATTTATGGACTTAGGTCTATGGGAGTATAAAGACAAGGAGTAACTACTCGGCTTCTTCTTTTTACTAAGGCCAGCTTGTCATGCTCTGTCAATCCCTCCTCTCTCATGCACTAAAGCTACTATTAACCACGTCCCATTTTATATCGTGGAGTTTGACTAGACATAAAATTTAAGAAAGAATAAAAATTTTGAAAATTTCTGGTCTACTATTGGTCTTAAAAATCTATGGTTGGAAATCATTTGATAAAATATTACTCCTACATAAAAATATGACATTATTTTTTGATCAAACTAAATATGAAAGTGTGCCACGTAAACTCGGAAATAGATAGTACTATACCAGACATTACCCCCTCAATAAAATATACCTCCTACCCCCTCTTTTATGAGGATTCAGATGTTGTGGGGTGGATTAGCTTTTTGTATATTCTAGCCTTTTTATTTTTTCTTGAGCTTTTTACTAGTACTTTGTAAGTATACAACTCTCCCTCCTAGTACTATCTTTTTGTCTCTTCAAATCATTTTCCATTACCTCAACTTTACATTTGCCACTGTGCTGCTAACAACACTTTGTCACAAGTTGTAAAGTCTTCCCTTTTGGTATTTTCAGATCTTTATAGTATATTTTAACTATATTTCAAGCTCCAGTTTCACCACTGGAGCTAAATGTAGTTGAAATGTTTGTTTCTTGATTTGTTTTCTTGATGCTTTCTCCACTAGGATCTTCAAATGTTTCTTCAGTTTCTTTAATGATATGCAGTTACTAGAGAAATAGATAACAATCTACTGATGCAACTGTTGATAAATGTATAAAGATTTAACTTTAGATTCTTAGTTAAATACATACATTTCTAGGAGTTATCTTCTTATCACCATTTCCTAAGGAACATTTTCTTTCTGGATTGGTTAATCTGTGTGTTTAGGTGCTTTCTCCTCTAGGATCTTGAAATATTTCTACAGTAGTTAATTTTATTTAGGACCCTCTATGAACGTGGGATGTTTTGTGCACCGGGATCCCCTTTTTAAAGAAACAGAAAACAATCTCTTGATGCAATGCTGATAAATATATGAAAATTTAACTTTAGGTTTTTAGTTAAATACAGACATTACTATATTTAAAAAAAAATAAAAAAAATCCCAAGATTTATTGTGGATTGAGTTTTACCACCCTACTTGAGCGTTGTTTGGCTGAATCTTGATTTCCCTCAAGTTTAAAAGTACTGAACTAAGCTGTCATTGTGTTAAACAGGTTCTCATTTGAGATTTGGCATAATCTCTAAATGTTTTGGCAAAGTAGCCTGTGACTCTTTTGAAGGATATTAATTGAAGAGCAGAGCCCCATTTCCTTAAAGTTGTTTCTACGATGGAGGAAAGTTTTGTGCCGTTTCATGGAATTAAAAATGACCTCAAAGGGAGATTGTTGTGCTATAAGCAAGATTGGACTAGTGGTCTCAAGGCAGGCTTCAGGTACAAAATTTATATTTTAGTGGATTTACTTAGATGCCAATAACATTCAATTTGTCTAGACAATACTTTAGTAGTAAGTTTTTAAACATATTTCGATTTCTGTAGGATTTTAGCCCCCACTACCTACATATTTTTCGCTTCAGCAATTCCAGTCATATCATTTGGCGAGCAGTTGGAAAGAAGTACTGGTGTGTTTTTCTTTATTTCTTGTATAGAAATATGTTGAGTTGATTTGAGAAGTTTAATGTGTATATGTCATTTACACTTCATTTGTCACTCGTAGATGGGTCAATAACTGCTGTTCAGACTCTGGCTTCAACTGCATTATGTGGGATAATGCACTCTATCATTGGAGGCCAACCTTTGCTGATTCTTGGAGTTGCGGAACCAACTGTGCTGATGTACACATTCATGTACAATTTTGCAAAAGATAGACCAGAACTTGGACCAAAGCTCTTTTTAGCTTGGACAGGATGGTACATTTTCTTTTCCAACTTTAGGAAATACCACCCATTACCTTTTCTCATAATATTTTCCATTAATGATTATAGATTTCTGCATAATTGATGATCAGGGTATGTGTTTGGAGTGCAATCTTGCTTTTCCTTCTCGCTGTCCTGGGAGCATGTTCCTTTATCAACAGGTTTACACGTATTGCTGGGGAACTGTTTGGCCTTCTAATTGCAATGCTTTTCATGCAGCAAGCAATCAAAGTAAGAGAAAGATGCAGTTCATTTTCTACGTTCTTTCTTGGTGTTGCTCAGGGTGCTGAAAATCATTCAGTTAAATATTAGTTGCAGAAGGTTTAGATAATAAAATGTGATGGAATTCATAAATAGGCAAATCAAAATTGTGTTTTTGATTGTGATCTGAGTTTTGGTGGATCTAGGGGCTAGTTGATGAATTTCGCGTACCAGAGAGAGAAAATCCAAATTTGGCAGAGTTCCAACCTTCATGGAGGTTTGCAAATGGGATGTTTGCATTGGTTTTGTCATTTGGTCTTCTACTCACAGCATTAAGGAGCCGAAAGGCAAGATCTTGGAGATATGGCTCTGGTGAGATCATTTATAAAACCATGTGTTATGTTTTCAGCCTCTCCCCTCTGTCCCCCTTCACTTAAAGAGGACACAATAGATGTGTTATTTTGATCTTCAGTAAATATAATGAATGCCAAACAAATGAGGTTAGTTCTAAACATGATGTTCTACTACTTTCGTCCCTCTTCTAGGCTCGCTTCGAGGCCTCATAGCAGATTACGGAGTGCCACTGATGGTTCTAATCTGGACGGCTGTCTCTTACATTCCTGGTGGAAGTGTTCCTAACGGGATTCCAAGACGACTCTTTAGTCCAAATCCATGGTCACCTGGTGCCTATGAGAATTGGACAGTGATAAAGGCATGTGTACCATTTTCAATTAGACGAGGTTCTACATCTAGCAAATTGTAATCTTTAACTTCCATCTCTTGACAATTTGAGCTTCAAATTTGTAGGATATGCTAAATGTCCCAGTTCTTCACATAATAGGCGCCTTTATTCCAGCAACAATGATTGCAGTCCTGTATTATTTTGACCACAGTGTGGCATCTCAACTTGCTCAGCAACAAGAATTTAACCTGAGGAAGCCATCTTCCTACCATTATGATCTGTTGCTACTCGGTTTTATGGTATGAAGTTAAATTATCCCTACCAGTTGGTCCTATACTCCATCGAATGTCCAGATATATGACCTATTGTTATTGTTGTTTCAGGTAATCATATGTGGTCTTCTAGGAATACCCCCTGCAAATGGTGTCATTCCACAATCTCCCATGCACACAAAGAGTTTGGCCACACTGAAGCATCAGGTACGGGCATTAGGCTAGAACAAGTTGCGTGCCAAAATAGATTAGTCCATCAGGTGGTTGAATACATGGAGAACCGCTTATCTTTTGACTTTCCTTCCTTGTTATGCAGTTGCTTCGTGATCAACTAGTTGCAAAAGCACGGAAATGTATGACCGAGAATGGGAACTTGGATGAAATATATGAAGGTATGCAGGAAGCCTATCAGCAGATGCAAAGTCCACTGATTCACCAAGAACCATCATCTCGGGTATGATTTAGTCCATATCAGTTCATTCATTCAATGCAACTGCTATTCAAATGGCTTTTAGTGAAATATCCAATATCAATCATGAACAGGGTCTAAAAGAACTAAAAGAGTCTACCATTCAAATGGCTTCTAGAATTGTAAACAAGGATGATCCTGTTGATGAGACAGTGTTTGATATTGAGAAGGAGATAGATGATTTGCTGCCCGTTGAAGTGAAAGAGCAAAGGTTGAGCAACTTGCTCCAGTCCACCATGGTGGGAGGATGTGTGGCTGCCATGCCTGTCCTCAAAATGATTCCGACCTCAGTCCTTTGGGGCTACTTCGGCTTCATGGCCATTGAAAGTTTACCAGGAAACCAGTTCTGGGAACGGATCTTATTGCTTTTTACGGCTCCAAGCAGAAGATACAAGTAACTCCGTCATCCTTTCACACTTGGCTGATTCATACTTCACTTTGTGTTTGAAAGATCGAGAAAATGCATGCAACCTATCCTGATCTCATTACATTTTCTTTTTCTTTGACAGAGTAATTGAAGAGTGCCACGCCGTTTTCCTTGAAACTGTACCTTTCAAGACAATAGCATTCTTCACCATTTTCCAGAGCGCCTACTTACTAATCTGTTTCGGAATCACATGGGTCCCCATTGCTGGCGTTCTCTTCCCGCTAATGATCATGCTTTTAGTTCCTGTCAGACAGTTCTTACTACCGAGGTTCTTCAAAGGAGCACATCTGCAGGAATTAGATGCTGCAGAGTATGAAGAAGCACCACCGTTGTCATGCAGCATGACTAGAGTAAGTGTTCACTCAATTTAACACAGTATCTATATTTCTCTGTTTCTCCACAGACGTTAAAGAAAGGATATAAATTGCTTAGCACTTAATGCAAGAAGTTGTGATACCTTAAAATGCTTCTGAGGAGGGATTAGATGCACTTAGCTCACTGCAGATGAACTATCATTCATTCAACTACGATCACTCCCTAATTTGTTAGATCTGCGTTATAAATATTAAGAGAACACTGGCCCCTGGGCTTTGGTCTAGTAGTTAAGGTGTTACACGTCAAGTGATTGAACCCTACCACAGACTGGTATTTAAGTGGAGAAGGGTAGAGGAACGGGCCCATTATCCACTAAGTTTTGAACCGTATACCACAGGAGCTCGGGGATCTCTGGGTTATCGAATAAAAAAGAAATTCTAACAAACACTGTTACGTTAACATTATATAACCAAGAGAAGTTCTCCGTACAGTTTTTGAGGATTTCTTGTCTTAATAACCTTTTTTTAGCAGGAAAATGAAGGTTCATTTGCAGATGATGGGGAGATCTTGGATAGTATGATGACAAGAGGTCGAGGTGAGATTCGACGTATGTGCAGTTCAAAGCTTACTAGCTGCAATGCCACACCAGCCAGAGATTCTGTTAGCATCCAAAGCCCAAGGCTTTCTAACAAGGTGTACAGTCCTCGTGTTAGTGAGATAAAAGGAGAAAGTCCTCGTTTTGGTCGAGGAGGATCCTTTGGTTCCAGAACCGCGGAAGTAAGACGATCAAATCTGTCAAAAACTCACAGTTTCAACTAAAACAGCAAAATATTGTTTCATAGACTGCAATGCAGCAGTTAGCTACAAATAGTTTTAGGCCATTATTCTTGTACAATTTTTTCACCTTCTGACATTCACAAGCATGAAGTGCTATTAACATGCTCCATGTTGGCAATCAGGTTATTATTTTTTTCTTTCTCAGAAAAGCCATCTGCTTTTGTAGTATCGAAAAATCATCTCCCTTGACATAGCGGGGGCGACCACCACCACTTCTGCCCCATTTGCGGTGGCAGCCTTGGTGCCATTGTATATGTCCTTTACCATCCTCACTGCCACACATTCTCCATTTTCTCACTCGAAAATTTCGTGCAACCTCACAACCTGCGTCGATCAGAGTCCACCTCACTGTACAATTGAACATCACACTTGATCAACCAAAAAAACAAATAAGAAATTGATATACATCTATTAGTACTATCCCTATAAATTTACTGTTAAATCAAATAATTTTGGGAAATGAGTGTCTTGAAATATTACTAAATCTTTAGTCAGGTGTGATTCACACCGTGTGAAGTACTGTAATCTACTGTACACGCTACAAGTAAATCCAAAGAGAAAATCGGTGGCTCACAACAAAGAGCTTCACTCAGGAATATTAATTTCATGGTCCCAAATATTGACCAATTGGGCACCTTTTTAGGTTAAGTAAAAGCCCCGCGATGGAAACATTTTATGTCAAGATTTCAAACCACATGTTATTGATGATGTTGTAATAGTGTTATATCATGCATTCAATCTTATAATTTTTAGCATTTTTTATTCCTCATTCTTATTCATTTTACATGACACTGTGTCCTTTTGTTATTTCGTTAAAAAGAATAATTTGTTTCTGTTATGAATAATAGTGTTGAAATGTAAAGAATATAAATAGGTGTAGCCTCTGGGATTCGATCAGTGTAAGCGGGGAGTAGTCAGTAGTGAACCATTAAGCTGGACACGTGGAGGGCCAAGATCTCACGGGATTAATGAGGTCCAACGGCTTAGATGAGCTGACGGTTAAGGGAGTAGTTAGTATAACTAACTGGACAGGAGAGAGAAGGAGAATCACAACAGAATTGATTCCCTTTCTTCTTCCTCCTTCTCTCTGATCTTTACCCGTTCCCTCTCTGTCAATCCCAACTTCTTCCCTAATCCCTCTGTTTCCTTTAGCTCTTAGCTGCAGCAGTTATCAGTCAGTTGTATAATTCAGTTGTAATTGTGTTCATCAATAAGAATTAGTTGATTGATTGCATTGAATAAACCCTAGCCATTACATTGGTATCAGAGCCTACGAGACTACCTGTGGGAAACAACAATGGTGGAAGGAACAAGGATGAAATCTATGGATGAGAAATTAGCAAAGCACGATGAAGTTTTGGCTGGGATTCAAGGTACCTTAGAGCAGATAGTGGAAAAGCTTGCAATGCTTGAACAGAATCAGATTGCAATGCCCAATGCTGAAGCCACCACCAGTAATGGGATACTTCCCACCCCAGTACAAGAAGCACAAACTCATAGAGTTACAGGTTTGCAATTGTTACCTCCTAAACTTGAATTCCTTAGTTTTGATGGCCAAGAACCTAAAGTTTGGATCCGAAAATGTGAAAGATATTTCCAATTGTATAAGTTTGTGGATAATCAGAAATTAGAAGTTGCTGTACTACATTTGCATGGAAGGGCAGAATCTTGGTACCATTCATTCCTGTTGAGTAATGGTATAATGTCTTGGAGTACATTTAAGGATGAGATATGTCACAGATTTGGGGAAAATCCATTAGAAGATATTGTAGAAGAATTTCAAAACCTTAAACAAACTGGTACAATAGAGGCTTATCTAAGTAAATTTGAGGATATGAAGGCTGAGATGATAATCAGGAACCCAGCACTAAATGAAGCCCATTTCTTGTCTCACTTTATTGGGGGTCTTAAGTACCAAATCAAATATTCAGTCAAATTGTTCAAACCACAAACCTTGAAAGATGCTGTAGAACAAGCCAGGATGCAGGAAAAGGCCATTGAAGTAGCCCAAGGAAAAGAATTGACTAAAAATCCTTACAGTGGGAAGGAGCTAGCTAGGATTCCTAGCAATATGAGAAGTGCTGATTCAGGAATGAGAAGAAACCCTACCCAAGTGTCTAAGCACAACCATATCAGATTGAGTCAAGAGACATATGACTATAGGAGAGCTAATCACTTGTGCTTCAAATGTGGTGAAAAGTATACACCTGGCCACCAGTGCAAGTTGAAGCAACTCCATTGTATTGTGGGTGGACAGTGGGTTGATGAACAGGAGGAAATTGATGAATTGTATGAAGCACCAGAAGTAGAAGAAGTGTGTGATGAGGATGTGCAGGAAGCTGTGTTTGAATGCATTATTGGGTAGTAACAATGGTGTAAACACAATCAAGGTGAAGGGGACAGCTAAGAAGAGAGACCTTATAATACTCATTGACACTGGTAGTACTCATAGTTTCATAGACATTCAGACTGTTAAAGATACTGGTTGTGCAACATCTTACTGTTTTCCCATCAGAGTTACAGTTGCTGATGGGAACTATATGTTGAGTAACTCTTGTTGTGCTGGATTTTCTTGGGTAATAGAAGGCATCAAGTTCACTGATGACCTAAGAATTATTAAATTGGGAGGCTGTGACATGATTTTAGGAGCTGATTGGATGAAGAGTCACAACCCTGTGACTTTTGATTTTGTCAAGAATAAGGTTACTGTCTATCAAGCTAGAAAAAAGGTGGTGTTACATGGAATGAAGGAGAATGCAGAACTCAGTATGATAAGTGGAAGTGCTATGGGCAAATTGCTAAGAAAAGGTCAGACCTTAATGGCTCACCTGTTCATGGTCAGCACCACTGAAGTTGCACACAACAGTCCCTGTGAAGCTATTGAAACCTTGCTGAAAACTTATGCTGATATATTTGAAGAACCTAAGACACTACATCCTATCAGATCTTGTGACCATGCCATTCCACTATCACCTGGTGCAGCCCCTATCAGCTTAAGACCTTATAGGTACAATCACTTCCAAAAAGATGAGATGGAGAAACAGGTCACATCTATGTTGCAGCAAGGCATAATCCAGCACATTCAATCACCCTTTTCTTCTCCAGCATTGTTAGTCAAGAAGAAGGATGGTACATGGAGATTTTGTGTAGATTACAGAGGCCTAAATAGCATCACAATTAAAGACAAATATCCCATTCCTATAGTAGATGATCTGTTAGATGAGCTCTATGGGTCCACAATGTTCTCAAAAATATATCTCAGAGCTGGTTACCACCAGATTAGAATGAAACCAGAAGATGTGTTCAAAACAGCTTTTAGAACACATATAGGCCACTATGAGTTCATGGTAATGCCCTTTGGGCTCACAAATGCACCAGCAACATTTCAGGCACTCATGAACCAAGTATTTCAACCATTTCTGAGGAAGTTTGGATTAGTATTCTTTGATGATATTTTAATATACAGCAAGACACTAGAAGACCATGTACAACATCTTGAAGCAGTATTCCAGACCTTGAGGAAGAATACACTGTGGGCAAAGAAATCAAAATGTTCTTTTGGGCAATCTGCAGTGGAGTACCGTGGGCATATTATATCAGCTGATGGGGTGTCAACTGAACCCACTAAAGTTCAGGCAATGTTGGACTGGCCAACACCCACAAATGTGAAGGCATTAAGAGGGTTTCTAGGCTTAATAGGCTATTACAGGAAGTATGTGGCTAATTATGGTAAGATCAGCAAGCCACTGACTGACCTTCTTAAAAAGAATGCATTTCAGTGGACTACAGAAGCTGAGTTGGCATTTGAAGCTCTTAAAAAAGCTATGGCAACAACCCCTGTGCTTGCCTTGCCTGATTTCAATCAGGAGTTCATAGTAGAAACTGATGCATGTCATACAGGAATTGGTGCAGTTCTGATGCAAGGTACTAGGCCCATTGCATACTTCAGCAAGGTATTGGCACCAAAACACTGGGGCAAATCAATTTATGAAAAGGAGTACATGGCACTCTTGAATGCAGTGGATAAGTGGAGGCACTACCTCCAATTCAAACATTTCATCATAAGAACTGACCATCACAGTTTGAAGTTTTTACTGGAACAAAAGGTTACTTCAGCAATTCAGCAAAAGGGCTTGACAAAAATGCTGGGCCTGGACTATGAGATTCATTACAAGAAGGGAGCTGAGAACAAGGTAGCAGATGCCTTGTCAAGGAAACATGATATTGATCCAAGTACCATCTCTGAACCTGCCACAACTACCATACACATGATCACTACAAACATACCAGAATGGATGCAAGAAGTGCAGGGTAGCTATGAGACTGACACTGTAGCTCAAGACCTGATATTAGAGCTTTCAGTAGTAAAGCAAGGGCCACAACTTTACAGTTACTCGACTGGCATTTTGAGAAAGAGGGGTAAGGTGTATATTGGATCAACTGGTGACTTGAGGATGCAGTTGCTACAAAACTTCCATGAATCTCCTGTTGGAGGTCATTCTGGTCAGCAAGCAACTTCCAAAAGATTATCTTAGGTTTTCTTTTGGCCTGGGATGAGAACTATGGTAAATGAATATGTTTCTACTTGTGACACTTGCCAAAGACACAAAGATGAGCATTTTCAATACCCTGGACTTTTGCAACCACTTCCTATACCTGATCAAGCTTGGAGACATATTAGTATGGATTTCATTGAAGGATTGCCCAAATCAAAAGGGAAGGAAGTGATCCTAGTAGTGGTGGATAGGATGACTAAATATGCACACTTTATGGCATTAGCTCATCCATTCACAGCTGCAAAAGTGGCCCAGATTTTCCTTAAGAGAGTCCACACATTGCATGGATTCCCTGAGTCTATTGTGTCTGATAGGGATAAGATTTTCTTAAGCAACTTCTGGAAGGAACTGTTCAAACTAGTGGGAACTAAGCTGCTGTACAGTAGTGCTTACCACCCACAAACTGATGGGCAAACTGAAAGGGTGAATAGGTGTCTAGAGACCTATCTCAGGTGCATGACTTCTACTAGGCCTAGCCAGTGGAAATTATGGCTTCCCATGGCTGAATGGTGGTATAATTCTAACTTTCACTCCAGCCTACAATGCTCCCCTTTTGAAGCCTTATATGGGTTCTCACCTCCTCAACTATCTATGGGACCCTTACTTGAATCATTAGTGCCAGCTGCTGAAAATGTTATTGCAGTGAGACAACAAATGCAACAACTTCTTAAGGACAATCTGACTAAAGCACAAGAAAGAATGAAGCTATTTGCTGATAGGAAGAGAACTGAGAGGGAGTTTGTGATAGGAGACATGGTGTTCTTGAAGCTGCAGCCTTACAGGCAAAATTTCTTAGCATTAAGAAAAAACCTGAAACTCAGCTCCAAGTATTATGGACCTTACAGGGTCATTGAGAAGATTGGCAAGGTGGCCTATAAGCTAGAGTTGCCTGCAACCAATCGAGTACATCCAGTGTTCCATGTCTCACTCCTGAAGAAGAAGATAGGCCAGCGGATTGTACCTCAAACTCAACTACCAGAAACCAATGAAGATGGGCAGTTCATAGTAAAACCTGTAGCTATTCTAGAAAGACAGTTGGTCAGGAAAGGCAATGAAGCAGCTGTCAAGGTTCTGGTGCAGTGGTTCAACCTTCCTCCTGAAGATGCAACATGGGAGGACTATGAATTCTTAAAGTCTCAGTTCCCTGATTTCGTTGATCATCCTTGAGGTCAAGGATAGTTTGAAGGGAAGGGGAATGTTATGAATAATAGTGTTGAAATGTAAAGAATATAAATAGGTGTAGCCTCTGGGATTTGATCAGTGTAAGCGGGGAGTAGTCAGTAGTGAACCATTAAGCTGGACACGTGGAGGGCCAAGATCTCATGGGATTAATGAGGTCCAACGGCTTAGATGAGCTGACGGTTAAGGGAGTAGTTAGTATAACTAACTGGACAGGAGAGAGAAGGAGAATCACAACAGAATTGATTCCCTTTCTTCTTCCTCCTTCTCTCTGATCTTTACCCGTTCCCTCTCTGTCAATCCCAACTTCTTCCCTAATCCCTCTGTTTCCTTTAGCTCTTAGCTGCAGCAGTTATCAGTCAGTTGTATAATTCAGTTGTAATTGTGTTCATCAATAAGAATTAGTTGATTGATTGCATTGAATAAACCCTAGCCATTACAGTTTCCAGAGGCAATGTTACATAATTATTTATAGCCACATAAATGTCAAGACAAAGTCCAAAAATCAAATCATTCTTTCTTAAACTAGTTACACATTCAAACACCTTCATTAAGTGCTAAGTTATATACTAAAGTTGCATTATAAAGGCCATTCAGAGGTGTGTGAGAAATTTCAAATACTACATCCCATAGCTCTCAATGACAAATCTAGGCCTTCTTCACCTGTGCATTTTGGCTATGTTTATGTTTAGTCTCCCCATTGATTGCTTTGACAAACACAACGCCCTCTTTGTGTTTGGAGACTCCATTTATGATCCAGGAAATAATAATAACATAAAAACTCTCTCTGCTTATCGAGCTAATTTTAAGCCATATGGAGAATCATATTTTAAGCACCCTACTGGTAGATTTTCAGATGGACGTCTCATTCCTGATTTTATTGGTAAGGTACCTCGATATTGGTTTTTACAACAGTTTATTAATTAGAAAGCTCTTTAATTTTTCTTTTTCTTTCTTACGTTTAACTAACATACACTGACGGGTGAAAGTCTCATTGTCCTTTTGGCACTTTTAGCTGGATTTGCGAATTTGCCAATGATTCCATCGTATTTCCAAGCTCTTCATAACCATACAACCTATTTCCAAGCATCTGGTGGCGCTGGTTGTCTAGATGAAACTCATGCTGGAAAGGTTGGTAAGCTAAAGAATTGGTGCCTAGAGAATCTACACTACTTATCATAGTTAATGCAAGTGGAATTATTTTAAAGGAACGTAAGTGTTAGATGGTATCATTCTTGACCATCATCTGACTACTTTTGATGACTCCAATTATAACTGCCCAAAAAAAAAAAAAAAACCACCACTACTTACTAATTTTGTGAATGTATATGCTGACAGGCGATTAGCCTTACGACACAAATAAGCAATTTTAAGAATGTAGCAGAAAGGTGGAAGGCACAATTAGGGAAAAAAGATTCAGAGGCATTGGTATCCAATGCCATCTACTTGTTGAGCATAGCCAACAACGACTACTTGCCACTACTAAAAATACTGTGTTTTTCGACTACCAGTGTTCGACTGAAATTCGGTCGAAAGGTCGGTCGACCTGCACGTTTTAACAATCAGCAGACTCTTTCTTTCCCCATTTCTCTCTTCTTCCCCAAACACTAAAATTCTCTCTAAACACCCCCCCCCCAAACTCTATACCCGAAAATCACCATAACCCACCCCCAAAATAAAAAATCAAACACATTCTACCCTCCTAAACACTGCATATAATAAGAAATTCAAGGTAAATTCTTAATTTTAGGGTTATTTTAATTACTTTCTAAAACTTAAACCCTAACTTTTTAACTCAATTTTTTTTGTAGTTCTTAAGCATATAACTAGTGGGGAATCATTAGTAGGTGCTATTGGAGCACAAATCAACCTCGAGGTAAGTTTTTTGTTTTATTTTTTTAATAAATCCAAATTTAATTGTTTTTTTAATTATTTTTTTAATTTCGCCCTATAATATTGCATAGGTAGAATTCTTGCCAAGATGAATAGCACTCTGACTGTCACAATAAAGCACATATTTCTTCTGAGCAAAGCCAATTTCCTTCAAAAATCGCTTCATCCAAAGCAACTCTTTACAGCCTTCAACAGCAGCAATAAGCTCAGCTTCTGTAGTAGATAGAGCAACACATTTTTGCAACCTAGATTGCCAAGACACAGCTCCCCCTGCATAAGTAATCAAGTAGCCAGAAGTAGACTTACGAGTATCAACATCACCAGCCATGTCTGAATCAGTGTAACCATAAAGAACAGGTTTCCCTGTACCAAAACACAAACTCTGACTAGTAGTGCCACAAAGATATCTCATTATCCACTTCACTGCATTCCAATGCTCTCTTCCTGGATTAGAAAGATAACGACTAACAATACCAACACCATGAGCAATATCAGGTCTCGTGCAAATCATTGCATATATCAAACTGCCAACGGCTGAAGCATAAGGAACTTTCTTCATATCTTCCTTCTCAGCAACACTGGAAGGACACTGCTCTCTGCTCAACTTGAAGTGCATAGCTAACGGTGTACTGACAGCCTTTGCTTTATCCATGCTGAATCTGCGAAGTACCTTCTGAATGTACTTCTCCTGTGATAACCACAATTTCTTGGCCTCTCTGTCACGGACAATCTGAATGCCAAGAATTTGCTTCGCTGGTCCTAAGTCTTTCATGGCAAAAGACTTGTTCAACTCTTGCTTCAACTTCTGAATCCTGCAAGCATTATGACCAACAATAAGCATGTCATCAACATAATGCAATAAAATAATAAAGTCATTATCAGAGAATTTCTGCACAAAAATACAATGGTCTGAAGAAGTCTTCTTAAAACCCTGCTGCGGCATAAAAGACCCAAACTTCCTGTACCACTGCCTGGGAGCTTGCTTCAAGCCATACAAGTTCTTCTTCAATCTGCAAACATAATTCTCTTTTCCCTTGACTTCAAAGCCTTCAGGCTGCTCCATATAAATCTCTTCATCCAAATCACCATGGAGAAAAGCAGTTTTAACATCCATTTGCTCAACCTCTAAATCTAGACTTGCAGCTAAGCCTAGAACAACACGAATGGAAGACATCTTCACAACAGGAGCAAATATCTCACTAAAATCAACTCCCTTTTTCTGTTTAAAGCCCTTGACGACCAGTCTAGCCTTGTACCGTGGAACTGGGTTACCATCTTCATGTTTCACCCTGAAAACCCACCTGTTTTTCAAAGCTTTTCTGTCTTTAGGAAGCTTAACCAAATCAAAGGTATGATTATCATGCAAGGAATTCATCTCATCTTGCATAGCATCTAACCACTTTTCTTTTTCTTCACTTTCCATGGCCTCTTCAAAACATTCAGGTTCTCCCCCGTCAGTTAGGAGCACCCACTCACCGGGAGGATACCGAGACGAAGGTACACTCACTCTAGAAGATCTTCTGAGTGAACTCTCTGGAGCATCAACAGTGATTGGTTGCTGGCCAACCACATTATCATCAACTGGAGCATCAACAATATCATCAACCTGCTGGTCATTCTGAACATGATCATCAATATGGTCATCAACCTGAATTTCAACATTTTCTTCAGGTGTAACAGTCACAGGAACTGGATCAACATCAACTAAGCTCTCACTGCTCTGAGAATTAACTTTCTCAGCCTTGTCAAAATCTTCAATTGTTTGGTCTTCAAAGAACACAACATCACGGCTTCTAACAAGTTTCTTCTCAACAGGATCATAGAAACGATAGCCGAATTCATCCTGACCATAACCAATGAAGATACACTGCCTAGTTTTAACATCCAGTTTTGGCCTTTCATCTTTAGGAACATGTACAAAAGCTCTACAGCCAAAGACTCTCAAATGATCATAAGAAACATTCTTACCAAACCAAACTCTGTCAGGGACATCACCATCCAAAGCAATAGTAGGAGACAAATTGATAACATAAGCCGCAGTATTAAGTGCTTCTGCCCAAAAGGAATCTGGCAGCTTAGCCTCTGAAAGCAAACATCTAACCCTCTCAACAAGTGTTCTATTCATCCTCTCTGCTAAACCATTTAACTGAGGAGTCTTAGGAGGAGTCTTCTGATGCCGAATACCCTGCGCTCTACAATAGTTATCAAAAGGACCAATATATTCACCACCATTGTCAGTGCGGATGCATTTCAATTTCTTCCCTGTCTGTCTCTCAGCCAAGGCCTGAAAATCCTTGAACACATCAAGTACCTGATCCTTGGTCTTCAAAGGAAACACCCAGAGCTTGCGAGAATGATCATCAATGAAAGTCACAAAATAAAGTGCACCACCTTTAGATCTTTCTTTAAAAGGACCACACAAATCAGAATGTACCAACTCCAGCAAATCAGGTTTTCTCGAAGGCGGATGACTCTGAAAAGAAACCCTTTTCTGTTTACCGGCTAAGCAATGAACACATTTCTTCAATTTTGCTTGCTTTACACCCGAAAGCAAACTCTTCTTAGCCAAACAATCAATCCCCTTCTCGCTCATATGACTCAGCCTTCTATGCCATAACTCTGATGAAGCATCACTCTCCACCACATTTACTGAGTCACTAGAAATAGAGCCTTCCATAGAATACAAGTTAATAGACTTGTTACCTCGAGCCACGATCAAAGAACCTTTAGTCAGCTTCCACTGGCCATTACAAAATGTGCTACAATAGCCATCATCATCAAGCTTTCCTGCAGAAATCAAATTCAGGCGGATATCTGGAACATGTTTGACATTTTTAAGAACTAACCTCGAACCATTGTTAGTTTCCAAGCAAACAGTACCAATGCCAATAACCTCAGTTTCACCATCATTACCCATTTTCAATACCCCAAAATTACCAGGAGTATAAGAAGAAAAGAACTCTTTCTTCGGCGTGACGTGATAAGAGGCACCTGTATCCACCACCCAGCTAGTCTCATGGCAAACAAAATTAATGACATCTTCATCATCACCGGCAAAAAGAAGATCGGCTTTGACAACAGTAGCAACACGATTATCATCGTCGCCCTCTTTCTTTTGTTGTCTTAATTCTTTCTTATATTTAAAACAAAACTTCTTAATATGCCCTCGAATGCCACAATGATCACATGTAAGATTTTTATACCTGGACCTCGACTTGCTTCTACTTTTATCTCTGTTGTTCTGACCTCTGGACTTGTTTCTCCCCCTATCTTCAGTAACCAAAACATCGGAGTGTGAAGCTGAAGAAGATGAGCCTTGAGATTTTCTTCTCATTTCTTCATTTAGAACACCACTCTTAGCATATTCCATAGTTACAACACCACTGGGAGCAGAATTAGGCAATGAAACTCGAAGAGTTTCCCACGAGTCATGAAGAGTATTCAAAAGCCAAAGTCCCTGAATTTCTTCATCAAATCTCACACCCATACCGGACAGCTGGTCAAGGACACCCTGAAAATCATTAATATGATCAGAAATAGGTCTGCCCTCTTTATATCTAATATTCATCAATTGATTCAGCAGGAACAACTTATTATTGCCAGTCTTCGAAGCATAAAGTGTCTCGAGCTTCTCCCACAAACTTCTAGCATGTGTCTCATTCACAATATGATTACGAACATTGTCTTCAACCCATTGTCTAATATAACCACAAACCTGTAAGTGCTCAAATTCCCAATCTTCATCTGACATAGACTCAGGTTTATTAGAAGCAAACATAGGTAAATGCATTTTCTTGACAAATAGAAGATCTTTCATCTTGCCTTTCCAAATATGATAATTACTGCCATTTAAACAAACCATCTTGCTTATATTTGCCTCCATCATTCAAATAGATAAACCACAATCAAATAGAACCAGTAGCTCTGATACCAATATGTTGGGAAGAAACCAAGCAATACACAATATTGCACGACGAGGTAAAGCGGAAGAATACCCAAGTCAAAATACTTCCCACACTATTTGAATAAGAGGAGCAAACCAATCCAAGCACAAATAAAATAGGGAGATTTACAAATATATACAATCCTAACACAAAAATTATAAAAAATATCAATATTATTCCATTTTACAAAAATACCAATATTGTTTTACACATTATATACAAAAATCAATAAAACTAATAAATTCCCCCCCCCCCACCCCACTGCTACCCCCTCAGGCGGCGGCGGCGCCTAGTCACCGCCGGCCGCCGCCATCCACCACCGTTTTTTTTTTTTTTGATGAATTTAAAAAATGAAATACACATAGAAACATTGATTTTTTTTTTTTTTTTTTTTTTTGAAATTAAAGTTGGAAAATACATATAAACAAAAATACATGTAAATACACAAAAAAATTTGTGTTATACATACACTAAACACACACATACATACACGAATCTACAGATCTATAAATGAAACATACAAATTTATGTGTTTGACATTTATTACTTGACATACACACAAAAATACATACAAAAAATACAAATAGATGTTCGGATATACACGTTCATACAGTGATATACACGTACATACACTTGTGTGCTGAAACTTATTACATGTATATACACGAACATATTCAAATGCAAAAAAGAAGAAAGAGAAGCAGATCTGAACTTGTATTAACAAAATACATGTGTATACATAAAAATACACACATATACACGTACAAAATGAAAAAAAACAAAAAAAAGAGCAGATCTGCTCCAATCGCCGTGGTGGAGCCACGCAGCGGCGGCGACGGCGGAGCAGAGGCACGGGGGAGGGGGTGACGGCGGGAGGGTGGGTGGGTGGAGGAGAGGAGAGAGAGAAAGAGAGAGGGAGAAGTTAGGATTTTGGGTAGAGAGGGAAGAAAGGAAATGAAAAATTGTATATTTTGTAAAATGTGAAAAAGTGTTGGTATATAGGGTAATTATTTAAAAATATCAGTATTTTTTGTAATTAAGTGGTTTAGTATGTCAATTAGCATAAAAATATCAATAAAATATGGGGCAGCCACCAACAACAATAATAGGCTAGGCAAGTAAGCAAAGTAATCAAACGACAAGAGACACCAATTTTACGTGGAAAACCCCTTCAATGTGAAGAGGTAAAAAACCACGGGACCAAAGTCCACCAAAGCTCCACTAATCAATCAACAAGAGTTACAAATGTTCTCCAAATTGGCCACAAACAAAGTGCCAAACAACGAGCAACAATAGATAAAAGATAGCACCAAAACTAGGGAACAAAAGGAGAGAAATCACCCAAATTCAGTTATAGTTCGTGACCCAAAAACAGAAGCTACAAACAGCAAAATCCAATCTTCACCGTCCAGATCAAAGAACAGGATGTTGAGAATCCCCAGTTCAAATTTCCGCACGATCCAACGGTTAACGAGTCGGAAAACGCAATTTGAAGCGGACTGCCTGAAGCAGAATTTTCTAGAGCAAAAGAACTAAGCTTTTCTTCTCTCAAAACCCCTAAAACGGCTGCTCTCTATATTTTTCTCTTGTCTCATTTCAGACCTAAAAGAGGTCTTATTTATATGTCTTGACATAGTGGGCTATTTGGGTAAAAGTGGGCTTAGTCCAAAAGGTGCTTTTTATCCACATAGGAAGGGAAAGTCCAATAACCCCAACAGTGTTTGCCTCAAAATTTAAGAAGTGGAACAAAATCTAAGCCATTATAATTAATGCAATTTAACCAGTTGTGTCGTAAGAACCGATCTCAAGCTGCTGCTCAGACTTTAGTAGATCGACTCTATTCCAAGCCGTAAAAGGCAATGTGAATTCCTACGACTCCTCTCTCTCAGGGACGGATGGTGTGGGGCGTCAGAAGAGTTAACATGTACTGCTCTTTCCATAAATTCATGCATATTATAGTCATCTTTGAATACTTCACTAATTACGACACTAACATTACAAGACACTAATATTACAAGATGAAGGTTTTTTCATCTCAAAGGTAAAAGCATTTGGATGGTTGTTCAATAATTGTATCGTTATGTATCATACTATATTAGTTTCATGAGTATAAGTTTGAATAGATTGTATTGTTTCCCGACGTTTCATCATATCAGGTACTAACAATATGAAGAATGAACTCACATAATTGCAAAGACAAAGTAGGTTCCAGAGTAGAACTACTATAGAAATAGTACGGTAAACAGTAAAAAGAGATTATTAAGGAGGAGAAGAAAGAAAAAGACAAGGAAATGGCGCGATCACACAAAACCAATAACGACACAATAAAATAACAATTTTAGAAAAAGGGGAGTATACTTCAATTATTCCGGGACTCTCATTGATCAATAGCATTAAAAAAAAAAGGAGAAGAAGAAGAAGAAGAATCATAGCATAATCAGAAATGATGCCATACTCTCAACATACATCAAAATTTTGAGCATGGCTGTACTGTCTCTGCATTAATTATGCAAATAAAACATCAATCTAATACTGATATCACAAACTTTTAGATCTTAAAAGCAATTAGCTTGAAGCTGGTATCTTTCAAGAACTCTGGCTGAATTTCCGACCAGTCATCTTCTCAGATTCAAACAACATGTGATTTATGAGCCCCCTCGCGGCACTGCAATATCAGAGGATGACAACGGCTCAGTAAAACCACTTTTTCTTAGAGGTAGCAATGTACATAGAGATTTAAAGATTTAAAAAAGAAGTAAAAAAAACAAAAGAAAATGCATATTTTCTATTCAGTCATGATCTGGCCTGGTCGACCAAATCATGATATTGAATGAGGGGACCTTTTCTAAACTTATCTATGTAATCTTACAAGTATTTTTCAACTGCAAGAAGAGGAGTACCAAATAACCATGGCAGATGAGACCAAGAGAATTATTGAAGAATGCATGATGCATCAATCAGAAAGTGGTTCATGATGTGAACTTTTAAGTTAAAATCCTAAAAATAACTCCCACCAGTTTGGCAGGTATACATTTTAAAAAAAGAAAAGGAACGAGACAAAACGAACTCACTCATCCTTCAATTTCTGAATTTTATCCGGGTCAGTCTCTTGCATATGCTTTTTGAACTGCTGTCTCACCATACCAACAAGAAGCTCCGTGTTATGTTGCTGCAAATTCACAAAAGACTACTATATAAGAAGCTGGTTCTTGAAAGACAAATCTGAAAATAGAAATGAGTTATATTCATATTTTTTTGTTGTTGGAACACCTCGCAGTTCAAACAAGCCAAAAAATTATCTAAAGAGAAAGGAAGTGCAACTCCAGATTTGGTTAAAGATATTAACCATATAAACAGACTGCACCTAGGATTAACTAAATCATGCTTCTGGATCTCAAGGAACATAAAAAAGGGCGATCAACCTAATAGAATCTTGGCCAAACAAACATGAGAAACTTTAGACACAAACAACGCCGAATAATATAATTTAAAAGCAACTTAAAGGGAAAAAAAAGTATACCTTACTGCCAATGTATTTTGCTCGTCGGAGACACTCGCGATAAAGCTAAGAGACAAAAGCAAAAGAAAGAAATGCAAGCTTAAATCACTTGGAAAGAAATTTTAGAGGTTGTATATTCAAATAGCTGACCAGTAAAAGATACTAACTCGGAGAGCATTGTTGGCTAGTTCAGGAGGCAAAGCTGTTTGGAGAGACGGCATTATGCAACTTGCTTCAAGAAGTAGCTATGAAAAAGTAGAGATACAAGGCCCTGTTTGATTGAGAGGATGTGGCTTTCAAAATTGGTTTCATTTTAATGAATTCAAGATTCACTGTAATTGAAATACTTGTTCGGACACTAACATGCATTAACCAATTTGCAAACCTTAAATTTTATTTTTGTGAGAAGAAAAAAATACTTTAAGACCAAGTAGAAACAACAAACAGTACAAATGACTTTAACATTTTCTCAACATTTCATGAACCTTCTCATCAATCAAAGGGGTTGGGGTGGGGATCATCAATCAAATTGGGAGTCAGATTTAAGCAGCTACTACAGCATTTCGAACTTTGAGCAGCACTTCTACTAGTTGTCCACATAGTTATAACAATAGCCATAGATTCTCTAAAACTACAAAGTACAGCACTGAACTGATGTTGAATAGAGAAGTGAGAAAGTGATGATTTTCAAGTCAAAAAAGTTGAATATCAGCCGTTTCTTCAAACAGTGGGTGGATTACCGTTAGGGGTGGGGTGGCATTATTTCGTTCGGTCTTTGAAAGATTGAACCGAATGCCAAACCGAACTTTATCCGGCTCGGTTTAGGTATTTACAGTTCGAATTTCCGGTATTGAGCCTGATATTTTGGGCTATTTTTCTGCTTAATAATTGATCCATTAGACACTTATACAAACCAAACCCAAAACCAAGGCACTTCCCTTGTACAATTCTACAATTACTTTTAATTTGCCATTAGTCATTCCTGTAAACCCACAATGTTTATACATAAATGTATAGATTCTGCTGCTAACTAGACATTGGATGATGGAGCATCACTCCTGTAAATCTTGCATATTCCATCTATCAATAGGTATATATAGAAGATCACACCTAACCACATTATGCTAATAGTACTTCTATTCTCATAACTTTGTGCACCAGCTTAGTCATACATGATATAGGCTCAGTTTAAGATGAATCTTTCTCGAAGGATGCAGGAACGACGAAAATTCTTCAAACAAAATGATACCGCCCCAATATTGCAGGGCTGTGATTGATGAAAAACTAGCAAATTGGTACAAAAAATTGGCAGTCAATGGTATCCAAAACTACTAAATAAAAGGGAGAAAAATGAGGCCATCTTTTCAGAAACTAAATAAGATTCTGGCACTCCTGTTTCAGAAACTAAGCTGGCAACAGTAACAATCAAGAGAAAGTTCAGCCCTGCATATGATAAAGCCTCGTTGCTTTCCTTCACCCAGTTTAAACAAACACAAATAGATTCCATCATAAACCAGCAAATTCCCAGGCCAACAAGGCTTTAACAAAACAACACCAAATCCATCACAACCGAAGCACATAAAACATAAAAAGTCTAAAATCCATCACCAAACACAAAACAAGTCACAAATTAAATCTAGAAATAACCAAATCCAAAAGGCCAAGTACAAAGATTACACCCTGAACTTGTCGAGAAATTTCATTTAGGCACTTTAACTAAAGGTGTGACTATCGAACACTTTTTTTTTGATAACCTAAAGGTGTGACTATTGAACACTTGAACTATGTTGAAAATGCGTCTTCATCTTCATGAAGCCTAATTAAACCGAATGTGCCATTACCATTCGGATGACATAGGACTCTGAACACTCAAAGTTATCTTTAAGAAAACAAACAATAACCAGTATGCATAAATTATGTGATTAATAGCTTAAGGTTGTCTCATAACAATCTTACTGAGCGACAACGAGAAGCAAAACAAAACCCTAAGTCTAGCATAAAAGAAGAAGCAAGCAGCAAAAAATGTTTGAAATTTGCAACTGAAATTTACTAAAAGTTAAATGTATTAAACATTTAGTCTTAACTGAAACTAGCATAAGATACGTTTAAAGTACTAAAAAGGCTCGAAACTTGAAGAAATGTTTAGCTCGAGACAATAATCGAGTTAAAAAAGAAAGAAAAATCCTAGCTTGAAGGAGAAATGAACCAGCAGATGGAAATCTCAGGTGAGCAGCAGCAATTCAGTGAAGGGAACTGGGAAAGGAAGCAGCAGCCAGCAGAGATTCAGCGAAAGGAACAAAAACCCTAAAATTTTGAAGTTTTGGGTTTAGATCTAATGGACGATGAAGGGGTTGATGGACTTATACTAATGGGCTTATTTACAATTGTGATATCCTAAAAACATAAAGTTCGACCAGATTGGCAGATATTTTAACATATACAAAATAATTCAGTTTTTCGTTTATACCGAAATACCGACACTAAAAATCAAGAACCAAACTGAAAAATCTGAAGTACTTGAACCGAATTACGTAAAAACAAAATTAATTCGGTTCGGCTCGGTTTCAGTTTTTCGGGTAATATGCAAGCCCCCAAGTACCGTCGACTCTTCAAACCAAATTAGCCTGAACAAACCAATTTCCCCAGGCCAATTTCAGGTGAAGGCCAACCATCCAAGAAAGAAAACCCTGTCAAGATTTTTACTAGTAAAATCCAATATGTTCTGATCTAGAGGGAGACGGTTCATCATAATTGGTGAATCAATCAACTACACTTCAATGCCAAATTAGTTAGCTCCACTATATGAATCCTCTATATCAATTGGTTAGAAGATTCATAACAATTAGACTATTTACACTGTCAACCTCCACAAACCTCTTGCTCCAAGTTTTAGACTGGGTATATTTTGCGAAGCTCACATAGACTACTTTATTTGTTTCAACTTTCAATTATGAAGATTCTAGAGAATGGCAGAAAGCTTAAGCTTTTAATACATATCACAGTCGAAGGTGGATTAGAGGAACGACAACCACATTTCTGAGGAACAAATTCGAAGAAAACAAATACCACTCCAAAGCTGCAGTATGAAGATTCATAGGGATTCGAGTACTGAATTTCTATCCAAGCTGTCCCAAAACCTTTTTTTTCTTCTTTCTATCTATGTACTCTGAAATATTTTGCCCAGCTGGTGAAGAATTTAACCCATGAATATAGTTCCTCAACTAAAATTTTCAGAATTATGTAGCAGCTCTTTGCAATTAAGCTCTTAACCCATTTATTCCAATTGTAAATTACTTAGCTTTCACAAGTTCTAGATTTAGAGGTTACCTTTAAATCTTCCACTAGAGTTGATAACCCTTCAATGGTGATTCCCGTTCCCAAAGGCATCAATGGAAGGCGTTGCTGCTTCTCTATTCTGTTTCTATTTTGCTTAGAATTTCTTTCAATTAATTTCCTTCTTCCCTTACATTGTTATAATTATTGTTATCATTTAATAAACTGATGGGCTAGATTGACAGTTTATTAGCTAACTGGGTCAAGGACCAATACAGAGGGTCATAACGTTATATACTAGTAGGCCACACAGATCATAACAACAGCCATAGATTCTTCAAAACCACAAAGTAAAGCACTAAACTAATGTTGAATAGGGAATTCAAAAAGCTATGAGTTTCAAGTCAAAAAAATTTATTATCATCCATCTCGCGAACACTGTGGGTGGAATACAAGTGCCTTCAACACCAAATTAGTCTGAACAAACCTGTTTCTCCACGGACAAAGTTCAGGTGAAGGCCAGCCTTCCATAAAAGAAGCCAAAAATGTTCTGATCTTGAGAGGGACGATTCATCATAGTTGGTCAATCATTCAACTAAACCTCAACGCGAAATTAGTCAGCTCCAATATATGAATCCTCTATATCCACTATTTCAAAGAATCATCACAACTAAACTATTTCACAGAGTCAACCTCCACAAAATTCTTATTTCATCCGAGTTTAAACTGGCTATACTTTACGAAGCTCATAGGCTGACTTACCTATTTCAACAGTGAACCAAACAAAATCTAAAGAACGGCAGAAAGGTTAATATTTTAATACGAATCACAGTCGATGATGGATTAGATGAACAACAAGCACATTTCTAAGAAACCAATCCTAAGCAAACAAACACCACTTCAACGCTGCAGTACAAAGTTTCATTGGGATTCGAGTGCTGAAAATTATAAAAGTGTCAACAGATTAAATAAAATGTTATACCAGTTTTGATATCAATAACAATTTTAAATTAAGCAGCTCCTAGAACCTATGAGTTTCAGTTGCTAACTCTGCAGAGGAGGCTATAACAGCGGCGAGACGGGTGGCAGAAGAAGTTAGGGCCACAAAAATCTCAAATTTTCATAGGGCACAATTTTAACCTACCTATTTCAATAAACTTTCAAGATAACGAAATGGCATTCGCTGATACTAAAACAGTAAATATACTAACAATAAAGTATTACATTAAGCTCTTACAGCAAATAAATCAGAAATCAGGAGACGAAATTACCAGTATTTGCTCAAGAAATGTTTGCTCAGTTTGAAGAAACAGACAACTCTCAAAAGGGGTTGAAAAGGAAACTTTCGGGCCCAAAACCCAGAGAATGTGTAAAAATATCGCTCGGTCAATTTTGCCCATGTCTTTGCTTTGAGGCCACTTTTTTTTATTGATTTTACATGAGAAGTTACTTTTTCGAACTTCAATTCTTGTGGGCTGAACTTCTTTTTTTTATTGATTTTACATGAGAAGTTACTTTTTCGAACTTCAATTCTTGTGGGCTGAACTTCATATCATAAGAGTTGAAGTGGGGATTTGCAAAAATATGACACGGGAAGCTTTGGTTTGCCAAAATGCCCTCACTAATAGATGTTTAGCAAAAATGTCCTCATTAGTTTAATGAAACTTTTTTCGGACCAAAATACCCCTATAAATCAGTAAAAAGACGTGCCCCAGTCCCTCCCCTTCTTTTTCTCCATTCAAGCTATCAAGAAAATCATAAAACCCCATTCTTTTTACAGATTGCTTTGTTCAAGAGAAGATTCAACGTAAGATTTCTTCAAGTTGAAAGGGTAAAGTTCTCTACAACTATTGCCAAGAGTTTAAGTTCTGCTGTAAAGACTGAAAACCCTCTAAAGTATTGGCAATAGCCAATACTTTAAACTCTACTGCAATTGGAGGCTGTGTAGAGACTTTTTGCCTATTTTCAAGACTTTAAGCCCTGTTGCCATGGTCTCTACAACTACAGAAAAGTCTCTACAACTATTGCCAATAGCCAACACTTTAAATTCCAACAGAAGGGGGAACTTGTACAAATAGTCTCTGCAAGTATTGACAATTGCTAGAACTTTAAACTCTAGTGGAAGGAGCAACTTGTACAAATAATCTCTGCAAGTATTGACAATTGCCAACACTTTACCTATATTGCAATGCAAAACTTGCAGAGAGAGTCTCTGCAATTCTTGGCAATAGCCAAGACTTTAAGTTCTGGCAAGGGGACCTTACACTAAAAATCTCTGAGAGTATTGGCAATTGCCAAAACTTCTACCTCTACTGCAGTGAACAAGTTGGAGACAAGTCTCTGCAACTCTTGGCAATAGCCAAGACTTTAAAAGGGGGACATTATACCAAAAGACTCTAAGAGTATTGGCAATTGCCGAGACTTCTACCTCTACTGCAGTGAACAAGTTGGAGACAAAGTCTCTGCAACTCTTGGCAATAGTCAAGACTCTAAGTTCTGGTGGTAGCGACAACTTACACAGAATATCTCTGTAAGTATTGGCAATAGCCAAGACTTTAAACTCTACTGCACTAAGCAACTTGCAGAGAAAGTCTATGCAATTCATGGTCATAGTCAAGATTTTAAGCTCTATGCAAAATATGAATATTTTTTTTTTTGGTTTCCCACCCGGTGTCCGATACCCTCATTGGAGCCCCGACTAGTCCGGATTCGCGCCGTGTAGGGCCCCATTTGGGGGGAAGCGCTCCCTACCACCCAGAGCTCGAACCCGAGACCTCTGGTTAAGGGAAGAGTAGTCCCATCCACTACACCACATCACTTGGTGGTATGCAAAACATGAATATCTAATAGCCATAGGCAATAAAAACCTTCAAATCACTGGAATCAAGCAAACACAAGAAAAAAATCCCAAATTTCTAGCACACAAAGAAGAAAGAAGGAGGCCAGAAATGGGGAAAGAGAGAAGGAAATCTTTCAGCGTGAATTAAACAAGTTGGGGGTCACACAAAGAAGAAAGAAGGAGGCCAGGAATGGGGAAAGAGAGAAGGAAACCTTCAGCGTGAATTAACACAAGTTGGGGGACAAAATAGTCCTTTCATAAGGGGGAGTATGATGTGGAGGGCAATTACTTAAAACATTTGTAAGTGGGGGCAATTAGGTAAGACCATGTCTTATTGAGGGTACTAGGTGAAAGTTTTTGGGTTGAAGTTCAACTTCAGCCCATAAGAGTTGAAGTTTATGCATCTATGCCTAAAAATTCAATCTTGCGGGTTGAAATTGAATTTTATACCTTAGGTATGAAGTTCAGCCCACAAGGTTTGAACTTCATCCACAAGAATTGAAATTCCAAAAAGTGGTCTCTCATATAAAATCACTAAAAAAAAGTAGCCTCAAATCCAAGACTACTGGCAAAAGTGGTTATTCATGCATTTTATTCAGAGAATGTTAACCAGATCTTTGAGCAAAATAAATAGATGTGGTGATGTTGTTACACTTTTGACCCTGTAAGCAGAATCTCACAAAATAGCCCTTGTCAGACAAAGTTGCTAATAGAATGATCTGACAATTGCCTAGAACTTTTCTGACGGGTTAATTTTGTAAGACTTTTCTTATGGGAGACAAATTTGTGATGAGGCACAAAAAATGTCTTGTTTTTGTAACTCACTCGAATCTAGTACCTAAGCCCATATATAACCTGACTACGGCCCGAGTCTCATTCTATCTTCGGGCCGCTGGCTCTGTACTTAGCAGAAAATTGCAAAAGATAACACCAGGTAGCCAATCTAAGGGCTGCTGTTTACGTTTTTTAGCCATTCCGTCGGTGGCCTACCTTTAGAGCCTTTTTGGTCAAGCTGTCAATAAGTAATGTCAAAAATTGCTTATTTTAAAAAATATTTTTGTTTAGTCTTAAATGTTGTACGGTGAAATGCAACTAATGGGCTGCAACTCAAATGTATCATTCCAACTAATGGCCGTAAGCTCGGGCACAAGCCCGGGCCCAATTTTAATATGGAGGACTATGTATATAAGTGGAATGCTTTAATGTTGGTGTATAACTTTTAGCCCCTCCGTGAAAATCGTTCAACATTTGACTCTCATCATCAGAACCGGAGACAAATCGTCATAAAATACTAAGGGACCGTTTGGTATATGATATAGGATTAATTAATCCTGGTATAAAAAGCTGGGTGATTTTATTCTGTGTTTGGTTTGCAAATTCAAATCAGTATTATCCAATCTCAATATAAACTTATCCACAATTTGATTAATAAAATCAATACCAACAACCCCATGGTATTAACTTATCCCAGTATTGAACACAATCGAGCAAAATTTTCTAAAAATTTCATTCGTCAATTTTATTTGAGACTTCTACCACCATAAAATTGTACTTTTCCAAGATAATATTTATCTTGGGAGAAAATGTGGGTTTTCTTTTAATAATATCTTTTTTGTCATGCATTTTATAGAGTATATAAGAAAAAAAGTTATCATTATATTAGTTAGCTAATAACTTTAACAATATACACGACATAATTTGTATTTTAAACCAACAGAGGCTTCTTTTAACTTTTATTTACTTGTGTAGTAACTTTTCTTTGCTTTTACTGAGGCTAATTATATGGCTCATGCCTCATTTTATTTTTATTTTAATGAGTCTAGCCAATTTATCATGCTAATTAGCAAACCCTGATTCTTCTTTCTTTTAGCATCAACATAAATGATTGTTTGTCAAAATCATCCATTGAAACTTCTTCTCTTTTAACTCGCAATAAGTTTTTCACTGATTCTACAATACTAATTTATAGTAGCGTTTCTTGTCCAGAAAAATTGATCAAGTGTCATGATTAGTTAGTGTTTTACTTCAAATTAAAATCATTTTAGGACTACGTTTATCCAATGTGACTAAATTACTAATTTCGTGATTAAATCTGAGACTACTTTTATCTCATGTTTGGTTGGTGATATTAATTAATTTGGGATAAATCTTATATAAAAAGCATGATACTATTCCATACCACATAGGAGATAGGATTATAATCCCGGAATAATTATACTCTGAAACTATGGGATATCATTATTTTTTAATCTCGCCAACTATACGACTCTTTAATGAAATGTTTATAGCCATACAAATATTTATGACTTATTTCAGATCACAAATTTCAAAAATATTTTTTTAAAATTTTTTGTGTTAAGTCAAATTATGACCTATAAATCGGAATGGAAGGAATGCATAGTTTTGTCAAGCTTTTAAGTAATCCAAGGTTCATAATGATGCAGGGTCTTTTACCACAAATTTGTCCAATTTGAATATCAGTTTATACCCGATATGTCATCAATTTTAGAAGTTACACTTTGTGATAAAATATAAGCATTATTACTGCACTTATTATGGTTTAATAAAAAACAGTAAATGTATATATTTTATATTCACTTATTACGGTCTATACGTAAAACAGTAAGTGTATAGTATTCAATATTTTACTCAATTAAATGTATCCATATACTAATTAATTATGAATGGTATATTATCTAATGGTAAGTACTTTAAACAGCATGAACTATCAATACAAAACAAAAAATTACTCAATTCGTTCTAATTTATGTAATTTTTTTTAGTCCGTTAAAAAAAGAATGATTCTTTCTAAATTTGTAAACAAACTTACAAATTTTACCTTTAATGAGATAATTTATAGCCACACAAATATTATAGCTTATTTTAGAACAAGTTTTAAAAGTCTTAATTTCTTTATTAAACTTCGTGCAAAATCAAATATTGTTCACATAAATCTTCAAGTATAAGACTACATGTTAAATATCGTCAATCCGGCATCCTTTATGCTTTCACACTAAAAAAGCAAAGTAAATACATTGTGAGTTGAGTTATTTGAGAGAACAATAAAGTGTTAACTGTTAAAAAGAAAGATAATGGCATTAGTGCAGTTTTTAACTTTCTTAATTCCAAATAAAAGCAAAAGTTGTAGTTTACCTTAGAAATAGTTCAAGGTATAACTTAACTGAGTGTTAAATATGTTACCCGAGTGAAAACCAATACCAATTTATCATTATGGAGAATTAATAAATCAACTTTAGGTGATTATGTGAGTTTGAATTATTATTTTATATAAATAGATTAATATAATTCAAAGAGATAATAAGAGTAGTTTCCATATATATTAGAAAGAAAGTTTTTCCTGTTCTCATATTTTTTAAATGCTATGTAGACGAATTTGTAAAGATGCTTTTAGACTGAGATTCGCAAGTTTGAAGCTGCATTTTCTTAAGTACATAATTTAGTTAAAATTCTTAAGTACATGTTCGAACATAATTAAGTAGCAGCAGGTGGGTAGAAAATTCAAAGGCCTGCGGCAAAGCCACGCGTGAAGAGCAGTGAAGCGGGGCCACGTCTTCAGAAAAGTCTGACCTATCTCCAAAGAGTAACTATTGAAATTAAATATTCAAAGGTATTACTAAGGTCTAACTATTGAAATTAAATATTCAAAGGTATTACTAAGGTCTTCTCCTCGTGAATTTATATTTTTACTATTCAAAAATAAGGACTCGGCAAGAAATATTACCTTGCTAAATAAGTAAGTCAATCAAGGAATACAATCAACACAACTCACATAGACAACCTTGTTGACACCCAATTTTGTCCCGAAAGTTTCAATTAAAAGTTTAATTATTCTAAATTAAAATTAATTTTGAAGAGTTAAAAGTAATTGATTAATTTTAAAAGAAATGGCTAAAATCGTAATGCGCGTCCTTGATTTCAGCCTGCCTATGCAACTCCTTCATTCCATGCTTAATTCTAAAAGCAAGACTAAAGTCGTTCTAATCTTATGTTTTGGCTCATCCACGCAACCATATATGTATACATTATATCAATTCCTTCATTTCAGTCTACCCACTTCAGAAATTCAACCCGGTTCCCAATTTCCTTAACCCGCTAAATTTCTAACCCGATTCCCTCCAAAATCTCACCACAGTCCAAATTTCTTGTACCCGCTGGTCCCCCACGCTCCCACATCACCATCTCAGTACAACCAGTTGTCTCGAATCTCCATCGTTCGTTTGAATCAAGTTTCAATCCGAACCGTTTGATCCAAAGTAACGGCTATTTTCTAGGGAATAGAGAGTGAAAGTGGTACGATCCTGGAAAGGATTAGACCATTTTCACCCTCATTCCTTAAAGAAAAGGTCGAAAGACTGAGGGTCGTTCTTGAAAATTCAAAAGGAGTCCAAACCCTAGCTGCATCTATAAAAGTGTAAGTTGTTCTTCAGTTTAGGGGGTTCGAAATTTTAAAAGAGGCAGCAGCTAGGAAAAAGCAGAGAGGGTTCCAAATTTTAGTTTAAGTTCTTTCATTAAAAATCGACATTGCATCACTGTCTTGAGTTCTGTTAGGAATTTTTATTTGTCGCTTTGGTGTTCAAGTCGTCGACGTTGCTAGCCGCTTGGTCGAGTCGCTTTACATCAGATCCCTCGCCTCACCTCGCTGCACAACAAGAGGGACGAGTTGAATGAAACTCATAAACGGGGATGGCTACATGCATTCAGAGTTATTTGATCCGCTCCGCATTTTCGGGACTTGATATCCCCGAAAATATAAGAAAAGAAAAAAAAATGAAAACCTTGTGAAATAAAGGGCTTGTATTGAGCTTGCTATCCGGGTTCTACCTTCTAAACTCCTTCTCTCCCGCCCCCTTTTAGAAAGCATGTTTTAGGAGCCTTATAGAATAGAAATGATATTTGAATTGTGAATAATTATTGTAAATTACTTAAATTATTTTTATATGAATGCTTTGTATCATTTCTTTGCGAATTGCCAATTAATTTATGAATGTTTAGAATTATTTGTCAATTAATGAGTGCAAAATCAAATTCGACTAAAAATCGTACCCTCGTCATAATTCTGAATTGCTTCTTTATTTATTATATTAAATATTCAATTATATTCATCTAATCTAATTTATTTATTTAGTTAATCAATTAAATTTTAATCCTTTATTTATTTATTTACTTAATCTAATTTATTTAATTACAATTATTTATTTATTTTAATCAATTAAATATTTATTTACTTAATTAATTAATTATTATTCATTTACTCCTTTATTTAATATTAATTTAATAAGTATTTATTTATTTAATTAAGTTATTTATTTGTTTATAAGTTTATCTATTTAATTAATTAATTAATTAATCCTCTATTATTATCCAATTATTTATCTAGTTTGTTTCATTTAATTATCTAACTTCATTTAACCTTTACTTATTCTATTCACTAATCAATTGATCATTATTTCATTATCCGTTTAATTAATCTTAAATTGGATCATCTATTTATCTAAGTATCGGCATGATTAAAATCTTATTTTATGTATATTATTCCTATTATCCTTATATAAAATTAGCTTTATATACTTATTATCCTTAACAAATTCGTGAAAACCGCCGGATTAACCGCATTTAGCGGATTTTCCAAAGTGCTCCCGCATGGGACCTTCTTTCGAATTTAACAGAACCACTTACTCAGAATCTCTGAATTTAATTTCTTTTAAATAAAGAATAAATTGCACTCTTTAGTTGACTTAGATTCCTAATAATCCTTAAATTAGGTGGCGACTCCAAAGAAACCCTTTGGAGTCCCATTTTGTTGAAAATATATCCCGATGCATACTTGTGTGCATTTATTTTCGGGAGGGTTCAACAGCGTGGCGACTCCGCTGGGGATACGCAAATGGTTCTAACCAAAAGGCTTTCACGAATTTGTTTGTTTGTATTGTTTGAGTTGTATGCCGATATTAGTATGCGTAGCTTATTTAATAATTGTTGAAACTAGTATGATTATATCTATCGTTTATTTGCGAGCATGCTTAGATTAATCTAATCGATTGCTGTGTGTCACAAAAGCATGTCACTACACCCTTATTTGTGCACATATATAAACTGGCATTCCGTTCATACTTCCCCCACTCCTGGGAACCTCTTGCATTTTCACCCAAAATATCCGCGAGGTGCGCCCATGTACACCCGCACTTTCTTCCACTAAAGAACCCTGTGGCGAGTTGGTACACCGGCGGCCATCGTAGGAGTAATTCGACTGCGAGACTGCTTACCACTCACCTGTTAGCCTCAACCGTTAACCCACTCTTAGACGGAGCTTTTAGGAGCATGCATGCATTTACATCTTAGTCTGAACCCGGTACTTGGTACTGCCTCCATAGTTAGGAAACCGCCCTTACGTCGGCGGGTTCTTGAAATCCAACGACAATGCATATTATGTGTTATGTGATAACGAATCCTCAGTCCTAGCCATGTTTTGAGCATAATTAGATTTAGAATTTCGTCTTCCATTTTTGTCTTTCAGGTCAAAAAATGGAAGAATTTAGCAGAATTGAGATCATAGACAGAATTGCAGTCCGGGGAAAGTTAGGCAGATTTGATTGGTTTGTGTTTTGGAGATGGTATGGTGTAATGAGATCTAAGAGGCGAAGCCCCTGGTGTCTTTAAAAGATCAGTAGGGTCCCTCTCGTGAATGGATTTGCGTGTGTGCAAGCCCATGTTGACTAACCAGCTGCAAATTCTTATGGAATGAAGTATTCTTGTCGCATACTAGGAGAGTGAAGCCCCTATGTCTATAAACGACCAATGGGGTCCCTCCTTGAAGACCAGTGCGGTCTTGGCTACCTAGGAAACTGAGAGGCTTGATTAAAGCCGATGACTAGTGAGGAGCCCTATGAACAAGGTCTGTGAGCCTTGCAAAACCTAGGAAGCTGAGAGGCTTGACTAAAGCCGAGGACCGGTGAGGTTTTATTTTGAAAGGCTGATTGGCGCCTTTCATGATTTGCAGTCTGGTATTGTGAAGGCAGTTGGAAATCTCACCCCTGGATGTTGTGAAATAATTGGGAGTTGTGCTTGGAGGAGCGTTGATGTTTGCAAAAGGTATAGAGGTTTGTTTCAGATTTTAGGCATTTGGGTTTAGAAATTTGGTGCAGATGTTGTGGAGAGCATGAGCTGTGTTAGAATTTCGAGTTGACACCAACTTTTGGAAGTTAGTTGGGATAACGGGATTACACTGTCGACGCAGAGAGCTGATTATTATCAATTATTGTTATTATTTCTTGCTTACTCTAAATCTGAATTGCTCAAAACTGGCATGAACTATTTTTCGTTACCACTTGTTTGCGCGTCTTAGGCCCACCTCTGGCACAAAGAGGCACCTTACAGGGTAGGAAACGTTCGCATTTTTGTTTACGCTCAACTACTTGTGTTTGCCACATGTCAACTAGTTTAAAATGCAAAGCACTACGTGATGCGCGCTACGTGATTTGTGTGCAATTTTGCCAATGACATGCAAACTAACATGGTTACTTTTGAACTTTTTCTTTTGTTTTGTTTATCCCCCAAACAGAGGTTTGATTTGTGCTGATTTAAGCTGGCTGATCACTCTTATTACACAAAGACAAAGGACCAATCTGCATACTGGTACACATTTCCACAACTGACTGGAATAGATGATAAACCTCGCAATACCGAGAAAAATCTTGCAACTCCTGAATCGTCAAGAGGAAATGTCATTATTGCTCAAGACGAGCTGATTCTTGAAATGGCTAAGGAACTACAGATGTTAAAAGATGAGCTGGCTACGGTAAAAAGGCAAACTCCTAAAAACACGCCGCTGCGTGGGCCCGATGCATCCCACTCTCTGGGTCAAATGGGGCAATCTCTGGGGCAATCTCTGAACTCAATTGATGGGGTCGCCAATATGAACACACCTTTGAATACCCACCATTCTCTAAAAGCACCAGTCCACCAAAGCAACCTGCCACTTGTCCAAGCTCCACCTCCAAATAACGCTCAATCTAGCCAAACAATCAACCGACCACCCATCTACCCATCACATCAACAATACCCATCATACACCCCGCACCCCTGCCAATACTTATTATCAGACACACACTCCAGATCCATACCAAACCTCCACTTACCAAAATTAACCCATCCCGCAAGCTAATACTGAAAATCCATCCGCACTATTAGTCCAAGTGGCGGTATCTAGCGGGCAAGATGTTCATATTGTGCAAATTGATGATTACACCAATCCTCCTTATGTGAAGTTTCAAAATGGTGTTAGAAGAGCCGAAAAAGCAGTCGATGGGGGTGAAGATTTAGAGAAAAGGGTACAAGGTTGGGTGATGAGTGCTCTTAGCAAAGCATCAAAAGGCAAGGACAAGGAAAGTTTGGAATATAAAGACTTGTGTGTTCATCTTGGGATTGAATACCCAGAAGGGTACATAGTACCAAAGTTTGTTAAGTTTGATGGCAAAGGCAACCCCCGAGCCCATTTGAGAAGGTACTGTGAAACCTTGGGAGTGGGGAAGAATGAAGAGCTCCGTATGAAATTATTCATTCATAGTCTTGAAGGCGAAGCTTTAGACTGGTACTCCAAGCAGGATCCCTCAAAATGGATTAACTGGAGGAGTATGGCTCACGACTTCATGGAGCGTTTTGGTTTCTATGCTGAAATACCATTAGATCGGTTGGCTATTGCAAGGTTTAGGAAGAAGCCGACCGAGACTTTTAGGGAATAAGCGGTACGTTGAAGAGTTTGTGGGACATTTCATCGAGACATCGAATGAATTCTACTATGATCGAATGACATCCATGACTAACTCTACTTTTGCCAATCTAGTGAAAACGGGGGAGATGTATGAAGCTGGTTTGAAATCTGGTAGGATCACAAATTTGGCCGCTTTGCAAGCTACAAGTAAGGCAATCCAGTCTGGGTCTTGTAATGGCTTTAACAAAAAGAAGAAAGAGGAAGTGGGAGGTGTTGTGGGAGACATCGAGCGTCGACCGGCTGGAAAGTTGAATTTTGACAATTCGTCTGCTTTTCCCACCTACCAAAGCCCATATTACCCAAATTACCCCACTCACTACCAGATGCCACCTGTTCCTTATCCGGTTTACAATGCACAAGCGAATTACTACCAACCTAAAGCACATGCACCTAATCAATACCCTCGTCAGCCAAATTTTCAAGCACCTCAGAATTACCAGCCTCGTCCTCCTGTTCGTCCCAATGTGCAAGGATTTAATCAAAATTACGAAAGGAGAGCAACCAAAACCTATACTCCCCTAGCTGAGTCATATGGCCAGATTTTTGAGAGATTAAGAAATGCGGGAGTTGTGCAGCCTATCCCTGATAACACCCCAAACCCACCTCCAAAATGGTATGATGCAAATAAGCACTGTGCTTATCACTCAGGGGCAGCCGGCTATGATATTGAGAGATATTATACTTTCAAAGACAAGGTCGAGGGTTTAATCAAAGCAGGCACCATTCAACTCACCGGCACTCAGCCAAATGTGCATGATAATCCTCTTCCCAATCATGGTAACAATGCAGTTAATATGATTTCTCTTGAGGAAGAACCAAATTTGAAGGGCACCATAGTCTCTATTTATGATGTAAAGGTTGATAATATTTCTTCTAAGGTACCTAAGCAAGCACTAACTCTATTGCTAAAGAATGAGGGAACTTTTGGCCTAGGTGGCAACCCCGCTGAAGGAAAGGTTGAGTCTGAGAAGAAGCCGACTAGTGTCATGCTACAGCCTCTTTTACCATTGAACCAGTCATTTGTCCAAGCTCCAGAAATGGCCATGCAGAATTTGATTGAAGGTGTTGGCTCCCTATTCATGAATGATGGATTGAAATGCAGTGCAACTATTGAAGATTCTGAGAAAGAGCCGCATGTGCATAATGCTGAACCAAGTGATGTGATGGCTAATTGGACTTGTGGTCCAAAAGAGACTTGATGAATGAACTTTATATTTTTGTTTTGGCATCACAGTCAGCTTGAGGCCCTGAACTATGTTTTGCACTTTGTTTATGTTTAGATCTTTCAAATAACTCTTTTAAATCCTGCATGTTTACTTTTATGTTGTTTGCTTTCCTAAATTAGGTTTTGAATAAACAAATGCCTTGCATTCCTATCTTATTATTTTGCTATACTTTAAATATTTATGTGCTTTATTATTTGCTTCTGATTAATATACTTACTACTGTTTCAAATTAAAATTAACAAAACCTGCTCAAACTTGGCTTTTGACCTATAACGAAACAACTGAATAATTTAAGGATGATACACTGGAAAGTTACTTCTTGCACTCTTTGGATATTACATTACCGTTAGAACTTCAAACTGGGGCAGCTTTATTTCCCGGCAATTGGAGCCAAAGCGGTTTATCTATACAAATGGAAGTCCTTTATTTGAGAAACCATTCAAGAAGATAATTTGGAAGATGTTGAATGCGCGAAGAGAAGATTGAATAGTTTACTTCAAACGGGGGCAATTGGTGTTGAAGAAAATTCTTCCAACTTAAGAGGAAGCAATGGAAAATTTGCACCAAGTTGGCAATGTCATTATGTAGAAGAACACTAATCTTGGCGGATATTCATGATCAAGTTTGGCCAAAGATAATCAATGCAGATGTTGTCAAGAGATATTATGTCTAAAGCAACCGCAAGTTAGCATTGTTTCAATGTAATTTTGATTATAATGCGAACTACGCGTAACCTGAGTCCCGAGGCAGGAAACGTAGGCAACTCACATAGAGTTCGGTTGCACTAGCACAAGAATCCCCTATTTCCTCCTTTATGTATGTTTGAACTACTTCTGACCTGATTCCTATAATGGCAACAGGATAAGTAGGCAATCCCCATCGGATTCGGTCAAAATATTGTAACACTTTAGGCTTGTTTATCTTTTGATGATGTAATTCCGAACTATGCATCTGGGCAGATGAATAGGCATTCCAATTCAGATTCAGATTCATACTTAGATTGCCATATATCCCCAAATTTTTTTATGTAAGCAGAACTACGCACAGTCTGATTCCCGTGGTGGGATACGTAGGCGCTCTTAACGGGCTCGACTCCATAATATTAAAATTTTCAGTTTCCCCTAAGGCAAGAAACTGGGGCAATTTTTGCAAGATAATTTGAAGATATGGAAGATAGAAACTGGGGCAACTTTTGCAAAATAGGGTTCGAAGGCATAAAGATTATAACTGGGGCAGATTTTTGCAAAATTGGTTTGCTTATCAAAGGATGAAGCGGCAAAGTTCTAAAAGTATTCAAGATTAGCATAAGTTGCAAAGACAAAGGGACGTTCAGTTTGTTTCAAGATATGTCATGAGTTTGAGTTAAAGCAGAAATTTTTAAATGCATTATAACTTCGGTTGCATATCAATGATTATTTGTTTAATATTTTATCAAATTACTTTACTTTGCCTCGATCTTGAAATATTATACATATTGAGTTCATAAGTCAAGTCTCTGAGTATAATTTGCAAGCCCAAGTCCAAAGAAGAACGAGGGAGCAGCGACATCAAGTTCAAGATGAATCAGCACAAATCAAACGCCCCTACCCAAAACTAACAAAATTTTTTTTGAAAGCAGAAACATGAAAGCTTGCAGCGAAATGATCATTCACATTATGGATGAACAATTTATTGAACGCGCATCCAAAGTTGCCTTGCAGATTGCGTCGTATTGTCCTTTTCATGACTTAAAGCATTATGCTTTGTCATGAGTTATTGCCGAACAAGCAGCATTTCTACCTCTATGACTTTCATTCCTAATAGGCGGTAAAGCCGAGGCTTGTTTTGTGTTTTCGAAACTAAGCCAAATAAGGCATCGCTTTGTTTCAGGTGATAATCCGCATAAGGCCATCCTTGCTGGATTGTCTCGCCAATTGATTTATCAATGGCTATCGGACTTACTACATTTCCGCACTACTTTGCTTTGCACTTGCTTTGAATTATGTATTCGCACTTGCTTTAAAATTAACGCCTCGTTTTACTCTTTCAGGTTGGCCATCAGCTACGAGGATTCTCTTTGTTGGACTATCTCACCTATTGAAGTGCCAAATGGCTCTTGCTTTGCTCTACATTCCCGCACTGCTTTTCTTTGCGCTTGCTTTAAATTATGTCATCACACTTACTTTAAAATTGATGCCTTGCTTTACGTTCTTCAGGTTGACCACCAGGCGGGGCTTCTCTCTTGTTGGACTTTCATGCCTGTTGATTCACTAAATCGCTTTTGTGTTGCTTTATATTTCCCGCTAAATTGCTTTGCACTTGCTTTCAATTATGCCTTTGCACTTGCTTTATATAATGAACCGCTTTACTTTTAGCTTAATAGGTCAGCCCCGAGACCCTCCTTGCTTTGTGCCGGACCGGATTGCCAGCTAATTTATCGACAATCAACCCCAAGACCCTCCTTGCTGCGTGCCCGAACGGCTTGCCAGTTGATTTATCAAGATATTCAAATTGCCTTGAACTTGCTTTCAATTATAACTTTGCACTTGCTTTATATTATGAACCGCTTTACTTTTAGCTTAACTGGTTAACAGGTCAGTCCCGAGACCCTCCTTGCTTTGTGCCGGACCGGATTTCCAGCTGATTTGTCGACAATCAACCCCAAGACCCTCCTTGCTGCGTGCCCGACCGGCTTGCCAGTTGATTTGTCAAGATTGTTCAAATTGCTTTGCACTTGCTTTAAATTATGCCTTAGCATTTTCTTTGTATTACGTCTTGTTTACTTTTCAGGTTAACAGGTCAGTCCCGAGACCCTCCTTGCTTCGTGCCGGATCGGTTCGCCAGCTGATTTGTTCGACGATCAACCCCAAGACGCTCCTTGCTTCATGACCGACCGGCTTGCCAGTTGATTTGTCAAGATTGTTGAAAATGCTTTGCATTATGCCTTCGCACTTACTTTATTGCTTCGCCAGTTGATTGGAAGACAACTTATCAATGATATCGCAACCCGCACTTGCAAATTTGTGTCATCAATATTTGATCATTCTTTACTTTTGATTATCAGGCTTTATTACCAGTTGCTCGCTTACCGTTTGTCAAGATTATTACAGGATTTTAGCAGCACCACAGCAGCATTTAGAGCATAACGTGGAACTTTTTCTTAGCAGTGAACTGGGGCAATCGTTGATGTGAGCTAGACTCGTCAACGAGGATCTGAAGAATCGCACTAGAACAAGCAAATTCTATCCTAATCTTTTGTTTCGGATTAGGACGTCAGTTTGAATTCTTTCCTATTCGCGCGTCCTTTTTCTGTCAATCGTGGGAGTCTTCGTATCTAAGTGTGGTCGAACTACATATGGCCTGATTCTCTTTCAGCCCGAGATATGTAGGCAACTCGAAAACCGGAGTTCGGCCATGTCTATAAGCCTCGCACTTTGGTTCTTGGAAATATAAAGTCCTTGGCTTTGCCGTGACAAAATTGGTTTTCACGTCAACTTTCTTTACCTTGAAAACTCTTTCATCCTTTTTGGGTAAAGAGGGGCAGTTGTTGACACCCAATTTTGTCCCGAAAGTTTCAATTAAAAGTCTAATTATTCTAAATTAAAATTAATTTTGAAGAGTTAAAAGTAATTGATTAATTCTAAAGAAATGGCTAAAATCGCAATGCGCGTCCTTGATTTTAGCCTGCCTATGCAACTCCTTCATTCCATGCTTAATTCTAAAAGCAAGGCTAAAGTCGTTCTAATCTTATGTTTTGGCTCATCCACGCAACCATATATGTATACATTATATCAATTCCCTCATTTCAGTCTACCCGCTTCAGAAATTCAACCCGGTTCCCAATTCCCTTAACCCGCTAAATCCCTAACCCGATTCCCTCCAAAATCTCACCACAGTCCAAATTCCTAGTACCCGCTGGTCCCCCACGCTCCCACATCACCATCTCAGTACAACCAGCTGTCTCGAATCTCCATCGTTCGTTTGAATCAAGTTTCGATCCGAACCGTTTGATCCAAAGTAACGGCTATTTCCTAGTGATAGAGAGTGAAAGTGGTACGATCCTGGAAATGATTAGACCATTTTCACCCTCCTTCCTTGAGGGTCGCTCTTGGAAATTCAAAAGGAGTCCAAACCCTAGCTGCATCTATAAAAGTATAAGTTGTTCTTCAGTTTAGGGGGTTCGAAATTTTAAAAGAGGCAGCAGCTAGGAAAAAGCAGAGAGGGTTCAAAATTTTAGTTTAAGTTCTTTCATTAAAAATCGACACTGCATCACTGTCTTGAGTTCTGTTAGGAATTTTTATTTGTCGCTTTGGTGTTCAAGTCGTCGACGTCGCTAGTCGCTTGGTCGAGTCGCTTTACTTCAGATCCCTCGCCTCACCTCGCTGCACAGCAAGAGGGACGAGTTGAATGAAACTCATAAACGGGGATGGCTACATGCATTCAGAGTTATTTGATCCGCCCCGCATTTTCGGGCCCCGAAAATGTAAGAAAAGAAAAAAAAACGAAAACCTTGTGAAATAAAGGGCTTGTATTGAGCTTGCTATCCGGGTTCTACCTTCTAAACTCCTTCTCTCCTGCCCCCTTTTAGAAAGCATGTTTTAGGAGCCCTATAGAATAGAAATGATATTTGAATTGTGAATAATTATTGTAAATTACTTAAATTATTTTTATATGAATGCTTTGTATCATTTCTTTGCGAATCGCCAATTAATTTATGGATGTTTAGAATTATTTGTCAATTAATGAGTGCAAAATCAAATTCGACTAAAAATCGTACCCTCGTCATAATTCTGAATTGCTTCTTTATTTATTATATTAAATATTCAATTATATTCATCTAATCTAATTTATTTATTTAGTTAATCAATTAAATTTTAATTAATTATTTATTTATTTACTTAATCTAATTTATTTAATTTCAATTAATTATTTATTTATTTAATCAATTAATTATTTATTTATTTATTTATTTAATTATTATTCATTTACTCCTTTATTTAATATTAATTTAATAAGTATTTATTTATTTAATTAAATTATTTATTTATTTATTTATTCGTTTATCAATTTAATTAATTAATTAATTAATCCTCTATTATTATCCAATTATTTATCTAGTTTGTTTCATTTAATTATCTAACTTCATTTAACCTTTACTTATTCTATTCACTAATCAATTGATCATTATTTCATTATCCGTTTAATTAATCTTAGATTGGGTCATCTATTTATCTAAGTATCGGCATGATTAAAATCTTATCTTATGTATATTATTCCTATTATCCTTATATAAAATTAGCTTTATATACTTATTATCCTTAACAAATTCGTGAAAACCGGCGGATTAATCGCATTTAGCGGATTTTCAAAAGTGCTCCTGAATGGGACCTTCTTTCGAATTTAACAGAACCACTTACTCAGAATCTCTGAATTTAATTTCTTTTAAATAAAGAATAAATTGCACTCTTTAGTTGACTTAGGTTCCTAATAATCCTTAAATTAGGTGGCGACTCCAAAGAAATCCTTTGGAGTCTCATTTTGTTGAAAATACATCCCGATGCATACTTGTGTTCATTTATTTTCGGGAGGGTTCAACAAACCTCAGCTCTCAATGTGGTCGAATAAGTTCCATGACCTTTATTAAGCACCTTCCTAAAATATAACTTCTTAATTCAAAACTTATGGACATTGTATTAGAGGTTCACTTGTATAAGTTCAAATTCCAAGAGAATTCTTGACGTTCCTGTTTTTGGCCGCTTTTTGAAGTTGTGATTATCTCGTACCTATTTTAAAAATAATTGATTATATTCTAATTAGCAATACTAAAAGTGGCACCTAATTAGTAAGTTATTCCAAAAAGTAGCTATGCTTCAAAGAGCACCCTAAAAGTGGCTACTTGGGGTCGGCAAAGAGGACGACCCCAAGCTCCTCTCAACTCACGCTTATATAATAGTACTAAAATAATATTGGTACTCAAATATTTCAAAAACATTTCAAGAGAGAGGGGGGATGCTAATTCTCTTTTAAATTTCATTTTCACATTGCATAAAATTCATTTTTTGACTTTGGACATGTACCTGTCATTAGGAGTGGCAATGGGGCGGGGCGGGTTGAGCCCTTCTCCTGCCAAAGTTTTGTCCTGTCCTGCCCTGTCCTGTTTCATTTTGGTCTTTGTCAAGTTTCAATCCCGTCCTGCTCTTCCCCATTTTGACCCGCCCCGCCCTGCCCCGTTTTGACCCCTCCCGCCCCGCCTCACTTAAATTACTTTTTAAGTTATTATCTTTTATTTTTTCTCATCAAAATTAAATTTTTCTTTTAACTTTTAATTTATTTAGTATATCTCTAACTTCTTTTCTATTGATGATTTTGTAGTTTCATGAAGAAATTGAAGCTTTTAAAAAATTTGTAGTCTTTCAAAAGTATTGAGTATTAACTACACTAATTAAAAGTTTAAGTAGCCAATAGTGGAACAATATTTCGATTATTCCCTCAATTTAATTATGAACTAAGAAAATAGTGGCAAAAGAACAAGTAAAATTATTGGGCTTCTATGTTGCCCCACCCCGCCCTGCCCCAAAAAATTTAAAATAAATATTTGCTCCGCCCCTCCCCCCAATTGCCATCCCTACGACCCTGCCTGTCATTGTGTTTCTGACTTCATAAAACACACGTTTCAGGCGCAAATTAATTGAATGTCAACTTGACCGTAACAATTTAAGAAATGAAGGAAGCATATCTATGTAATTGATTGATTATTGTAATAGTTTAGAGTAAAATGAGCTTTAAGCTGAAGCTTTTCCTTTTACAAAAGAAATTAAAGAAAAAGAAACTAATCTAGCGTTTGGACATAGTTTTTGGGCAGTTTTTGGGGCCATTTTTTGGAGATTTTTTGGGATTTTTCAAAAATTCCAACCAATTTTTGGGAGTTTTTGAGAAGTCTCCTCACAAACTTAAAATTTTGTTCCAAATAAAATGTATGTCCAAACAAAATTTCAATTTTCCAATTTTCAAATCTCAAATCCCAAATCATGTCCAAACGGGAGCTAAGAAACATGAAAGTTGATTTTCTAGACCTCCACGCGTGGGTTTTATAATATGTGGCACTTGTCTTAGCCTCATTGAAGATTTGATACCGGCAATTTGATTGATGCACCAGCTTTTAGGCTGGCTTCATTAGTACTGTTGCGCGGCGCCCTTTTGATGCCTTTGCGCGCGCAATGTCTTTGCACCACAGGTGGATCAGACGAGTGTCAGCCGCTCGGCCGAGCGTCGGCCGTGCGCTGAATGAGTGTCAGTCGGCTGGACGAGGGCCAGTCATGCGCGGGATGAATGTTAGCTGCGTACTTGAGGGGAAGCCTTGGCCATGTCCTAGATGAGTGCTAGACATGTGCTAGATGAGGGCCAGCAAGATGCTGGACGAGTGTCAGCTAGGCGCAGGCTGAGTGTCAGCCGTGCGAGGTGTGTGCGGGCACGAGTGTCAGTGCCGCATGTTTTGGAGCTATAGTGGGAATCTTGGAATATAGGGTGAGGGCCTTGTTCCTAAGATGCTATAGAGTGTGCATGCCAAGTTTGGTGCCGATCGGAGCTTGTTTGCCTATGGGCTTGACTTAGCCAAGAAGCAGCGGCATTGTGGTAATTATACTGATCTTCCGAGGGCTATATCTCTTTCCACGAGTATGGGAATGAGATGAAACTTCATGGAGGTGTGAAGGAAGTCAAGAGGAATCTCTAGGAACAAACGGCACCTCATTTGGAGGTCGGAGTGGAAAGTTAGACCCTTGTACGATTCTCGGGACAAAGGATGTCAAGTGCTATGACAGGGGTTTAATTTTTAAGGACATATATAAGGGGGGCAGACATGGTGACAGCCTACCAGCCCTCCCCGTGCACTTTGTCGGGAAGTCGCACCAAGTGAGCTGCCTTGAGGAAGGACCTCAAGGGCCTGCCTGGACATCTCAGAGGAGTGTTCCAGGTATCCATACGAGTCAGGCGACTCTATGGACGGCGTGTGGCCAGAGGGCCAACGTTGGGCGAACAACGGGCGTCAGAGGCTTGAAGGAAGGAAAGACTAAGCCCCGCGGGCTGTCTTCGGATATGATAAAAGACCTCTGTGCCGATTGAGTACTCGAGGAGCTATTGAGAGCCTCGTGTATTGACTTGCAAGCATGGCAAGGGTTCAACCATGCAAGCAAGGGCTCGTTGGCCTAGACGCGCAGTCGTGGGGCGACGCTGCGCTACTCAAGAGGGAGACATGATGCGAGGGCTACGCTTGCCATTGTCAGGAGACATTGGGAGGTATCGTTGGAGTCGCGCATGACAAGGGCCAAGAGCTAAAGAGTTGTCCTACTCGGGCGAAGCCAAGCCAAGTGCCAGGGCACAAGGCGAGGGCCAAGCTTGAGGATTGCACTTCGCGCGCAGGAGCGACGCTTAGTGCTAGGCGAGGGATGGGCAGGTCCTAAGCCAGCCCCGGATGTGCGCACAATAAAGTTTCCGCATATGAGATGCGCACAAGGGAGAGACCTTCGGGCGGCACAGTTGAAGCTAGGCCACTGAGGCGAGCTTCCTAGAAACCTGGGACAAGGAGTAGGCTGACTTGTAGTCAGGTGGGACTACGAGCGCCGCACGGGCCAAAGGTGTGTCGCTGTCATTGAGGAAGGTGCGGCCCGTGACAGTTGGTATCAGAGCAGAGGATGCTCAGGATGGTGTGGTTGGTACCAAGCGGATTGGCACCCAAAGCAGGAGCTTTGCGCCGGGAATGGGATAGAGCATGGAATGCACAGTCAGGAATTTTTTTTGAGCTTTGTGATTTTGAGACGCCATCAAAGCACAATTTGTAGCTGCATAAGGGCTTGCAGTCCATTGTGAGCTAAGCCATCGGGGAAGGTTGACCCGTGCCAACAAGGAGTCGGTTTCGGTAAAACGCGTGAGGCCATGGTTGATGTCACAGCTTAATAATGCTGAATTGTCAGTGCAATATGAGAATGTCATTGTAGAGATAATATCGAAGCAGGAATGATGTTCAACATGCTATTTGAGCCGGCGGACCCTGTAGGGCTGTTTTCAGAGGGTTTCAAATGAGGCATAGTTGGTCAGCAATGAGCGCCAACGTGCTGTGCTGTTGGGATGATTTTGCAAAGACGGGACAGACGGTTAGCAGGAGCTCAATTGTCTTGATTGCGGGATATCCATCAGTTGTAAAGAAACTCTGCTAGCAGAGAGGAAACATTGAAGAGGGGAAAACTACGATGCAAAAATATTTTCATCCGAATAGTGGGCTTTCGTTCAGAGAGGGACATGCCGATGAGTCGGGTGGCCAGGAAAAGGGCCATGATTGCCAGGTCGAGCAACCATGTTGTGAACAGATACAAGCCGTGGACTATTTATATTGAAGCAGATCGTGGAGATCATGCCATAGATGCGGATGGCGCATCATTTGATTGTCTTTCCAGTGGGATTGACTTGAGCAGCCTGAGGGCATTGGGAATGCGTGGAGCATAAAAGGGATGCTAGAAGTGCGTGAATTAAGGGGCCTTCCAGAGGGAAGACTTAAGCACCGAGGAGCATAGTATTGGGTCCTCCTGAGGAGTGGACATTGTGAATACCTAGCCATCTTAAGGGTTGCAATGAATGGAAGGCGAGTCCCTCGATAACCATGTCGGTTGAGTAGGCTTGGTGCCTAACACATGGGGCAAGCGTTGCTTGCATGAATGAGTGCTACGCTAGGCAGGAGCCGAGCTAGTACGGGGGTGTTGGCATGAATGTCGCACCAACAACCGCTTTGGATGATTGGGTGAGGCACCTACCATCGCGGGGGAGAGTAATCTCCAAATATGAGCTCTATGCATTGGGTGATGCCAAAGCTAGGGCGGGGCGTGCTAGGAGGCCGCGACAACCGTGAGGAAGGGCTCGAGAGCAAGCGTCTTTGCGGGGTGTTCGAGTGTCATGATGAGGTGGAGTCAGACACCATGTTTGTGACGGAATGGAGCCAACCTACCTAGTAGGGAGGCAAAGTCGGAATGGATAGCCAAGCCACTTCGTGTGGGGAGGCAAATGTGGGAAATGTGTTGAACCGGTGGACGGAGGGACACGACAATGGGCCAAACCGGCGGACGGGGAGGCAACAATGAGGATGGTGAGCCAAACCACTTTGTGTGGGGAGGCAAACGTGGGAATTGTAATGGACTGCGCGGAGCAGATGGACGGAAGGGGCCAAACCATTATGTGGGGAGGCATTATGTGCTGAATCAAGGTGGGGATAGCGACGCTACAGATTGGATGGGTTTCCAAGTTTGAGAACAAAGTGCTTTGTTCGGGAATACAGCGAAGCTACCGCTTTGAGGATTGAAGTACTCAGAGGAGTACGTCCCAAGAGCTTGCCAAGTACCAGAGGGTGCGAGGGCATTTGAGGAGCCAAAGTTACCAGGCGTGGATAGTGGGTTTCTAAGGCCGGATTGGATGTTCAATTGGGGCAGAATTGGGCATGAGCAGCCGCTAGTGTCTTTGTGTGGGCTATTGTCGCTCAGTCGTGATTTGCCTTGAGTATGGGATCAAGCAACAAATTACTGCGACTTGCCTTGAGTATGGGATCAAGCAACAAAGTACTCCGAGTTATGGGATCGAAATTTGATATAGTTCACATAATGACATAAGTGGAAGCTTTCCAGAGGGAAACGGAGGAGAAGGACCATGAGAGTATGGTTGGCAAGGAGCCACATCGAGGGATGCCTATCAAAGTTTAGGAGAGTCTCCTACTTGAGTGGGGGAGAATTTGCCTATATGGAGGCATTGGGCTTAAGGGAAATCCTGAAGGGAGCAAATCGTCTAGAGGTGGAGAATAGGGCCGCAAGGCGCGGTTGGACTGCGTGTGCCACACCAGAGGGTGCCTGAAGTACTCACCAAAAGCGAAGGGAGCTAGCCAGATGGATTATGGCCATATAAGCTATGGCGTGGTTGGAAAGTATGCCAAGACAAAGGAGTAATCTTCAGAGGATGCAACAGTTAGTCACCACGGAGGTGCAAGTGCGGAGGCACTGTCCAAGTGATCATCGCGGAGATGAAGTGCAGAGGCACGCTTGGGCAAAACTTGGGAGGAGCAGTGATGGGCACGACTCCTATTTTAAGAGGAGGGACTTGAGGAAGTCCAAGGAGCCTTGGAAATGGGAACCGTGATGGATAATCCCGAGGGGGCAAACTCCGGGTTTTCGTGGGCTTAGGCAGTCAGTCATCGAGGACGATGCCTAGATCGAGTGGGGGAGAATGTTGCGCGGCGCCCTTTTGATGCCTTTGCGCGTGCAATGTCTTTGCACCACAGGCGGATCAGACGAGTTTCAGCCGCTCGGCCGAGCGTCGGCCGTGCGCTGAATGAGTGTCAGTCGGCTGGACGAGGGCCAGTCGTGCGCGGGATGAATGTAAGCTGCGTACTTGAGGGGAAGCCTTGGCCATGTACTAGATGAGTGCTAGACATGTGCTAGATGAGGGCCAGCAAGATGCTGGACGAGTGTCAGCTAGGCGCAGGCTGAGTGTCAGCCGTGCGAGGTGTGTGCGGGCACGAGTGTCAGTGCCGCATGTTTTGGAGCTATAGTGGGAATCTTGGAATATAGGGTGAGGGCCTTGTTCCTAAGATGCTATAGAGTGTGCATGCCAAGTTTGGTGCCGATCGGAGCTTGTTTGCCTATGGGCTTGACTTAGCCAAGAAGCAGTGGCATTGTGGTAATTATACTGATCTTCCGAGGGCTATATCTCTTTCCACGAGTATGGGAATGAGATGAAACTTCATGGAGGTGTGAAGGAAGTCAAGAGGAATCTCTAGGAACAAACGACACCTCATTTGGAGGTCGGAGTGGAAAGTTAGACCCTTGTACGATTCTCGGGACAAAGGATGTCAAGTGCTATGACAGGGGTTTAATTTTTAAGGACATATATAAGGGGGGCAGACATGGTGACAGCCTACCAGCCCTCCCCGTGCACTTTGTCGGGAAGTCGCACCAAGTGAGCTGCCTTGAGGAAGGACCTCAAGGGCCTGCCTGGACATCTCAGAGGAGTGTTCCAGGTATCCATACGAGTCAGGCGACTCTATGGACGGCGTGTGGCCAGAGGGCCAACGTTGGGCGAACAACGGGCGTCAGAGGCTTGAAGGAAGGAAAGACTAAGCCCCGCGGGCTGTCTTCGGATATGATAAAAGACCTCTGTGCCGATTGAGTACTCGAGGAGCTATTGAGAGCCTCGTGTATTGACTTGCAAGCATGGCAAGGGTTCAACCATGCAAGCAAGGGCTCGTTGGCCTAGACGCGCAGTCGTGGGGCGACGCTGCGCTACTCAAGAGGGAGACATGATGCGAGGGCTACGCTTGCCATTGTCAGGAGACATTGGGAGGTATCCTTGGAGTCGCGCATGACAAGGGCCAAGAGCTAAAGAGTTGTCCTACTCGGGCGAAGCCAAGCCAAGTGCCAGGGCACAAGGCGAGGGCCAAGCTTGAGGATTGCACTTCGCGCGCAGGAGCGACGCTTAGTGCTAGGCGAGGGATGGGCAGGTCCTAAGCCAGCCCCGGATGTGCGCACACTAAAGTTTCCGCATATGAGATGCGCACAAAGGAGAGACCTTCGGGCTGCACAGTTGAAGCTAGGCCACTGAGGCGAGCTTCCTAGAAACCTGGGACAAGGAGTAGGCTGGCTTGTAGTCAGGTGGGACTACGAGCGCCGCACGGGCCAAAGGTGTGTCGCTGTCATTGAGGAAGGTGCGGCCCGTGACAGAACATGTTTTGCCATGCGTGGGACACCTCAAAACAAATGGTACTAGTCCCTCTGTTTTAATTTATGTGTCACACTTTTTTTTTTGGTTTGTTCCAAAAAGAATTTTACACTTTTTTATTTGTCAATTATTTAATATACTATCTCTATTTTACCCATATTGGGTCGTACTTACTTTAAAAGCCACTAATAACCTTTTGATTAATCCAATCTTCTCTCTCTTACTTTTTCAAGGATAAATTTAAATATTTCCAAAGTCAACTTCTATTTCTTAAACTTCGTGTCAAGTGAAACACCGCCACATAAATCGGGACGGAGGGAGTATAAGTTTATAAACCAGCATATATAAAAGATCTATTTCGTGTTTGATAAACCTAACTCAGAGCTATTAGGAGGAATGGAAGTGTGGATTTCGATCTATATTTAAAGTTAAATATGTATATCGTAAAGAATAATATCTTCATATTAGCTCATAATTAAGGCAACTACATGTAGTAATTACTCTTTGTGAAAATGTCAAGTAATTAGTAACTTGATAATATTGGTTTTTCGCGAACTATCGTAGGAATAATGATGTTAAATCCTAAATTATGTCCGTGCATATAACTTTATTAAATGCAAAATTTTGTACTTGGAGGTTTGGTTACTGCATTATTAAATTTCTTGCACCATGTGAAATCAATGAGTTCATTACCTAAATGGTCACTCAACTATTGGAAATAAACCAAGAAAGTCACTCTTCTTTGTAATGTTCCTAAATGGTCACTTAGCTTTTGATAATTAACTCAAATGGTCATTCTAACCTAAAAAATTGCTATCTCCGATGATAAATACTGACGTGGAATTTTTTTTTAAAAATAAATTAAAATATAAAAAATTTAAATCTCACTGTCTCCACCCATTTAACATAATTATTTGACCCATACCCAACCCAAATAACTTAGTGGGTCAACTATTAAAAAAGCCACTGCAACTTTAATCCTAAGATACTATACGATATTTTCCTCATCCTCTTCTTTTTAGGGTTTTATAGGGAGAACCAAAATTTTACTTTCAATCGATTTCTTCCCCAATAAAACCATTGCAATTAAACTAAAATTTTATTAAAATACCATAAAGTCATAATATAATACATAAGAAAACTTTAACTTTCCATTCAAGATTCTTGAGTCTTCTAATGATAGAACGCAAAAAAGTATGTTAACAATATTAATAATTTAAACAAAACACAACACCTTATATAAAAGTGTCATACTAACTTTTAGTTTGTTACTCCTAGAAACTAGAAGAAGAAAATAAATTAAGTTACTCCTAAAACTTATTCCTAAAAACTGTTAGTAGGTTAGTAAATTGTTAGTAAGTTACTCCTAAAAACTAACTCCTAAAAAATGCTAGTAAGTTAGTAAACTGTTAGTAAATTATAATTGTTAGTAAGTTACTCCCTACAAACTAAAAGAAGAAAAAAAAGAAATTTATTAAGCTAAAGAAGAAAATAAAGTAATTTTTTTAAGATATTAGTCACCAATTGATAAACAAGAAAATCATTCTCACAAGTTATTAACTCATGCTACTTACACCAAATATTTAATTCATGTCAGTACCACTCATGATGAGTAAAAGATAAGTAATCGTTGCTTTAGTCATATCCAGTACCATTGTCATGTATTATGTTATGACTTTATGGTACTTTATGAAAATTTTAGTTTAATTGCAATGATTTTATTGGGGAAGAAATCAATTGAAGGTAAAATTTTGGTTCTCCATATAGAACCCTAAAAAGAAGATGATGAGGGAAACATCGTATAGTATCTTAGGATTAAAGTTGAACTAACTTTTTTAGTAGTTGACCCATTAAGTTATTTAGTCGGGTATGGGTCATATGTTAAATGAGTGGGGACAGTGAGATTTAAATTTCTTTATATTTTAAATGAATTTAAAAAAAAATTCTAAGTCAGCATGTATCATCGGAGATAACAACTTTTCAGATGAGAATGACCATTTGAGTTAATTATCCAAAGTTGAGTGACCATTTAGGAACATTACAAAGAAAAGTGACTTTTTTGGTTTATTTCCAATAGTTGAGTGACCATTTAGGTAATGGACTCTGAAATCAATAGGTTTTTCGCACCCTGAGTGAGAGAAGCATAAATGAAAGTTAAATTTTATCTCACCTCGCATATCCAAACTGTCATTAATGGCTATAAATTCTCACTCTTTCAGGGTGTTTTAAGTTAAACTGTGTTGACCAACCACTTATGAAGCTTGAATATGTGGAACTAACAGGGTTTGAAGGCTCACCATCTGAACTCAAAGCAAAAAATTTACAAATGAAAGAGTCATATTTCTTTCATAGCACTCCCTTATTTTTAAATTATATAACATAGACCTCAAATAAAAACTCTAGGTGCCACTCCCCCCCCTCCCCCGCCATTGATCTGCCGCCGGCAACCCAACCGTCAACGGCGTCACCGCCGACCGGTGGCCGAAAAATTAAAAATTCACAGAATCTCATCGAATTGCTTATTTTATGTCACCGGAGCTTTATTATTAGTGGTTTTATTTAAATAATTATTTTTTGATAATTTTATACACATAAATCTGTCAAAAATAATAAATTATACATATAAATACATAGAAAAATTGTATGGAAGAAGAAAAATACAAAAATATACTCAAAAAATATAAACTTTATACAAACATCCATATATAGTGCACAAATATGAAATTTAGACAACTTTATTCATTGTCCATGCAAGCGTATACTTTATACAAATTTATAGAAGTGCGTAGAATATATTTTTTCAATATATATACACATATATACAGATTTATACACGTTTACAAAGTTGTATAAAAATATATAAAATTGTATAAACTCACAAAAATAATTTTATACAGTGTTTTGGGCAGCTTTTACAGAAAATCTTAACAAATATCCAAGATTTATACAATTTTATACAAGAAAAACACTAGATCTAAATATTATAAAAAGTTTTAACAAAAAAACTAGTATATCTCACCGGATTTTAATGAAAAAGGTGAAAAAAGAAGAAGAAGCATGATAAACAAACCCCTCACCAGAGTTTTTACCGGAATATACAACAGAAAATCGACATTATTATTAAAAAAAAAAAAAAAAGAGAAAAAGAAGAAGAAGAAACAGTGGCGGCGGCGGCTACGGCTTGGAGGAGATGGGATGAAGGTGAGGCAGTGGTGGAAGGGGTGGGGGCGGCAACGATATTGGTTAATGTTTGCTTACCTCCTCCCCAGTTAGTTAACCTATGTTTCGAGGTGGCTAGTGTGCACCCACTTATTGAGTCCTTTCGACTCACCCTTGCTTGTTGCTTGTTGTATTCATTCGTTTCGGCAAGTTCGCTCCAAGACTGAGTTCGTCGTTCGATTGATGAGCAGAGGCGATTTAGCTGTCAGGGTGAGCCAACTCTTGTCTAGAATGGCCACCGGTGCTAGTTTTATTTAGTAATCTAGGTTCGCTCTCATTGGGAGGTGTATGTATTCTTTTGTACTCTTAGATGACTAGTCTGGATAGCCTTAACCTAGTACGTCGGGTAGTAATTTTTTTGTACAGCTTAGATGTATCAATATAATTATACTTTTTCTACGTCTTGTTCTTATTTATGATTTGGTTTTATATTCAGTTTCCTAATTCAGTTGAATAAGGGGTTCGCCCGACGGGTCTATGAGAGGATGTCGGGTGCCCGTACAGCCTAGCCAGAAATTTGGATCGTGTCAGTACATACACTGTATCATGATCAGAAATTTGGCTTAGTCATTCTTGTTCGATTTAAGCATTTTTATTTTATTATATTGCAGGTGGCAAATCAATGATTAAGAAGAAATACATGCACTTAATAGAGAAAATCTTGAAAGAGAACCCTAATATTTGTGGATGCGCGGCACCTTCACTTGATGCTAGGACAGACATATATATGGTTGAAGTACCAATTAGTACGCAACAATTAAACCCTTAATTTACGGTATTCAAAATAAATAATTAATTTCACTATTTCCATACTTGTTTTCTTAATGATTACTCTATCTCTTTCATTTTATATGACACACTTTCGTTTTTAATTTGTTCTATAAAAGAATTACACTTTTCCATATATGAAATTTTTTTAGAAGTCCATACTTATGTTAAACTCTTAACGGCATACTCTTATACCCATACAAACTTTTGGTGTGCACCAAAAGTCAAAAAGTCTTTTATTTCTTTCATAAACTAATTAAAGCCAAGTAAAAATATTATCGCAAGAAATGAAACTGATGGAGTAGGTGAATATTTAGTCAAATCCTTTTATTATTGGGTTATATGTTCCAAAGGTGGTGGTACTCCTTATATGAACCATAACGGAAAGGTCAAACCCCAAAATCTGTCATGCCGCACAAGCGGCGCCTTAAGCTAAAATGAAGTTGCATAACCTCTGTTTTGTGTTTGTATCAATGGATTAGAAAATATTCATGTGCAGTAGTTTAAGATTTTGAATTTATACAGGATCACATATAAAAAATGATAAAAGGAGAATAGATTAAGATTTGTTGATAGGTGAATGGTGATAGGCACTAGGGGCGGAAGTAGAGAAATTTTATTACATGTCTCGCACACTATTTCATATTTATGTGAGACACTTAATTATTTGATAAATAAATTTATGAGGGTATTTTAATATAATATAAGTATGTATGTATGTATGTATGTATGTATGTATGTAGTGCTCCTCTTGAAATTAGAACCAAGAAACACAAAAAGAAAAACCAGTAAAAAAAATTTCTTACCATAATTGTATTTAATATTATTACCATTTCAGTCTTGCAATTAATAATCTTAAAAAGAATAAATATGACTAAAAAGTTTCTATTTTTAATTTTTATTTATAATTAATCAAATGAAACTCAAAGTCCACTTGTAAAATAATTAAATGCCTCACACAAATATGACATTGCGTGTGAAGCATACAATAAAATTTCTCGCGGAAGTGGGCGACTGTGGCTAGGGGATTCACTAAATGTTTTCCTTTTTATGCTTCCCTCCAAGGAAAAATTGACCTAAGCATAGAGGCAACCAAACCAGAGTTCAACACAACATGAGAGCCAACCCCTTTAGAAAGCCTCAAGTCGGGCGCCTCTTTTCATTCAACGAATGCTAATTACTGAAAAACTACAAGACAATTTTATCTTCTTCTTGTCCAGCGATGCAGTCCAATAGTTATCACCATAGTGTACCTTCGTTTTTGTCCAAACTACCTACATTAGAAGTTCAAAATTTTGTTAGGAGAATACTGCAATATGGAGAGTAGAAGATGCAAAGAAGAAGACTTTATCATGCTTGTGTTTAAAGATAAGGAAAGGCGTACATTATCCAGGCTTTTTCTTTATTTTGAGCTTCACCTATAAATAACCATGCAAGAAAAGACTACTATCATACTCCCTCCGTTTAAAAAAAGATGAACTTATTTCCTTTTTAATGTGTTTAAAAAAGAATGACCTCTTTCTAAATTTGGAAAGAGATATTCACTTTTACTCATCCCTAGATGATTTGTAGCCACACAAATATCTATAACTTATTTTAGACCACAAGTTTCAAAAGTCTTCTCTCTTTATTAAACTCCGTGCAAAGTCAAATGGTTCATCTAAAGTGGAACGGAGGCTTTTTCTTTTTCTTTGCAAGAAATAAGTATTGGTTGTTTTGCAATGTTGTGAGTTCGCACTAAATTTATGTGTCTTTTTCTTATAATATATATATATATATATATATATATATATATATAAATAAATAAATAAAAGTGAGAATCTCCCATGTAAAAAGTGAACGATGATTTTATCCCGGAGCAAATATTATCTTAAATATATTTGTGTACAAAAAAGTAAATACACAATTAAATAAATAAAATTAAATATTAAAATTCCAAACACCCATGTCCACATATTCATATATTCTTCTGCTCCCTCCGTTTATTTTTTACTTGTCTACTTTCAACTTTTCACTACCACCAAGGAAAAATAAGAAAACTTAAACTTGACAAATATACCCTTATTAATTATGCTTAATTCAATTAACTGGAAAGGGATTTTGAAAAGTATAAGGTATTTAATATCAAGGATAAATTAGAAAGAATATAGCCAGCTAACATTCTTCAAGTGTGTCTCTGACTTCCACCAAGTTTAAACTTTCCATACAATACAAAAAAGTTATAATAGAACTAAAGGAGGAAATGAAGATTTGTCAGAATTAAGAGTCACATACTTGATAACGAAATGGAATTCAAGTCTCATATAATAGTCTATCTCAAAAAGCTTTCAAGAGATCTTCATCAGCCTCACAAAGTGTCTATTGTCAAGATTTAGATGTATTGGCACATACGATCTATATGCATTTTATGTAAGGTGATTGTTTTCTATATTTAAGACAATTTATTTTCATAATAATGTGTTCTATGATATAGTTTTAGGGTATAATTCCAGTTTATCTGTAGACGATATGTAGATATTCGAGTAATTTTATTTATTCGTCTATAACTTAGACATCTTCGGGTGTCGAGTTGCCAACTTTCTTGTGGAAGGACTTTACAAAATTCTGCGCATAAAAATATATTTGTTTCAAATCATTTTGATAGAAAGATGCAAATGGAACCTACATGGATATAGGTACTCCATGCGTAGTGTTTTTTTTTTCTCTTCTATCTTGATTTAAGCATTTATATTGTTGTCTACTCATTGATATGGGTTTACGCAATTCAAAGTCCACTTATCAAATAATTAAGTACCTCACACAAATATGACATTGCGTGTGAGGCATACAATAAAATTTCTCGCGGAAGCAGGCGACTAGGCTAGGGGATTCACTTATTGACAAATGCTTTCCTTTTTATGCTTCCCTCCAAGGAAAAATTGACCTAAGCATAGAGGCAACCAAAACTGAGTTCAACACAACATGAGAGCCAACAACTTTAGAAAGCCTCAAGTCGGGCGCCTCTTTTCATTCAACGAATGCTAATTACTGAAAAACTACAAGACAATTTTATCTTCTTCTTGTCCAACGATGCAGTCAAATAGTTATCACCATAGTGTACCTTCGTTTTTGTCCAAACTACCTACGTTAGAAGTTCAAAATTTTGTTAGGAGAATACTGCAATATGGAGAGTAGAAGATGCAAAGAAGAAGACTTTATCATGCTTGTGTTTAAAGATAAGGAAAGGCGTACATTATCCAGGCTTTTTCTTTATTTTGAGCTTCACCTATAAATAACCATGCAAGAAAAGACTACTATCATACTCCCTCCGTTTAAAAAAAGATGAACTTATTTCCTTTTTAATGTGTTTAAAAAAGAATGACCTATTTCTAAATTTGGAAAGAGATATCCACTTTTACTCATCCCTAGATGATTTGTAGCCACACAAATATCTATAACTTATTTTAGACCACAAGTTTCAAAAGTCTTCTCTCTTTATTAAACTCCGTGCAAAGTCAAATGGTTCATCTAAAGTGGAACGGAGGCTTTTTCTTTTTCTTTGCAAGATATAAGTATTGGTTGTTTTGCTATGCTTTCTCTAATCTTGGAAAGAAAAAAAAAAAGCATAGCAAAACAACCATACTTATTTCTTGCAAATATGGTCACCGTCGAAGAGGTTCGCAACGCACAACGGGCGGAGGGGCCGGCCACCGTATTGGCCATTGGAACAGCAACTCCTTCTAATTGTGTTGATCAAAGCACCTACCCTGATTATTATTTTCGTATTACTGACAGTGAGCACAAGACTGAGCTTAAGGAGAAGTTTAAACGTATCTGTAAGTTAAATTATATACTGTATTTAACTTTTATTGTTCATTCTATTTATGATCTTTTTCTACCATAACGTTGTTTTGATGATTTAAGATTAAGACAAAGAAGTTAGATTCCGTGTTTTCATTTCACAGGCTGGTACTTTTCGTGTGGTCTATAAATGGTAGAAATTTACCACTTGTGTCGATGGTTGTTAACATATTGTATGAAATCGTATTGTTACTTTAAATATAATGATTTTTACTTAAATTTAATATATTGTATTGTTAAATCTGTTCTTACAATTAATGTTACATAAAAAGTGCCAATTTTATGTATTGACTGATTTGATTAGATCACATCGTTTTCTTTTTTTTTTCTCTTTGCTCTTTCATGTTATTTAATAATCATAATTTACCCTCAATCCTATTTTTCTTTCTTTTTATAATTGCTCTACCCACACCCTACTTTTCTCCACGATATTGTAAGCTTATTTTTACAATGCTAGTGTGTGGTATTATAAAACAACAGAACTTGAAACAATCTATCAAAATATATAATACAATACCATATATTATTAAATGATGTGAACAAGCTATTAGAGTAGAGAGGGGATTTTTCATTCCATTCAAGTGTCTATAGATATAACTTAGCATGGATTTTTTAGTCATTCTTGTTAGATTTCAACGTTTTTATTTTATTATATTGCAGGTGACAAATCAATGATTAAGAAGAGATACATGCACTTAACAGAGAAAATCTTGAAAGAGAACCCTAATATTTGTGAATCCATGGCACCTTCCCTTGATGCTAGGACAAACATATATGCAGTTGAAGTACCAAAACTTGGAAAGGAGGCAGCCGAAAAGGCCATTGAGGAATGGAATCAGCCCAAGTCCAGGATTACCCATTTGGTCTTTTGCACCACTACTGGAGTGAGCATGCCCGGGGCCGACTTTCAGCTTACCAAGCTTCTTGGACTTGGTTCATCAGTTAAGCGATTCATGATGAACCAACTAGGTTGTTTTGCTGGTGGCACAGTTCTTCGTTTGGCGAAGGACTTGGCTGAGAACAACAAGGGCGCTCGTGTCCTTGTTGTTTGCTCGGAGATCACTGTTGTCACCTTTCGTGGCCCAAATGACACACATTTTGATAGTTTAGTTGGACAAGCATTGTTTGGTGATGGGGCAGCCGCGGTCATCATTGGTTCGGATCCTATCCCAAATGTAGAAAGGCCTTTGTTCGAGCTTGTCTCTGCAGCCCAAACTCTTCTTCCGGACAGCAAAAATTCCATTTGTGGTGAACTACGCGAGATTGGGCTAACATTTCACTTACTCAAGGATGTTGCTGAATTGATTTCAAATAACATTGAGAAAAGCCTGGTTGAGGTATTCCAGCCTTTGGGCATTTCTGCCTGGAACTCTATCTTCTGGGTTGCTCATCCAGGTGGGCCTGCAATTCTTAACCAAGTTGAACTAAAATTGGGCCTAAATCCAGAGAAACTTGGGGCAACAAGGCATGTGTTAAGTGAGTACGGGAACATGTCTAGTGCTAGTATTTTGTTTGTTTTGGATGAGATGAGGAAATCATCTACACAAAAAGGATTTGATACAACAGGTGAAGGGCTCAAGTGGGGTGTGCTTATAGGCTTTGGACCTGGGATAACTTTTGAGACAATTGTCCTCCATAGTGTATCTACTCAGGGGTCGTTCGGTATAAGGGATTGGGATTATAATTTCGGGATAGAATTCAAGATTATTTTTATCCCATATTTGGTATTAGGTATTAGCTAATACTAGGACAAATTTTATGCCTAAATTGTAGTATTATTAGTTAAACCGTGCTTAGTTTGTAACTATTATTTAGGAGTAATGGGGTGTTCAGTTATTTGCTTTTATCTATTAAAAACAATCTGCTGCACTTTTGTATCAACAAGTTAATAGAGTACTTCTATTGCAGATTACTTTCTCTGCTCTCAATATTTAACAATTGGTATCAGAGCCAGAAAAAGAGAGCCTCGTGAGATCGGAAGAGAGGTTGAGTGCAAACAATAGGTTGTCTTTCTGCAGTCCTGTTGCAGCAACAAAAAGAAATGGCTAACGAGAATTTTGTTCAGCCTGCCATTCCACGGTTTGATGGTCATTACGATCATTGGAGCATGTTGATGGAGAACTTCCTTAGGTCCAAGGAGTTTTGGCCAGTTGTTAGTGTTGGCGTACAAGAGCCAGCAGCTGGTACTGCTTTGTCGGATGTACAAAAAGCAGAGTTGGACAGTCTAAGGTTGAAAGATCTCAAGGCAAAGAATTACCTTTTCCAAGCTATTGATCGCTCAATACTGGAAACTATTCTTTGCAAGGATACTTCTAAACAAATTTGGGATTCCATGAAGAAGAAGTATCAGGGAACGGCGAAGGCCAAACGAGCACAGCTCCAAGCGCTCCGTGCTGAGTTTGAAACTCTACGTATGCAAGGTGGTGAATCTGTAACAGATTATTTTGCAAGGATATTGGCTATCGCTAATAAAATGCGAATTCATGGCGAAAAGCTTGAAGATGTTACCATCATTGAAAAAATACTTCGGTCAATGACATCAAAGTTCAATTATATTGTTTGTTCTATTGAAGAATCCAAGGACATTGATACTCTTTCTATTGATGAATTGCAGAGTTCTCTGTTGGTTCATGAGCAGAAGTTAAACCAACAAGACAAGGAGGAGGTAGCATTGAAGGCAGCGACGTCTTCGAAAGGAGCAATTCACGAGAAAGGCAAATGGAAGCACCAGAAGAAGGACCGGAACAAGGCTGGTGATTCTCAAGGAAAAGAGAAGCGGCGTGACAAGTCTCAAGTTGAATGTTATCGCTGCCATCGGTATGGACACTATCGCTCTGAGTGTCGTACCAATTTAAATAAAAACCATGGTGGAAGATCTAACTTTGCAGAGACAAAAGAAGATGTTGAAATGAAGGCAGAAGAAGAGGTTTCACTTTTGATGGCATTTAACTCCAAAGAGAAAGTCTCTACTAATTTATGGTATCTTGATACAGGCTGCAGCAATCACATGTGTGGGCAGAAAGAGGCATTCTCATATTTGGATGAAACTTTTCAAGATACTGTGAGATTTGGAGATAATTCTGTGGTCTCTGTCATGGGAAAAGGGAAGGTACAAGTCTCGATCAAAGACAACTCCATTCATACTATTAGTAATGTCTTTTATGTACCAGCTTTAAAGACAAATTTACTAAGCGCTGGACAGCTTTTGGAAAAAGGGTATGAGCTTAATATCAAAGGTGGAGTTTGTCAAATACGAGATTCTCATTTGGGATTAATTGCTCAAATTAATATGTCAGCAAATCGTTTGTTCCCTTTATATCTTTGCAAGTCCATGCAATCTTGTTTTTCTGCCAAAGTGAAGGATGATGCATGGAAGTGGCATTTTCGCTATGGGCATTTAAATTTTGGTAGCTTGAGATCCTTACAACAAAAAGAAATGGTGTTGGGTCTTCCAAAATTTGAAGCTCCTGATATAGTATGTGAAGAGTGTGTTGTCAGCAAGCAACACCGTGAGCCATTTCCATCAAGCAAGTCTTGGAGAGCAAAGAAGGTACTGGAGTTGGTGCACTCAGATATTTGTGGTCCGATAAGCCCTATGTCTAATGGAGGTAAACGCTATTTCATTAGTTTTATTGATGATTATAGCAGAAACACATGGGTTTATTTTCTGCAAGAAAAATCTGAAGCATTTGATACTTTTAAGAAGTTCAAAGCGCTTGTCGAAAATGAAGCTGGTTGCAAAATTAAAAGCTTGCGGACTGATCGAGGTGGAGAATATAACTCACAAGAGTTTAAAGAATTTTGTGAGAAGCAAGGGATCAGAAGGCAACTTACAGCAGCCTACACACCTCAACAAAATGGTGTGTGTGAAAGGAAGAACCGCACAATTCTAAACATGGTGCGTAGTCTTTTGAAAAGAAGCAGCTTACCAAAAGGTTTTTGGGCTGAAGCAGTTCTTTGGAGTACTCATATATTGAATAGAAGTCCCACAAGTTCTATTCAGAATATGACGCCACATGAAGCTTGGAGCGGGTGCAAACCAAAGGTTGATTATTTCCGCATTTTTGGGTGTATTGCATATGCTCATATTCCAGATGCAACAAGAAAAAAGTTGGATGATAAAGGCCAAAAATGCATTTTTCTTGGTGTTAGTGATACGTCAAAAGCTTATCGCTTATTCAATCCTATTACCAAGAAAATTATTATAAGCCGTGATGTTATCTTTGATGAAGAAGCGACTTGGAACTGGAAAACTGTTAGTTCGCCATCTCATATTTTAGTTGCTGATGAAGAAGAAGGAGAAGAGAAACATCAACAGCCTTTGGAGATTAATTCACAAGCAGGTCCAATAATACAAGATGTAGCAGACAATGCTCAATCCAACAATGAGCGTTCTCAACGTAGCAAAAGTGCACCTGCCTGGATGAATGATTATGAGGTATATGGGATTAATAAATCTGGAAACACAGCTAGTCATTTTGCTTTACTTTCAGATTGTGATCCTATAGCCTTTGTTGATGCTGTAAAAGATCCAAAGTGGCAGCAGGCGATGGATGAGGAGATTAGAGCAATTGAAAGAAATAACACTTGGGAGTTGACAGATCTTCCAGAAAATCAGAAGACCATCGGTGCTAAGTGGGTTTACAAGACAAAGTTGAAAGAAAATGGAGAGGTCGACAAGTATAAAGCTCGCTTAGTTGCCAAAGGCTATAAGCAAGAATATGGTGTTGATTACGAAGAGGTTTTTGCTCCTGTTGCAAGGCTAGACACCATAAGATTGGTGGTTGCTTTGGCTGCTCAAAATTCATGGCCTATCTTTCAGTTAGACGTGAAGTCTGCCTTTTTACATGGTGAACTACAAGAAAAGGTATTTATCGAACAACCTCCTGGCTATGTGAAATCTGGTGCTGAGAATAAAGTTTACAGATTGAAAAAGGCTCTATACGGACTTAAACAAGCTCCACGAGCTTGGTATAGTCGTATAGATTCTTATTTTTCAAAGGAGGGATTTCAAAAATGTCCATATGAACATACTCTTTACATTAAAAAGAATGCTACAGGTCTTTTAATTGTATGTTTGTATGTGGATGACTTGATTTATACTGGAAGTGATATGGCTATGGTTGAAAACTTTAAGAAGTCTATGACGCTCGAGTTTGACATGTCTGACTTGGGTATGATGCACTATTTTCTTGGCATAGAAGTGAAGCAATCTGCTGAGGGGATTTTTATCTCTCAAAAGAAATATGTTCAAGATATTTTACATAGGTTCCAGATGAAAAATTGCAATTCTGTGAGCACACCAATGGAAAAAGGTTTGAAGCTTATCAAAGAACCTGAAGGTAGAAAAGTGGACAGCACTTTGTACAAGCAAATGGTGGGAAGCTTGATGTACTTAACGGCAACAAGGCCTGATATAATGCATGCTGTAAGTCTTATTAGCAGGTTCATGGAATGCCCAAAAGAAATGCATTTACAAGCTGCTAAGAGGATCCTACGGTACTTGAAAGGTACGACTGACTTTGGGATTTTCTACAATAAGAAAGCTACTGGATATTTGCTTGGTTACAGTGATAGCGACTATGCTGGTGATCTAGATGATAGAAAAAGCACATCTGGATATGTTTTTATGTTGGGTTCTGGAGTTATTTCTTGGTCTTCAAAGAAACAGCCTATTGTTACTTTGTCGACTACCGAGGCAGAGTATGTCGCTGCAGCATCTTGTGCTTGTCAAGCTATTTGGTTAAGGAATATTCTTGATGAACTTCATTTTAAGCAGGAAGGACCTACGCCAATCTATTGTGATAATACATCGGCGATTAGTCTTTCAAAAAATCCAGTTCTACATGGAAGGAGTAAGCACATAGATGTGAGATATCACTTCTTGCGTGATCTCACAAATGATGCAAAGATTAGTCTTGTTTATTGCAGAAGTGCGGAGCAGGTCGCAGACATGTTCACAAAGCCCCTGAAGCTGGATTCATTCTTGAAGCTGCGTGACATGCTTGGTGTTTGCAAATTAAACTGAAAGATGTTTCAGTTTAAGGGAGGGAATGTTAGCAAAGTCTGTTAAACCGTGCTTAGTTTGTAACTATTATTTAGGAGTTAAGTTGTTTCCTAGTTCTTAGGCTACATGTGTTAGTGGCTTTGTTTTATTTTGAGAGTATTTAGGAGTAATGGGGTGTTCAGTTATTTGCTTTTATCTATTAAAAACAATCTGCTGCACTTTTGTATCAACAAGTTAATAGAGTACTTCTATTGCAGATTACTTTCTCTGCTCTCAATATTTAACAAGGAGGTGGGATTAACAATCCCGAGATTGTTAATCCCGGGATTGAACCGAACGACCCCTTAGTGGATAGTGGTTTATATTATTGTGGGGCTGGCTCAAGTTTGAATTATCTCATTGCTTTTAAATTTCTTTTGTTTGATGTTATGCGTGCATTTGTTCTAGCTAGTTGCTATTGCAGATGTGCAGTTTGCAAATAATGAACAAATATTATTAAATAAAACACTCACTTACTTTCTCTCTTACCTAATTTTCTAGGAGTTATAACTTTCATATTTATTTGGGACACAACAAATTAGCAACTTGGATGGCACTAGGCTCCCAGTTGTTCCAGCTCCTCCAGCCAATATAATTGTTCCATATAATACTCTAAATTTGTGTATCCTAACATGAAAAGGAGAAGATCAAATTCCCTGTAATTTATTGATCTTAATAAGTGACTGTTGGTTCAATTCCTACAAGTACATCATTTAGCTAGAGAAAGATCAAGTCATATTTCTGTGAGGTGAAGTGATGCTCCATATTGTTTCAAATGAACGTTCTTTTTTAACATCTTGCCCTTTGTGGTATTCGGATTCATCAGAAAATAACATCTGTAAAAGAGCGGAGTATAGTTGTATAGGTTTCTCATAAAAAATACAGAAGCAGGATTAAAAGCATACATCAAGGGCTAATGAAAACGTGATTAAAAAAAAGTTATTTCCACTTGAAGTTAATGTAGACTCTCAAGGAACCATCAATTCGTTGATCACGATGACAATCCCTACTTACATTATTGATGACGGGAGGTGAATACTATTTGTATTGCACCGGCCAAGCATAATTCTATTCCATCTTTTTGGGTTTCAATCATCGAGTATCTGATATCCACTAGTCCCACTAGTCTAGATTTACGCTGCATAAAACTATTAAAGGGGAAGCATTTCTTACCAAAAATTTCTCTTATCATAATTTTTCAAAATCTCTGGTTAAAGATGGAGTGATGTCACAAATTTTTTTCTTTATGTACCATCCACCACTCTTGTAAATTGTAATGCATATTTTGTTAATGTTCTCCTAAGACTAAGTTCCTAAGAAACTTTGCAGATTCTCCGAAGGGGCTTATTTCCCATTATTTTGTTGGCTTGATATTTTGGAATCAATTCTGGTGGTCAAAATGCAAGATACACTTGATAATTTTGAAACTTCTAGCCTGTTTGGCATTGCTTCTCCAAAGCCAAAAGTGCTTTTTTTTTTTTTCAATAAAAGTATTATTCTTAGAATTTTGAGGTGTTTGGCAACTAAAAAAATGTACTTTTAGGTAGAAGCAGAAGCAGTTTTTCTGCTGTTGGGGAGAAGCTACAAATATCTGCTTCTTCCAAGAAGCGGAAGCAGAAGCAGTTTATGAATTTTTTCACAAAAATATCCTTACCAAGAATTCATCTTTACCATATTATTCCTTATAAATTAACCATATCTCTCTCAAAATACAATTATATTTTTCTTTTTCCAATTTCTTTCTACTACCTACTTTTACAAATCTTCTTCCTCTAGGACTAATTTTTATTTTTAGGTATTACTACCAACCATATATAGGATGTCCTACTCTTTAAATCATCTTTTAAAAGCAACTGATTACTAGAAATTCCTAATTCCATTATCACTTTGATTTAACTATATTTTATGTTGTTCAATAGCTTAAATTTATATCTTTTAAGTTATGCTTTACATTTAACTAAATAAATTTTCTAATTAAAATCTTTTATGATAAATATTCAATTTTTTTTTTTTTTTTTATTAATCCAAATGTAAAATGAACTTGATGTCCTTTTCGACATTTACACTGAAAAATACTTTCCGTAACGATTAACCAAACACAAATTATTTATCAAAAGTACTTCTCCAATGAGTTGTCCAAACACAAACTGCTTATTATCCAAAAGTACTTATTTAAAAAGTACTTATGCCAAAAGTACTTTTCAAAATAAGCAGTTTTTGACAGCAATCTCAAACAGGCTATTCTTACTCTGGTGTTAGATTTGTTAATTGTGAGAATGACAATGAGGCTGAGGGACAACGAAAATTCACGGGAATTAGTGGACTTAATGCACAAAGAAAATTTATGGATGGAAAGAAATGGATATGGGGAATTGTTTCAATGATACTAGAGAGTGGAGATGTTGAAGTTCAAATAATAAAGATTACTCGTCCTTAGGATAGATAGCCTCTTACTTCAGGGTAGGGGTGTCCGTGGTACGGTACGGTATGGTATTTTATATTTCAGTACGATAATTTCGGTTTTCGGTTTTTAAAAATGTCATACCACTACTATACCAAACTAATTCGATATGATTCGGTATTTTCATGTTCGATTTTGGTAATTTCGATACGGTAAGTCGGTAACCATAGTTTGTTCGATGGGAGGTACCTGGTGCACTGTGAAATTATTCAAGGTGCACAAAGCTAATCCGACCATCATGATTAAAAGAAAAAATCTCTTACTATTCATTTTTTTATATCTATCTCGTGTCTCTAGTACTTTATGGTTCCACTCTGCAAGAGGCCGTTTCAAATAAGCCAACTAATTGTTCCTATATGCAGGGGTAGATCTTCGTTGTAAATTGCGGTTTCTGAGAATCCATACTCCTCCCATAAAATTAGGTATATCTAATATGATGTTTGAGAACTCATAGTATAAAAGTTTAAATGGTCCACTTAGTCCAGCGGTGGTTCACTTATATATTGGAGTAGATATCTCATTTAAATGTTCCTTAATATTTTTTTCCTAATATATTATCATATAAAATGATAAACATATATAAACAATAAATTTTTCGATAAGGTTGTTTGCTGAACTTTTGGGATGCAGTAATGAACTCATACTTTTGTTTTTTTAGATCCGTCTCTGCCTATATGGTAAGTTTATATATCTATTATGAGCTAGAAATAAAGGAGATCAAGTCCCTATAATGTATCCACTAAAGTGACTGTTGGTTTAATTCCTACATGTACATCATTTAGCTAGAGAGATTAATTCACCGTTGGTTGTTGTTGTGGTTTTTATGAAAGACTTTGGTTGACTAAGCTGTCCCATTAATGTATTCCATGTATTTGAGAAAGACTTAGTTTTTTATTAGGTCTCCCACTAATTAATATATTCAAATATTCTTCACAGACCAAGAAAAATACAAGTGTAAACACTGTGGAAGAAGTTTTTCAAATCTTGTATTCATTGAGTTTTCTCCCATGGACTATTTTCTGTCCCTGCCTGATGGTTGCATATCAGAAATTTTCTCTTATACGTCACAGAAAGATGCTATAAGATCGTCCATTGTTTCAAGAGGATTCAAATCTATGGTTGAATCCGATGCTGTTTGGGAAATTTTTTTGCCGTCTGATTATCAAGATATTATCAATATATCAGAATCTTTCTTGGTTTATTCTTCAAAGAAAGAGCTTTACTATAGTCTCTGTAACTCTCCTATTCTCCTTGATGGAAGCAAACTGGTATGTCCTCTTTTCTTTATAATGTCTGGTTTTAATTAATTCTTTCTTCTTTAAGTAAAAAAAAGAAGAACATGTGTTTTTAATTTCCTCCTAAAGCGCTTTTTATTTGTGATTTCATCTCTCAAATAGAGCTTTTCACTAGATAAGAAGACAGGGAAGAAATGTTTTATGGTGGCACCAAAGGAACTTGCTTTTTCGTGGGAACGTAAACCACATTATTGGGGACTTTCATTTTACCCAGAATCCAGGTTTTTCTATTTTCTCTTTTGATGAATGCAAATTAGTTAATTCAATTACATTTGATGGATCTGACGAGATAGCAATCTTAAATTAGAACATAAACTTGATGAGTTGAGCGTTTATGTTCTTGCTAATAAACTCCTAATTTTGAGATTATGGTTGCAGAGTTCAATATTTGTTAAATTTTAGTGGCTTTTCGTGTATATATCTATCTTTCATGTCAAAAAAGTAAATTCAGTTGAACCAATTGTTCAAAAGCTCCATCCCCCTCTATCTATCAACATTGTTAACAAACAAAAAAAGATAGTATTAAAAATCTCTTTGGCAATCCATCTTTTTCCGGGCCTTCTAAATGAACAACACATAGATACATATATTGAGAAGTAGTAAACTTTTGCAGATTCTCTGAAGCGGCTCATTTACCGGGCTATCGTTGGATTGATATCCATGGCAAGATTGATGGTCAATTGTTGTCAAGGAGAACAACATATGTTGTGTATCTGCTTTTCAGAGAAACTACACATGATATTGAAATTGCTAATTCAGTTGTTAGATTTGTCAACTGTGAGAGTGACAGTGAGGCTAAGGAACGGCGAAAAGTCAGGAAAATTAGTCGACCTGTTGCCCAAACAAGAGAGGATGAATGGATTCAAATAGAAATGGGGAATTTTTTCAATGATACAGGAGAGGATGGAGATGTTGAAGTGCGATTAAGGACTCGTGTTGGGATAGGTGGCTTCTTTGCTCAAGGAATCGAGTTTCGACCAGAATGAAAAAAGGAACACTATGAACAACTCCTTGTTCGATACTATAATCAAGAGCTCGTTTGGGTGAGCTTCAATTAGACTTATAAGCTTATAAGCCCATTAGTAAATGTTTGGTAATTTAAAAATTTATGTGCTTTAAAAAAAATCAAAAGTGAGAAGTTAGAAAAGTGGCTTATAAGCCACTTATGACTTATAAGCTACTTAAAATAAGCTGCTTATAAGCCCACCCAAACAGGTTCTAAATTTGGTTTATCTAGCTAGTATTTATTTAGAATGAAACATAGGAGATCGACTAAACTTGACTCTGTTTACTCGTGCACACATGAATTATTGTTGTTTCTAGTTAGTACAGTATTATATAAACTTAGGAACTAATTACCAACTTAGCATTTTGAGAACAAATTGTTATCCTTTTCTATGGGTTTAGAGAAAGAGTGCTTTGCTTGACTTGTTAGTGTGTTTAAAGTAACATGATTATTGACATATAGCTAAACAAGTACTAACAAATTATATGGTATTCACATAGTCAAAGTTAAATTTCTAGGAAAGACTTCAATACATTCATTTACCTTAAAGTTTAGTTATATTTAATTAGATATCACAGGGACCACGATCTTCATTCAGTGATGACTAAGAGATCAAAAGAGTATCATTCTTTCCCTTTTTAGTTTTTTATTTTAGTCGTAAATGCAATTAATTTTATGAATACAAGAGATCCGCTCAATGAAAAAGTATTTTGTGTCTACGGATGTGTACTGTTATAGGGTGGAAAAGTTGCGCTTGTGTTGACAAGTTAGAAGTTGTTTTAGACTAGGACTCTTTTCAAACTTGTGGAATCCTAATCTCTAGGAATAAGTTATTTCGTTCCTAGTACTTGTGCTAGTTTCCTGCAGTTCTGTATGTTGCTTATAAAAGGCACGAACAAGTTTCTCTGTTGTATCCGTGCCAGTGACTAGCCTGAACCATATTTAAAATGTTTTCAAGTGGTCAGGTCTAGGCCTCCCTTTCATGTAGTCGTTGATATGGTCTTGAACCATTGTTACTACTATATTTCTTGGGCTGATACACAACAATATTGGAAATAGTCATCTCATCCGGACTCCACGCTTTGTACTTTCGGTTCTTTCCATGTCTAGATTTAGAAGAAATTATTTACTCTTGGAAGAAGTTTTCCAAAATTGTGCTTTCGTTTTGTTTGTGTATTAAATTATGAGAATCCGACTTTTGTCAAATATCCTTGTATTTTTAGGAAACTCATTACCCTTGTAGGTTCGGAAAACACTTCGGACTTATATATAATGTTGCAACTGGAAATTCATTTTACTCTACCCCGAGGACATAGGCTTTGCAACACGTTTTTTAAAACAGACAATCCAAATTCAGCAACTTTAATCCAATTTTTTATACAAACAGTCCAAATTCAGCAAGTTTAGATCCAGTGAATTTTCTCATGGACTATTTTATGTCAATGCGAGAAGGCTGCGTATCGAAAATCTTCTCATTAGCATCGCCGAAAGATGTTAGGTCTTTAGTTATCTGGTGAGGATTCAAATCTATGCCTGAAACTGACGCTGTTTGGGAAAGTATTTGCCGTCTGATTATCAAGATATTATCGAGAAATCAAAATCTTTCCCTGTTTACTCTTCCAAGAAAGAGCTTTACTTTAGGCTCTGTAAATCTCCAGTAATCTTTGATAGAAGGAAACTGGTATATCCTCTTTTCTTTATAACTAGTTTCACGGCACGTGCGTGATGTTTGTATGGGCCTAAATCAGTTTTAGGTACACAAATCGAATTTGGATTCGAATATAAGCAGATCTTTGTATCAAAGTTTGAATAAAGGCACAGAATAGACGTAAATGCGTAAAAGTAACTTGATTTCAATATATGGATGTTGAGTACAAATTTGGGCAGAGTTTCGGTATATATTTCTGGATCCCTGTTACATAAAATGAGCTACTATTTATAGGCATAAGCCTTGCCCACGATCTCCACTATCTGCTACCATGTTGTCCCACGATCCTGGTGTGAAGTGGCTGAGTTAGTGGGGTGATGTAGTGGGCTGCAAAGCCGCTTGAACCGAGGAGGATCCACCGAGGTGAGAGTTGACGACCTCGGTGGCTTGGCCCTGTTGCTTGACCGAGGTGATGGTTACCGAAGCTCAGCTCGCGGCTCGCCTTCGGTAACGCATCTTCGGTTTCAAGGCCTCGGCGACTTGCTCAATCGCTTCGGCAGTTGTTTAGTCATGACGTGTTCGGTCGTTTAAGATTTACATGACCGGGGCGGATCACCGCGGGTCGATTTTTACCCAATACAGTTAGTCCCCCCACTCCTCGGTTGCCTGCCGAGGTGACCGAGGAGTGGAATGAAGTCTTTGCGGGAAAGCGACGTGGCTTGATCCTATCCAAGCGTTTCAAAAATTTGCCAACGGTTCGCGTCCCATCAGGTCACTTCTCGTGGACACGTGGCGTTCATCCATCGGTCTCTTGAACTTCCGCGCCGCAATCTTCGCTTCTCTCAACGTTACAATGATGACGCTGACGTCATTTTCCCCTCGTCTCCCACACCTATAAAAGGGGTGTTTCACCGAACATTTTTCTCGCTTCTCTTTGAACGATCAACAGTGCAAAATCAAATAACACTCTCAAAACCTTTCCAAGTTTCCGATTTCGTGACAAAAACTCAACTTCTATTTCTGCCACCATGTCTGCAACAATTTCTAGACAAGATTCTAGTGACTCTGGCGAGAGAGCCAGAGCCGATCAGTTTGCTGCCATCATCGCTAGTGGTGAGTTCGTTACCACCGTGCCGCCGCTTCAAATGGTAGAGTCGGAGGGCGGTGAAGAAGTGTCCTCCGACGTCGGCGCCTCTGGGCGGCGGAGGCAGAGAGCTAGGCATGACATAGCCGCTGGAGGCGAGGACGTCGGCTTGGAGGAGGATGATGTTATTCATGGGGAAGAAGGCGCCGAGGGCGACAATGCCGCGGGCGGTGGAGAGAAAGGGATTGTTACCGAGGGGGGATCTTCGGGCCCTGCGATTCCCCTCGAGCAAGAACTCGAGCCTCACCAGATAATCCCCTCCCACTTCGACAATTCCAAAGATCTAAAATTACAAGCTCAGACGGCTGACCAAGAGGGGAAAAATAGGAATGTCCCCGTGAACACCACCCCGACCCTCATAACTCAAGCTCACATTGAGCGGGTTCGGAGGGAGTGTCAATTCGGGCCCGAGGTCAAGGTTATCGTCCCCGATCCAGCAAGTAGGGTGTGTCACAACATCGAGGGTATGTCTTTTGCTTATACTTACCCCTTCACCCTCGGCTTCTCTCTCCCGGTCCACAAAGTCATCGATGATTTCTGCCGGGCATACAATTTGTGTCTGGCCCAACTTGGCCCCGGTGTCTGGAGGGTCGTCCAATGCATGGATTGGCTGAGCACGGAGGCAAAGGTTGACTTCACTCTGCAACACCTTATTTCTCTTTACTACCCTTACTTCCACAAAGCCGGGGTGGTGGCGCTCAACAACCGAGGCAAGTTCGCCCTCCTCCACAAGAGTGAGGACCACGGAGACCGAGGCTGGAGCGAGCGGTACATCTTGCTGGAGACTAAGGTTCTATCCACCGAACCCAATTTCCCCGAACGGTGGAATAATACACGTAAGTGCCTTTCTTCTTACATTTTACTCCTCGGTGGCTATCTATACTTTACTGACCTCGTCTCTCCATTGTTTCTTCAGCCAACAAGGTGGACATCGTGCCCTCGGCAGGTTTGACTGCATGGGTCAAAGTGATGACCGGGGCTCTCAAACGCTCCGAGAGGACGTGGATGAAGATGGCCGCCGAACTGGGCTGGCAGTGCAAGAGGCACGGTGAGTTTTGAATGAAGCTTTGATAGGTGGGTCACTTTGGATTCTGATTTTGTTTTTCTGAGCTTTCTTCCCTCAGTGCTAGGTTTTCCAAACCGTGCCGCCAATACTAAGAGGAGCAAGAAGAAGAAGGAGGAGAAAAAGAAAGATGGAGAAGAGACCGAGTCAGATGATGATCTGGCTGCGGTGGCGGGAGAATACAAGGGATTGAAGGCTTCCAAGTCTTCAAAAACTTCCAAGGGAGCCCCCGATCAAGGGACTTCCAAAGGTAACATTTCTCCTCGGTCCATGTCGCGAATTATCATTCCTTTTCCGTTTTCTTGCTCAAAAACTTTTTCCTTGATCGCAGGCGTGAAGCGGAAGAGGGCTACCTCGAAAAAGCCATCCCGCTCGGTGACCCCTCGTACCGAGGCGAAGATTCCTCGCCATCCCGAAGCGGCAGCTGAAAGGCGCCGAGGATTGGTGGATGAGCCCGAGGACGAAGCTGCCGAGGCTTGGACTCAAAGAGAAGTTGATGTTATCGATCTTGAGGGCCAAGAACTCGAATCCGCCTCAGCTGCGGAAAAAGCCAAGGGCAAGGCTAAAGTCACCGAGGCGGGTGCTGCTGCGTTCGTTGGAGAGGCTGGCACCGGGTCGGTAAGAGCACTCCGAACCCGCGAGGATTTCGTCCTCGGTGGGGCCTTATCGGAAACTTGAGGTGCCGATCTCTTCAAATCTGCTAGGTTGCAGCGCCGAGGACCTTTTAAGGCTCACACCCTTGCTAGGGCCAACCGAGGACAAGCTCGTGCAAGAGTTTACCTCTGGCCAGCTATACAGTACCATGGCCTCCAACGCAGTAAGGGTAAGTTTCACCATACTTGAAACCCAAAGAGACCAAAGAATTTAGTTTACCTTTACCTTCGGGTTGTTTCTGACTTCGGTTTGTTTGATCTTTGCCTAGAGCTTCATCCTCTCTCTGAAAGCCATCGAGGTCGAGCCCTCGAGGACTGCCGAGGTTCGGCGCGTGGCTCGCCTATGGGACCAGCAAAAGGATAAATTCAATGCCCAGATAGCTTTGCTGAAAGCTGATCTAGCTAAGTCCCAGGCCGATCTACGCGAAGCCGAGGCGAATTCCGAGGCCAAGATTAAGATCCTTAGTGATGATTTTCAAGCTGAACGCTCGAGGTTGGCTGAAGAGGTCGCGAGGCTGGATGATGAGCTGTCTCGAACCAAGACCGAGGCCGTGAACATGGGCAAAAAGCATCACGAGCAGTTGAAAAATCATCTGCTCCATATCAAGGAGCTGGAGATTGAGAACTCCAAGCTTTCCACCAAGGACGCTCAGATTGCCGCCCTTCAAGATGAAATTGCTGATCGAAAGAGTAGGGCTGCACTCAAGGTCAAGAGGGCCGAGCTTGACAAGCGGTGGGCCATCATTTAGTCTCGGCTAAAGTTGCTCAAGCGGTGTCGCGCCGGGGAGATCAACTTAGATGAAGAGATTGAGAAAGCCGAGGTCAAGGCGGCCGAAGCTCAGGCCATCATCGATGAACTTCCGTCGAGTGAAGCCTCGAGCGGCGACGAGGAGGAAGAAGAAGATGAAGATGCCGAAGGGGGCTTCGAGGATGGAGGTGATTCTCCCGAGGCATAAGTCGCTTATAACACTTCTTTTGTAAGCCTTCGGACTTTTAAGTTTGGACTTTTGGACCTTCGGGTCATTTTTGAATGTAAATGTTCAGCCTTCGGGCCTTTAATGAAAGTTTTTGCATCTTTACTTCGCGTGATGGCTTTCTACATATACCGAACACTTTGATGCGAACTTTAATGTTTGCTTGCAAAACTTAAGCAGAGTTTGACCGATGCAAACTTAGGACGACGTCTCGCCCTCGAGTCGATGCATTGTGCGGCTTCAAAATGTAAGATTCACACAGATAAAATGGGTGTAAACGAAGTCGTTTTATTGATATCGGTGAGCCAAAAGGCTATGTACAAAGAACCAGGTCGGAGCGGACCTTGGGTAAAGAACAAATTTTCAAATAAGAGCAAACTAGAATCATGCCGCTATCGGGCTAATTTACAATGTACTAAATCTTATCCTCGGGCATCAGTCCCTAGTTGTCGGAAAGATAAGCTTCGATTGGGAGGCTCGATGTCGACCTCGATATCAACCCTTCTCACTCCCCCCCAGTGTTCGGTTGTGATTCTTGAGAGCACTGGAGTCGGTTCGGTTCGCTTCCTGAAAAGGTCAAGCAAAAAGATGGAACGAGGAGTAAGTTAGTACATTGTCTATCAATGCCATGGGAGCGTTGTTCGGCTCGGGGCTGTTTAATTTAAAAAGAATTGAAAGATATTTACCTCGGCTAAAGTAGTATCGCTTCAGATGGGAGACATTCCAATTCAGAGGTTCGGGTTCGCCTTGAAGAGACTCGATTTGATAAGAGCCTTTTCCAACGATTGCTTTGACCCTGTAGGGTCCTTCCCAATTTGCGATAAGCTTCCCCCCGTTGTCCTCCTTTGTTGATTGGTTAACAGTTTTCAACACATAATCTCCCACCTTGAAATCTCTAAATTTAGCTTTCCTGTTGAGGTAAGCCTCGATCTGCCTTTTTTGGGCAACAAGCCGAACCAAAGCTAATTCTCTCTTCTCTTCGAGCAAGTCTAGCTCAATGCGCATCGCCTCTTGATTGGCGTCTTCGGTTGTGTGAGCATACCGAAGGCTTGGTTCGCCCACTTCTACTGGGATGAGAGAATCCATGCCATAGGCTAGTGAAAAGGGAGTCTCACCGGTGCTGTTCTTCTCAGTTGTTCGCATGGCCCACAGCACCCCGGGCAGCTCCTCGGGCCAAGGACCTTTCTTCTCATCGAGTCGCTTCTTCAAATTTTCAATTATGATCCTGTTTGAAGACTCAGCTTGGCCATTAGCACTTGGGTGATATGGAGTCGAGGCTATTCTTTTGATCCCCCACTGTTTGAAAAAGTCAGTGATAGCTGCCCCCATGAATTGTTTGCCATTGTCACAAGCGATCTCTCTTGGGACGCCGAACCTGTAGATGATGTTCTTTTTGATGAAATCGATTACTTGCTTTTGCTTCACTTCGGTGAGAGCTGCCGCTTCCACCCATTTTGTAAAGTAATCGGTCAACACTAAGATGAAACGAACACCACATTTTCCTTTGGGCAATGGTCCCACGACATCCATTCCCCATTTCATGAAGGGCCACGGTGACACTACCGAATCAAGAGGCTCGGCCTGTTGGTGAATCATTGGTCCGTGGCGCTGGCATTTATCACATTTTTGCACGAAGGTTTTCACATCAGCACTTATTGTGGGCCAATAATACCCAGCTCTTAGCAATTTACGCACTAGAGATTTTCCCCCTGAGTGGGTTCCGCATTCACCTTTGTGCACTTCAGCCATCACATACCTTGCCTCGTCGGGGCCCAAGCATTTGGCCATCGGGCCGCAATACAATCTTTTGTATAAATTTCCCTCGATCAAGTGATACGAGGCCGCTTGAGTTCTCAGCTTCCTTGCTTCTTTTCTATCTTGGGGGACAGTCCCCGAGTCGAAGTAGGAGATGAATTTGCTTCGCCAATCCCAACGATTATCCACGGAATTAACTTGTAACTTCATCTCTCTCATTTGTGCTGACAACAATCGAACCACCGAGTCAGTCCCCGAGTGGGCTTCATCGATTGCCGAACCAAGATTCGCCAAGGCATCAGCCTCGGTGTTCTCCTCCCGAGGTACTTGCTTAATCTGCCATTCTTGGAATTGTGTTAAGATCCTTTGTGCTCGATCCAAGTATAGCTGCATTCTGGGCTCTCGAGCCGTATAATCACCGAGGATTTGGTTGACCACCAATTGTGAATCACACCTTAGTTCGATCCTTTCAACCCTCATTTCTTTAGCTAGCTCCAAGCCTGCTAGAGCCGCTTCATACTCCGCTTCGTTGTTGGTTACTTTTTTGAACCGAACCGAATGCCTGATCTTCTCTCCGGTGGGTGCCCTCAATACAATGCCTAACCCCGAACCTTTTGAATTTGTTGCCCCATCGGTGTGCAGTACCCACAGTTCCGAAGGGGATCCTTTTGCCCTAGAGTTCTCCTTTTCCGCCTCGGGCAAAATTCCAATGCTAAAATCAGCCACGAAGTCCGCCAAGACTTGGGACTTAATGGCAGTTCGAGGTTGATAAGTGATGTCATATTCACTTAGTTCAACCGCCCATTTGGATAACCTCCCCGACAACTCTGGCTTGTGCAATATATTTCTTAAGGGGAAGGTTGAAACTACTGCTATTGGGTGGCATTGAAAATAGGGGCGTAGTTTTCGAGCAGTAATTAGTAAGGCAAGAGCTAATTTTTCCAAGTGTGAGTACCTGGTTTCAGCATCGAGGAGTGTCTTGCGTACATAATAGATGGGTTGTTGTTTGCCATCTTCCTCTCGAACCAGCACCGCACTGACTGATACCTCGGACACTGCTAAATATACCAGCAATGTCTCTCCTTCCTTTGGCTTGGCAAGCAACGGTGCGTTAGCCAAGTATTGCTTCAGATCTTTCAGCGCCTGTTTACACTCCGGTGTCCACTCGAAGTGATTGTTCTTTCTCAGAACGGAGAAGAAGTTGTGGCATCGCTCTGAGGACCTTGAGATAAAGCGACTCAAGGCAGCGACTCGGCCAGTTAAGCGTTGAACCTCCTTTACCCCGGTTAACTCCTCGGGGATTTCTTCAATGGCTTTGATTTTGTCTGGGTTGGCTTCGATTCCTCGTTCGGAGACAATAAAACCCAAGAATTTGCCTGATCCTACGCCGAAGGCGCACTTCCCAGGGTTCAATTTCATACCATATTGTCTCAATACAGCAAAAGCCTCCCTTAGATGATTCAAATGATCCTCGATTTGGATCGATTTGATGAGCATGTCGTCTATGTAGACCTCCATAGACTTCCCGATGTACTCTTTAAACATGCGACACACCAGCCTTTGGTATGTCGCCCCGGCGTTCTTTAGACCGAAGGGCATCACTTTATAATAGAAGGTACCTCGGTCTGTGATGAACGAGGTTTTCTCTTCGTCCTTCGGGTCCATGAGGATTTGATTGTACCCCGAGTATGCATCTAGAAAAGTTAATAGTTTATGTCCAGCCGTGGAGTCTATTAACCTGTCAATTTGTGGTAGTGGGTATGAATCTTTGGGGCAAGCTTTGTTCAGGTCAGTATAATCTACGCACATTCTCCACTTGCCATTTTTCTTCGGCACAACCACAACATTGGCCAACCACTCGGGGCATTTCACTTCTCTGATGAAGCCATTCTCTAGCAATTTGGCGGTCTCGTCCTCGATCGCCTTCTTTTTGACCCCGGCGTGAGGTCTTTTCTTCTGCTTCACCGGGGTAAATTTTAGGTCTACATTCAGTTTGTGGGTCATGATCTCCGGATCGATACCCGTCATGTCTGAATGCGACCAGGCAAAACAATCGTGGTTGGACTTCAAAACTTCTATGATTGCTTTCTTTGTCTCCGGGTCCAACTCCGAGCCGACAAATACTTTCCTATAGGGGAAATCTTTCGATAGAGTGAAAGATTCCAACTCTTCAATAGTTGAGTCCTCGGCCTTTTGCTTCCGAGGCTCTTGAACACAGGCTGGAATTTTTTCGACTCCTCCTCGGGCGTCCTCCCCGCTTGACCCCGAATCTTGTAGTTGCTATTATTTTGGCCCAACCGGGGCGACTCCACTTTTTAGTGCAACTGAATAGCACTCTCTTGCTACTCGCTGCTCCTCTTTGATCGATCTAACTCCCCAAGGTGTAGGGAATTTGATCACTTGATGTAGGGTGGAAGGAACAGCCTCCATGGAGTGAATCCATGGTCTTCCGAGGATTACATTGTAAGCTAGATCCTCGGGCATAACTTGGAACAGTGTCTCTTTGGTAACTCCCTCAGCGAATGTTTTGAGTGTGATCTCACCCAATGTCTTCTCCGTGGAGTTGTTGAAGCCAGCTAACACTGTTGACTTGGGAACAACTTCACCTTTCAACCACATCTTCTTAACGGCCCCGTAGCTAATTATGTTAACTGAGCTCCCGGGGTCGATCAAGACTCTTTTGATATCGGAGTCATTGATCCTCAACATGATGACTAGCGCGTCATTATGGGGGAACATCATCCCATCACAATCATCGTCATCGAAGACAATATCTTTGCCCGAGCCTCCAACCCGAGTCCTTTTCTCCATAGTGATGGAGAGCTTAGCGAACTTTTTGGCAGCGGCAAAGTTCACGCCACATTCACTTCAGATCCCCCGGTGATAACATTCACCACTCTTTCAGGGGGTGGAGCCCGAGGTGGTTGTCCATCACCTCGGTTCTTGGAAAAGTTGTCTTTCCCTTTATCAGTAAGGAAATCTGCCAAGACTCCCTTCTTCAGTAGGTGGGCCACTTCGAGGCGTAAGGCTTTGCAGTCCTCGGTTCTGTGGCCATAATCTGCATGAAATTCACAATGCAGATTCTGATCCCTTTTGTCTGCCAGGGTCCTCATATCTTTGGGAACCCTTACCCCGGCTGTCCCCTTGACAACGTCGACCAGCTCCGAGGTCAAAATGTTGAAATTATAATCTTGGATCCGAGGAAGATCCTTTCTGGGGACCGAAGCGGAGCTCGAGGGATTTCTTTGGTTCGTATTGGTCTGAACCTTCACTCCGAGCCTTTGGCTTATATGAGAGGCTGGGTATGAGTTACCGGGGGCGTTCCCCAACCTCTGGCTAACATGTTGCCTCGTCGAAGTGTAAGGTTCATACCTCCCCTTCGAATTATTTCGTGGCGCCTCGGCGCGGTTTGAAGTATCACCTCGGTTATGATAACCTCGGTTCTTGAACTCTGCCTCCTCCAATCTGATTTTGGAGTAAGCTCGTCTATGTAGATCCTCCCACGTCAGGACCTGATATTGTTGCAACTCTTTGCGCAATTCAGCTGCAACACCTGAATTGCGACTATTGATACCCTTTTCGAATGCCATGATGGCCAAGGTATCATCCATTCGAGGCAATTCCATGCGTTCAGCGTGGAACCGCTCGAGGAACTCTTTAAGTGGCTCACCGGACCGTTGCTTTACTTCACATATATCCTCCTTCCTCTGGAGGATCTTTTGCGCGCCGGTGTGAGCCTTGACAAAGGCGCTGGATAGTTCTTTAAACGAAGAGATTGACCCCGCTGGCAAGCACAAATACCACCGAAGAGCACCTTTTTCTAATGAACTACCAAACTTTTTTAAGAACATCGACTCGAGCTGTGTGGATGTTAAGTCGTTGCTCTTTACCATGGACATGTATTCCCTGATGTGCTCCTTGGGATCAGTCGTCCCATCGTACTTTTTAAGGAATGTGAGTTTGAAGCCCGGGGGAGTTGGAGCTGGAGCTGCTTCGGGCTTATAGGGCTGCTCCCTATATCGCTCGATGTCAAGATCATCTTCCTCCTTGCTTATCCCCGGTAGGCCTTCGAGGCACTTTTCCACGCGCGCCTCGATGCGCGCCTCGATTTCTCTACTCATTCTTTCAACGTCGACCGAGGACGTTGTCTCAGCCACGGTGGGAAACGTCCCGAAGTGTGGCGATGCAGTTGGGTTATTCCTCGAGCCCCCAGACGTGGCTCCATTATGAGGTCCCCCTGTTGTCGCGCCCGGAGGAACGAAGGGCGGGATGCCTCCACCGGGAGCCAAAGGCTGGGCGCTGTTTGGGGCAGCGCTATTTCTCACTTCCAACGAAGCGCGAAACTCAGCGTTGATACTGGCCTGCTCATCCTGCTTACTTTGGAGAGCCCTAAGTGTGGTGACAACATACATTTGAAATTCTTCAGTTGTCATTGGGGTTAGGAGTTGTTGGTTCAGCGGAACGTCAACCCGATCGTTGTTACCGCCGTTGTTGTTATCAGCCATAACGTTGGATCACAAATTTTCGACAAAGAACAGATTTGGAACTTTGGAACAAAGCGTTACTGCTTATATCCCCACAGACGGCGCCAATTTGTATGGGCCTAAATCAGTTTTAGGTACACAAATCGAATTTGGATTCGAATATAAGCAGATCTTTGTATCAAAGTTTGAATAAAGGCACAGAATAGACGTAAATGCGTAAAAGCACCTTGATTTCAATATATGGATGTTGAGTACAAATTTGGGCAGAGTTTCGGTATATATTTCTGGATCCCTGTTACATAAAATGAGCTACTATTTATAGGCATAAGCCTTGCCCACGATCTCCACTATCTGCTACCATGTTGTCCCACGATCCTGGTGTGAAGTGGCTGAGTTAGTGGGGGTGATGTAGTGGGCTGCAAAGCCGCTTGAACCGAGGAGGATCCACCGAGGTGAGAGTTGACGACCTCGGTTGCTTGGCCCTGTTGTTTGACCGAGGTGATGGTTACCGAAGCTCAGCTCGCGGCTCGCCTTCGGTAACGCATCTTCGGTTTCAAGGCGTCGGCGACTTGCTCAATCGCTTCGGCAGTTGTTTAGTCGTGACGTGTTCGGTCGTTTAAGATTTACATGATCGGGGCGGATCACCACGGGTCGATTTTTACCCAATACAATGTTAACAATCAATATCATTACAACAAAGCTTTGTATTAGTTATCTTTTTTTTTTTTGTGTGTGTTAAATTGTAAAATACTGATCTATCAGGAGTAGACTCCATTGGAAAAGGAAAAGAATAATATATACTCTTTTACATGATACTCCAACTAACCCTAAATGGAAAAGGTTTTGTGTATTATATGGAAAAGGTTGTGTATTATACTGGAGATGATCAGATCATATATTTGGCTTAAGAACTGTTATTGTCTAATAAAAAGGACTTCCATGGATGAACACAATCTACCAGTATGTAATTATCAGCATGTACTTGGCTTAAGAACTCTTGTTGGCTAATCAAGATGATTCTGATGGGACGCCAAGAAGATGATTCCTATGTGGTGAATACTACTCCCTTCGATCATTTTTAGTTGTCATGTTTGACTTTGCAAATCCTTTAAGAAAATATTAATTAAAAGTATAATCAGATCAAAATGTCCTTATTTATTATTTAATCTCAATTTATTATTACTCTTACTTTCAATATATTTATCTCTCTACACATTTTGTAGACTAATTAAGTATAACTAAATCGGACCGGAGGGAATATCTATCTAATTGAAGTATAGGAAAATCAAATTGTGGTAGGCTGGAGTTCATTTTCTGATCCACTAAGCTTAAAATTGAAGAAAAAAATACTTAAAAGAGACAACTTAAGTGCATTACCATTAGAAACTGACAGATTATATTACTACCAGCCTTTTCAAATACTTTCATAAGTTGATAAAAACAATTTTAATTAAGAACAAATATCATATAAGTTGAAGTCTTATGGTACAATTCCAAGAAGTCAAGAAGGACACACCTACAATCATAATAAGGTCTTCAATTTTGCATATAGAAATTAGTATACCACAGTTGTAATCCCTTAACTGCTGATCTATTTCGTCATTGTCATTGAAAGTTTCTTTTTGGTACTCAGCATCTAAGATGTCAGAAACCTAAGGAAAGTCTTTTACCAAATATGCTTGAAAAGATAACAAATAAATTTTGACTGCTACAAATATCCGGACTATTAGAAATATAATTTTCAATTATGTTCGAGGGATATATGTTGTTCGTGCAAGCTAATGAATAGAGTTTTATGTCATGTCCAGTCTTATAGATTAATGGCGGTCTTAATGGACAATGAAAAACTGAAATGAAATTATAGTTGCTATTATTTCATTTATTATCACATATATCTAGAAAAGATTACAGTTGCTAAGATTTTCATTGTGATTACATATATATATGTTGATATATATACTCAAGATTATTCAGCAGTCACAATACCTTGTTAAGAAAGCAATTGTCAAAAAATAAAATACTAACATAGTATGATAAGCAACTGAGCACATGGAGAAAAGAATTGTGCAGAAATTATTGAAAGGAGACATTGAATAATAGGTCTGGAGAAAAGATTATCGATATACCAGATGCTAATAGAGGATGTAATTGTATATACAATTCTAACCTTGATGAAATTTATACAAACAATGATTCCACAAAATTTGTTTTTCCTGCGATGCAAGAAAATGAAGTTTGATGTATAGACATAAATTTATAAAAATCAGTTCGTAAATGATCTTAATTCTGGATAAGAAAATGCATAATGGAATGGAATTTTACAAAATGTATGCACATAACATTCCATATAAACAACACAATAGTTGAGTTGTTGGTCACAGTTTCCTATTTCACTCTAAGATGTTAGTCTAGACACCCCTGACATCATTTGGAATCAAGGGAGACCGAGCAAATGAACGAAGATTCTTTTGATGTATTTATAAAGAGTTTCTGAAGCAAACATAAGGTAGAAATCAAAAGTTGATCAAGTGTTAAAGAAAATGATAGTTAAGACATATAGAGCAACAAACAGATAAAGAAGATAGAAAGCTCATGTAAAACTACAGTAGCAAAAAATAGGATTGCACGAGGGAATATGGATATAGAATCCTGATGATGCTGCAAAAGAAGAGAATACTGGCACTGGAATAACATTACCCTGCCTATGCATTTTCCAAGCTACACCAATTTGGGAACCCTAGATAGGAGGTTGCTACAGCTAGCCTTCGTCATTCTTCCTTCCTGTTAAAGATGAAACACATCCACCATGTTTTCTTCAAAACAAAAAGAAAAACTATATGCCAAAACAATTTCTATCTTATCTAGCATGAAAGTTTCCACAATGAAACCACTAACAAATTTGGCATCTCCCTGAAAATAAAATAAGTAGATAGCAATCATCCTTGAAAAAGAATGAAGGAGTTATTCTGTTAAGGTTATACATTAATAATGCCCTGACTATAAAGCAGCGTTGAAATTACGTTTATGGTGGCATTGTAAATTTATACATGAAATATAATTGAAAATGAGTGTGGGGCGAGGGAGAATAGTTGGACCGACAGAAGCAAAACCCTGAGAACGTTTCATGCGTAGCAACAAAAGTATGACTATTCAGAGAAAGTGAAGCTAAGGGCATCAGGTTTTTAATTGGATCCTGTTTGAAAGATCACATCCCTTCCTATCAATGAATATGACTAATTGTCTGGAGAAGCTCTGCCAACCGATGCGTCTTTTTGGTTTTCCGTGCGTCTGGATTTTGTTTCCTAGGTTTGGTAATTTTTATATTTTATAAGGGTATTAAAGTAATCTGACTTTTTAAGTTTTAGGATTCCTGCTTTTATAGTAGCATGATGATATATGATATGATGATCTTTGTCTACACTGACATAATGAAAGATATCAGCATGATTATGTCATTTATGAATAATCAATGTTTTAAAAGGCATTTTCAAGGCCTGGGGAGAGACGTGACAAAAATTGCACATCGGCGATCCGACGGGGCATAGATCTAAAAGCCGTAAGCCCCACAATTTTGGGGCATAAGCTTAGGCGTTGGGCAAGTCTTGGGGCATAAGTTTCGAAAAAATTAAATTAAGAAATCATTTCTCAATAAATCTTCTATTTAAAACCTACACTCAAATATCAACTCTTTATTAAATTCTCAATTTTTTTTATTATTTCTTAGTTCTACATAATTTTTTACTCTTATCCTTACATATTTTTAATATTTTCTAGAATTTCTACGTAATTTTACCCTTTTATGTGATTTATATTTATTAAAAATATTTATATCAATAATATTAATATATAAAATATTAAAATTAGAGATCTTTGTGGCTTACGCCCAGTGTCTCGAGGCTTACGCCTCGCCTCACGCTCACACCTTTTAAAACATTGATCATAGGTAAAATTCCAATGAATCGAGGTGCAATTTATCATTTTTAATATTCTTTTCTAATTTTAAGTTGCGAATGTTACTTATATGTAGTGTTTTAAAAGGCATTTTCGGGTAGCGTCCCCAGGCTATCCCTGGGGCGAGCAGTAGAAAAAAAAAAAAGCACCGGAGCAATCTGGCGAGGTGTAAGTACTGAAAGACGTAAACCCCACAACTTGGGGCGTATTGATGCATACTCTAAGGCGTTGGCGACCGTAATTTTTTTTTTTTTAAAAAATCTCAATAAATTCTTTATCTAATGCCTACACTCAAATGTCAATTTTCCAATTAAATAGTCAAAAGTATTTGTCAAATTGTTAATTTTTTTTATTCTTATCCCTACGTAATTTTCTTACACTTCCGTAATCCTTAAAATTTTTAGAATTACTTTCTACATAATTTTATCTTTTTTATATGATTTATGCCTTTTAAAGATATTTATTTCAATAATATCAATTATAAAAATATTAAATATTAAAGATCTGTGAGGCTTACGCCTAGTGCCTCGTAGGTTACGCCTTGTCCGGTAAAGCGCCTAGTGTCCACGCCTTTTAAAACATTGCTTATATGACATTTTAACTGCTCATGAAATTTCAGAATTTAACTTTACTTATGTATTGTATTAATGATAGCAGAAAAATATTGAAGTAATTTTAAAATGTCGTGGTCTAGAGTTCATCCCATCAAAGTTGAAGCTTTGAACAATCAAAATATGGAATTCTTATTAAGTCATGAAAATTGTAAATAGAATGGTGTGAAGAACATGTTCTTTTTTTATTTTATTTATTTAATTCTACCGGATGTACTTTTGTATGGGTGATTTCATTTCTTAAACAGAGGATTTCACTTGATAAGAGGACTGGGAAGAAATGTCTTATGGTGGCGGCAAAGGCACTTGTATATGCATGGGATAATCTGCGATATTGGGTGCTTGCGATGTGGGTGCCAACAAAGGTCAAAGGTATCACAACAATTAAGTCCAAGGTGTATATAAGGGTAGACAAATCAAGGTCAAAGGCTTATCCAAGAAGGCCTGTATCATTTTCCGACTAGAGCAAACTTAGGATTTCCCTTTGCACACACACGGGGCAAGTTCTAGCCACCAATATGCAAACATGGAGTACAATAAGAATATGCCTCACAACACACATTGCACACAGTTCACACAAAATGGCTCCATCACAACTCTCAATCAAGCAAATAGGGTGCAACTTGTGGAAAATTAAGCACTAATGCACAAAGGTTCACAACAAAATCAAGTGAGTGAACTCAAGCATCTCAAGGGGGTCATTCCATTTTTTCTAGTCATGCATCACAATTTAAAACCAAAAGACATCACAAAGAGCACATGCAATAAGTTCAAGTCCACCGGTATCAAACAAATCAAAGGCAGCTAGCATTCTACCCATTTCTTTCGTCTAGGGCCATCTATAACAAACTACTCTAATCCTAATAAAAATAAAGAAACTACCTGGTTCAAAGGCCTCCCCGTGGAAAAGAACCGAGGCCATAAGAAAAACCACGGGGTAGATGACTGTACCACTACTAAAACTAACAAGAAAATCTTTTTGAAATTTTTCATTGGTTTTCTAATTTTTTTTTTTTTCATTTTTTATATGTTAAAGCAAGAAACAAATAAAAATAAAGTTAAGTGAGAAAAATAAAAATTGCTGAAATTAACTACCTAAAGGTACAATCATCCATAACCTCAAAATTTTGGAAGTTTCCCCAACTCACACTTAAAATCAAGCGCTGTCCTCAGTGCGAACAAAAATAGAGTGCAAGAGTGAAAAGAACTTCCCTGAAGGCCGAAAAGGGCCTAGCCTTTGGCGCTAGCAGTGACACCATCTCTATTACGAACCTACCAAGCATCCGTAGAGCAAGGGGTACTCAGACTTCCCCCAACAGGTCATCAATATTAGGCAAGGGTGAGGACACCCCACACTTAAACTCGACATTACATGAACCTGCAATCCAAAGAATCACCCAAAGTAATATACAACCATAAAAATACTAATAAAAATAAATAAAAGTAAAGCAAGCAAATTGGATTGCCTCCCAAGAAGCGCCTTAGTTAATGTGGTGGCACAACGAAGACAACTTCATCACTTTTGTCTCCACCTTGAACTAATGAATTGAATTCCCAACTTTGCCTCAAACTTATGACTATGGTATTGAGGTGGTGGCAAAAATACAAAAGAACCAAGTAACCAATGTCGCATTTTGCACTTCTTGGCCTTTACATGAGGGATGTCGTTTTGTCTCCTCGGTATCACAAACTTTAAAATATAAGCACCTTGTTCCTCCTCATTTGGTTTCTTCATAGGCTCGGGTGGCTCAATTTTCATGTCACCATCCAAACACAATGTTGAAAAATGATTGGAATGAGGCCCAATGCGTTCCAATTCTAAAATTGCATTACTTTTGACACCCTCACTTGCACAAACACTAGAATCCTCAAATATGATTTTTTCTATTTCCTCACTTGACTCTAATGTAATTTTTTCAACCTTGGCATCATCAACTAATATTGGGTCGAATGGTAGGAATTCCACTTTTTCCTCCTCAAATTGGCTTCTAAGCTCTTCTATCTCAAATATACTATTCACGACAACTGATAATTGGGCATTAGACACCTCAACCATATCACTCAAATTCGCCTCCAAGTCGTGAATAGCCAAGCCAAATCGGTAGATCTCTTGTCCGAGCTCCACTCTTTCTTCCATAAATTGCATCGTCATTGTTGACACCGAATTTTGTCCCGGAATTATTCAAATTAATAATTTATTATGGAAGGGTTGTAATTAAGGTTAAAATTGAGAGTAAAAAGGAAAAACAATTGAATTTCAATAGAAAAAGGCTAAAAACGAAATGCGCAGCCTCAATTGTGACCCACCCATGCAAACCCCTTATATACCAACCTATAATTCCCCTATACCCATCAGTTCCAATCTCCCAACCCAGTTCATTACCCGCGACCCATTTCTCCCTAAACCCGACCCAAAGCCCTCATCTTCTCCGTACGATCAACATGCTGGACAAATAATCTTGTTCCAGCTGGTATCCTTGGTCTCTCTCACCAGTACAAAGCTTCACCAATCTCGTCCGTGCATTTTGAGTGAGCTTTTGATCCGAGCCGTCAAAGGCATTCTAACGTTAATTTCCCTCAGGATAAAGATGAAATGGTACGATCCCTAAAGGGATTAGACTATTTCATCCTTGTCTTAAAAGGAAACGGCAGAAAATCAGGGGTCGATTTGGGAAATTGAGAAAAATCCGAAACCCTAAGGCGAGGTATATATATGCTTTATTCTTTCATTTTGGGGGAGGATTTTAACACACAAAAAACGGCAGTATCAATATTTTTTCAGATTTTTCTCTCAGTTTAAAAAATATATACTCATAGTGTTTTAGTTTCTGGTTTCGAATCGAGCATCGCTTTCAACTTTATGTCATCGCTTCATTAGTTGTGTCGTCGCTTCACCAGTCGTCGTCGTCGCTTGGTCGAGTCGCGTCCATTTTTCAGTTTTCGCTCTTGTTCCCTGCTCTACAACAGGTAATACTCTTTCTTTATATTTTCAGTTACAATGTATTAGACTTCTTGACACGATTTCGGTTTGAACTGGATACCGTTTATATAAGGATGTGATTTTCTGTTTTCTAGCTATGCTTAAGGTCTTGAATAATAAAAAACTGATGAGTTTCATCCATGTAAACAGCATTGTTGTTTAGAGAATATGATAAAGTTTCGACCTTTGTGTTCTTACGCATTTGTATAAAATTAAAAGCATGGCTGTGTAAGCTTGTTTGGCCTAAAAATGAATCAGTTGTCCTGTTGTTATTTGCTTGGCTGTTCAAGAGGTGTTTTCAGGGATGAAAAGGGGTATGCTTTGTGTTGGTTTGTTTTTTTTTTTGGTTCTGTGAGATAAAGGAGTAGTCCAGGAATAGAAGCAGCAGCCGCGTAGTTCTTTTGGTCTGTGAGTGTATGCAGGGGTGTCTATGGGCCTCTGTTTCTTTGTTTGGTTATTGAAAGAGGGGCTGTTTGTGTCTGTTTAGGCTGGAGCTTGGCCAGGGATAGTCTGTTATGCGAGATGTGAGAGGTGGTGCTCTCCTTGTTTTGATATGTAGGTGTAGCAGGTGAGAATTGATGCTTTGAGGTCAGGGAGTGTCCTGGTAGCTTATGGTGGAAGCTGTTCTAGGTAGTTGGTTTGTAGGATGTTTGTGGAGTTGTTCAGATATTGGTGTGTGCCTGTGAGCATGGTAAGAATGCAGGGAGCATATGAGTAGTTGATAGGTAGTGAGCAGCAGGGGTTCCAGGGTTGTTTTGGTGTTCAGTGAGGTGTTCTGGCAGTTCAGGTGATGTTTGGTGAGCTGAAGGAGTGTAGAGGAGTTTGTGGCTGTTGTAAGCTATGTGAGTGTGTATTCAGGGCAGTGAGGGAGCTCAGGTAAGGTGGTGTTTGAAGCTTTTCCTGTTGTCTCTATTGCCTGGTTTCTGTTTCTGTGAGGAATATCAGGGGATGTTTTCAGTTTGTTCATGTTCCTGTGTGAGTGATAGGAGTTTCTGTTAACCTGAGGGAGTCTGGAGTTGGTCCTAGGTGCAGTAGTGTAGTTGCTGAAGTTTCTGTCTATTTCAAGATAGAAAGAGTAGTTAGTTCTGGAGTGGAGGGCTAGTCTGTTTCCCTTGTTGAAAGTAGTTAGGAGAGGTTTGGTGAGCTGTGAGGGAGTCAGGCAGGTCTGGAGTTTGGTTTAGGTAGTGCCTGAGTGTTCAAGTATGGTATCTTGCTCTTGTTCCTTCTTGTTTTAGTTATAAATGCTAGTTTGAAGCTCATGTATGCAGGAGAGGCTTTAGGTATAAATGGTGAATGACTAGCCTCAAGCTCCTTCCTGGTGAAATGTGTTTGCCATAGCCCTGTTCAGCTTCCATCTTTGTTGGAGGCATTTGTTAATATGTAGATAAAAACTCGTACTCTGTTATAGTTTTCCTTCGAATTCAGCCTAGTAAGAATGGTGGGTGTGTGTCTGAACATCCTGAGATTTTGACTGCATAAATGAAGCTTCTTTAGTGGTTTTCCCCTTTGGGGTTTAATGTCATAAGTCTCTGTCTAACTCTGCAAATATTGCTAATAGATTTCAAGTCATAATTCAGTATTCGATTAAAATTTCTTTAACCTGATTGCTAATGTAGTTATAGTTAATTTTCCATATCCGAGCTATTGGTTATCAAATACTAATTTCTTTTCTCCTTCCTTTCTTGACATGAACCTTGGGGCGAGTTCGAGTTGAATAAAACTCACAAATGGGAACGGCTTGCATTTGGAAGTTACTTGAATCACTCCGCATTTTCGGGACTTGATATCCCCGAAAATGTGAAACAAAAGAAAATTGAATAAATGAAAAAGCCTTGTGAAATACAGGGCTCTACTTAAGTTCGCTATCCCGGGTTCTACTTTCTGAAACTCCTTCTCTCCCATCCCCTTTTAGAAAGCATGTTTTAGGACTTTTTGTATGATTAGAAGCCTGGTAGATTAGTCGTTTTAACTGAATTGTTATCTTATTGTTTTGATTGATTATAAATTGCGTATCCTGTCTCTTTGGGACTCGCCGGTTAATTTAATATAGTAGAAACCTTTAGTTAATTTTCGAGTGCAAAAGGAATAAAGTTAAAATTGTACCTATTTATTCATTACTTATATTTAGGCAATTATTTATCCATTTATTAAATTTACTTATTTATTCATTAATTAAATTAATTAAGTGGCATTTATTATCAATTTACCTGTTTAATTTTAATTAATCATTTATCTACCTAATCAATTATAATTATTTATTTACTTATTTATTCATTTATCTACAAAGTTATTTAAGTGGTATTTATTTATTATTTCATTTATTTATTTTATTTTATTTATTTAATTAATTAATTCTAATTAATCATTTATTTGCTTAATCAAATTATATTTAACTAGTCAAATTATTATCGCTTATCCCTCATCTAATTGAAATCATATAAATATTTATTTATCTACTTAAGTCATTTATCTATTTATTTATTTATTTATCTAATTAATTAATCAATCAATTATTATTCTTTATCCAATCATTTGTTAAATTTATTTACTGAATTTTAATTAGCCCTTATTTATTTAGTCAATTAATCAACCCTTATCTCATTATTCATTTAATTAATCTTAAATTTTGTTCAAATATTGTCATAATCAATTTTATCTTCTCTGTATTATTTATTACCTATTTATTTTATTTAAAATTTGTCCCAAACTAAATTTCAAGTAAAATTCGTGAAAATCGCCGGATTAACCGCCTTTGGCGGATTTTCGAAAGTGCTCCCGTAATAAGGACCTTCTTTCGAATTTAACAGAACCACTTACCTAAGAATCTCTGAATTTAATTTAATTTCTTTTAAATAAAAGTTAAATTGCACTCCTTAGTTAACTTAGGTTCCTAATAATCCTTAAATTAGGTGGCGACTCCAAAGAAACCCTTTGGAATAGTGAATTGAATTACTTCGGCTCGGATGCCTTTGATCAAATGGAAGGATGGATGCCTGCCTTTAGCGACTTCGTTCCCACTTTGTTGAAATATTCCGAAACCTATCCTTTTCTAAAGAAAGGGTAATTTTTGGGGGTTCAACAGCGTGGCGACTCCGCTGGGGATTGCGCAAATGGTTCTAACCAAAAGATTTTCATGAATTTGCTCTATTTATATATGTGTTGATTGTATGTATGCATAGCTTAACTCATTATTGTTTGAATGCCTAAACTAGTATACATGGCTTAAATAAATGTTTGTTTGTATGATTAGATTGATTGTGTATAAAGCATGTTCTTATTTGTGCATAGTCCGCATTCCGTTCATATTTCCTCCCTCATGGAGCCTGTCAATTCTCTTTCACCTCCTCGATTTCATCACGGGGCACCCGCTTGACGGGTAGTTATGCAGGAAGGGCATTGCCCTTACCTCACCTTTGAAACTTCTTTCGTGTCACCAAAGTTAGTTCGGGATATTGAGATTGCCTGGTTTTGTCATGGCCAGTTCTACTGCGCTGTGAGGCCAGGTCTATCCCGCATAGGTCGAGTCAGCCTCAACCGTTAGCCCACTCTTAGAAGGAGATTAGGTCATGCATGCATATACACCTTAGTTTGGACCCGGTCCTTGGTACCATTTTCAGGAATTAAGAAACCGCCCTTTTGTTGACGGGTTATTGCAGACCCAACGACGTTGCATCTTATGTGATCGTGTGGATATTATAATGAACTCCAAGCCCTTTGCCATGTCAAATCTGGGATCTCATGTCGTGTCTTTTGTTGTTTTATAGATATGAATGCAGACCATCTTTTTCCGAGTTTTTGGAACACTCAGATGATCCACACTTGCCCAAAAATTCTCAAAGACTGGTGGGATAACATCAGAAGAGATCATGGTTCTTTGGTCATAAGGAAAACAGGGAACCTAGTTTCATTAATGGATATCCAGGGAGACAAGGGTCTTATCGAGGCTTTAATAAGACTATGGGATCCTGAGCAGGGCGTTTTCCGTTTTCCAGATTGTGAATTATGCCCTACTTTAGAGGAAATTTCTGGTTTTACCAATTTGGCCCTGGATGACCGTGAGTTGATTGTGCCCATGGAGAAGTGTGAGAAAAAGTTCTGCAAAATATTTGAATTAAACTACTCTTCATCACTGATAACTAAAACCCAGGGCACAATATCTTTGAAATATTTGTTTGACCGTTTCGGGAAAAAAGGATCTTATCGTGCCAATCCAAGGGCGTTCAAATGCACTGAACATAAATGGGAGAAGCTCAGGCCCAAAGCTTTTGTACTGGCATTGCTTGGCACTTTAGTATTTCCTTGTGGCTATGACGCAGTTGACATGCGACTTAGCACCGTGGTCCGATCTATATTTGAGGGCGTGAATGGGAGGCAGACTACTCTGGTTCCCATGATTTTGGCCGATATACTGGGCGCTTTGACTGAGTGTTCTAAAGGAGGGAATTGTCATTTTTCTGGTTGCAATCTTCTTTTGCAACTATGGGTTATTGAACATCTTTGCACTCGAGGCCCATTGGATGATTTGATTCCTCAAAATGGAAACCGAAAAGCCACACACCATGGAAGAATGGGAGGTTTCAGACGTCATAAGACTGCTCAAGGTTGGTATGATGATATAAAGGGTTTGAGTGGCGCGGACATTCACTGGAATTATTCATGGATTGGCAATCATGAAGTTCGCCTAAGGAGTCCCGACCGGTATTATATCAGGTTGATCGGGTTCAGGAGCATCCAGCCTTACGCTCCGATCCGTGTGATGAGGCAGTTCGGGTTATTACAGTCCATCCCACTCATTGCTGGTATTCGGGAGTCTGAAATCAAATATGAAGCACCCAATTACACAGTTCCTGAAGCAACAAACATCTGTAATGACTGGGCTCGCTCAGAAAGAGAATTGATTCGTCGAGATCAAAACCCACCATGTTCTCCTGAGTATTACGCATGGGCAAGGTACATCTATGAAACTGGGGAGATAGAAACAAGTCCTTGGGAGCAGACTGGGTTTGTTGACAAAGAAGCTGAAAGGCATTCTCGCCTTCACATTCTGCCCATAACAACGTTGGATGAATTGATGTTTGACCAAGTTCGCCATTACCCGGGATATTCAGGATATCTCTATGCCACAAACCGGTTGTATCTTGAAAGGCCACCTGCCTGATGATGTTGCTGAATGCTGATGATTATTGCTGATTCCTAAAGATTGAAGCAGAACTTAGCTCTTGTTTTTCTAAAATTCCCTTCTTTTGTCCCGATGTAAAGCTTGATGCTTCTTCCCCTTTTAATATTTGGATACTATTATCCCAACTCTATCACGATGTAACATTTTGAGACCGGTTTATTACTAATGGCAATTACTAATGTTTATTTACATCCCAAATTTGTATTGGCAAACGGTTTGTATCATTATAATATCCACATGTGTATGCAATTTGCGCGATTAGGCTTACCTCTAGCACAAAGAGGCACCCTATAGGGTAAGACGCGTCCGCATTTTATTTTACGCACATTATTTGTGGTTGCCACATGCCTAATTTATCGCCCGTTTAAAATGCCAAAGCGCTACTTGACGCGCGCTATGTGCTTGTGTGCAATTTCGAAAATAACATGCAAACTAACATAGTTACCTTTGAACTTTTTGTTTTGTTGTGTTTACTCCCTTCCCCGCAGAAGTTTGATTTGTGTTGACTTTGAAATGACCGACTTCACAAAATCCAAAGCGAGAAAAGGAGATTCTCTTTCTATTGTGATCATAAAAAAGGATAAGACAGTGTCTGACCCATCTTTGGAACAAAATGCAAAGAATGATGAAAAGGTTCTCTTTGGTCTTACAAAGGAAAAAGGACAATCAGTAGTAGAACATGTATCCAGTCCGAATGAGTGGTGCCATTGGCAAACACAGGAGAAGTCTAGTCGATACCAAGTGTCGAATTTGAAAAAGAATCCGACAGAAACTTTTCGTGAATATGCTAGTCGTTGGACAAGTGAAGCCACTAAGGTCCAACCACCTTATACAGAGAATGAAGCAATTGCATGTTTCATTTCATCTCTGGACAGTGAGCTCTACCACCAAATTCTTCGCCAAATGTCAGATACATTGGAAATAACATTTGCCAATATTGTTAAGATGGGAGAAACTATGGAAATCAAAATGATGCTTGAATCAGTCACTCCAAAAAATGCAAATGCAATGGCCCAGTTTGCCAATGATAAGAAGAAAGGGAAAGGGGTACAGGTTCCAAGTTGTCCAAACCCACCTTACAATTTATCTTGCCAAAACAAATCCACTTTCAATCATCATAGTCAATGCAAAGCTCCTCTTGCGCCAATGCTTGATTTCAACCCTCCATTAAATTATCATCAATGCAACTCACTTGTTTATCAGCCTTATCCACAACCATATGTCTATCAAACACTTTCAAATAACCATGCGCTCCCAAATTACCAACCATTTCTGAAGCACCAGCCTTCATCTAGTCATCAACCTATAGCTTCTGTTCGCCAAGGTCGCCTAGCCATGGAAAAACCCTGCACAAAGGTCTTCAAAACTTTCACACCTATAGCCGAACCTTATAATCAGTTTTATGAAAGGCTAAGGGAAGCTGGAATGATTCACCCTATCGCTGATGCAACACCTAGTCCTCTTCCAAAATGGTTCGATGAAACCAAACATTGTGCCTATCATTCTGGGGCACCAGGGCATGACATCGGAAATTGCTACGCACTCAAAAACAAGATCGAAACAATGATAAGATCAGGAGAAATCCAATTGGTGACGGCTCCTCCAAGTTCCCAATACTCATTATCTAGCCCAGCGTTTGGATCTAAGCCCAACTTTGAAAAGAGGGCTCGCCGAAAGTTTACATTTCCAATAGAATCTCAAGAGCATTTGTTTGAAAGGTTAAAAAGTGCAAAAGTTTTAAATCCTTTGGTAGGAAATGAGACATTTGATCCTCCTCCAAGATTGATTCATGGGGTCAAATATTGTGCTTACCATGGAGAATATTGTCAACACGACACTAAGAACTGCATTACTCTGAGGCACAGAATTCAAGATTTGATTGATGATGGAGTACTCCAGCTTGCTTGTGATGATACGACTCAAAAATAAAGATGATGATCTCTGAGCTGATGCCCTTCTGAAAGGAACTTGGCAATTGAGCTCAAGAGTTTCCTTTTGCATCACAATTCAAATTGAGGCCCTGAATTGTGTTTTTGCTTTAAAGTATGTCTATGTCTTTTGAAAATGACTTTTAATTTCTGTCTTTGCATATTTGTCGTGTTATGCTCCCTTAAGTTAGAATTTGAATAAATAATACATTGCATTCTCATTATTTACTTTATGGTATGCTTTTGACTAAATATGCATTCCTATTTCAATTTTATAATTATAAAACCTGCGTAAGCATTGCTTGTGACTAACAACAAAACAACTGAACAATTTGGGAATGATGCGCTGAAAGGCAACATTTTGCACCCTTGAGGTGTCAGACTGTTGTTAGGACTGCAACTGGGCAGATTTTATTTATTGGCATACAAAGTGGAAGTAGTTTTATCTACATTCTTTCTTTGAAGATTGCTTAAAATGATGAGTTGAAGATGCAAAATTCGTGAAGTTGATAAAGTCTTTATGTGGTTCACCGGGTTGTATCCGGAGGAGCACTGATTCTGGCAGAAATGGATGGTCAAGTTTGGCCAAAAGCAATCAACGCAGATGCTGTCAAAAGATACTATGTTTGAGGCAATCGCAAGTTAGCATGGTTTTGAATGTAATCTTGGATGTAATGCGAACTACGCGTAACCTGATTCCCAAGGCGGGATACGTAAGCAACTCACATAGAGCTCAGTTACACTAGCATAGGAATCCCTTATTTCCTCTTTTATGTAATTTTGAACTACTTCTGACCTGATTCCTGGAATGGCAACGGGATAAGTAGGCAATCCCCGTCGGATTCAGTCAAAATATTGTAACGCTTTAGGCTTGTTTATCTTTTATGATGTAATGCCGAACTATGCATCTGGGCAGATGTGTGGATTTTCCAATTCGGATACGGCTTCGTACTTAGATTGCCATATTCCCCAAAAATTAATGTAAGCAGAACTACGCACGGTCTGATTCCCGTGGAGGGATACGTAGGCGCTCTTAACGGGCTCGACTCTATAATATTAAAATTTTCAGTCTCCCCTAAGGCAAGCAACTGGGGCAATTTTGCAAAGATAATTTGAAGATTTGAAAGATAGCAACTGGAGCAATTTTGCAAAGATAATTTGAAGATTTAAAAGATAGCAACTGGGGTAATTTTGCAAAGATAATTTGAAGATTTGAAAGATAGCAACTGGAGCAATTTTGCAAAGATAATTTGAAGATTTGAAAGATAGCAACTGGGGCAAATTTTGCAAGATAAATTGAAGATATAGAAGATAGAAACTGGGGCAAATTCTGCAAGGGCAAGTTGAAGATTTAGATGGTCATAACTGGGGCAAAATTTTGCAAGAATCAACGTTGACTATCAAAAGATGAGTTGGGAAGATCTTGGGAATTGGCTAGATGAAGAAGTGTCAACTCTAAGAAAAGGATGTTTAGTTTGTTTTAAGATATGTCACAAGCTAATGTCAAGGCAGAAATTTCATAAAATACATCTTACTTTCATGAAATATTTGCATGGTTACTTTATTTACTTTATTACCAAAACTACTTTTACTTTGCCTCTATTATCAAAACATTCATTTGAGTTCATGAGCCAAGTCTCCGAGTATGATTCACAAATCCAAGTCCGAGGAAAACATGAGAGCAAAAACGACATCAAGAAGATCGAGATCAAGTCAGCACAAATCAAACACCCATCCCCAAAACTAACGAATTTCTTTTGAGAGCAGGAACATGAAAGCTTGCAATGAAAGGATCATTCGCACTATGGATGAACAATTTATGGAGCGCGCATTCAAAGTCGCCTTGCAGATTGCGTTGCATTGCCTTTTCATGGCTTAAAGCGTTATTGCTTCGCCATGAGTTATTGCCGAACAGGCGGCATTTCTACCTATAGGATTTTCATTCCCAAATAAGCAATGAAGCCGAGGCATGCGTTATTTTTTTAAATCACACCAAAATAAGCATTGCCTTATTTTAATTGACAATCTGCTCAAGACCTTCATTGTCTGATTGTCTCGCCAATTGATTTATCAAATGCCTATTGCACTGATTACGTTTCCGCACTGCTTTGCTTGGCACTTGTTTTAAATTCTGCCTTTATATTGGCTTTAAATTAATGCTTCGCTTTACTTTTTCAGGTCAACCATCAGTTTCTCGGAGATTGTTCGCCTTGTCGCATATGCAGCGCAAATCTATTTCTTTCTTTTTTCACTATAGACTTTGCTTTATTATTCTCTCGTTTTCCAACGCATTTACTTTAAATTTGCAGGAATTGAACATCAGATCCAATATGAACTGAAGGGAGCATTCAACACTTTGCACCACTATCAATACCAGCAACACCAATTAAATTGACGACGCACATGATTCTGCTTGACAGATCATTCAAATTTACTCTTGCGGCATCTAAGCATTACATTTGATTATTGCCGAAAAGACGGCGCTTTTCTTTTCTCGAAATCTTAACATTGTTATGGAATTTATCTTGCAATATTGATAGACAAGTCGGCTGGAACACCGCTTTCGGAGTGTTTCGCGATGTCGGTTGTCTTGCAATATTGGCATTTTATATTTAAAATTTATTGATAATTTAAGACAAGTCGGCTGGAACACCGCTTTCGGAGTGTTTCGCGATGTCGATTGTCTTGCAATATTGGCATTTTATATTTTAAATTTATTAATAGTTTGAGACAAGTCGGCTGGAACACCGCTTTCGGAGTGTTTCGCGATGTCGGTTGTCTTGCAATATTGGCATTTTATATTTAAAATTTATTGATAATTTAAGACAAGTCGGCTGGAACACCGCTTTCGGAGTGTTTCGCGATGTCGGTTGTCCTGCAATATTGGCATTTTATATTTAAAATTTATTGATAATTTAAGACAAGTCGGCTGGAACACCGCTTTCGGAGTGTTTCGCGATGTCGGTTGTCCTGCAATATTGGCATTTTATATTTTAAATTTATTAATAGTTTGAGACAAGTCGGCTGGAACACCGCTTTCGGAGTGTTTCGCGATGTCGGTTGTCTTGCAATATTGGCATTTTATATTTAAAATTTATTGATAATTTAAGACAAGTCGGCTGGAACACCGCTTTCGGAGTGTTTCGCGATGTCGGTTGTCCTGCAATATTGGCATTTTATATTTAAAATTTATTGATAATTTAAGACAAGTCGGCTGGAACACCGCTTTCGGAGTGTTTCGCGATGTCGGTTGTCCTGCAATATTGGCATTTTATATTTTAAATTTATTAATAGTTTGAGACAAGTCGGCTGGAACACCGCTTTCGGAGTGTTTCGCGATGTCGGTTGTCTTGCAATATTGGCATTTTATATTTAAAATTTATTGATAATTTAAGACAAGTCGGCTGGAACACCGCTTTCGGAGTGTTTCGCGATGTCGGTTGTCCTGCAATATTGGCATTTTATATTTAAAATTCATTGTTAATTTAAGACAAGTCGGCTGGAACACCGCTTTCGGAGTGTTTCGCGATGTCGGTTGTCTTGCAATATTGGCATTTTATATTTAAAATTTATTGATAATTTAAGACAAGTCGGCTGGAACACCGCTTTCGGAGTGTTTCGCGATGTCGGTTGTCTTGCAATATTGGCATTTTATATTTAAAATTTATTGATAATTTAAGACAAGTCGGCTGGAACACCGCTTTCGGAGTGTTTCGCGATGTCGGTTGTCCTGCAATATTGGCATTTTATATTTAAAATTCATTGTTAATTTAAGTCAAGTCGGCTAGAACACCGCTTTCGGAGTGTTTCGCGATGTCGGTTGTCTTGCAATATTGGCATTTTATATTTAAAATTTATTGATAATTTAAGACAAGTCGGCTGGAACACCGCTTTCGGAGTGTTTCGCGATGTCGGTTGTCTTGCAATGTTGGCATGTTATGTTTAAGGTAGATTGATAGTTTAATGCAAGTCGGCTGGAACACCACTTTCGGAGTGATTCGCGATGTCGGTTGTCTTGCAATATTGACATATTGTATTTGAAATACATGATTCGGCTTGAGACATTATGTCTTGTTAGTCAAACTTATCTTATGAAAGCCTTTCATTTTTACAATTCATTTTCGCTTTACTTATTGTTCACTTTACCGTTTCAGAATAATGAACAGCCTAGAGGTTCCCCGGGCGGAGTACCTCGTCAGTCGATCGAAAGAAGAACTTGTTGATAGCATCACAACCAGCATTTACAATTTTATATTATCCCTTTATTTATTTTTCATTCCAATTACAGTTTATTAGCAGTTGCTCGCTTACCGTTTGTTAAGTCTTTACAGAATTTTGGCAATACCGCAACAGCATTTGGAGCACTTGGAGCATAACGTGGAACTTTTTCTTAGCAGTGAACTGGGGCAACCATTGATATGAGCTAGACTCGTCAACGCGAATCTGAAGAAGCGCACTCGAACAAGCAAATTCTATCCTAATCTTTCATTCCAGATTAGGAGTCAGTCTGAGTTCTTTCCTATTCGTGCGTCATTTTTTTTGTCAATCGTGCGAGTTTTCGTGCCTAAGTGTTGTCGAACTACATATGGCCTGATTCTCTTTCGGCCCGAGATATGTAGGCAACTCAGAAACTGGAGTTCGGCCATGTCCATAAGCCTCGCCTTTTGGTACGTGGAATCAAAAGTCTTGGTTTTATCGGGACAAAATTGGTTTCCCGTCAACTTCTTTACCCGAAAAACTCTTTCATCCTTTTCCCGGTAAAGAGGGGCAGCTGTTGACACCGAATTTTGTCCCGGAATTATTCAAATTAATAATTTATTATGGAAGGGTTGTAATTAAGGTTAAAATTGAGAGTAAAAAGGAAAAACAATTGAATTTCAATAGAAAAAGGCTAAAAACGAAATGCGCAGCCTCAATTGTGACCCACCCATGCAAACCCCTTATATACCAACCTATAATTCCCCTATACCCATCAGTTCCAATCTCCCAACCCAGTTCATTACCCGCGACCCATTTCTCCCTAAACCCGACCCAAAGCCCTCATCTTCTCCGTACGATCAACATGCTGGACAAATAATCTTGTTCCAGCTGGTATCCTTGGTCTCTCTCACCAGTACAAAGCTTCACCAATCTCGTCCGTGCATTTTGAGTGAGCTTTTGATCCGAGCCGTCAAAGGCATTCTAACGTTAATTTCCCTCAGGATAAAGATGAAATGGTACGATCCCTAAAGGGATTAGACTATTTCATCCTTGTCTTAAAAGGAAACGGCAGAAAATCAGGGGTCGATTTGGGAAATTGAGAAAAATCCGAAACCCTAAGGCGAGGTATATATGCTTTATTCTTTCATTTTGGGGGAGGATTTTAACACACAAAAAACGGCAGTATCAATATTTTTTCAGATTTTTCTCTCAGTTTAAAAAATATATACTCATAGTGTTTTAGTTTCTGGTTTCGAATCGAGCATCGCTTTCAACTTTGTGTCATCGCTTCATTAGTTGTGTCGTCGCTTCACCAGTCGTCGTCGTCGCTTGGTCGAGTCGCGTCCATTTTTCAGTTTTCGCTCTTGTTCCCTGCTCTACAACAGGTAATACTCTTTCTTTATATTTTCAGTTACAATGTATTAGACTTCTTGACACGATTTCGGTTTGAACTGGATACCGTTTATATAAGGATGTGATTTTCTGTTTTCTAGCTATGCTTAAGGTCTTGAATAATAAAAAACTGATGAGTTTCATCCATGTAAACAGCATTGTTGTTTAGAGAATATGATAAAGTTTCGACCTTTGTGTTCTTACGCATTTGTATAAAATTAAAAGCATGGCTGTGTAAGCTTGTTTGGCCTAAAAATGAATCAGTTGTCCTGTTGTTATTTGCTTGGCTGTTCAAGAGGTGTTTTCAGGGATGAAAAGGGGTATGCTTTGTGTTGGTTTGTTTTTTTTTTTTTGGTTCTGTGAGATAAAGGAGTAGTCCAGGAATAGAAGCAGCAGCCGCGTAGTTCTTTTGGTCTGTGAGTGTATGCAGGGGTGTCTATGGGCCTCTGTTTCTTTGTTTGGTTATTGAAAGATGGGCTGTTTGTGTCTGTTTAGGCTGGAGCTTGGCCAGGGATAGTCTGTTATGCGAGATGTGAGAGGTGGTGCTCTCCTTGTTTTGATATGTAGGTGTAGCAGGTGAGAATTGATGCTTTGAGGTCAGGGAGTGTCCTGGTAGCTTATGGTGGAAGCTGTTCTAGGTAGTTGGTTTGTAGGATGTTTGTGGAGTTGTTCAGATATTGGTGTGTGCCTGTGAGCATGGTAAGAATGCAGGGAGCATAGGAGTAGTTGATAGGTAGTGAGCAGCAGGGGTTCCAGGGTTGTTTTGGTGTTCAGTGAGGTGTTCTGGCAGTTCAGGTGATGTTTGGTGAGCTGAAGGAGTGTAGAGGAGTTTGTGGCTGTTGTAAGCTATGTGAGTGTGTATTCAGGGCAGTGAGGGAGCTCAGGTAAGGTGGTGTTTGAAGCTTTTCCTGTTGTCTCTATTGCCTGGTTTCTGTTTCTGTGAGGAATATCAGGGGATGTTTTCAGTTTGTTCATGTTCCTGTGTGAGTGATAGGAGTTTCTGTTAACCTGAGGGAGTCTGGAGTTGGTCCTAGGTGCAGTAGTGTAGTTGCTGAAGTTTCTGTCTATTTCAAGATAGAAAGAGTAGTTAGTTCTGGAGTGGAGGGCTAGTCTGTTTCCCTTGTTGAAAGTAGTTAGGAGAGGTTTGGTGAGCTGTGAGGGAGTCAGGCAGGTCTGGAGTTTGGTTTAGGTAGTGCCTGAGTGTTCAAGTATGGTATCTTGCTCTTGTTCCTTCTTGTTTTAGTTATAAATGCTAGTTTGAAGCTCATGTATGCAGGAGAGGCTTTAGGTATAAATGGTGAATGACTAGCCTCAAGCTCCTTCCTGGTGAAATGTGTTTGCCATAGCCCTGTTCAGCTTCCATCTTTGTTGGAGGCATTTGTTAATATGTAGATAAAAACTCGTACTCTGTTATAGTTTTCCTTCGAATTCAGCCTAGTAAGAATGGTGGGTGTGTGTCTGAACATCCTGAGATTTTGACTGCATAAATGAAGCTTCTTTAGTGGTTTTCCCCTTTGGGGTTTAATGTCATAAGTCTCTGTCTAACTCTGCAAATATTGCTAATAGATTTCAAGTCATAATTCAGTATTCGATTAAAATTTCTTTAACCTGATTGCTAATGTAGTTATAGTTAATTTTCTATATCCGAGCTATTGGTTATCAAATACTAATTTCTTTTCTCCTTCCTTTCTTGACATGAACCTTGGGGCGAGTTCGAGTTGAATAAAACTCACAAATGGGAACGGCTTGCATTTGGAAGTTACTTGAATCACTCCGCATTTTCGGGACTTGATATCCCCGAAAATGTGAAACAAAAGAAAATTGAATAAATGAAAAAGCCTTGTGAAATACAGGGCTCTACTTAAGTTCGCTATCCCGGGTTCTACTTTCTGAAACTCCTTCTCTCCCATCCCCTTTTAGAAAGCATGTTTTAGGACTTTTTGTATGATTAGAAGCCTGGTAGATTAGTCGTTTTAACTGAATTGTTATCTTATTGTTTTGATTGATTATGAATTGCGTATCCTGTCTCTTTGGGACTCGCCGGTTAATTTAATATAGTAGAAACCTTTAGTTAATTTTCGAGTGCAAAAGGAATAAAGTTAAAATTGTACCTATTTATTCATTACTTATATTTAGTCAATTATTTATCCATTTATTAAATTTACTTATTTATTCATTAATTAAATTAATTAAGTGGCATTTATTATCAATTTACCTGTTTAATTTTAATTAATCATTTATCTACCTAATCAATTATAATTATTTATTTACTTATTTATTCATTTATCTACAAAGTTATTTAAGTGGTATTTATTTATTATTTCATTTATTTATTTTATTTTATTTATTTAATTAATTAATTCTAATTAATCATTTATTTGCTTAATCAAATTATATTTAACTAGTCAAATTATTATCGCTTATCCCTCATCTAATTGAAATCATATAAATATTTATTTATCTACTTAAGTCATTTATCTATTTATTTATTTATTTATCTAATTAATTAATCAATCAATTATTATTCTTTATCCAATCATTTGTTAAATTTATTTACTGAATTTTAATTAGCCCTTATTTATTTAGTCAATTAATCAACCCTTATCTCATTATTCATTTAATTAATCTTAAATTTTGTTCAAATATTGTCATAATCAATTTTATCTTCTCTGTATTATTTATTACCTATTTATTTTATTTAAAATTTGTCCCAAACTAAATTTCAAGTAAAATTCGTGAAAATCGCCGGATTAACCGCCTTTGGCGGATTTTCGAAAGTGCTCCCGTAATAAGGACCTTCTTTCGAATTTAACAGAACCACTTACCTAAGAATCTCTGAATTTAATTTAATTTCTTTTAAATAAAAGTTAAATTGCACTCCTTAGTTAACTTAGGTTCCTAAAAATCCTTAAATTAGGTGGCGACTCCAAAGAAACCCTTTGGAATCCCACTTTGTTGAAATATTCCGAAACCTATCCTTTTCTAAAGAAAGGGTAATTTTTGGGGGTTCAACAGTCATATTTGTAAGTTCACTCCTGAAATCCCCATAAACTTCGAAGAGTTTGGCTTGATCCATTAGCCAAGTTTCGCTAACAACCTGTACTTTATCGCTCCTGTCAAACTCACAAGCATCATTAGAATTATCACAAAAATTATTGGGGGAAGGAGCATGACACTTAGGACAATCATTCCACCGACCACCACACAATTTACAAAAATTCCAATCAAAGGTGGTAGAAAATTCACATAACCAGCATCGTAGGGTTGAAAGAGTTGGACAATTTTCCCACAAGTGGGTTCCTCCACAAAGTAAACAGAGATCCTCAAAATTTGAGCAATCATCATTCGACCAATTTTCATTAATAGATCGCCAATTTTCATTAATAGATGACATGATAAGACAAGTAACACAACACTAAACTAAACAAAAAAAATTAAACCTGAATAGATAATAAGTAATCGCTGAAAAGAAAACAGTCAATTATTCAGTCCCCGGCAACGGCGCCAAAAACTTGTTGCTCCCAACGCACACGCAAGTATACGTGGTCGACAAGTAATAAAGTGATAAGTAGAGTATCGTTCCCACGAGGACTATTCAGACTGAATCCTAGCAAACAATTTCTTAAAACCTATTCAGGGATCTTTTTCAAGGATGGTTGTGAAAGTTACTAGAGAAGAATGGGCCAAAAGACCCTCTCAAGTCTTTGATTAATAAAAGGGGATGCGCGTGGAGAGTTGAATAACGCGCGCATTTAACATTAAACCATGGGCCAGATTAGAAACAACAAAACTTGCGGGGCTTGATTAAAAACTTTTTGGACTGAATTAGCAATCCCAAAAAACTTTTAATCAAAGGTGGGAAAATGAACCGAACGGACAGAATGCAATGATTTAAAACATCGAACCCCAAAAATCTTCTCATACACACTCCACAGTTCTCAAGTTCGTCTCTTCTACAGTATTCTACGCAGTTTTCTAAACATCATCGTCGCCGACCATATACATTTCTCCGGTAACATCTAAAGGTAAATTTTGAACAATATTGATGTTTTGCAAGTGAATCGGGATTTTTCTTTTGCTATTTTGCTATTTTGAAAAAACTATGATTTTTATGCCTTTTTACAGTACTGGAAGAAAGTTCTTGTGAAAATCTTTGTTTTTGTTGATTTTTTCGTCAAATAGTGCTATGTTCTTGTACAAATAGTGAAGTTTTTGCATGTTTATGTTATATTACCATGTTAAGAGCATACCACTTCGAAGAGTGAAACATCGTGAGACAGTGTTCTAAACGTCTGATACGATGTTTGAAGTTGGTGATGCATTTTAGATGATTTTTGTTAAAATAAATTAGGGTTCTTAAAATAAATATGCTAAAGGTTGAAAATATGTTGTACGCATACTCCTTCGCAGAGTCAAACATCGTGAGACAGTGTTCTAAACGTGTGATGGGATGTTTGAAGTTGGTGATGCATTTTAGATGATTTTTGTTAAAATAAATTAGGGTTTTATAAAATAAATATGCTAAAGGTTGAAAAAAATGTTGTACATATAGTCAAGATTTTGCATGTTTATGTTTGTGCGTGCATGTTTAAAGTTCTGGAACATTTGAGACTGTGCTCCGACCGTGCGAGAGGATGATGACTCTACTGGAATTAGGGTTTGATAAAACATATGTATATTATGTTTCACACACCCATATTGCATGCTTGCACATCTTTAATTGATGAATATACTTGTGATTTGCAGCTACAATGGCTTATACGCGAGGAATTAAGAGGAAGGAGACTACTCCTCCTAGTAAACAGCCTCCTTGGAAGAGGAGAATTATATTGGAGGACGAAGAGGAGGGGTCCCTAGACTATGATGTAAATGTAGGGCCACAAGAAGCTGTGAGGGTGCCGGACGATGGTAATCTATCAGAAGAAATAGAAGCGCTGTTTGGTGATGACGACTGGGATGAAGATGGAAACAAAAAAGAGAGCCTTTTAAATATGGCAGAAGAAGAGGAGGTGGGAAGGCTGGTAAATAATCTTGCAGGAGAATTTGAAGGAGTTGCAAATGTTGATGATGTACAAGAAGTTATAGAGGTTGTAGATGTTCAAGCTGGTGAAGGAGGTAGGAATGGTAGGGAAGAAGAAGAGGGTGAGAGATGCGAAGGAGACGTGGGAGCTGATTCTGCAGAGCCACCTAGAGAGGTATAGTTGTTGTCTAGAACATACATAAAGTTGTTCTTCACTTTACAGTAGAATGTTCAATATTTTTTTATGTGATTTGAGAACACTCGCGTGCATTATCAGATCAACCTTAACTATGTTCAAAGTATTTACTTGTAGTTCCTTGGAACATCTCAAGGGATGTTTCATGCATTTGATATTATGTTCTTAGTACCGTGGTGATTCCTTAAAATAACAAATTTCAAAACATTGTGCAGCCTGAGTACGTTACCAGTGTCATTCCACCAATGGTGCTGAAGACTTACTTGGATGATCATGAGCATTTTCAATCCAAGATAACTGTCCGCTCGTCGCTTATTGGACGAATGCGTGAGTTCAGAATTGTGCTGAGTACAAGTGGTTTGTATGACAAGTTCAAAAATAGTATCTTTGGCCATTTCTTGGACTTGCCGGATGAGCCATCGTTTCCAACCAGGTTGGTGCACAATATTCTGCTAAGAAGAGTTTTGTGCAATAAAGAAAAAGAAGTTTGGTTCAATTTCAATGGAGTGCCTATTCGTTTTGGCCTCCAAGAGTTTGCTTTGACGACAAAGCTGAGATGCCAAGCCTATCCAAGTGTCCAATGGGAGGCTGCGATGAAAGAGAGGGGCAGGGAGATGTGGGAGTATATTTCAACGGCATGGGAGGATGGGAAAGCAGGGGCAGTTACTGCTCCCCGGTTGCTGAGTTTGATAGAAAATGAGGAAGTTCCTGAACGGTACAAGTTTGGGCTTGCCATGGCTTGGTTTGTTCACTCAATATTGTGCGCCAAGGACAAAAAAGCTGGTATTGAGGAATTACTGGTCTGCCTTGCATATCTTCCAAATGAATTTGCCAAGTATCCTTGGGGGCGGAAGAGCTTCGAGCTGACCATTGAGTACCTGACGAAGCCCATGGCTGATCGTGCAGCTAGCAAGGCTAAGGACGGGCCAAACTACAATCTTTATGGGTTTCCTTGGGCATTTGTGGGTTGGGTATTTGAAGCAATACCTGCGCTTCGTCCCAGGGATTTTTCCAAGGAGAGGACCATGCCAAGGATGCACAGGTGGATCACTGAAAAGAATGAAAGAGACTCCCGAAGACTGTTTGAGAATGTTGCAAAGCCTGTAAGTACCTACAATTTTCTAAATGTTGGAACATCTGCAATGTCGTTATAATAATTTCTGTTAATGTTAAGAACGTCTTTTCAGATGTTCGATCACGACAGATATGATGTTTCATTTTTACTGGTGTTAAATGTCGAACAGTAATAATAATGTTCTGAACACTCTTTGTGATGTTAAGGTTTATTTCTCTTATACATTGTATTCTTAACAAATATTTATGGTATGTAGGTGGTGCACCCTTTCATTGACCCTATCGATGCAGAGAGGTAAGATGATATCTTTCAGAATATTGAGCCGTTTGTTGATGGGAGCGAAGAGGTAATTGATCAGCTTGTTGTGATGTTGGAGGGGGCTAGCTCGATCGTTGGTGGTGATCGGGTGACAGTTTTTAGGAATTGCCCCAGGACCCCTCCAAGAGAGGTAATTGATGAAGGAAATGTTGGTGAAGAATCTGTTAGTGGAGGTGTTGGTAGATGTGGAATGTGAAACACAAGTTGGTGATGAGATTGGTGGTAGGGCTGGTCGTTTTACTGGTGGTCTTTTTAGTGGCAGGGGTTTGTTCGAAGTTGGAGAAAGCTCTAGGAGGAGAGAACATGAGAATGTGCAGCCTAGTGTCTGTAGTTGCAAGTGTCACGACTGTCTTCAATGGCGACAGGGACTGGATCAGAAGCTTGATGCGATCCAGCTGTCCCTTGCTAATTTAGTAGCGTCGTCGTCAAAGAAGGAGAAGCAGCAGCAGCAACCAAAGAGGCAATTTTGTTGTCCAGGATACTCCAGGCAAAGAAGAACAAAGGAAAGAAGAAAATGACTGCTGCCAGAATGGCAAGGTTAGTAAAATATCCAATTAGAATCGATGAACATAAAAGGGACGTTCTTCTATTAAATCTAGAGATTTTTTCAAACATTTTTTTTTTTTTGGAAATTTAGAGAGAGAGATCAAGTCAGGCTCCAAGAGAGATTTCCAGTGACACTGTACAAGGCACTCAACATTCACCAGAAAGCTGCATTTGATGCTTTCTTGGAGGAGAAGAAGGAACAAAAGACTGCCTTCCTGTGTCACGAGTTTAATTACCTGGATTTTCTGGACTTCCTGGACGTGAAAGAGTGGATGTGGGATAGTGTAAGTGCATCTCTTTACTTCTATTGTTGTGTTAGTGTTTGGTTTTTATCGAAGAATGAACATTTGTTTATCCATTCGGAACCTGCTGGTCCTATATTCGTTGAACATTCGACTGGCTGGTCCAAACATAAAATAGTATGTGTCAGGCATAGTTTTATCCACAACTTCTAATTTATTTTATTATGCAGTTTATGGATGAGTACTTGGCCTTGATGCATGTGAGGCATAAGGCTTACCCCCGACATTATGATAGCTCTGATCTTATCCTCGATCTTTCATTCCTGACCAACTTGTGCGTACGATACGATGCGGCTGAAGCGGAAGCAAAGGGGTTTGATGTCGGCCTTGACAAGTACCTAGCAGAATATAAGTTTGAGGATACATTCCTTGATTATGCCAGAGGTAAGTCTCCATATCCGGGTGGAAGGAAGTGGGATGGTGTGAAAAGACTCTTTGCCGTGTATAACATTGAAAGCACGCATTATGTTACATGCGTCTTTTATTTAGAGGAGGCAAGGATCGCTGTCTACGACTGCAACATTGGGTTGTACAATGAAGATCGCTTTGATTCAATAATGGGGCCAATAATGTACATGTTCCCAATATACATCCGGCAGTCGGGGAAATTCAACCACCTCCCTCCTGAAATCCAATCGATGGAAATGTGGCCGTACGAGCGCATCCAAGGCCTTCCAAGGAATTTGACTGGTACTGCATGTGGAGCGTATGCCATCATGTTCCTCGAACATTTGCTGTCCAACACCCCGATGGAATATCTGTGTGACAATGTGATAGAAGACTGTCTAGTTAAATTTGCTGTGGACATATTCCATGGCAAATTAGTCCCTTAGTATGGGTTGTAAAATTTGGATAATTATGTTTTTGTTTTTTATGGGTGTAATATATGGATGATTACCCATTTTTTGATGTGTATATAAGGCAAATGATAATCACTATTGTTTTGCATTACACTGAACATCGAGTTTACATTATTAGAACATATGTATTATGATAAGATTGACTTAAAAATATTAAAAATTATAGACTATTGGAACAACATTAGTTATTTTCAGAACATTATGTTGTACGTTCAAATAGTTTTTAACTTAATGGATATTTGATGTTCAATAACTAGTAAATAGGGAAACAACAACAGATGTTCTGAACATTAAAGTTACTTTATACATTGATAATCAAGAACCAGGCAAAAACATTCTTGATCGTTCAAAGATTCAGCGCTTTACAAAACTATGCTAATTATATTAGCATTTAAGACATTGCTTAATAAACAGTCATATTAACATCCTGGTCAAAATATGCGTTTTCACTTCAACGCGATGCAGTCACATCTTGTTTCAAGGTTGCTATTTGGAGCATGGTCTTTATCCTCTTTATTTCTTTCAACATCTTTTTGACATCCCTATTGTAGTATTCGAAGAATTCCTCAAATTTGAACTTCCAACCCCAAACTTCAGCACGAAGTTGTTCCAAAATATCATTTGCACGTTCTTTTCGTTCTGCAGAAGTGTTTCGACTTTTTCTTCCTTCTTTTTGCTTGGCTGATCCTCTTCCCGTTTTTCCTTCTTTTTGCTTGGCTGATCCTCTTCCCTTTCTTCCTTCTTTTTGCATGGCTGACCCTCTTCCCGTTTTTCCTTCGTTTTGCTTGGCTTCACTTCTTCATGTTCTTCCTTTTTTTTGCTTGGCTTCACCTCTTCCTTCTTGTTTCAAGGTTGCTCCCTTTGTCGTTTTTGGTACTCTTGACGTGGATGCTCTTGTATTTGTTGCTCATGTTCTTGCAGTAGTAGCAACTATTGAGGAGGGAGGTCGGCGAACCATTTTTAATTTTTTATTTTTGGCTGAAGATTATAGGTTGTAGTGGTATAGAGTTTTTTGAATTTGAATGGTTTGATAGAGTATTTATAGGAGAAAAATAGGTAACCGACTTAAGTGTGTTTTATCCAAACACTAGCCGTTATGTATTTTTTTAAATTTTTGAAGTGACGCATTCGTTGCTTTGCTTCAGATTTGAATTGAAGGGATAGCCGTTAAGTGTATAATGATGAGTAGTTTAAAAAATACTACTAATACTAATTTTCAAACATGAAGATCAATTTGAATTATAAACGTCAAAAATCAATAGACTAATGGAACGACTATATGATGATTCGTATCGCCATGAAGATGTTCTGACTTCAGCGGGAAGGATTAGGAACCCCTGGTCAAAATTAAAACACGTGTACTAACCCCAACCATTCAATGTGAATACGCGCCTCTTTAAATCATCACATTATGCAGGCTAATGGAACGACTATATGATGATTCGTATCGCCATGAAGATGTTCTGACTTCAGCGGGAAGGATTAGGAACCCCTGGTCAAAATTAAAACACGTGTACTAACCCCAACCATTCAATGTGAATAGGCGCCTTTTTAAATCATCACATATGCAGCCGAAAAGGCACCAAGCCTGGTTTTAATAAATGTTAAATGTCTGCACAACAACAACAAAAACAACAAGGCGAAACAAAAACAATGCCTCGCAGAGTAAGGCACCCAAGAGCACCAGAACATGATAGTGGAGTTCCAAGTACTAGTAGGTTCACTGAAATCGATCATGTCCGTGAAGATATCGCAGATCTGACCTCAGATGTTGATCAGATTGTAGTATATGTAGGAAATATGGAGGATCAAGTGGAGCGATTAAGAATTAAGTTCGATGAATTCCGTGAGGATATAAATCTTATTAAGCTTATGCTTCGTGGTATTCATGCTGCACTCGAGATTGACCCCCAAAACTACCCTTCACCACCACGGCCTCCAGCGGAACACATGTGAAATGAAGAACTAACCTCCTTGCAAGTCTAGTCATTTAAGAAGAATTTCTATATGTAGGAATGTCGTGTTTTGAAGTGTTGTCCTTTAATTTTCAGTACAATGTAGCATGTTTTGAATATTTATGAATGTTGTTTTGCATTACACTGAACATCCCGTTTGCAGTATTAGAACATCCGTATGATGATCAATTTAAATTATATACTACAAAAATAATATGAATTTGGAACGCCATCGATAAATGCTCGAAACATCAACTAAAACGTTCAAATTTATAGATCTTAGTAGTACTCGATGAACAGCGATTGGTATCAAATAAACCTAGCTACAATGAAACCAAAAAAAAACTGCCCAAGACAATAAGAAATACATCTTCCACCGTTGCAATTTAGCCTCTAACTTACTGATCTTCAATAAACTTGTAGTATTACAAGCCCCTAATTTGTCAACTTCCTTCAACAAATTGGCCCTTTCTTCACAAACTTCATCAAGTGAATTTTTCAACTTTTTTAAAACGAATGTAGTAGGCTGGGGATACTCCTCGTCACACCATTCCCAAAATCCACAATTGCTAATACCCTTGCGGGGACACTTGCAAAATTTTCGTCCAGCATTTGACTGTGTGCCCGCCGTGAATTGTATTGCAGGTAAGCCACACCAACATCGACGATTTTGAGAGGAGCTGCGAGAACAAGTTGATCCTTGAGACATAGTTGAGTTAAGAAGAAGACGAGGTAGAGGGGGTAGGGATAACTAGGGATATTTCAATAATGGGGTAAAAAGACCTAATTAATAGAATGGTTGGGGTTATTCCACGTGTTATAAGGTAATAATAGAATGGTTGGATTATCCCATGTAAGTTGTGTGGAGCAGATCTGTTACACCCCATATGTCTAAAGGACGTGTATCATTCTAATGACATGTTAAGAATGATTTAAGTGAGTTTAAAGTCATAATATGACCATATATAATGTTTAAATGTTGAATATAAAGTTTGGGAAAAATTGGATTTAAGTTGCGGAAAAACCGACTAAGGAATTGCCTTGTAACGAAGCTTTTTCAACAATTAATTTCGTGTGTTATATGAGGTCTTTTGGGGGCATATCATATACCAAATTGAAGGTCTTGGAGTGTAGTTTCCAAAAATTTTGACGGTTTATTCATACAATGTCCGGATAAAAAGATATGAGCATCAGAAGTCAGACCAAAAAAAGGGACATAAGCGCAAAAGAGGGCTAGAAATGAAGTGTTTTAATTATAAAAGAGAAATCATTCTCTCTCTCGACATTTTCCAGAAAACACACAATAGGAACAGCCCTTTCTTCAGTCTAAAACCATTTTTTATGATTTTGAAGAAACAACATCAATCTTAACTCGAAACTGAAGACGGATTGCGTCAAAACGCTCTACGCGATTAAGGTAACGTTATGCTACCTTCAATTTCATCTATAGCTTGAGTTTTAGAATTACTTCATGGCTAAGAAAATTACCTAAATGTTGTATTATAGCTTTTTTAAGCTTTAGAAGGTGTTGAATTAAAGGAAAATAAGGTTTAGAAGCAAGAAACATCAAAGGTATGGAAGGCTAAATCTTTCTTTTGGCAAGGCATGTATCTTTTAGATTTTGAAGCTGTTATTAGTTCTAAACTTAGTTTTTCTTGTGAGAAACTTGTATGGTATTAAGGAAACCTTGTATATACTTAATATGGTACTAAAATCTAAGGTGAAAGACATCCGAATCAGAAAGACAAAACGTTTCAAAATCTGAAAAATCATTTTAATCTTTTGACAGCTGTTAGTATATTGATCATAACTCCTTATACAAAATTTATATTAAGATGATTTAAGAATATCCAGAATCCTAAGACATATATCTACAACTTTCATGAAGACCATGAGGTCTATAACTTTTATCTGCACCCTCAAAACTATGATGCAATACAGGACGCTGGTACTGTCTAGAAATTCTATACATCCGTGGAATTGTTACGCCACTCTCATTTTGTTATCCAGTTAATTTGTTTATGTTATCAGTTTATCCGGGTATCCATTCCCGTGTATAGTATAGAGCTGGTTCTGTTTTTGCGTATCATCCAGTTTCAGTGGAAACTCTGCCGAAATTTTTATAAAAATCAAAGAGTTAGACAAATTCTAAGTTTCAGGTTGTGTCTACAATTCCATCCAGAGTTTTCTTATCATTCCTTTGAGTCCATATATATTGTTGCCACATGTGTTATGCCTCATACATGCTTATTATTATATTGTGATCATGTTATATGTGATTTAGAGTCCCCCATAGAGGCTGGACATTGGACATACAGTCCGGTCGCGTGTGATACTACCCGTCTGGGGGATACAGCCCCTCTGGTTCAGGCGGTAGTTGAAACACCTAGTGTGACAGGGTGTCATTCACACACTCTGACCAGAGAGACTAGATATTACTGGCTGGGGGAGGGATATAGCCCATAACACCCACCAGGTTTGTTATATACGCGTATATAGCCACAGTATGCACTGCATGATTATACATGAGGCTAGTTCCGGTTTTCAGTTACCTGATCTGGGGGATACAGCCCATGACACCAGACAGGTACTAGTTCGGGTTTTCAGTTACCTGATTTGGGGGGATACAGCCCATAACACCAGACAGGTACTAGTTCGGGTTTTCAGTTACCTGATTTAGGGGGATACAACCCATAACACCAGACAGGTACTAGTTCAGATGTTCAGTTATCTGATGGGGGGATATAGCCCATAACACCAGACAGATACCAATTTAGATAACAGTTCAGTTTTAGCTCAGTACCAGTTATCAGTTCTCAGTTATCATCCACCAGTTCTTAGTGTCAGTATCAGTTGACAGCTATAAGTTCCTGTTTCTAGTTACCAGTTGTCAGTCATATTACAGTTATTTATCAGTATAGTTCAGCTCAGTCTTCAGTTTCAGATTCAGCTAGAGCTCAATTTATATTCAGATCATGTTTAGTACGTTCTTCAGATTTCCAGCTATATTGCTATGCTCCAGCTCATATTTACATATCTATATTCTAGCCTTACAGTTTCATTCAGCTATGATATATTATATGTTCATGCCTTACATACTTGGTACATATCGTACTCACGCCCTTTTCTGGGGCGCTGCGTTTCATGCCGCGCAGGTGCAGATAGATCAACGCTTGGACCATGTTAGTAGGCCATCTATCAGCTATTGGAGTCACTCCGCTTACTCCCGGAGTTACTTATCTTTTGGTATGTGTACAGTCAGCCAGCTTGGGTATGTCGGGGCCTTGTCCCGTCCTTTGTATATTCAGTTCATCACTCTTAGAGGCCTGTAGATATGTCCCTGTGTGGTTCAGTCAGATTGTTATGTATGTCAGCTTATGTTAGCCTTGTCAGTTTTTTGCATTGCATAATTCTCATCAGTTAGGTTTATGCTTATTTGGTTTATCAGTTATATTCATGGTTAGCAGATTATCAGCAGGATTAGTGATGATCGACACTTAGTGTTGGTCATCCGTCGCAGCCCTAGGTTGGGTCGTGACAAAAGTGGTATCAGAGCAGTTCAGTCCTAGGGTATCTACAGGCCGTGTCTAGTAGAGTCTTGTTCAGGAGTATGTTGCGCGCCATACTTTTGAACAGGAGGCTACAAGGCACTTTAGGACATTTGTATTCCTTTCTTCTCTAGATCGTGCGATAGAGCCATGATTATAGAATTCATCCCTCTAACAATAGTGTTTTTAGCAAATCGATGCCGCCGAAGAAACTAACAGCTGCCCAGATGGGCAAGGCTATTGCCGGCCAGGGTACTAGTAGAGTGCCACCTGAGGTGGATGAGAGTGAGAAGTCCAGACCTGAGACTCCATTTGAGGCCTCACAGATCCCTTCAGTTCAGGGCGATATTAGAGGTACCGCAGCTACTGTACGTCTAGCTCCTCTACCCAACAGTCAGGGGCAGAAAATGAGGGATGCCATCAGATTATTGACCAGTGTTGTAGTTGCTCAGACTAGACAACACAGTCCAGATGCCCAGGGAGATGTTGGATCCAGGATCAATGATTTTATCAGGCTGGAGCCTACAGTCTTTACCGGATCCCGTACAGGAGAGGACCCTCAAGATTTTCTAGTGAGGATAGCCAGAGTGTTGAGGGTTATGCACGTGTCAGACACAGAGTTAGTAGAGTTGGCTGTATTCAGATTGCATAACTTAGTAGCAGGGTGATATCAGACATGGGAGCTATCTAGACGGCCTGATGTTACTCCGACGACTTGGAAGGAATTCTCAGATGCCTTCCTTCATCAGTATATGCCCATAGAGACACAGAGAGCACGTGCTAATCAGTTCCTGAACTTGAGACAGGGATGTTTGAGTGTAGAAGAGTATAATTATCGCTTTAATTTTTTAGCAAGGTTTGACACTAATAGCCAGTACGGAGGATAAAATTCACAGGTATATAGGGTGACTAGGTACACACCTGGTGAATGAGTGTATGATCGTTGCTATGCAGCCAGATATTATATCACGCATTCAGGCATTTGCTTTATCACTTGAGGAGAGGAAGCAGAAACGGAGAGCCGACGGGGATAGAGTGTTACACAAGAGGGGCAGATTGTCTTGTTCATTTAGAGAGACATCCAGAGCGAGTAGATAGCAGAGTGTTACACAGCCACCAGCTAGCATACCTCAAGAGTCCCGTGGCCTGAGATCTGATAGACTTCATCAGTCCAGATCTAGTCACGCATCATAGACTTCATGATTTCAGCACCGTGGTACTTCGATACCGGCCAGTCAGACATATCCCAGATGTTCAGATTGTGGTAAACGCCACTTAGGTCCATGTCAGTTAGGAGTTGATACTTGTTATATTTGTCGCAAGGCAGACCATTTCATGAGAGATTTCCCGACTAGGGGTTGTAGTGCTGCAGCCCAGCCAGCTAGATCAACAGTTGCCTCCTTAGCACCAGCACGCTATCATGGGCATGTTCTTCAGGGTGGCACCTGCATAACAGAAAGAACCTAAAGAGAAACTGAAGGATTTGTTAGATAAAAGCCTCATCAAACCTAGTGATGCAGCCCGAACACGTGCTGATCAAGTGTTCGATCCACCGAGGAGACCGATGACAAGAAGCCAAGCCAAGCTGCTGCACGATGTGCATGTTCACTTAGCCTGGCCGAACGAAAACAATTGCTCCGAAGCTGAGTGGCCGAGCTCAAGAATCGAAGGCATTATCTTCAGATTTGAGCCCGATGGCAAAGTGAACGAGGACAATGAGCTCGAAGACAATTGAGCGTCCGAAGGCAACAAGTGTGTTCGAGCAGACAATCGAGAACCGAAGCCAAGGCTTACCGAAGTCAAAGTCTGCCGAACACATTTTAACTCAGCCCTGCGTGGCTTATTTCTATTGGTCAACTGTGACCCTTTTACTAGTTTACCCTTAGTATTTTCTATATAAACATTGCTTCCTTTCATTGTAAGTACCTAGTTTTGAATGTTGATGAATTTAATGAAAGTGCCGAGCACATTTCTTCTTGTCTCCGTCGTGAGCAAAACCCCGGTGAGGGCTTTTAAGGACTTGTGGCTTTCGGCTAGTCCGATTGAACATTCCTCTTGATCATTCAGTTTGCAAGAGGCAATGTTCTCTTGAGGATTGTTGCATAGTATAGGTGATCCTTGTATCCCTTTCGATTGAGCTTTGAGACAGGTTCTTCACTGTTCTTTCGAAAGAAGCAAGTTTTGTCTTGCTCCTATCTTTTAACCTTCTTGTTGTTCTTCCGCGTTTGTGCTAACAACCCCTTCGGGAATTGCATTGCACCATCTTGGTATCAGAGCACGGCTTGAGTTTGTTCTTACAACCTCAATCCTGTTCATTATCTTCGTGCGTTTTTGTGTCTTTGTTTCCTTTTCGTGTTCTTGATTTGGTTTTGTTACTGTTGGTGTTGTTATTTTACAAAAAAAAAAAAAAAAAGTGTTAAAAGAAAAATTCAAAAATTGTGTTTGATTGTTGGTTGATTGGGAAAAACAACCATTGATTCTTGTTCACCATCGAGTTCCGAATCCAACAAGTACCCGACGTACTAATTTCGTGACTAGGGTTTCTTGATGAATTTTTGGACTGTTTTGAGCTTTAATGGTGACTGAAAACTCGAACCCCACTGTGTTTGGAAGAAACCGGTGAAGATTGGTGGTTCTTGAGTGATTTGGGTTTGTTTGTTGCTTGAAAATCGAAGTTCTCAGTTTACAATCTATGTCCGTACGCCGGAAAATTGTTACAATCGTAACAGTGTACGACTCGAACGAGCTGGTTCTTAGCTCGAAGAACTTGAACTGAATTCCTCCGATGTTGTTGAAACCGGAGTCGATAAAGCAACCCAGATCTGTTGAATTTTGTGGTCAGTGAACCGGAGTTGTTGTGTCCGTACGCCGGAGCAAGGTCACAGTTCCATTGAAGAAGAAAGGGGTTAAAATATTAACATCAAAACCCCAGGTGAAAATTGTCGGCTGAAAAAGGAAAGTGGATAAGGTAAAACCCTATCCGTACCAAGGAGGGACCACTCTTGTACGGACAAGGGTTGGTGTGATCGAAAAAGATTCCAAAAGGGAATCAAAGGGTAGATTCTCCTAGGTTCTCACTTTCTTTCGTGTCAAGATTCTAGTTGGTGGATCTTTTGAGTAATTGTCCTACTCGAGGTCGTACTAACTCTTTTAAGCTTATAGGAATTCGTGCGAAGGGGTGACCGAAGTCCAAACTTTCGTAGCAATTCTTTTGACTCCCCGAGCTCAGTTAAAAAGCGTCCGTTCCATCGAGTCGAACATCACTTCACTCTTCCCGAAGAGGCAGTGACTATTGTCGAACTTGAAGGATCTTAGAGGACCGATCAATTGGACGAGCCACTGTTAACAAGTCCTTGAGTGATCAAAAACCGAACCTATAAATTGAGTGGAACCGAGTGCCACCCATCAAAGGTGAGGGAGTGTGTGAGGTGATTTGTAACCCTAACATTTGTTTGATCTTTGACTTGTGCAGGTACCATGGCTGGAAACGATGGCAAAAGCATTGAGAAGCCCGAGTTGTCGTTAGCCGATCTCATGGCTGCGATACAAGGCATCAGTGCCAATGTGAGAGGAGTGAGTGCTCGAGTAACTCAACTCGAACAAGGAAGTTCGTCCGTGGCCATGAATGGGTCCGGCGCTGGAACTAGCCAAACCACTCCGATGAAACCTGAGCTGTATGCTGAGCTTGTACGACAACATCAGTTGACAAGTGAAGCAATTCGAAGAGAGCTTAACTTGGGCAATCCCCAAGCACAACAAGACTTGGGCAATCCCCAAGCTGCTTATCAAAACTTGGGCATTCCCCGAGGAGAAAGAATACCACCTCCAGTGGCCCGAAGAAATCTTGGAGCCGTTGCCGAAGAGGTTGATGAAGAGGAATTTCCCGAGGACGAATATGAGCGTGAGCCGCCATTCGCTCAACGAAGGCAAGCTCACCGAGGTCGTGGAAATTTCCGAGGTCGAGGCCGAGGCGCAAATGTTGAAAGAAATATTGAGCGTGAGGCTAATGATCGAGAAGATGAGTTTCCCGAACAGGCTAGAGCTGTTCGAGACTCAAATCTGAACAGTGTCAAGATCACTATTCCACCCTTTAAAGGAACTAGTGATCCCGATGAGTATCTTGAATGGAAGCTTAGAATGGAGCGCATCTTTGAAACCAATGAGATGACCGATGAGAGAAAAGCTGCCCATGCCATTGCTTCGTTCGAAGCCTATGCATCAACATGGTGGGAATCTGACAAGAGGCATAGACGAAGGAATGACTATCCCGAAGTCACTACTTGGCCGCAATTGCGTAGAGCAATGGATGCTAAGTATTTGAGTGCCAAGTACTGGCAGACTCAAATGCAAAAGTTGTATGAGCTGAAACAAGGGTCCAAGTCAGTTCAAGAGTACCACGATGAATTTGAAAAGGTTCGATTGAATCTTGATCTGGTCGAAGACGAAGAGCAAGCCATTATCAGATTCAAAAATGGCTTGGCTAGGGATGTGTCATCTCAATTGAGGCTCCACGTGTATCACACGTTGGGAGATTTGTTCGATGCTGCCACCGAAGCTGAAAAATTGGTGAAGGACGATAAGGCAAACCGGTATCGAGGAGTCACTACTTCTACTCCTTTGAACCGAAGTAAAGAATGGAAGAGTCCAAACCAAGCAAGTGCTAACACTGTTCGAGATTCGAAGAGACCCTTCGGAAGAGGTGTGACCGTTAACCAGTCGAGAGAAGTGGGAGGTAAAGTTCAACTCAACTCTCCTAGTGCTTCAAATATTCAGTGTCACAAATGCAAAGGTTATGGTCACATGGAAAAAGAGTGTCCAACTCGCAAGGTTATTCTTTTGCTCGAAGATGGAACCGTCCATGAGCAAGCGAGTGACACCGAGGAGGAAATTATCGAGGAGACTGATCGAGCTGAAGTTGATGATGATCATGAGGCTGCCGAAGCTGATCATCCGGAAATGTTTCTTGTGGTTCGAAGGAATTTGAGCTGCATGACTCTTGAAGAAGAGGACAACCAAAGAGAAAACCTCTTTCATGCCCGATGTCGAGTGAGGGGAAAGGTGTGTTCGATGATCGTTGATTCCGGTAGTTGTGCCAATGTAGTGAGCCAAACTTTGGTTTCACAAATGGGATTACCTACGATGAAGCATCCCCACCCTTACAAGTTACAATGGCTGAATGAGTGTGGAGAATTGAGAGTTGTCAAACAAGTGTGGATCAAGTTCAAAATCGGAGAGTATCAAGATGAAATGATCTTCGATGTGGTTCCGATGCAAGCTTGTCATTTGCTATTGGGTCGACCATGGCAGTATGACCGAAC